>JAWZYU010000015.1:27777500-29027500 GCA_038380435.1 Ryuthela nishihirai
CCCCTCCCCCAACCTTCTCTGAGCCTTCGGGGTCCATGTGATCTGGCCATTTAGCCCATGGTGTGCAAAAAAGTGCCGCTCAGAGGTAAAACTACCCAACCCAACGCGCAAAGGGTATGGCTATTTCCTTCACACAGAGCCACGGTTTAACGCTCCATCCGACGGACTGTGGCCTTTCCAAGTCCATCGGTTTCCCCTACTGATCGAGAGCAGTGTGGGGGAATTTTGCAGAGATAAATCTCAACGCTGGCCCAGGTGGCACTCGAAAAAAATATTTTGAGAAAATAGTATTAATTATTATTATACATATTGATATGTTAAGACAAATAATTAAAATCAAATATGTACATATTAATATATCTCTAGATCTCTATATAACAGCTTTAGTATAATAATTGTGTAATTAATTTAAATCAACATTTTAAAAATATTTTATTTTGCATTTTAATCATAAATCAGATGTTAGCCGAATGCGAATTTCGCATAAGATATATGGTAAATTTGAGGGGGTGGGGGGTGACAGGATTAACATATTATTAATTTTATTCGTTTATTATGACTATATTTTGGTTAACGCATGGTGTTTACCTTTTTTTTTTGTATTTTCATATATCTAATTCATTTTTACGGTAAACAAATAATGATAAAGGTAATTGAAACAAAAAACAACGAAATGCTGTTTGATTTTAATGCACGATACGGGGAGATATAAGAATGAGAAATTGATCTTCGTAACAGTTGTTGTCGGTAATGAAGATGACTATCAATATGTTTACAAGTTTATCTACTCTACAAGTGACAAGTTATAATCTTTAACCAATCAGGACGAATTTGTCTAATCGTACTTTCTCATCGGTCAGCTACAATTTAAATATTCTTTGTTGTTTACAAATGCATTACTTGCTATAGCTATTTAAACACACTAATTTGCATAGGCAATTATGATAATCTTTTCCGAAGCGTCGAAATTGTGAACAAAGACGAGGAAAGCACCCAAGGTGTCTTCTTATATGGTAAATTCAATAAAATAAACTATCGTAGAGAAGCTGTGGAGAAATCGTGTTAGTCGAAAACCAGCCTAATTTTAAATATCGTGTAATTCGGGGACCTGATGTATTTGAAATATAGTTTTGAAAAAGGAAATTAAAGTGTTAGTTTTGTTTAATATTTATTCCGAAGTAAGAGTTCAATGCTTAAATGCAAGGAGTCTAAAGGATTACTACACGTTAACAATCTTTTAATATTTGCTTGCCGTTTTACACAAATTCTGACATCGCTAATGAATTGGTGTTGAAACTCCGTCTCTGGGATTCTTTTCCGTTCAGTAACTCCTACAGAAAACTTACGTTTATCGCTTTTATAAAAAAAAAACACGGAAGAAAAGAAAAATTGAGATTTTACCGTTTTTGAATGAGGCCCATTCGTAACTCTCTTAGGAGATGCAAGTGAAGTGGAAGATGGGTCATAGGACACGCTGGATGTGCTCCATCCATAACCCCATAGAGACGGTTGAGTCGGGGTAAAGCCAGCGAACGGAGGTGGCTCCATCTATCGATCGCTCGTTATATTATCTAGAGCAAAAAATAAATATATAACTTTATAATTCTGATCTTTCCACATAATAAAATCCACATTCGTTACTGTTGTACAATTCACTCTTCACTACAACACAATTTCAAATAAGATTCACTTAAACCCCATCACACTCCAATAGACAGCTGTTAGAGATAAATGGAAGCCTCCCTTTATGGCCTTCTAGTGTGTTCTTTCACGTGCACTGTTATGGCTGTCCTGAATACGGGACTACGGCTTTACATCCCATCCAACGGCAGCAGCCTTTCCAGGGTCATTCAGGTATTTCTGGTCAAGGGAAGGACGTGGATTTAACGGAGTTAAATCTCAACACCGACCCAGTTGGGACTCGAACCTCGGACCTACAGAATACGAGTCTGATATTTAAGAAGAAAACAAAACCTCAACAGAACGAAAACGTACATTATAAAGGAAATATACTTCGGAATTAAAACTCAACATCTTTACTCAGCTGTTAGGCATTTTAACCATTCTGTCATGGTCCTGCGTAGTGGGATTGGCTTAGTACATAGAGTTACAGACTCGTAATCTGCAGTTTCCAGGTTTCCAACTGTGCGAGCGTTTTAAGACTTATTTCAACTAAACACCCACCTTGCTCACCATGAGATAGGGTACACCGATAGGCTTGGAAAGATCGACGTTCGTCGGATGGGACGTCAGGAGAGCCATACCTTGTGAGCGTTAAAGAATACATTGGATGGCCTTGATTTTTTTAACCATTTATTTATTCAGACAAATTCAAAAAGATCATTTCTATCTGCAAATATCCCGCAAAGTTAACAGCTTATCTGCAAGAGAGAATAATACATTGACATAATACTATTTCAGTTGAAAATTTCGACATTTATTATGTCTTTACTAAAATTTTTACCTTTTTTCATTTAGAATGTTTCAAAATAACATTGGTATTTACAAAATTTGTTAGTAGATGTTGTTAATATTAATTATCTAATTTTTTAATAAAAATATGTTTAATTCGTGTTTTAAACCTCTGAAAGAATTGACGGCTAGCAGTTCCTTTGAAATGTATGGAATTCTGTAGCCGTTGGTGCACTTCCCATAGTTTTTTTTTGCAAAATTCGGTAGTTGAAAATAATTTTTTTCTTTAAATCGTGTGTTTTTATCATGCTGGACTTTACTTTTACGTGTGTTGTCAAAAATGTTACGCATAATTATGTTATTAATAATGTTACGTATAATTATGTTAGGCTCTGGTAAGGTAAAATATCCAAGTAAATAAATCTATCTTGGCCTGTAATTAGATGTGTGTGATCTGTAATTGTATAATATTTTTAGCTATTGAGGATTGAATATGTTCTATTTTTCTAATATTTGTTAAGATGGTTATACCGTATATTATTATGGCATAATTTAAGGACACACAGATTGCTTTATAAAACACAATACATGTGCTGGTATCCATAATATATAATAATTTATTTAATTTCCAAGCACAAAGCCTTAATGTGCCGCAGAGAGTTTCTCAGTATGAACGTTCCATCGCAGAATACTGTCGAAATGTAATCCTAGATATTTTATTGTACAATGTACAGTCGCTCAAAAAAGTATCCGAACACTACGGTTGATTACAGAATTCAGAAAAAATATCTGGCAACGATTTTTTTTAGAAAATTTTGTACTCGAACCTGGGAACTACAGATTACGAGCCTGGCGCGCTACCGACTGAGCCACCCCCGCCCCCATTGTGTCGTGCCCACAGAGATTGACAGAGTAGACGAATCACGGCTAAAAAGTGTTGGACCGCCCTAATAAAAGAGAGGGGGGGGGGGTTTACAGCAATTGTAGCTATATTTGGATCGAAAGATGAAAAATCACATGGAAAAATCTCAACCGATATCAAAACAACGGAAATTAACTGGTATTATGAGCATAAAAATATCGAAAGGGAAATAATCTTAACGGACTGGTCTAAATATAACAAAAACTCATCGAACACAAACAAAAATACCGATTTTTATAATTTCTTTAAAAACAAATACAGTGAAATTTTAGAGAAAAATAAAAAACCGCATAAAAATTTTGAATATTTGAATAACCGTAATGTTACCAAACAGTGGATCACAATGGATATTATAAATTTAATAGAGCGTAGAGATAAGGCTTGGATTAAATATGAAAATAACACAAAAAGTGATTGGTACGAAAATGAGTATAAAATACTGCGCAATTTAGTTACAGCGAAAATCAGAAATCAGAAACAAAATTTTTATAAAGAACAATTAAAGATAAAAAGAAATGATATGAGACAAACATGGGAATTAATCCATCGAGCACTACAGGATAAAAAGACAAGATCTATTGACGAAACCATCATTAAGAACATGTCTAAAAGTTTAACGCCTTTACAAATTGCAAATAAATTTAACAGTGAATACTGTTCGTTAGTTTCACAATAAGATAAATCAACCAAGAACCTGATGTTGAATTTGAAACAAACATTAACGTTACAAATAAAAACTCAATTTACATACCTCCTGCAAATAGGACAGATATTGCGAATATAATCAAGACTTTAAATGATATCAAATTCTCTGGATATGAAAATTTAAAAAACAAACACATTAAAAACAGTATCGAGGTTTTAGCGGATGTCATAAAAGAAATATTAAAAATGTTAAATAATAACGAAAGTACACAGTCGTATCAGAATATTATGACCACCTACCATAGTATATGTATGGTAGGTGGTCATATTATTCTGATATGACTGTGCATTTCAACTGGTGCAATACCAACTGAGCTTAAAACGGAAATTCTACGACCAATATCCAAAGTAGGAACAAAGTCAATTATAACTAATTGCAGGCTCATTGCTATTTTATCTTCTGTGCATAAAATATTAGAAAAATATGTTTACAATAAATATCTCATATAAATTTCTTAGCAAACATGATATTCTCAGCGAAAATCAATATGGGTTCCAAAGAGGAAAAAGTACCACGAACTTGCTAACGAAATTTACTGATTTAGCCTACATGGCACTAAAAAGAGGTGACAGGGCAGTTGCTGTGTTTTTAGACGTACAGAAAACCTTTGACACTTTGGATCATGATATTCTTTGAAAGAAATTAGAAAAGTATGTAATTAGAGGAACTGCATTACACAGGTTTCAAAGCTACTTATCAAATAGATTTACGGTGACTAAAATTAACACCAATAGCGAAAAGTGTCAAGTTAATTTCGGGGTTCCTAAAGGATCGATTTTAGGCCCGCTTTAATTTATGATTTACATAAACGACTTAACAAAATTAAACTAAATAGTGCCATGTTTTCATATGCCGGTGATATAGTTTTAGTTAATATAAGCAAATTGGAAGAAGATGCGGTTAAACACATACAAAACGACTATAATATTATTAAAAGATGGTTAAACTCTAATGAACTTTATCTAAATAGCAATAAAACCAAACGGATGACTCTTCATTCATTTGGTTTCAAAATTAACACTAACTTAATTAATAAAAACACAAATTAAACTGCACAAAAAAGGGAATCATTTATAAGTAGAAAACTGCAGCTGCATCAAAACTGATAGAATACAGTCGCTCAAAAAAGTATCCGAACACTACGGTTGATTACAGAATTCAGAAAAAATATCTGGCAAACGATTTTTTTTAGAAAATTTTTTAGCAAGTCAGCGTTGAGATTTATCTCCGCAAAATTCCCCGCCCTGCCCACGGTCAGTAGGGGACACCGATGGGCTTGGAAAGGCCGCCGTCCGTCGGATGGGACGTTAAGCGTGGCCCGTGTGCGGGAGAGCCATACCCTGTGCACGTTAAAGAACACGCTGGATGGCCTTGACGGGAGGCTACCATCTGTCTCCCAACAGCTGTTCCAGTGGGTCCCCTCCCCCAACCTTCTCTGAGCCTTCGGGGTCCATGTGACCTGGCCATTTAGCCCATGGTGTGCAAAAAAATGCCGCTCAGGGGTAAAACAACCCAACTCACGACACAATGAGATAATGATCAACGATCTTACTCAATGAAATCATATATTTGGACATAATTTTTCCATCTAATTTTACATTTAAAGGCTCGATACTTGTGCGGCATAAATTGTTACTTACTACTTCTTCTCTAGTTACGTCACTAATTAAGAGATCATATCCCATCTCAGCTAAAATATTTACCTACCTTTCGACACCATGTTTTTTAACATTCAATACATCAAGATTAAAATCTCTTATTAGTATATGATTATGTGTTTTAACAATATATTTCTAAAAACTGATGGAAATTAATTAGGAAATGGTTTATATCTGTGTTTGGTGACCTGTATAAGGCTAATATATTATAAATTGTTTCGCCTTTTATAACTCTCAGATATAGCGTTTCTGCAAGCAGAGTATTAACACTCATTTTCTCAACTGATATTGCGTTTCTGTAGTAAAAAATTATTCCCCTTTTCCCTTTCTTAAGAGTATCATCAAAAATTTGCTCAAAAGTTGTTTAATTTATAGAATTTTTTTTCATCATTTGTAATGCCAGTTTCGGTTAAAATTATTATGCACAGGTATTGTATGAATTTTGCAATATTAACGATAAAGACATTCCATTTTTTTTCTTAAGCTCCGTATGTTAACATGTATTAAACCCAGATGGATGGTGTTTTTAAATTTTTTTGTTTGTCATGAAACCAATTTTCTGCTTCAGTGATATTGTTTACGTATACATTTCCTTCAGTACCTAAATCAAGGTAATTTATTTCACTAAACATAATGGATCAAAAAAAAATAACTTAATACCTTAATAGAAGAAATTATATCAAAATCAGTTAACATATTTTCATGAATTACTTTCACCCCGTCATGTATTTATCTCCGCAAAATTCCCCGCCCTGCCCACGGTCAGTACCGATGGGCTTGGAAAGGCCACCGTCCGTCGGATGGGAAGTTAAGCCGTGGCCCCGTGTGAGGGACAGCCATACCCTATGCACGTTAAAGAACACGCTGGATGGCCTTGACGGGAGGCTACCATCTGTCTACCAACAGCTGTTCCAGTGGGTCCTTTCCCCAACCTTCTCTGAGCCTTCGGGGTCCATGTGACCTGGCCATTTAGCCCATGGTGTGCAAAAAAAGTGCCGCTCAGAGGTGAAACAACCCAACCCAACCCCCGTCATGTAAGGCTTCCGTCTGTCGCCTAACAGCTATCCAGTAGTTCCCCTTCCCACAACTTTCTCTGAGCCCTTGGGGTCCTTGTGACCTAGCCATTTAATTCTTCGTGTTAAAAAAAGTGACCCTTAGCAGTAAAACAACCCAGCCATGACTCTCTTGACACCTAAAGAAATCTTCTATATAACAATACACCGAGATGCCAGTTAATTAGGTACAGCTTCTTAGTAGAGTGTTGCGCCCCCTTTGGCCTTCTGAACAACCCGGATTTGTCGGGGCATGGAACTTACAAGATGCTGAATGCGTTATGCAGGAGTGTTGTACCATGCAGAAATGATTGTTTCGCGCAGTTGTTGCAAATTGGACGGCAGTATAGTCTCGCTACGAACCGGCCTTACCATTTCATCCCAAAGACGCTCAATAGGGTTTAGATCTGAGGATTCTGCAGGCCAATGAAGCAAGGAAAACTCGTTGTCATGTTACTGGAACTATTCGGTGACGATACGTGTCTTGTAGAAGGTGCATTTTCAGAGGATAAACTGTAGCCATGAAGAGATGAACTTGGTCAGCAATGATGTTCAAAATCGCCGTGGCATTCACATGTCCTTCGATAGATATCAAGGATCAAAAAGGGCCCTACTGTGTAGCAGGCGAACATTCCTCACACAAATGTACAATTGACACCAGACAAGATGGCTCCATTTTCTCATGTTGCTTGGGCCACATTCTGATCCTTAGCATGATGATAAAATGATCCATTAGCATGATGATAAAGGAACTTTGATTCGACCGATCAGGCCACCTTTTTCCAGTCATCAATGGTCAGTGTCGATGCTCCTGCACCCACTGGTGACGCGCTTTCATGTTCTTTGCTGACATCAGCATTCGACATGGTCGGTGGCTGTTGCAGCTCATTCGCGACAAGGTCTGATATGTAGTGAATTCAGAGATGACCTTCTGCACACCAATGTTTAATTCTGCTGTTATTTTCCTGCTTGTCATGCATCTGTTCAGTTTCACGATTCTCCCTAGTCTCCTTTGACCCATCTGATCCACAAGCTGTTTTCGTCCACAGGATCGCCAATCACTGTAGTATTTTGCTTTTCTCACCATTCTCGGTAAACCCTTGAAATGGTTGTGTGTGAAAAGCCCAGGAAGATAGTCGTTTGGGTGATGTTAGATTGTCACGCCGAGCACCAGCTATCATGCCATGTTGAAAGTCACTCTGGTCATTCGTTTTGCCCATTCTGATACTCAATCCAACTCTAACTGATGTTCGAAGAGCTGGTCTGCGTGTTTTATGCCGCACATCATAGTCACTTGACGTATTACTTGTTGTAATGAACTATTTATGTGGCGAGGTGTGGTGCAACTAATAAATTAACATTTCAGTGTATCATCACCATCATCCTGAAGCAGCCATGGGCCACGGAGGTCCAACCATACCATGCAATTTAGTTCTCCAAGCATATCTGTCCTGAACTACATCTGCTGCATCCGGCCACTGCACACCAATTCTAACAAGGTCCTGTTTGGCATTGTCTGCCCACCGCATCCTAGATCTCCCCCTCTTTCTGAGGCCTTTAGGCACACTGTTCATAACCCTATTCGCTAATATATAATTATCCACACGGGCAACATGGCCAAACCAACGGAGTCTCTCTCTGCACAATATGCTGCTCAAAGAAGGCTGCTGACTCCTTTGCCTATAGCAAATAGGTGTACGACTTAAGAATGTTGAAAACTATTGGACAAAAAAAACTATCGGTTGCGTGACTTAGGCTCTAGTTTAATCTAGTACCATTATCAACTGGACGTGGAGAAGAAAAATTTATTTTTTAATACCGTCTTTCCCCGAAAATAAGACCGGGTCTTATATTAATTTTTGCTCCGAAAGACGCATAGGGCTTATTTCCAGAGGATGTCTTATTTATTCATGTACAACAATCTACATTTATTCCAATGCAGTCGTGTCATCTTCTTCTGAAACATCATCATAACTCTCCAAACCCCGAATTCCGGCCTGAATTTCTTGCGACTCCATTTCCTGTAGAACCATTGGCCCCAATCTCTCATGTCCAGCAATAGATTATAATTAAGTATTTACAAATACTTAATTATTATTTATATTATCATTTATTTTAAGTGTTAATGTCAATAATATTATTTATATTTATATTTAATTATGTATTAATACAGTGGACCTTCGTTATAGCGCTGCTCGCTATAACGCGCACTCGGTTATAGCGCGGGCGATGTTCGCGATAAGTTCAAACATGTATATACAGGTCCGTGCGGCGTTAGTGAGTATCGCATTTTATTGTTACTCGTATTGAGTAATTGTGTTGTATTGAGTTCCTGCATGTATTTTGAATAGTTTTAATTATTGTATGCATGATGAGTAAAAGAAAAGCTTACAGTGTGAAATTTATTGTGTCGCCACCGCGCCGCTCGGTATAACGCGTTCACCTTATAACGCGGGTGTTGTTTCCCGCCCTACATGCGCGTTTTATCAGGGGTCCACTGTATTATTATTTTATAATTCAATACGTCCGTCGTGTGTTGTAACGGACGTACAAATGCGTCCGTCTGGATGACGATCTTAACTGGGGCTTATTTTTGGGGTAGGTCTTATATTATGAGCATCCTGAAAAATCTTGCTAGGGCTTATTTTCCGCTTAGGTCTTATTTTTGGGGAAATACGGTAGATGTGTGGCTACTCAAAGTTACATATGTAAAGGCGCTTTCAGGAATACTGATGAAAGCAGATGAATTTACCGTAGAGTTAAGAAATGGCAAATGGGGGCAGAAAATGTTTCGATTGGATTAGCGTGTAAAAGTCTAAAATAAAGAATATTGTGCTTTATTCATAATCGTTACAAACAAGAATCAAGAACGTTTTGAATTCTTCTAGCGTGAACTACCAAAGCAACTATTCTTTGATCTTAATTTCTTTATTTGAAAATGGCAGGAAAACTGATTAATGAGAAAGATGACAGATTTCTTTGTTGATTGTAGCAGCGTCCATGACTGTGGAAAATGAAAGATAAAAGATCATTACAATAGAAATATGAGTTCAGCATATGAGCTTATGAGAAACTCTTTAGGGTAGTTTTTCCACAGATCCAGAATGAGGGTAAAGGTTTTGTAATAAATCATTCACAATTTGACGTTCAGATTTAAATTTTGAAGTTACATTTTGTAATGAATCATTTCTGAGTGATGACGTTCAGATGATGTGCCCCCCCAAAAAATCAAGATAAACACAAAGGCAACAAAAGAAATGCAGTAGTCATCCTTGCGGTGTTTGGACCTATTTAAGTTTAGCTGAGATCAACAGATATTAAGACATTCTGCCGTAAACCTAGAAGTGCTGAAATCCACAGAAGGAAAACTGAATGCTGATAATCAATAGGCTCCAGATTAGCAACCTGGTATTCTTAGCTTCGGGTCCACAATCTGCCTGCATTGATATTTTATCACCTTAACTAAGGGCTTGGAAAGTCCGCTGTCCTTCAGAGGAGTCATTAATCCGTTAAGCTTGTGTAGGAAAACCATACTCTAGCTTCCATCTATATCTTACTAGATGTCTAATGGATCAATTTTCAATATCAAGATCTGAGCCTATGGGGTCCTTGTGACCAATCATGTTACCCATTGGATGCAGAAGTGTGTTGCCCACATATAAAAAGCCCAACTCATGCGCTGATTAACAGTTCACTAAATGCCTCTTTTCATAAAGAGATTTCAAACAGAAATGCCCCTTTTCTTCTGAGTGCCTTTCTGTACTAATGAATTTTACGCTTCCCCAGTCATTCTTAAGTAGATATCGATTGTTTTTCTTGAAGCTCTTTCATCAATTGCACGTGCCGAAACTTCAAGAATAATGTTTTTCCAACTCTTTTCTGTTACTTATGATTTTTAATTATTAGAATTTTAATTGCGGGAGACTATTGCTGCGAAATCAAATATAGGAACAACAGAAACAACTTTTGATTACAATCTAAGTTAAAGTAAAGTACCAGAGGAAGAGTTCAATGCAGAAACAGAGGTAAAATTCATTAATGTGAATAATGTTGCCTACTTGAAATCAAAAGAGGCTATTATTTGGCAATATACAAAAATAAAATGCTAGAATTTGACATGTGTCACGCAATATAAAATGTCATATCTGGATGGATATACTTAGCTGACTCAACGTTTTCTGAGAGGAAAATTATAAAATCTAATATTAGAAATGTGCTTAAAGATGAGCATTTCTATGAGTGCTGGAGATTGGGGCTTTCAACATACACCGCCAATTGCAACAGCCATGCAGTGTCAAGTATCATATACAGTATACATACAAAATACTCATAGTTACTACGTTGCATGGGCTCATGTAGCGTAGTCCCAGCTGCAATACCTATCCTTCTGTTTATCTCATGCCGCATATCACTAGTATCTGTTAAACACCTACTGAGATAATTAAACAGAGATACTTGGTCAAGAATATGTTCAAGAGCGGTTGAAAGAACTGAAGCACTATCAGACCAATTTTCATTACCTTAGTTTTCTCTCTGTTTATTACCATATCTACTCTATTACCAGTCAAAACAGCAATCTTAATGAAAGAATTCATCTCATCACATCGTTAGCCAAGAGGGCCAAATCATCCGCATGATCTAAATCGCAAATTTTCAAATTTCTAGACCGGGTCTGGACAAACTACGACCCTCAAACGTTCTTTGTGCGGCCTCCGAGCTACCGATGACAAAGAGATTAAACTTGTAAGAGTGAAGAACAACGCATATAAGACAATTCTTCCAATTCGGAGAAGTGAACTGTTATTAAAAATAATTTAATTGAAATTTGATTCCTTATGTTTTACTTTAGACGTTTTTTGCGTTGGTTATACAAACGTTATTAATTGTATTTTTCTTTGGCGAACAGCACTTCCATTTCAGTTTCCTATGAGGCTCTTCAGTTGAAACGTTTGGCTAGGCCTGCTCTAGACCATTTTAGGCCAAAATCTTCCCTTTGCATAGAATTCCGCACAACATAATCAATAACCAAACTAAAGAGAAAAGTAGACAAAATGTATCCTTGTCTAACTCCACTAGCGATGCTAAACCAATCGCTACAAGCCTTACCAACTCTCACACGTCACTCATCAGTGTTATTATAGAGAGCTTTCATTATGCTAACTAACTTGTCAGGTATGCCATACGATCTAACAAGCAACCACAAACTATGACGATCAATAGAGTCAAAGGATTTGTTTGAAATCTATGAAGCTAGTAACACAAGGTTTGTGAAACTCTAAACATTCCTCAACGTTCTGCCTAAATGGAAATAACCTTATCGCTTCTGAAACTACACTGTTCATCACGCAGTTGACCATCAACCAAATTCTCAATTCTATTAAGCACAAACATGCAAAGAACTATATCTGGAACAGAAAGTAGGCTGACATCTCTATAGTTATCACAAGAACTGCGATAACCTTTTTTTGCAAAAATATGGATAATAATAATAATTCTAGTAAAATCCTTAGGAACAATAGCTTTATCATACAAAATATTCAAAATTTCAGTCAGCCAAATGACAATACAAACTGTCTCAGCTCTGGGCATTTCGGTAGTAATTTCATCTATCTCTGAGGATTTATGCAGTTTTAATTTAGATATCGCCAAAATAACTTCAGAATGTAATATAAGGACAACATTAACGTCAATAATGCATCTATCCTCCTTACAAACAATGGGACAGCTAAGCACATTGCTTAGAACATCTCTGAAATGCTCAGCCCACCTAGCCATGACAGAATCTCACCTTCAATTACTTTACCGTGTTTATCCCTCAATTCATGTTTGACAACCTATTCCTTCTGACAAAAATTATTAACTATATGTGCATTTTTCTGCTGTTACGCTGTCTAGCTGCTTTCTTTGCTTGCTCAGCCAAGCCCTCAAGCTAAAAATTCCTATCAGCTGTTAACTAATCTTTTACACATTGATTCAGCTTTTTGTAATCCTGTCTGTTAGGACTAGTAGGTTGTTCATTCAGATTATTACTGCATTTCACTCTTTAAAAAATAAGATGCAGTTATTTATCAATCAAATAATTTTGTCTTCTCTGTTGTATTTTAACTCCACCCACAAAAAAAATACTGTTAGTTTCAAGAAAAGCCTATTTAAGCTTATCCCATTTTTTCTCAGCTTCAGTAGTAAGCTTACCATAATTATCATTGTAACTAAGTAGCCTATCATGATAAGCTTTGACTATATCTGGATATTTCAGAGGTTCAGTGTTAAAGGTAATTGTCTTAGCCTTAACAACATTTCTTAAGCCTCAATTGTAAAGCACATTTTACTAGGTAATGGTTACTCTTAATTTCGGCTTCGCTATATGATCTGGTATTCTTAACAGAATTCCATTTCAGTTTCCTATGAAATGGTCGATTTGCTGCTAATTAAATATATAATCGATCATATTCCTATGAAAGCCATCAGGTGAAACCCACGTAAACGCATAAATGTCCCAGTGTTTATAGTTAGTGTTAGTTATTTTAAAATCATTAAATTTATTTAACTGGAGGAGACGTTCTCCATTGCCATTGGAACTACCTATGCCTAAAGGACCTATCACCCTGTACAAAGGTCAGAGTCATTGCAAACATCATCATTAAAGTCAGCTAACACAAGAGAAAATCTGCTTCTTTACAGAATTCAAAATACTCTGAAGGTTTCTGTAAAATTTATCTCTTTCGTCCTCATCAGAGTCCTCTGGGGTGGGAGACTCTGATGTTATCTGAGGGTGGGGCCAGAACAACAGATAACATTCAATCTTTAATCTTAGTTTTTAAATTTAGTTGTAAAAATCTTTCATTAATGCAGTCATATCGTAGAAAGCATCACTGGCATATCTGTTACACCTTGCAGATGCTCTCCATCCTCCCTCTCTGAAAAGGAAATTTTAAAATTATTTTTAAAAATCTGACTTTTACCTATCCATCTGGTGTTTTGAAAGCTTAGACTATCTAGGTTATAACACTGGAAATCCTGTATGAGGACTTCAAGAAAATAATAAGCAAAATCCTCATGTTCCACGTACCTGTGGAAAGAAAATAATTAGTTGGATTGTTAAAGTGTGTATTAAGAGACGTAGGGCAAACAATATCAAGCAGATCCCTAATCTCAGGTATGGGGAAATGACACTTTCCCCCACCACTGGGGCGGGGGTGGCTCAGTCGGTAGCGCGCCAGGCTCGTAATCTGTAGTTCCCAGGTTCGAGTCCCAGCTGGGTCAGCGTTGAGATTTATCTCCGCAAAATTCTCCGCCCTGCCCACGGTCAGTAGGGGACACCGATGGGCTTGGAATGGCCGCCGTCCGTCGGATGGGACGTTAAGCCGTGACCACATGTGCGAGAGAGACATACCCTGTGCACGTTAAAGAACACGCTGGATGGCCTTGACGGGAGGCTACCATCTGTCTCCCAACAGCTGTTCCAGTGGGTCCCCTCCCCCAACCTTCTCTGAGCCTTCGGGGTCCATGTGACCTGGCCATTTAGCCCATGGTGTGCAAAAAAAGCGCCGCTCAGAGGTAAAACAACCCAACCCAACCCCCACCACTAAGTCACCAATGCTGGTGGGAACTGCAGGAACCACCATCTTTACAAGTGGACCTTTTCAAGAACCAGAATCAAAATGTAAAGTGACCTGCTTGAAACATATTGTTCCAGAGTAGGTTAGCGATGCCTATAGAAGCAAGTCTGTCCTCACACGGGTATCTGAAATGTTTTCTGATTTGCATTATCCACCAGCTGATATAAGGTATCCTATGAATCTATTTATAGGGCTGAAAAACCCACAGTCAAACGGAAAAACACAATGATAGATTTTTTTCCTCAATAGAAGCCCACCAGTGCAACAAATCCAGGATCCGTAATCAATCTCAAAGTCATTAGTCAATCTAGTGGGTTTAATAGTCAGCATCAAAACCCTGTGAAGTTGATCACTCCTCACTAGACCAGGTTGGGTTGGGTTGTTTTTCCTCTGAGCGGCACTTTTTTGCACACCATGGGCTAAATGGCCAGGTCACATGGACCCCGAAGGCTCAGAGAAGGTTGGGGGAGGGGACCCACTGGAACAGCTGTTGGTAGACAGATGGTAGCCTCCCGTCAAGGCCATCCAGCGTGTTCTTTAACGTGCACAGGGTATGTCTCTCCCGCACACGGGGCCACGGCTTAACGTCCCATCCGACGGACGGCGGCCTTTCCAAGCCCATCGGTGTCCCCTACTGACCGTGGGAAGGACGGGGAATTTTTGCGGAGATATATCTCAACGCTGACCCAGCTGGGACTCGAACCTGGGAACTACAGATTACGAGCCTGGCGCGCTACCGACTGAGCCCCCCCCCCCCCCCCCCCCCCCAGCAGACCAGAAAAAGAACAATGTGGCGATAGAGACCAAATCAGGAGGCTTCCTTCATCTGTTCGTCTATGTCGTCTACTACCTAAAACACAAAAGTTTTGGTTTTGTTTCAAACGATTATGTTCGTTTTATACTGAAATACCAATACCTATATAAAACACTTATCCAAAAGCTAATCATATCGTATAAATTAATTCCTTAAAGCATTGGTGTCCAAACCTTTTTGATCACGCACACCTACATCAGAAAAAAATGCTGTATAAAAAAAATTTACGCACCCTGTATCAGCAAAAACAATAATTAAAATAAGATGTAAAAACAAACATCAAAATATAATATAATGAGAACAGTGGAACTGAAAATGTATCATAATTTCTGAAAATCTTGGTTCGAAGCCTTGTGATACCTATTTATTTCGATGCTTAATTTTAACACCTGTCGTAGCAGAAAAAGGCTCCTCACACAGATACGTATATCCAAATGGAAGGAGCACTTCGTTTGCTGCCCTTACTATATTTGCAACTCCATCCACCAATTATTCGGTTGGGGGTGGCTCAGTCGGTAGCGCGCCAGGCTCGTAATCTGTAGTTCCCAGGTTCGAGTCCCAGCTGGGTCAGCGTTGAGATTTATCTCCGCAAATTTCCCCGCCTTGCCCACGGTCAGTAGGGGACACCGATGGGCTTGGAAAAGCCGCCGTCCGTCGGATGGAACGTTAAGCCGTGGCCCCGTGTGCGGGAGAACCATACCCTGTGCACGTTAAAGAACACGCTGGATGGCCTTGACGGGAGGCTACCATCTGTCTCCCAACAGCTGTTCCAGTGGGTCCCCTCCCCCAACCTTCTCTGAGCCTTCGGGGTCCATGTGACCTGACCATTTAGCGTGCCGCTCAGAGGTAAAACAACCCAATCCACCAATTATGCAGAGATTTTTGCTGAAATTCGGTTCATGAAATTGTATCTTCCCTGATGTCAGTCAGCTATTATTGGATTAATGATCGAAAGATGACTCCCAAGCGTGACTCAGTCCTCTCTCCCTCCCTCTCGGGGTTGCCAGATGATAAATCCATTAACTGGCTAAATCTGGTAACCGTGCTCTCTCTGCCCTCCACGTTCTGTGCCCAGACATCTTTAGGAAGCTAAACAGTCTTGCTACGTAAAATGACAGCGAAATTTAAATATATTAACAAATTTCTTTACATTTTTCCTTCGTGTTTTTTTTCTAGGAATTAAAAATTTTTGTTAAAAAAATGGTAAATTAGAATCATTATATTTTTTCACGCAACCCCCGTGGATCGGTATGCGCATCCACCAATGTGCGTACACCCCACTTTGGAGACCACTGCCTTAGAGAACTAAGGAAAGGCTTTGAGACAATGAATTCTGGCAAACAAACAGCAAGGAGAGGAATCTGCAGTAGGGAAAACGAGGGTCTTTCAAAGCTGCAGGAAAAATTCCGGAATATTCCTTTTAATAGTTGTGTATCAATTTTCCCCGTACATTTTGGGAAAAATGCTTTCCAGAGTGCACCTCCTCTCCACGCTAAGCGGGGTTGCTAAATCTATCAGTATGCCCTTTGCCATGAGGTTTACATTGGCAACAATTAGTTGAACCCTTACCCCCACGGTGGGTGATATAATGCAATATTTTGGTCTTAAAAATAACTATTTTTAGAGATAAATAATATTTTTATAATTTTTTGTAATCTATATTATAAATAATATAGGTTACAAAAGTTTTGAATACGCCGTCTAAAGGTGGAAATTTTTGAAAAATTGAAATATTTTAAACACATATTGCAAGCGATGTATTTATGGTAGAAATGAAACAATTTGATGTTTATGGTAGAATATGAAGTTCATGAAGTTTTCATTAGCAGCAATAAGTTGCCCCTACACCAAGTAGGGGTAGAAAACGTAACTGTTTTAAGAGATAACGGGAAATTATTTTTTAATTGGATTGGTTATTATAGATTGCATTCTTCAAAATCCTTAGATGGTTTCAATTCACATTGTTTAAGGGCACTAAATATGGAAAAGGCGAAACTTTTAACGAATATTTCAAGTGATTTATTTATGGTATAAATCTGAAATTTCGGTGGTAGAGTTTGTCAACAGATATTTCACTCACAGCAACAACTGCCACCCTTTATTCAGAGAGATGTTAGGAACTCAACGTTTCAAATTTAAAGAATAAAAGGTATACTTTTAACCCTCTACTGACCAATTTGTTTTGTTTTACTATCAGATATCTTTAATTTTTTTTTAAGTTTTACTACCAGATATTTTTTATGTTTTTTGATTTAATTTTAATTTTTTGTTAAAAATTTTCCACACGCTTTAATAGCACTCTGTAACAGTGGAAAAGTTTTGAAAATGTAAAAAATTTAACGAATACTGCAACCATCTATTAATGCTAGAAATTCACGAACACTGCTTCGACAGGTGTTAAAACTAAAAATTAAACGAATATTGCAACCAATAATTAATGCTAGAAATTCACGCATTTTGGCGAACTTACCAAGACTATTGAATCAAACTATGCAGCCAACTTTGCATTGAATGAAAACATTTATCTACGTATATAACTGCAAAATTCTTATGCAACTAGTTACCCATCCTCAAGCATCCAAAGGCTATATCCGTAGAATGTGTTAACCTTTATTTTACCCTTGGTGAGAAGGAGGACTCCGATGTTCTTGAAAGGGCGCCTATCCGTTGGGTGGGGCGTAAAGCCGTGGGGCTTTCTGCAGGAGAGCCATACCCTGTATACATCAAAGATTACTCTTGATAGGATCTATCATTTGTCTCCAAACAGCTATTCAGTGGGTCCCCTTCTCGCAACCTTCTCTGAGACCTTCGGGACATCGTGACCTGGCAATTTAGTTCATTGTGCCGCTCAGAGGCAAAACAGCCCAACATCAACCCAACCGTAGAATGCATAGTTCTGTTTTCGAAATCTGTCCTGAGTACCCTTAGGCCACTGAAAGCTATTTTTAATAAATTTCCGTTTAATGCCACTGTGTTTACAAACTGATGCATTATCTTTCTGCACAAGATACTTCTTGAAGGTAATTTACGACAGCTTCATCTAACTTCATCATTACTCATGCAATCAAACCATCTGATTCCCAAGATTTTATATCAGCGTTGAGATTTATCTCCGCAAAAATTCCCCACCCTGCCCACGGTCAGTAGGGGACACCGATGGGCTTGGAAAGGCCGCCGTCCGTCGGATGGGACGTTAAACCGTGGCCCCGTGTGCGGGAGAGCCATAACCTTTGCACGTTAAAGAACACGCTGGATGGCCTTGACGGGAGGCTACCATCTGTCTCCCAACAGCTGTTCCAGTGGGTCCCCTCCCCCCAACCTTCTCTAGGGGCGGGGGTGGCTCAGTCGGTAGCGCGCCAGGCCTGTAATCTGTAGTTCCCAGATTCGAGTCCCAGCTGGGTGAGCGTTGAGATTTATCTCCGCAAAATTCCCTTCCCTGCCTACGGTCAGTAGGGGACACCGATGGGCTTGGAAAGGCCGCCGTCCGTCGGATGGGACGTTAAGCCGTGGCCCCGTGTGCGGGATAGCCATAACCTTTGAACGTTAAAGAACACGCTGGATGGCCTTGACGGGAGGCTACCATCTGTCTCCCAACAGCTGTTCCAGTGGGTCCCCTCCCCCAACCTTCTCTGCGCCTTCAGGGTCCATGTGACCTGGCCATTTAGCCCATGGTGTGCAAAAAAGTGCCGCTCAGAGGTAAAACAACCCAACCCAACCCAACCTTCTCTGATCCTTCGGGGTCCATGTGACCTGGCCATTTAGCCCATGGTGTGCAAAAAAGTGCCGCTCAGAGGTAAACAACCCAACAACCGAAGATTTTATACATACATCTGAGAAACAAAAGAATCAAGCCTCACACAGAATTAAAGTTTAACCACCATAACCGACTGTAGAACAAAGTCTTATAAATATCCTATAAACTCAAGTTTTGCCTTTCACTGTATTCGCTCTTTTTTTTTTCCACAGCCTTTATAAATTCGCAATGTTAGTTCCAACAGATGTTTTTCTGACTAACAGATAAAAAAATTTTTGGTTTATTGTGAAAATAAGAAAATAATAACGTAGAGCTCGTTATTATGATGCTAAAGCTCATTTGATCAGTTTATTTATGCAACCTCGGTCAACCTGGTTTCCCTAAAACGTGGAGTTAAAAATATTTCTTTTTATTTCCCATTAATTTAAAAATAATTTTTATTGAAATATTTCTAATATACAGGGTAAATGGGAAATAGAGTTAAACTTTCCGGTGCTTAACCTTTTGGCTGGGTATTCCGAATTATATATCCTGAGGAAACAGCAGAAATATGTTAATCCTCATTGAGTATGCAGGGATTGGAATTTGCCGGATTAATAACTTCCCTGTCAAGCGATTAAGGAAATTGGACATAATGCTACTATAACTAATATGCTTTTGAAGATGAACTCTAATTAAAATATTCCATCTCTAGTTATGTTTTGCATAAGAAATCTAGAATTTCTGTGTAATTCTGTTCTTTCATTCCTAAGGAACTAGTGCATTTTACACATTAAGCAAACGTTACTGGAAATAAAATGACTGAATTGCTTGAATATGTTTACCTTTGCGATACACAGCGGACTAAAGAAGTATCACACCAAAAACCTTCACTACTTGTTAACAGAATAACAATAATAAAACGTCAAGGTTGAGTTCACTTGAACATGGTGAAAAGATTCATTATGAAATGGTAAATGTAAAATAACTTTAAATTAATATCATCTTATATCTTTCAGTACCTATTTTTGATTACCAAACATTGGACTTCAGTTGACCTATGTTCACATTAATTTACCAACTCATTATTCTAAATGGTTTCCCCTTGTGCTCAGAAGTTCATCTGCCAGGTAGATTCGACATAAAATTGTCAACATAATAATACATCACAGAAATATGCTTGGGAAGAAAGCGAGACTGCAAAAGAAAGATAACACGAAGCAGAGATAAAAATATCCATAACATATTCAAGATTTCAATCCAGATCCTTTTTTTTTCTTTCTAAATTCTAGCCTGCTTAAAGAACTAGGAAAAAAGGATTTTTTTTCCAATTATAAACGTAATCAGACTCAACTGAGATGTGGAAAATATATTTATTAAATAGCACAAACTAGACTGCTTTACATAAAGGAAACATTATTATTGAGTATATTTGTAGTTGCCATAAAGCTGAAAAGGTACGAAGGATAAAATATTTGGGTTCATTTTTTTATGATAATTTTAGATGAAATAGTCATATACAATAAATCTGTGATAAGTTAAGATTAGTTGAAATAAAATTACATAAACTGAGATATATAATCGACAGAACAACATGTTTATTATATTGCAAAGCAATTTGTGAATCTATATAAAATAATGGAATCATTAGAAACGGAACTACAAATATAACAAACATAAATAAAATTGAAAAAATGCAATCAGCAATAGCAAAAATTATAATTGGTGACAATGAAAACGTTCATTTATTGACGAAACGAGAGATTTAAACTTTTAAATATCTTATCTTATTCAAATTTATATAAACATAATATTGTTTTGAAAATTTTCTTTGATGATACTGTTAAGATTAAAATGAACCGTGAGAAAGAAACCAGATTAAAAAAGGTAACTTTTTTTAAATTACCAAATATGAAAAATAATTATGGAAAATCTGTGAGTATAAAATACCTTTTTGTATAATTCTTTACCTAGAGATATACTATGCATCTGCAAATTTTCGACTTTGCAGAGAAATTCAAAGCTGTGTTTTTATGGAAGACCTTATATAATACAGTAGTGGTGTTTTTAAATCACTTCGAATCAGTTTCTTTTATAGTCTGTCATTTGATATTTTAATTTCTGTCTATTGATATGTGACACAAATGTTTATTATATACATTTATTTGTTTTCTAGATTTGTGAATTATATAATCAGATGATTCTATATCCCTTTGTTTAATTTTACTTTTATTTGTTTATTTTTTTATTATCTTTTTTTTTACCCTCAAGTTATTTAATCTAAATAAATATTGTAACTTTTATATTTCCTCCAGAAAGGCTATGTAGCTTTATGGGAGAACTGTAAATCGTTCTGTAACACATTATTGTGAGAAAATAAAGATCCTGTGGTAATTTATTACTGCAATATTACTTTGAAAATTTCAACAATCTGAATTTTACAGTTAAGATTGGTTCACATTTTATATCCAAAGGAATATATTCCCGTCATTAGGTTAATAACGAAAAGCAAGTACTCAGAATATAAAATTTTTGACAGTGAATAATCTGGATTGGTTTGTGATGAAGTGGAAGGGGCTCGCCACCCACACAGCCGTTGGTATGTTGTTAGGCGTGTGCGGGAGGACTGCCAGAGAACCAGCAACCACCAGAAATACATCTTCAGCTGATGGGGGTGAAATGTGAGAGATGTGCGCTGTGACCTCTACATTCGCTCTGGCAGAACCTACTTCGAGTCTCAAACGGGAAACGAAGCGCTTCCAACTTTGCTGAAAGTAGCTTTGGTCTTCTTGCAAGTTTGGTTTATTTCCAGAGCTAAAGACATGTGCGTGTAATGATGATTTTTTTTGCAAATGATGTTACTGGCAAGTGTCGTAATTACTGAGGAGATAATAAGAATATTTTTTTCCTCAGAATGAAAAACCAATGTGTCAATGATACTAACATCCATGCTCTCTAACCCAGAATTTGAACACTAATCCAGAGTGATGCATCCAGAGGGTCTGGACCTCTTCCACACCTTCTGGACGGATTTCCAGTGGGGGCCCACTGGAAATGGACCAATTTCCATTGGGGGGGGCCCACTGGAAATCCGTTCATCTTATACGAAATCTGTAAATTGCCTACCTCCTTTGAAATCCAAAACAGTTGCCTTTTTATAATTTTATTTTTCCCCATATTTTATGCCCAACACTAAAAATAGATTTACAAAAAATCTATAAAATCTCATTCCATATAGAATATTATTTTAACCTTTCTTGTTCAATGGAATATTTTAGTGATTGGGTAACCCTATTCAAGTCTTATTTTCAAACCCCCGACCCCTCCTGGAAGCAAAATTCTCGGATCCTTCCGGAAGCACAATTCTCGGAGTCTCCCCGAAACACAATTCTCGTGTCTCACCAAAGCTCAATCTCGGAGCGTCCCCGAAACTCAATTCTCGAACACCCCCCTCCCCTCCACTAACTAAAATATACGCCCTAGATATGCAGGTTGTTTCAGTGTGACCGGGATTCAATACCAGTCCTTTGTATGCATACAACAACAACAACAAAAAAATCTTCACCACGTTTTACATAAGAAACCGTTTCTATGAGAAGGGAAGAGATTTATGATGTTTTTCTTGCAAAATGGCAAACAAGGAACACGGAGCAAAATACGATCTTGGCCACAATGTAATGGATAGCAACTGTCCGTCGTATATTTGTGAGTTGAAGTTGCTTAAGGAGCGCACCGACTATGGACAGTAGGAGTGCAGATGGTGGCAGCGGGGCAAGTTTAAATTCCTTCAAATAAATTTAAATGGGACACCGGCCGCAAAGGACCTACGCAGCCAGGAGATGAAAGAGGAAGGAGTCGATGTTACTCTAGTGCAAGAACCTTACTGCACAGAGAACATTATAAGAGGGCTCCCTCTGACCAACAGGCTATTTTGCACTAAAGATGCCAAGCCAAAAGCTGGAATTGTCGTTTCAAACTCCAAAGTGAATGACATACTGGCCTATTACTCCACCACAGTGGTGGTAGTGGAGATTGGCTATGAGAGCATAAATATACATGCCATCTCCATTTACTGTCCACCGAATGGCAACATCGAGGACTCGTTGAGTGAGCTACAAAACGTCCTAGCTCAGATCAAATATAAGAGCTTAGTGGTGGGAGGTGACTTCAACGCAAAGCACCTCCTTTGGGGCTCGAATAGACAAGACGCCAGAGGCGACATGACTCTAGATTTTATCAATTTCGTTGGTTTAATATTATTAAATGATTTAGATACACCAGCTGCTTTTCACGGCCCAGAGGCCAGATTCAGAGGCACGGCACAGAGCTGGATTCACTTGACCCTGGACAATACCACACAATCCACTGATACCACTGATCAATACCACTGATCATTAGCGACAAGGTCACTAACAGCGACCACAACTATTTAACGTTCCTTGTGGGTGGCATAACAGCGCCTCCACACAACACCAAAAGGTTTGCAATTGGCAAAATCCCTGACTGGTGTTCAATCCCTGACATTCGTGCGTTGTGTAGCGCAGGGCCTGGCTAAGATCCGCCAACGCATTACCAGCATTAACGACAGTGATTCTCTGGACAACATCGTCAGAGAAATAATCTCTGGTTGTGAGAAAACCTCCAGGTTCAAGGGAAAGCTCCCAAATGGAAAGTATGCACCCTGGTGGACACCAGAGCTCGCTTTCAAAAGAAATCAGGCCCGAGCTCTCAGACGGAGGTATCAAAGGTGCCGCAATGGGGATAGAAGTTCCAGAGAAGAGATGTAGAAGGCACGGACGGAGTACAAGCTCGCCGTCCGCCAAGCCCAATTAGTCTCTCGGCAAAAATACTGTAGTGAGGTAATTGAACAGAACCCTTTTACTCTGCAGTACAAGCTAGCAGCAGGGAAAGACCTAATACCCCTGGAAATTGAGTATGTGCGCAAAGATAATGGAACCAGGACCACCTCTTTTCGCGAAACTGTCGAGGCGCTACTCGAGGGATTATTCCCTAGGATGATAGGAGCTCTGATGATGTCAAACATCATCTCCAGAGAGAGGATAGCAGGGTTTCACCGAACACGGAAGATGATGTTCCGTTCGCAGAAGAGGAGATAAGATATGTGATTAGTACTATGGCCAGGAGTAAAGACCCTGGCCACGATGACCTGACAATGGAAATTGTAACGCAGCTCTTTAAGGAACATGGAGATCTGTTCACCCAGCTCTTTAGCAACTGTCTCAAGCTGGAAAACTTCCCAAAGGCCTGGAAATAGGTCGACGTAGTCCTTTTCAATAAGGCAGATGTGAGATCTTACAGACCAATATGTCTGCTGCCGGTGATGGATAAGATTTTATACAAACTGCTCACAAACAGGATGCATTACCACTGTACTAAGACTGATTTCCTGAATAACAAACAATACCATAATCAGAGTTCTGCATAATAAATACCATAATCAGAGTTCTGCAGGCTAGGAAAAAGGCAACATTCCTTGGAGTCCAATATGACCCAAGGTCTATGAGACAACTACCGCTAGGTGATACATTCATCCACCAAGAGACTGCGTTGCCGTGGTCCATGGAGTTACCATCAGGCCATGGAGTTAAAGTCTGTACAGGCGGTTTCAAGAGAGGGGATGGTGTGGACTTAGCCTACACTATCTGCAATCAAGGAGCCAAAGTGTATGACTATAAGAGGAAGGTCTCTGCTAATGGCTCAGCCTTCCAAGAATGCTTCCTATCAGAGAGGCCTTTAAATAGGCCCTCAATGACGGCAGTCATTACAACGACATTCGGCTGTATACTGACAGCCGTGCAGCCCTGCAAGCATTTGACGATGCAAACAACGGGTATCAAACGGTTAACGAGGTCAAGCACCTTCTGGGTACGCAGAATATAACCAGAATCTCTTTCCACTGGATCAAAGCACACGTAGGTCAGGAGGGGAACGAGCGGACAGACCAACTGGCCCGCTCAGCATACTGACACTCACCTGAAATAGCGGTTAAGACTTCTAAAACTATCCTGGTAAACTAAAACTACCCTGGTTACTACCTTTCTAAAACTACCCTTTGACCTAGAGTAGTTCTAAAACTACTCTAGGTCAAAGAGTTATGGACGAGTGGCAGAGGCTCTGGGATACCGCCGAGAATGGTCTTTAAATGAAGACATTCTTACAAATGGTTGGTCTGTCCTTGATGTCCTCAGACCACTACCTCACGCAGGTATTACAGGTCATGGGAACTTCCCAGCTTATCTGGAGTGTTTCAAGATCTCTACCCACAGTTACTGCGGCTATGGGGCTCCAGACGCAGATGTCGGACACTACATCCTCCAGGTGCCCGATCACGGAAGGGTTCGCTAACGAACTTAGAAGTTCCCAAGCGATCAGAGAGGTAGCACACGAGGCAAACACGGTGTTCATTAGGAGTGCCCAAGTCAGGGCGCACCTGAGGGATATGGGTTGGCTCGTCTGCCAGCTCCAGGACTCGCTCCTTTGAGACCGAAACTTCTTTCGCTCTACCACTTATCTTCCATATTCTTCTAGCCGGGCTACGCTCCGCACACCCTTTAAAGTCACCCATACTCTAAGTTCCCTACTGGTCTCCTCTGAGACAAATCTTTATCTTCTACTTCCGGGCGTCTCAATGCCGCTCCTGTAATGTCTTGAAGACAGAGCACGAGTTTTCTCCCCAGGGGCGTGGGTCATTCAGGACCCCCCCATAAATGAGAGATCTTCTATTATGCCATATAAACTGACAGGCTCCTGTCAGACCTCTGTGGCAAGCAGCTGCTTGAAGGGCTATTTATTACGTAGGTTTTTCCTATAAGCACCCTAAGAAGTCGAAAGGTTGGGTTGGGTACTTCTACCTCTGAGCGACACTTTTTTGCACATCATGGGCTAAATGGCCAGGTCACATGGACCTCGACGGCTCAGAGAAGGTTGGGGGAGGGGACCCACTGGAACAGCTGTTGGGAGACAGATGTTATCCTCCTGTCAAGGATATCCAGCGTGTTCTTTAACGTGCACAGGGTATGGCTCTCACGCACACGGAAGCCACGGCTTAATATCCCTTCCGTCGGACGGTGGCCTTTCCAAGCCCATCGATATCTCTTACCGAATGTGGGCAGGGCGGGGAATTTTGCGGAGATGACTCTCAACGCTTACCCAGCTGGAACTCGAACCTGGGAACTACAGATTACGAGCCTGGCGAGCTACCGACTGAGCCACCCCCGCCCAAAAGTAGAATTAAGTAGCATTAATATTCTCATTAATACTCGTACATACTTAATAGGTATTAAATTTAAACTTTGCATCCTTAGCATGATTCGAATAATAGAAACAATAATGATTATTTTATTTATTTTTTTCGTTTCATTTTATATGTTTTTTTTGTATGATACCTATAATTTCGGCCCGAATAATAATATTTCACATTGTTACTGGCTCGTAAATTAAAAAGATTGCCCACCACTGTCGTAGCTCACAACAGTTTCCGAATGAGATCCTATAAAGAGGGGCTGTAGAAGCCCTACCAACATACTCATATTTTAACTTATTTTGTGCGACAAGTTTGCTTCAGCGAGACAAAATGTCCTTTGACAGTTTCCTTTCTCCGTCATGCATTCTTTCTTTCTTCAGTCAGTGAGCATTTAGACCAATGTTTCCCAAAGTGGGCGATACCACCCCCTGGGGGCCGCTGGAACGATCCAGGGGGTCGGTAGTAGCCTCGGGTGCAATTGGGGGGCGATGTAAACATAAAGAAAGAAGGGAAGAAAAGAAATTTTTGAAAAACAGTTCGTACATGTTTCATCTGTTGTGTAACATAGAGTTAAAGTCGTAGTGATTACTTTACTTTCCATTTTATACTATGATTGATTTTAATAATTTTATAATTTCAACTTCAAGGTGTCTTATTTACAATAACATCTTTCTTTACTATGTTGTAGGACGTAGGTAGAAATATAGATACATAAAAGAACGCAAATTTGTCACTGCATCTTTCTGTTTGTTCGCTTAAAGAAGGTAGATTTCCAGGGGGGCATTGGTTAATTTTTTTTCTGAAAAGGGGTCGGTAGGACAAATAAGTTTGGGAACCTCTGATTTAGACTTTCGTGTAGTCCACACGACGGCGATGGGGAGGGATGGGAGGGCGTTTGCACGAGCCAACAAACTCAAGTCTTGAAAGACCCTTCCCCACCTGTTGGGTATATAATATAATAAGGGCCGATAAGGTAACTATAATAAGGGCCGCTCTGGCTTATGCAAGATTAGCTAACCCAAGACTTTAACATTAACAACGCTATTAGACAATATTGCACAAAAGATAAACACATTCAAAAATATTAAATTGCGACGGGATAGGCTCTTTAGTTTTTCATAAATTCACAAAAAAAAGTTTCGGCCCAAAATTTCTTACAGTATAGAATAATTAATTACATTGTTAGCAGGTCTGCATTTGTTCATTTCAAATCATTTGTATGCAACATTTTATGTTTGTGTTAGTTGTATTTTTTAATTGTAATTAGTATTTTAATTTTCGATTTTGTTATATTACCAATAATCTTTTTTTTTTCATCTCAACTTATAACTTACTTATGCCCCATTACTTAATAAATCTCTAGATGTTTCTTTAGTTAAAAGGCGTGGCACAACGTCGATATCAAATTTAGAGAAAAAATTGTCTTGAACCGGGTGGGATACGAACCCAGTATTTCCTCTATATTTGATATCGTTGTTAAAAGTGATTTCATGCCTTTCAACTAAAGAAATATCGAGATATTTATTAGGCAGTTGAATTACTATACTCGTAACATAGATTATCATCTGCTTCAGAAAGCTGTTTGAAAGCAGAGAAGACATTGCCGCCAAGTGACTCACATATTGCAATTGCGTACTATAAGTAGAAAAATTCATATCGTTAAAAAGAGATCTTGATCGGCGACAGGTAACTCAGTGGTCAGAGCACCTGACAAGTCATCAGTAGGTTTTGGATTCGTATCCCACCCGTCTCAAGACAACCCTAATGATTTTGTGCGAACTTTTTGAGATTTCAAAACACCAAATCTTATTCCCTACGTTGAAGACGTGTTCTATCAGGAAAGGAAATATTACGCCTCTAATGAATAGCTACAAACTCTGATATTTAGACCAGATTAATAGGCTGTTTTGGCATTGATAGTTGCAACAAATATGGTAAAAATTTCCTTTAAGTGAGTAAACTTATGGGCTGAAAATAGCAAACACCTTCTTCAAAATGTCATTTATGACTACATACCTCACGTAACACCTGGTAGCCTCTGCAGGAATACGATTAATTATTCTTTAATTATTGTTTTATTTAATAAAGTAATATATACTATATAATACAAATAATCATCATATATAATAAAATATATCTATATATAAATTATATGTATAATATATATATATATAATTATTTATTATTTAATTATATTAGTTATTATTTAATTATATTAATTATTACTTAATTATATTATTAATTATTATTTAATTATATTATTAATTATTATTTAATTATATTATTAATTATTATTTAATTATATTATTAATTATTATTTAATTATATTATTAATTATTATTTATCATATTGTTAACTACTCTTTAATTAATAATAAGCAGGTTAATTAAGTTAGTCAATTAGTAATAAGTAGTAAGATTGGGTCATGAAGTGGAGCTGATATTGGTTCAGATGAGCTGGTTAAAAGTGTCTTATAGATAACGATGAATTTATAGCCTATTTCAAAAATCCCTCATAAGAAATATTTTGCATATTTCATTTACTCTATTGTTCATGCGTTTGTTGGAAAATAATAAATGTATCTGTCCTGAAAAATTGAAAACCTTGAAAGAAAAGGGAAGGTTTAAATTTACGAGTATTATTCTCTATTACCGGTGAACAGTGAACCCGATAAACTTTATTGTTTTTGCAAAAATATATTGCCTACAGGTTAATACATTATTGCAGCGATTGATTTATTAATCGCTGCAATTTGTATAATTGGCAGCATTTAATAGCAGCGATTTGATTATTTGGAGTAGATGTTTACTTCATGATTGTTAATAGAATAAATGTAATAGGTAGAAGGTATATTTATTACCTCCTATTACTATTCTAAATTACATTTGTATCTAATTTGTTCAAATAAAGATTCATTTATTCATTTAAAAAAAAACTTTTTCTACAACTGCTAAAAGAATATCTTTAACACTGCTGATTTGACAGACCCAGATATATTCAAAGCTCGCCATGATAGACTACGTAGTCATTATGGCAAAGGTCGTTTGCTTACAACTGAGTGAAGAAGAATAGGCCTGAAACCACAGTGATGGTTTCGTAAAAAAAAGGGGAGTAGAAAGCTATTTGTGCAATAGTGGGACGGGGATGGCTCAGTCGGTAGCGCATCAGTCTCGTAATCTGAAGTTCCGAGGTTCGAATCCCAGCTGGGTCAGCGTTGAAATATATCTCCACACAACTCTCCGCCCTCTCCACGGTCAGTAGGGGACACCGATGGGCTTGGAAATGCCGCCGGATGGAACGTTAAGCCGTGCCCCCGTGTGCGGGAGAGCCATGCTCTATGCACGCTAAAAGAACACGCTAGACGGCCTTGAAGGGAGGCTACCATTTGTCTCCCAACAGCTCTTCCAGTGGGTCCTCTCTCCTAATCTTTGAGCAATTTAGGGACCTGGCAATTTAGCCCATTTTGTGCAAAAAGTGCCTCTCAGAGGTAAAACAACTCAAACTGTGTAATAAGTCAGTGCACCTTATTTCTGAAAGAAAATATTGGAAGATAAACGGATACGAAACTTTATTAATAAAATAACCGACAGTATCGCAGTAAGTTTAAGAATGTGTAAGAAATCAGTAAAAATATGGTAAGAATCGTTTAATTTGATAGCTTGCTGATACTTAGAAATATTTGTTTAATTATAGATTTAATAACTAAGATTAATATATAAAATCACAGATAGTATAAATATTATGTGGGAAAAAATCAAAATGTGTACGTGGACACAGTGATAAAAACAACAAGATTCTGAACAGAAGTGAACACTTCAGGAATGTTAAAAATAATGTGGTTAGTTTAGCTCCCATTGTTTGCAATGAAGATAGATATTTTACTGGCCTTGATGTTAGCCTTATAACATGATCTGAAGTTACATAAATCAAATAGACATACTAGTAATTAGCGATATTATAGTAATCAATAATTGGCACAAAACTATCGATGGAATAAAAAGAATTGGCACAAAACTATCGATGGAATAAAAAGAATTGGCACAAAACTATCGATGGAATAAAAAGAATTGGCACAAAACTATCGCTGGAATAATATTCCAGCGATAGTTTTGTGCCAATTCTTTTGGAAGAACATTGTTTTTCCTAATTTTAACATGTAGAATACAGTGAAGTAATTTTAACATGTAGAATACAGTGAACTTTACACATAAATAATTTAACATGTAGAATTCAGTGAACTTTACACATAAATATTTAATTGAGAAAGTTACAGAAATATTTATATTTGTTGCAAATTTGCAACAATATTTCAGAATGCAAATAAGGGCAACAGAGGAAGAAAATATTAAACTTATTTATATTTCATGCATTTTTCAAGCAATTGTTTAAAAGCCTATTGAAAGAAGGGGGAAAATATTACAATGCATTAGAAATCCATTCTCTTAGCCCTCTCTTTTTCTCAATAAAAATAACAAATAATCTAAAATATCATTTAAATTTTTGACATGAGCCTAAGTGGTCCAGAGTCGCACAAAATGCTCTGTCGAGCTGTGGATTTGTGCACCACTGGTGTAACAACTTGGACATCATATTCTACCACAAAATTTTAAAATCTATAGCTCGAATATATCATTTAAAATATTGGTTTAAAGTTTTGCATTTTTTTTACTTCAGGCTCCTCTAACGGTGAAATTTAAAACTATTATAAGATTCATAAAATGAGAAATACGTTTCTAACTCAAAAAAAGATTTTTTAATTTATCTCTAAAAACAAATAAAATAATTTGTATAGAAACGAACAGATACACGACAAAGTGAAACAATAGCTTTAAAAAAATACTAAAACCAAGAAATGAAGTTGCAAATTTCTTCGGAATATTTTATTGCCTTGAGAAATCCTAACGCTGAATAAATTTTCCCAACTTAAAACAGAATTGGTTATGTGATTAAAATAATGTGTAGAGAACAATACGAATTATTTGTAAATTGTTGTTTTGATCGTTATTTTGGTTCAAAGCTGATAAGTCTTTCGTTTAGCAGCGTAAAATTTATGTACCGAATGCGCAGATAAAATTGAACAAATAAACTGATTTTGAAAAAATTTTAACTAATATTATAACGTTTGAATCACAAAAATCTAGTTACATACTCAAAGGGTGGAGACTGGACTAGAAAAAACTTAAAAAGGGGAGGGGGCAAGCGATGCAATCGCTTGCCCCCTCCCCTTTTTAAGTTATAACATAAGAATAAAAAATAGCATAAGAATAAAAAAAGCATAAGAATAAAAAAGGCGCCAAGAGACAGCATTTCCATTGCAGTGTAACATTTTTCACCTTCATTTTAGAAGTTTATAAAAAAAATCTTAAAAATTATTTGAAATACGCACAAGTGTAGTAATTTTTGGTCTCCATCACCCTTACTAGCATTCTCAAGAGAAGAAGAGGAATTTCCTCCTCCCCCTCCCTAGATCCATCTTTGGGTTATTAAAGAGCTCGGTGGCTTCATATCTGATATTTGGCTCATTGAACTTCTCGGCAGCAAAAGAGACTGCACTTCTGGCAATTTCAGCTGCTGAGCTCTTATTACCGACAACTTAAGCCTAAAAAACAACTAAGCCTCCACCCCCCACCAATAGTGTACTGAATGACACATATTTAAGGAAGTCCCCGAAAATCATGGAATCAAACACTCCAGCCCTCCCACTTCCATTGGACTGGAACATGCCATTCATCTCCCCTCCACCAAAATTTCTCGGTACACCACACTAAGATCTGTAACATAACCAAACGCTGGTAAGGGATGCAGGGAAGAGCTGCCAAAAGGGAACGACTAAGAAAAAAAGTTTAAATAACTTCTTTTTTAGTACTTTTGCATAAAACAGTGCACTTCAATAGATAAATGAAATAGTCCCGTTATCGATAAATATTAATGAAAAGAATATTTAGAGACCAAATTTTTAAAATGCAAGACGTAAAAAAATCCGGGTTTTTTTTGTTTATTTTATCCGCAGCAAAAAGTAAACTTTACGGCAGAATGCTGGCTGAAGTGCAAGCAATACATTTTCGTAGAACTCGTTTAGCTTATCTCTAGGCTTAAGTTGTCGGTGATAAGAGCTCACCAGCGGAAGCTGCAGTCGCCAGAAGTGCAGTCTCGCTTGCTGTCGAGAAGTTCAATGAGCCAAATGTCAGATATGAAGCCACTTATCTCGGGTGCAGCGAGGAGAAATCAATTTGGAAGGAAGCCAAAAAAAAGGGAACTTTGATGATACAAAGGCTCGTTGGCTGTTCACAATTTGAACTCACTCTTACACTTAATCCGTGCGTGAAGTATTCCGATTGTTCTGGTGTCTGAACTCTAGTTTTTAACTATCATTCCCTTTGAACTTGGAGGTAACTAACTCTCAGTTTAAATGCTATTTCTGGTCTTTGAAGCTACGACACATTTTATGGTTCATTATTTATCAGATTTGGCAATAAGAAGTGATATTTTTAAGTGTTTCTTCATTATTGAGAGTTTGGGACTTAGAAGTATTTACCGATAACATTAATTGTGTCAGATAGGACAGGGTTTAGATCAGGATTAGGGAATCTTTATGGGGTTAAAGAGGCAAAACAAGAACAGAAATTTAAAAAAGTGACAGACAAACTAATAAATTGTTTATTGGTTTGTCTGTCATTTTTTTTTCAATTCTCAAATTCTAATCTTTGTTGGGTCAATAACCATAGCAGGCAAAAAATAAAAACCCACATATTATTTTATTTGGAAAACTAAAACCATTTTGTGTAAATTCACTAATTTTTGTGTAGCTTGATTCATATTCCTTCAATCAGCCGGGTGAGAGCCAAAGGAACCATAAGACTAAGGTCCATAAAAAAATGGTGCCGGGAAAAATGACAGAGGAAAATAAATAATTATAATTAATTGTACCAACCACATAAAGTTTATTATTCGATCACTGAAATTAGAATTAAAGTCACAATGTAATTAATCACCCCGAGTTTGTTATTCCCCTACTGTTCCCCCTTTCAGCTACGCACGAACAGGGGTGTGCAACAGATGATTTTTAAACAGTTATGCTCAAATGTAAACAATAAAACTACTGAAAAAGTTATTATTTAAAAACAAAACTATGTCATTCATCATTTATGTGGGAACAAAAAGACAGGTACAGTCGCTCAAAAAAGTATCCGAACACTATGGTTGATTACAGAATTCAGAAAAAATATCTGGCAACGATTTTTTTTAGAAATTAGTGATCGTGCAACTTCGTGTCACGTGACATGAAGTTGCACGATCACTAATTTCTAAAAAAAAATCGTTGCTAGATATTTTTTCTGAATTCTGTAATCGACCATAGTGTTCGGATACTTTTTTGAGCGACTGTACATAGGGATTTTGAGGGATAAACGGAGTAGGGTTATTTAATGTGAGGATTTTGTCCTGGTTAAATGGGATGAGCATTTCAGTTATGTTCTAAACAATGTGGTTAGTTTTCCCATTGTTTGCAATGAATAGCGATCCATTTCTGGCCTTAATGTTGGTATCATGTCACGATATGAAGTTACTTTGGCTATTTCTGAATTAAAACTTCATAAATCCCCAAAGGTAGATGGTATTACTACTGAAATGCTCAGAGCTGGAAAAGTTTCTGTTGTCATATGGCTGACTGAAATTTTGAATATGTTTTATGATAAAGGAAATAAATGCTGCATCTAAAAGAAATTATTATTTCAAGTGTTTTGACAATCAGACAATGTAAATGTGAATTATACATTTTGTCAATTTTGTGTCGTTTTGCAAAATTGTATCCGTCATATTGGAATGACAAGCAGTAGCCCCATAGGCAGACAACCATAACCTGTGCACATTAAAAAAAACACACGCAACAGCCTTAATGTGAAGCTTTTATCTGTGTCCTGAGAACTATCCAGTGAGTCCCCACCAACACCACCTAGATGAGAAGGCCATAAGTCGCTGAAGCATTTGTGATGACGTTATTCGAGTCGACCTAGAAGAACCATTCTAGCAGTGTCTACAACCATCTTGTTATAGTTAGTTTACTGCTTTTGTCCGTGTGCACAGTGTGTTAATTATGAATTATTATTAATTAATGAAGTGTTATTAGTAATTATGTTATTATATACTTAAGTTCATCGCGCTGCTGAGTAATGAAGAAGTACGACCGAGAAAAGAAATTAGAATTCAAATTTTCTCGAAGATGGCGATTTCCGACACAAATGGATTCTTTCAATACCAAGGCAAAACTCTCATCCAACAACAGCATTCAAAGTAAGGAGAAGCTTGTTTTTTTTCTATTGTATTAATGAATTTCTAATGTAAATAATTGTAGTTTTAACTATTGTATGTTACGCCTGCAAAATACATAAATATATATACATCATCGATCTTATAAGTATTCTATGGATTCAGTTTTTCGTTATTTTCATTATGTAAATAAGAACAATAATATGATGGAATAAAAAATGACGAATGTAAAATACGTTAAAATATTTAAGTGCAAAAGAATATTTCTAGCAATTTCACAGTGACCATCTCATTTATTTCCATAGATATCATATACAGTTATACATGCTAATATTTCAGGGATATATGTAATTTTTTGGAAAAATAATTAAACCACAAGAGTAAAGAGACTCTCCCATGGTGTTAGTAAATTAAAAGTTTAAATTTTACATTAGTTAAACCGTATCAGCAATAATGTGAACCCGAATATAATTTTGATACAATGCTACAGTTGAAAATAATAACATATAATGAATTTTCTAGGTATTATAAAATGTATGTTATAGTTTTTGAAGGTATTATAAAATAAATATTAGGGTTTTCACTTTGCCTTGTATTATAGTTTGTTATTGACAATATTTGATAAGACCGATTTTTACTAACATTCATCAAGATATTAAAAACATATAATCTTAGTGAAGAATGTTTAAAATAATTTACAATAAATTTCAACACTTATATTTTCCATTTGTTTTTTTTTCATAATACATTGTATTTACACGATTCTGTGTTACAATACATATATAAGTTATGCTAGTCGTTTAAGAAATGTATACATTTGTCAGGATAGTTTCAGGGTTTAATGTTATAACACTCTATTCTTATATCCATAGTGTTTAATTATATCTCTCGTATAAGTTAATATGATGATGATACTTCAAATACATAAATATGAGCAAAGGCAAGATCAGAGGAAAGCCTATTTTTAAATATAAAAACTTTGCAAAACAATTAGAAGTTATTTTGGTGTTGATACTATTGTACTTTGATACAAATTGCACCGGTTCATATCGAAGAGATGTCTTGGGCATTATGTATTATTTTTCTGCTGAGATCTTGCCCTCCTCACACATCTGCTATGATAAAGGTATAGCAGGCTCCTGTCATATCTTTTTTTGCATGTGTCTTTTTTTTTTAATTTTGTTAAAATGTATCATTCTACAATCATATAGAGAATATTTCAGGGAGTATCTGTCATTCCATCTCTTCTATGAATATAAATACATTAAATTACATAAATGCATACAATACTGTTTGCAAGAAAACTTTGAAATTTATCCTCTGCATGGTTTGTTTTTTAAAACTGAAAAATAAAAAAATTACCGCAAACATTTGAGGCATTTTGATTTTTACTAATATGTAATGGTAAAATTTTAATCCATGGCCGAGTGGTTAGCGCGCTTGGCTACTGACCTAAGGGACCTGGGTTCGAGCCCTGGGTAAGGCATGGATGTATGTGTCGTTTTTCTGCTGAGGTCCTGCCATCCTCTCAGATCCTCTACTGTGGCATGTAAACTGACAGGCTCCTGTCAGACCTCTGTGGCAAGCAGCTGCTTGAGGGGGTATTTATTTATTTTATTAACAACAGCAAACTTCCTGACCAGTCAATACAAACACCCTTTAGCATTAATATAACACATCTGTGGTCTATATAAACAAAATTATACCTAATAAATTGAAAATCACAGTAAGGTGAAATTGTCTGAAATAAAAAACTTAGAGTAGAATTGTTTCCAGGCTCAATTCCTAGACTGCAATATTTCAAACCTTTAAACACACATTCATAAGAAAGTGATTTTTCAGCTCAGCGTGAATTTCCGCATTTATTTTGCATTATCTTCTTACAGTGACATTAACAACAGCATTTTATGTACAGCTGCTAGTGGGGTTGGGTTATTTTACCTCTGAGTGACACTTTTGCATATCATGGACTAAATGGCCAGGTCACATGGACCCCGAAGGCTGAGAGAAGGTGGGGGGAGGGGACCTACTGGAACAGCTGTTGGGAGACAGATGGTACCCTCCCGTTAAGGCCATCCAGTGTGTTCTTTAACGTGCACAGGGTATGGCTCTCCCGCACACGGATCCATGGAAGGCGGTATAGCTGCTAGTACTGAAATGTACATTTATTATGTACTAACAGTGGAATGATACAAGTTCTTCAACCATGGAACCATTACAGAAATGTTGTGAACACAATTATATCGTTTACTTTACAAAGAAAAAATCCTTAAATCATGAATAAGTTTGAATAATGTGTGGTGAACAGTATTCCTGGTGTTTGGAATATTGTTTTAGTGTTTCATTATCATTCATCAAAGGTTATTTTTTCTACATGTTCTCACTGTTTCTTTTGCATACATAGGTGTGTGAGCTCCACTTTGCACCATCTGATGGCGAAAGAGAAACCAGCATGTTTGACATGAAAACTGGGATAAAGCTTACATTATATCTCATAAGAGTGATATTTAATTCGAAAGCTTATGTTTAATATTCTCAATCATGTTGCAAATTTAATATCAGTAGTTGATATTTTTAAGGAAATATTTTTTATTATTGAGTCCTCCAATATGTTCTAATTTCATCTAAGGCAGATATTTTTTTAACTTTTTAAGTAATTTATTTAATCGTTCGTATTTATTTATTTACATTCATATTAATATTTTGAAAACAAATTTCCACGGGCTTGAGGCCACTAATTACCCTGGATCTTCTATGAAACATCCTTTTTTTATTTTGCATATTACACTGATCTTTGGACTGTCCATCTGCTTGTGCACTTAGCTAGAGTGTATCTTGAAGTCCCCAACATTAAGGGGCGGTGGTGGCTCAGTCGGTAGCGCGCCAGACTCGTAATCTGTAGTTCCCAGGTTCGAGTCCCAGCTGGGTCAGCGTTGAGATTTATCTCCGCAAAATTCCCCGCCCTGCCCACGGTCAGTAGGGGACATCGATGGACTTGGAAAGGCCGCCGTCCGTCGGATGGGACGTTAAGCCGTGGCCCCGTGTGCGGGAGAGACATACCCTGTCCACGTTAAAGAACACGCTGGATGGCCTTGACGGGAGGTTACCATCTGTCTCCCAACAGCTGTTCCAATGGGTCCCCTCCCCCAACCCTCTCTGAGCCTTCGGGGTCCTTGTGACCTGGCCATTTAGTCCATGGTGTGCAAAAAAGTGCCGCTCACAGGTAAAACAACCCAACCCCAACATTAAAAAGTTAAGAAATATCTTGTTTGGAGGAAAGCAATGATAACTGATGTTATCTTCATCAGCTAGCATCTAGCCTTCTAGAAAGTAATGATATAGTGTGATTTGAAAAGTATCCACAACAACATAGCCCTATCTATAAATAATTGTGCCACAATAAATACAGTGATGAGAAACACATTAACACAACTAGGAATTGTATGTTAGTGTGCTTCTCACCATCAGTTTTACATATATAAACTAGTTAATTTTGTTGTCAAACAGTTTGTAATGCTTCAGTGGAATTTTATTACACAGAAACAGCAATAATTATGTTCACTTTCTTTAAATATATTCTGTTATTTTGCGGAGACTTTTCAGTTGCAGTGCTTATTATTTCATTCAATGGTTCATTGCTTTGTACTTGCATTTATTTCACAACATTGTATGAATAACAGTGATCAGGCAATTGATTGTTGGTTTTTTTAAGTAAACATTGGTGAGTCCTCAGTCTTGTGCTTTTAACATTGTCAGATCTACTAGGCTTTATTGATTTAACATTTCTTTTCTGGATAAATATATGATCGAAATGATTCTCAGCTGCCCTTTCAAACAAGGTTTTTTTTCTTAATTTTGTTTTCAATTTAAGGTAAAAGCTATTTCCTCTGTGTAACATTTGAGTGGTCTCTTGCAAATTTCACAATATATTTCCTCTTTCCACTATACTGATATGGCTGGGTCCCTATTGAAGATAAATTATGTTTTTTGTTGTCTTTAAATTTTTTGTCAATGTATAAAATACTTAGGGTGGATGCTTTGTTTGGATAACTGTTCAGTACTGGAGTGGAGTATGACAGTATAATGATTTTCTTTCCAATCCATTTTACTGCTTATAGCAAATGTAATTGTTAATCAATATAACTGGGTTGAGGGTTAGCTACTATTCCAGTGAGCATGTGTTGTGTTCCTTTTGTAAATGTTTATATTGTGTACGAGAAGCCAAAAGCTTACCGGTTATCTCAGTCACTTTTAAAAAATTCTAAGTATACTGCGGGCGGGGGTGGCTCAGTCGGTAGGGCGACAGGCTCGTAATCTGTAGTTCCCAGGTTCGAGTCCCAGCTGGGTCAGCGTTGAGATTTATCTCCGCAAAATTCCCCGCCCTGCTCACGGTAAGTAGGAGACATCGATGGGCTTGGAAAGGCCGCCGTCCGTCGGATGGGACGTTAAGCCGTGGCCCCGTGTGCGGGAGAGCCATACCCTGGGCACGTTAAAGAACACGCTGGATGGCCTTGACGGGAGGCTACCATCTGTCTCCCAACAGCTGTTCCAGTGGGTCCCCTCCCCCAACCTTCTCTGAACCTTCGGGGTCCATGAGACCTGGCCATTTAGCCCATGGTGTGCAAAAAAGTGCCGCTCAGAGGTAAAACAACCCAAATCTAAGTATACTGTGGATAGAAAGTTTTTAATATTATTGTTTCTTCATTACTTTTACGTTTTCTACTAATAATAACTTTAATTTAAGTGTTATTCTTTGGTTTTTGTAAATGCCATGGGGGATCTAGGAAGTGAATTTATTCCTTGATTTCTTTTTCCTTTAATGTGCATGCGTAGCTTGTGGCTTCTGCTGCCTTGCAAATGTAGGAATGTTTATTATTTTCAATATTGTTTGCCAATGGGTGTTCAATATGCCTAAAAACTAGCCTGGTCTACTTATCAACAAGGTTTCCTGAAATTTTTTCCTTGCTTAATGAGGTTTCTGTATTATTGTGGATGTCAGTTTCTGCTTGGAGGGAGATGTTTGGACATGTTTTTAGAATCTGTATTTGTTCTGCTGCATATTTTATTCTTCAATTCTTTGTTAATAATTGGTTTTACATTGATAGTGAGCCCAAGCAATAATAAAAATTTGGTGTAAGGATATCTGTTTAGAAAGGAAATATACCCTGTTGCTCTTAGCATTTGAAAGTATCTTCACCAGATATGTCAGTTAAGTTATGTATAATAGTTAATGACTTAAGGTTTAAAAATAATCTGCAGACGGTCAAGATTGGAAGAATATTTTTTTAATGTTTCCAGGCATGTTACAGCATATGCTCTTTATAAAATAACAAAGCATTTCTTTCTGTTCTGTATATTTTTGACACCTTATAAATTTAAAGTTACTTTATCGACTTGTCTATGGGAAGGAATCTTATTAAGGGCCTACTAGTGTAGAGTATTTTTGACAGTTCATCAACTTTTATGTAAATGGCATCTAGATAGTTTTTAAATACTTCAATTTGATTTGCACATTTGGAGTATACTAAATCATATGAAACAGCCTAACCTCTCTATAAAAAATAAGAAAATTTTAGATGCTAATTCTATCTATTCAATGTTTGTAAAATGTTCAATAGTTGATATACCTGTATTGCTTGTAGTACTTTAGATTTGCTTAATTCAAAAGCCATGAAAGAACAGAATTAAGTTTATGATTAGAATAACATATGATTTGAAGAAGAGTTTATAGAGAATTAATATTATATCCCTATATCAAAGACAGTTTTCGAATGGTTTTAGCTTTTATATACATTCCACATTTGCAGATCGTCTGCCATGATTGTCGTTAATTTGGTTTAATTCTGAGGAAGATTTTTTTTTGTTCTGCGAGTCAAATCTTAATTGTACTAGCATAAATTTGATCATGTTTCCATGTGTCTGATTTCTAGCTGCTTTCATAAGTGCATTTTTGATAGTTGGATTTTGCAGGTTCAAGTTTTGCAATGTCATTTCATCTACGTTGCTGGTGATGCTACAATTTTATTAATACTGATTATATATAGCTGCAAATTTTACAAGTTAAATCTTTTCTTATTGCATGTATGTACAAATGTATTGTTTCAATGTATTGTTTTCGTTAAAGGGTGGTATTAAAGCTATCTGTATAATCGGAAACGGTAATTAATGGTTTATCGATACTAATCAAAGCAAAAAAAAAAGTTATCTCTAAAAAAAATGGAATGTAAAAAAAAGGGGGAGGGGAGAATGAATTCTTTTTAATTATATGAAAACAAATTATTTTAATCCATCCGATTTGTTAGTGAATATTCAGAAGGTTAAATGGAAAGTTCTATTAAAAAGGATAAGCTTCTTCTCATTCTATTCTACAGGCGCTAACACTGACGTCACAAATGAGTGCTAGGGCCTTCTCCTCTAGGTGGTGTTGTCCCCATCACCTACCCAACGCTGAACCTTTAGACTACTTGTGATCTGCCATTTAGTCCCGTATTTCTTTGGCCATATTTCATACTCCATTCTACTCCTTGCCATATGTCCCTTTGTTTTTCATACTCTCGAGAATATCTTCCAGTTTCCTTATTGAGGCTCAATCACTTATATTTTATAGGGGCAAATCAGGGTTGGCTCATTCAGTGGTACACCAGGCTCGTAATCTGTAGTTTTCAAATTCCAGTCTCAGCTGTATCTCCGCTTTATCTCCGCTAATTCCTTACCCTAATCTCGGTAGAAAGAGGTTGGGTTGGGTTGTTTTACCTCTGAGCGGCACTTTTTTGCACACAATGGGCTAAATGGCCGGGTCACATGGACCCCGAAGGCTCAGAGAAGGTTGGGGGAGGGAACCCACTAGAACAGCTGTTGGGAGACAGATGGTAGCCTCCCGTCAAGGCCATCCAGCGTGTTCTTTAACGTGCACAGGGTATGGCTCTCCCGCACACGGGGCCACGGCTTAACGTCCCATCCTACGGACGGCGGCCTTTCCAAGCCCATCGGTGTCCCCTACTGAACGTGGGCAGGGCGGGGAATTTTGCGGAGATAAATGTCAAGCTGACCCAGCTGGGACTCGAACCTGGGAATTACAGATTACGAGCCTGGCGCGCTACCGACTGAGCCACCCCCGCCCCCAGGTAGAGAGAGAACATTGATGCGCTTGGAAAGGCCACCGTACATCGGATGGGACATTAAGTCGTGACACCGAGTGAAGGAGAGCCATATCATGCGCACATTTATAAAACATACTGGATGACCTTGATGAGAGTTTCTGCCTTCTAACAGCTATTCAGTGGGTTTTCTTCCCCCGACTTTCTCTAAGCCCTAGGGGTCCTTTTGACCTGGCCATTTTGTGCAAAAAAATTGCAGCTCAGAATTTTGTGCAAAAAAAAGTGCCCCTCATAAGGAAATAAAAAATACATTTAAGTTACATAGAATACACGATTAGCACGTTCAAACTCCAACCACGAGTTTAAAATGTAAATATAAATGGCCGTAACATAATCATTTAATTATTATTACATTTTTGTTTAATGCAAGATATAGTTCGTGAAACATATTCAATAATAAAACAATATTTGCTGATCACGTAACTTATTTTTTAACAACTTTATAAGTTTCATTCAATTTCTAAAGTGACATCGTTTAAAGAGCAAAAAGGACAAAGTCATGCCATCCAAAAGTGGATTGAATGGCCTAAAAGAGTTTGCCCACTGTGGGCCTTCATTGTCTTTGTGCCTCACACACTTGGTGTGCTTTGCGTACCACATAAACTTATCCTGCTTATCCCCCCACCCTATTCCGAGATTTTGGGTGGTTGAGGCCTCGTCATTTTGCCCATTACTCAAAAGAAACAAACTAAAAAAGAACGTTGCCAGCAGCTGCCACAAATAAATATACGAGGCTGTTCTTTACAGAATGGTAACTTTGGCTCTCACTCTTCTAAAACATCCACTACTCAAAGCAAGAAGATGTAGTTTCTGGCGTTTCAGCCAGAAATTTTTAGCATCAATCTTGGGACTTCATCCGTTACGCCATCTCCTCCACAGCGCAGTTTAATGAATGCTAATTTTAACTATAGAAGAAGGCAGTATTTCATAAAGTGTGTAAATTTGGAACTGGAAAGCAAAATTTGGCTTTTCTTCTAGTCTCTTTCAGAGACTTTGATAGAATCGAAGGGAAGAAAAGGCGCATCATAAATCATCACTTGTAAAAAGAGAAAGATGATTTATTGTACCAGCAGTGCAACAACAGCCAATGAAATCTAGATTCAGACGCTTTACTAACATTAACGCCAATGACAGCTTAAAGGAGATACCATCAAAACCTTGTTGTCTGAGTGGATGTCGAGAAATATTGCTCTCGAATTTTATTTTCCAGGAATTGTTTACAGTCTTTCAGCACTCGAACAGATTCAGAACCGTTTGGCAAGGTTTCAAAACTTTCTGGAGATTCTCGGAGGAATCAGAACAGCTGAACTAATGAATGACTTTAAATGAGCTTTTGTTTTCTTTCAAAAAACTTGATGCTCTTTATCCTAGTGTGCAACTTGCACGGTTGGGTTGTTGGGTTGTTTTACCTCTGAGCGGCACTTTTTTGCACACCATGGGCTAAATGGCCAGGTCACATGGACCCCGAAGGCTCAGAGAAGGTTGGGGGAGGGGACCCACTGGAACAGCTGTTGGGAGACAGATGGTAGCCGCCCGTCAAGGCCATCCAGCGTGTTCCTTAATGTGCACAGGGTATGGCTCTCCCGCACACGGGGCCACGGCTTAACGTCCCATCCGACGGACGGCGGCCTTTCCAAGCCCATCGGTGTCCTCTACTGACCATGGGCAGGGCGGGGAATTTTGCGGAGATAAATCTCAACGCTGACCCAGCTGGGACTCGAACCTGGGAACTGCAGATTAAAAGCCTGGCGCGCTACCGACTGAGACACCCCCGCCCCTACAACTTGCACGTGTTGCTGCATACATTGTATCGTACTCTAGACCAGTGCTTCTAAAATTCTCCACTGCGATGAACCATCTGACCAGAACGCTGACCAGAACCCTATTCTGTTTCAGAGATCCGTTTGCCGCCCATGAGTAGGAGCTTCTGGCCATCATTACCTCAAGAAACAAGGTACATCTATGCGCATGACACTTTGCTCATCCTGCACGACTTCATCGGAAGTGTTGAAACTTACGAACTGTGGTGCTGTGGCATATCAATGTTATGCTTCTTAAAACAACGTTCTTTCTTTCCTGGCAGCTCACTGCGGACCCGGCACTGGTCCGCAGATCCCCTATTTTGAGAAGTGCTAGTCTAGATCAGTGATTCTGAAACTTTTTTTTTTCCAACGTTAATACTCGCGACAAACTAAATATTTAAGTTGGCAACACTACGGGTGACTCGTGTATGCAAATTTGCCTTAAAGAATAGCTATTCTTATGGAGTCGTTTGTAAACGCAGAGCTATTCGTTCAAGTTCTGACTGATATTAAGGCTACAAGGTTAGTGCGTACGTCGTACGTGTTATGGGCATATATCTTGGGAATTTTGGTTTTAATTTTCAGATTTTATATGGATAAGTTTTTGATTAAACGGAAAAAGTTAAATAGACAATCATTGGTCATTTAACTAGTTTATAAATCTCCTTTTTTTTGCAATATCATCCGAAATTTCGCGGTACACCCTTTGAGAATGACTGGTCTAGACGATCTCATGATGGGCCCATTCCTCTTGCAATGAGGAATGCATTGCACTTGATGAGATTGCATTTCTAGCATTGTTGAGGGTAGAGGATTGCATTATCCGACAACATTTTCAAGTGCGATGCATAAAATAAGACACTGGTTAAAATCCGGTGATTATAAAGTCCAAAGCTTCATCTTCGTGTACCTCGAAACATTTGCGAAAACATACATTGTGAAGAATATTAGCATTTCCTTCTTAAAAGGTTTTCAGTACTCTCTAGACCAGTGGTTCTCACTAGGTGGTAATATCGACTTGTTTGCGAGTATTCCGCCAAATTTTAATCACATTGCAAAGTGTTCAGCAATTCAAAAAATGTTAAATAACACTGGTTTAGACAAGAGTTCCGGGTCGATCTGCCTGGATTAGGTTATTTACCATTTACCAAATATTTTTCCGGATCTCAGCCTGTCAATGATATACCATAAGTGGCAACTGGGGATATTGCGAGACTGCCCAACTGACTATTCACCTTCGACGATCCATAGATCGTAGATTGATTGATAGGCGATTGACTTAAGATCTGTGAAAACTGTTGAAATGACAATCTCATACTCTTTCCATTTACCATTAAATCTACATCACTGATAACCAGTTGTCACTCGCTTTCAAAATGCGTCCAAAGGCAGGGGCGCGAGAACGTTTTCGTGCAAGAATCACTGGCGTCTCAAAAAATAGAGCTTGTCAAAATATAAGCAGGTCACAGAGTAATATGTTCTTGAAATATGACCATATCACAGACCATTATATTTCAGAATCTGATCAGATGACTGATTAATAATATCTTGACGAAATCTGAGCAGATCACATATTAGTACCTTGCCGTAAATATGAACATATCACAGACTAGTTATATTGCTGAAATATGAGCAAATCACGGACTAGTTATTGGAGAATTAGTAGCGTATCATTGACTAGTTAATAATCTTGTAAAAATAGGAGCAGATCATAGCAATAGTAAGACGATGCATTGCCCTAGAGCGAGGCTTCTTTTTTTACTAGTCATCCTTTACCCCTAATGTATTTTTTAATTCAGGGGATTAAAAGGGCGCAAGGGTCGCATCCCTTTTCGTTGATCGCTGCCAATGGCCACCCGCAATAACCAATAAGTAATAAAGAAACGCTTCTAAAAAATATGTCAAGCACCGGACACTGGTTCAGCCCTACCATTGGGAACATGGTAGCTACGTCCTTTGATCACCATAATGGCGAACCTGCAACACGCGTGTAACGTAGTGAGAGGGTAGACAATTTTTCGTGACTATCAGAATTGATGAATGAATTCCCAATAAGTACGTCAAGACAAAATTTCAGAGTCCAACAAAGACGTTTCAAATTGACTCTTAAAGGATTTGAAACCTGCAGAAAAGTTTTTAATTGCTTTATTTGAGAGTACAGATGTGGCACCACAGGCGCAATTAAGCAGTTATTGTTAGATATCCTTTTGGAGATAGTATGATGGAAGAATTGGTTAAACTAATAACACTGACGAAAAAAGTAGTTTAGGTAAGATAAGACAATATTTAAATGAGAAAAGAAGCATCTTCCTGAAACCTACTGATGCAATTTCTTAAAAACGATTTTATTTTTTGTGATTTCACGCAACATTTCAATGAATTTAATAGTGTGGAAAACAGCAAGTTTGCGTCCAGATCATATTAACAATGCACGGACCTATAGCCGGGGCGGGGGTGGCTCAGTCGGTAGCGCGCAAGGCTCGTAATCTGTAGTTCCCAGGATCGAGTCCCAGCTGGGTCAGCGTTGAGATTTATCCCCGCAAAATTCCCCGCCCTGCCCACGGTCAATAGGGGACATCGATGGGCTTGGAAAGGCCGCCGTCCGTCGGATGGGACGTTAAGTCGTGGCCCCGTGTGCGGGAGAGCCATACCCTGTGCACGTTAAAGAACACGCTGGATGGCCTTGACGGAAGGCTACCATCTTTCTCCCAACAGCTGTTCCAGTGGGTCCCCTCCCCCAACCTTCTCTGAGACTTCGGGGTCCATGTGAATTGGCCATTTAGCCCATGGTGTGCAAAAAAGTGCTGCTCAGAGAAGGCCATTAAAATTTTAATATACGATTATATATATATATAATCGTATATTAAAATATATAGCCATTAATACGAATCTTTATGTATTTCCAAAAGATCTGGTTCTTAACAAGTTTACGTATTTTCCAGCACTTGAAGAAACAACTGTTAAATTCAACTTATTTTGCACAATCAAATAAACATCATAACTCCTAATCAATATTATTAAAGAGCGAGAAAAAGAAATACCAATGAAGAAAAACACAAAATCAAATCAAAACTAGCCCAAGCGATATTCAAAACAAGAGTAAGACGAAATAAACCAAAAGTAAAAAAGTGATCAATCAGAATAACAGCTGAAAGCATTACTCAGTCGGATACTTCAAGACATACTAAATAAAAAATTTATTGATATAAATTGAAATATCAATCTGCTACATTGCAAAACAAAACTTCCAAAAATAATCGATAAAGGTAGAATCACCTCCTTCAGTGGAACTGCAAATCTTACAGGAACCCCTCAAAAAAAGTACGCTAAAATTTTTGGAACCAAAATATAATACAGATATTGCGTTGCAGAAAATTACGCAAAAGAGACCCTTTTTCTTTCAATCTTTTATTACCTATCATGCAACTAGAAACAACTATAGTGACTTATTAGAAAAAATATGCCATAAATCCAGATCGATCTCTCAGTATGATCATCCCAGTATGAAATATTTGAAGCAGTGTAAAACTGGGAGACAATAGTATCAGTATATACAGAGTGAATCTGAAAAAGTGGGCAAAACTTTACGGGGTGGTAGAACGCAGCTATACGAGCAATATTCGTCATAGAATGTACGGTCGGAACGCAAGCGGTGAGAAGTTAAAATGTAGTTTTCCACTGTCACATTTAAGAATGAACACAAGAAGGAGAGCAGATACTTCAGAAAACATTTTATTAACAGGAATGTAACCGTACACAAAGTGCATATCCGCCATTTCGTGGTTAGTATAACCAGCCATCCTCTCAGCAATCCACGGTAGAAATGCCGTTGGGTGCGAGGACCGACCCTTTTATACCATTTCCAACGCCACCTAGCGGCTCGCCGTTTGCGTTCCGACCATACATTCTATGACGAATATTGCTCGTATAGCTGCGTTCTACTACCCCGTAAAGTTTTGCCCACTTTTTCAGATTCACCCTGTATATATAATGCAGGCAAGGGTTTGTTGGCAGCTCTCAACTTCCAGTCTATTCAAGGATATTATACTGATGATGATGAAAGCAATATTTTCCGAAAGATTTATTCAATTTCCTTAAATGGAGAAAACTATACAACTTTTGATATGGCCACGTAATATACGTGTAGGTTTGATGTTGATGTTTAACCTCTGTCAAATGGTTAGACATTAAGGGAATTAAATCAATTTCAAAACAGCATTATGTAGAGCAGTGGTTCTCAACCTTTTATGCTTCACGTACCTCCTGGAAACGTGTATGTAACTGGCGTACCCCTTGTATTATAACTATAGAAAAAAACAATAGTTATAGTATAACAATGGGAATAAAATTAAACACTGACTTTGTTACTAGATCTAGCGACTTTTGAGCTCTCACGACGTACCCAAAAAATTTTACCGCATACCCCCACGTTGAGAACCCCTAATGTAGAGAATCAAAACTAAATCTAAAGTTAAAAAAACTATTGTGTATCAACGAAAATATGTGAAAAGCTAGAAGCAAGAGTTGAGAACATTATTTTTCGGAATGGAAATCTCTTTAATTCATTTCCATCTGCGAAAAGTTAGCAAAAGCTCTTTAAGGATGTTCAGGTGGACACATGCCTGAGAGCAATTGTATTCTTCATTGATTTTGTCACATCTACAACCAGAAGTTGTCTTGGTAAAAATTTAATTGTTGAGTATGTTAATTTATAAACCATAAACAGATAACATATCATCATTCAAACAACAAATTTCTCATTAAATGTATTTCGAATATCTGTATTGTCATATGGAATAATGTTAGCATCTGTAGCCATCCCGTGGCAGAGTGGTTAGCACGCTTGTCTACTGATCTAAGGGACCTGGGTCCGATCTTCGAGTTAAGATATGAATGTTTGTGTTTTCTTTCTGCTGAAGTCCCGCCATCCTCACAGACCTTCTACTAAAGAGTATAAACTGACAGGCTCCTGTCAGACCTCTGTGGCAAGCAGCTGTTCATTTATTTTTAGTATCTTTATTTCACTGTTTGTCCAGTTAGTTGTATCCTCAACAGATCGTAGAAGCCACATTTAGAGCCTGAGTTGAAACGATAGAAGCATTTATTTTTGCGTCATTGCGTATGTGACACGCGAAGATTTTCTGTAAAATTTCTGGATGTATTTTGACACGCTTGTAGAAATGATTCGTCATCACCGGACTATCAATCCGTCTTTACCTTACCGAAATATGAGCCGATCACAAATCAGTTTTCTTTGCCGAAATATGAGTCAATCGCATACTAATATCTTGACAAAATAAGTCTAAAGGGAGGGGATAATAAAATTGAAGCAACAGGTTGTTTTACCTCTGAGCGGCACTTTTTTGCACACCATGGGCTAAATGGCCAGGTCACATGGACCCCGAAGGCTCAGAGAAGGTTGGGGGAGGGGACCCACTGGAACAGCTGTTGGGAGACAGATGGTAGCCTCCCGTCAAGGCCATCAAGCGTGTTCTTTAACGTGCACAGGGTATGGCTCTCCCGCACACGGGGCCACGGCTTAACGTCCCATCCGACGGACGGCGGTCTTCCCTAGCCCATCGGTGTCCCCTACTGACCGTGGGCAGGGCGGGGAATTTTGCGGAGATAAAACTCAACGCTGACCCAGCTGGGACTCGAACCTGGAAACTACAGATTACGAGCCTGGCGCGCTACCGACTGAGCCACCCCCGCCTCAAAAGCAACAGGTAAGGGAACCTATATGCATACTTTCATGTTTTATCATGTATTTAAATTTGCCGTCATTTGTAGCTCTGATTATGAACTTTAATCAATTATATGCCTTAAATTATTTTCGTCTCATAATTATTTGATTAAAGACGTTTTTGACTTTACCATACATTCTTTGTATATGCTTTAATTTGCGTAATGTTGTAAAACCATAAGCTATTATACCATGGTTTTTTTAAAAGTAGAAATCTTAAGATTAAAGTCGATAAAGCGAAATTGATTTTTTTTTTTTGCATAATTTTTCCTTCTTCGTAAGAATATGTAATACAAAATACATAGGACCCACAAAAGGTAAAGACCGCTTAAAGGTACGGAAGGATCCGCATGGATCCCCTTCCCCAACACATGGAGACAGATGGAAGCCTCCTGTCAAGTCTCCCCTGCACATGTGACCACGGTTCAAACTCGCATATATGTCCTCTTTCTCATCGAGGGCAGAACGAGGTTAACGGAAATGAATCTCAAAGCAGGCATAGTTGCGTTTCGAACCTTGAAACTGCAGATTATGAGCATGAGACTCTACCGACCCTGCCGCCCTACTCGAGGCGGTCATAAAAAGGGAAAATGTTTTTCTTAATTCTAATAACAGTGACTATCACAAAATTACGATTTCGTGATAATTTTTAATAAGAATAACATTGAATGTAAAGTTAGTAATTGTGACCTGATGTTTCTGATTGGATAGACTGCCCCAGTAACTGAGCGGCTTGGTTACTGATTGCGTTACTGATTGGTTACTGATTGGTTAGCGGGCTTGGCTACTGATTGAAGGGATTTAGGATTCGAGCTCTAGGTACGACATGAATGTTTGTGATGTCTTTCTGCTGAGGTCTCGCCTTCCTCACAGATAATCTTTTTTGGCGTATTAAACTCATAAGCTCCTGTCAGACCTCTGTAGCAAGCAGCTGATTGAAGGGTAATTTAATTTTTTGTTTTTTTACACTTCCAGAATCAGAATTCTCAGCTTTGGAGTCCTTGTGATTTGACCTCTTATATCACTGTGAAGAAAAGTTTCACTCAGCAGATTAAAATCGAACCAAAATCAGTGTAGGTTTAAAAAACAGAAACCACTGTCCAATCCTTTCAAATTAAAACTGTTACTAAAAAAAATCAAGAGAAGCCACCTTCAATATCCTCTTCTTCTTTGTAAATAATTTTTAAACACTCCATAATATCAATATGATGTTTTAGAAAGCAAACAATTTTACTCTAAAGCCCTAAAAAAAGTGATTATTAAAAAAAAAACGTAAAAAGTGGTTTGTATTTTACCTGAAAAAAGCAGTTAATCCGTCCAACACGGTCACAGAGACAATATCAAGGTCTCGCGGATACGTGCGATTTTCTGTCACCTACCGTACTTTCCAAATGGTCCACCGACACTGCCACCTGACGCAGAAGAAACCCGATGTCACACGTTATTTTCAGGCAGTTTCCTCTCTCCAACGGCGAGACGAGAACGGGGGCGGACTGCGCGTGCTCGGAAGAAGCTGCAACGGGATATTTGCCCCCATTCTGCGGCATCCGCAGACAAAAATAATGCAAAGCTATATTTGCCGCAAAACCCATCTGGCAAAGGTGGAAATGATCGTGAATGAGATATTCGAAGGTCGACAACAGATGCTGGGGAAGGAGAGTATCACCTAAGTGCGATCTTCATCTGAAACAAGACGATCTTTATGACCCGGACGTAAAGACAACTTCTCTTTCAAGGGAGCAACTGCGCAGCTTCGGGCATGATGTCGTAACCCTTTCTGATCTTGTTTCTTTTGGCAATTGGTTTACATAATTCAAACTGTTTGTTTTGATGTCTGGGCTGCTTTGAAACAAATGCTTAAAATGCTTTACCTTGTGCAAAGTCTGCTAGGAATATTGTTTATTTTTTAATTGTAACACACTAATGGATTCCTCCAACATTGCTGGGGCCCTTAACTCAATTAGATTATCCGAAATGATAATCGATGGCCCTTTTCCACGTCACAAGCACAGCGTGCTGCTGAACACTGTCAATAGAGCACGCTTGGGATGATCTAAGAAGGCTTGTTGCATATCTCTATTTCCTTTCTCCGAGTTGGGTTAGGTTGTTTTACCTCTGAGCGGCACTTTTTTGCACACCATGGGCTGAATGGCCAGGTCACATGGACCCCGAAGGCTCAGAGAAGGTTGGGGGAGGGGACCCACTGGAACAGCTGTTCGGAGACAGATGGTAGCCTCCCGTCAAGGCCATCCAGCGTGTTCTTTAACGTGCACAGAGTATGGCTCTCCCGCACACGGGGCCACGGCTTAACGTCCCATCCGACGGACGGCGGCCTTTCCAAGCCCATCGGTCCTTTCTCCGAAGTCACCATCGAATTTTCACATAAAAGTGACCCTTATACATGAATTGGTACTTCATATTTACTACACTTTTAGATAACCTCATACACATCGTTGGGATTCTTATATTTTTGTGAGAGGTGATTACACACCTAAATAACTTTCAATCTTTATCTCAGCCGGGAGCCATTTTGATTAATTTGGAAAAATTCTGTCATTTTCAGGAATAGGATGATGGAGCTTTTGTTACAATTTCGATATTAATTCGACATATCTAATGATTTTTCTTCACCAAATTACTTACAAATTGTTCAAGCGATACTTGCTTTGCAAACCTTTTTTCTACAAATTCTCTTTAAATTATTATACAATGGATATCGTTTCTGTAGTTTTTTTACTAGGAAACACAGAGCACGCTTTTGTTAAAACTTGTAACGATTCACAAGACATTTTTTTTCGATGGAAAAAATTACTTAAGTGCTTTTATATACAAAGGGTCATTCAAATGAAAACCGTAAAAGTTCGTGTGCGGGAGAGCCATACTCTGTGCACGTTAAAGAACACGCTGGATGGCCTTGACGGGAGACTACCATCTGTTTGCCAATAGCTGTTACAGTGGGTCCCTTCCCCCAACCTTCTCTGAGCCTTTAGGGTCCATGTGGCCTGGCCATTTATCCCATGGTGTGCAAAAAAGTGCCGCTCAGAGGTAAAGCAACCCAACCCAACCCGTAAAAGTTAAATAAAAATTGTTTCATTCAAATTTTATTTTTTAATCCAAATTTAACGATTTTTTTTAAAAGAACGGAGATACCTAGAAGCTCTGTCAAATTTCTCATATAACTATGCCGGAACCTGCCAGACCGCGATGACTCGTGATTGGCAGGGTCTAAACCTCCAGATCGCGGTGAACCAGTGACTGTCATGGTCTGAACCGTCAGACCTGACAGCCACGGAGTCACTGTGAGCCAATGTGATACCACTGCGGCACTTAGGCGGCACAGTAGGCGTAAGTTTTCAATGTAATTCCAATATGTTCAATACGCCTTCTCAACGGCGAAATAATAACTGGATTCGTCGAGGGCAGATGATTTGTGGTTGGTGGTGGAGTCATTCGTTCATCTCTTCAATTCTTTCTAGGGTTAGTTGTGGTAGTGAAACGTGGACACATTATAAACAAGATAACAGGAAGCTAGATACTTTTGATTCTAGATGCTTGGCAGTATCTTGGGCATTAGGTGTTCAACTTTGTAACTAATGATGAGGTTAGGCAAAAGGAGTCGACAACCTCCTTTAAGCAGCATATTATGCAGATAGAGACTCCGTTGGTTTGGCCATGTCGCTAGTATGGATAATTATACAGGGTGATTCAAAATTTATCGTTCAAATTTCGTGGGGAAGTAGGGAATACGTCAGGAAACCGATTTCACATAGGAAAGAATGTCCGCAAATGTACGCATGCGTATGTAGAGGGCGCTGTGTGTACCCAACCAGTGTACAGCTCGCCCGACCACTCCCGCTGTCATCAGTGTACGAGCTGACTTACTAGTGATAAGATGAATCGTTTTACGCATCAAGAGCTAGCGGATATGCATCTCGCATATGGGGCAGCTGGCGAAAGCGGCCGCCGAGCTAGGCAAGTTTACGAAGACCGATACCCCGACAGAAGAATACCGCAGCATCAAATGTTTGCACGTGTGCATCGCAATCTGCGCGAACGTGGTTCACTGCGCAGCAACATGCAGGATACGGGGAGAAGACGACTGACGCGGACTGTCAACATCGCAGAACAAGTCCTACAGTCCATCGAAGATAATCCGAATACCAGCACAAGAGCTATTGCTCAGCAGCTTGGGGTCTCTCAGTCAGCAGTGTGGCGGATACTGCACGAGGAACGTGTGCATCCTTAGCATCTGCAAAGGGTGAAGTTACTACATCCTGACGATTATCCGAAGCATGTGGAATTTGCACAATGGTTCATGCAGAAAGGTGCCGTGGACCCCAGTTTTCCAGCTTCTGTCCTTTTTACAGATGAAGCTTCATTCACTCGTGAAGGTGTGTTCAATATACACAATTCACATGTGTGGGCTTACGACAACCCGCATGGTACGAGAAGTCACGCTGCGCAACATCGTTTTGCCGTAAATGTGTGGGCTGGAATCATTGGGGACTGTTTGTTGGGACCTTACTTGCTACCACCCCGATTGGACGGCCGGAAATACCTAATATTTCTCGAGACAGTGTTACCGACTTTTCTGGGCGCTGTTCCTGCGCATATCCGCCGAGATATGTGGTATCAAATGACGGGGCTCCAGCCCATAGCATAATTGTTGCGCGTGATTATCTGAACCGAACATTCGGAGCTCGATGGATCGGTAGAGGTGGACCGATCGCTTGGCCACCCAGGTCACCTGATTTATCGCCCATGGATTTCTTTTTGTGGGGGGCCATGAAAGACCATGTGTACGAGACCCCCGTCGACAGTGAAATGGACCTTGTTGCACGAATAGTGGCCGCCGCAGGCATTGTCCGTGATATGCCAGGCGTTTTTGAAAATGTTCGGCGGTCAATGCAACGGCGCTGTGAATCCTGTGTCCGTGTAAATGGTCGCAATTTTGAGCATCAACTGTGAACCTGTACTTTACTTTGTTGGAATAAAAGTCACATTCGTCACCACTTAACTGTACTGTTTCCTTGTGTTCACTTTACTTGTCCATTTTGTTCATGTAGATGACGTTTGCGGACATACTTTCCTATGTAAAAGCGGTTTCCTGGCGTATTCCCTACCTCCCCACGAAATTTGAACGATAAGTTTTGAATCACCCTGTAGATTGGCTAATAGGGTTATGAACAGTGTGCCTAAAGACCTCAGAAAGAGGGGGAGACCTAGGATGCGATGGGCAGACAATGTCAAACAGGACCTTGTTAGACTTGGTGTGCAAGTGACCAGATGCAGCAGATGTTTGGAGAACTAAATTACACGGTCTGGTTGGACCTCCGTAGCCAATGGCTGCTTGAGAATTATGATGATGATGAGGAGGAGGAGGAGGATAATGATGATAAAATCTCAACGCTGGCCCAGCTTTGACTCGAACCTCGGAGCTACAGATTACGAGACTGGTGCGCTACCGACTGAGCCACCCCCGCCCCATAGCTTGATGAGTTGGGGTAGCAGGTAGGATACAATCTGCTATTAGTATTGTATGTTTCACATATCTGAGGTAATACACTTTTACAATATATCAACCAAATTGTGTTATTCTGTCATACATTTAGTTTTGTAAAGGATACCAATTTATGGAATTTATTTTACTTGTATACAAAATTTTCTTTTGAGAACATGACTATCAAATACTGAATCTAGATTTTGAATGGAGTTCAGCCTCAGAAATATATTTCATAGATTTTAGTGGGCATTTCACAGACTGAATAATTTTGTTCCCAGTACATACAAATTTAGAATAATAGTTATTTATATTGTATAATTTGTTTCCGTTGATAAACACACAAAGTGGTAGGTGTTATTTCAGTAATAATATTTGAAGTGACTCTAACCAGCGCATGCATATATATATATAGAAACTTTAAATGCGTTAATTAACAATATTTTAATTTCATCTTTTTTTAATATTTAAAAGCTAGGTAAATGTTTACCATTTTTATACGAAAAAACATTACTTTGGAGATAAACTTTCCCAAAAAATCGGTCTTTTAAACATCCGTACTTCAGTTACTATCGAAAAGGACTCATTTTAAACTTTTTCATGTTAATATGAAGGTAATATATTTATATATGTAGTTTACACCTAAAACTTTAATAAAAGATTGAAATTTATTGCTTTATTAAAAAGTCTCTGAAATGTAGATTCCAAAAACTACAGTTTCAACCTCCGTTTTTTTTGGCCGGAACTCAATTTGTCTTAAAAAAACAAATTATAATAGCAGAAAATTATTCAAAAATATAAAAAAGTGTAATTAAATATGCACACTTTCCCATATAGTGATATACAAAGCAAATGACATTGTTAACAAAGATTTAACAAACAAAGGAGATAGGCAACTTACCGGATAGACACAGCCGGCAGCAACTTTAGAAAGATAGTTTCACACATATTTGTTCCACTTGATTATCACTTGAACTATTCTTGAAATATCGTTTCAAATGTTAATTAGAATCGGATAATACAACACGAGGAACACGAGACAATCACATGTTCACTCGTCTACTCTAAAACAAACGCTTCGTTAGCACCGCCAATCTCGATAGCAAATTCTAAGACCCATTTGGTCACATGACATTTTCGCGAGACAATCATTCATGTGAAGGAAGCTATGACGTCTACCACCTGCCTAAACATCATTGCAGACCAGGTGCATCCTTTCATCGCAAAGGTATACCTCTCTAGTCGTTCCTTGTTTCAGCAAGATAATGCGCTATACCACACTGCCCGGATTGTTTGAGAATGGTTCGCGGAACATGAGGAAGACTTCCAGTTTTTGCCCTGGCCTTAAAAGTCTTCAGACATCAATCCAATCAATCATCTGTGGTTTGTGTTGGAACAACATATCCGATCTGCATAGGCTCAACCACGAAACTTACAAGAGTTAAAAACTCTTGTAAATCTGCTGATGTTTGAATCTGCTGGTAATGTGCTGGTAACAGATACCACAAAACACCTTTAGAAATCTTGTAGCCTCCCTGCTTCACCGGGTAAGAGCTGTTTTGGAGGCACATGGAGGACCAACATCATGTTAGGCAGGTGGTCATAATATTTTGGCTCTTCGGTGTATATCAGTTCATTACCGAAATATGCGAATGAATCCATTATAAATGAAACATTCACGAGATAGTAATGGAATGCATAAACATTTTAGGCAATTGAAGTTGGATCCATCTTGTTATAGATATATACCTAGGATTAGATTCGTGATATAAATATCTACAATAATTTATTACTTCTGGGCCTCATAATATCCTGCGCTTATAATTAAGGCGATGCTAAGCAACTTCAAGTGTATTACTTCACTTAATGCTTATTGAATGGGGAGAAACTGGCAAGATGTCTTAGGAAACAAATATTCATGTACATTATTATTCTCATTATCCATTTTAATTCGGAATTTGATATCTTGGTATATATTATTGAAATTTGGTGAGCTTGTCTCAATGCCTCCTTGATACACTAGGACTCGACAGCCTTGAACAAAAGGAGGGAAGAAAGGAGGGAAATTAATTATGCATAAACATAATTAATTTCGTTAATAATTTAATTAGTTTAAAATTTAAGTGAAAGCCATTTATATTAAAACCATTTAAAATAAAATAATTCATTCATTAGGATTTTATTCAAGTATTAGAGAATGTTATAAAATTGATTAGCAAATTTTTAAAAATAAATAACTACCAGTAGAATGTTTAGAAATGCTTGTATAGTTAATATTACAATATGTTTGAAAATTAGGTCTTTTGTATCTATTATCGCAGTATCTAGGATTGTTGCATTGAGGTGACCTTGGCCTGACCTCTTTGGACACTAATGACGAGCCGCCTATGGATATAGCAAACTATGCAAATCCCCACTTTTAGGGAGCGGAAAAAGAACGGGTGGTAAATATTTGTTAACCTTTATTAGTGATGAATCCCGTTTCTGTCTGAGTGCTGACGATCAACTGGCGACAACCTGACAAGAGGACTGATCCAGCTTTTGTTCGCGACTGGCACAACGCCTGTCAGCCAGGCATAATGGTATGGGGTGCTATTGGATCCGACAGCAGGTCACCTCTTAACTGCATCACGGGAACACTGGCAACTGCACGATACGTTAGCGCGGTTCTGCAGCCCTTTTTGTTACTGTTCCTGGGAGGAAACCAGCAGCCCATTTTCCAGCATGACAATGCCCGTGTGAACACTGTTAGGGTCTCCAGACAATGTTTGCAGCATGTTCAAATATTGCCGTGGCCAGCACGATCCCCAGATTTATCCCCAATAGAAAATTTATGGGACCACATCGGACGACGTGTGCAATCCTCTCACCGTCCGGCGCGGAATCTCGATGAATTATGGGAGCAGGTCAACGCTGCTTGGTATGCAATTCCTCAGGACCATGTCCGTCGACTGTATGACTCCATGCAAGGCCCTATTGCTGCCTGTATTGCCGTTCACGGTGGTGAAACCATCTACTGAGGCAGTCATATTGTGCTGCCTTAACTCATCTTCTAACCGCTGTAGGTGGCTGCAAATTAAATCATGGGATGCCAATATGCATTGCTATGTGTGTGTTGCATTTCACCCCTATCCCCTGACTCCTTCTGGGTGGGGGCAATTTCAATGTCGTGAAGTGTATATATAAGTCTTATAATTTCCTACAGAAGAAAAATTGTTTTAAATTGAAGAGTTTGTTATTTTCTATTTCTATGTAGGATGAAATTTTGATTTACCGATTTAAAGTTGAAAATACTGATTCGGATAATAGAAGAAAGTCGTTTATCCAGACTTAAGGAACAATTGGATGGTTGCTCTAAAATAGGGGTTCTCAAGTTCTCAACGTGGGTTACTCGGTAAAATATTTTGGGGTACGCCGTGAGAGCTCAAAAGTTGCTATATCTAGTAACAAAGTCAGTGCTTTATTTTATTCCGATTGTTATACTATAACTATAGTTTTATCTGTCTGTACCAATGTTCCCAAAGTGGGCAATACCTCTCCCTGGGGGGCGCTGGAACGATGCAGGTAGTCGGTAGTAGCCTCGGGTGCAATTGGTGAGCGGTGGAAGCATAAAGAAAGAAGGGAAGATAAGAAATTTTTGAAAAACCGTTCGTACATGTTTCATCTGTTGTGTGACATAGAGTTAAAGTCGTAGTGATTACTCTATTTTCCAAATAAACACATAAAATGCAAGTTATAACCGATCAGTGGTCCAGTCCGCCGACAGGTCTTATCAAGCAAGTGTTGCCAGGCGAGCGTGCTGCGCATTGTCGGGAAGTCCAGCATGGATCGGCAGGAATATGTGCATCTTTTTTGTTTGTTCGCTTCAAGAAGGTAGATTTCCATGGGGGCGTTGAGTAATTTTTTTTTTTTCTGAAAAGGGGGCGGTAGGACAAATAAGTTTTGGGAACCTCTGATCTATACAATGGGTACGCCAATTACATACACATTTCTAGGGAGTACTTGAAGCATAAAAGGTTAAGAAACTGCTCTAAAAGATAACGAAATTTTTTCAGTTTCCAGTTTTGCCGCAGGTAATATTGGAAATATGAACTAATAGATGATTTGGAAAAATAGTAATAATGTATTGATACCTACAAACCATAAAAAAAGTCACTGATTGTAGATGAAAGTCACTGATTGTCATTGATTGTAGATGTCACATTCGCAAAAGATATAAAAGACACATTCCTGAAGCAAATTATCGTCCGATGCTTATTTTAAATGGTAGAGCACTCTGACATGTACCTAGAGAGTCGCCGGTTCGAATCACGCATTATCGGCATTAATGTTTTCCAAATAATTATTTATTTAATTATGCATCTCTAGGTAATCTGTGTATTTCCCATGTATTGATTTATCGTTTTCTCACATATCTCTTAAAACGAAAACGTTTCACTTTCCCATCCCTAGGGGTTAAGGGAGAAAATTAAAATAAACACTTCGATCATCACACTCCACCAACTAAATTTTAAAATTTTCTCTTGCTATATTATTTGCAGCCGTCCCGTGGCCGAGTGGTTAGCGCGCTTGGCTACTGATCTACGGGACCTGGGTTCGAGCCCCGGATAAGGCATGGATGTATGTGTCGTTTTTCTGCTGAGGTCCTGCCATCCTCTCAGACCTTCTACTATGGCATATAAACTGACAGGCTCCTGTCAGACCTCTGTGGCAAGCAGCTGCATGAGAGGGTATTTATTTATTTTATTTTTTATTCTACTTGTCTAGTGGTTAGGATACCTGGCTTTCACCCAGAAGGCCCGGGTTCGATTCCCGGCATGGGAAGTAACTTTTTGCCGTCCCGTGGTCGAGTGGTTAGCACGCTTGGCTACTGAACTACGGGACCTGGGTTCGAGCCCCGGGTAAGGCATGGATGTGTGTGTCGTTTTTCTGCTGAAGTCCTGCCATCCTCTCAGACCTTCTACTATGGCATATAAACTGACAGGCTCCTGTCAGACCTCTGTGGCAAGCAGCTGCTTGAGGGGGTTTTTATTTATATTATTTGCAACATTCATCTTTAATTTCTGTATTTCCATATTTAAAGAGCCGGGTCGTGACTTCGAACTAGATCATTAGGACTTGCTATTTAAATATTAAATACACTAATTTCCATAAATTAAGGAAAAATGAGAAAAATCGCGATAATTTGCCAAAAAATTGTGCGATCCTCACAAAACTTGTTCATGTAACCAGTAAACGGTGAGCATATGGTATGCAAATTAGTCTAGGTTGCGTCTGTTTGCGCAATCGGATAGCGGCATAAAAACGTGTGTTGTGGAGTGGAGCGTAATTTTGTGTTGTAAATGTTAGTAAAGAAATTCGAAATAGCCATTTTGTAGAAATGACCTCGAGATATCATTTGTCAAATGAACTGCGGTGGAGAGTTATTGGCAGGTTAGAAGCAGGCCAAAGTTAGTCAGACGTGGCACGATGGCTGAATGTGAGTCCTTCTGTGGTCCATAGACTGTGGAATCAATTTCTTAGAATGGATTCCGCGTCTCGGAGGTTTAGCCGAGGATTGGGTTGGGTTGTTTTACCTCTGAGCGGCACTTTTTTGCCCACCATGGGCTAAATGGCCAGGCCACAAGGACCCCGAAGGCTCAGAGAAGGTTGGGGGAGGGGACCCACTGGAACAGCTGTTGGGAGACAGATGGTAGCCTCCCGTCAAGGCCATCCAGCGTGTTCTTTAACGTGTATAGGATATGGCTCTCCCGCACACGGGGCCACGGCTTAACGTCCCATCCGACGGACGGCGGCATTTCCAAGCCCATCGGTGTCCCCTACTGACCGTGGGCAGGGCGGGGAATTTTGCGGAGTTTAGCCGAGGAGGTTAGGTTTAAAGATATCCTGGAATTCTTCAGCAAATTGAATTTGGGTAATATATTGCTCAAAGTTAAAACATTTTGTCTTAAAAAATTTAAGATGGCTAAGGATTGGACTGAGAGAACCTCAGTAGGCGTCCAAGCCTTTAATTTTGTTGCATCTCTCTTGGATGGATAAGTGACCGGACTAAAGATCCTTGATCTATTACGATCCCTTGGTTCAAGCATCCAAAGATGTTGGTGTTTGACTCTCGCTTGTTTTACTTTTAGTTGTACTTTTTTAGCAAATTTTTTTGCCCTTGTGGCCTTTTGGAGTTTATGTTTTTTAATATTTGTTATTGCCAATCAGGCACTATTTTAGATTTTGAGATATAAGCCCAAGACTTGGTGCTCATAAAATTAATTAAAGTTATGAGATATCAGAATAGAGCATGATCACCCAGAGGTTTCACAGTTCGAAAATTCGAACGAAGTAACGGCTTCTGTATACGTCACACCAGTCCGGAGAAAGACATTGGAATCTATAATTTGCAAACCGGACCACCCTGAGAGCTCTGATTATGGGAAAACTGTGCAAAGCTGTCAACTGCTTAACCAGCAAAAAAAATCTGAAATGCACTCAATAATAAGATTGAGTTGCTTCCTCCATTTCATGTAATAAACGATATGAGTACATATAAAGCTGAGGAACTTAACTAGGCAATTCTTCAGTGTTTTTACCTGAAAAAAGCTGTTAAAGACCACAACTGCTCTAAAGATTGAAGCAGTAATGCTACTATGCAGCTCATTGCTGCCACCAGTGTTGATATCACGGATCCTTCACCTATTGAAGATAATGACAAAAGCAAGTTAGATGAGTGTGATCAAGGTTTAAAACCTGTTAAAAAGAATGCAAAAGGTCCTTAAATACAAATGACCCTTGTATCACTATTAAAAACAAGTATTCCTTAATCTCTAGCCAAGTGTGCTTTAGACAAAGAATGATATAAATGAGGATGTAGAGAATCCTCAAAAAACAGAACTCTTCCTCGCTTCAGACGAAAGTTAAGAGGGACAAAATACCACCAATAGTTTTAAGGCAACCTAAAAATTGACTGAACACTCATGAGAAGCTGTTTACATTGACTCTAGAAGCTTTTACAGCAAAAAAACTGGTGAGACCATTAGAGTCCAAACGAAATGTCGCAAAACTATAGAATTTTCATAAACTTCTTTGAGCAAGAAAATTTTACTTCTCATACATACCAGCTGAAGTCAGAAAATAACTTAAAAGTGGTGATCAAGAACATTCCTGATGACATCACCTGTGAAGAATTGGCTCAGGAATTGTCCGGAATGGGCATCATGACCTTTAAAGTTTATCAATTTAAGAAACACAGGGACAAGACTTCCTTACCTATATTTCTCATTGAGTTGGCAAAAACAGATATTAACAAATAGATCTTCAACCTGACTGATCTTTCCATCTAAAGATCGCTTTTGAGTCCTTTCAAAGGAGGATTGAAGCAACACAATGTCACAAATCCGAGCGTATCGGCACACTCAGGGCAACTGTTTCAACACCCTGAGATGTGTCAAATGCGATGGCAACCGTCTTACTACTACATGTGTCAGGACAAAAAAGGATGGTTCACCGACCTGTGCTAAATGCAGGAAAGAGCACATGGCCAATTACAGAGATTGTGAGCTCTTTCCCTAACTTCCCAATAGGGAGTACCTTTGGAAGGGTAAAAATAAGGTGAAACAATATGTACAATCGAATAAGACCTACGCACAAGCTACCAGACTTCCTCAAGTGATTCCTGGATAATCTAACACTTCTCTACCAGTTACTATGCCTTCAGAAAAAAGGAAGGCCACAGTTAATATACCAACTAAAAAGAGAAGAGAAAATTGGGAGGAAACGTTTGACTTTGTGAAGGAATTAAAAGATATCCTGGAATTCGTAAGGAAATTGAATTTGGGTAATATTTTATTCAACGTCAAAAAATTTTGTCTTAAATTTAAGATGACTAAGGATTGCACTGAGAGGATCTCAGTAGACATCCAAGCCTTTGATTTTGTTGCTTCTCTCTTAGATGGATAAGTGTCCAGACTAAAGATACTTGATCTATTACGAACCTTGGTATAAATTTCGAAAATGAGGTTTAGGGTGGATAGGAACCTGACAGTCTCACATATAGATTGGTCTAACTTTCTTAAATGAGGGTTAGAATGGATGGGAACCTCAATGTTTCAGAGATAGTTTAATCTAAATTTCGAAAATGAAGGTCAGGGTGGATAGGATCCTGATTGTCTCAGAGACATTTGGTAAAAATTTCGAAAATAACGGTTGGGGTGGATGGGAACCTGAAGGTCTCAGATGTAGATTGTCTAACTTTCGAAAATGAAAGTTAGGATGGATGGAATCCTAATTGTCTCAGAGATAGATTATTATAAATTTCGAAAATAAGGGTTGGGGTGGATGGGATCCTGACGGTCTTAGAGATAGATTGGTCTAACTTTCGAAAATGAGTATCGGGGTGGATGGGATCCTGACGGTCTTAGAGATAGATTGGTCTAACTTTCGAAAATGAGTATCGGGGTGAATGGGATCCTGACGGTCTCAGGGATAGATTGTTCTAAATTTCCAAAGTGAGGGTTGGGGTGAATGGATCATGGCGGTCTGAGGAATAGATATTTGAGTCATGATGATTTCAGAAAGAGATACTTCGGATAACGCGACATTAGCAAATATATGTATTAGAATTGGAATTTAAAAAAAAGGTTGAAGAGTAATTCCACGTAAGATATGGGCATACAAAGTTCCGTGTGTTCACAGAGAATAGCATAAGCATTAAACTACAGTTTCTTTTTTATAGAGATTTGTGCTATTCAATTTTCGTAGAGTTAATGTTTAACAATATCTGAAGCAATTATTATTGTCGTTATTTTCTTCCTAGAACTAGAAAAGTGAGAATTTTGCCTGTCCTTTCCATGGAAGGCTTAATTTTCCAGTTTTACGTTATTTCAGAATAATTACAAATGCTACTATTCCACTCTGCAAGTTTTGTTCCCAAACGTCATAAATAAATATATTAATACCAATTAATAAATACGGATTAGTTTAGAAAATTCAGTATTCATTGTGTCTTATTTGTAGCGTTAATAAATGCCATCTTCTCATTGTATGCCTTGTTACATTTTCAACGGTGGACCTAGTCAACGCAGTTTATCTTTGCTTAATTTTTATCTCTATTGTTGAAGATTTGCTTAATTTTTATCTCCATTGTTGAAAATGGAATTACAAAGCGATCAGAAAAATTTGGGATTTATTACGATTTAAGCCAATGATATCCATTTACTACAAAAATGCCGAAAACATCTCGACTGCAAAATCAATGGACACACTAAAGTATATCAATAATTGCTTCAAAAATTCAAATTATCATTATTTCCAAACGAGATATCAGGGCCCGATCTAGGGGGGAACAAGAGTTCATTCTCCCTTTTCCTTTGGCAATATTGATAAGGATAATAGAAACAAAAATTTTAAACTTGGAAATTTTCATTCATTTTTAAAGATTTCTAAACACGAGTAAGAAATATTACTCTATAATGAAAATCCAGTCTCTTGTCCCTCGCCACAACTCCTCCCTCTCCCAAATTTTTTCTAGGGCCGGACCTGAGTCCCTAGCCCCTTAGTGTCGCGGCCCCTGAGACCTCATGGGAGCAAAATTTTTTTAATTGGGAGAAAATCAATTTTAAGCTTCACGTACGAACTCTCAAAAGAATAAGCATTGAAATTTAGAAAAAGAAACCGAAATTTTTATCACAGCCCCTGCTCTCAAGTACAGCAATTTTTTTCCTGAACTTAGGAGAAAGAAAGATAAAGAATGTTTAATAAAATTTTTTTTATCAATTTGGAGCAGAAGAATTTGCAGAATAGGAATTAGGCCAGTAATAAGGAATCAAATGTTACAGAAATAATATCAGAATGAATTGGATTACCCTCTTTTTACATTTTTCAGGCGCAATTGCGTTTTTTGGCACACCCTCGATTTTTTTCTTCTTCCGGAGTGGTAAGAACTCAAAAATGAGACTGATCTGCTGAAAGACACTCCAACTGGTTTTTATCTATACTGCTAGGAAAATAATGCCAATGAGATAAATATGAAAAATGATATCTGGTTAAAAACATAACTCCTTCATCTAATCGTGAAGCTCTTTCAGTGTAAGAACATCACAAAGGGCTCCTTCATATGCTTATAGCTCTAACCAAAGCATTTCTGGTAATTTAGGAAATTCATTTTTCTTTGTTTTCAGGATATTACGAGTTTTACTTTTCCCATCCTCATTTAGCTTTCACAGAGCAATGGAAACGCAGTAATAAAGAGAACAGAGGAATTACAAAAATGCTTCAAGATGACGATTGAAGAGAGACTGAAGAATAAACGAAATGATAGACAAACTTTAATCTCTTTGATGATCGAACAAACGAAATCGAATTTAGCATTTTCCGCTCGAGCTCATCACATGGTTTTACGAGTACACGGAGCCTTGGAATGATTTGTTGAGCAAAACAAGCCTCCCAAGAAAAAAAATCTCTCTCCTCCAGCTCTTTGCAGTTGTCGAAATGCCAGAGGTCGTGGAGGAGTGACATTACGTCTGAGAAGTGGAACACGCGTGCCAGGGGGAGTGACTTGTTTACTGGCAAACTGAAAAGAGAAGTCGTTAAAAGAAAGTTATTTTTCAAATGCAAATGACAGAAAGAGAGCTTCGCAAACAAAATTCAGCACTGAATTGCATAGAGAGGGAGAGAGTCTCTCATCAGAACAAGAGAGAGGAGATTTTAATATTTCGATTTGAAGAGGATAACTCATCGGCAAAGTTTCTTCATTTATGTAGTAAAAGGATGACAAGTTCATAGTTTCAAGCTTTAAGAGGACCTGTATGCAGAAATCAGCGTAAAGGTTATGCAGGGTGGTTGTTTTACCTCTGGACGGCACTTTTTTTGCACACCGTGGGCTAAATGGCCAGGTCACAAGGACACCGAAGACTCAGAGAAGGTTGCGAGAGGGGACTCATTGGACAGCTGTTGAGAGACAGATGGTAGTCTATCGTCAAGGCCTTCAGTGTGTTCTTTAACGGGCACAAGACATGGCTCCTCCATACAGGGATGGGAACTCCAACGTCCCATCCGACGGACGGCGTCCTTTCCAAATCCATCGGTATCCTCTACTGACCAAGGGCAGGGTGTGGTCTCAACGCTGGCCCAGGCGGGACTCGAACCTGGAAATTGCAGTTACAAGCTTGGTGTGCTACCGACTGACGCCCCAAATTTGCAGGGAAACAGGTTTATCCTATAGAACTGATTAGGAGTTATTGTTTGCTTTTCAATAATCGGATTATATTAATTTTAATTGTCGGTGCTCAAAATTAACTGCCTGATTTAAATAATTAATTATTCCTACTGACCATTTTTGTCATAGAAATGTATTGCATAATCAACTCCTACCTCTGTGGAAAATTATGCGATTCAATATTTAATTATGGGACGGATATCTTTCGTCGTAAAAGTGCATTAATATGCAATCAGTTGAGATTTAATTAAGTTTTTGATTTGATATTTAATTATCAAATAATTCAAAGTTGCCACTGGATTACCACTTTTCTAACTAATCAATACTTTAAACCGTTTAATAATAGTCGAAGGATTCTAATCATTATGCATTTCTTTTGTTAAATCACAGCCACTTTTTGGAAACGTTTATAAAATTTCTGCATTTTTTATTCATACCCTTTTCGAAAAACCACCAGAAAGATTTAAAAGAAATAATTTTTATCAGTATATGTATAAGCATAACATATTAAATTTCAATTACTATCTGGCTGTTATATAGATGTAGAATAAACAACTGTCTCCAGTAGGGTGGGCTCCGAGCGGCTGATAACATGGGCCACTGTGGCCACCTGGGGGACTGCCCCACCAGAAATAATAAAAGAATTTAAAATTTAGCATTCATTATTTTTCGTATCTGTATCAGCCTAATACCATTTTTATATTGTTTTGTAATCATTATTTGCCGTGTTACGCAGACAATCACAGCATTTACTTTGCGAATCAGAGCTACATCGGTTGCTTTTCGTATTGCCAATAGGAATTTTAACATTACTGTACAGTGGCTCAAAAAAGTATCCGAACACTATGGTTGATTACAGAATTCAGAAAAAATATCTGGCAATGATTTTTTTAGAAATTAGTGATCTGGCAATTTTCGTGTCACGTGACACGAATGTTGCCAGATCACTAATTTCTAAAAAAATCGTTGCCAGATATATTTTCTGAATTCTCTAATCAATCATAGTGTTCGGATACTTTTTTGAGCGACTGTACGACCACAGTCCGGTTCTTAGTATTATCTATTGTAGCGTTGATAGAATTGAACATTTGCTGAAATACAATTACCCTGAACTGCAGCAGGTAGTCGACATTTTATTGCGGCCCGTGACACTTAATTGGCTGATTCAACTAGAGCAACCAATAGTCAAAGATCTTGCTACTTAGCAAACATCTTCAGCTGACAGTGGTAGGCTCAACAAGCCTAAACTGTCCTGACAAGGTGTGTTTCAACTGCGTTGCCAAGTTTTTATTTTGCCAAAGAAACAAAGAAAAATATTTGTAGTATGAAGAATTTAAGAACAACATTAAATATGCAAATATAAAATGTGTTGAACATTTGGTTTACAAGAGAATGTTAATAGTATATTTTAACACGATAAACTCCCATACGATGCATAACTCATTCAACAAAATACATTTTTTCGTTTGTTTCATTTGTACCTACAACCTAAGAGTCTCCAGTTAGATAGATCCCAGCAGCTGTCATTATAGTTTCTATTTTTTCTTCATTCATTTTTTTTATAAATCATTCTATAACAATATCACTTTTTTTACAATTCGTTGTAAAATAAATTAATATGTGTAATAGAGAACTGCGCAAGGGATAATTTACGACGAATGATTCGGTTTAAAACGAAAAATATAATTTATAATCGGAACGGAGTCAAAAGAAAATATTAAACCCATATAATAGGCAGAATTTCCACAAATAGTTTTTTAAAATACCACTAGAATGGAGAAGAAAAATGCATATATATTTATATAGTTAATTATATTAGTGAAGGGGCAAAATACGAAATTAAAGTAGAAAGAACAAGAACACCTTTTCGAATTTTTTCTTTTTTGTTAAGAATATTTGGAAAAAAATATATATATGCATTACGAAATGTCTTTTCGGTTTTATTCGGTTCAATTGAATATTAGACATCTCCCCAAATTTTTTCCCTACATCCGGGCCCTGCCTATAGTCGTCAAAGTGCCCCACGGAACATTTTAGTCAGAGTTGGCACTGCTCCTTTTACTACTGTATGATTACTAGTACCATTTATATGAACACGATATTAATTACACAGAGTGTCACTAATATACTAAATTTCAATCCCAATCTGTTTATTTATGCAAGTGTGAAAGAAAAGTTATTCTTGAACTGGGTGGATTCCAAATCCAGGAAGAGAGTTTGTCATGTTATCAGGAGGTCGTGGTTTCGGACACAGCCTGGCTCAAAACTATATTTCCTGTCCCCTACATAAGCAACCACGTAGTGATTGAAATTTAGCATATCAATAAAGCTCTGTACAATCAATTACGTTTATATTCTCATAGAATTTAGAATTAAACTTTTTTCTTATTTCGACTATTATCTTCCAAAGTAGACCAACCAAATCGTTTCTTGAAAAACAAAAGATTTCTGTATTTACATCCATTTAAACAGATTTTATTCGTCTTTTAATTTTATCGTAAGAAAGCGTAAATATCTTATTAGAATTAAGTAGTGCGCTTGGTTTCTGATCTACGGGACCTCGGTTCGAGCCCCGGGTAACGCATGGATGTTCGTGTTGTTTTTCTGCTGAGGTCCTGCCATCCTCTCAGATCTTCTACTATGGCATATAAACTGACAGGCTCATGTCAGACCTCTGTGACAAGCAGCTGCTTGAGGGGGTATTTATTTTTTTTTATTATACTTTGTTAAAACTTTAAATCAATATATGTCAGTGAACATTTATTTGTAACGTAAGTTTCTATATAAAAAGAGGGTTCAAAAACCCTATGAAAATAGTTTTCTTCCATGCAATAATTCAACTTTTGTGGTGATACCAATCTGTAATTTTTTCTTTGAAGAAAGTATTTTTGCATGTTTCTTTAAAAAAAGAAGTGAATTATTAGCCCTCAAGCAACTTCTTGCCACAGAAGTTTCTATTTTTACTCTTCATGTGTTTTTGCGAAGGACTCTATTGTGGAAGGGAGTATTAAATCATACTCTGCATACTTCAAACTATACACTGGTCATGGCACCCATCTGCTACTTAATAGGTTACCTCTTGTCTTTTTGTTAACTCGCTCTAATATGATGAGGGCGGGAGTGGCTCAGTCGGTAGCGCGCCAGGCTCGTAATCTGTAGTTCCCAGGTTCGAGTCCCAGCTGGGTCAGCGTTGAGATTTATCTCCGCAAAATTCCCCACCCTGCCCACGGTCAGTAGGGGACACCGATGGGCTTGGATAAGGTCGCCGTCCGTCGGATGGGGCGTTAAGCCGTGGCCCCGTGTGCGGGAGAGAGACATACCCTGTGCACGTTAAAGAACACGCTGGATGGCCTTGACGGGAGGCTACCATCTGTCTCCCAACAGATGTTCCAGTGGGTCCCCTCCCCCAACCTTCTCTGAGCCTTCGGGGTCCATGTGACGTGGCCATTTAGCCCATGGTGTGCAAAAAAGTGCCGCTCAGATGTAAAACAACCCACAACCCACTCTAATATGAGAATTGGGGTTCTTCCGCCTTGTTAGTTCCAGAGATCGCTAAAAATTCACATTCTTATTACGAACAGTGAAAAGGTTCTGAATAATTTTTAGATATTATCATAAAGAAAGTTAAATATGTACAGACAGACACATATAATAAAAAAAACAATAAATACCTCCTCTCAAACAGCTGCTTGCCACAGAGGTCTGACAGGAGCCTATCAGTTTATATGCCATAGTAGAAGGTCTGTGAGGATGGCAGGCCCTCAGCAAAAAAACAACACACATATAGCGATCAGTTATTTACCACCAAATACCGTTAGGTGAATCGGATGCTAACTGAAGTTCTATCATTTTTAAAATAAGCGTTTTATAAGGTGACTCAATGTAAATTAAAGATCTCAATCAATTCTAAATATTGATTTTTCAATAATATTCCTTCAAATATTTAAAGATTTATGGAAATATTGAACATTTAACAACTGCAATTCTAGACAAAACAGTTTAACTTTGAAGATAATTGAAACTGAAGAATTATTTGAAAACATTCCATTAAAAACTTTAAATTAAAATTAAAAATTAAAAATTTTTAAAAATTAAAAATTAAAAATTTTAAAAGCGTGTGTAAATAATTAGTTTAATTTTTCGATAATTTTTTTAGACACATTGCTCTTCTTAAACGTTTTGATTATTGTTAATCACATATTGATTATTTGCCGTTGATCACATATTCTTGAAAAACGCTTATTTTAAAAGTTATAGTGCTTCGACAGGCTCCTATTAGACCTCTCTGGCAAGCAGCTGCTTGAGAGTCGGAGGGGAGATATTTATTATTATGTAGTGCTTTAAAGTTAGCATCCTATTGACATAACATAGAGTGGGGTAGTCATAATTCAATGATTACTCTTTTAGACGAATTCTGACAATTCGTCCTATATTTTAGAGTATTGTCATATGCATTTATAAAAAAATCCAGAAAGACGTTTCTGTACTATATTTTTCTTTCAATCCTTTAAAAGTCCAATATTTTTTATACTGAATAAAAATCATTCTGTCTTGTTATTAATTTTGATAAATTTTTCTTATTATTGTTGATGTTATTGGGGAATTAATAATCCATGAATAAAATATTAATAATGAGGAATTATTTCAAAAGTAATAGAATTAAACAATTATACTTAATTTTTAAACAATTCTTGTAATAGTCTGAACCTTTAACGAATTAAAAGTTATTTTATTGACATGATTTTTACCTTTTTTGAATATTTTTTTTGCATTTTAAATAAAATTCATACATGCATATCATTTGTTTTATTTTAGAGCTTTTTAGCATATTTATCACTTTTCAAGGATGACTTTGTTAGACATAGCATAAAATTAATAACATCTTGACAAAATTTTACGAACAAATAGTATTGCTAAAAAAAAATCATAAAATATATTTTTCGATAAGTGTCCTATATTTTCCTGCAAGAAAATTGGTCACCAGATGCATATACAGTACTGTGCAAATTAGTTGGGACAGTAGGAAAATGCAATAACAGACACAACTAAAATATTTAATTGTTTAATAGTGTTGTGACCCCCTTAGCTTTAATTACTTCTTTCACCCTCTCAACCATTGATGCCACTAGCTTTCCACACATCTTCACTTCAGGGTCGTGGTACCACACTTTCATGACACTTTCTATCATTTTGGTTTTCGTCGTGCAATCCATCTTAGATATGCGCGCTTTAATAATGGCCCACAAATTTTCAATGGGGTTTAGATCGGGTAAATTTCCTGGCCACTCCAATACCTTCAAATGTTTCTGGGTAAAGAAGCTCTTAGCAAGCTTAGAATTGTGGCATGGAGCCAGATCCTGTTGAAATACCCCATCGCCGTTAAGAAACAGCTTCTGCAGTGTTGGGACCATTTTCGCCTCCAGAACGTCTGGATGTACTTTTGTGTCTTTTTGCTGTCCATCATTTCTTCAATGGGGTGAAGCGTCTGTGGCCCGGAAGCTGTGAAACACCCCCAAAACATGACCTTGAGTGGGTGTTTGGGGGATTGCTGGATGTGGCCGGATTCGAAGAGGTTCCCCAGACTTTGCTTGTCCCAATTAATTCGCACAGTACTGTATGTTTGCAAAATGCAAAATGCGATTTGTTACACGACCATTTCGAAACGACTTCCGTCTACGCCCCCCCCCCCGGTTCGTCTTTCTTTTCGGTATTTCACCGTTTAAATATACTCCGTTTTCCCGGCTTCAGTTCACTGAACCGTCCCTAAATACATGTAAAACATTTAGTCACTGAGTAGTTTTGAGCTAATAGTTGAAAAGGCCAAGACATCTCTGTGCACAATACAAAGTGTCAAGAGCGAGGCCTAATTTTATCCATTGTCAGGTTAATGCCTTGCAACTGTTGCACTTTCGGTACGTATGCCAACTGGATCTAAATAGACGAGATCTTTTCAGTCTCATTTAGCTTTTCTTTTTCGAGGTACAAGAGATTACGCAACCGGTGTTCTAATGCCTACCATTACGAGGTTCGAAGGGAGACTTTTAAACGCAGCCAATTGTTCTGCCTAAAAGATAACACTACGAATTAGGATTGCCAACTATTTATTTTACCAACGATGGACATTTAGGTTACCTTTATTTTTCAGAACTTTGCTTTTAATTACTCCCAACGCGTATAAAGCATCATAATATACAATAGCAGTAATTCCAGGGCGGTGGGGGAGAGGAGTGGACGGATATGTGTGACGTCATCAGTGGCAGAAATTCTCAGTTTCCCTTCCGCGGGCACTTAAGCGATTAGTCCCAAATTTGGTGCGGTGGTTGCACTTAGTTTTAACCCTGTTCGGTTAAACGATCGGGTTCCTATCTACCATGGTTCGGGGGTGATCCCTCGAAAAGTGTCTGAAATTTCTGGGGGCGCTGCCGTCGCTCATTATGTGAATGGAGTAGTACGTTTGAATAGTACGTTAACGGTGGAAAGCCGTGAATGAACTTATCGATGGGAAGAGTTATCAACAGATATACGTTTCGCGCCAAACGTTTAGCGTGGGTTTGACTAGTATCTGAATATTGCATACATTTTCACTTGCCAAGTCTTCTTTTTTTTCAATAATTTATTTTGTTATAAAACATTTAGAAGCCATTGTTACGTTCTAAGTTAAACATAAATTGCATTTGTTAATCTTACCTCTATTAAACAGGAAATGGCGATGGCTGTTTGGAAATTCGTGACCTGGCAGAAAGAGGCGCTGCGATCGTTTCATTATAAACATGGAATCTATGGGAGTTATATATATATATGCACTTCTTCATATATGGCCAATCTCTACATCGCTATTTTTTTTAAATACTATCGTGTTTTTTTTCCAAATTCCAAAATTGTTCAAAGTGGAACTGTCTGGCACAATTGACAAAACAGTTGCGTGAAACAGACATGCTCACACAGCTACATCTGAGTCAACTTGTATGTACAGTCGCTCAAAAAAGTATCCGAACACTATGGTTGATTGCAAAATTCAGAAAAAATATTTGTCAACGATTTTTTTAGAAATTAGTGGTGTTACAGTCGCTCAAAAAAGTGTCCGAACACTATGGTTGATTACAGAATTCAGAAAAAATGTCGTCAACGATTTTTTTTTTTTTTGAAATTAGTGATCTGGCAACCTTCACGTTACGTAACACAAAGGTTGCCAGATCACTAATTTCTAAAAAAACCGTTGACAGATATTTTTTCTGAATTCTGTAATCAACCATACTGTTTGGATACTTTTTTGAGCGACTATACGCAACGAGATAAATTCCACATGTCGTTGCGCAATACCTGAACGAACTGGACCTAAGAAATTCCAATTTTTTTACCTTCCGTGATTCTCCACGAAAGAAAGAACATTTTGAATATCCGTCCCCAGACAGGATAGTTGGTACCCATACCACGAGTAGAAGTTACGAAATGATAAAATGGCCATATAGGCAATGACTGAAAGACAAAAGGTATCGTTTAGTTATCGTTATACTATAAATACTTAACTCTACACTGCCTGACTAAATTATTATGAACACCGTATCACAGTACAGATCCTAAATTTCAAAGTTTTCAATTCTTTGCTCACAGAACTTCACTCGTTAAAATGGGTTTTGAAGTACTGCTAGCTGTCATCTCAGCTGATGAACTGTATCAGCTCTCTTTTGCGGTACAGTTTGTGTCAACAAACGCCTGTCCCTCTGTCATAGCCTTCTTCCTCCGGCATTTGACACGATTGGCGGACAATCGTCATCACTTGGAGATATTATGCCTCGTAATTTTCGGCTGAGGTGCATTACCTCCGTCACGGGTGCTCCTGCCCATCACGCTCCAACGATGAACCCCTTTTCCAAATCAGTCAGATCAACCTTTTCACCCACGTCGCGTTTTCACCATGACTTTAAGGCGTTCATAGGGCTTCGTAGTGATGTAGAATACTTACATCAGAAGATATTTTGCATTATTTGCATGTTTCATAATCCTTCTCGCACTATGCAGTGTTCATAATTATTTGGCATCCAGTGTATATGATAATATTGGAGATTTAATAATAATATTAATAAAATAGAACATTCTTGATATATATTTGGAAATAGCTAAGTGTGCATTGTATTTAGTGTTTTAGGATTTACTGTATTATTATAATCCAGAAAATTTATGCAGAACTCTTCTGAAATATATAATAATTTATCGCTTGTATTGTTCATTTTGGTCACATTTTATATTTTGCAGGTGTTGTATGCAGTTATAAGGTATTAGAAGTTACTTTACTAAATATCAGGTTTTTACTTCAAATGAAGTAGGCCCTTGATTGACAACGGTGTAAATATCCGCTGGTTTGAGAATTTTCTAGTAATTTCCTTAGTTTCCCTCAAAAATTCAAAAAAATTCTATTCCGGGCTCCGCCACCAAAAAAAAAAAAATCACTGCGCAGGTGGACTCGCCCAGTGAATTACATATAATGCACTTCAGTGAGATGCGTTGCAGTGTACGGAAATGCCTCCAATGTTCTCGAAACTAGAGAAAAGGCCGCGGTATAAATACTGGCGAACCGAGCATTGTGTCTCAGTGTTTCAGATTAAAGAAAGGTATTATGTTGTGCTCAATAGCTGCTCTTTATTTAACGGTGAGTTTATTTTAAAACTCAGTCTCTGAACTTGAATACTGTACTGTGTTTATAATTATCTGTGCTAATATTATCGAGTTTATTCTGCACTTTAACTATGTGCCTTAGAATTTTTAATAAATTTATTCTTTAAAACAAAAAACAAAACTGGAACCATTTCTGGTCGTAAGAGCTGAAATGGAATTGCCGGTGAAAATATTGCTAAAAAACCAAGCAAAGCTATAACGTTAGAAGAAAAGATGGAAATTATTAGAAGAATTGAGGGTGAGAAATCACGTCCTACTGTTCGTAGGAAGCTACATATCGCCCTCTCCTTTGTAGCGGACAATCATGAAAAATTCCGATAAAATTAAAAATACAATGGAAACTACAAGAACGAAAACTGCTGCAATTCTTAGATATTCACTTGGTGCTGTGAGTAAAAAAATGCAACCTTCCTCTCGTCAGTAATGCATACCTAGTTATACATGTACGCATTATGAAATAAACGTAATTTTAATGCATCTGTTTAATGTTTAAATAAAATAAATAAATACCCCCTCAAGCAGCTGCTTGCCACAGAGGTCTGACAGGAGCCTGTCAGTTTATATGCCATAGTTGAAGGTCTGTGAGGATGGCAGGACCTCAGCAGAAAAACGACACATACATCCATGCCTTACCCGGGGCTCGAACCCAGGTCCCTTAGATCAGGAGCCAAGCGCGCTAAACACTCGACCTGTTTAACATATTAAAAATTTCGTGTTATTGTATGAGAGTCTCAATTATCCTTAACCTGCGACGCATCTCATTCAAGTACATTGTAATTCGGGTTTCATTTACGCCTATTCGATATACCAGGCATCTCTGGGAATCTAACTCAGGAGTAAATTAAGGGCCTAGTGTATTACATTTTTGCTAACGATTCTAATCTTTTATTTCTATTAAATTCCATCAAAATTCTTTGTTTTCTATCCCATAAATAAACATTAAACGATCGTTTGCAGACAAATCACACCACTTTCCCGTTGCTGCATCAGTTTTATTGGAAAGCTGATCATTTGCATATGTTTCTGTAATTAACAATCTCTGCAAAACTCAGAGAAGTTTATTCACTCAATTCATCGAAATGGATTCTTTTATAGATAAAGAATTTCAATTATTTAGATCATTGCTGCTTATTATATAACGAAAAATCTGTATAAGAAAAAGAAACTAGAAGAATAGCACATGGGCCCTGGAGAAATGTATTCGAAAGGCAAACTTACAGCAGGCGACAGGGACAACTTTATTTTAAAGAGTGCTCTGTTTTTTGGCATCATTTTACCTTACACCAGCTCTGCATAAAAAGGACTTTCCATTTAATGGAAAGATGTGGGTGAAAGGAGTCTTGGGAAAAAGAAAATATAGAAATTTCCTAAAATACACTCTATCTTTCAGGAAGGGATGGAAGCTTATGTACAATGTACAATTTTTAGTCAGTGTGCAAATGGAGAGTGCTACGTCGACTAGAATGCTTAATTACAGTCAATACAACTTCTAATTGAATGAATCCAAATATAAAGCTTAAAATCATCAATAGAAGAGAACTCGACCGGCGGTCGATAAGTCAGTGACCATAACACTCGAGATGTCATGGGTTCGTATACTATAACTGCCCATGATCGACCCATTAAGATACAGAACTCAGTAACTTCTTAAACAAGTTTTTAATAAAAGATATGAATGAAAATAATTAAAAAATTTAAGTGAAATCAACTTCAATCTCGATTTTCAACAACGTGCCTTCAATATTTAAACAGTTAGGGGAACTGAAACATTTCACAGGTCAGCTCGTTTTATAACACTGGGCAACAAATTTTCATAAAAGTCATGCCTCTGAGATAAAAGTAGTCATTTCTTAAAGATTTCAAGGTGAACACGAATATGACAACGAAAATCCAAAATTGGCTACGATTTCTTAGAAATATGCAATAGTTTCTTATATAATTGAATAATACGTACATATGACATGTATCAGTAAAACTCCGCTTCTACTTCCGACGTTTGCCCGTCGCTTGTACAGCTGCTCAGGATCATCTCTGGCAAGCGTCCAACAGTAGTCAGCCAACATTGAAGTGGACCAGTTTCCCTGGTATAGTTTCTCCATCGTTGCAATGTCCTTGTGAAAACGTTCACCGTACTCATCATTAACCACGCCACAGTTGTCGGGGAAGAAATCTAAGTGGGAATGGAGAAAGGGGATCTTTAAGGGCACATTGCAGCCAAATTTGTGATACAGAGACAACATATCCTTAACCACTTTCTTGTAGTTGTCTGCCCTGACATTCCCGAGGAATTTAGTTGACACCAGACGAAACGCGTCCCAAGCCTTTTTCTCGTCACCCTGAAGCAGGTTGTCGAACATCTGGTCTCTGAACAGCTCGCGGATCTGAGGACCCACAGAAATTCCCTCTTTATTTTTGATTCGCTGAGTCGAGGGAATTTGTCAGCCAAGTACTTGGCTTTTTGTCCGGTCCATGGCTTTTACGAAGTTTTTCATCACACCGAGGTTGATGTATAGGGACAGTAGCAAGATTTTGTGCGTTTGTGCCAGTGCTGGGTATTCCACATTCTTCTCTCCGACCTTCAGAGATTTCCTCTGAGGCCAGTTTCTCTTCACGTAGTACAAAGTCTTTGCTCGGCTGTCCCATTCCCATAAGAAACAGCAGTACTTCGTATATCCCAGCTGCAGACCCATCAACAGAGCCACTACCTTCAATTCACAACAGAGATGCCAGCCATACTTGCTGTATTGAAGACAATTCAATAGCTGCTTTAGGTTGTCGTAGGTTTCTTTCATGTAGACAGCTTGTCCAACCGAAATCGATGGAAATCGATTTCCATTATGCAGCAACACCGCCTTGAGACTCAATTTCTTGGAGTCTATGAATAGTCGCCATTCTTGAGGGTCATGTTTCATTATGAGGGAATTCATCAGGTCATTTACATCGGAGCAGAACACAAGATCATCTTCCTTTCTGAAGTATGGCGTAAACCGTTCATGGATAAGTTCGAAACGAAGTCACTCGGACATTTTCCTTGAGAAGTTTACATTGTTTAAGTCTTGATCCAAGTAACCCTGCTTTGACATAGGACAGTTCCAGATCGCGAACAGGATCGTTTATTTCTTCTTCGGTGAGAATGTGTGTCGCATATGACACACCATGGCAGATGTATGGATCATCATTAGACACTGAAGGCTGTGGAGAACCCGATGCCTGTTCGCCTCCCTCCTCATCTTCTGAATCGATGAAAAATTCCTTTGGAGGTTCGAGAACGGGAAGGCCTTCGCCGTGTGGAACTGGTCGGAGAGCAGATTGTATATTCGGGTACGCTATTGTCCACTTCTTTTTACTTGTGATGTCTCCAGAAACAGGTGGAACCATGCAGAAGTAGCAGTCATTTGCATGATTGCTTTGCTCTCTCCAAACCATAGGAACAGGCAACAGCATTGCCACTTTTTCGCCTTTCAGCCACTTCGGAAGATTTCTAATGCCAGGCCTTGTCCTAGTCTCCGATCTTGCATCCAAAATAAAACTCATACGCCACTTTCACCATTGGAGTGATGTCCCTTTTCTGGCTTACAAACGTCACTTCCCCCGCAAATGTAACAAAATGTATCTGCACTATTAACACAGCTCGAGGTTACACATTTACGAGGAATCACTACTGCTGGATTAAAACTTCAAGGATCACTTATGTTGTATTTGTGACTCAGGGGTAAATGGGAGTCGCTCAAAAGACTTGCTCACCCTACGAAACGTCGCTTACAACTAACGATTGCATCATCTTTTGTCCGCGATGTCATGACTCAACTACATTGCATCAGACAATGATGCAATACCTCCGGGGTAGTTGCATGTATGGAAGGCTGGTGCAATACAATGCAATATGTTGCAATCTGGAGATTAAAAAACAGTGTTGCCAAATGGCTACTTATGTACTCAATGCGGACTGAGTCGTTTATACATGACCATCCCTGTCTCTCCTAAACAAGGGCCAATTGACAGATTTTATTGTCATTTTCGTGTTCAACACCTCGAAATTAGTGAAGTTGGCTATTTTCATTTCAAAGCCTTTTTCTGTGTTGCCCAGTGTAGTCATTGAACATTGCCAAAAATTAACATAATTTTTACGCGAACTGCTAAATAAACTCATACACATGTTCATAAAATTCAGTAAAACGGTTATTGTTTTTTTTTATTATGTTTTCATAGCAACTATTCTAACAGGCATTGTCGATAATTTCCAATAAATATTCCAATTTCTGTAACTCTCTAAGTACCAAAAGAATATTGTTTAAAATCGAGTTTCAAATAGAATTGATTATGATCTTTAAATTATCTTCAATCACAGTTTTTCAAAAACACTTATTTAAGAAGTTAATGAATTCCATATCTGAGTTACTATGGATTTGGGTTGGGTTGTTTTACCTCTGAGCGGCACTTTTTTGCACACCATGGGCTAAATGGCCAGGTCACATGGACCCCGAAGGCTCAGAGAAGGTTGGGGGAGGGGACCCACTGGAACAGCTGTTGGGAGACAGATGGTAGCCTCCAGTCAAGGCCATCCAGCGTGTTCTTTAACGTGCACAGGGTATGGCTCTCCCGCACACGGGGCCACGGCTTAACGTCCCATCCGACGGACGGCGGCCTTTCCAAGCCCAGCGGTGTCCCCTACTGACCGTGGGCAGGGCGGGGAAATTTTGCGGAGATAAATCTCAACGCTGACCCAGCTGGGACTCGAACCTGGGAACTACAGATTACGAGCCTGGCGCGCTACCGACTGAGCTACCCCCGCCCCAAGTTACTATGGACATAACATGTTAATATACTAATACAGTGACCGCTGAATATATACTGATTCACCCACTCTCAAATTAAACCACCATCATAATTCCTTTTGGTGCTTTGCAAGTCTCAGTAATTCAGAAGAAAAAAAAATCGCTTTCTGATTGACAGCTTCTTAAATAAACAGCTTACGTTTCTTGAAACAACGGACTTCAGTCGAATAAGTCGCATGTTTAGTGGATGAATCTGCCAATGTAGTAAATATATGGAAAGAAACACAAATTTCCCGTATCATGTTACCGACGACAGGTCCCGGTTGTGCTGACAAAGCGCGAAACTCCAACCAAATATAACCTCCCATTTCGGCAACCTGCCACATGACATCACCCTCATCATCGTCTGACCTTGGAAGTCAATGGTGATCATGCTGACTGAGAAACATTTCACTGGCAGAGTTTACAGCTGGCTGAGCGGCGGAAGAAGTTGACGACGGATGCTTGGAAGATTTTTGACGCCGTTAAACAGAAAGAGCTGCGATCTCCTGATATATGAGGACAGCTGTAAACAGTTGTGCTTAGCTAGAAGTGCCATCTTAGACACGTAAGAAAATTCTTAGTCCGAAAAGGATAAAGCAAATGTTTCTTTGAATTTGGTTTTATTTTGAACAAGAAAGCGGTGTTTTCATACTATACTAGTTTTCGTAAATGGGAAACTAACGTTGGGCTAGGTTTTTTACCTCTGAGCGGCACTTTTTTTTTTGCACACCATGGGCTAAATGGCCAGGTCACAAGGACCGCGAAGGCTCAGAGAAGGTTGGGGGAAGGGACCCACTGGAACAGCTGTTGGGAGACAGATGGTAGCCTCCCGTCCAGGCCATCCAGCGTGTTCTTTAACGTGCACAGGATATGCTCTCCCGCACACGGGGCCACGGCTTAACGTCTCATCCGACGGACGGCGGCCTTTCCAAGCCCATCGCTGTCCCATACTGACCGTGGGGAGGGCGGGGAATTTTGCGGAGATAAATCTCAACGCTGACCAAGCTGGGACTCGAACCTGGGAACCACAGATTACGAGCCTGGCGCGCTACCGACTGAGCCACCCCGCCCCCAGGAAACTAACGTCGAAGCTCTATAATTTCTAAAATAAGCTTTTTGTTTTTAAAAATTTGAGAGCAAATAAAAATCTTCTCAATCAAATGTATTAATATCTCGATTTTTAACAATATTCGTTCGGTATTTAATCATTAGGAAAGTTTGAATATTAAAGAGCAGAAATGCCAGTTTTAAGAAACTTGATGACACAAACTTCTAAAATACATACTTATTTTATTAAACCCTTTGATGCAATACTTATTACTAAGTTTTAATTAACTTGTGAAGTCAATATTTGTGACTTCCATAACTCCTTAAATACTGAACAAATATGGTTGAAAATGGAGATATTGATATATTTGAATAAGATCTTTACTGCTATCACATTTTTCGAAAAAAAAAATATATTTTAACTTCTTATTTGCATAGCATAGGATTGTGCCTTATTTTTTACAAACGGGTGCAGTTTATAGTACAAATATATTAATTTCACATGCTGGGTTTCAAAATAGTAGTTTATAGTTTAGTTATACTGATGCCTATTTTTAGATATAATATTGCATCGTTCAATTCAATCAGTTAAGAAATGTGCTATAATAATAAATAAGCAAGCAGCGAAATAATGTACCAGTTTCATTTATTAAATAATGCTTCGAAAGCAGAAATCTGATTGAAGGCCTATTATTATTTTTATTTTATTAATATGAGCGTTGGCTCAGTCGACAGTCCTCCACTCTCTACAGTTTCTTGGTTCGAGTCCCAACTGTGCCAGCGTTGAAATTTATCTCCGATAAACCCCCATCTGCCCTCGGTCAGAAAGGAAACACCAATGGGCACGAAACGGCCGCCGTCCGCCCAATGGGATGTTGAGCCATGGAACCGTGTGCAAGAGAGCCATACTCTGTAAAAAATAATGTTGTTAATATTCTTAGCCGTCCCATGGCCGAGTGGTTACTGCGCTTGGCTACTGATCTAAGGGACCTGGGTTCGAGCCCCGGGTAAAGCATGGCTGTTTGTGTCGTTTTTCTGCTGAGGTCCTGCCATCCTCTCAGACCTGCTACTATGGCATATAAACTGACAGGCTCTTGTCAGACCACTGTGGCAAGCAGCTGCTTGAGGGGGTATTTATTTTTTTATTTTTTATAATATTCTTTTCAAGAGTAAAACAGCGAATCCACTGTTTATATTATTGTTACGACAGAAGAATCTGGCAACCGAAAGCAAAGTTTCAGCCAACGAATAAGAACGTTGGGAGAATTTGGAGAAGAAGAGTGGAGCGTTAACGGTCGTTGTATTGTAACGGTCGTTGTGTTGTAACGGTCGGAGAGTTCGAAAATGGACGGTGAGCTGTTCTGAGACAGTGCGCGTAAGTATCAAGAAGTAACTTGATGTGTTGTGTATACGCGGAAGGATAAAAGTGGGATCTTTTATCGTTAAGTATCAAGAAGTAACTTGATGTGTTGTGTATACGCGGAAGTATAAAAGTGGGAACTTTTATGGCTAACTTCGAATGTCTACACGGACTGTCTTTTTGTTCGGCTAGTGTGTGAAAAGTTATTAGCACAGGACGAGAATTGGTTTACGAGTGAAGATCTTCGGGTGACCTGGTAAATCAAGTAAAAGGTAGTATTTAGTAAAATACACAGAGCTGATGTTGTGTGCTCTACGCAGGAAGATTGATGACTTGTGCATGTTAATAGTTGATTTGTTAATAAGATACTTCATCCATATTTCCTTTGTAACAATTTACCTTGTATTGAATTTGGTTTTGAAATATAGCTTTTAATACTCACGCTCAGTGGCTATCCATTTTTGAAATCCGCAACATTTGGTGTCAGAAGCGGGATTAATTTAATTGAATGCCTTTCACTAGAAGTATGGATGAGTTAATAAAGCTGATGACTGATATGAAAGCCGATATGGCCGCACAATATAATGAGTTGAGAACTGAGATAGTTTCTCAAAAAGATGACTTGAAAGCCGAAATGGCCGCACAAAATAATGAGTTGAGAACGGAGATAGTTTCTCAAAAAGATGATTTGAAAGCCGAAATGGCCGCACAAAATACTGATATTAAAGGTGATATAGCTGCCCAAAGCGATAAAATAGATGATTTGAAAGCCGAAATGGCCGCACAAAATACCGAGATGAGAGCTGAAGTGGCTTCTCAAATTGATAAGTTTATTGATCAGTTCAAGGATAGTAAAACCGAACTCAATAGACAATGCAATAGTTTAAATGTTGAATTTGTCAGTGAAAAAGATGATCTTGATAGTGTTAAGTTAGATTGTAAACATGGAAAAGAAAAAGAGAAAGGCAACGCATATAAAAATGTGGATCTGCTACTGGAAATCAAGAATCGTAGAGATAGCGCAGAAAATGCCTTTGACCACGCAACTACTGGTAATGCATGGCAGAGTGTCTATGTCGCTGGTGACATGTCTAGGAACTGTGAAGAACAATCACACAGATCAGAGAGCTGTGAGACTATACAGTACGCTTTGCACTTCAAAATACCTAGGTATACGAGTCTGGCACGATCTGAAGAGAGATCCACACGAAAGGTATTCTATTCCTCGCCGTCAGCAAAATGCGTCATGGACAATTATCGCAAAGGCAGAGTAACGAGTGGTAATGAGGGGGAACGAAACAGAGTTTACGTTTCGCAGAGTGGTCCGAGTAAAGAAGAGGCGTCCATTCATCATAGATACAAAGTGCCCTTCGTCGTTACCGGGGAAGTCGGAGAGATTTTTCCGAAGCATATAGCCACACTTGAATCGTTTATAGAAAGTGGGGATTTAAGGAAGAGGAATTCCGAAGAATGGCTTAGAAGCATAACAGGTGATGCTAGTAAAAGAGCTTCAGGCAGAGACAGTACTTCAAAGACTAACTTTCTGGATGAAACTAAGCCTCAGAGTTACGATCAGAGAGAAGTGAATCCCTCAGATAATTTCAACGTAGCCACGCTGAATTTCTTTTCTGAACAGTCAATGTGCAGATTTGGACATTATAACCATTTAGATTATAAGGATATAGAAAAGTTTTATCACGACTACAAGAGCTCTAAAGTGGACAATATCATGTTACAAAACTCGTCGCTGATCTCCAGAATGAACAATTTGGCAATCATGACTGATGTTTCCCTGGCTAATTACAATGAGAGCTCCAAGAAAGTGAATTCGGAAGAAACAGCAACTATGACCTCCTCGGGTCATGTGTTTTGCTGGAGACCCGAGTGGCGCCATCGGATGGTAGATAAATACGGTACAGGAGGTGTCGGCGACAAAGTGAGTCTTGTCTTGGCTCCTGCACTTGCTGCTTTAGGTCTCAAGGTCCCTATGATCTCCGGTCGTGCTCTCCAATTGACGGGAGATACTCTGTACAAATTGGAATCCATCCCTGGCTTCACAGTCGACTGCACTAAAGATAAAATCGAGCAGATGATGGAAGACGTCGGATGCTGCATCGTAGGACAGACAGAGGAGCTGGTGCCAACAGATAAGGAGATTTACCGCTGCAAGGATCTGATGGCTACCGTAGATAGCGTTCCTCTAATGAGATGCTCAATTGTGTCCAAAAAGCTGGCTGAAGGAGTGTGCGCTTTGGTTTATGATGATGAATTCGGAAAAGGAGCTATTGATCCCATCAGTACAGAAGATGTTGCTGTTGATTTAGTTAAGAAAATGGTTGCAGCATCACAAGCTCGTGGAATGAAGAGTTTGAGTTGTTCAGCTGTTATCAGCAACATGGATTCACCTCTTGAAAACTCTGTTGACAACTCTCTGGAAGTGATGGAAGCTGTTCAGTGTTTCCTTGGTAACGGATCCTTGGAACTGCAAGAGCTCGTCGAGGAGTTAGGAGAACTTCTGCGTTTTGTGAACATTGTGGATAATAGGGTAGATGAAGCATCACGTGTCCGTAAGGTTCTGCATAACGGCAATGCTTTGAACAAGTTTCGTAACATGTTAATAGAACAAGGAGTATCTGAAGATGTTGCAAGCTGGCTATGTGAAGGTAAAACAGAAAAAATATTGCTAGCAGCCCGACACATCACTGATTTCACTTATACAGGAGAAACAGGTAAGGTTGTCGGATTAGAAGCTGCAGTTCTAGCAAGAGTATGGAAGGAGGAGATGGACCGAAGAGCTAAAAAGAATTATGGAGCTGATATTATATTTGTGAAGCACCTTGGGGATCAAATTGAATCAGGTGAAATATGGCTGAAGGTTCATCACGACAGTTCTGAATTAAGTGAAAGTCAACTGACAAAAGGGTCAGATTGCAGGATGAAAATTCTCCCTAGATTTTATGTCACTAATGACTTTCATTCCTTGTTACTGTTGATAGAAGTAAAAATCCAAAGAAGAAAACTTTCGACAAAGAAGAAAACTTTTTACAGGTTTTGCACGAAAACTCTTAGTCGATTCTTCTCCCTGCAGAGACATAAACGTGTTCACAAGGGCTATAGGCCTTACACGTATTATGTTTGTGGACGAGGCTTCAGTCAGAAAAGAAATCTACGTCATAATGAGATTCGCTTTCATTTTGACACAGACGTGGTATATCGCATTCGTCGATGTCCAGCTACAAAGTGCAAGGTGGTTCACGTGGATCATTTGGCCCCGTTTCATCGAAGAACTGAAGAAGTTTTGGAATCCAGAATTGTTCGGGACGAACAAGACCTAGGAAGGGGGCAGTGTTACGACAGAAGAATCTGGCAACCGAAAGCAAAGTTTCAGCCAACGAATAAGAACGTTGGGAGAATTTGGAGAAGAAGAGTGGAGCGTTAACGGTCGTTGTATTGTAACGGTCGTTGTGTTGTAACGGTCGGAGAGTTCGAAAATGGACGGTGAGCTGTTCTGAGACAGTGCGCGTAAGTATCAAGAAGTAACTTGATGTGTTGTGTATACGCGGAAGGATAAAAGTGGGATCTTTTATCGTTAAGTATCAAGAAGTAACTTGATGTGTTGTGTATACGCGGAAGTATAAAAGTGGGAACTTTTATGGCTAACTTCGAATGTCTACACGGACTGTCTTTTTGTTCGGCTAGTGTGTGAAAAGTTATTAGCACAGGACGAGAATTGGTTTACGAGTGAAGATCTTCGGGTGACCTGGTAAATCAAGTAAAAGGTAGTATTTAGTAAAATACACAGAGCTGATGTTGTGTGCTCTACGCAGGAAGATTGATGACTTGTGCATGTTAATAGTTGATTTGTTAATAAGATACTTCATCCATATTTCCTTTGTAACAATTTACCTTGTATTGAATTTGGTTTTGAAATATAGCTTTTAATACTCACGCTCAGTGGCTATCCATTTTTGAAATCTGCAACATTATTATAATAATGCTCTTAACTGATTAAATGATAAACTACGTCTTTATAAAACATGTATTGTCATAAACAAACTATATCGACTAACATCCTAGAAATTAACAATTGATAAATAATATATTTCATTCTTCTTCTTCCTCCCTTCTTCCTTTCATTTTTGTACAGTCGCTCAAAAAAGTATCCGAACACTATGGTTGATTACAGAATTCAGAAAAAATATCTGGCACCGATTTTTTTAGAAATTAGTGCTCTGTGACCCTTCGTGTCACGTGACACGAAGGGTCACAGAGCACTAATTTCTAAAAAAATCGGTGCCAGATATTTTTGTGACACGAATGTCACGTGACACGAAGGGTCACAGAGCACTAATTTCTAAAAAAATCGGTGCCAGATATTTTTTCTGAATTCTGTAATCAACCATAGTGTTCGGATACTTTTTTGAGCAACTGTACACATAAATTGAGACTGTGGTGCAACTCGCCGCAGTGATCATATTTCACAGATCTATCAAGCTATTATGCTTGATAGATCTGAGTTGGATGTGAACTATGGTAATGGTAACTCTCAAATATGATTCACAGAGTATCAAAGGTTGGGTTGGGTTGTTTTACCTCTGAGCGGCACTTTTTTGCACACCATGGGCTAAATGGCCAGGTCACATGGACCCAGAAGGCTCAGAGAAGGTTTGGGGAGGGGACCCACTGGAACAGCTGTTGGGAGACAGATGGTAGCCTCCCGTCAAGGCCATCCAGCATGTTCTTTAACGTGCAGAGGGTATGGCTCTCCCGCACACGGGGCCACGGCTTAACGTCCCATCCGATGGACGGCGGCCTTTCCAAGCCCATCGGTGTCCCCTACTGACCGTGGGTAGGGCGGGGAATTTTGCGGAGATAAATCTCAACGCTGACCCAGCTGGGACTCGAACCTGGGAACTACAGTTTACGAACCTGGCGGAGTATCAAGGAATTCACAAAGATCTGGTTACTTGTATTTTTGCTTATCCAGCAAATAAGTATTAAAATATACTGATGCTCAAACGTTAAGCAACAAATGAGAAAATCGGCATAGCTTGTGCGATAATTGACAATGAATGCAAAGTAAGTTTTTTTACATAAAAAGCGACACTGAGTTCAAATCTGCACACGAAATTTGGCTTAAACACAGTAGCACCTGCGGAACAGGTCAGTATAAAAAGCATAACATTTGTACGTGTGCGTCAGTTCATGTTAGATTCTTGACGTACGATATCCGAGATAGTCAACCGTTAGATAATGGTCGGAAGAAATCTTTTGAGTGGAGAAATAAGATGCTCGAGACCGAACAACGTCTGTCTGCGGTAGCCAGATGGCTAAATGGGAGTCGTATTCCTATAAGCCGCGGGGCGGGGGTGGCTCAGTCGATAGCGCGACAGGCTCGTAATCTGTAGTTCCCAGGTTCGAGTCCCAGCTGGGTCAGCGTTGAGATTTATCTCCGCAAAATTCCCCGCCCTGCTCACGGTCAGTTGGGGACACCGATGGGCTTGGAAAGGTCGCCGTCCGTCGGATGGGACGTTAAGCCGTGGCCCCGTGTGCGGGAGAGCCATACCCTGTGCACGTTAAAGAACACGCTGGATGGCCTTGACCGGGGGGCTACCATCTGTCTCCCAACAGCTGTTCCAGTGGGTCCTCTCCCCCAACCTTCTCTGAGCTTTCGGGGTCCTTGTGACCTGGCCATTTAGCCCATGGTGTGCAAAAAATTGCCGCTCAGAGGTAAAACAACCCAACCAACCCTATAAGCCGCTTTTGGCATCGATTTCAAACAAACCAAATTATCACTAGGGACTACCGTTACCTGCTCCCTGCTCCTAAATGCAAGGCACCATGGAATCGACATAGCAGCTTTCGACTTCGCTGCATCTATAGAACAGGCTGTATCCCATCAAACTGTGTCCAGAAGGCTTCATGAGGCCATCTTTATGCAAGACAACCAGTTGTGTGCCCCTTTGACTTCCGACTAGCGCAGAGCTCAATAGAATTTGTCTCGACAACATCGCAACTGGACTCAACGTCAAATGGACAATGTTCTGTTCACCGATGAATCCCGATTTTGTCTGCAACCGATTCCCGACGACTATTGGTCTGGAGACAGCTTGGAACCAGATATCATCCCATTAACATCCGGGAAATAGACAGTTTTGGAGTTGGTGGTTCTCAAATATCCGCACAGGCCTTCATGTCTTCCCAGTAGGGACTACAACAGTTGTAAAAATTCGCAATGAGATCTCCAAACCTTATATTCATCAATTTCTTGCAGCAATGGCCTGATTCCGTGTTAATGGGCGATAACGTTCGCCCTCATAGAGCTCGCTTGATGGACTAATACCCTGAGAGAGAAACCATAAGCTGTATGGAGTAGCCTTCCTCATCAGCTGACCTAATCCAATAGAACATTCAGTAATAAAGTATCACAGGAAAACGTCCTGTAGACAAGAAACACTTGAAATAATTAGTTGAAAAATATTGGTTGTCCTGAGTCCCCAGCACCAATCTGCGCTCATGCATAAATGAAAATTATTATCTCAAATCCTCGTTGGCATCGTGATTTGCAGCATGATGAGTCGTTGTGCAGCCTGTATCGCTGTCCGGGGCGATCATAAACCATATTAAAGGTATGTTATCATTGTGCTTTTACATGCCATTTTGAGGTAACGATTTTCTAATTTGAATATCTTTCATTAAATATTCACTGAAATTGTTTTGTATTTCAGGTATTACTGGAATATATGATTATTAACTTCATCTGTAAATTTCATTGAAATCCAACGAAGGACTTGTTTTGTAATTCGTGTTTATGTGTTTGTTGCTTAACTTTTGAGCACCATGTACTTAAGCTTGGTTATTTACTAATTTTCTTATGCATTTTGATGGACTAATAATAATAATATTTAAAAAGAATTGTTTGTAAAAATAACATTATTACATTATAGTTATATATATGTTACCGCTAAAGCTCGAAAGCCGTTAATGTGCACATTACCTAGCTAATCTGCAGATTAACTGATTTGCTCCGTTAACGTGCGGAATCAAGAGTTTTCCGCATTTTACCTAGGTAATGTGCACATTAACGGCTTCCGTATCGTTAAAGTTCAAAAGTTTGTTTCTCTCATAGTGGTGAATCTGTTGAAGATGAATCTTCGTGTCACGTGATTCACTTGTCCGCATTATAAAAAACGCCCCGGATGAGCGGAGATCAAGTGAGAACGAATCACTAAAATGATTCGATCTCACTTGGCCTGCTCATTTTGGGGGCGTTTTTTATAATTCGGGCGACTGATTCATGTTGACAGAGGGATGACCCTGGTTTCAACTCTACTCTCGGACACTAGATAAATAACATTATGTTAATTTAAGCTTACAGAAACGTTCCTGTTGTTCCAGCAAAGATCTTATTTTCACTTTAACGAGTGCCTAGTAGGTAATGTGAAGATTACCTAGGTAATTTGAGAAATGAAACAATTTTCCGCACGTTAACGGATCACCCTAGTTAATCTGCACAATACCTAGATAATCTGTAGAATAACTGGTTTTTGCACTTTAGCGGTAACATATACATATATTATAAACATTATTTTCATTATACCTCGGCAACACGGAAATTGAACATAACGAGCTAAATGTCAAACTAGAAATTAATCGCCTCGGCAACACGGAAATTGAACATAACGAGTTAAATGTCAAACTGGAAATTAATCGCCTCGGTAGTCAACACGACCACTATTTAACCTTGAAAGCAACACCTGATTTAAAGTTTTCTAAGGTTTCTGAAGCCGTCCCCTGCCGAGTGGTTAACGCGCTTGGCTACTGATCTACAGAACCTGGGTTCGACCCTTGTTAAGGAATGAATGTTGTGTTGTTTTTCTGCTGAGATCCCGCTATCCTCACAGACCTTCTACTCTGGAGAATAAACTGACAGACTCCTGTCAGATCTCTGTGGCAAGCAGCTGCTTGAGGGGGTATTTATTTTTTTATTTAAGGTTTCTGAAGTCTACGACCCGTTATACCGTACACTTACGGTGACCAAACGTCCTTTATTTAAAAGGACAGTCCTTTATTTCACTGCTCTGTCCTTTAGATTTATTTTTTCTAAAATGAGGCATTTTGTCCTTTATTTTGCGAAAATATAGATTATTATAGGTTTTTACCTATAAATACTAAAACAAAATTTTGGATTTAGGAAAAAAACCAAAACATTGATGCCAAAATATTTAAAAATGCAATTCAAAAATTTTACCACCCTGCAATGATTATTTAAATAACTGGGACAGCTCTTTTGTGGAAATGGAAGTATTTGAATGGGTCCTACTACGAGAAATCCCTTTGTGGGCTCTTTTGTGGAAATGGAAGTATTTGAATGATCCTACTACGAGAAATCCCTTTGTGGGCTCTTTCGTGGGAATGGAAGTATTTGAAAGGGTCCTACTACGAGAAATCCCGTTGTGGGTTCTTATGTGGAAATGGAAGTATTTGAATGGGTCCTACTACGAGAAATCCCTCTGTGGGCCCTTTTCATGGAAATGGACGTATTTGAATGGGTTATACTACGAGAAATCCCTTTGTGGGCTCTTTTGTGGAAATGGAAGATATTTGAATGGGTCCTACTACGAGAAATCCCTTTATGTGCTCTTTTGTGGAAATGGAAGTATTTGAATGTGTCCTACTACGAGAAATCCCTTTATGGGATCTTTTGTGGAAATGGAAGTATTTGAATGGGTCCTACTACGAGAAATCCCTTTGTGGGCTCTTTTGTGGAAATGGAAATATTTGAATGGGTCCTACTACGAGAAATCCCTTTGTGGGCCCTTTCGTGGAAATGGAAGTATTTGAATGGGTCATACTACGAGAAATCCCTCTGTGGGCTCTTTTGTGGAAATGGAAGTATTTGAATGGGTCCTACTACGAGAAATCCATCTGTGGGCCCTTTTCAGGGAAATGGAAGTATTTGAATGGGTTATACTACGAGAAATCCCTTTGTGGGCTCTTTTGTGGAAATGGAAGATATTTGAATGGGTCCTACTACGAGAAATCCCTTTATGCGCTCTTTTGTGAAAATGGAAGTATTTGAATGTGTCCTACTATGAGAAATCCCTTTATGGGCTATTTTGTGGAAATGGAAGTATTTGAATGGGTCCTACTACGAGAAATCCCTTTGTGGGCTCTTTTATGGAAATGGAAGTATTTGAATGGGTCCTACTACGAGAAATCCCTTTGTGGGCTCTTTTGTAGAAATGAATGTATTTGAATGAATCCTACTACGAGAAATCCCTTTGTGGGCTCTTTTGTGGAAATGGAAGTATTTGAATGGTCCTACTACGAGAAATCCCTTTGTGGGCTCTTTCGTAGGAATGGAAGTATTTGAATGGGTCCTACTACGAGAAATCCCGTTGTGGGCTCTTATGTGGAAATGGAAGTATTTGAATGGGTCCTACTACGAGAAATCCATCTGTGGGCCCTTTTCAGGGAAATGGAAGTATTTGAATGGGTTATACTACGAGAAATCCCTTTGTTTGGCTCTTTTGGGGAAATGGAAGATATTTGAATGGGTCCTACTACGAGAAATCCCTTTATGCGCTCTTTTGTGGAAATGGAAGTATTTGAATGGGTCCTACTACGAGAAATCCCTTTATGGGCTCTTTTGTGGAAATGGAAGTATTTGAATGGGTCCTACTACGAGAAATCCCTTTGTGGGCTCTTTTATGGAAATGGAAGTATTTGAATGGGTCCTACTACGAGAAATCCCTTTGTGGGCTCTTTTGTGGAAATGAATGTATTTGAATGGGTCCTACTACGAGAAATCCCTTTGTGGGCTCTTTTGTATAAATGGAAATATTTGAATGGGTCCTACTACGAAAAATCATTTTGTGGGCTCTTTTGTGGAAATGGAAGTATTTGAATGGGTCCTACTACGAGAAATCCCTTTGTGGGCTCTTTGGTGGAAATGGAAGTATTTGAACGGGTCCTACTACGAGAAATCCCTTTGTGGGCTCTTTCGTGGAAATGGAAGTATTTGAATGGGTACTACTACGAGAAATCCCTTTGTGGGCTCTTTTGTGGCAATGGAAGTATTTGAATGGGTCCTACTACGAGAAATCCCTTTGTGGGCTCTTTGGTGGAAATGTAAGTATTTGAATGGGTCCTACTACGAAATATCCCTTTGTTGGCTTTTTTTTTGGAAATGGAAGTATTTGAATGGGTCCTACTACGAGAAATCCCTTTGTTGGCTCTTTTGTGGAAATGGAAGTATTTCAATGGTCCTACTTCGAGAAATCACTTTGTGTGCTCTTTCGTGGGAATGGAAGTATTTGAATGGGTTCTACTACGAGAAATCCCTCTGTGGGCCCTTTTCATGGAAATGGACGTATTTGAATGGGTTATACTACGAGAAATCTAATTTGTGGGCTCTTTTGTGGAAATGGAAGATATTTGAATGGGTCCTACTACGAGAATTCCCTTTATGTGCTCTTTTGTGGAAATGGAAGTATTTGAATTTGTCCTACTACGAGAAATCCCTTTATGGGCTCTTTTGTGGAAATGGAAGTATTTGAATTTGTCCTACTACGAGAAATCCCTTTATGGGCTCTTTTGTGGAAATGGAAGTATTTGAATGGGTCCTACTACGAGAAATCCCTTTGTGGGCTCTTTTGTAGAAAGGGAAGTATTTGAATGGGTCCTACTACGAAAAATTCCTTTGTGGGCTCTTTTGTGGAAATGGAAGTATTTGAATGGGTCCTACTACGAGAAATCCCTTTGTGGGCTCTTTGGTGGAAATGGAAGTATTTGAATGGGTCATACTACGAGAAATCCCTTTCTGGGCTCTTTTATGGAAATGGAAGTATTTGAATGGGTCCTACTACGAGAAATCCCTTTGTGGGCTCTTTTGTGGAAATGAAAGTATTTGAATGGGTCCTACTACGAGAAATCCCTTTGTGGGCTCTTTTGTAGAAATGGAAGTATTTGAATAGGTCCTACTACGAGAAATCCCTTTGTGGGCCCTTTCGTGGAAATGGAAGTATTTGAATGGCTCCTACTACGAGAAATCACTTTGTGGGCTCTTTCGTGGAAATGGAAGTATTTGAGTGGGTCCTACTACGTGAAATCCCTCTATGGGCGAAGATCGAGGAAAGCGTTTTATTCATTTCCAGTCACTGGAACTTAAATATCAATGACGGCGAATTAATTGATGAAGTTTCGTGTATTAAAAGTTATGTCACCAGTGAAAAGATCGAAGAATGGAGACAAAATGGAGAGTCCTGCCGACGTAGATGGGTTGAAATTTGTAAATATTTGGCAGATAAACACGTATCTTTTAAAAACATTTTAAAAATCGTTGAATTTTACTTATGTCTCCCTGGATCTAATGCCCCCAATGAACGAGTATTTTCATTAGTGAACAATATGTGTTCCAGTGAAAAAACCCAATAAAAAAACGAAACATTGAAAGCATGCATTTTATACCAAATGCAACTTTGACATGAATTGTATACAGTTTTGTGAATTTATAAAACATAAACCTGATATATTAAAAAAGTTCATTCTTGTGAAAAGTATCAAAATAAAAATTTTTTTAAGAAATAATATGATTTAAAATGTTATGTATATACTTATATTTTATAATAAATGTTATGAAACTTCTGTTTTTTTCATTATGAAACGATTTCTGATTTGTCTTTTATTTTCTCCAAACCAATATGGTCACCGTACCTATATTGCAATTCTTACCTTTCTAGCACAGATAGATTTATTAGTTGATCTCGACCTATCGGATGAGAAATTTCCCAACCGTTTGTAAGATATACAAACAACAAAACCCCAAAGCATCAATTTCCAGGTTTGCTGCGCGTTTAGATTGAAATTTCCATCAGCTGCTTCGTGGAAATGGAAGTATTTGAATGGGTACTACTACGAGAAATCCCTTTGTGGGCTCTTTTGTGGCAATGGAAGTATTTGAATGGGTCCTACTACGAGAAATCCCTTTGTGGGCTCTTTGGTGGAAATGTAAGTATTTGAATGGGTCCTACTACGAAATATCCCTTTGTTGGCTTTTTTTTTTTGGAAATGGAAGTATTTGAATGGATCCTACTACGAGAAATCCCTTTGTGGGCTCTTTTGTGGAAATGGAAGTATTTCAATGGGTCCTACTACGAGAAATCCCTTTGTGGGCTCTTTTGTGGAAATGGAAGTATTTGAATGGTCCTACTTCGAGAAATCACTTTGCGTGCTCTTTCGTGGGAATGGAAGTATTTGAATGGGTTCTACTACGAGAAATCCCTCTGTGGGCCCTTTTCATGGAAATGGACGTATTTGAATGGGTTATACTACGAGAAATCCCTTTGTGGGCTCTTTTGTGGAAATGGAAGATATTTGAATGGGTCCTACTACGAGAATTCCCTTTATGTGCTCTTTTGTGGAAATGGAAGTATTTGAATTTGTCCTACTACGAGAAATCCCTTTATGGGCTCTTTTGTGGAAATGGAAGTATTTGAATGGGTCCTACTACGAGAAATCCCTTTGTGGGTTCTTTTGTAGAAAGGGAAGTATTTGAATGGGTCCTACTACGAAAAATCCCTTTGTGGGCTCTTTTGTGGAAATGGAAGTATTTGAATGGGTCCTACTACGAGAAATCCCTTTGTGGGCTCTTTGGTGGAAATGGAAGTATTTGAATGGGTCATACTACGAGAAATCCCTTTGTGGGCTCTTTTATGGAAATGGAAGTATTTGAATGGGTCCTACTACGAGAAATCCCTTTGTGGGCTCTTTTGTGGAAATGAAAGTATTTGAATGGGTCCTACTACGAGAAATCCCTTTGTGGGCTCTTTTGTAGAAATGGAAGTATTTGAATAGGTCCTACTACGAGAAATCCCTTTGTGGGCCCTTTCGTGGAAATGGAAGTATTTGAATGGCTCCTACTACGAGAAATCACTTTGTGGGCTCTTTCGTGGAAATGGAAGTATTTGAGTGGGTCCTACTACGTGAAATCCCTCTATGGGCGAAGATCGAGGAAAGCGTTTTATTCATTTCCAGTCACTGGAACTTAAATATCAATGACGGCGAATTAATTGATGAAGTTTCGTGTATTAAAAGTTATGTCACCAGTGAAAAGATCGAAGAATGGAGACAAAATGGAGAGTCCTGCCGACGTAGATGGGTTGAAATTTGTAAATATTTGGCAGATAAACACGTATCTTTTAAAAACATTTTAAAAATCGTTGAATTTTACTTATGTCTCCCTGGATCTAATGCCCCCAATGAACGAGTATTTTCATTAGTGAACAATATGTGTTCCAGTGAAAAAACCCAATAAAAAAACGAAACATTGAAAGCATGCATTTTATACCAAATGCAACTTTGACATGAATTGTATACAGTTTTGTGAATTTATAAAACATAAACCTGATATATTAAAAAAGTTCATTCTTGTGAAAAGTATCAAAATAAAAATTTTTTTAAGAAATAATATGATTTAAAATGTTATGTATATACTTATATTTTATAATAAATGTTATGAAACTTCTGTTTTTTTCATTATGAAACGATTTCTGATTTGTCTTTTATTTTCTCCAAACCAATATGGTCACCGTACCTATATTGCAATTCTTACCTTTCTAGCACAGATAGATTTATTAGTTGATCTCGACCTATCGGATGAGAAATTTCCCAACCGTTTGTAAGATATACAAACAACAAAACCCCAAAGCATCAATTTCCAGGTTTGCTGCGCGTTTAGATTGAAATTTCCATCAGCTGCTTCGTGGAAATGGAAGTATTTGAATGGGTACTACTACGAGAAATCCCTTTGTGGGCTCTTTTGTGGCAATGGAAGTATTTGAATGGGTCCTACTACGAGAAATCCCTTTGTGGGCTCTTTTGTGGAAATGAAAGGATTTGAATGGGTCCTACTACGAGAAATCCCTTTGTGGGCTCTTTTGTAGAAATGGAAGTATTTGAATGGGTCCTACTACGAAAAATTCGTTTGTGGGCTCTTTTGTTGAAATGGAAGTATTTGAATGGGTCCTACTACGAGAAATCCCTTTGTGGGCCCTTTCGTGGAAACGGAAGTATTTGAATGGCTCCTACTACGAGAAATCACTTTGTGGGCTCTTTCGTGGAAATGGAAGTATTTGAATGGGTCCTACTACGTGAAATCCCTCTATGGGCGAAGATCGAGGAAAGCGTTTTATTCATTTCCAGTCACTGGAATTAAATATTAATGACGGCGAATTAATTGATGAAGTTTCGTGTATTAAAAGTTATGTCACCAGTGAAAAGATCGAAGAATGGAGACAAAATGGAGAGTCCTGCCGACGTAGATGGGTTGAAATTTGTAAATATTTCGCAGATAAACACGTATCTTTTAAAAACATTTTAAAAATCGTTGAATTTTACTTATGTCTCCCTGGATCTAATGCCCTCAATGAACGAGTATTTTCATTAGTGAACAATATGTGTTCCAGTGAAAAAACCCAATAAAAAAACGAAACATTGAAAGCATGCATTTTATACCAAATGCAACTTTGACATGAATTGTATACAGTTTTGTGAATTTATAAAACACAAACCTGATATATTAAAAAAGTTCATTCTTGTGAAAAGTATCAAAATAAAAATTTTTTTAAGAAATAATATGATTTAAAATGTTATGTATATACTTATATTTTATAATAAATGTTATGAAACTTCTGTTTTTTTTATTATGAAACGATTTCTGATTTGTCTTTTATTTTCTCCAAACCAATATGGTCACCGTACCTATATTGCAATTCTTACCTTTCTAGCACAGATAGATTTATTAGTTGATCTCGACCTATCGGATGAGAAATTTCCCAACCGTTTGTAAGATATACAAACAACAAAACCCCAAAGCATCAATTTCCAGGTTTGCTGCGCGTTTAGATTGAAATTTCCATCAGCTGCTTCGTGGAAATGGAAGTATTTGAATGGGTACTACTACGAGAAATCCCTTTGTGGGCTCTTTTGTGGCAATGGAAGTATTTTAATGGGTCCTACTACGAGAAATCCCTTTGTGGGCTCTTTGGTGGAAATGTAAGTATTTGAATGGGTCCTACTACGAAATATCCCTTTGTTGGCTTTTTTTTTTTGGAAATGGAAGTATTTGAATGGATCCTACTACGAGAAATCCCTTTGTGGGCTCTTTTGTGGAAATGGAAGTATTTCAATGGGTCCTACTACGAGAAATCCCTTTGTGGGCTCTTTTGTGGAAATGGAAGTATTTGAATGGTCCTACTTCGAGAAATCACTTTGCGTGCTCTTTCGTGGGAATGGAAGTATTTGAATGGGTTCTACTACGAGAAATCCCTCTGTGGGCCCTTTTCATGGAAATGGACGTATTTGAATGGGTTATACTACGAGAAATCCCTTTGTGGGCTCTTTTGTGGAAATGGAAGATATTTGAATGGGTCCTACTACGAGAATTCCCTTTATGTGCTCTTTTGTGGAAATGGAAGTATTTGAATTTGTCCTACTACGAGAAATCCCTTTATGGGCTCTTTTGTGGAAATGGAAGTATTTGAATGGGTCCTACTACGAGAAATCCCTTTGTGGGTTCTTTTGTAGAAAGGGAAGTATTTGAATGGGTCCTACTACGAAAAATCCCTTTGTGGGCTCTTTTGTGGAAATGGAAGTATTTGAATGGGTCCTACTACGAGAAATCCCTTTGTGGGCTCTTTGGTGGAAATGGAAGTATTTGAATGGGTCATACTACGAGAAATCCCTTTGTGGGCTCTTTTATGGAAATGGAAGTATTTGAATGGGTCCTACTACGAGAAATCCCTTTGTGGGCTCTTTGGTGGAAATGGAAGTGTTTGAATGGGTCATACTACGAGAAATCCCTTTGTGGGCTCTTTTATGGAAATGGAAGTATTTGAATGGGTCCTACTACGAGAAATCCCTTTGTGGGCTCTTTTGTGGAAATGAAAGGATTTGAATGGGTCCTACTACGAGAAATCCCTTTGTGGGCTCTTTTGTAGAAATGGAAGTATTTGAATGGGTCCTACTACGAAAAATTCGTTTGTGGGCTCTTTTGTTGAAATGGAAGTATTTGAATGGGTCCTACTACGAGAAATCCCTTTGTGGGTCCTTTCGTGGAAACGGAAGTATTTGAATGGCTCCTACTACGAGAAATCACTTTGTGGGCTCTTTCGTGGAAATGGAAGTATTTGAATGGGTCCTACTACGTGAAATCCCTCTATGGGCGAAGATCGAGGAAAGCGTTTTATTCATTTCCAGTCACTGGAATTAAATATTAATGACGGCGAATTAATTGATGAAGTTTCGTGTATTAAAAGTTATGTCACCAGTGAAAAGATCGAAGAATGGAGACAAAATGGAGAGTCCTGCCGACGTAGATGGGTTGAAATTTGTAAATATTTCGCAGATAAACACGTATCTTTTAAAAACATTTTAAAAATCGTTGAATTTTACTTATGTCTCCCTGGATCTAATGCCCTCAATGAACGAGTATTTTCATTAGTGAACAATATGTGTTCCAGTGAAAAAACCCAATAAAAAAACGAAACATTGAAAGCATGCATTTTATACCAAATGCAACTTTGACATGAATTGTATACAGTTTTGTGAATTTATAAAACACAAACCTGATATATTAAAAAAGTTCATTCTTGTGAAAAGTATCAAAATAAAAATTTTTTTAAGAAATAATATGATTTAAAATGTTATGTATATACTTATATTTTATAATAAATGTTATGAAACTTCTGTTTTTTTTATTATGAAACGATTTCTGATTTGTCTTTTATTTTCTCCAAACCAATATGGTCACCGTACCTATATTGCAATTCTTACCTTTCTAGCACAGATAGATTTATTAGTTGATCTCGACCTATCGGATGAGAAATTTCCCAACCGTTTGTAAGATATACAAACAACAAAACCCCAAAGCATCAATTTCCAGGTTTGCTGCGCGTTTAGATTGAAATTTCCATCAGCTGCTTCGTGGAAATGGAAGTATTTGAATGGGTACTACTACGAGAAATCCCTTTGTGGGCTCTTTTGTGGCAATGGAAGTATTTTAATGGGTCCTACTACGAGAAATCCCTTTGTGGGCTCTTTGGTGGAAATGTAAGTATTTGAATGGGTCCTACTACGAAATATCCCTTTGTTGGCTTTTTTTTTTGGAAATGGAAGTATTTGAATGGATCCTACTACGAGAAATCCCTTTGTGGGCTCTTTTGTGGAAATGGAAGTATTTCAATGGGTCCTACTACGAGAAATCCCTTTGTGGGCTCTTTTGTGGAAATGGAAGTATTTGAATGGTCCTACTTCGAGAAATCACTTTGCGTGCTCTTTCGTGGGAATGGAAGTATTTGAATGGGTTCTATTACGAGAAATCCCTCTGTGGGCCCTTTTCATGGAAATGGACGTATTTGAATGGGTTATACTACGAGAAATCCCTTTGTGGGCTCTTTTGTGGAAATGGAAGATATTTGAATGGGTCCTACTACGAGAATTCCCTTTATGTGCTCTTTTGTGGAAATGGAAGTATTTGAATTTGTCCTACTACGAGAAATCCCTTTATGGGCTCTTTTGTGGAAATGGAAGTATTTGAATGGGTCCTACTACGAGAAATCCCTTTGTGGGTTCTTTTGTAGAAAGGGAAGTATTTGAATGGGTCCTACTACGAAAAATCCCTTTGTGGGCTCTTTTGTGGAAATGGAAGTATTTGAATGGGTCCTACTACGAGAAATCCCTTTGTGGGCTCTTTGGTGGAAATGGAAGTATTTGAATGGGTCATACTACGAGAAATCCCTTTGTGGGCTCTTTTATGGAAATGGAAGTATTTGAATGGGTCCTACTACGAGAAATCCCTTTGTGGGCTCTTTTGTGGAAATGAAAGTATTTGAATGGGTCCTACTACGAGAAATCCCTTTGTGGGCTCTTTTGTAGAAATGGAAGTATTTGAATGGGTCCTACTACGAAAAATTCCTTTGTGGGCTCTTTTGTGGAAATGGAAGTATTTGAAAGGGTCCTACTACGAGAAATCCCTTTGTGGGCTCTTTGGTGGAAATGGAAGTATTTGAATGGGTCATACTACGAGAAATCCCTTTGTGGGCTCTTTAGTGGAAATGGAAGTGTTTGAATGGGTACTACTACGAGAAATCCCTTTGTGTGCTCTTTTGTGGAAATGGAAGTATTTGAATGGGTCCTACTATGAGAAATCCCTTTGTGGGCTCTTTTGTGGAAATGGAAGTATTTGAATGGGTCCTACTACGAGAAATCCCTTTGTGGGCTCTTTGGTGGAACTGGAAGTATTTGAATGGGTCCTACTACGAGAAATCCCTCTGTGGGCCCTTTCGTGGAAATGGAAGTTTTTGAATGGGTCCTACTACGAGAAATCCCTTTGTGGGCTCTTTGGTGGAAATGGAAGTGTTTGAATGGGTCATACTACGAGAAATCCCTTTGTGGGCTCTTTTATGGAAATGGAAGTATTTGAATGGGTCCTACTACGAGAAATCCCTTTGTGGGCTCTTTTGTGGAAATGAAAGGATTTGAATGGGTCCTACTACGAGAAATCCCTTTGTGGGCTCTTTTGTAGAAATGGAAGTATTTGAATGGGTCCTACTACGAAAAATTCGTTTGTGGGCTCTTTTGTTGAAATGGAAGTATTTGAATGGGTCCTACTACGAGAAATCCCTTTGTGGGCCCTTTCGTGGAAACGGAAGTATTTGAATGGCTCCTACTACGAGAAATCACTTTGTGGGCTCTTTCGTGGAAATGGAAGTATTTGAATGGGTCCTACTACGTGAAATCCCTCTATGGGCGAAGATCGAGGAAAGCGTTTTATTCATTTCCAGTCACTGGAATTAAATATTACTGACGGCGAATTAATTGATGAAGTTTCGTGTATTAAAAGTTATGTCACCAGTGAAAAGATCGAAGAATGGAGACAAAATGGAGAGTCCTGCCGACGTAGATGGGTTGAAATTTGTAAATATTTCGCAGATAAACACGTATCTTTTAAAAACATTTTAAAAATCGTTGAATTTTACTTATGTCTCCCTGGATCTAATGCCCTCAATGAACGAGTATTTTCATTAGTGAACAATATGTGTTCCAGTGAAAAAACCCAATAAAAAAACGAAACATTGAAAGCATGCATTTTATACCAAATGCAACTTTGACATGAATTGTATACAGTTTTGTGAATTTATAAAACACAAACCTGATATATTAAAAAAGTTCATTCTTGTGAAAAGTATCAAAATAAAAATTTTTTTAAGAAATAATATGATTTAAAATGTTATGTATATACTTATATTTTATAATAAATGTTATGAAACTTCTGTTTTTTTTATTATGAAACGATTTCTGATTTGTCTTTTATTTTCTCCAAACCAATATGGTCACCGTACCTATATTGCAATTCTTACCTTTCTAGCACAGATAGATTTATTAGTTGATCTCGACCTATCGGATGAGAAATTTCCCAACCGTTTGTAAGATATACAAACAACAAAACCCCAAAGCATCAATTTCCAGGTTTGCTGCGCGTTTAGATTGAAATTTCCATCAGCTGCTTCGTGGAAATGGAAGTATTTGAATGGGTACTACTACGAGAAATCCCTTTGTGGGCTCTTTTGTGGCAATGGAAGTATTTGAATGGGTCCTACTACGAGAAATCCCTTTGTGGGCTCTTTTGTGGAAATGTAAGTATTTGAATGGGTCCTACTACGAAATATCCCTTTGTTGGCTTTTTTTTTTTTTTGGAAATGGAAGTATTTGAATGGATCCTACTACGAGAAATCCCTTTGTATGCTCTTTTGTGGAAATGGAAGTATTTCAATGGGTCCTACTACGAGAAATCCCTTTGTGGGCTCTTTTGTGGAAATGGAAGTATTTGAATGGTCCTACTTCGAGAAATCACTTTGCGTGCTCTTTCGTGGGAATGGAAGTATTTGAATGGGTTCTACTACGAGAAATCCCTCTGTGGGCCCTTTTCATGGAAATGGACGTATTTGAATGGGTTATACTACGAGAAATCCCTTTGTGGGCTCTTTGTGGAAATGGAAGATATTTGAATGGGTCCTACTACGAGAATTCCCTTTATGTGCTCTTTTGTGGAAATGGAAGTATTTGAATTTGTCCTACTAGGAGAAATCCCTTTATGGGCTCTTTTGTGGAAATGGAAGCATTTGAATGGGTCCTACTACGAGAAATCCCTTTGTGGGCTCTTTTGTAGAAAGGGAAGTATTTGAATGGGTCCTACTACGAAAAATCCCTTTGTGGGCTATTTTGTGGAAATGGAAGTATTTCAATGGGTCCTACTACGAGAAATCCCTTTGTGGGCTCTTTGGTGGAAATGGAAGTATTTGAATGGGTCATACTACGAGAAATCCCTTTGTGGGCTCTTTTATGGAAATGGAAGTATTTGAATGGGTCCTACTACGAGAAATCCCTTTATGGGCTCTTTTGTGGAAATGAAAGTATTTGAATGGGTCCTACTACGAGAAATCCCTTTGTGGGCTCTTTTGTAGAAATGGAAGTATTTGAATGGGTCCTACTACGAAAAATTCCTTTGTGGGCTCTTTTGTGGAAATGGAAGTATTTGAATGGGTCCTACTACGAGAAATCCCTTTGTGGGCTCTTTGGTGGAAATGGAAGTATTTGAATGGGTCATACTACGAGAAATCCCTTTGTGGGCTCTTTAGTGGAAATGGAAGTGTTTGAATGGGTACTACTACGAGAAATCCCTTTGTGGGCTCTTTTGTGGAAATGGAATATTTGAATGGGTCCTACTACGAGAAATCCCTTTGTGGGCTCTTTGGTGGAAATGGAAGTATTTGAATGGGTCCTACTACGAGAAATCCCTCTGTGGGCCCTTTCGTGGAAATGGAAGTTTTTGAATGGGTCCTACTACGAGAAATCCCTTTGTGGGCTCTTTGGTGGAAATGGAAGTGTTTGAATGGGTCATACTACGAGAAATCCCTTTGTGGGCTCTTTTATGGAAATGGAAGTATTTGAATGGGTCCTACTACGAGAAATCCCTTTGTGGGCTCTTTTGTGGAAATGAAAGTATTTGAATGGGTCCTACTACGAGAAATCCCTTTATGTGCTCTTTTGTGGAAATGGAAGTATTTGAATTTGTCCTACTACGAGAAATCCCTTTATGGGCTCTTTTGTGGAAATGGAAGTATTTGAATGGGTCCTACTACGAGAAATCCCTTTGTGGGCTCTTTTGTAGAAAGGGAAGTATTTGAATGGGTCCTACTACGAAAAATCCCTTTGTGGGCTCTTTTGTGGAAATGGAAGTATTTGAATGGGTCCTACTACGAGAAATCCCTTTGTGGGCTCTTTGGTGGAAATGGAAGTATTTGAATGGGTCATACTACGAGAAATCCCTTTGTGGGCTCTTTTATGGAAATGGAAGTATTTGAATGGGTCCTACTACGAGAAATCCCTTTGTGGGCTCTTTTGTGGAAATGAAAGTATTTGAATGGGTCCTACTACGAGAAATCCCTTTGTGGGCTCTTTTGTAGAAATGGAAGTATTTGAATGGGTCCTACTACGAAAAATTCCTTTGTGGGCTCTTTTGTGGAAATGGAAGTATTTGAATGGGTCCTACTACGAGAAATCCCTTTGTGGGCTCTTTTATGGAAATGGAAGTATTTGAATGGGTCCTACTACGAGAAATCCCTTTGTGGGCTCTTTTGTGGAAATGAAAGTATTTGAATGGGTCCTACTACGAGAAATCCCTTTGTGGGCTCTTTTGTAGAAATGGAAGTATTTTAATGGGTCCTACTACGAAAAATTCCTTTGTGGGCTCTTTTGTAGAAATGGAAGTATTTGAATGGGTCCTACTACGAAAAATTCCTTTGTGGGCTCTTTTGTTGAAATGGAAGTATTTGAATGGGTCCTACTACGAAAAATTCCTTTGTGGGCTCTTTTGTGGAAATGGAAGTATTTGAATGGGTCCTACTACGAGAAATCCCTTTGTGGGCTCTTTTGTAGAAATGGAAGTATTTGAATGGGTCCTACTACGAAAAATTCCTTTGTGGGCTCTTTTGTAGAAATGGAAGTATTTGAATGGGTCCTACTACGAAAAATTCCTTTGTGGGCTCTTTTGTTGAAATGGAAGTATTTGAATGGGTCCTACTACGAAAAATTCCTTTGTGGGCTCTTTTGTGGAAATGGAAGTATTTGAATGGGTCATACTACGAGAAATCCCTTTGTGGGCTCTTTTATGGAAATGGAAGTATTTGAATGGGTCCTACTACGAGAAATCCCTTTGTGGGCTCTTTTGTGGAAATGAAAGTATTTGAATGGGTCCTACTACGAGAAATCCCTTTGTGGGCTCTTTTGTAGAAATGGAAGTATTTGAATGGGTCCTACTACGAAAAATTCCTTTGTGGGCTCTTTTGTAGAAATGGAAGTATTTGAATGGGTCCTACTACGAAAAATTCCTTTGTGGGCTCTTTTGTTGAAATGGAAGTATTTGAATGGGTCCTACTACGGGAAATCCCTTTGTGGGCCCTTTCGTGGAAATGGAAGTATTTGAATGGCTCCTACTACGAGAAATCACTTTGTGGGCTCTTTCGTGGAAATGGAAGTATTTGAGTGGGTCCTACTAGTGAAATCCCTCTATGGGCGAAGATCGAGGAAAGCGTTTTATTCATTTCCAGTCACTGGAACTTAAATATCAATGACGGCGAATTAATTGATGAAGTTTCGTGTATTAAAAGTTATGTCACCAGTGAAAAGATCGAAGAATGGAGACAAAATGGAGAGTCCTGCAGACGTAGATGGGTTGAAATTTGTAAATATTTCGCAGATAAACTCGTATCTTTTAAAAACATTTTAAAAATCGTTGAATTTTACTTATGTCTCCCTGGATCTAATGCCCCCAATGAACGAGTATTTCATTAGTGAACAATATGTGTTCCAGTGAAAAAACCCAATAAAAAAACGAAACATTGAAAGCATGCATTTTATACCAAATGCAACTTTGACATGAATTGTATACAGTTTTGTGAATTTATAAAACACACACCTGATTTATTAAAAAAGTTCATTCTTGTGAAAAGTATCAAAATAAAAATTTTTTTAAGAAATAATATGATTTAAAATGTTATGCATATACTTATATTTTATAATAAATGTTATGAAACTTCTGTTTTTTTTATTATGAAACGATTTCTGATTTGTCTTTTATTTTATCCAAACCAATATGGTCACCGTACCTATATTGCAATTCTTACCTTTCTAGCACAGATAGATTTGTTAGTTAATCTCGACCTATCGGAAGAGAAATTTCTCAACCGTTTGTAAGATATAGAAACAACAAAACCTCAAAGCATCAGTTTTCAGGTTTGCAGCGCGTTTAGATTGAAATTTCCATCAGCTGCTGACATGGCCGGATGTCAAAGGGAGAGACAACTGATGGTCTTGCATGAAGATGACTTGCATGAAGTCTTCTAGACACAATTTGTTGTGTTACAGCAAACAATTTCAGTGAATATTTATTGAGAGATATTTAAATTGGAAAATCATTACCTCAAAATGGCACGTAAAATTTCAATGATAACGTACAGTCGCTCAAAAAAGTATCCGAACACTATAGTTGATTACAGACTTCAGAAAAAATATCTGACAACGATTTTTTTAGAAATTAGTGATCTGGCAACCTTCGTGTCACGTGACACTAAGGTTGCCAGATCACTAATTTCTAAAAACATCGTTGCCAGATATTTTTTCTGAAGTCTGTAATCAACCATGGTGTTCGGATACTTTTTTGAGCGACTGTACCTTTAATATGGTGGGTGATCTCCTCGGACAGTGATGATACCCCTGACCTCAATGAATTTCGCAACGTTTCTGAGCTGTAAGACCTGCAATGCTCTTAGACATCAATTTTTATCTGCAGCACAGGTAGATCGAAATTTGACCTTTAACTTTGAAGATTCCACCGAATCCAAAATTTTGTAAAGTTTCTCAATCCTATGACCCAGCATACTCTAGACACCGATTTTCATGCTTCTAGCACTTGTAAATCAAGGTTTGACCTTTATTTGACTATACAGAACAAGTCGAATTTTTCCAGCAACCCTGATTAGGCCTAGGTGTAAATCTTCAAAGCTCTACGACTTTGCCATCAGACTTAGAATTAGCGTTATCATCTGTCACTCAGACACTCGTCAGTTCATTCATTTAATCTGTGGACTGACGCCTCGAATCGGTAATTTTTCTTTTCTTCACTCTTGCATAAAATCGTTGTCTTTAATTTTTCATAGAAAATTTTCTAGCGAAGTTTGGTAACGAAAATGCCGCAATAGTGAAAAATTAAGTTATAAAGACAATATTACAGTATCAAAGAATAATCCTATATAACCGCAGTTATAATAATTAAATTGTTTTGCATTTGGACTGAAAAAGAATAATGCTTTTGTTTGTATAAGAAGAGAGATAATACGAACGAATGGAAGGTGTCAGGTGGGGTGAGGAGGAGGCAGTGAAGATATATCAATGGAAGGAGCGCAGGGAGGGGGGGATTCAATCGGAGGGTCGACATTTTGAAACTGTAATGTTTTATTTCTTCCAAAACGAATTAAAACTAAGTATTGCTAAGGAACCTGCGTTGATGTTCATCAGTAAGTGACATTTTAACTTAAAACTGAAATTGAGAACAAATGGTTTTTCAATTCAATTTTGTTGGCATCGTCGTGTAAATCATTGAAGTCTGTGATGCAAAGAGGATAGTAAATTAGAGAAGTAGTTAGGTAATGAAGGAAAACATTTAGAAATCTAGAATGATCCTGATGGCACTTCATGCTATAAATTAAAACACGAAAATTTTAATTTTATGAACATTTGTTTTTGAATGAACTTCCCTCGTTAATTTTTTAATGAAATTTAGTATTATAAATATTAAAAGAGAATAATCAATTCTTTCCCAGCCTATAATTATCTTACAACCTTCTATCTTGATTGCTTCCTGCTCGTGAGCTCTCATGCATCATACTTCCGATATCAGCTAAATGTGTAGTAAAAAATTTCGAAAAAAAAAATGAATAGTTTCTTATAAGGGCAAAGTCAATCGTGAAAGACAGTAGTATATCCAATAGGAGGGGAATTATAGCATCTCTTCCCTCTCTCATTGTAGGATTAAACATATTTTTTAGCAGTCGCTGAAAACTGATCACGTTATGGTAAAAGAAATAGGTTAAAATTCCCCTTCTTTTGGAACTTTTCTGCTAGATAGTGAGTTGTTAGAGAAAAGATAAATTTACCTTCCGCACTCCCTGTAATGGGGATGGTTCGGTCGATAGCGCACTAAGTTACTCTGAAGTTCCCAGGTAGGTTCAAGTCCCAACTGGACCAAGGTTGAAATTTATATCCTTTAAAACCCCACCCTGCGCTGGGTGAAAAAGGGGACACTGTTGGATTTTGAAAGTCTGCGGTCTGTTGGATGGGATGTAAAGCCATGACCCATAGTGCAGGAGAGCCATATCCTGTGTGCATTAAAGAACACACTGGATGGTCTTGATGGGGCTACCATTTGTCTCCTAACAGCTCTCCAGTGGATTCCCTTCCGCTTCCTTCTCTGAGACATCAGAATAAATATAGTGCCTTACCCTGAGTGTAACCCACGTCTCACACCTACATCACACCTAAGCACTCTATTCTTCAGTACGATTTTAACCAGTAGCACTTACAAGACAAATTTTTCGCTGGTTTTCCAGCGTCTCTTCCCAGGTATTTCCGGTCCATAGTTATTTTTATTGCATAATAATATCAGAGTTGTTTTTGATCGTAGCGCTTTGAATGTATTCGAAGGGAAAGATAAATATTCTTCCATGGCATCCTCAATCCCTAAACTTTAATCCCATTGAAAGTGTAAGGATATTCTGTCTTAATTGAGCAGTCGAAATTTAGTTATTTGCCGTTTAATAAGCAGATCCATTGTTTTTAAGATAAACTGGAAAGCTCATTAAGAGCATGACAATGCAACATATACCCACACATTCACGATCTCCAGAAAATATTCATAAGATATTTAAGACAGCCAGAGGTTATCTGTCATTTTAGATATCTTCTGGATAATTTCTGGATATTGTGTTGTGTGTGATGCATCACACCCAACTGCGAAGATTACCAAATTATTATTTCTAGAAATTATTTCTAGCTAAAACTACATCGTTAATTGGTAGTTTTGCCCTATTTTTTCCATAATTTGAATTAAGATATCCTTCTATATGTATACGTCGCAGTTGCTTCATAAAGAAAATGGGAAAGTTTCGTATCTGATTACATTGATTGTTTATATATACAACAGGCTTTGGGTTGGGTTGTTTTACCTCTGAGCGGCACTTTTTTGCACACCATGGGCTAAATGGCCAGGTCACATGGACCCCGAAGGCTCAGAGAAGGTTGGGGGAGGGGACCCACTGGAACAGCTGTTGGGAGACAGATGGTAGCCTCCCGTCAAGGCCATCCAGCGTGTTCTTTAACGTGCACAGTGTATGGCTCTCCCGCACACGGGGCCACGGCTTAACGTCCCATCCGACGGACGGCGGCCTTTCCAAGCCCATCGGTGTCCCCTACTGACCGTGGGCAGGGCGGGGAATTTTTGCGGAGATAAATCTCAACGCTGACCCAGCTGGGACTCGAACCTGGGAACTACAGATTACGAGCCTGGCGCGCTACCGACTGAGCCACCCCCGCCCCATATACAACAGGCATCTGTATAGTTGCATAAGTACAAAACCATTTAAATGTTAGAGATGTCCAAATTAATTTCATTCTAGTTACTGGAATCATCAAGTAATTTTGCAAATATTTTATTACTGACAATGCCTTATCCTTTTCGACTGAGATAGGGGTGAGGGCATAAGTGCCCTGTTCCTGCACGGACCTGAAAAAATCTTATGAAGTCATATCCTTTATCTCGACGGTAGAGTATCGCTCTAGGAACTGACTCTCCATATGCTCTCCTATGGAGACTATGAATAGCTCTAAATAATCTCTGAAAAGTAAAGAATGTGCGCGATGTTGCCGAGACAGAGATCCTTCTTACTTTTCTTTCTACACTTTAGGACGTGATTAGCTATGGCATTTTATGTTAAATTGAGTCATAACACACGGGTATTCCCCAAGAAATTAATTATAATTCACATTGTCAGCAGTTCCGTGAAATAACTGTAGGATCGTTCGTTGTTTAGTAAAAAGAAATTAATAAATGTCTCTTTAGGCGACACATTTGCCACAGACGTTTGACAGAAATTTATCAACATAATGCGCCGCAAAGATCTCTAATCCTAATTCTAGATCGAGATCCCTATAGTCCACAGCCAAACAAGCTAACTTTATGACCTGATGAAGTTTTGTATTCAAGATTAAACTTTCTAGCATCAACCACTTTTACCGAAATTATGTAAATTTCTATAAACTGTTCTGTAAGAGTAGTAGTAAACTGCTAGTCTATGGGAAGCTTTTGTCGGCTAAGTGGTTGCAAACAATCCCATGGCGAAACGGTTCGGTAAGATTCGTGGTTCCCCATCCATTGCCTCAACCTCCCAATCATCTTTAACCTGGTCTAGGGCACATTGAAACTTTTCAATCCTGAAACACAATGTCACGCAAGAATCTGATTTTAGATTCTGCTTAACATCAGACACCTGACGTTGATGATGATGCCTTCTGCACTCGTGACAGCAATGACGTCACCACAATCTTCATATGAAAAAAAGAAAAAATCACATTTACACAGTCACATTTACTAGTTAGGATTGAGTTCTTGTTTCATATGGACATGCTTGGTACATCGTATGTTTCTACTCCGTCAAAAAACTTTTAATTCAATAACGTGTCAATATCAAGTTTCGTTTAAAGGAATCTAGGGAAAAGCCCCACAGAAACACACTAAATGTTATCAATAGCTTATGGGGATGAGACTCTATACACAGTTCAAACATTTTAATGGTTTAAGCGTTTTCAAGAAGGCAGATAGGATATGGAAGATGACTCTTGCAGTGGATGACTGAAAACGACCTCCAAAGGGGAATTTCAAGTGTGCAATTTAATCGCCAGAGATCGTCGATTGATGCTCAGAATGATAGCAAGTAAACTAAATATAAGGATTCGATAAGGTTCAAAATTACCACAGACATAGGTTACATGACAATGTACCTTCTCACATAGCGATCACTGTGTGGATATTCCTGAGGAAAAAAAAGATTGCAGTATTCAATTATCCTCCTTTATTCCTCCGATCTGGTTCCAGCAGACTTTTTGTTTCCCGATTTAAAACTCCGATTAAAAGTTCACCATTTGGCCACTGGAATTACCACCTATTTGGCCACTGGGGAGTATATTTTAAACGTTCACCTATTTGACTACTGGAATGACCAAAGAGGCCAAGCCAGTGGCCTATTCAAATATTTCTATAATGTTTAAATAGGAAAATAAGTGCTCTATAATGTTTGAATAGGAAAATAAATGTTCTATAATGTTTGAATAGGAAAATAAGTGCTCTATAATGTTTGAATAGGTTTCAAATATTTCTACAATATTTCATTGTATTCTAAAATGCCTTGTTTCAAATATTTCTTCATTCAAGCTACTGTCAATGACATTCGGAAGAACGTGACAGCAGAACTGAATACATCACAGCAAACGAGTTTTCCAAGTCTTTCCAAAGTTTATATGAGAGCTCTAATAAGTGTATTCAGTCCCTTAAGAACTATTTTTGAGGGAAAGGGTTAACAAACGTGTTGCCCTATGCATCGTTGTTTTTATTTCATTTAAGTATCCCCTTCTTGCTGCACTGCATTTTCTATTCCCGGTATTAACAGCCAAGATGAAAATCACATATAATGACTGTAAATTTAGCTTCATCAACACTTTTCTAATATTTTTCCGACTGTTTGGAAACAGTAGGAAGAGAAGATAATATATCAGTCTCCCATATAGAAAATTAAGAATGCTTCTGCGTTGGAGAATCTTTTTCGTGGAATAATCCCTGATTCGATTCAGCTGAACTGCCACAAGATTCCTCCGTTCAGTGGCTCTTTTCCACCTACATTCGAGGGGCTGCATTTAGGCAGGATGACCTCAAGACGCGGGCTCTTAGCCAGCTGTCAGTCGATTGAGTGAATCACGATCTTCCTTCTGACATCCTCTTCAGGCCCGAGCAGCGCTTTCTGTCTACAACAAATCTAAGTCCTCGGAAGATCCTTCCCAAGTTTCGAGAACGTCTGATGTTTCTTGCAACAACACTGTTTGTTTTACGGCGCTGAAGTGACGGAATTCCGTTGAACATTTCTCTTCTGACTAAAGGAGGTTCGCTATAGACGAACTATAGCGAATACTCTCCTCCTAAATGGAGCTTAATGGAACTTTTAGGAGATACTATCCTACTTATGGAGGAGTGGAGTTTATGGCCCAAGCCGCTTATGTCGCTGTTAGTTACCAGTGGTGAAAGTAGATTTTATTTCTTATCAGTATGGCCGAGTAGTTAGCGCGCTTGGCTACTGATCTAAGGGACCTGGGTTCGAGTCCCGGGTAAGGCATGGATGTTCGTGTTGTTTTTCTGCTGAGGTCCTGCCATCCTCTCAGACCTTCTACTGTGGCATATAAACTGACAGGCTCCTGTCAGACCTCTGTGGCAAGCAGCTGCTTGAGGGGGCATTTATTTATTTTATTTTATATTTTCGAAATCTGTTGTATTCGGGGAGTTCGGCCATATAAAAAAAAATATTAGGTGTAGGATTGTATCAAGTATAATGTTTTTAAAATTAGAAACAAATTTTTCAGTAAGAAAAGTAAATTTTTCTTACTGAAAAAAAAATTTTTTTTCATCATTTATATTTTCATCACTCAACTTCCATATTGTAAAACAAGACGACAAATTTAAGCTTTTTTAGAACAATATAAATCGTAGATTTAGAGTAACTTTTAAAACTTATAAAGTACGTGTAATCAATGATTACACGCGGTACGAAAATTTGGCTTCTGCGATATCCTCAACAATAGATGCAAAATTTCAGCCATAGTCAAAAAAGAGATTTTTTGCCTTCTATGTCACATTGTTTTAACAATCATCATCATCACACGTCCCTCAAAATTGAAAGTTCTAGAACAAAAATAGATTGTTCTAACTCATTCAGGTCATAGTAGGATAGTAAATAACAAATATGATACTGAAGTAATTGTAATTTTGTAGTATAATCTTCATGTTGTGGTGTTATGAAAGTAAAAATGTTATATAATATTCATGTTGTATATGAGAAAAAAAGAAAAGAAAAAAATATTGATTGTCTAGTTTTCATGTTGTTTGTGTTGTTAGGAGAAGAAAGAACGAAATTTGTTAAGGTACAGTCGCTCAAAAAAGTATCCGAACACTATGGTTGATTACTGAATTCAGAAAAAATATCTGGCAACGATTTTTTTAGAAATTAGTGATCTGGCAACCTTCGTGTCGTGCACGAAGGTTGCCTTCGAAGCACGAAGGTTGCCTTCGTGTCGTACACGAAGGTTGCCAGATCACTAATTTCTAAAAAAATCGTTGCCAGATATTTTTTCTGAATTCAGTAATCAACCATAGTGTTCGGATACTTTTTTGAGCGACTGCATGTTAGATGGTATCCAGTAATGAACAGTCTTTGAAAAAAATCTATTATGAATCTATATAAGATGAGTTTTTTTTTGTTATTATGGTGAAGTATATTTGGGAAAGAGTAGGTATAAAAATTAAATTTATTAAGTTTGTTGTAATAATTTTGTCTTTGTAAGTTAAGAGATTGCAGTCAAAAATAATATGGGATAAAGTTTGGGGAGTTAAGCAATTTGGTCAATTGGGAGAATTTTTTAATTTAAATTGAAATAATGTAGTATTAGTTAGAGCTTTATTTGTTTTTAGTTTTGAGATGAGATTAATTTCTTTTTTAGAAAAGCTATAATTTTTAAATTGATGTATCTGTGTATCAATTAAGTATCTATGTGAATTAACAGCATTGGTTTCAAAATAAATTTGGATTTCATTTAGTAATAATTTTTTGTTCGGTTTTTTATGAAGAAAGATAAAGATTGGTACAGGGATAGAAGGTTTATTAATCAGTGCTTTTTTAGCAAGAGAGTCTACTTTTTCATTTCTCAGTGATCCGTACACGAGAAGGGATCCACTGAATGCATATGTAATTGTTTCGAGAAATGTGTTTAAAAGTTAGAGAAAGGGCATCAGGGATGTATATAGGAAAATTTGATTTATATGGATTTTGATATAAAAGATTAATCGCAGATTTGCAGTCAGAAAAGATTACAATTGAAGAATTGGTAAATTTACAATTTACCAATTCCTCAATTGAAACAGAAGTAAGAGGAGCTATTTGGGAGGAGCTAAATAGGGCTGCATTTGAGTATTGCAGCCCCATTTAGCTCCTCCTAAATATTTTAAAAAATTTAATAATTTGTTACCAATATTAATAGCATTTCAACATGAAATTTCCATAGTAGTTTGCTGTCAAAGTGTAATCCTAAAAATTTGGCATCTTTAACAATTTTGAGATTACATTTATTTATTTGAAGTTTAAAGTCATTAGTTGAATGATGCTTTTCTTCATAGTTATTCTTCGCTTGCAAGAAGGCTTGATTCCAATTGAGGTTGCCATTCAACATAAGAACTTTAGCCCCACACAGGCTATGATTTTAACATGACATCTTAACTAATAGCTATTTTAAGAAAAGCAGAAAGAAAAGCTCAAAGAAATAACTCATTACAAGATTACCAAAACTATCATAGATTATCAGCAGCCATCACAAAGAAAATAAAAAATACACAGAAATCAAACTGGCACATTTTCTCAGAACAACTATCTCCCAATAGTTCATTTAGAATAGTTTTTAGATTTGTGAAAATAAAATATGGATGTTTTTTTTTCAATATATATAGTTAAATTCCATTTTTGACAAAAATCATGTAGTTAAGGGATAATTGAAGAAAATGTTCTATAACATAAGGATTATCATGTTGTTTCTACAGTATGATGTCATCTGCATATATGCCATAGTTTGTGTTATCAGGAAGAGTGTTAGGAAGATCAGAGAAAAATATATTAAATAAATTAGGTGAAGGAAATTAGGTAAATTAGGTGAAATGGAATTTAACTATATCTTGTAATGAGTATGTCTCCTTGTACAATTCCTGTGGTAAAAGAATATTCTTTAGAAAAGGTATTATTTATTTTGACTTTAAATTTTTTTTGGTAATAATATTGAATAAGGTTTTGTATAAGTTACCTGAAATATTTATTTTTTGAGTTTATGAAGTAGAGCTGTATGGTTGACAGAATCATAAGCATTTTGAATATCTATAATAATGGCTACAAGAAATTGCTTTTTATGAAAAGCAAGTTCAATGTCAGTTAAAAAATGTAAAATCCGATCTTTTGTTGATCTGCCTGATCTGTAGCCATAAAAATGTTCATTTAAGATGTTAAAATGTTCCATATTGCCATGTGAGTCTGGAATTTACTAGTCTTTCAAAAAAGTTTTAAAACATTTGATGATAAACATATAGGTCTGTAAGAATTGAAATCATAAATATTTTTATTCTGTTTATGTATAAAAATTAGGTGATTATCTAACCATTGATCTGGAATTTTACCTGAAGTCCAAATTTGATTAAATATTTGTAGTAATTTTATAAGTGAAGAATGAAGAAGGTTTTTTAAGATTTTGTTTGAAATTTTATCAGGCTCCATAGCAGTTTACATTAACAAAAATTTATACGAAATTTTAATTTCCTCTCCCCCTCCACCTCTCCCCCTCCAATCGTAAAATTCATTGTTTAAATTTGTGGAAGTAATTTGCCCATTAAATTACTATCTCCGATTCTCAGAAACGTTGCCATTTTCAATTCAGCAGAATGTAAAATTATTTACAAAACTATATTTAGAAGACGGGAGCAGAAACGGATAACAAATGGAAAGGGCTGTAAGTTTTTGAGGCGCGAATTTCTGCGATATTTTCAGCGAATTAGTGTTTTTGAAAAGTTTCTACGAATTTGGATTTTTTTTTTAGATTCCGCGAATTTTTATGTTTTTTTTTTGTCTAAAATTCTGTCTCTGACTTATCAAAAGTTTTTCAGCTTTCAAAATGTCAATATTTTTATAAGTCACAAAATGTAGTAGTGAGTTTGGGTAAATATCCAATTTTTTAGCCCATTCGGACCTGAATTATTTTTATGAGAAATAAAAAAAAATTCGAGGATAGTTAATGGCTTAAAGAACCTGAATATGACAAAAAAATTTACAATTTTATTTTGAGTGATTTTGAGAATGTGCAGAATTATGCACATGTGTCCGATATTAAACTTTTAATTAATAATAAAAAACAAACTTTTGAAATAACTGTGCATAATTATGCACAAAGGGTTCAAAAGGGTGAACTTATTTAATTTTTTTCCTAAATGTTTTCCCTTTTATAATTTCCTAAATGAATGCTTTTGCTTTAATGACCTTTACTTTTCTTCAATAACTAGTTTCTACATTCCTAAACTGTAAGCTTTTCCGCACATTCACCTCCTTAGGTGAGTGAGATAATCCTCTTCCAATCCCGTTTCCACGACTTTACTGTCATTTATGGAGTGATGCGTTGGGGAAATGTACAATTCAGTGTTAAAAATCCACATTTCTCCAACGTATTGTTGTGAACCGTAGCAATTATTCGATATATAAACAAATTTAAATTATAGCATTTTGTTGTCACAGCTTCTGTTACCGACAACGCTTCATATGTGTTCAAAGCATGAGAATAAAAGCCTTAGAGTTGTTTTTCTAAATGGAGTGTATGTCACGTGTAATGCTACTCATCTTCTAAATCTTGTTGGTGATCAGGCGCGGAATGGTAAGGGGCGCTGTAACGTCCCTAGTACTTAATGTCGCTAGCCCCTAGGACTTCATAGGGGCAGGATTTTATTTTAATAATTGTTTTACAGAAATTACACAAAATTGGGGAAAACCTTTTATAAGCTTCACATACAAACTCTAAAAAGAATAAAAATTAATCTTGAAACAGAAATCAAAATTTTTATTGCAGCCTCCCCACCTCCTCCTGCCTGCGCTGTAGCTGCGTCCCTGAAAAAAGTGCCAGCCCGCTTCTGTTGGTGATAATATGACTACGAGAATTCAAAACTATTTCAATGTTTTGGTTGCAGCCGTTAAACGTGGCTTCACCACTTGTTGTGCACTTAAAGCTATTTCGAAGATGTTTTTTCAAGAAAAAAGAGACAAACGTAACAAAGCACCAATTCCCTTTCAAACAAGGTGGAACATTTGGTTTCAAGCTGTACTATATCACTGCGATCCTATAGATTACGAAGAGTTTTTCGAGCTGTAAATGGGAAACAGCTGCATCAGTGTATTAAAAAATATCTTTGAAATGTGTAAAAATGATCCTTAGAAGTGACTTGAATCAAAAAGTTACGGGCTGAATATTTCCGGTCCGTTATGTTGTTTGAAGTCTTCGCATATCAGCACATAAAGTCAATAATGAAGTGGACGATTTCGTAGTAAAATTTCTCAGCAAAATCCGAGACTATGGCACACAACACTATCCGACACCAACACTATGGTTGATTACAGAATTCGGAAAAAATATCTGGCAACGATTTTTTTAGAAATTAGTGATCTGGCAACTTCGTGTCATGTGACACGAAGTTGCCAGATCACTAATTTCTAAAAAAATCGACCATAGTGTTCGGATACTTTTTTGAGCGACCGTACAGTGACGGACTGTGCCTCCGGAACACCGAGAGAATTCCTGATAGGCCAGTCACAAAATTTTACCTCGAAGCAGGTCGGTCGCCAATTGATTCTTAATTAAAAAAATAATGGACTGAGGACCATGGTGAAATGAAGTGAGTTAGTTCGCGGACAATATAAAAATTGCAACTGAAATCTCACGGTGGTGGAGCAGGGGGTTTTGTGATCGAGTTCTAAAACACGGACAATAGTCATGCACGAAGGAAGAGGCAGTCGCTTCGAAGTGATGCAAAAAGGAAAAATTTTGGGACCAAAGTAGAAATTCTACTTTTTTGCAAATCACAAAAATTATATATCGTAATGAAGTTAATTGTCCAGTGTATCGGTAATTCATGAAATAATAAGCTGAAATAAATTGATTTTGCCGTGAGTGGGATTCGAACCCACTTCTCCTGGAAATATGATGGTGTAGTGGCTATCACAACTGACAAACATGCCTAACACTTTTTAATACTAAAAAGTGAAGTATTAAAAAGCTTTTTAGCTTTTTAATACTTCACAATAAACATAACTACCCAGGTATGTTAGTCACTACACCATCACGGCAAAACCATTTTTTTTTAACTTATTATTTCTTGAGTTCCATGTCTACAGGACACATCCTTTGATTCTTTGCTACTTGAAGTATCTGTAATTGTTATTTTTGTTTTATTTTTAAATAATATAAACCTTTCTTTCGTTCTAAAGTTGAGGTATTGAGAAATGCAATTTCCCAACTAAAAACAGTATTTTTTAAAGGTTGATTTCAATATTTGTATTTCAAACTATGCGATATTTTTCGAAAAGATTTGAAAAGTATTTTTTCTGCTCTTTACGATGGCATAAAATAAAACAACATCCTGTGCAAAGAGATGTTTTTAGCATTTTTTTATGATAAAATGAAAAACAGTAAAAATTCCACACGATTCCCAAGATAAATTTCATATCAAACTAATCGTCAGATTGTAACCTTTGTAATCTGTAAAATATTAGTTGTTCCTAGGTAATCTCTTGATAAAAAGAAAGGTTTATGTTAAAAAATCACGAAAAAATCATTCTCCAAATTCAGATGCTTTAATCTGCCACTTGTGAGATCTAAAAAGATTTTATAAAATGGTTGTCCAGAAATGTCTATGAAGAGTTTAAATACTTTTCTTAAAAAATGTCAAAAATCAACAATTTTAAAGGAGGAATTCGAAGATCTGTTTTCAAAATCGGACAATTTTAAAATAATAATAAATGATATATGCATATGCAATAGACGAAACCAGTAACGAGTCCGATTCAGAAAATACTGACAACGATGTGAAGAAGTGTGCCGTAAAGATTGTACTTCTGCTATTTCCAAATATTGTCTAAGTGTCCAATATTGTAGGGCGTATAGTAATATTTATATGCCATATAAATAAGTTATTACATTTGAATCTCTTCAGGTTGCTTGTAAAAGTTTTCCTCATTGTGAAATTGTAAAGAAAAGACTCTTACTATCTCGAGAGAACTTAGAAGTAACTAATGTGCAAAGAGGAGGTAAAATAAAAAAATAAATACCCCCTCAAGCAGCTGCTTGTCACAGAGGTCTGACAGGAGCCTGTCAGTTTATATGCCATAGTAGAAGGTCTGAGAGGATGGCAGGACCTCAGCAGAAAAACGACACATACATCCATGCCTTACCCGGGCCTCGAACTCAAGTCCCTTAGATCAGTAGCCAAGCGTGCTAAGATTTTAACTTAAATACATTTTATCATCCATTACCAATATGGCCTTTAAAAGTGCATTAGATATAAAATTGAAATTTGCTGGGCTAATTTTAAAAAAAAATAGACACTAATTTAAATATAGACACCAATTACCGTCACCAAAAGAATTATTTTAATATAATTCATGTAATATTATTCCAAGTTGAAATATGCTATTTATAAGACCTATATAGATCCATTTTTTTAAGGGAAGAGCTAGTACCTGAAGAATTCAAATTTAAATTTTTAAACATTTTTAGTAATCACAAATTTAAGAAATGTCAAAAAAATAGATTTCAGAAAGAATTTGATTCGAGATTGCGAACAACGTAATATTTCAGCTACTCATCCCATAAATTTGATAAGCAAACTTTCAAACTATTTCAAACATTCTTGGTTTCAGAAGGGCAGAGGGCCAATTATGTTATTTTGTATTCTCATGACCACTCTCAGAAGCAGGTCCAACAATGAAAATACGCTTAAAATGGGGTATTTCTTTACTTCTTTTCAAAAGTTTATCCCCAGAGGCGAAACCCCCTTGTGGAGTATATCGAATTCCCCTAGACATTGGGGCGGGGGTGGCTCAGTCTGTAGCGCGCCAGGCTCGTAATCTGTGTTTCCCAGGTTGAGTCCCAGCTGGGTCAGCGTTGAGATTTATCTCCGCAAAATTCCCCGCCCTGCCAACGGTGAGTAGGGGACACCGATGGGCTTGGAAAGGCCGCCGTCCGTCGGATGGGACGTTAAGCCGTGGCTCCGTGTGCGGGAGAGCCATACCCTGTGCACGTTAAAGAACACGCTGGATGGCCTTGACGGGGGGCTACCATCTGTCTCCCAAAAACTGTTCCAGTGGGTCCCCTCCTCCAACCTTCTCTGAGCCTTCGGGGTCCATGTGACCTGGACATTTAGCCCATGGTGTGCAAAAAAGTGCCGCTCAGAGGTAAACCAACCCAACCCAACACCTAGACATTACAAAAAAAAAAAAAAAAAATTTGTTGTTTCCCTCCACCCGCAGGCGAAAGAGGATGATACACAGACAACTTTCAGGACCGTTTCCATTTACCAGCCCCATTGCAAGAGTGTGGAATGCCATTGAACACACGCAAAAAATGCACCACGTTCATATTCGGAAAGAAAAATACCCAATATTTCAGTGATACAAAACACTGCAGATTTCGGCAGTGTGTAACAGTTTTTTCTTTAACATGCCTAATTTTGCGAAAAAAATTGCAAAAGAATTAAATAACATTAACAATTTAATTCTTTTCTGGTTGTTTCAAAAAGGAATTTCCCAGTCTCTCCGATATTTATCAGTCTTAACGAACAGTTTTTACTCAGAGCGATCTCTTTCTAAATACAGATGCGTTGTGCAAGATGATCGCCGGAGTATAAAAAAGAGTGAATTTATCTATATGTTACCGCTAAAGTGCAGAAATCAGTTATTCTACAGATTATCTAGGTATTGTGCAGATTAACTAGGGTGATCCGTTAACGTGCGGAAAATTGTTTCATTTCTCAAATTACCTAGGTAATCTGCAAATTACCTGGATAATCTGCACATTACCTACTAGGCACTCGTTAAAGTGAAAATAAGATCTTTGCTGGAACAACAGGAACGTTTCTGTACGCTTAAATTAACATAATGTTATTTATCTGGTGTCCGAGAGTAGAGTTGAAACCAGGGTCATCCCTCTGTTAACATGAATCAGTCGTCCGAATTATAAAAAACGTCCCCAAAATGAGCAGGCCAAGTGAGAACGAATCATTTTAGTGATTCGTTATCAAGAATGAATCACTTTAGCGATTCGTTCTCACTGGCCTCCGCTCATCCGGGGCGTTTTTTATAATGCGGACGAGTGAATCACGTGACACGAAGATTCATATTCAAGAGATTCACCACTATGAGGGAAACAAACTTTTGAACTTTAACGATACGGAAGCCGTTAATGTGCACATTATCTAGGTAAAATGCGGAAAACTCTTGATTCCGCACGTTAACGGAGCAAATCAGTTAATCTGCAGATTAGCTAGGTAATGTGCACATTAACGTCTTTCGAGCTTTAGCGGTAACATATATATAATAAATACACTGTATCAGACGTCATTGCTGATGATTGATATGCAACGTACGAATTGAATCCAAATAAAGTCAATTATTTAATATTCATTTTTTTTTTCTTTTAAGCAGTTGTATGCGTCCAACTAATCATTATCTTTTTTTATGTGCGCGCCAGAGGTGTGGGCAGGTACGGGCTCCTCCCCATGAATCTGTTACTGCAAATACATATATTGTTTACGTACATAAGCGCAATTGTTTGAAAAGGAACCCAAAAACAGAAAAATAAGAGGACTGTTTTACAAGAGTATTGCCGGATTAGGAGTTTTAGGTATAAAAAGAGTGTGTGTGTTTTTTTTTGTCTCTGGGGGAATCTAAAGGACATTTTGTTTATGGAGTGTTCTGTGTAGTTCTTGCAGTTAAGTGAAATAAGACTAATTTTGGCAAACAACTGGAGCAATTGTAATTTTAAAGTAATGTGGGTAGCGCGCTTGACTACAGATCAAAGGGAACTGGGTTCGAGCCCGTGTAAGGCATGATTGTTTTTCTGCTGAGGTCCGCTATCCTCACAGGCCATGGAGGAAAAATTGACAGGCTCCTACGAGACCTCTGTGACAAGCAGATATTTGAGGGGATATTGTTTTTATTTTTTTCTGATTGCAACTGCCTTTTGATTCAATTAGATCAAAACCGAAACAATATTGAATAACTAGATACCATTTCGTGTCGGTGATATTTAGGAATCGGACGTAAGGCTGCAACTGCTTGAAATTAGGAAGTTACTTCAGATTTACAGGGTGATCCAAAAGGTATTAGACAAACTGTAAAGTTGGGTCAGGAATACAAAAACAAACCATTTTTACATATGAACATATAGCCGCAAACGCCACCCGAGTGTGCTATAGGGCGTTATTTGCCAGAAATTGAGTTGGGCAGCACGAGTCATCATCTTTCCAGTCGTTGATGTTGCCTGAGTAGGATGCATCGTTACAGTAATACTGAGATTGCAGATATGCACTTAGCTTATGGGGCAGCGAATGGAAAGGGCGAGCCACTGTGCGATTGTATCCTGAATGGTTCCCAAACAGATGCGTGGTCCATCATCAAACGTTTGGGCGTTTGCACCACAGATTGTGGGAAACTGGATCTTTCGAAGTAAAAAGCCATTGTGGTCGGAACCGAACGACACGCACACGTGTCATGGAAGAAGCAGTCTTACATGAAATTGAACGCAATCCAAAAACAAGTACACGAGCTATTTCGCATCACATTCGTGTACCTCAACCCAGCGGGGCGGGGGTGGCTCAGTCGGTAGCGCGCCAGGCTCGTAATCTGTAGTTCCCAGGTTCGAGTCCCAGCTGGGTCAGCTTTGAGATTTATATCCGCAAAATTCCCCGCCTTGCCCACGGTCAGTAGGGGACACCGATGGGCTTGGAAAAGCCGCAGTCCGTCGGGTGGGACGTTAATCCGTGGTCCCGTGTGCGGGAGAGCCATACCCTGTGCACGTTAAAGAACACGCTGGATGACCTTGACGGGAGGCTACCATCTGTCTCCCAACAGCTGTTCCAGTGGGTCCCCTCCCCCAACCTTCTCTGAGCCTTCGGGGTCCATGTGACCTGGCCATTTAGACCATGGTGTGCAAAAAAGTGCCGCTCAGAGATAAAACAACCCAACAACCCTCAACCCAGCGTGTGGCGAGTATTACACGAGGAGTTGTTACACCCTTTTCACATGCAACAAGTCCAGTCATTGGAAGAAGGAGATGACCACCCGAATCTAGAATTCGCACGTTGGTTTTTGAAAAAATGCGTCGCACAGCCGGAATTTCCAGCGTTGGTTCTCTTCACTGAGGAAGCTGTCTTCTCACGTGGGGGTGTTGTTAATGTTCATAATTTGTATGTGTGGGCAAAGGCTTAGGAACGTGTTGGCATCGGGGCAGTTGCCAAGGGCGCCGGAATCACAGGGCGGTGCTGGGGTGGCAGGAGCCGTTCCACGATATCTGACGTTTATGTGCAAAATAAAATCGAATGATTAGACGTCCGTATTTCGTTGAATTTTAATACGTATTGTTTATACCATCGTATCGTCAAGACAGCATATTATAAATTTTCGCTACTTCGTACAAAAAATATTTTTTTTCTGTTTTTCGGCAGACAATTAGCCTCCCCAACGCATGTCATAAAACAACTTTGGGGGGTGACCCAAACTTTTGTGACCTGACCATTTAGCCCATGGTTGCAAAACAGTGCCTCTCAGAGGTAAAACAATCCAATCCAAATACTGTATTTGTGCGCCGACGCATGTGGTTTCAGCACGACGGGGCGCCCGCACATTTCACCTTGGTTGTGCGCGAGTATCTCAACAGCACCTTTCCTGTGTGATGGATTGGCCGAGGGCGGATCTATCGCTTGGCCATCAAGATCAACTTTTCCCCCATTGATTTCTTCCTCTGGGGTTACTTCATAGGCCTGGTGTACGAAACCCCGTAGCCTCTGACGCTGACCTCGTCGCAATCATTGAGGCAGCAGCACGTGTCCGTGAGAGGCCTGGCATTTTTGAACACGTTCGCCGATCCATGTGTCGACGTTATTGCTGCAGATGGAAAGAACTTTGAGCACTTTTTTCTGAAATTATAAACATGATGTCTAATTAACATGTTGTTATACCTTACTTGTATTCCTTTATTTTTGATTCTTCCTATACCTCTAGCACACTCGGGTGGTGTTTGCGGCTATATGTTCCTAGGTAAAAATGGTTTGTTTCTGTATTCCTGACCTACCTTTACAGTTTGTCTAAGACCTTTTGAATCACCCTGTATATAAGAGAATAGATGAACATTTTTCCCTTTTCACACGTTCCGGTTCCATCTGAAAGTTTTCGGTTCTGCCAACAAAACTAGTGAAATATTTTTTGGGGACTAAAAAGTGAATTTGCAAAGATTTTGGAAAAAGAGATTAATAGAAAGGTAAAAAAAAGAAAGTGACTAGGTGGCTCTTGTAGGTCTTGAGGTCGTGGCAATCTTTACTACCAAGTGGACGTTGCAGTGGTATATTTCTTCAAGAATTGGACTGTAAAAAGGCTGAGGCCATTTGGTTTCCTTCAATATTTTTTAATTGATGTTCTTAGTCATTAAAATCTAGATTTCGATGTTTATGCTAAGCAGCAGAAGCGTATACAAGTACGGGCCCATCGGACCAGGGCTCCTTCAGAAACCTTTAATGCAAATACATTAAAAAATTTATGTACAAAATGCAGATATACACGTTGGCTATAATTAAACTGACAGTACTCAGAGCGATGTAGAGAAGGATCAACTCGACGGATCGGAGCGAAAAGTGGTGGATATCTTAATAAGAACATGGGGTAGAGATTTTGCGAATGAAAAAGAATATTTAGTGTTAGTGCCACCAGGTGGCGTGGGTGCACTAAAATAAAGAAAATATCAAGTTGAACAAACATAACCTTTACAAATTAAGATTCTCAATATGTAAACCATTCGTATGCAAATTGTGCTGGAAATGCAATACATCATGGTCCATAGTTTCTTGAAACATGTCTCGGGGAATGGCTGCAACATGTTGTGCTATTCTTGCCTTCAGTTCAGCAAGCAATTTAACATTGCCTTTTTAAACTCGGCTTTTCAAATAACCCCATAACCAAAAATCGCATGGGTTTAGGTCGGGGGAACGTGGTGGCCAAGTATTGGAAAACGTTTGAGAAATTATCCTGTCCTCACCAAATGTGGTATGCAACAATTGCGTTGCCATACGTGCAATATGGGGTGTTGCTCTATCCTGCATGAAGGTTATGGAGTCTAAGCCATTTCTTTCTTGCAAATCCGGAATAATCTTCCGTCGGAGAAGATCTGTGTAACGTGGTCCATTCACCAATCGATTCAGGGGGCTTTGAGGCATGATCTCCTCAAAGAAAAAATGGTCCGATTACAAAGTTTGTGGTAAACCCGCACCATACAATTGCATAGTCGGAGTGTAAGGGGCACGTCATGCACATCATGTGGGTGTATAGGTCCCCATATTCTGTAGTTGTGCGTATTCACTGCTCCATGTAGGGAAAAATGCGCCTCGCAGGTCAATAAGACTTTCAAAGGCCACATGTCGTCAATCTGCATCCTCTCCAGAAATCGCAAAGCGAAGTTGGTGTGCTGTTCAGGGTCATGAGGTTGCAGCTGCTGCACCCTATGTGAATGTTATAAGGATACCATTTCAGGATGAAACGTATAATTTTACTGACAGTTGACGACAGAAATTGCAGTTTCCAGGATACCTGTCTCATACTAACTACGGGTAACTCCGATTGCGACTGGATTTCTGCAATGGTAAGTGCGATGTCTTTCACATTGCTTTCTGCAACAGGCCGCCAGCTTCTACCCGGAGCCACACCCAAACTCGCCTCTTTCTTTGAATTTCTGTATCCTATTCTTCAGTCCATTTTGCGACAAAGGTCCTTTCCTTATATCTTTCAGCCGATGATATTCGTATAATGCAGCGGTGGCATTACTGCCGTTTTGGTAAAAGAGTTTCACTAGCAACGCTTGGTCCTTCTTGCAGATACCTATAGTTCTTCCTAGCGATTACGGGGAAGACATCACATTTTATAGTGTGCCTCATGCGACTCTCACGTGTGATTGGCTGCAATATCAAGAGAAATTAGCATGTTCTACAAGGTTCAAGGTTCAAGGTGTTCTAAATATGGTGAAATTAGCCTCCAATAAGGGCCTCCCTACACCAGTCACAACGGAAGGGTGAGATAGTGGATGCAGAAGAAACTGCCTCTCAGTTATCTCTCAAAGCAAAAAAGAGTACTAATCAGGAGAAAGGAAGATAGAGAAAATTAGACCTTGCAGAAGAGGTCATTGTTCTGAAAGAAATCAGTGACCATATGGAAGCACGCTCGCTGCAAATACCCACTCTATCCTCGAGTCGAGAGGGATGGTTGTTGCCAAAAAGGGAGGTGATGGAGTAATAGGTGGTACTGATAGCATGAAGCTCCCGGAACAAAGCTTTTCTTTTGGCATTGTAGAGGGAGCAGTTGAGCAGAACATGGGATACAGTCTCAGGTATGGGCGTTCGCAGAGGGGGTCAAACGGGGCACTTGCCCCCCCCCCTGGATCAAGTAAAAATTCTTGTTTCAATTTATTCTTGCTTCCTTTATATTGTAAATTTATATACATTATGTATGTGTTTTTGTATTGATAAAATACTGTATTCTATAACCAACTTGTGAAAAAAAAACCAAAATAATTAAATAATTAAATAAAAATTTATTGATGCAATTATTTGTCTCCAAGCTTTGCCCCCCCCCCCCCCCCAGTAAAATTTTCTGTGGACACCCATGGTCTCAGGTGTACTAGTAGTGGCACAGTCTGGACTGTTAAGCTCTGCAAAGAGTGTGAAGCGTAGAGTTGCTGTAGATCACACCAACTCGGAGACAATGAAGGAGGGTCTCCTCAGATCTGAGGAGATTACCGAGGTTAGGAGCAGTGAGAGAAGGTTCAACCAGGTACCTGAATGAGGAACAGCTGCTGTCCTTCTGCCACTGAGCAAGATGATACTAGCTCATCAGATGCGAGACAGAACTCGTGCAGTCGCTGAGAGAGAGAGAGGGTAATTAGTTACATACCTCTGACTCTCCAGCGCTTCCTTCGCGGTGTGATCAGCGAGCTCATTGCCAGGTATCTCTACATGGGAAGGGATCCACTGGAAATGAACCGTGATTCCAGCAGAGGTAACCTTAGAAACGTATGTATCCATGATCTTCTGGATGAGGAAGGGGTTGCAGCTCTTGCTGTCTCGCTTCTGGAGAGCTTCCAAGGCTGACTTGCAGTCACAGAGGATGACAAAGTTGCCACTCTCGAGGCTAAGGATGAAAAGTGCAGCCTCAAGTATAGCGTGAAGCTCTGCACCGGTGGAGGAGGTTAGATGCAGGAGACGGAAATCTCTGGCGATGTCAGTATCGGGGATGGCAAAGGCAGAGGCAGCACATTTCCTCTCCCGGTCCACAAATCCATCAGTGTACACCTCAGTACATCTCTCATATCGTTTAGTGACATAGGAGGTGGAAAGAAGTCTGATGGCCAATGGATCAGAGTCGATCTTCCGACCAAGAGAAGAAATAGTGACATTGATCATAAGATCACTGTTCCTCCAGGGTGGAAGGTCGAGGAAGAGAGTATTGCCAGCATCCTTGCATCTGTCCCTGCCAGCTCGAGCATCTGGAGCTGGCAGGAATGACTCGGTCATAGAAGTCCTTGCGAACAGACGATGGCAGAGTGAGGCCTGTCATGCAACTTCCTGAGAAGCTCATGGTTAGAGTGGAGGGAATGGAGCCTCGAGAGATGACACAGTATATCTCTCTTCCAGTGCAGGTAGAAAGGCATGTCATCAGCCTCTGCAGTGACAGACGCATTAGGTGTGTTAGGGCAGTGTCCGAGACAGAGGAACAGAGATATAGTGTGGACAGTGGCCAACTTGTTGAGCATTGTAACATAGGCATAAGCTCAGAAGGTGACCACTGTAGTTGATGCAGGAGAGGATAAAGTGCCAGTACAAGACCAAGAGAGTCTTGCAAGAACTTCCCCAGTAGGTACCAGCAAGGAAAGACAGTATATTTCTCTTCGGAGCGGCAGCTGTGTAGAGAAATATGCTGGATGTGAGGCCCCCAGCTCAGCCTGTTGTCCAGGACCACACCAAGAAACTTGTGTGTGGTACTGGACAACAGGCTGATGTGATCTGGCCCAAGATGAGGTTCAAGATGAGCCTTGATCCTTGATCCCAAGACGAGCCTGGTCCAAGATGAGACGATGTGATCTGGCCCAAGCAAGAGGTCAGGGAAGGTGGGTAGAAGGCGTCTCCTTGTGAGAACCATGGCTACAGTCTTATCAGTGGAAAGAGTGAGGCTTAGGTTGTCGAAGAACTTGGCGACCATGTCCACAGCTCGTTTCATCGTGAGCTGAGCATAGTAGAGGTCCTGGCTAGGGAGCGAAATGCAGATATCGTCAGTGTAAATCGAAATACCCACTCTATCCTCGAGTCGAGAGGGTAGGCCTGACAGCAAGATGTTCAGTAACATCGGGCTGAGGACACCCCCTTGAGGTACTCCATGATTGATGGTGTGGGAGACGCTGAGCGTGTTGCCCAGCTTCACGTGAACTGTCCTGTTGGAGAGGTACACTGCGATCCACTGGATGATATTGCATCTGAGGCCGAGATCCTGGAGCCTGCAGAGAATATCTGAGTGGGACATGGAATCGAATGCCTTCTGAATGTCGAAGAAGACAGCGACAGTTGTCTCTCCTACGGACAGCACCTGATCAGCAGCAGAGGTGAAGTCGATGAGATTGTCTGACGTGCACCTCCCTTTGCATAAACCCGAGAGGATGACAGAGAGGAGGCCATTGGACTCTAGATACCATTCCAGGCGTCCAAGGACCAGTCTTTCTAGTATCTTGCAGGGGCAAGATGATAGAGCAATGGGCCTGCAAGAGGACAGTTCAGTGGCGGGTTTCCCCTGCTTCAAGATGGGCATGATGTGTGTTGCCTTCCATGACTCAGGTACTGTGCTGGTGGTCCAGGAGTGAATGAAGGCTTTAAGAAGCACAAGCAGAACCTCAGGTGACAGGTTAGCTAACTGAGTATAGCTGACGCCGTCAAGACCTGGGACCGATGAGTACTTCGAAGCCCCAATAGCATAGGTGAATTCCTGCAAGGTGAAAGAAGCATTACAGCAAGGCTCAGTCCCAGAGCAGGGCAGCTGAGCCATATCCTAATCATTCACCAGTGGAGCAGGAAGGGAAGAGGTGAGGTGCCGCAAAAAGGCATTAGCAGTGGTGGCTAAGTCCTCCCCATGGGGCAGGGCAAGGTTATGGAAGGGGAGGGATACTATTTGTTGCCAGATGTTCGGCAACCACGGCAATCCCCGGTTCCATCTCACGACACTACCAAGTTAACGGAAAGCCGTGACTATCTAGAGTCGTGGGCAAGAATACACCATATAGATGCATCTCATCCCCGACCTCACATGGCAGCAGTCCTATAAAAGGAAAGCTAACCACCGGAAGAAACCTGAAATTTAATCTGTTCCCTGGATAGCCATGAACAAGGATACGTAGATCCAAGTTCGCTCGGCACCCGGGGTGGAGACTCTTAGTGAGACCCAGACTTTGAAAGGGATCGTGCCTACTAGGGGACCAAATCTGTTCAGCTGTGCCCTTGAACTTGTTCCACGGAGCACCTGATGTGAGGTCTTGACACCGTCCAACCGGTCAGCGATGTCTTCGACCTCGGTTGGTTTTGGCTTTGTCCAACCGGGGACCCAATCCAGTCAGCAAAGCCTTCGACCGGTTGCTGGGCCCGAAGCTCCACCGCCACGTCAAGGTGGTCCCCTATCGGGGGTGAAGGTGAGGGATAGCTGCAGCTTCCCCGTCAGGTTCCCGATGAACTTCCAGACTTTCCCAGAAGTTCATTGTCCAGAAGTTCATTCTCTGTGTGGACGAGAGTTATCGTCTTGTAAGATGAATGTTTCACCAACTGCACCAGCGTAAAGACGTAAAGACCTAAAGGTTAAACATGTTATTCAATAAATGTTCATTTAGCCCAGAGGTTCCCGAACTTATTTGTCCTACAGCCCCGTTTTCAGAAAAAAATTGCTCAGCGCTCCCCTGGAAATCTACCTTCTTTAAGTGACAAAATAATAAAGTAAGATGTTGTTGTAAATAAAACACCTTGAAGCTTCAAATTATAAAATTATTTATTAAAATCAACCATAGTATAAAATGGAAAATAAAGTAATCACTACGACTTTAACTCTATGTTACAACAACAGATGAAACATTTACGAACGATTTTTGAAAATTTTCATATCTTCCCTTCTTTCTTTATGCTTCCACCGCCCCCCAATTCCACCCAATTCTACTACCGACCCCCTGGATCGTTCCATCGCTCTCCAGGGGGCGGTATCGCCCACTTTGGGAAACACTGATTTAGCTCATTCCCCGACTAATTGTTAGCGTACGTGACTGACCTTGTGTATGTTGTATGAGAAACCGGGAAAAACTCAAGAGAGCTTTTACATAATAAACGATTGTTCCGCTATATATCCACAATGCGAGTGACAAAAGTAACATGTTGTATATAAAATGACAACTTTTGACATGGGGGGATGTTGTGGGTAAAAAAAATATAACCCCTTTGCTTTCTTTCTTCCTAAAAAATGTGAAAGATATCCTATTATATCATCTGAACGCGACGGCCTACAGTTACGAATAAGATGTCAAATGAAAGCTCATATAATGACCATCGTAAGCTATTTCGGAAATACCCACCCATTCTTCTCCCCCCTTGATAAAAGGAGGGGGGGGGGGCGGATTTTCGAGGAGTTCGACTTAAACGAGTTATATCGCATATTAGAGCTTGGGAAGTTTCCAATGCCATGGACCACCTCAAACACGACTCCAAAAGAGATGAAAAATGTGGTCGATGTTTATGAGTCATATATCAAATGAAAGTTTCTGAAGGTAGGTGTTTTTGTGACAAAGAAAATATATAAATAAATTAAAAATTTTAAGAAATTCCTATCGTTAAATCTGTGTTTGTTGGTTCACCGTTTCATAGATTAAAATTATCACTGCAATCACTGTATCTTCCTAAAAAGTTATATCTTCCTAAAAAGTAGAATATAAACCTCACGCATCTCAATGATGCAATCACTCACGAGTTAGTATTCATTTCAAAGGGTTGGGTTGTTTCACCTCTGAGCGGCACTTTTTTTGCACACCATGGGCTAAATGGCCAGGTCACATGGACCCCGAAGGCTCAGAGAAGGTTGGGGAAGGGGACCCACTGGAACAGCTGTTGGAAGACATATGGTAGCCTCCCGTCAAGGCCATCCAGCGTGTTCTTTAACGTGCACAGGGTATGGCTCTCCCGCACACGGGACCACGGCTTAACGTCCCATCCGACGGACGGCGTCCTTTCCAAGCGCATCGGTATCCCTTACTGCCCGTGGGCAGGGCGGCATTTCAAAGGGAGATAGGGCGCTGATTTACCTACTCAACCTCTCCGCACCCCCCCGATAGGGGACCACCTTGTCGTGGTGGGGGGGGCCTAGTGCCCAGCAACCCGGCTGAAGGCTGTGCCGACCGGATTGGTTGCCCGGTTGGATATGGCTAAGGCCAACCGAGGTTGAAGATGCTGCTGGCCGGCTTGATTGCCGGTCGGATGGCGACGGTGTCGGAGACCTCACATTGCAGGAGCTCAGTGGAGCTATTCGACGGCTCTGCTGAAAGGTCTGAGCCCGCCAAGTAGGCACGAGCCGTCCAAAGAGTCTGGGTCTTACTAAGAGTCTCCACCCCGGGTGCCGATCGAACTTGGATCTATATATCCTTGTACATTTGCAAACCGGGGAATAGATTAAAGTAAGATTTCCTCCGGTGGTCAGCTTTCCTTCTGTAGGACTGCTGCCATGTGAGGCTGGGGTTGAGGTGCGCCTATAGGGCGTATTCCTTGCCCCCGGTTCTAGATAAACACGGCTTTTCATAACCAGGTAGTGCTGTACAAGCGGAACCGGGAATTGCCGTGGTTGCATAAGATCGCAACAAAAGAGATTCAACCTCTCCGCAAAACTCCCCGCCCTGCCCACGGTCAGTAGGGAACACCGATGGGCTTAGAAAGGCCACCGTCCGTCGTATGGGACGTTAAGCCGTTGCTCCGTGAGCGGGAGAGACATACCCTGTGCACGTTAAAGAACACGTTGGATGGCCTTGACGGGAGGCTACCATATGTCTCCCAACAGCTGTTCCAGTGGGTTCCCTCCCCCCAACCTTCTCTGAACCTTCATGGTCCATGTGACCTGGCCATTTAGCCAATGGTGTGCACAAAAGTGCCACTCAAAGGTAAAACAACCCAACCTACTCAACTAGACTCTATCTTCCTTTGAAGTGAATACCAACTGAGTGCTGATTGCCCCATAGATATGCTTGAGGTTTATTTTCTACCCTTTAGGGCCCATATAGGAAGAGAGATATTTTTAAATTTTTTAATTCATTTATAATTTATGAAACAGTGATTTCAGCTGTAAATATTATGAATTTTTTTCCCGTCCATGGGGAAAGCTTTAAAAATATTTTTTGGGTACATTAATCAGAGAAAAAGAAAAAGGGTACAATTGCGCAAATTAATACGTTATTTTAAATTTTACTGAAAAAATTAACGCTAAAATTGAAAAATTTAGTTATTATAATTTATTGTTTTGCCTCTAAGAAGTTTTTAACGCTATTTGAAGGAGGGGGGATGTTAGGAAACGTATCTCTAACGCTGAGTGGTACCTGTATAAAATTCTACGCTCAACAGACTTTGACCGGTTAATACAGTAATCGGATAAATGAAGGTCGGTTAATCGAGGTAGCACTGTTTTGCAACAACCTGTGCTTCCTTCCTTACCCCCTAAGAAACTTTTCTGGCTACGATCCTGGTGCGCGCCAGTGATGTGCATTTTTTGTGATTAAAATAATGCGCAAAAAACACCCCGCGAAATCCCCGTGATTTTTGGAGCGATTGCTCCACGAATCTACTTTTTCTCCCTCCGAGAAATATTGGCAGCCCTATATATCGATCGTGAATATTTACTTTCTCTTGAGATTTGGGCTTCGTCACAGATATCTTTATTGGCAGTATTATACTCTCAGACCTCTGTGGCAAGCCGCTGCTTGAGAGGTGGGTTCTTTTTTTATAAGTTGCTGCTTTTATACTTTAATATAAATTAAAATCAGCGGTAAAGTAAATTGCATATTATAAGTAATTGTGAAAAATTCTGGCAGATTCAGTTATGCATTTTTTGGTATAAGAAAGTATTGTATCCTCCATCAGAAATTAAATTCTGTTTGCATAATTACTTCGATTTTCAAGATTCGTGACTGCTATGCGTAAGTTTGGTACAATAATAATAAGGTAACTTTTTTTACTGTATTTCTATTCTTAAAAAATAATCAAAAATGGAACACAAATACGTTAATGGTAAGATAACGTAAATGATGGGTACTTACGAACAGTTTTCCTCGTGGCCCGTTGGTCTAGGGGTATGATTCTCGCTTTGGGTGCGAGAGGTCCCGGGTTCAAATCCCGGACGGGCCCAGGTTTTTTTTTCTTTGCTTTCCCTAAATTTTTTTTTCTATTTTCCCTACGATTTTTACTTTTTTCAATTTTTCCCTACAATTTTTTCTTTTTCAATTTTTCCCTACGATTTTTCTTTTTCAACCAGTCACTGAATTCGTATTTAGCTTCAAGCGAAGCTAGTAATTTATAAACGGCTAGAAATGCATTGGAGAATAATTTAACCTTTTTCTACTATATTTGAAAAATTTCTGTGAAAAATTGCTTTTATTTAATATTTCCACGTTCGTAATTCTTAAAATATGAAAAGAATTTCTTTCTGCTGCACAAGATTTCTATAATTTGATTTCGGTCTCTACCAAGATACAATTTAATTTTCAAAATTTAAAATTAAAGAAAAAAATACACAGCCTGAAAACGTCCCAATATTGTTGTATCGAAACTATTACTTAGAAAGTAGTTAGAAAGTAGTTAGTAGTTATTGTTCAGCGGGTTATTTCGAAGCGTTGTCTAGGGCTAAAGAAATATCACTATAAATCATAAAATAATGAGTTTTTGTCAAAAACACGACTTTAAATTTTGCATATATATTTGTAGTTGATAGAACAGGGTCAGATATAATGGATGCAGGGGTGGGGGGGGGGGGGGCGATGAACACCACTTTTCAGAAGTTTAATAACCGGAATGGTGACGAAAAAAAATTAAACATATATATATTACGCGTATTTCACAAAAAAGTTTAAAGATCACTCAAATGTTTTTTTTATATGAAAACATATCACATCTTATAATACGGTAATGGTGTTCCAATTCATTAAAGTTATCATTGCCCGTTCCCATCCTTAATAGTTTTTGATGTTGATTTAATGATGAATATTATATAAATGTTCATATTCAAAGGGAGGGTAAGAAAATGAAGGTTTTCTTTTTTAATGCAATTTTTCTTTTCGATTATACCTATAATTTTAAATTAATAGCGGGACACGATAAATCTAGTGTTTTAATTATTCAATTTTTAAATAAAATTTCCGAAATATGTTGTTTTGCATATGTAGTAAAAAATTTCCTCCTTATTTTCTACGGGGAAAAATTGTAGATAAGAAATATTTTCAAACGCAAATATTTTGGTAATAAAATTCAAGTTTCTTTTCGAAAATGCTACAAACAAATACTTCATTTTCTGATATTTTAATTTAAATGCTGACTAAAAAAATCAATGAGATATTGCTTTCATCGGAAAGAATATTTTTAACATTTTTATTTTTTATATAATGGTTGAATTACTTATGAAAGGATTTGTTACTTCCCTACTTACCAGATGGCAGCACAATGCAGGAAGTGAGTTTCTGGTCTAAAATGTCGTTTTGGTTTTAGTGCGACGTCTGCAGAAATCACGTGGTCATTTTGCTCCATTTACATTGTTATAAAACCGGACTCTTCAAGAGAAACTTAGTATAGTTGTGGAAATTTTCACTTATGAAATTTTCAAAATTCATATAGAACTTAATTATTTATGCAATGTGGCTTTCTGGGGACCTTAAGGCAAAGAAAGTATACGAAAAAGAAGTTCATCTTTGGAAAAGCGTAAGTGGCGACCTCAAGCGGTGTTTCGATTCGTGTCGTACATTTGATTCAGCTGGGAAACAAATAATAAGGGGCAAATGAATTATGCATAAAAAAATTTATATTTGAAAATAGAAAAAGAAAGTAACTTCACTTTGCATTTGAAAAAAGTAATATCATGATTTTACTAAAGGTTTATTTTCTCCGTTGTAGTTATTGTTAGTTGAACCAACAGTTATAAAAAGAACGGAATGGAGAATATTTCAAATTAGTCTGAAGTCAATTTATTAAATAAATTATTACAATTAAAAGTTTTCTAGGTTGCATACAAAAACTTTTTCGATACACCATTTAACTGGCAGAAAACTGTTAAGTGTCTGGGCGTTACCTTGCATAGCAAGCTCAGATGGGACAAGCAGATTGAAAATGTTCTGCAAAAAGCAAACATGATTCGATGCCAACTTGGCCCATTGATGAGGATGAATTCTATCCTCTCCATTGATCATAAATTACTACTTTACCATACAGTTCTTAGACCTGTTATAACATATGCAGCCCCCATATGGGCTAACACGACAAAGGGAAATATTAAGAAACTCCAGATCTATCAAAATAAAATCTTCAGACAGGCCGTAAATGCCCCATGGTTTGTGACCAACAGACAAATACACGGGGATTTAGGCGTCCGACATATTTACACCCATATAAAGCAGATCTCTAAGAAATTCTTTGAAGCTGTGACACGAATCCTCACGATTTCATTACTAATATTCTAAAGTATGATCATGATCCTATGAGCAGATTCAAGAGGGCTAGACCATTGGTTTTCGATCAGGTATACTTTATGGTCTAGTACCCTGATCTACCATATTTATCATTGTTTTCCTGCCCTTTGGGGCTCATCGTTTAGTGATTTTTGTGTTATCCTTTGCTACTCATGCCATTTATTGGATATCCTCAGATGGAGAAGGTTATGGGATCTTTAATCATGGTACTTCGAAAAATCATAATTATGCTACATGCTACGCATACAAATAAGGAACAGAATATTACCACTTATATTTAATGCTATTCCAAAAGAATTACTAAATATAGATTCTCTTAGAAGACTTAAAATGGAATTAAAAAATTATTTGGTATTTTCTAGTTAGCTGATTTTTATGTGTTGTGTTTTGTGGATTTATCTGATGTACACCATTTTTGTGGCTGAATGACTTATGTTAATATAATTTATTCATTTTCCTGCAGATAGGCTATTTAGCTTTGCGGGTCAAAGTGTAAATGTATTTGTATTCTTTACTCTTATGAATAAAAATTATATTCTAAAAAAAAAATTAATGCTAATGTACTCTGTTGAATACCAATGGGTAATTCTTACTTAGGAAAAGCGAAGAGAATGGAAGTTGACAGTAACATGTAATTACAGAAGTGTTCGTCCCATGAAAAGTTAGTTTCACCCCTACGCCAAATGCACGATACTCGATTCTACATTAATCTCTATGGAAACTGAACATCTCCCTCCAAATTCTTTGCTTAAGGCTTCTGTTATGTTCTTTAAGTACTACTACTACTACAATATGATTCTTAACGAAAAATATGTCTAAAGATATAGATGCCAGTAAAATCTTTCTATATATTTATTTTGATCAATATTTATTTATTCAGTATTCAGAGAGATAAATGATAAATATTTAAAACACTAAAAAAAATAAACCCCAAAATTTATGTAATTCATTGAAATAGGCTGAGAGATCAACACAGGGTAAAATACGCTCTGTAATAGAATCAACTATGATCAATTAATCTGCTTTAATGCCACCGTCCATCAAATGGGACATTAAGCCGTGACCCTGTTTATAGTAGAGCCATACTATGTGCACATCAAAGAACATGTTTGATGGCAGGCTAACAGCTGTCCAGTGAGTCCCCTTCCCCAGCTGTGTTGGGATCCTTGTAACATGGCCATTTAGGCCATTATTTAGAGGTAAAACAACCCAACCCAGTTTTAATTAAGTTTTGAGGTTAATTTTTTGTAGCTTGTTGAGATTCCCGTGTTCATTACTCTTTGAAAAAAAAACAGATATTGTTTAAAATTGAGATTGAGATCTTTAATTTATCTTTAGACATTCTTTCACTAAAAATCATAGTGAAGAAGCTACTGAGCTCTGGGTTCGAGCCCCGGGTAACGTATGGATGCTTGTGTTGTTTTTCTGCTGAGATCCCACCATCTCACAGACCATCTGCTATGGTGTATTAAACTGACAGGCTCCTGTTAGACCTCCGTGGCAAGCAGCTACTTGAGGGTGTTGTCGGTTCCTGAGGTTGGTAGAATGTAATTGATCCATGGTGCCCACAGGTAAGGAAGTAAGACTTTGGTTCGTTCTGTATTGTGCTTTCGACGTTTGAGAATTTCAGAATGATAACCAACTCCAAGTTTAAAACAGTAACAAAAAGATTTATTTCGGAAGATATTTACAGAGTCTTCCCGAATACTGACGTTGGCTGCAAACAACCATGTATGAATTGTTTAACAGGTTGTGACTCAATGCACCTAACAGGAAAACCTCTCACCTCGTGAATTATCTATTCTCCAAGCAGCCGCCATCTACATCTACCAGTTACTACTCAGAACTACCTGATCTCACGGGCCGTTCAGCGTTCGGCGCCGAGTTTGGTGGTAGAAAGGAAACAGTTTCACTCAAAGGATTACGATGCAAGGTCACATACAAATATATACGTGAAATGACAAAATTACATCTATGTATCGCATCAAAACCTGACAGGTGTATTTATTGTAACATGGATATATTTCCATCTTTTTTGTCCAGTACAGTATTTCTGTACATTGGATATTGTTCGTTTTTTAGTAAGAAATATGTTCTATTAATTGTGAGTGTCATTTCAATTCCTATTTTATTTCTGCAAAATTTGGGTATTAAAAAATTCAAATGCACTTCCTTTAAATAAAACGACTTCAGAGTACTGAGATTTTAATTTCTCTAATAACTTCATAATACTTATTAAAACAGAATTATAATGTTTATAGGAAAATGCAAGCGTGGATCTGGGGGGGGGGACGAGTTGATAGGGACCTACGTTGGGTTGGGTTGTTTTACCTCTGAGCGGCACTTTTTTGCACACCATGGACTAAATGGCCAGGTCACAAGGACCCCGAAGGCTCAGAGAGGGTTGGGGGAGGGGACCCACTGGAACAGCTGTTGGGAGACAGATGGTAGCCTCCCGTCAAGGCCATCCAGCGTGTTCTTTAACGTGGACAGGGTATGTCTCTCCCGCACACGGGGCCACGGCTTAACGTCCCATCCGACGGACGGCGGCCTTTCCAAGCCCATCGGTGTCCCCTACTGACCGTGGGCAGGGAGGGGAATTTTGCGGAGAGAAATCTCAACGCTGACCCAGCTGGGACTAGAAGCTGGGAACTACAGATTACGAGCCTGGCACGCTACCGACTGAGCCACCCCGCCCCAGGGACCTACGAAATAGCCGAGCTGATTAAAATGCAAGAGGGAGAGGGGATAAGAAACTAGACTTACAATTAAGTATGAACCCTCCCCCCTTTTATTTCCCTGTTTTATTGTTCTTAAAATTTTGAAAAATGCCTGAAATAAAAATATTTTTAATGATATTTAGCTCTATTACCTTTAGTAACTGTTTTTTTTTTGCGATGGGGGAGGGGTGGGATCATGCCCTTTTGATCCGACCCTGGGAAAATTAATTTTTCATTTATATTGAAATAGTTTTTGAGTTTTTTAAAAAAGGAAAAATTGATTATTACTGCAATGTGTTTTATACCAAAAGGGTAAAGTCTGAAAATTTAGTGTCTTGCTAAAATACAATATAAATGAATGAAGAATACACAAATGTGAAATTGCTAGGTTTGCAACAATTGGGTACTATACGCGAATATTTTAAAAAATTCTCCAAAAGAAAAAAAATTATACCAATGAAATTTCCTTTTGTCCATTGATCAGCAATAACATACTTATATCGAATAAATTCTGGACATAAACCAAGCATGAAATATATCCAACACTTAAAATTGTTTTTTTTAAAAGTATGTACTAAAGGCCAAATTAATATGTACAAATAAATATGAACTAACTCAAAATAACCGAAAACATAAGAAGAGAGTATTTGTAATAGCATTAACGTTTGGGGGGGTCTTAGTTGTGATGGCGCTGCCATCGCCTCGCGGTTACTATGGGAGTTACGCATTTGTACCCCCATTCTGTGAGCCAAAGCATACTGTGATAGGCTACTTAGTCATTATGACAATCGTGATTTGCTTAGTGCTGAAGTTGAGAGAGAATGGTATAGGTTTCAACAGGCTTCTTTGGGTAAAAGGGAACTAGAGAAAATAATTTCAGTGATAAGGCTATGGAATTTATTTTGAAAAGAGGAAGTGCAGAATTAATATGAATCAACACCCTAGTAGTCCTGACAGATGGCATTACTATGTTCTTATTAAATATGTAAAGGAATAGTTAATTGCTAATAAGAACCTTTGGCTTGATAGCTTTGCTGGCAAATCAGAGGTAGCAGGGCTCTACTAGATTTCGGAAGAAACAGGTACACACGGATTGAGGGATAAACATGGTAAGGTGATAGAAGGTGAGGATCTTGTGATGACTAGGTGGGCTGAGCATTTCAGAGATGTTTTAAACCATGTGGTTATTTCCACATCCGTTGTTGGTAATGAGAATATATCACATTCTGAAGTTGTTTTGACTATCTCTAAAATGAAAACTGCATCGGTGGATGAAATGCTTAGAGTTGGGAATATTTGTGTTGTCACATGGCTGACCGAAATTTTGAATAATTATTGTGTCCCTGCTTGTTCCTAAGGATTTTACCAGCACTATTATTATCCCTATTTTAAAGAAAAGGTGATCGTAGTTCTGATAATTATAGGGGAATTAGTTTACTTTCTGTTCCAGGTAAAGTTCTTTGCATGATTATACAGAACAGAATTAAGAATTTGATTGAAGGACAACTGTGTGATGAACAGTATGGATTCAGAAATGGTAGGGGATGATATTGATCAAATATTTTCACTTGGGCAGATTCTTGAGAGAGTTCCAGAAACCTGTGTTTATTAACTTTATAAATATCAAAAAGGCTTTTGACTGTGTTGATCGACATATTTTGCGGCTGTTCGTTAGATCATAAGGAATACCTGACAAGCTCTCTGGAATAACACTAAGTCATGTGAGAGTTAGTAACACTTGTAGCTATTAGTTTAGCATTGCTAGTGGAGTTAGACAAGGGTACATTTTGTCTCATTTTCTCTTTAGTTATTAATTATGCGAAATTCTTTGCAAGGGAAAGATTTTGGTCTTAAATGATCTGGAGATTTCAAAATTTCTGATTTGGATTATGCAGGTGATTTGGCCCTGTTGGCTAATGATGAGATATTCTTTCATTAGGGCTGTCGATGAGACTGGTAATAGAGCAGGTTTGGGTATAAACAGAGTCAGTCAGTAAAATTTTATATTTATGGCACTACTGTTAGTCCTCCCAAAATTGGGGGCTCTCAACCATGCCAGATTCTAGGTGGGGGGGGAAACAAGGTAAACATATGGAGAACTTCGAATGCTGCCACCATCAGAAAAAGTTTTTAATGCAATGATCATAATATTTTCAAATCTAACTATAAAATAATATTTACCTTGAAAGAATTGTAAAAGTGCTTCATACCATTCAAAAAATTGTAAAATTCATCCATGAAGAAAGAAAATTCTTATGAGTTTTTTTTTTAAAGAAAAATTTACATTAAAATTCTAATAAAATATTTAAGGAGATGCTTAGAAACATGAAAATCGTGAGCTCAAACATTAACAGCAGACGAAGTGAAATGAAAATTCGGCATTTTGCCGAATTCTCATTGGCTAGAGCAAGGTGAAACCTCAGCCTGCTGAATGAGACAGTTTGAATAGCAAAAATACTTGAAATATAATACAAATTAAATATTTAAACAATTCGGTATCTTTGACGGAAAAGTTTTAACAGTGTTAAGACTTAAGACAAATTCAACTTTTCAAGAATACGTCACCTGTTAACATGTATACAATAATACATCGAGATATTTTCACATTGATAAAAATTTATGATAACATAAGAAGAAAATCTGAAGATAAATGGGAAATTTTACATTATTAATTTCAATAAGAAGTCAAATTCTACATATTCCGTTGTAATCCCATTATAGGTGGAATAGCAAGTACTGTAGATATGCAAAATTAGCGATAATAAAAAGGAAATTAAACCATTTCTTAAAATAATTAACAAATTCAGCACGATGGCTGGGAAAACAATTGCAATAAAGTAATGTGTTTCATGGAAATCTTTCCAAATAAGGAAAAGATCTACTTTAAGTAAAAAGCTATTTGGCTAGTATGCAGTTAGTGACTCAACAAATCCTCCTCCATTCCTAAACTATGAAGAAAGGATAGAAATTTTATAGGAAACATTCAAAAATGTACTAATAGGATATTATTAAAGTATATTAAGTGACAATGTACTGAAAATGACATAAACTTCTCATATTTATGGGAGATTGTAAGTGAATAAATAAAAATGAATTATTCATAATTGTGAGAATGTGTTTGAGCAAAGAAAATCCAAATGGGATATTCCAAAGGGTATTTTTGAAAGGTCGATTAATATGAACAGTAAATTATTTCAATGCATTTATTTCTTGAAAATTTTGCAGGAAGAGAACTTCGAATTTTTTAGCAATGTAAATTTGTGGGAAGCTGAGAAGTGAAAATCCACATTTATTAATATAGTGAGTAATAATTCCATGCAGGAGGTTACAGTAAAGCTATGACAATCGTAATTGTAATTTTGGATATTTAACTGTTCAAGTGTCCTGATGCCAGAGTACATTTGAGAAATTAAAAAGAAATTTAGGATAGTAAAAATTAAAATATACGAACATGTTTATAGGAAATGCATACTTATTTGATACATGTAAACAAAATGACAAGTTGCACAGACGAAGACAAACAATATGAAAGATGATAATAAACGTAGTAAGGTCAGGGGGAAGAAAAAGAAAGTTTAAGACAATAGAGTAATATTGAGTAAACAGGGGAAAAGAGGTTGCAAATAATCCAGACAGAAAAGATGGGAAGTGGGAAAATGGTGAGGAGATATTGTTGGTCAAACGTTTCAAAATTCTAATAGGAGTGGAGTAATACAGATGATTATGGGGAAATCTCATAAAGAAATAAAATTATTTAGGGAATAAAAAGATAAATTTGGCAAAAACCAGAGCAGAGTAAATGAATCCTGTGAAAAGGATCACAAAAACCCAGACAAGGGAAAAAATAAATAGAAAAACCAGATGGAAACAACAAATCGAAAGAGTGGTAAAGATTCAAATGGAAAAACAACAAGGCTCTGCCTGAGGCAGAGAGGAATCAAGCAAGGACCAGAAAATGTGTCCTGAAATGTTTTAAAGGGAGGTTAAGAATTAAAGAAATTTTATAAGGAGGGGGGATAAGTTGTGCTTAAGAACAGGAAAATTTGAGATCTGGCATCATATGTGGGACAATGTAAAAGAAAATGTTCCAGTATCATCTGATGTATTTCAAGCTTTGCAAAGTAGAGAGTTGCCTTGTTTGCTGAGAAATAAAAATTTATTTACATTAACAACAAGGCCAACCTTAATCTGTGAACCATAGATTGCTTTCTTCTAGAGAGAGATGGTGGCATTTGGACACTCGATGCCCAAATTAAAAATCTAATGATATTTTTAATTTGGGCATCGAATGACAATGTTAGAGTGTGTGGAAAATATGGAGTGAGTAAACTTGGCAAGAGAGATACATAAAAAAATATGTAAAGGAGAGGGGGAATGTAGTGTCTGTTTAGCTAATCAATCGGCTAAAATATTTTCTTCTGTACCAACAACCTTTAGTTAAAAATTGTGACTGAGTCTAGAGATTTGATAATGGTAAAAATTATCAAACCAGTTAAATTGAAGAGTTTTAAGGTAATTTATGGCTGACTTGGAGTCGGTAATAATATTTACATTTTGGTGGCATTTCAGAAACTTTGAACAGTTTCAAAAAAAGCTATAATTTCAGCAAAAGTGCTGGAAAAAGCTTGTGTATGTGTGTGAACTATAGCAATGTTTAGTGTAAGGATCGTAAAAGCAGATATATATATTTGAAATGGTCAAAAGAGTCATCTGTGAAGATGTTGATGGAAGAAGTGTTTGAAAGAGAAATTTTTTGTTTGAGATAAAAAGTTTGTTTTAATAATTCTTGTGTGGGAGGATTTTTTTATTTGGAATATTGGGAATGTTTGTGGTCAATTCTATAAGTTTGTTTCAAAATGGGGTGGTTTGGGATGGAACACCCTAAAAGTAAGACGTGAAGGAAATAAGGGATGAGATTTATTAAGTTAGCTGTGGAGAAGGAATTTATTACATGTCGAACAAATGGAAATGCTTTTAACAGGATTAGAAGAAAACAGCTGAGATGCAAGATTAGGGCCAGAGGGTACTCTCTACTAAAAGTGGGATTAAATTTGGGGAGGTCAAGGAAAGATCATTGGCAGTGCTAGAAAGGTGGTGAGAGAAACTATGGCTACCAATATTTGAAAGGGAAAGATTCAAGGAATCAAAAACTCTCTCAAAGATCTGGCCTCTAAGATCAGAAGAGATTTTCCATGAAATGCTGTGAGCATTGAAATCACATGCATAGAACTTTCGATTGTCATCCAGAGGACCTATGGAAGTGAAATCATATATAATAGTTTCAACACTAGGAAAATCAGAATGGTTAACATAAATATTAAAAATTGTAATAAAAAGTAGTATTCCACCTAATAGCATTCCAATAGTTGTCATATGAGTAAATATAAAAGGAATGGATAAAAGAGTTAGAGGAGTGGAATTTTTAGCCATGGTAACAACGTTATTAAGATGAAGCACTGGGAGAAAATTTAAAAGAGGACTTTACATAGGTCTATTAAGCAATAACAGGTGCCAAATTTCTACCCAAGATATATTAAGATGGGTGTTTTAAAACAAAAGTGTCGACATTGTAAATAAGTCTAGCAAATTTAGCCAGTTTCTTTGGAGAACTAGGTTTAGCATTTATAGCAAAAGTTTGATTTCAGAGCCCCGTCTTCTTATTATCAAGAAGTTCACCCTTAAGAGTAAAACGATGCTCGATATGGTTACCACGCACACTTTTTATTTCCTCCACAAGCACATTTGGGTTCAGAGCTTTGAACAGAGAACTGAGAGAAGAATAAACAAGGAACTGGAATGTAAGTTTCAAAAATGATAATCTGAAATTACACGTTCTGCAGGAGAAGAAAACTTCTTTCTTTTTTGCTTTTTATTTGGTACCTGTGAAAAAGCAGGAGACTCGTAATTAGAATCGTTATCAAAAGAATCAGTACAAATATTTACACTAGAGACATCATTTACACTGGAAATACTATTTATTCTAGATGGCGGCAACTCAACAGGGATAACATCTGTTACATTACCGTTACTGTCCCCTAGGACCTCGGCATAAGTGGGTGGTGATGTAGAAGCACCCATTTCGCCCAAGTAAGAGGAGGTAGCGTTTTTAGCTTTAGCTTTTTTGCGGATTGTGTCCGGTGGTTGAATGGACGATATCCTTTCCATTTGGAGAAGTTGCAGAAATAATCCAATATGGCTTCCAAAATTGTGAAACAGGCGCGAAATTCACGGAACAGATTCGAACACATCTTTACTGACTGAAGGCCCAGAGGGAGTTCTCATAAACAGGCATAAAAATAAAGTGATGAAAATTGGTCAGCGGGTTGTGATTCGGTTAATCTGAATGGTTACACTCTTGAGAAAGTGTCTCAGTTTAATGGTAGCTATGTAACATATACACAATGTGCTGCATGAGCTAAACACTCGAATAGGGATTGCTGCTGGGAAATTTAAGAATATAGGGAGAGTGTAGAAGTGGTTAACCACAGAGGATTCTGGAGCTGACAATATAAACTTACTGGACTAGATTAAGGCTCTGAGCTTGATTATGGATCCTGAGTTTGCAGCACTGGTGGGCTTCTGTAGAGGGAAAATCTGCTGTGTTTGTGTTTTTTTTTGTTTTTGAATTGAGAGCCCCGTGTGAATTCATTCACATCATCATCATCCTCAAGCAGCCATGGGCTACCTGCACAGTCCAACCAGACTGTGCAGTTTAATTCTCAAACCATATCTGTCCTGAGCTACATCTGCAGCAATCGGCCACTGCACACCAATTCTAACAAAGTGCTGTTTCACATTGTCTGCCCACCGCATCCTAGGTCTTCCCCTCTTTCTGAGGCCTTTAAACACAATGTTCATAACCCTATTCGCCAATCTATAATTATCCATACGGGCAAAACCAGCGGAGTCTCTCTCTGCACAATATGCTGCCTACAGTAGGTTTCCTACTCCTTTGCCTAACCTCATCATTATTACAAAGTTAAATCACCTAATGCCCAAGATACAGTGTAAGCATCTAGAAACAAAAACATCTAGTTTGTTGTTGTCTTGTGTACAAAGTGTCCAACTTTAACTACCATAACTAACCCTAGAAAGAACAAAACTATTATACAGTCTAATATTGGTTTTTAGGTGTATACGCCTATTTCTCCACAATCTCGATAGATTCTTAAAAGTCCCGGCAGCAATCCCTATTCGCCTGTTAATCTCATGCCACACATCACCAGTATCTGTTACATAGCTCCGAAGATAATTAAACTGTGACACCTGCTCAAGACTGCAACCATTCAGATTAACTGAATCACAGCCTGCCTGACCAATTTTCATCACTTTAGTTTTCTCTCTGTTTATAACCAAACCTACTCTACTACCAGTCTCATCAACAGCTCGAATGAAAGAGTTCATCTCATCAACATCATTTGCCAAAAGAGTAAATTATCAATATAAACTAAATCAGAAATTTTCCTATCTGCAGATCATTCAAGGACAAAATCTTTCCCTTGTAGTGAATTTCGCATAATATAATTAATAACCAAGCTAAAGAGAAAAGGAGACAAATGCACCCTTGTCGAACACCAGAAGTAATGCTAAACCAATTGCTACAAGCCTTACCAACTCTCAGCCACGATTCAATGTTATTATACAGACATTTCATTGTGTCAACTAACTTGTCTGCTATGCCATAAGATCACACAATCAAACAGAACTTATGACGATCAATAGAGTCAAAAGCCTTTTGTAAATCAACAAAGCTAGTAACCAAGAGTTCCTGAAACTCTAAACGTTTCTCAAGAATCTGCCTGAATGAAAATATCTGATCTAAACATCCCCTACTACTTCTGAATCCACATTACTCATCACGCAATTGACTGTCAACCAGATTTTTAATTCTATTAAGCACAATCATGAAAAGAACTTTCCCTGGAACAGAGAGTAGGCGGATATCCCTATAGTTATCACAAGAACTGCGATCACCTTTTTTGAAAATAGGGATAATTATAGTTCTGGTAAAATCCTTAGGAACCATGCCTTTATCATAAAAGATATTTAAAATTTCAGTCATCCAGGTGGTAACCGAAACATTGCCAGCTCTAAGCATTTCAGTAGTAATTTCATCTACCCTGGAGATTTATGAAGTTTAAGTTTAGAAATAGCCAAAATAACTTCAGATTGTGTTATAGGGGCCAACATTAAAGCCAATAATGCATTTATCATCATTGCAAACAATAGGAATGGAAATAACCACATTGTTTAGAACAGCACTGAAATGCTCAGCCCACCTAACTATGGACAGAATCCTCACATTCTATAACCTTACCTTGATTATCCTTCAATCTCTGTATACCTGTCCGTTTTCTAGCACACAAAACATTAACTATCTGATACAGCTCTCTGCTGTTGTGCTGTCTAACTGCTTCCTCGGCTTTGTCAGCCAAGCCATCAAGCCAAAGATTCTTATCAGCAGATAACTGATCCTTTATACGTTTATTGAGCTCTCTGTAATGCTTTCTATTAGGACTAATTGGGTATCGATTAAGAACATTCCTGCAGTTCTTTCTTTCTGAAATAAGCTCAAGTGCCTTATCACTCAAATAATTCTGCCTTCTATGCTCCTTTTTTTCCTAAAAGAGCACTGTTAGTTTCCAAAAAATCCTGTTTACAACTGACCCATTCTTTCTCAACTACAGTAACCAACCATTGACATAGTAAGCAAACCATGACTGTCATAATGACTAAGTAACCTATCATGGTAAGCTTTAGCAATAACTGGGTCTTTCAGAACTTCAGTATTAAAGGTTATTTTTTTTTAATTTAGCACAACGCTTTTTAAGTTTAAGTTGCAAGACACTTTTAACAAGGCATTGATCAGATCCAATTTCAGCTCCCCTATATGCCCTGGTATTCCTCACAGAACTAGCCCATTTGCTGTTAATTAAAATATAATCAATCATATTCTTATGCAGCCCGTCAGGTGAAACCCATGTGTATTTATGTATGTCGCGGTGTTTGTAATAAGTGTTAGTTATTTTGAAACCATTGAGTTTACTTACCTGTAGGAGATGTTGCCAATTGCCATTGCAGCTACCAATGCCAAAAGGACCTATCACTCCTCTCCAAATGTCAGAGTCAGTACCAACTTTGGCATTAAAGTCACCTAGAACAAGGGTAATTCGTTTGTTGACTGAATTCAAAATAACACTTATTGCAAACACCGCGATATTCATAAATACACATGGGTTTCACCTGACGGGCTGCATAAGAATATGATTGTTTATATTTTAATTAACAGCAAATGGACTAGTTCTGTAAGGAATACCAGGGCATATAGGGGAGCTGAAATTGGATCTGATCATTGCCTTGTTAAAAGTGTCTTGCAACTTAAACCTAAAAAGCGTTGTGCTAAATTTAAAAAAATTACCTTTAATACTGAAGTTCTGAAAGACCCAGTTATTGCTAAAGCTTACCATGATAGGTTACTTAGTCATTATGACAGTCATGGTTTGCTTAATACTGAAGTTGAGGAAGAATGGGACCATTTTAAACAGGCTTTTTTGGAAATTAAGAGTGCTCTTTTAGGAAAAAAGGAGCAGAGGAGACAGAATTATTTGAGTGATAAGGCACTTGAGCTTATTTCAGAAAGAAGGAACTGCAGGAATGTCCTTAATCAGTACCCTACTAGTCCTAATAGAAAGGATTACAGAGAGCTTAATAAACATGTAAAGGATCAGTTAGCTACTGATAAGAATCTTTGGCTTGATGGCCTTGCTGACAAAGCTGAGGAAGCAGTTAGACAGCACAACAGCAGAGAGCTGTATCAGATAGTTAATGTTTTGTGTGCTAGAAAACGGACAGGTATACAGAGATTGAAGGATAAACAAGGTAAGGTTATAGAATGTGAGGATTCTGTCCATAGTTAGGTGGGCTGAGCATTTCAGTGCTGTTCTAAACAATGTGGTTATTTCCATTCCTATTGTTTGCAATGATGATAGATGCATTATTGGCTTTAATGTTGGCCCCTATAACACGGGTTGGGGTTGGGTTGTTTTACCTCTGAGCGGCACTTTTTTGCACACCATGGGCTAAATGGCCAGGTCACGTGGACCCCGAAGGCTCAGAGAAGGTTGGGGGAGGAGACCCACTGGAACAGCTGTTGGGAGACAGATGGTAGCCTCCCGTCCAGGCCATCTAGCGTGTTCTTTAACGTGCACAGGGTATGGCTCTCCCGCACACGGGGCCACGGCTTAACGTCCCATCCGACGGACAGCGGCCTTTCCAAGTCCATCGGTGTCCCCTACTGACCGTGGGCAAGGCGGCGAATTTTGCGGAGATAAATCTCAACGCTGACCCAGCTGGGACTCGAACCTGGGAACTACAGATTACGAGCCTGGCGCGCTACCGACTGAGTCCCCCCCTCCCCTATAACACAATCTGAAATTATTTTGGCTATTTCTAAACTTAAACTTCATAAATCTCCAGGGTAGATGAAATTACTACTGAAATGCTTAGAGCTGGCAATGTTTCGGTTACCACCTGGATGACTGAAATTTTAAATATCTTTTATGATAAAGGCATGGTTCCTAAGGATTTTACCAGAATTATTATTATCCCTATTTTCAAAAAAGGTGATCGCAGTTCTTGTGATAACTATAGGGATATCCGCCTACTCTCTGTTAAAGGGAAAGTTCTTTTCATGATTGTGCTTAATAGAATTAAAAATCTGGTTGACAGTCAATTGCGTGATGAGCAATGTGGATTCAGAAGTGGTAGGGGATGTTTAGATCAGATATTTTCATTCAGGCAAATTCTTGAGAAACGTTTAGAGTTTCAGGAACCCTTGGTTACTAGCTTTGTTGATTTACAAAAGGCTTTTGACTCTGTTGATCGTCATGAGTTCTGTTTGATTGTGAGATCTTATGGCATAGCAGACAAGTTAGTTGACACAATGAAATGTCTGTATAATAACATTGAATTGTGGCTGAGAGTTGGTAAGGCTTTTAGCAAATCATTTAGCATTGCTTCTGGTGTTCGACAATTGTGCATTTTGTCTCGTTTCCTCTTTAGTTTGGTTACCGATTTTGTTGTGCAAAATTCACTGCAAGAGAAAGATTTTGGCCTTAAATGGTCTGGAGATACGAAAATATCGTATTTGGATTATGCTGATGATTTAGCCCTTTTGGCAAATGAGATTAACTCTTTCATTCTAGCTGTGGATGATACTGGTAATACAGTAGGTATATCAGAGTAAAAATAATGCAGAGAGGTTTGGTTATAAACAGAAAGAATATTAAAACAGAAAGAATATTAAAATGATAAACATTGGTGAGACAGGCTGTTATTCAGTTAATCTGAATGGTTGCAGTCTTGAGTAGATACCACAGTTTAATTATCTTGGAAGCTGTGTAACAGATACTGGTGATGTGCCCCATGAAATTAACAGACGAATAGGAATTGCTGTGGGACTTTTAAGAATTTATGTAGAGTATGGAGAAATAGAAGTATACATCTAAAGACTAAAATTTGACTGTATAATAGTTTGGTTCTTTTTAGGGTTAGTTATGGTAGTGAAACGTGGACGCTTTTTAAACAAGATAACGGGAAACTCGATGATTATGTTTCTAGATGCTTGCGCAGTGTCTTGGGCATTAGGTGGTTCAACTTTGTAAACAATGATGTTGTTAGGCAGAGGAGTCGGTAACCACATTTAAATAGCATATTGTGCAGAGAGAGACTCCATTGGTTTGGCCATTTTGCCCCATATGGATAATTATAGAATAGCCAATAGATTTATGAGCAATGTGCCTAAAGGCCTCAGAAAGAGGGGAAGACCTACGATGCGGTAGACATACAATGTCAAACAGGACCTTGTTAGGGTTGGTATGCAGTGGTCAGTTGTAGCTCAGGACAGCTATGCTTGGAGAACTAAATTGCACGGTCTGGTTGGACCTCTATAACCCATGGCTGCTTGATGATGATACACCTAAAGACTAAAATTAGGCTGTTTAACAGTTAGGTTATTTCTAAGGTTTCTTATGGTGGCGAAACATGAACCCTTTATATTATTTTAACCCCAGGATAACAAGAAACTTGATGCTGGATGATTGCGCAGTATCTTGGGCATTAGGTGGTTTGATTTTGTAAGTATTGATGAAGTTAGAAGAAAGAGTGTCAACCTCCTTTAAGCAATTTTTTCTGCAGAGAGAGCCTGCCTTTTTTTGGCCATGTTATCCGTATGCATAGCTGCAGATTGGTAAACAGGATTATGAACAGTATGTCTAAAGGCTTCAAGGAAAAAGGGGAGATCTAAGACGCGATGGGCAAACTATGTCGAACAGGACCTTTCTAGAATTGGCCTACCGTGGTCAAATGCAGCAGCTGTTCCTCAGGGCAGACATATCTAAAGAGGAAAATCGCACAGCATGGTAAGACCTGTAGCCCATGGCAGCATGTGGATTTTGTATTTATGTATGTATGCATGTCTTGATCATTAAAGACCTACAAAAGTAGTATGTATATGTTACTTGTGTGCAAAAGGTGGTGTGCAAAAGTTAAAATCTCGTGTTATGTCAATGAGAAGCTAATGTCAAAAGTTCAATAACAGGATGGGGCAAATATTTCGTTCGGTGGGTCACATAAGGTGTATCAAACCTTTGATAAGCTGGCTTTGCAAAGAATGGCGTAGTAATACGAGGACATAGGTCTATGGCTTGAGCCTCCCGATTCGCCATTCTAATAACTTTAATCAGACCATTAAAACCCTGTTATGAAAGCTAAAATATTTCGTAGTATTTATCATGAAGGATATTACTCCCAAGCAAAAATTCAGATGTAAGGGGTCAAACTTATCTTGCGCAGCATTTTCTCACTTCTATTCCTCAATATATTGGTCAATGGCCAAAGCCTTTGCTCGTAGCGTGCCAGGCTTGTTTGAATTCCCACTGCACCTGGATGTAGAATTTCTCTGCTAGCCACATATCCATCTGCGAGCCAGTAGTGGATCAAGAAGGATGGCACCCGGTCATGTGCCCCTCTCCCCCTATGGCTCTATGAAAATTAAATTCCTTTCTTGCCTTTCATTTGCATTGTGCAGCCAACTAGTATGACTGATGTTCTTATTGTATACCAAAGCAATCAAATTTTTTGTATCCTCTACTGCAATGGGCTTAGTAAAGACCAACACCATCCTTCAAACAGATCGTTAAGCCGTTTCCCTGCGAACAGGAAAATCATAATCTATGCCCGTTAAAACCTGCTTAACAAATTATCCAGTGATCTGATTAGGCAAAGAAATCTTGGAACCCTTATGTGACCATATGCGGATGCAATAGGTGACACCTTCCCTATTATAGGACAACAACGCCCGCTTATTAGCAACAACACTCACTTACACTATTGTCGCCTTGTCGATTGCTGTCTGGAAAATAGCACTATTAACCGTGTGGAGTGGCCTGCCAGTCTACTGATCAAAATCCGATAGAATATGCATGGGAAGCTCTTGGGAGATGGTTTACTCCCCTGAATCCCACTCCTGCAACACTCGTAAGCTTAAACTTGCTTTAGAGGAGCTGTAGAGATTATGACCCACAGCCCTGTTGGACAGCCTTTTTGACAGCATGAGGCCTACACAAGTGGTAAGAAGTGACCACACTCCGTAATAAACCATTGGGCTATCCTTTTTACCATATAATTTTGGTAATTAAAACTGTTTTTCCATTTCTCAACCATTCTTTTGGATAGTGGTTGTATACTCCTATCTTCAAATTCACATGCACTATTAACCGTGTGGAGTGGCCTGTCAGTGGTTTGATTTGAGCATAAGCTAACTAAGGTACAGCTAAGGGCTTTACAATATGATGGGCTTCGAAACTATGCATTTGGAGTTTTGTCTTGTAGCAGTTATGAGTTTTTATTAAGAGTTGTATTTTTTTTTAATATTCCCTTCGGTCTAAATATAAGTATATATTCCCAGTTGTAAATTTTTTGGGCCTAAGAATTGACATAGCTGAGGGCCTCAGAAGGTTAAAGTCTGGCCCTGAGCAGATCCAACAGGTTTTCAGGTTGTTACTTAATTTATGGAAACCATTGTAGATTGGAGAAGGGCAAAACTAATTTTTATAATGTTTAATTGAAAAACAAAGGAGTATTTCTGATAAAAATCAATAGATTGTACCATGCAACAGATACTGTATGTTTTCTTGGACAATGCTTGGATACCATTCGTGCAGCATACTCAAAAAACATTGTACCAAATATTCTCCCTCCTCAGGAACAGGGGACTGAAATATCAGGACTCTTGAATCACAAAGATGAGAAATAATTATATATTTTTAAAGCAGAGTATAAATAAGACCAAAGTACTACTCCACCAAAAATAATCGCAAGGAATAATAAGCGAATTTGAAATTTACTATTCACTTTTTCTCTTATCTAAAAAATATATTTTTTATATTATTTTTGTAAACATTTGTTATGATATATAGACAGTCGCATCATTTATTTGTGTGCATCGTTTATTTTATACAATACAAATATATCCATTTTGGAGACTGCCTGGTATCTTAATATTATGAATTAAGTTCATCGGACAAAAAAAATTAGTATCTCGCCGTAAGAGGGTTACGTCCGTTCAACAGCAACAGAGGGCACACCAATAATAAACGCGTCCTACAAATAGCTGTGCGCTACAGGGTTCATACAGTGACAAGAAGAGGTTGTGTGCCAAGTGTGTGTGTGTTAGTCGCTCCGTGTAACAAGGGTCCTGCCAAAGATGCTAATGCGTGGAAAAAAGGTGTTATTGCATTGGCCGAGCCAAAGGGCATATTGTACAAGAAGTTGCTGCCTTTGCCGGTGTTTCAAAACATACTGTTCAAAGGGTCGTCCAGCAGTGACGTACATTACAGACCAACGCTAATCGTCACCAGAACTGCGGCAGAAAGACTGTGTTCACCAATAGGGACCGCCGCAATGTGTCGCGCATTACTAGGGCAAAACAGGTATTGCTCCAGTTAGTCAATGCAAAGCCTAAAACAAGCTGTTTCCGAACGAACACTATGAAGGGAACTGCATGCCATGGATATCTGGAGCAGAGTACCGTAGAAGATATCCATGTTAACAGCTCTGCACAAGGCTGCACGTCTACACAAAGACTGGACTGTCGACTCTTGGAAGTGTGTGATCTGGTCGGATGAGTCACGTTTTTGCTTGTACTCGAATGATGCGAGGCGACGGGTACATCGTAAGCCGCATGAAGTCTTCCTTTCGGACTATGTGCAAGGTTCTGTTTAAGCTGGAGGAGACTCTGTGATTTTCTGGGAGTGTTTGACATACGAGGAAATGGGTCCTTTGTTTGCGATGACATTACACTTGAACCAGAAGGGCTATATGGAGCTACTGGACGACCACATGTTGCCTTTTGTATAGCATCTCTGCAGTAAACACCAGAAGGATACCCCAGTCTTCCAAGACAACAACTGTCACGTGCACAGGGCTCGAAGTGTGTTGGATTGGCACGACTAGCATTCTGAAGCCTTCGAACATCTCGACTGGCCTGCCAAATAACCGGATTTGAATCCCATAGAAAACTTGTGGGACTATTCGGGGGCAACACGTGAAGCACCGTTCCAGCCATTCGGCCAATCTGGCCGAACTGCGGCATTTGCTGTTGGAAGAGTGGATGAATATTGATGTGCACTACATCCGTACACTGGTGGCATCCATGCCAGATAGGATTTCGGCTATTCTACGGTCACACGGAGGCATTATGCGCTATTAGGTGACATTCAGCTAGGGGTGACTAATTTTTTGTCCGGTGAGCTTATGACGATTACATACAAGAGCTGAAATACAGTAGCGATGAACTAGAAGATACAGGCTTTGAATAATTCATAGTGTCCCGTTACACTTGATTGGCTGATTCTCTTTGTTCGGAGTGGTCCTTTACACTTGATTAGTTGATGAAACGAATAGTCGAAGACCTTGTTACTTAGCAAAAATCTTGATTATACCAATAGGTTTGCCAACTTTTTATTTTCACAAGGAAGGACATTTAGCTACGAACAGTACAGAAAGGATATTTAAATATGAAAATGTAATAATATATCGAACATCTGGTGTACTGTGGAATGCATATATTTTAACAAAACTTCTCCTCACGTCACGTGACACGAAGGTTGCTAGATCACTAATTTCTAAAAAAAATCGTTGCCAGATATTTTTTCTGAATTCTGTAGTCAACCATAGTTTTCGGATACTTTTTTAAGCGACTGTACGTTAAAATTTTATTTTTTTTTATTTTGAGCTAAATTCTGATATTTTAAAACTTAGCGTTTTCTACCGTCGGGATGTAAAACCATTGGTAGATTCGGGAAACGTGAATACTAATACTTTCATTAATGATTATCTAACACAAAATAATGATTATCTAACATATTGTAAAGACATAAAATTAATGATTATCTAACACAAAAATATTTTCCATTTTTCTCTGAAGAGAAAGAAAAAGTTGAGTGTTTACAAATGAAAACAAAAGCTTGTTTCTTGAAAACGAGCTAAAAATGGCAGGCATGATCAGGGATACTATGCGCTTGAAATGACGTTAGTGGTAACCAAAAAAACGTTTTCACTCTCTGTCCAAAAATTCTTCTTTGGTGGTTATAAATTAGACCATAGCTCATTATGTCAGGCGCCATTTTTATCTCTCATATATCCTTGTCCCTCCTCCCACAAGTGATACATCTTAGGTCGCTCACCTATATAGAGAGACACAAGAAGGAACCAGACCAGTTGCATGACGTAGAGCTTAGGAGGAGTCAGATGCTCGTACCTCTCAGCATCCTTCTCCGCCGCATCCTGCAGGCGATGCTGGATGTTAAGCACGCAGAACAGACCCATCAAGCTATATTTAGCAACACGCAAGATGACACATAGAGCCTGTGATAGTGAGATGTCCGCCCACACCGCCCTCTGGCCAGTGGATTCCGCTGATTAGGCGAATGGCGATGTTTATTTACTTGATTCATGGATGGAGATGAGAGGTAGAAATTTGCACTCTAGTTAGGGATGCAGATGAAATAGAATTGTGGAAAGTACAATTCATTGCTTTAAAACAGTGGTACACAGTTTGTGCCTGTTGTTAACGGTCAGCACAAGAGAAATTTTCTGAGCCTGCGGGACGCAATAAATTGTAGTAAATGTAATTGTCGATCTCAAATTATCTATTACAGAACCTTATAAAACTTTCGTAAAACTTTAAAAAATTCCACTAAAATTCGAGCTGCTGTAATATAACAAAGTTTGGTAATATTACAGCAGCCATATAAGATCCTATCGATACTTTGTGCCAATTTTCTCAAAAACATTGTTTTACCTATTTTAACCTTTAGGACACACTGAAGGCTTTACACATAAATTCAATACTTCACTGAGAAAGTTACAGAAATAATTGCATTGTTTTTTACAAGTTTGTAGCAATAACAACAATAATAATAACTAATCTACTATATCTACCGAGTTTACTATGAACAACTATGAAACGAGAGCAATTTCATTTGTAGTGTACTCTGTATAATCTTGAAACGAGAGCAATTTTAATTTATTCTACTTTGAACAATCATGAAACGAGAGCATTTTTAATTGAATCTACTTTGACCAATCTTAATTGGAATCTATTTTGAACAATCATGAAACGAGAGCATTTTTAATTGAATCTACTTTGACCAATCTTAATTGGAATCTACTTTGAACAATCATGAAACGAGAGCAATTTTAATTGGAATCTACTTTGAATAATCATGAAACGAAAACAATTTTAATTGGAATCTAATTTGAACAATCATGAAACGAGAACAATTTTAATTGGAATCTACTTTGGAAAATCATGAAACGAGAGCAATTTTAATTGGAATCTACTTTGAACAATCATGAAACGAGAGCAATTTTAATTGGAATCTACTTTGAACAATCATGAAACGAGAGCAATTTTAATTGGAATCTACTTTGAACAAACACGAAACGAGAGCAATTTTGATTGCAATCTACTTTGAAAAATCATGAAACGAGAGCAATTTTAATTGGAATGTACTTTGAACAATCATGAAACGGGAGCAATTTTAATTGGAATCTACTTTGAAAAATCATGAAACGAGAGCAATTTTGATTGCAATCTACTTTGAACAATCATGAAACGGGAGCAATTTTAATTGGAATCTACTTTGAACAATCATGAAACGAGAGAAATCTTAATTGGAGTCTACTCTGAATAACAATGAAACGGAAGCTACTGTGTTGAAGTCGCTGAATGATCGTGAAATGGAAAAGGCGTTGCGGAGAAAGTAAACAAATGATGAAACTGTTGTCGTGTCAAGGAGAAATAACTAATGTTTTGCTCTTACGCTTAATTTAGTTTTCTCTCTCTCTCTAATTCTGCATACTAAAAGGATTGATATGAAATTATTTCGTAATGTCTGTAAAAGAAAGTACAATGCAGGAAGTTCATTAAAATATATCTGTTCTGTGATACACAGCTTTTGCTGCCTAGTGGGAAATAAAAAGAATTATTCCTCAGCAATGAGTCCATCTTTGATTCACTACAAAGGACATTCATGCACCCTAATCTACGTGCAAATAAAGCAGCCTCACCTCCATCACCCAGGAAGTGCTGGTGACCAGAAGGAGCTCAGTGAAGAGAAGAGGGCCGGACTGGAAACCCTCAAGCAGTGTGATTCCCAGTCAGTGCGAAGGAGAGTAACCTGCCTCTAACGTCCGTCTTGCTTTCATGCTACATTCCTATCAAAAGCGAGTCGTCATGTCTGGAGATGTGGACAGGCCGGATTTCTGGAAATTCGCTAGATATCCGCGTCACGTGTCTGCGGACGAAAGATTCTGTAGAGAAGAGCAAAAAGAGGTAAGAATGAAAGAGGTAAGATGGGAGATAAGTTTTATAAAAGGATTTTTTTACATCACAAACTTTTCTGTTATTAAATTTTTTTTTCGCTTCAGGATTGAGTGTTTTGTTACAAAAAGTCGTTTTCGAAGAATGACTTTTTTCTTGGGATGGGGTGAACTCATGAAACAATATAATTTTTTAATGTCAAAAGGTCGCTCGTGTGAGGTACACTATATTCCCAGAAGTCATAGAACGCTTCCGTGTTAAGTATTTAGTAATAAGTAATAATAAATATTTTGAAAATAATTTTTTTTCTTTACGTAAATGTGTAGTGGAGGTAAATGTAAGATCCGAATCTCTCTAAATCTCGATTTTCAACAATATTCGTTTAGTATTTAAAGAGTTATAGAAACAAGCATTTAACAGAAGTGTTGCTAGTCATGAAAATTTGCCTCAAACGAAAACTAAAATGAAAATAATTACTATTAAAATAAATTGTTTACTAAAATAAATGCAATTTGGTAATTTTTTTAGATTCTTATTTTTGTTTGTCCATTATGAAGAAAATTGTTTCCAGCAGGCGTGGCACATGATCTTCTATTAAGTATGCCAGTTACAATAACTCTTTAAGTATTAAACGAATCGTGTGGAAAATGAGACTAAGAGATTTATAGAAATTAGTCAAGTGTGAAAAATCCACCCATCCGCCTTCCGGGCTCGAACTCGAGATCTCAAAATTCGCTAGAGATCCACGTCACGTGTCTACGAACTTTTCTGTTTTTACTTTTCGTTTTGATTCTCCAGGCATATATTTACGTAAAGCATGACGAACAGATCCCGGGTTCGAGTCCTGAAGGCGGATTTTTTCACACTTGCCTAATTGCTATAAATGAATATCAGTGCAGTGAGTTTCATTCCTTCCTATTACCGTCTTTTCCCGAAAATAAGACCGGGTCTTATATTAATTTTTGCTCCAAAAGACGCATTAGGGCTTATTTTCAGAGGATATCATATTTTTTTATGTACAACAATCTACATTTATTCATGTACAAAAATCTACCTTTATTCAAATACAATCATGTCATCTTGTTCTGGAACATCATCATAACTCTCCAAACCCCGAATTCCGATCTGAATTTCTTGCGATTCCATTTCCTGGAGAATCATTGGCCCCAATCTCTCATGTCCAGCAATAGATTATAATTAAGTATTTGCAAATACTTAATTATAATCTATTATTATATTATATATATATATATCTTATAATTAAGTATTTGCAAATACTTAATTATAATTTACATTATCATTTATTTTAAATATTAATGTCAATAATATTATTTATTTATATTTAATTATATATTAATATTATTATTTTATAATTCAATACATCGTCGTGTGTTGTAACGGACGTACTAAATGCGTCCGTCTGGCTGACGATCTTAACTGGGGCTTATTTTTGGGGTAGGACTTATATTACGAGCATCCTGAAAAATCATGCTAGGGCTTATTTTCCGATTAGGTCTTATTTTCGGGGAAATACGGTAAAGGAATTTAACTGAGATCGTTAATTTTTCTTCTATGACATTATTTTCGCAGAAGCTTATATTTCAAAGTTAGGAAGCTTTCGATGGGGCTTTCTATTAACATAACATGGAAATGTGTGGTGAATTTTGTTAAAATGATGTGTGTGTCTTTGACTCATCCAACTCGCGGCTCATAAAACTAATAATGAATATACTGAATCTGGCTCATTTATTTTCAAAAATTTTGACTAAACATTATTATTATTAGTTACAGTTATGCAACTAAATAAGATTTACAACTCATAGTATTCATTAAAAATGTACTTTTTTAAATCAAGATAGTTCCTTTATTCTTTAAAAACATAATTATTTTTCCACTTCATTACTCATTAGAAATGCATTTTTTCCTTTTTAAGTGGAGAATTTATCCAGCCACTCCTTAAGAACTTGTTTTTTAGTGGCTTTTCAGAAAGTTTGAATTGGAGAGGCTTCATACGAAAATTTTTTTAGATCATTTACTTATTCAGACAAATTCAAATAAATCATACCTTATTTACGGATGTCCCGCAAATCAAACAGTTTATCTGCAGGAGAGAATAATACATTGTTTCTTTCTTCTTTAATCTGCTAATCTTAATGTATTTATGTCATGTTGCATTTACTATGTACTATAGGGGCGGGGTGGCTCAGTCGGTAGCGCGCCAGGCTCGTAATCTGTAGTTTCCAGGTTCGAGTCCCAGCTGGGTCAGCGTTGAGATTTATCTCCGCAAAATTCCCCGCCCTGCCCACGGTCAGTAGGGGACACCGATGGGCTTGGAAAGGCCGCCGTCCGTCGGATGGGACGTTAAGCCGTGGCCCCGTGTGCGGGAGAGCAATACCCTGTGCACGTTAAAGAACACGCTGTATGGCCTTGACGGGAGGCTACCATCTGTCTCCCAACAGCTGTTCCAGTGGGTCTCCTCCCCCAACCTTCTCTGAGCCTTCGGGGTCCATGTGACCTGGCCATTTAGCCCATGGTGTGCAAAAAAGTGCCGCTCAGAGGTAAAACAACCCAACTATGTACTATCTTACAATTTCAGTTGAAAATTTCGACATTAAATAATATGCTCTTTTACTAAAATTTTTTTGCCTTTTTTCATTTAGAATGAATAGTCAATTAGCAAGTACACCTTAATATAACATAATTTATTTTTCCTCTAGTTTACTTAACTATTAGTTATTTTAAATGCTACTTCAACTAAATTACTTTAAATAAGTAATAGCTGAATTGAATTACTTGAAATAACTATTACTTGAAATTTCTCGAATAATTAGTAGTTCAGTTGGGTAATTCTAAGTAACGTTGTATTTTACATGCTACTTAAACACAACACAAGTAACATGATTACGCTTAACTAAATTGTTAAGAATCATGTTAGAAAATATCGGTTTAAGATATCAAATGTTGTAGAATTATTTCTAAATGGTATAAAGACGATATTTTGGAGCATTTACTGGCTATTTTCTTTAACAATTAAAATTTGTTTTGTTTTCTAAAATGATAAAGATGTGCTAAAAATGTTATAATATAACATTATCTTTCTATGCAATTACGATTAATTAAATTTTTAAAGCCAAATACATTGCGAACCACACTGCAAAATTTGAACGATATTTCAACTTTCGTCGTGCGGTTCGCAAAGAAAATGTTTTAAAATTAAATTAATAGTACTTGCACAAAAAGATAAATATAGCGTTTTCAGGACATCTTTATCACTTGAAGTAATAAAACCTCTTTTATTATTAAAGAAAATAACTAATAAATGCTCTAAACTAGGGGTTCTCAACGTGGGGTACGCGGTAAAATTTTTTGGGGTACGCCGTGAGAGCTCAAACATCGCTAGATCTAGTAACAAAGTCGCTGAGTTGGCAACACTGCTACTGATTACACAACACTGCTATTGATTTTCCATCTTTAATTGCTTTAAAAAATAATTATAGGAACAGGCTGGATGTGGAAGATGACTTGCAACTCTATCTTAGCAAGATAACCGCAACCATTGATGAATTGTGGAAGCGTAAACAAGCGCAACCATTTCACTGATTACCCTGCAAAATGTTATAATTTTATAAGATTTGTTAAATTGTTTATGTCATTTTTTGTGTTTATCGAAAAATGTAATTTATGAATACAAAATTTAATGCGTATATACACAGTCGTATCAGAATAATATGACCACCTACAATAGTATATATATGGTAGGTGGTCATATTATTCTCATACGACTGTGCATATATATATGTTTCATTTTATTCCCATTGTTATACTATAACTATAGTTTTATCTATCTATACAAGGGGTATGCCAGTTATATACACATTTCCAGGGGGTACGTGAAGCATAAAAGGTTGAGAACCACTCCTCTAAACTATTCTTTTTATTTTTTTTATAACACTTCAGCAATTTTATTTTTAAAAGCAATTTGCTTGAGGCGAAAGTCAAATCTGAAAGCCTTTTAACATTAGTGTGTCATGATAAGTTACAAAAAGATCTACTGTTAAGATGAAACTGAAACAGAAAATTCTGACTGTTTGCATAACGAGGTGGTTGAAAGTTTTTTTTTTAGTTTTGAACACTTTTAGTTGGGCAACTGCCGATTGTTCCATTTGGCATTCTCCTGTGGAACTACAGCTCATTAAATAAATTTGGCGAGAAAAGCACAGCGGAGATGGTGGTTGTAGACTGCGAAATAGAGAGGGAAGCAATCACGAGAAACGGGAAGTGCCAAGTACTACGAGAGAAAAGCCGAAGTAATGGGAATCCTCTTAGAAGTGACGATGAGGCGAAGGAAAATTGGCTTTGCGGTAATGAAAGAGATGAAGAGGATGATAAAAGTAATTCGATGAAATGAAGCTGAGTGGAAAGCAAAAGTTGAATGATGGTACTCATCTCTAGTATGATAGTCATTACCTGGGTAATTTCTGTCATCGAAGCAGTTGAATTAAAAAGATTCAAGTTAAACAGATTCAGGATCCAAAGGGATTATTGGACGGTCAGATTCAATAATAAAAAATAAATATATATTTCCTCAAGCAGCTGCTTGCCACAGAGGTCTGACAGGATGCTGTCAGTTTATACGCCATAGTAGAAGGTCTGTGAGGAAGATGGAAGCTCAGTAGAGAAGCAATAGACACACCCATGCCTTGAGCCCGGGCTCGAACACGAGTCTCTTTGATCAGTATCTCGGTCACGTGACGGCTGGATTCATATTCAATGCTAAATTTCACATAAAGAACGGAGCGGCAAAACCTGAAGATCAACGAAGGCAACAACCAATGAAAAGTTGCCACAGCCACACGAGTTCTAGCAACAACAACTCGCAGATGTAATACTCCACCACGGGAAGTATTTCCACGCCAAATGCAATAAATAAATACTTTTCTAACGTAAATTTTTATTAACGTATATTATCATGTAAAGAATCCTAAAATTGTATTAAGTTAATGTAACTTTTGAAGCAACATATTTAGCTTTGCAGCAGCTTCTGCTGTTAAGTATTCCGCATTCAATAGCTCTTTAAATAATAAACTAATATTGTTAAAATTCAGGATTTTGAAACATTCGATTGATATCTGTAATGTCCACTAATCCACTAATCTATTGTTGTTATTAAATATTCAAATGTCCGTAACTCATTAAACACTGAACAAATATTGTTGAAAAACGATATACAGGGTGAATCTGAAAAAGTGGGCAAAACTTTAAGGGTGGTAGAACGCAGCTATACGAGCAATATTCGTCATAGAATGTATGGTCGGAACGCAAACGGCGAGCCGCTAGGTGGCGTTGGAAATGGTATAAAAGGTGCCTGGTGTCTTCGCAAATGTGCGTCGGTCCCTATCCCGCAGGTGTGAAGCCTGCATTACAGCTGGCGGCAGCTCTTTTGAGCAATTTCTTTGAGCATGTACCTCAATTACATTCCTGTTAATAAAATGTTTTCTGAAGTATCTCCTCTCCTTCTTGTGTTCATTCTTTAAATGTGACAGTGGAAAACTACCTTTTAACTTCTCACCGCTTGCGTTCCGACCATACATTCTATGACGAATATTGCTCGTATAGCTGCGTCGACGAATATTGCTCGTATAACCCCGTAAAGTTTTCCCCACTTTTTCAGATTCACCCTGTATTGATATATTTGATTAAGATCTTTATCTGCGATCATATTTTGAAAGTAAAAAACTTATTTTAGAAATTATATAGCTTCGACGTTAGCCTCTCATTGATATACCATAGAGTTGTTCCTTAATTTATGAAAATCAGTGCATTTCTAGTGATATTTTTCAACAAAATGCTTATTTTTAAAATTTCGCATCTTAAAATTTACTCTTGAAATGCTTTCGATAACGTTTCAATACATATAAGCTATTTCACGTGATTTCAAGTCATCAAAACTGTTGGGGGAATATTATCCTAATTTCTTTATTTCTCTCTTTCAATATCGTGTCCTGTGCAATCACCTGTTTGTTACACGTGACTGAAAAACGATACTGAGGTACATTAAACCTTCAGAAGAAAGAGGTGATTTAGTAGTGAAAATATTGGGCGTAGTTTACACAGAATGCGAGATTTTTACGCAGCTCTTCCAATATCTGCAGCCGGAAATAAATATTTCTCTAATTGCCCAACGTCAAGGAAAAGCTGATTTGCTGCAAAGCCAAGGGGCCATTTATCAGACTCATTTTACCATCAACAGCAAGAAAGCAGAGGGAGAGCCAAGCGACGGGAATGACGACGAAACTTGGCGGGAGATTTTGAGGTGAAACCCTTCATTACGGGGGTGAGAGGTGTGCACTAATGTCTGTCTGCCAGAAATAGAGAGATATGTCAGTGCTTGGATGGATGGAAAAATGTTGGAGTCATCGACCCTTATTAAATGCTTTTGCAAGAAATAATGGAAATCGTAATGTTTGGTTGAGACGAAGCATGAGGCACAAAACATTAAGAGGGAACCAGAAAGTTAATATGTATAATCTGAAAGAGAAGTAAATATTAATGAAGAAAGAAACATTCCGAGTTTCTACGACTGTGAAATCGAATGACATGAATGAGATGATGTCGTAGATGAACTTAGGGTTATGAGAGTTAATTAGGAATGGTGTAGAAAGGTGAAATGTTTCGGAAAGTTTGCTTCTTTGTTTACATTTTTTGTTGTTACAAGTGGCATTAACTGTAATGTTGAACTCTTATTTATAATTTTTCTAGTTGAAACAGAAATGACTGACACTAAAAATAAGTATCAGTTAGTGAATAAGGAGTCTTTTTTTTTTCAGAAAGTACATACATATTTGTTCAATGCTCGGTCTTCTCCAAAGTTTGGAATTCTTGTGCAATATATGTTTAATACGCTTTGGATACAATTGCATCATTAAAATAGAAGAGTGGGATTGGCTGATTTCAGTAGCAAGCCAAGATCTCAAGTTGGTGTTCTCTGCTTTGAGTTCCAACTTGTCCTGCTTTGAGATTTTACCTTCTAATTCCAACCCCGACTGAGAAAAGGGACACCGTTGAGCATGAAAATACCTCCGTCTTTCGGATGGGATATTAAGCCGTGACACCGTATAGAAGAACCGTACCCTGTGCACGCCGAAGATCTCACTGGATGGCCTTGATGAGAGGATTCCATCTGTCTCCTAACAGCTGTTCAATCGATCACCTTCTCCAACTTTCTCTAACCTCTTGCGGTCCCTTTAACCAGGCCATTTAACCGATTGTGTGCAAAAAAAATGCCGTTCATAGTTAAGTATCCCAACCCATAGAATTATAGAAATTCTGAAGTATATTTTATGATTTCCTCTCTGTAAACTATAACTTTCTAACTTCATTTTCAAATCGGTAATCGTTATGCTTACCCGTGGTTAAAACAAAACAAGTTTCACATTCGATTTTCCACACTTGAAAAATATTCACTTTTTTGTGAGTGAACCTCTTGTTACGATGCATTCAATAAAATAAAAATAAAAAAATACCCCCTCAAGCAGCTGCTTGCCACAGAGGTCTGACAGGAGCCTGTCAGTTTATATGCCAAAGTAGAAGATCTGAGAGGATGGCAGGACCTCAGCAGAAAAACAACACACACAACCATGCCTTATCCGGGGCTCGAACCCAGGTCCCTAGTCAAACACATAAGGTTAATATTAAAGGCAACGAATTCTGTTCCCTGATTATCCTCACGAATAATAATGTTCGACGACAACTTTAAAGTCAAATATCACGAATATATTTGTATTCAAATTGTACTTGTGATCCTAGACGTCGACAGACAAGATCCTCGTAACAACATAGAGGAGAAATAACATTAGAATTCATTTACTCACAAGCGAAACTCATTCAAATTATGTGAAATGAGTATTTATTTGCTTACTTTGTGTGTTTTTAAAAGAAATTATATATCCTATTTGGGATTATTCCCTCGATCAGCTGCTTCCAACAAAGGTTTGGCAGGAGTCTGCCAATTTAATACGTCATAGAGAAGATTTGTGATGAAGTTCAGACCTCAGCTTGAAGTAAACTCAAGAAATAACACATCTAAGCTTTATTTGGCAGCTCGAACCCAGGTTCCTTCGCACTATAACTAAGCACGCTGTTTAGTTGTTTTACCTGTCTGAACGGCACTTTTTTTAACACAATGAGCAAAATGGCCAGTCCGCAGAGGCTCAGAGTTCGGCAGAAGAAGGGGACCCACTGGACAGCTGTTAGGAGACAGATGGAAGGCTCCCGTCAAGGCCATCCAGTGTGTTCTTTAACTTGCATAGGACATGGTTCTCCTATACAGTACTGTGCAAATTAATTGGGACAATAGGAAAATACAGTAACAAAGTATATACAACTAAAATATTTATTTGTTTAATAGTGTAGTTAATAGTGAATGTGACGACCCCTTAACTTTAATTACTTCTTTCACCCTCTCAACCATTGATGCCACTAGCTTCCCACACATCTTCTTCACTTCAGGGTCGTGGTACTACACTTTCATGACACTTTCTATCATTTTGGTTTTCGTCGTGCAATCCATCTTAGATATGCGAGCTTTAATAATGGCCCACAAATTTTCAATGGGGTTTAGATCGTGTGAATTTCCTGGCCACTCCAATACCTTCAAATGTTGCTGGGTAAAGAAGCTCTTAGCAAGATTAGAATTGTGGCATGGAACCAGATCCTGTTGAAATACCCCATCACCGTTAGGAAACAGCTTCTGCAGTGTTGGGACCATTTTCGCCTCCAGAACGCCTATGTACTTTTTGCTGTCCATCATTCCTTCAATGGGGTGAAGCATCTGTGGCCCGAAAGCTGTGAAACATCCCCAAAACATGACCTTGGGCGGGTGTTTGGGGGATTGCTGGATGTGGCTGAATCGAAGAGGTTCTCCAGGCTTCGCTTGTCCCAACTAATTCGCACAGTACTGTACATAGATCTACGACTGACGACATCCCATCCGACGACTTTTCCATACCCTTCGGTGTCCCCTTTCTGTCCGATGGCAGGGGGGTGTTTAACAGAGATAAATATCCACGTTGGGCCAAGTGGGGCTCAAGACTGCTAATTGCAGATTACGAGTCTGGCGTGCTAATGATTGGATCAGCGACGTCCCTTTGTCTACTAAGTCCATCGCTATAGTGCCGTGGTGTTCAGAGCATTTCACGTTCAGAGTTTGCCCATAAATTACATAAGATTTCTAAAGACGACAGGATGGTTAATGATTTAATTTCGTCGCTTACATGAAGGAGGGTTAAGGTTACTATGCAGTGTTTTAACGCTAAAATAGTATGTTTATTTCTTCAATTTGTCGTCAGTCGTATTTTTCCAATGACAAAAAGAAAAAAAAAAGTTTCTTAGCACATGTAATTTAACTATTATTATCTTAACACTCTCATTCTTTGCTGATTGCATAGCTTTAAAAAACTAAATAACCATTCTTCTCACCTCCCCCCCCCCTCCAAAATAAGGTTTGCTGTTTTCGAGAAGACATGTAAAAATGGAAAAGTATTCTATAAAGGGAGACGGAGGAGAGAAGTCGGCAGGCATTCAGGGATCTAAAAAAAAGCAAAAAACGGAAGAGGAGATAGGAAAGCAAGAGACCGGAATTCCATTGAAATTAACTTTTATCCTAGACCCCCCCCCCCTCACACACACACCACCCAGTCCCGGATCTAGAAACAAAATCGAGGGGGGAGGGCAAGAAACACAGTATAAAAGTCCCCCCTCCGTTTTCCGGGTTTTTAGAAAAATGCATGAAATATAAATGAGTTTAATAAGTTTTTCTTCTTTTACCCTTACTCGCATTCTGAAGAGGGGGAGGGGAGCATGGTCCCCTTGGCCCCTCTAGATTCGGCCCTGCACCCATAAATCCAGTCCTGTCTGAAAGAGATTGGGAGAGAAAGTAAAATTCGGCCAAAATAACATTACTTATTTTATGGAGGAGCCCTCACTTCCTCCTCAGTTTTTAGGGGTGGCTCAGTCGGTAGCGCGCCAGGCTCGTAATCTGTAGTTCCCAGGTTCGAGTCCCAGCTGGGTCAACGTTGAGATTTATCTCCGCAAAATTCCCTGCCCTGTCCACGGTCAGTAGGGGACACCGACGGGCTTGGCCATCTGTCGGATGGGACGTTAAGCCGTGGCCCCGTGTGCGGGAGAGTCATACCCTGTGCACGTTAAAGAACACGCTGGATGGCCTTGACGGGAGGCTACCATCTGTCTCCCAACAGCTGTTCCAGTGGGTCCCCTCCCCCAACCTTCTCTGAGCCTACGGGGTCCATGTGACCTGGCCATTTAGCCCGTGGTGTGCAAAAAAGTGCCGCTCAGAGGTAAAACAACCCAACCCTCCTCAGTTTTCGTAATAGCGAACTGAAACATTTCAGTTAGTTTTTTTTTCATCAAATTCCGAAAAAAATCGAAATTAGTTTGTAGAGAGATGCTTTTATATGCGTCTGAAGGCGAGTCGTGTTGCGAAATAAAGATGAGAAGTCTTATACACCGAAGAGCCAAAACATTACGACCGGTTAACTCGTGAAAATTAATTTAGACCCTGGAATTCTTTTTACCGCTGATAACTCATTACTCGTGTTAGAGGTTCATTTAAAAGTACGTTCAAAAAACATCTAGGAAGAGGAAATCAACTTTTTTAATAAGGTTTTGGCTGTTTTAACTCTTAAAGGCATTTTTAATGCATTTTGAGCTGAGTTGGGTTGTTCTACCTCTGAGCGGCACTTTTTTGCACACCATGGGCTAAATGGCCAGGTCACATGGACCCCGAAGGCTCAGAGAAGGTTGGGGAAGGGGACCCACTGGAACAGCTGTTGGGAGACAGATGGTAGCTTCCCGTCAAGGCCATCCAGCGTGTTCTTTAACGTGCACAGGGTATGGCTCTCCCACACATGGGGCCACGGCTTAACGTCCCATCCGACGGACGGCTGCCTTTTCAAGCCCATCGGTGTCCCCTACTGACCGTGGGCAGGGCGGGGAATTTTGCGGAGATAAATCTCAACGCTGACCCAGCTGGGACTCGAACCTGGGAACTACATTTTGAACTGAATGATAAAGGCTATGTTGAGTTGTTGTTTTTTCTCTCTAAGCAATACTACTTTTCCAAACAAGGAGCTCAAAGTCATAGGGCAGGACACGCACTGAACAAGAGACAGATGGCTTTCGGTTGAATTTTTTTTTTCTTTTGAGCGACCTTTTTCCGCATACAATAAGCTAAATATAAACTAATAGCACAAGGATCCCGAGAACTCTGAGAAAGCTGGGGAAGGGATCTACTGGATACAATTTGGGAAACGTTTAGCCATTTCAGCCATTCAGTGTGTTCTTTAACGTGCATATGGTACGACTCTCCCGCAAACGGGGACACGGCTTAACGTCTCATCCGACGGACTGCGGCCTCTCCAAGCCCAAAGGTATCCCCTTTCTCCCCGAGGATAGAACGACGGTTAGTGCGGAAAAATTCTCAACGTCCTCTCAGGAGACTCGAATCTGCAACTGCAGATTACGAGTCTGACTCTCTACCAAGTGAGGCAGCACCCGTCCCAGAGACAGGTGTAAATCTCCTATCGAAAACTTTCAGCGGGTTTTTTTTAACGAGCTTAGGGTGCTTTTCTCCTGTACAAAGAGCCACGACTTAATGTCCTTTAGACAGATTGCGGCTTTTCCATTCCCATAAGTTCCTTTTTCTTAACGAGATCAGAATGGAGATTAATAGAGAAAAATCTGAATGCAGGCTCAGTTACGACTCGAAACTGGGAACGGGATATTAAGAGCCCGAACTACTTCATACCGAGAGAATATCATCTCTACCGCAGAACGAGATAAAGTACAAGGCAAGCTTTCCGTCAAGCGATAAGTTGGCGATGGAAATGAAGATGACGTTTGGAAGGAAAGTCCATTCGCAATGACATTAAAAGCAATATGACACCCCAAGACCTCAGGGTGAGGGTAGGCTCAGTCGGTAGCGTGAGGCTCGTAATCTGCAGTTTCCAGGTTCGAGTCCCAACTGTTCCTGTATTTGGATATCAGTGTCCCTTTTCTTACGGAAGGCGGGATGAGAAAAGGGACACCGATGGTTTTGGGAAAGGCCATGGTCCGTCGGATCTTTCACTCTTTATCACGTGTGGAAGAAAGCATACTCTGTGCACACGAAAGGGCACATTGGATGACCTTGACAGTAGGGTACCATCTGTCTCCTAACAGCTGCCCAGTGGGTCCTCCTCCCCATCTTTCTTTGAGCCGTTTTTGTCCTTCTGATCTGGTCATTTAGACCATTTTGTGTAAAATAGAGTCGCTCAGAGGCAAATCAGCCAGACAACCTCATAAACTCCTACAGTAACTGATTGCCCTACACCTACTGCTTCTCTTTAACTGGGGGCGGGGGTGGCTCAGTCGGTAGCGCACCAGGCTCGTAATCTGTAGTTCCCAGGTTCGAGTCTCAGTTGGGTCAACGTTGAGATTTATCTCCGCAAAATTCCCCGCCCTGCCCACGGTCAGTAGGGGACACCGATGGGCTTGGAAAGGCCGCCGTCCGTCGGATGGGACGTTAAGCCGTGGAACCGTGTGTGGGAGAGACATACCCTGTGCACGTTAAAGAACACGCTGGATGGCCTTGACAGGAGGTCTACCATCCGTCTCCCAACAGCTGTTCCAGTGTGTCCCCTCCCCCAACCTTCTCTAGCCTGCGGGGTCCATGTGACCTGGCCATTTAGCCCATGGTGGGCAAAAAAAGTGCCGCTCAGAGGTAAAACAACCCAACAACCCAACTCTCTTTAACCGCTCCATCCGCCCACCTTACAATCAAAATTTCATCTTTGATTTATCTTCACTCTTTCGTTGCATAAACATTTCGAAGGTTAAAAGCTAAAAGACTTCCCTATCGTAAAACTAAAGTTTTTTAAGTTAAAACCATTTATTAAGGTTTCCTCTGTAATCAGATTTTCTTCCCTGAAGTTGTTTCAGTTTTAGAATCATCTTCGCTTTTAAAAGCTTTCCTCTAATTTCTCCATCCATTAGCGCCCCTTGCAGAGCTGCTTCTCCTGCAGACATCACCTCCTTTAATGCAATTCAAACTCTTCGTCTTTTCCTGTCGTTTTCTCAAGTGTCCTGTTGGCACCGCTTTGTGCAAGGACAAAGCCATGCTCATTGTCTGCATCGGTCTCCTATTGTCTCCACATCTTCTAGTTCCTCTTTGCCTAGTCATTACTTCTTCACTCTTTCGAACATCAGCACCTGCGCGTTATCTTTCACTGCTTTGTTTTGCTCGGCAGCATCCATATCGGAGACATTATTTTCCTCCTTCATCTGCTTTCTCCGTTTCATCGATTAGGGTCTTCATTTTGCCGTCTGTAATGGCCAACGGTGTATCGAGTTTGCTGATAGAATGATGTGGATTCGTTCTGTCATTAAAGTTTTCGTCTTTCGTGAAAGGGGCGGAGGTGGCTCAGTAGGCAGCGCGCCAGGCCCATAATCTCGGGTTCCTTTGCTCGAGTCTCGCCTGGGCCAGTGTTGAGCTTTATCTCTGCCAAACTCCCCACCCTGTCCTTGGTCAGTAAGGGACACTGATGGGCTTGGAAAGGCCGTTGTGCGTCTGATAGGATGCTAAGCCGTGGCTCCGTATGCGGGAGAGCTATACCATGTGCACGTTTAAAAACAATCTGGATGGCCTTGATGGGAGGCTACCATCTGCCTCCTAACAGCTATCCAGTGGCTCTCCTTCCTCCAACCTTCTCTGAGCTCTCGGGTTTTAAAGTGCGGCTCAGAGGTAAAACAACCCAACCCTATCGGGAAAGGTGTGTCTTAGTGTGTGTGCGCGTGTTTTTTTTGGGGGGGGGAGGGGGGCGATGGCTCAATCAGTAGTGCGCCAGTCTCATAATCTGATGTACCCTGGTCCGAGTGTTTTGGGGTGGCTCGACGTTAGGGGTGAACTTATAAAAAAAAGGTGGGCAAGGGGCTAAATCAAAGCGTTGTGTTATTTTCATCCGATTTAACATTCATTAGAGAGTAGGCAGGATGCCGCAATTGCTGGTGATTGAAGGCGATGCCCAAATTAGTGCAGTACAAACAATTTTTCCAGGTAAACACATTTTTTACACAACAAAATATTTTTCAACGTGACATAGGTACAAGGACCTCCTGGGGTGACCAGTAGAGGGACCAAGGCAGTGGCGGAGATTCCATTCGTCTCACAAATCATACACTCTATTTCTAAGAGGATCGAGACCAGAATGGGAAAATGCGACAGTACCTCGTTTCATTGTCGTGGAGGAAACGGTGAGACTCTCAGTTCATTTGCGCCAGGGTGGTCCTGCGACTCACCAAGGAAAATTGTTCTCAGTTTATCCTGTTCTCAGATCAGGGTCTCAAGATCAGATTTGGGATCGGGTCATGTCATCCCATGCCATTGTTCTTCGTTGGGGCTCCACGATACCTATCATGCACCCTAGTGGAAAAGTCTGTCGATTATCTACTTTGGGTGCTCTCTTGACAAGAGCCTGGGGGTCCCTGAAACCATCTGGGTTCGCATGGGACTTTACAATTGGTTCACTGCTCACTCGGCTCGCAGCTCGCCACGTTGCTGAAGTTATTATTCGCTTTCACTGGAATCTTCTTCCCAGATGTCCCCTCAGTTGGTGGAAGAAAGATGGAAGAAATGGGGAGGGAGGCTGAGATCCAAACGACCTAAACAACAATATGGCGGAGAGACTCTGGCTCTGACAGATACGTCGGGTTCTTATTTCAAGAAATGTGAGCACGAAAATATGAATCGCAATAAGTTTGTTATATTACAAACATGTTTTTTAATCGCGTATCAATATTTTTTCTTCTATTACAATTGTTTTATTATTATGAAATAGCCAAGAAATCCTAATGGCCTCAGAAAGAGGGGGAGACAATGTCAAAAAGGACCTTGTCAGAACTGGTGTGTAGTGGCCAGATGCAGCAGACGTATCTCAGGACAGATATGCTTGGAGAACTAAATTTCATAATCTGGTTGGACCTCCGTAGCCCACGGCTGCTTGAGGATGAGGATGATGAAAGGGGAGATATTTTCATTTCTTTAAAGTAGAAATAAGAGTGAATACAAGTAAACTGACAGCATTGTATGAAACTAGTTGATCAAGTAGGGAATATTAAGAGAATTAAGATTGGGGATATTGCATAATATTCTTTCTGCTGTTATGCGAAAAGGGGCACTTTTGTTTCGTAGGCCCTAGACCCCTCTGTCTCATAGGTTGCCCAGACACTTCTGTTTCATAGGTCCTAGGCACTATTGTTTCGCAGAGCCTTAGCACCTCTGTTTTATTGGGCCTAGTCACTTCTGTTCCATTGGCCCTAGACACTTCTGTTTCATAGTTCCTTGGCATTTCCGGTCATCATTTCTGATTTATTGGTCCTTAACACTTCCGGTTTAGTGATCCTAGACATTTCTCATTTATTGGTTCTGAGTGCTTCAGATTTATTGACCCTAGGCATTTCTGTTTTATTCGCCTAGACACTACTTTTTAGTAGTCCCTAGAACCATCCCTCCCCACTTTTTTTATTTTTCATTGACTCTAGGCCCTTCTGTTTTCGAATGAATTTCGTAATTCATTTGGCGGATGCATTTTTTGTTAGTGTATTGATTTCGGTGGGTAGAGTGGTGACCAAAATCATCTTGAATAACGTTTCTCGGATAACAAAACAATCTGTAGCAATTGTTTCAATCACTATTTATTTTATATTCAAGAACAGATCATTTTCATAGTTTTTATGTAGGGCTTTCAGAAAGTTCTTGACACGTGTCTGTAGATTTTTCACTCGCTTCTCTGAAGTTAACGAGCTACGACTTGTTCGTTTTTTTTTTTTTTAATTCTTTATTCAAGTGATTGACACAGTGTCCATATTTTAAATATCGTGACCCGCAATGCTATAAGCTCATCTGCAGGAGATTGAGTAATTTCAATTTCTACATAAAATATATAACACATGATTTACAAACAATTTATAATAAAATTTAGAGACACAGTCAGTACACAGAGACACAGTTAGTAACCCCAATTTCTTAAATATAGGACGAGATTCAGAGAAGCGACCTTTATGGTCAATGATTCTAACTATAAATTTTTGCAGAATCAACAGCCTGTTTAAATTTGTTTTTGCAGCGCCTCCCCAGGCTTTTATTGCATAGTGTAGCTGACTATATACACAAGAAGAATATAACATTTTTAAACTGTTTTATCGAGTAAGAATCTTAGTGTATAAAATTTTCCTATAAATGGTTTTATCTTATCCACAGTATAATCAGTGTGATACTTACATGAAAGGCTTTTATCAATAATCACTCCTAGGTATTTAATTTGATCAACCTTCGTAAGACGTTCGCAACTGCAATTTAGGATGTTGTAACAGTCCTTGTGATGAGAAACTACTCCAGAGTCACTGCTACCATCAGCTGATGCCTTCAACTGGAATTTTATATAGCATGTTTTAGCCTTATTTAAATTTAATTTATTCAACATTAGCCATTGATAGAGACAATGAATATCTCTGTTTGCCATTTGATATAACTACTCATAGGTGTTACTTTTGTATAACAAAACAATATCATCAGCGTAAGAAATAATTTCTGCCTCAAAATTTTTGTCAAATATATCGTTTACATATAATATAAATAGCAGAAGTCCTAGTACAGAACCTTGTGGTACACCTGTATTAATATTTTTCATAGAACTATATATATATCATTTATCCTAACGATTTGTGAACGATTTTTCAAGTAGGATTTTAGCCATGTAAAACTGGTACCTCTGATTTCATATTTATAAAACTTAGCCAGCAATATTTCATGATTTGCCAAATCAAAAGCCTTTTTTAAGTCCAAAAATATTGCGAGTGTTTTAAAATCTTTATCCAAAGACCACGTTAATGAATTTATTAAATGTAAAATAGCATCTTCTGTGCTTTTTTTCTGCTGAAATCCATATTGGTTCTTTGCTATTATGTTAAACTTTAATAAAAAATTGTTCAACCTGAAAAAAAATAACTTTACCAGTATTTTTGAAATTATCGGAAGTAAAGCAATAGGCAATAATTTTCTGTAAGAGTTTTGTTTCCTTTTTTGTAAATAGAAACTATTATTGAACATTTTAAGGCATTTGGGAAAATACCAGAAGATAAAGACATATTAAACAAGTAGCACAATGTCGTTCGCATCGATGGATATATTGCTTTAAAATTATCCACGTTTATGTCATCCCAGCCAACCAATGAAACTGCTATCAGACCCATTGAATTACCCTGCGAAATGAATATTCTGTCTTTTAACTTACGATCTTCAGGCACTACCAAATCTGATTCCGAATTACCAGTTTCATATTCAGTAGCTATATTTATAAAATAATCATTGAAAGCATTAACTATTTATTTCAGTGGAACTATCTGTAAAATATACCATTTTGTTATTTAAGCTCATTTCAAACAGATGATTTTTATTTTTTTTCCTACTATTTGTATTAATTACTTCATTTATAATATCCCATTTCTTCATTGTGTTATTTCCAGTATATGCCAGTTTTGCTTGAAAATACGAATTTTTAGTTTTTGATATTATGCTATTTAAGGAGTTTCTGTAACTTTTGTAATAGTTAGCATCAATTCTGTTTTTTCGCCATAATCTATGTAAATGATTTCGGTACTGTATTGACTTAATAAGTTCTGTGGTTATCCACGGTTTTAAATATTTTATTTTTTTATTCACATTTCTCTTTACTGTAGCTTTCTTAACTAATTTTTTTAAGTCCTCAAAGAAACGATCAAAAGCTTCATTTACTTCCTAATAATTTTGTATATGATTCCAACTATGATCCTTGAAGTCTTGTTGTAATTTCACTTTGTCTGTGTAAATAATTGACTGTATTGGCTCCTTAGCTTCGATTGAGACATTTGCTGTTGAAGAAAAGTTGAAATAAATCATATAATGATCTGTGATGTCCGTAGTTACAATATAGGGGCAGCAAGAAAAGGAACTTATTTTCCTTATGAATAAATGATCCATACAAGTTTGTGATTGCGATCTCGTAATCCCCGTAATATAATTTGACAAGTTGAATAGAGTCATAAGATCTAAATTTTATGGCTAAACAAAATTAACCAAAGCAAAAAGATCAAGAATGCATTTTGAGGAACTTAATATCTTATCAGATATTAATTAAATTTGACTCATTGTCAATTATGATGGCATTTGAGTCGTCATTTTTCCTTAGGAATATTTTCCCAAAATTAATCCATACATATTTACATTTAAATTCCTTTTGAAGAGCTTTGACTTTATAAAGTAATCTCTTCCTTCCTATTGATAATTGCTCATTTATGTAAAATGGTTTCTCTTCCATTTCTTCATTTAGCGAATTTAGAAATAACTTCTTTCCTTTATCTTTTCCCTTCTAACTACTTATTTCTGATGTCTTCGTTCTTAAACTCTATTACAATATTTCCAGGTTTATCCGCGTTACGAGACTGAACCCTTTTAATTAAATTTATGTCCTCTTCTTTCTGGGGAATTGTTTTATGGATTCTTCTGATCATAACGAAGACATCAGAAATAAGCAGTTAGAGGGGAAAAGAAAAAGGATAGAAGTTATTTCTAAATTCGCTAAATGAAGAAATGGAAGAGAAACCATTTTACATAAATGAGCAATTAACAATAGGAAGGAAGAGATTGCTTTATAAAGTCAAAGCTCTTCAAAAGGAATTTAAATATAAATATGTATGGATTAAATTGGGAAAAATATTCCTAAGGAAAAATGACGACTCAAATGCCATCATAATTGACAATGAGTCAAATTTAATTAATATCTGATAAGATATTAAGTTCCTCAAAATGCATTTTTGATCTTTTTGCTTTGGTTAATTTTTTCTAGCCATAAAATTTAGATCTTATGACTCTATACAACTTGTCAAATTATATTACGGGGATTACGAGATCGCAATCACAAACTTGTATGGATCATTTATTCATAAGGAAAATAAGTTGTAATATAGTAGACACCTTATTTACAATTAATTGTAAATTCTCCTGCGGTTTTTGGGGTATACCAACAATCTCTAGATTTTTTTAATGCATCTTGTCTTAAATCATTAATCTTAGACTCCAATATGTTAATTTGTTTTTTCAGTAAAAATATATTTCCCTAGTTTCTTCAAGATCAGACCTATGACATTTAAGCTCATTCATAATTAATTCATTTTCCTTTACGAAGTCATCTATTTTTTTTTTTACCACAGAATTCAACAGATCTAAGAATATCAACATTTTGTTGATTAATTCTTTTATCAAACTCTGCGAATTCCTTCCTAATTTCCAACTTAAAAATATTAATTAGCTGCTCTTTAAAATTATGATCAGAAGAATCCATAAAACAATTTGTCTGGAATGGTTATGTTCATCTCCCATAGATGGCTGCACATGTTCCACTTCACTTGTAGATAGGGGATTGCCCATCGTTGAGGTAACTCTTTCTTCTTACAATTATTAGATACCCATTTGCTTCTTCTGTCTACTGACATATTTCTATAAACCTCGAGTCTTATCCCCACACATCCAATAAGAAAAGTAGCTTTACATGAACCATAACACTGTAAATATTCCTTTTTTAAATTCCCGTCCTTACTACACACCTTACAAGTAAATTCCTTGTATCCATGCCTTACCTGGGGCTCGAACCCAGGTCCCTTATTGATATAAGCCAAGCGTGCTAACCACTTGGTCATGCGATGGATAAGTCTTTCAAATTCCATCTCAATTAATAAATTTAGACAGTTTTCAGTATCATGTTCTTTTTGGGTTGGGTTCTTTTACCTCTGAGCCGCACTTTTTTGCACACAATGGGATATGGCCAGGCCACAAGGACCCCGAAGGCTCAGAGAAGGTTGGGGGAGGGGACCCACTGGAACAGCTGTTGGAGAGAAAGATGGTAGCCTCCCGTCAAGGCCATCCAGCGTGTTCTTTAACGTGCACAGGGTATGGCTCTCTCCCGTACACGGGCCACGGCTTAACGTCCCATCCGACGGACGGCGGCCTTTCCACGCCCATCGGTGTCCCCTACTGACCGCGGGCAGGGCGGAGAATTTTGCGGAGATAAATCTCAACGCTGACCCAGCTGGGACTCGAACCTGGGAACTACAGATTACGAGCCTGGCGCGCTACCGACTGAGCCACCCCCGCCCCATGTTCTTTTTGAATTCATAGCATCTATATTAATGTCCCTTATTATTTATTATCTGGTTCTTTTCCTTTGCTACATTATTTAACCAATGTTTAAAGTTTGTCTGAAGCAGATTGATGTTAGTGCTTGGTGATCTACAAATTGTTACAATATTATAAGCGATATTCTCCTTTTTTAGATTTAAACCTAATAACACTGCTGGCATCATTTCACCATTCTATTTGCTCTATGTCCAAACTATCTCTATCGTATACAGTAATACCTCATAATATTTTTATTTGTTTCCTTTTTTCTATTTTTTAAAAATATTTTATGTTAAAGATATTACTCTTTGTTTGTTTAATGTTTGTTTCTATAAGAACTCAAATGATATATTTATTAACTCAATGATGATTTAATAATATTATGTAGTCATTGATGGTAACGTTAAACAGATTCCAGTATTTCGTTTGACTTCTAATATTTACATGTAATATTCCTAGATTATATTTATTAAGTAAGTTATTGGATTCATTTTTAAACCAATTAGCAACTTCAGTATTATTTGAAAGGTAGTCATTACTCTTACAATCATTAAAATCATCTATCATCTCATCGAACATTTTAACAAAAAAATTTAGATTATAACGAATAGAATACACATATATTATTGGTTTTCAAAATTTGTGAACATGTCTACATATGTAATTTTCTCACCGTCCGACTTTCCAAACTTGATCTTACCGTCCTTGAGAGTTTGTCTAAACTTGTCATTTCGTGTTAAAAACAAAGACTTTATTTATTATTCTTCTCTTCGCTGGCGGCTGAAATAGAATGGAGGGTGGCATAGGCAACTCAAATAGAATAGTGGGTGGCATAGACAACTGAAATGGAATGGAAGGTGGCATTGGAAACTGAAATGAAATGGAAGGTGGCATGGAAACTGAAATGAAACGGAAGATGGCATAGGCAACTGAAATAGAATGGAGGGTGGCATAGGCAACTGAAATGTAATGGAAGATGGCATTGGAAACTGGAATGAAATGGAAGGTGGCATAAGAAACTGAAATGAAACGGAACGTGGCATAGGCAACTGAAATAGAATGGAGAGTGGCATAGACAACTGAAATAGAATGGAGGGTGGCATAGGCAACTGAAATAGAATGGAGGGTGGCATAGACAACTGAAATGGAATGGAAGGTGACATTGGAAACTGAAATGAAATGGAAGGTGGCATAGGAAACTGAAATGAAATGGAAGGTGCATTGGAAACTGAAATGAAACGGAAGGTGGCATAGGAAACTGAAATGAAACGGAAGGTGCCATAGGAAACTGAAATGAAACGGAAGGTGGCATAGGCAACTGAAATAGAATGGAGGGTAGCATAGGCAACTGAAATGGAATGGAAGATGGCGTAGACAACTGAAATAGAATGGAAGTGGCATAGACAACTGAAATAGAATGAGGGTGGCATAGACAACTGAAATGGAATGGAAGGTGACATTGGAAACTGAAGTGAAATGGAAGGTGGCATAGGAAACTGAAATGAAATGGAAGGTGCATTGGAAACTGAAAAGAAACGGAAGGTGGCATAGGAAACTGAAATGAAACGGAAGGTTGCATAGGAAACTGAAATGAACCGGAAGGTGGCATAGGAAACTGAAATGAAACGGAAGGTGGCATAGGCAACTGAAATAGAATGGAGGGTGGCATAGGCAACTGAAATGGAATGGAAGGTGGCATTGGAAACTGAAATGAAATGGAAGGTGGCATAGGAAACAGAAATGAAACGGAAGGTGGCATAGGCAACTGAAATAGAATGGTGGGTCACATAGGCAACTGAAATAGAATAGAGGTTGGCATAGGCAACTGAAATGTAATGGAAGGTGGCTTTGTAAACTGAAATGAAATGGAAGGTGGCATAAGAAACTGAAATGAAACGGAAGGTGGCATAGACAACTGAAATAGAATGGTGGGTGGCATAGGCAACTGAAATAGAATGGAGGGTGGCATAGACAACTGAAATGGAAAGGAAGGTGACATTGGAAACTGAAATGAAATGGAAGGTGGCATAGGCAACTGAAATGAAACGGAAGGTGGCATAGGAAACTGAAATGAAATGGAAGGTGGCATAGGAAGCTGAAATGAAATGGAAGGTGGCAAAGGCAACTGAAATGAAACGGAAAGTGGCATAGGCAACTGAAATAGAATGGAGGGTGGCATAGGCAACTGAAATAGAATGGTGGGTGGCATAGGCAACTGAAATAGAATGGAGGGTGGCATAGAAAACTGAAATGGAATGGAAGATGGCATTGGAAACTGAAATGAAATGGAAGGTGCCATAGGAAACTGAAATAAAATGGAGGGTGGCATAGACAACTCAAATGGAATGGAAGGTGTCATTGGAAACTGAAATGAAATGGAAGGTGGCATAGGAAACTGAAATGAAATGGAAGGTGCCATAGGTAACAGAAATGAAATGGAAGGTGGCATAGGAAACTGAAATGAAACGGAAGGTGGCATAGGCAACTGAAATAGAATGGTGGGTCACATAGGCAACTGAAATAGAATAGAGGTTGGCATAGGCAACTGAAATGTAATGGAAGGTGGCTTTGTAAACTGAAATGAAATGGAAGGTGGCATAAGAAACTGAAATGAAACGGAAGGTGGCATAGACAACTGAAATAGAATGGTGGGTGGCATAGGCAACTGAAATAGAATGGAGGGTGGCATACACAACTGAAATGGAAAGGAAGGTGACATTGGAAACTGAAATGAAATGGAAGGTGGCATAGGCAACTGAAATGAAACGGAAGGTGGCATAGGAAACTGAAATGAAATGGAAGGTGGCATAGGAAGCTGAAATGAAATGGAAGGTGGCAAAGGCAACTGAAATGAAACGGAAAGTGGCATAGGCAACTGAAATAGAATGGAGGGTGGCATAGGCAACTGAAATAGAATGGTGGGTGGCATAGGCAACTGAAATAGAATGGAGGGTGGCATAGAAAACTGAAATGGAATGGAAGGTGGCATTGGAAACTGAAATGAAATGGAAGGTGGCATAGGAAACTGAAACAAAATGGAAGGTGGCATAGGCAACTGAAATAGAATAGAAGGTGGCATAGGCAACTGAAATAGAATGGAAGGTGGCATTGGAAACTGAAATGAAATGGAAGGTGGCATAGGAAACTGAAATCAAATGGAAGGTGGCATAGGAAACTGACATGAAATGGAAGGTGCCATAGGAAACTGAAATAAAATGGAGGGTGGCATAGACAACTCAAATGGAATGGAAGGTGTCATTGGAAACTGAAATGAAATGGAAGGTGGCATAGGAAACTGAAATGAAACGGAAGGTGGCATAGGCAACTGAAATAGAATGGAGGGTGGCATAGGCAACTGAAATAGAATAGAGGGTGGCATAGGCAACTGAAATAGAATGGAGGGTGGCATAGACAACTGAAATGGAATGGAAGGTGGCATTGGAAACTGAAATGAAATGGAAGGTGGCATAGGAAACTGAAATGACATGGAAGGTGGCATAGGCAACTGAAATAGAATGGTGGGTGGCATAGGCAACTGAAATGGAAAAGAAGGTGGCATTGGAAACTGAAATGAAATGGAAGGTGCCATAGGTAACAGAAATGAAATGGAAGGTAGCATAGGAAACTGAAACGAAACGGAAGGTGGCATAGGCAACTGAAATAGAATGGAGGGTGGCATAGGCAACTGAAATAGAATAGAGGGTGGCATAGGCAACCGAAATAGAATGGAGGGAGGCATAGACAACTGAAATGGAATGGAAGGTGGCATTGGAAACTGAAATGAAATGGAAGGTGGCATAGGCAAACAAAAATAAAATGGAGGGTGGCATAGGCAACTCATATAGAATAGAGGGTGGCATAGGCAACTAAAATAGAATGGTGGGTGGCATAGACAACTGAAATGGAATGGAAGGTCGCATTGGAAACTGAAATGAAATGGAAGGTGGCATAGGAAACTGAAATGAAACGTAAGGTGGCATAGGCAACTGAAATAGAATGGAGGGTGGCATAGGCAACTGAAATGGAATGGAGGGTTTCATTGGAAACTGAAATGAAATGGAAGGTGGCATAAGAAACTGAAATGAAACGGAATGTGGCATAGGCAACTGAAATAGAACGTTGGGTGGCATAGGCAACTGAAATAGAATGGAGGGAGGCATAGACAACTGAAACGGAATGGAAGGTGGCATTGGAAACTGAATTGAAATGAAAGGTGGCATAGGAAAGTGAAATGAAACGGAAGGTGGCATAGGCAACTGAAATAGAATGGAGGGTGGCATAGGCAACTGAAATGGAATGGAAGGTGGCATTGGAAACTGAAATGAAATGGAAGGTTGCATAGGAAACTGAAATGAAATGGAAGGTGGCATAGGAAACTGAAATGAAATGGAAGGTGGCATAGGAAACTGAAATGAAATGGAAGGTGACATAGGTAACAGAAATGAAATGGAAGGTGGCATAGGAAACTGAAATGAAACGGAAGGTGGTATTGGAACCTGAAATGAAATGGAAGGTGGCATAGGAAACTGAAATGAAATGGAAGGTGACATAGGTAACAGAAATGAAATGGAAGGTGGCATAGGAAACTGAAATGAAACGGAAGGTGGCATAGGCAACTGAAATAGAATGGAGGGTGGCATAGGCAACTGAAATAGAATAGAGGGTGGCATAGGCAACTGAAATAGAATAGAGGGTGGCATAGGCAACTGAAATAGAATGGAGGGTGGCATAGACAACTGAAATGGAATGGAAGGTGGCATTGGAAACTGAAATGAAATGGAAGGTGGCATAGGAAACTGAAATGAAATGGAAGGTGGCATAGGCAACTGAAATAGAACGGTGGGTGGCATAGGCAACGGAAATGGAAATGAAGGTGGCATTGTAAACTGAAATGAAATGGAAGGTGGCATAGGAAACTGAAATGAAACGGAAAGTGGCATAGGCAACTGAAATAGAATGGAGGGTGGCATAGGCAACTGAAATAGAATAGAGGGTGGCATAGGAAACTGAAATGAAATGGAGGGTGGCATAGACAACTGAAATGGAATGGAAGGTGGCATTGGAAACTGAAATGAAATGGAAGGTGGCATAGGAAACTAAAATGAAATGGAAGGTGGCATAGGCAACTGAAATAGAATGGTGGGTGGCATAGGCAACTGAAATGGAAATGAAGGTGGCATTGCAAACTGAAATGAAATGGAAGGTGCCATAGGTAACAGAAGTGAAATGGAAGGTAGCGTAGGAAACTGAAACGAAATGGAAGGTGGCATAGGCAACTGAAATAGAATGGAGGGTGGCATAGGCAACTGAAATAGAATAGAGGGTGGCATAGGCAACAGAAATAGAATGGAGGGTGGCATAGGCAACTGAAATGGAATGGAAGGTGGCATTGGAAACTGAAATGAAATGGAAGGTGGCATAGGAAACTGAAATGAAATGGAAGATGGCATAGGAAACTGAAATGAAATGGAAGGTGGCCTAAGAAACTGAAATGAAATGGAAGGTGGCATAGGCAACAGAAATAGAATGGAGGGTGGCATAGGCAACTCACATAGAATAGAGGGTGGCATAGGCAACTAAAATAGAATGGTGGGTGGCATAGACAACTGAAATGGAACGGAAGGTCGCATTGGAAACTGAAATGAAATGGAAGGTGGCATAGGAAACTGAAATGAAACGGAAGGTGGCATAGGCAACTGAAATAGAATGGAGGGTGGCATAGGCAACTGAAATGGAATGGAGGGTTTCATTGGAAATTGAAATGAAATGGAAGGTGGCATAAGAAACTGAAATGAAACGGAATGTGGCATAGGCAACTGAAATAGAACGTTGGGTGGCATAGGCAACTGAAATAGAATGGAGGGAGGCATAGACAACTGAAACGGAATGGAAGGTGGCATTGGAAACTGAATTGAAATGAAAGGTGGCATAGGAAAGTGAAATGAAACGGAAGGTGGCATAGGCAATTGAAATAGAATGGAGGGTGGCATAGGCAACTGAAATGGAATGGAAGGTGGCATTGGAAACTGAAATGAAATGGAAGGTGGCATAGGAAACAGAAATGAAACGGAAGGTGGCATAGGCAACTGAAATAGAATAGTGGGTGGCATAGGCAACTGAAACAGAATGGAGGGTGGCCTAGGCAACTGAAATAGAATGGTGGGTGGCATAGTCAACTGAAAGAGAATAGAGGGTGGCATAGGCAACTGAAATAGAATGGAGGGTGGCATAGAAAACTGAAATTTAATGGAAGGTGGCATTGGAAACTGAAATGAAATGGAAGGTGGCATAGGAAACTGAAACGAAATGGAAGATGGCATAGGAAACTGAAATGAAATGGAAGGTGGCCTAAGAAACTGAAATGAAATGGAAGGTGGCATAGGCAACAGAAATAGAATGGAGGGTGGCATAGGCAACTCATATAGAATAGAGGGTGGCATAAGCAACTAAAATAGAATGGTGGGTGGCATAGACAACTGAAATGGAATGGAAGGTCGCATTGGAAACTGAAATGAAATGGAAGGTGGCATAGGAAACTGAAATGAAACGGAAGGTGGCATACGCAACTGAAATACAATGGAGGGTGGCATAGGCAACTGAAATGGAATGGAGGGTTTCATTGGAAACTGAAATGAAAGGTGGCATAAGAAACTGAAATGAAAGGGAATGTGGCATAGGCAACTGAAATAGAACGTTGGGTGGCATAGGCAACTGAAATAGAATGGAGGGAGGCATAGACAACTGAAACGGAATGGAAGGTGGCATTGGAAACTGAATTGAAATGAAAGGTGGCATAGGAAAGTGAAATGAAACGGAAGGTGGCATAGGCAACTGAAATAGAATGGAGGGTGGCATAGGCAACTGAAATGGAATGGAAGGTGGCATTGGAAACTGAAATGAAATGGAAGGTGGCATAGGAAACAGAAATGAAACGGAAGGTGGCATAGGCAACTGAAATAGAATGGTGGGTGGCATAGGCAACTGAAATAGAATGGAGGGTGGCCTAGGCAACTGAAATAGAATGGAAGGTGGCATTGGAAACTGAAATGAAATGGAAGGTGGCATAGGAAACTGAAATGAAATGGAAGGTGGCATAGGAAACTGAAATGAAATGGAAGGTGGCATAGGAAAATGAAATAAAATGGAGGGTGGCATAGACAACTGAAATGGAATGGAAGGTGGTATTGGAAACTGAAATGAAATGGAAGGTGGCATAGGAAACTGAAATGAAATGGAAGGTGACATAGGTAACAGAAATGAAATGGAAGGTGGCATAGGAAACTGAAATGAAACGGAAGGTAGCATAGGCAACTGAAATAGAATGGAGGGTGGCATAGGCAACTGAAATAGAATAGAGGGTGGCATAGGCAACTGAAATAGAATAGAGGGTGGCATAGGCAACTGAAATAGAATGGAGGGTGGCATAGACAACTGAAATGGAATGGAAGGTGGCATTGGAAACTGAAATGAAATGGAAGGTGGCATAGGAAACTGAAATGGGTGGCATAGGCAACTGAAATGGAAATGAAGGTGGCATTGGAAACTGAAATGAAATGGAAGGTGGCATAGGAAACTGAAGTGAAACGGAAAGTGGCATAGGCAACTGAAATAGAATAGAGGGTGGCATAGGAAACTGAAATGAAATGGAGGGTGGCATAGACAACTGAAATGGAATGGAAGGTGGCATTGGAAACTGAAATGAAATGGAAGGTGGCATAGGAAACTAAAATGAAATGGAAGGTGGCATAGGCAACTGAAATAGAATGGTGGGTGGCATAGGTAACTGAAATGGAAATGAAGGTGGCATTGGAAACTGAAATGAAATGGAAGGTGCCATAGGTAACAGAAGTGAAATGGAAGGTAGCATAGGAAACTGAAACGAAATGGAAGGTGGCATAGGCAACTGAAATAGAATGGAGGGTGGCATAGGCAACTGAAATAGAATAGAGGGTGGCATAGGCAACAGAAATAGAATGGAGGGTGGCATAGGCAACTGAAATGGAATGGAAGATGGCATTGGAAACTGAAATGAAATGGAAGGTGGCATAGGAAACTGAAATGAAATGGAAGATGGCATAGGAAACTGAAATGAAATGGAAGGTGGCCTAAGAAACTGAAATGAAATGGAAGGTGGCATAGGCAACAGAAATAGAATGGAGGGTGGCATAGGCAACTCACATAGAATAGAGGGTGGCATAGGCAACTAAAATAGAATGGTGGGTGGCATAGACAACTGAAATGGAACGGAAGGTCGAATTGGAAACTGAAATGAAATGGAAGGTGGCATAGGAAACTGAAATGAAACGGAAGGTGGCATAAGAAACTGAAATGAAACGGAATGTGGCATAGGCAACTGAAATAGAACGTTGGGTGGCATAGGCAACTGAAATAGAATGGAGGGAGGCATAGACAACTGAAACGGAATGGAAGGTGGCATTGGAAACTGAATTGAAATGAAAGGTGGCATATGAAAGTGAAATGAAACGGAAGGTGGCATAGGCAATTGAAATAGAATGGAGGGTGGCATAGGCAACTGAAATGGAATGGAAGGTGGCATTGGAAACTGAAATGAAATGGAAGGTGGCATAGGAAACAGAAATGAAACGGAAGGTGGCATAGGCAACTGAAATAGAATAGTGGGTGGCATAGGCAACTGAAACAGAATGGAGGGTGGCCTAGGCAACTGAAATAGAATGGTGGGTGGCATAGTCAACTGAAAGAGAATAGAGGGTGGCATAGGCAACTGAAATAGAATGGAGGGTGGCATAGACAACTGAAATTTAATGGAAGGTGGCATTGGAAACTGAAATGAAATGGAAGGTGGCATAGGAAACTGAAATGAAATGGAAGATGGCATAGGAAACTGAAATGAAATGGAAGGTGGCCTAAGAAACTGAAATGAAATGGAAGGTGGCATAGGCAACAGAAATAGAATGGAGGGTGGCATAGGCAACTCATATAGAATAGAGGGTGGCATAAGCAACTAAAATAGAATGGTGGGTGGCATAGACAACTGAAATGGAATGGAAGGTCGCATTGGAAACTGAAATGAAATGGAAGGTGGCATAGGAAACTGAAATGAAACGGAAGGTGGCATACGCAACTGAAATACAATGGAGGGTGGCATAGGCAACTGAAATGGAATGGAGGGTTTCATTGGAAACTGAAATGAAAGGTGGCATAAGAAACTGAAATGAAAGGGAATGTGGCATAGGCAACTGAAATAGAACGTTGGGTGGCATAGGCAACTGAAATAGAATGGAGGGAGGCATAGACAACTGAAACGGAATGGAAGGTGGCATTGGAAACTGAATTGAAATGAAAGGTGGCATAGGAAAGTGAAATGAAACGGAAGGTGGCATAGGCAACTGAAATAGAATGGAGGGTGGCATAGGCAACTGAAATGGAATGGAAGGTGGCATTGGAAACTGAAATGAAATGGAAGGTGGCATAGGAAACAGAAATGAAACGGAAGGTGGCATAGGCAACTGAAATAGAATGGTGGGTGGCATAGGCAACTGAAATAGAATGGAGGGTGGCCTAGGCAACTGAAATAGAATGGAAGGTGGCATTGGAAACTGAAATGAAATGGAAGGTGGCATAGGAAACTGAAATGAAATGGAAGGTGGCATAGGAAACTGAAATGAAATGGAAGGTGGCATAGGAAAATGAAATAAAATGGAGGGTGGCATAGACAACTGAAATGGAATGGAAGGTGGTATTGGAAACTGAAATGAAATGGAAGGTGGCATAGGAAACTGAAATGAAATGGAAGGTGACATAGGTAACAGAAATGAAATGGAAGGTGGCATAGGAAACTGAAATGAAACGGAAGGTAGCATAGGCAACTGAAATAGAATGGAGGGTGGCATAGGCAACTGAAATAGAATAGAGGGTGGCATAGGCAACTGAAATAGAATAGAGGGTGGCATAGGCAACTGAAATAGAATGGAGGGTGGCATAGACAACTGAAATGGAATGGAAGGTGGCATTGGAAACTGAAATGAAATGGAAGGTGGCATAGGAAACTGAAATGGGTGGCATAGGCAACTGAAATGGAAATGAAGGTGGCATTGGAAACTGAAATGAAATGGAAGGTGGCATAGGAAACTGAAGTGAAACGGAAAGTGGCATAGGCAACTGAAATAGAATAGAGGGTGGCATAGGAAACTGAAATGAAATGGAGGGTGGCATAGACAACTGAAATGGAATGGAAGGTGGCATTGGAAACTGAAATGAAATGGAAGGTGGCATAGGAAACTAAAATGAAATGGAAGGTGGCATAGGCAACTGAAATAGAATGGTGGGTGGCATAGGTAACTGAAATGGAAATGAAGGTGGCATTGGAAACTGAAATGAAATGGAAGGTGCCATAGGTAACAGAAGTGAAATGGAAGGTAGCATAGGAAACTGAAACGAAATGGAAGGTGGCATAGGCAACTGAAATAGAATGGAGGGTGGCATAGGCAACTGAAATAGAATAGAGGGTGGCATAGGCAACAGAAATAGAATGGAGGGTGGCATAGGCAACTGAAATGGAATGGAAGATGGCATTGGAAACTGAAATGAAATGGAAGGTGGCATAGGAAACTGAAATGAAATGGAAGATGGCATAGGAAACTGAAATGAAATGGAAGGTGGCCTAAGAAACTGAAATGAAATGGAAGGTGGCATAGGCAACAGAAATAGAATGGAGGGTGGCATAGGCAACTCACATAGAATAGAGGGTGGCATAGGCAACTAAAATAGAATGGTGGGTGGCATAGACAACTGAAATGGAACGGAAGGTCGAATTGGAAACTGAAATGAAATGGAAGGTGGCATAGGAAACTGAAATGAAACGGAAGGTGGCATAAGAAACTGAAATGAAACGGAATGTGGCATAGGCAACTGAAATAGAACGTTGGGTGGCATAGGCAACTGAAATAGAATGGAGGGAGGCATAGACAACTGAAACGGAATGGAAGGTGGCATTGGAAACTGAATTGAAATGAAAGGTGGCATATGAAAGTGAAATGAAACGGAAGGTGGCATAGGCAATTGAAATAGAATGGAGGGTGGCATAGGCAACTGAAATGGAATGGAAGGTGGCATTGGAAACTGAAATGAAATGGAAGGTGGCATAGGAAACAGAAATGAAACGGAAGGTGGCATAGGCAACTGAAATAGAATAGTGGGTGGCATAGGCAACTGAAACAGAATGGAGGGTGGCCTAGGCAACTGAAATAGAATGGTGGGTGGCATAGTCAACTGAAAGAGAATAGAGGGTGGCATAGGCAACTGAAATAGAATGGAGGGTGGCATAGACAACTGAAATTTAATGGAAGGTGGCATTGGAAACTGAAATGAAATGGAAGGTGGCATAGGAAACTGAAATGAAATGGAAGATGGCATAGGAAACTGAAATGAAATGGAAGGTGGCCTAAGAAACTGAAATGAAATGGAAGGTGGCATAGGCAACAGAAATAGAATGGAGGGTGGCATAGGCAACTCATATAGAATAGAGGGTGGCATAAGCAACTAAAATAGAATGGTGGGTGGCATAGACAACTGAAATGGAATGGAAGGTCGCATTGGAAACTGAAATGAAATGGAAGGTGGCATAGGAAACTGAAATGAAACGGAAGGTGGCATACGCAACTGAAATACAATGGAGGGTGGCATAGGCAACTGAAATGGAATGGAGGGTTTCATTGGAAACTGAAATGAAAGGTGGCATAAGAAACTGAAATGAAAGGGAATGTGGCATAGGCAACTGAAATAGAACGTTGGGTGGCATAGGCAACTGAAATAGAATGGAGGGAGGCATAGACAACTGAAACGGAATGGAAGGTGGCATTGGAAACTGAATTGAAATGAAAGGTGGCATAGGAAAGTGAAATGAAACGGAAGGTGGCATAGGCAACTGAAATAGAATGGAGGGTGGCATAGGCAACTGAAATGGAATGGAAGGTGGCATTGGAAACTGAAATGAAATGGAAGGTGGCATAGGAAACAGAAATGAAACGGAAGGTGGCATAGGCAACTGAAATAGAATGGTGGGTGGCATAGGCAACTGAAATAGAATGGAGGGTGGCCTAGGCAACTGAAATAGAATGGAAGGTGGCATTGGAAACTGAAATGAAATGGAAGGTTGCATAGGAAACTGAAATGAAATGGAAGGTGGCATAGGAAACTGAAATGAAATGGAAGGTGGCATAGGAAACTGAAATGAAATGGAAGGTGGCATAGGAAAATGAAATAAAATGGAGGGTGGCATAGACAACTGAAATGGAATGGAAGGTGGTATTGGAAACTGAAATGAAATGGAAGGTGGCATAGGAAACTGAAATGAAATGGAAGGTGACATAGGTAACAGAAATGAAATGGAAGGTGGCATAGGAAACTGAAATGAAACGGAAGGTGGCATAGGCAACTGAAATAGAATGGAGGGTGGCATAGGCAACTGAAATAGAATAGAGGGTGGCATAGGCAACTGAAATAGAATAGAGGGTGGCATAGGCAACTGAAATAGAATGGAGGGTGGCATAGACAACTGAAATGGAATGGAAGGTGGCATTGGAAACTGAAATGAAATGGAAGGTGGCATAGGAAACTGAAATGGGTGGCATAGGCAACTGAAATGGAAATGAAGGTGGCATTGGAAACTGAAATGAAATGGAAGGTGGCATAGGAAACTGAAGTGAAACGGAAAGTGGCATAGGCAACTGAAATAGAATGGAGGGTGGCATAGGCAACTGAAATAGAATAGAGGGTGGCATAGGAAACTGAAATGAAATGGAGTTTGGCATAGACAACTGAAATGGAATGGAAGGTGGCATTGGAAACTGAAATGAAATGGAAGGTGGCATAGGAAACTAAAATGAAATGGAAGGTGGCATAGGCAACTGAAATAGAATGGTGGGTGGCATAGGTAACTGAAATGGAAATGAAGGTGGCATTGGAAACTGAAATGAAATGGAAGGTGCCATAGGTAACAGAAGTGAAATGGAAGGTAGCATAGGAAACTGAAACGAAATGGAAGGTGGCATAGGCAACTGAAATAGAATGGAGGGTGGCATAGGCAACTGAAATAGAATAGAGGGTGGCATAGGCAACAGAAATAGAATGGAGGGTGGCATAGGCAACTGAAATGGAATGGAAGATGGCATTGGAAACTGAAATGAAATGGAAGGTGGCATAGGAAACTGAAATGAAATGGAAGATGGCATAGGAAACTGAAATGAAATGGAAGGTGGCCTAAGAAACTGAAATGAAATGGAAGGTGGCATAGGCAACAGAAATAGAATGGAGGGTGGCATAGGCAACTCACATAGAATAGAGGGTGGCATAGGCAACTAAAATAGAATGGTGGGTGGCATAGACAACTGAAATGGAACGGAAGGTCGAATTGGAAACTGAAATGAAATGGAAGGTGGCATAGGAAACTGAAATGAAACGGAAGGTGGCATAGGCAACTGAAATAGAATGGAGGGTGGCATAGGCAACTGAAATGGAATGGAGGGTTTCATTGGAAATTGAAATGAAATGGAAGGTGGCATAAGAAACTGAAATGAAACGGAATGTGGCATAGGCAACTGAAATAGAACGTTGGGTGGCATAGGCAACTGAAATAGAATGGAGGGAGGCATAGACAACTGAAACGGAATGGAAGGTGGCATTGGAAACTGAATTGAAATGAAAGGTGGCATAGGAAAGTGAAATGAAACGGAAGGTGGCATAGGCAATTGAAATAGAATGGAGGGTGGCATAGGCAACTGAAATGGAATGGAAGGTGGCATTGGAAACTGAAATGAAATGGAAGGTGGCATAGGAAACAGAAATGAAACGGAAGGTGGCATAGGCAACTGAAATAGAATAGTGGGTGGCATAGGCAACTGAAACAGAATGGAGTGTGGCCTAGGCAACTGAAATAGAATGGTGGGTGGCATAGTCAACTGAAAGAGAATAGAGGGTGGCATAGGCAACTGAAATAGAATGGAGGGTGGCATAGACAACTGAAATTTAATGGAAGGTGGCATTGGAAACTGAAATGAAATGGAAGGTGGCATAGGAAACTGAAATGATATGGAAGATGGCATAGGAAACTCAAATGAAATGGAAGGTGGCCTAAGAAACTGAAATGAAACGGAAGGTGGCATAGGCAACAGAAATAGAATGGAGGGTGGCATAGGCAACTCATATAGAATAGAGGGTGGCATAAGCAACTAAAATAGAATGGTGGGTGGCATAGACAACTGAAATGGAATGGAAGGTCGCATTGGAAACTGAAATGAAATGGAAGGTGGCATAGGAAACTGAAATGAAACGGAAGGTGGCATACGCAACTGAAATACAATGGAGGGTGGCATAGGCAACTGAAATGGAATGGAGGGTTTCATTGGAAACTGAAATGAAATGGAAGGTGGCATAAGAAACTGAAATGAAAGGGAATGTGGCATAGGCAACTGAAATAGAACGTTGGGTGGCATAGGCAACTGAAATAGAATGGAGGGAGGCATAGACAACTGAAACGGAATGGAAGGTGGCATGGGAAACTGAATTGAAATGAAAGGTGGTATAGGAAAGTGAAATGAAACGGAAGGTGGCATAGGCAACTGAAATAGAATGGAGGGTGGCATAGGCAACTGAAATGGAATGGAAGGTGGCATTGGAAACTGAAATGAAATGGAAGGTGGCATAGGGAACAGAAATGAAACGGAAGGTGGCATAGGCAACTGAAATAGAATGGTGGGTGGCATAGGCAACTGAAATAGAATGGAGGGTGGCCTAGGCAACTGAAATAGAATGGAAGGTGGCATTGGAAACTGAAATGAAATGGAAGGTTGCATAGGAAACTGGAATGAAATGGAAGGTGGCATAGGAAACTGAAATGAAATGGAAGGTGGCATAGGAAACTGAAATGAAATGGAAGGTGGCATAGGAAAATGAAATAAAATGGAGGGTGGCATAGACAACTGAAATGGAATGGAAGGTGGTATTGCAAACTGAAATGAAATGGAAGGTGGCATAGGAAACTGAAATGAAATGGAAGGTGACATAGGTAACAGAAATGAAATGGAAGGTGGCATAGGAAACTGAAATGAAACGGAAGGTGGCATAGGCAACTGAAATAGAATGGAGGGTGGCATAGGCAACTGAAATAGAATAGAGGGTGGCATAGGCAACTGAAATAGAATAGAGGGTGGCATAGGCAACTGAAATGGAATGGAGGGTGGCATAGACAACTGAAATGGAATGGAAGGTGGCATTGGAAACTGAAATGAAATGGAAGGTGGCATAGGAAACTGAAATGAAATCGAAGGTGGCATAGGCAACTGAAATAGAATGGTGGGTGGCATAGGTAACTGAAATGGAAATGAAGGTGGCATTGGAAACTGAAATGAAATGGAAGGTGGCATAGGAAACTGAAATGAAACGGAAAGTGGCATAGGCAACTGAAATAGAATGGATGGTGGCATAGGCAACTGAAATAGAATAGAGGGTGGCATAGGAAACTGAAATGAAATGGAGGGTGGCATAGACAACTGAAATGGAATGGAAGGTGGCATTGGAAACTGAAATGAAATGGAAGGTGGCATAGGAAACTAAAATGAAATGGAAGGTGGCATAGGCAACTGAAATAGAATGGTGGGTGGCATAGGCAACTGAAATGGAAATGAAGGTGGCATTGGAAACTGAAATGAAATGGAAGGTGCCATAGGTAACAGAAGTGAAATGGAAGGTAGCATAGGAAACTGAAACGAAATGGAAGGTGGCATAGGCAACTGAAATAGAATGGAGGGTGGCATAGGCAACTGAAATAGAATAGAGGGTGGCATAGGCAACAGAAATAGAATGGAGGGTGGCATAGGCAACTGAAATGGAATGGAAGGTGGCATTGGAAACTGAAATGAAATGGAAGGTGGCATAGGAAACTGAAATGAAATGGAAGATGGCATAGGAAACTGAAATGAAATGGAAGGTGGCCTAAGAAACTGAAATGAAATGGAAGGTGGCATAGGCAACAGAAATAGAATGGAGGGTGGCATAGGCAACTCACATAGAATAGAGGGTGGCATAGGCAACTAAAATAGAATGGTGGGTGGCATAGACAACTGAAATGGAACGGAAGGTCGCATTGGAAACTGAAATGAAATGGAAGGTGGCATAGGAAACTGAAATGAAACGGAAGGTGGCATAGGCAACTGAAATAGAATGGAGGGTGGCATAGGCAACTGAAATGGAATGGAGGGTTTCATTGGAAATTGAAATGAAATGGAAGGTGGCATAAGAAACTGAAATGAAACGGAATGTGGCATAGGCAACTGAAATAGAACGTTGGGTGGCATAGGCAACTGAAATAGAATGGAGGGAGGCATAGACAACTGAAACGGAATGGAAGGTGGCATTGGAAACTGAATTGAAATGAAAGGTGGCATAGGAAAGTGAAATGAAACGGAAGGTGGCATAGGCAACTGAAATAGAATGGAGGGTGGCATAGGCAACTGAAATGGAATGGTGGGTGGCATAGTCAACCGAAATAGCATACAGGGTGGCATAGGCAACTGTAATAGAATGGAAGGTGGCATTGGAAACTGAAATGAAATGGAAGGTTGCATAGGAAACTGAAATGAAATGGAAGGTGGCATAGGAAACTGAAATGAAATGGAAGGTGGCATAAGAAACTGAAATGAAATGGAAGGTGGCATAGGAAACTGAAATGAAATGGAAGGTGGCATAGGAAAATGAAATAAAATGGAGGGTGGCATAGACAACTGAAATGGAATGGAAGGTGGCATTGGAAACTGAAATGAAATGGAAGGTGGCATAGGAAACTGAAATGAAATGGAAGGTGCCATAGGCAACAGAAATGAAATAGAAGGTGGCATAGGAAACTGAAATGAAACGGAAGGTGGCATAGGCAACTGAAATAGAATGGAGGGTGGCATAGGGAACTGAAATAGAATAGAGGGTGGCATACGCAACTGAAATAGAATGGAGGGTGGCATAGACAACTGAAATGGAATGGAAGGTGGCATTGGAAACTGAAATGAAATGGAAGGTGGCATAAGAAATTGAAATGAAATGGAAGGTGGCATAGGAAACTGAAATGAAATGGAAGGTGGCATAGGCAACTGAAATAGAATGGTGGGTGGCATAGGCAACTGAAATGGAAATGAAGGTGGCATTGGAAACTGAAATGAAATGGAAGGTGGCATAGGAAACTGAAATGAAACGGAAAGTGGCATAGGCAACTGAAATAGAATGGAGGGTGGCATAGGCAACTGAAATAGAATAGAGGGTGGCATAGGAAACTGAAATGAAATGGAGGGTGGCATAGACAACTGAAATGGAATGGAAGGTGGCATTGGAAACTGAAATGAAATGGAAGGTGGCATAGGAAACTAAAATGAAATGGAAGGTGGCATAGGCAACTGAAATAGAATGGTGGGTGGCATAGGCAACTGAAATGGAAATGAAGGTGGCATTGGAAACTGAAATGAAATGGAAGGTGCCATAGGTAACAGAAGTGAAATGGAAGGTAGCATAGGAAACTGAAACGAAATGGAAGGTGGCATAGGCAACTGAAATAGAATGGAGGGTGGCATAGGCAACTGAAATAGAATAGAGGGTGGCATAGGCAACAGAAATAGAATGGAGGGTGGCATAGGCAACTGAAATGGAATGGAAGGTGGCATTGGAAACTGAAATGAAATGGAAGGTGGCATAGGAAACTGAAATGAAATGGAAGATGGCATAGGAAACTGAAATGAAATGGAAGGTGGCCTAAGAAACTGAAATGAAATGGAAGGTGGCATAGGCAACAGAAATAGAATGGAGGGTGGCATAGGCAACTCACATAGAATAGAGGGTGGCATAGGCAACTCACATAGAATAGAGGGTGGCATAGGCAACTAAAATAGAATGGTGGGTGGCATAGACAACTGAAATGGAACGGAAGGTCGCATTGGAAACTGAAATGAAATGGAAGGTGGCATAGGAAACTGAAATGAAACGGAAGGTGGCATAGGCAACTGAAATAGAATGGAGGGTGGCATAGGCAACTGAAATGGAATGGAGGGTTTCATTGGAAATTGAAATGAAATGGAAGGTGGCATAAGAAACTGAAATGAAACGGAATGTGGCCTAGGCAACTGAAATAGAACGTTGGGTGGCATAGGCAACTGAAATAGAATGGAGGGAGGCATAGACAACTGAAACGGAATGGAAGGTGGCATTGGAAACTGAATTGAAATGAAAGGTGGCATAGGAAAGTGAAATGAAACGGAAGGTGGCATAGGCAACTGAAATAGAATGGAGGGTGGCATAGGCAACTGAAATGGAATGGTGGGTGGCATAGTCAACCGAAATAGCATACAGGGTGGCATAGGCAACTGAAATAGAATGGAAGGTGACATTGGAAACTGAAATGAAATGGAAGGTTGCATAGGAAACTGAAATGAAATGGAAGGTGGCATAGGAAACTGAAATGAAATGGAAGGTGGCATAAGAAACTGAAATGAAATGGAAGGTGGCATAGGAAACTGAAATGAAATGGAAGGTGGCATAGGAAAATGAAATAAAATGGAGGGTGGCATAGACAACTGAAATGGAATGGAAGGTGGCATTGGAAACTGAAATGAAATGGAAGGTGGCATAGGAAACTGAAATGAAATGGAAGGTGCCATAGGTAACAGAAATGAAATAGAAGGTGGCATAGGAAACTGAAATGAAACGGAAGGTGGCATAGGCAACTGAAATAGAATGGAGGGTGGCATAGGCAACTGAAATAGAATAGAGGGTGGCATAGGCAACTGAAATAGAATGGAGGGTGGCATATACAACTGAAATGGAATGGAAGGTGGCATTGGAAACTGAAATGAAATGGAAGGTGGCATAGGAAACTGAAATGAAATGGAAGATGGCATAGGAAACTGAAATGAAATGGAAGGTGGCATAAGAAACTGAAATGAAATGGAAGGTGGCATAGGCAACAGAAATAGAATGGAGGGTGGCATAGGCAACTAATATAGAATAGAGGGTGGCATAGGCAACTAAAATAGAATGGTGGGTGGCATAGACAACTGAAACGGAATGGAAGGTGGCATTGGAAACTGAATTGAAATGAAACGTGGCATAGGAAAGTGAAATGAAACGGAAGGTGGCATAGGCAACTGAAATAGAATGGAGGTTGGCATAGGCAACTGAAAGAGAATAGAGGGTGGCATAGGCAACTGAAATAGAATGGAGAGTGGCATAGACAACTGAAATGTAATGGAAGGTGGCTTTGGAAACTGAAATGAAATGGAAGGTGGCATAAGAAACTGAAATGAAACGGAAGGTGGCATAGGCAACTGAAATAGAATTGTGGGTGGCATAGGCAACTGAAATAGAATGGAGGGAGGCATAGACAACTGAAATGGAATGGAAGGTGGCATTGGAAACTGAAATGAAATGGAAGGTGGCATAGGCAACTGAAATGAAACGGAAGGTGGCATAGGAAACTGAAATGAAATGGAAGCTGGCATAGGAAACTGAAATGAAATGGAAGATGGCAAAGGCAACTGAAATGAAACGGAAGGTGGCATAGGCAACTGAAATAGAATGGAGGGTGGCATAGGCAACTGAAATAGAATGGTGGGAGGCACAGGCAACTGAAATAGAATGGAGGGTGGCATAGAAAACTGAAATGGAATGGAAGGTGGCATAAGAAACTGAAATGAAACGGAATGTGGCATAGGCAACTGAAATAGAACGTTGGGTGGCATAGGCAACTGAAATAGAATGGAGGGAGGCATAGACAACTGAAACGGAATGGAAGGTGGCATTGGAAACTGAATTGAAATGAAAGGTGGCATAGGAAAGTGAAATGAAACGGAAGGTGGCATAGGCAACTGAAATAGAATGGAGGTTGGCATAGGCAACTGAAAGAGAATAGAGGGTGGCATAGGCAACTGAAATAGAATGGAGAGTGGCATAGACAACTAAAATGGAATGGAAGGTGGCATTGGAAACTGAAATGAAATGGAAGGTGGCATAGGAAACTGAAATGAAATGGAAGGTGGCATAGGCAACTGAAATAGAATGGTGGGTGGCATAGGCAACTGAAATGGAAATGAAGGTGGCATTGGAAACTGAAATGAAATGGAAGGTGGCATAGGAAACTGAAATGAAACGGAAAGTGGCATAGGCAACTGAAATAGAATGGAGGGTGGCATAGGCAACTGAAATAGAATGAAGGGTGGGATAGGCAACTGAAATAGAATGGAGGGTGGCATAGACAACTGAAATGGAATGGAAGGTGGCATTGGAAACTGAAATGAAATGGAGGGTCGCATAGGCAACTGAAATAGAATAGAGGGTGGCATAGGCAACTGAAATAGAATGGAGGGTGGCATAGACAACTGAAATGGAATGGAAGGTGGCATTGGAAACTGAAATGAAATGGAAGGTGGCATAGGAAACTCAAATGAAATTGAAGATGGCATAGGAAACTGAAATGAAATGGAAGGTGGCATAAGAAACTGAAATGAAATGGAAGGTGGCATAGGCAACAGAAATGGAATGGAGGGTGGCATAGGCAACTAATATAGAATAGAGGGTGGCATAGGCAACTAAAATAGAATTATGGGTGGCATAGACAACTGAAATGGAATGGAAGGTCGCATTGGAAACTGAAATGAAATGGAAGGTGGCATAGGAAACTGAAGTGAAACGGAAGGTGGCATAGGCAACTGAAATAGAATGGAGGGTGGCATAGGCAACTGAAATGGAAATCAAGGTGGCATTGGAAACTGAAATGAAATGGAAGGTGGCATAGGAAACTGGAATGAAACGGAAGGTGGCATAGGCAACTGAAATAGAGTGGAGGGTGGCATAGGCAACTGAAATAGAAAGGTGGGTTGCATAGGCAACTGAGATAGAATGGAGGGTGGCATAGGCAACTGAAATGGAATGGAGGGTGGCGTAGGCAACTGAAATAGAATGGAAGTGGCATAGACAACTGAAATGAAACGGAAGGTGGCATAGGCAACTGAAATAGAATAGAGGGTGACCTAGGCAACTGAAATAAAATGGTGGGTGGCATAGGCAACTGAAATAGAATAGAGGGTGGCATAGGCAACTGAAATAGAATGGAGGGTGGCATTGAAAACTGAAATGGAATGGAAGGTGACATAAGAAACAGAAATGAAACGGAAGGTGGAATAGGCAACTGAAATAGAATGGAGGGTGGGCTAGGCAACTGAAATATAATGTTGGGTGGCATAGGCAACTGAAATAGAATATAGGATGGCATAGGCAACTGAAATGGAATGGAAGGTGGCAATGGAAACTTAAATGAAATCGAAGGTTGCATAGGAAACCGAAATGAAATGGAAGGTGGCATAGGAAACTGAAATGAAATGGAAGGTGGCATTGGAAACTGAAATGAAATGGAAGGTCGCATAAGAAACTGAAATGAAACAGAAGGTGGCATAGGCAACTGAAATGGAATGGAGGGTGGCATAGGTAATTAAAATAGAATGGAGGGTGGCATAGACAACTGAAATAGAATTGAAGGTGGCATTGGAAACTGAATTGAAACGGAAGGTGGCATAGGAAACTGAAATGAAACGGAAGTTGGTATTGGAAACTTAAATGAAATGGAAGGTGGCATAGGAAACTAAAATGAAATGGAAAGTGGCATAGGAAACTGAAATGAAATGGAAAGTGGCATAGGAAACTGAAATGAAATGGAAGGTGGCATAGGAAACTGAAATAGAATGGAGGGTGGCATAGGCAACTGAAATGGAATGTGGCATTGGAAACTGAAATGAAATGGAAGGTTGTATAGGAAACTGAAATGAAATGGAAGGTGGCATAGGAAACTGAAATGAAATAGAAGGTGGCATTGGAAACTGAAATGAAATGGAAGGTGGCATAAGAAACTGAAATGAAACGGAATGTGGCATAGGCAACTGAAATAGAACGTTGGGTGGCATAGGCAAATGAAATAGAATGAAGGGTGGCATAGACAACTGAAATGGAATGGAAGGTGGCATAGGCAACTGAAATAGAATGGAGGGTGGCATAGTCAACTGAAATAGAATGGTGGGAGGTATAGGCAACTGAAATAGAATGGAGGGTGGGATAGAAAACTGAAATGGAATGGAAGGTGGCATTGGAAACTGAAATGAAATGGAAGGTGGCATAGGAAACAGAAATGAAACTGAAGGTGGCATAGGCAAATGAAATAGAATGCTAGGTGGCATAGGCAACTGAAATAGAATTTAGGGTGGCATAGGCAACTGAAATGTAATGGAAGGTGGCTTTGGAAACTGAAATGAAATGGAAGGTGGCATAAGAAACTGAAATGAAACGGAAGGTGGCATAGGCAACTGAAATAGAATTGTGGGTGGCATAGGCAACTGAAATAGAATGGAGGGTTTCATAGACAAATGAAATGGAATGGAAGGTGGTATTGGAAACTGAAATGAAATGGAAGGTGGCATAGGCAACTGAAATGAAACGAAAGGTGGCATAGGAAACTGAAATAGAATGGAGGGTGGCATTGAAAACTGAAATGAAATGGAAGGTGACATAAGAAACAGAAATGAAACGGAAGAAGGCATAGGCAACGGAAATAGAATGGAGGGTGGCATAGGCAACTGAAATAGAATGGTGGGAGGCATAGGCAACTGAAATAGAATGGAGGGTGGCATAGAAAACTGAAATGGAATGGAAGGTGGCATTGGAAACTAAAATGAAATGGAAGGTGGCATAGGAAACTGATATAGAATGAAGGGTGGCATAGGCAACTGAAGTAGAATAGAGGGTGGCATAGGCAACTGAAATAGAATGGAAGGTGGCATTGGAAACTGAAATGAAATGGAAGGTGGCATAGGAAACTGAAATAAAATGGAGTGTGGCATAGACAACTGAAATGGAATCGAAGGTAGCATTGGAAACTGAAAGAAAATGGAAGGTGGCATAGGAAACTGAAATGAAATGGAAGGTGCCATAGGTAACAGAAATGAAATGGAAGGTGGCATAGGAAACTGAAATGAAACGGAAGGTGGCATAGGAAAATGAAATGAAATGGAAGGTGGCATAGGCGACTGAAATAGAATGGTGGGTGGCATAGGCAACTGAAATGGAAATCAAGGTGGCATTGGAAACTGAAATGAAATGGAAGGTGGCATAGGAAACTGAAATGAAACGGAAGGTGGCATAGGCAACTGAAATAGAGTGGAGGGTGGCATAGGCAACTGAAATAGAAAGGTGGGTTGCATAGGCAACTGAGATAGAATGGAGGGTGGCATAGGCAACTGAAATGGAATGGAGGGTGGCGTAGGCAACTGAAATAGAATGGAAGTGGCATAGACAACTGAAATGAAACGGAAGGTGGCATAGGCAACTGAAATAGAACGTTGGGTGGCATAGGCAAATGAAATAGAATGAAGGGTGGCATAGACAACTGAAATGGAATGGAAGGTGGCATAGGCAACTGAAATAGAATGGAGGGTGGCATAGTCAACTGAAATAGAATGGTGGGAGGTATAGGCAACTGAAATAGAATGGAGGGTGGGATAGAAAACTGAAATGGAATGGAAGGTGGCATTGGAAACTGAAATGAAATGGAAGGTGGCATAGGAAACAGAAATGAAACTGAAGGTGGCATAGGCAAATGAAATAGAATGCTAGGTGGCATAGGCAACTGAAATAGAATTTAGGGTGGCATAGGCAACTGAAATGTAATGGAAGGTGGCTTTGGAAACTGAAATGAAATGGAAGGTGGCATAAGAAACTGAAATGAAACGGAAGGTGGCATAGGCAACTGAAATAGAATTGTGGGTGGCATAGGCAACTGAAATAGAATGGAGGGTTTCATAGACAAATGAAATGGAATGGAAGGTGGCATTGGAAACTGAAATGAAATGGAAGGTGGCATAGGCAACTGAAATGAAACGAAAGGTGGCATAGGAAACTGAAATAGAATGGAGGGTGGCATTGAAAACTGAAATGGAATGGAAGGTGACATAAGAAACAGAAATGAAACGGAAGAAGGCATAGGCAACGGAAATAGAATGGAGGGTGGCATAGGCAACTGAAATAGAATGGTGGGAGGCATAGGCAACTGAAATAGAATGGAGGGTGGCATAGAAAACTGAAATGGAATGGAAGGTGGCATTGGAAACTGAAATGAAATGGAAGGTGGCATAGGAAACTGATATAGAATGAAGGGTGGCATAGGCAACTGAAGTAGAATAGAGGGTGGCATAGGCAACTGAAATAGAATGGAAGGTGGCATTGGAAACTGAAATGAAATGGAAGGTGGCATAGGAAACTGAAATAAAATGGAGGGTGGCATAGACAACTGAAATGGAATCGAAGGTAGCATTGGAAACTGAAAGAAAATGGAAGGTGGCATAGGAAACTGAAATGAAATGGAAGGTGCCATAGGTAACAGAAATGAAATGGAAGGTGGCATAGGAAACTGAAATGAAACGGAAGGTGGCATAGGAAAATGAAATGAAATGGAAGGTGGCATAGGCGACTGAAATAGAATGGTGGGTGGCATAGGCAACTGAAATGGAAATCAAGGTGGCATTGGAAACTGAAATGAAATGGAAGGTGGCATAGGAAACTGAAATGAAACGGAAGGTGGCATAGGCAACTGAAATAGAGTGGAGGGTGGCATAGGCAACTGAAATAGAAAGGTGGGTTGCATAGGCAACTGAGATAGAATGGAGGGTGGCATAGGCAACTGAAATGGAATGGAGGGTGGCGTAGGCAACTGAAATAGAATGGAAGTGGCATAGACAACTGAAATGAAACGGAAGGTGGCATAGGCAACTGAAATGGAATGGAGGGTGGCATAGGTAATTAAAATAGAATGGAGGGTGGCATAGACAACTGAAATAGAATTGAAGGTGGCATTGGAAACTGAATTGAAACGGAAAGTGGCATAGGAAACTGAAATGAAACGGAAGGTGGCATAGGTAACTGAAATAGAATGGTGGGTGGCATAGCCAACTGAACTAGAATGGAGGGTGTCATAGACAACTGAAATGGAATGGAAGGTGGCATTGGAAACTGAAATGAAACGGAAGGTGGCATAGGCAACTGAAATAGAATGGAGGGTGGCATAGGCAACTGAAATAGAATGGAGGGTGGCATAGGCAACTGAACTAGAATGGAGGGTGGCATAGATAACTGAAATGGAATAGAAGGTGGCGTTGGAAACTGAAATGAAATGAAAGGTGGCATAGGAAACTGAAATGAAATGGAAGGTGGAATAGGAAACTTAAATGAAATGGAAGGTGGCATAAGAAACTGAAATGAAATGGAAGGTGGCATAGGAAACTAAAATGAAATGGAAGGTGGCATAGGAAACTGAAATAGAATAGAGGGTGGCATAGGCAACCGAAATAGAATGGAAGGTGGCATTGGAAACTGAAATGAAATGGAAGGTGGCATAGGAAACTGAAATGAATTGGAAGGTGGCATAGGAAACTGAAATGAAACGGTAGGTGACATAGGCAACGGAAATAGAATGGAGGTTGGCATAGGCAACTGAAATAGAATGGTGGATGGCATAGGCAACTGAAATGGAATAGAAGGTGGCATTGGAAACTGAAATGAAATGAAATGTGGCATAGGAAACTGAAATGAAATGGAAGGTGGCATAGGAAACTGAAATCAAATGGAAGGTGGCATAAGAAACTTAAATGAAATGGAAGGTGGCATAGGCAACTGAAATAGAATAGAGGGTGGCATAGGCAACCGAAATAGAATGGAGGGTGGCATTGGAAACTGAAATGGAATGGAAGGTGGTATAAGAAACTGAAATGAAACGGAAGGTGGCATAGGCAACTGAAATAGAATGGAGGATGGCCTAGGCAACTTAAATAGAATAGTGGGTGGCATAGGCAACTGAAATAGAATGGAGGGTGGCATAGGCAACTGAAATGGAATGGAAGGTGGCATTGGAAACTGAAATGAAATGGAAGGTGGCATAAGAAACTGAAATGAAACGGAAGGTGGCATAGGCAACTGAAATAGAATGGAGGGTGGCATAGGCAACTGAAATAGAATGGTGGGTTGCATAGGCAACTGAAATAGAATGGAGGGTGGCATAGGCAACTGAAATGGAATGGAGGGTGGCATAGGCAACTGAAATAGAACGAAAGTGGCATAGACAACTGAAATGAAACGGAAGGTGGCATAGGCAACCGAAATAGAATGGAGGGTGGCCTAGGCAACTGAAATAAAATGGTGGGTGGCATAGGCAACTGAAATAGAATAGAGGGTGACATAGGCAACTGAAATAGAATGGAGGGTGGCATTGAAAACTGAAATGGAATGGAAGGTGACATAAGAAACTGAAATGAAACGGAAGGTGGCATATTCAACTGAAATAGGATGGAGGGTGGCCTAGGCAACTGAAATAGAATGGTGGGTGGCATATTCAACTGAAATAGAATGTAGGGTGGCATAGGCAACTGAAATGGAATGGAAGGTGGCATTGGAAACTGAAATGAAATGGAAGTTTGCATAGGAAACTGAAATGAAATGGAAGGTGGCATAGGAAACTGAAATGAAATGGAAGGTGGCATTGAAAACTGAAATGAAATGGAAGGTGGCATAAGAAACTGAAATGAAACAGAAGGTGGCATAGGCAACTGAAATGGAATGGAAGGTGGCCTAGGCAACTGAAATAGAATGATGAGTGGCATAGGCAACTGAAATAGAACAGAGATTGGCATAGGCAACTGAAATAGAATGGAAGGTGGCATAGGAAACTGAAATGAAATGGAAGCTTGCATAGGAAACTGAAATGAAATGGAAGGTGGCATAGGAAACTGAAATGAAATGGAAGGTGGCATAGGAAACTGAAATAGAATGGAGTGTGGCATAGTCAACTGAAATGGAATGGAAGGTGGCATTGGAAACTGAAATGAAATGGAAGGTGGAATGGGAAACTGAAATGAAATGGAAGATGGCATAGGAAACTGAAATGAAATGGAAGGTGGCATAGGAAACTGAAATGAAACGGAAGGTGGCATAGGAAACTGAAATGAAACGGAAGGTGGCATAAGCAACTGAAATAAAATGGTGGGTGGCATAGGCAACCGAAATAGAATGGAGGGTGGCATTGGAAACTGAAATGAAATGGAAGGTGGCCTAAGAAACTGAAATGAAACGGAAGGTGGCATAGGCAACTGAAAGAGAATGGAGGGTGACCTAGGCAACTGAAATAGAATGGTGGATGGCACAGGCAACTGAAATAGAATGGAGGGTGGCATAGGCAACTTAACTAGAATGGAGGGTGGCATTGGAAACTGAAATGAAATGGAAGGTGGCATAAGAAACTGAAATGAAACGGAAGGTGGCATAGGCAACTGAAATAGAATGGTGGGTGGCATAGGCAACTGAAATAGAATGGAGGGTGGCATAGACAACTGAAATGGAATGGAAGGTGGCATTGGAAACTGAATTGAAATGGAATGTGGCATAGGAAAATGAAATGAAAGGAAGGTGGCATAGGCAGCTGAAATAGAATGGAGGGTGGCATAGGCAACTGAACTAGAATGGAGGGTGGCATAGACAACTGAAATGGAATGGAAGGTGGCATTGGAAACTGAAATGAAATGGAAGGTGGCATAAGAAACTGAAATGAAACGGCAGGTGGCATAGGCAACTGAAATAGAATGAAGGGTGGCCTAGGCAACTGAAATAGAATGGTGGGTGGCATAGGCAACTGAAATAGAATGGAGGGTGGCATAGACAACTGAAATGGAATGGAAGGTGGCATTGGAAACTGAAATGGAATGGAAGGTGGTATAGGAAACTGAAATGAAATGGAACATGGCATAGGAAACTGAAATGAAATGGAAGGTGGCATTAGAAACTGAAATAGAATGGAGGGTGGCATAGGCAACTGTAATAGAATAGAGGGTGGCATAGGCAACTGAAATAGAATGGAAGGTGGCATAGGCAACTGAAATAGAATGGAACGTGACATTGGAAACTGAAATGAAATGGAAGGTGGCATAGGAAAATGAAATGAAATGAAAGGTGGCATTGGAAACTGAAATGAAACGGAAAGTGGCATAGGCAACTGAAATAGAATGGAGGGTGGCGTAGGCAACTCAAATAGAATGGAGGGTGGCATAGGCAACTGAAATAGAATAGATGGTGGCATAGGCAACTGAAATAGAATGGAAGGTGGCATAGACAACTGAAATGGAATGGAAGGTAGCATTGGAAACTGAAATGAAATGGAAGGTGGCATAGGAAACTGAAATGAAATGGAAGGAACCATAGGTAACAGAAATGAAATGGAAGGTGGCATAGGAAACTGAAATACAATGGAGGGTGGCATAGGCAACTGAAATAGAATGGAGGGTGGCATAGACAACTGAAATGGAATGGAAGTTGGCATTGGAAACTGAAATGAAATGGAAGGTGGCATAGGAAACTGAAATGAAACGGAAGGTGGCATAGGCAATTGAAATAGAATGGTGTGTGGCATAGGCAACTGAAATGGAATGGAAGTTGGCATTGGAAACTGAAATGAAATGGAAAGTGGCATAAGAAACTGAAATGAAACGGAAGGTGGCATAGGCAATTGAAATAGAATGGTGTGTAGCCTAGGCAACTGAAATAGAATGGTGGGTGGCATAGGCAACTGAAATAGAATGGTGGGTGGCATAGGCAACTGAAATAGAATGGAGGGTGGCATAAACAACTAAAATGGAATGGAAGGTCGCATTGGAAACTGAAATGAAATGGAAGGTGGCATAGGAAACTGAAATGAAATGGAAGATGGCATAGGAAACTGAAATGAAATGGAAGGTGGCATAAGAAACTGAAATGAAATGGAAGGTGGCATAGGCAACTGAAATAGAATGGAGGGTGGCATAGGCAACTGAAATAGAATACAGGATGGCATAGGCAACTCAAATAGAACGGTGGGTGGCGTAGACAACTGAAATGAAATGGAAGGTGGCATTGGAAACTGAAATGAAATGAAAGGTGGCATAGGAAATTGAAATGAAACGGAAGGTGGCATAGGCAACTGAAATAGAATTGAGGCAGGCATAGGCAACTGAAATGGAATGGAGGGTGGCATTGGAAACTGAAATGAAATGGAAGGTGGCATAAGAAACTGAAATGAAACGGAATGTGGCATAGCTAACTGAAATAGAATGGTGGGTGTCATAGGCAACTAAAATAGAATGCAGGGTGGCATAGACAACTGAAATGGAATGGAAGGTGGCATTGAAAACTGAATTGAAATGGAAGGTGGCATAGGAAACTGAAATGAAACGGAAGGTGACATAGGCAACTGAAATAGAATGGAGAGTGGCATAGGCAACTGAAATAGAATACAGGATGCCATAGGCAACTCAAATAGAAAGGTGGGTGGCGTAGACAACTGAAATGAAATGGAAGGTGGCATTGGAAACTGAAATGAAATGAAAGGTGGCATAGGAAATTGAAATGAAACGGAAGGTGGCATAGGCAACTGAAATAGAATTGAGGGAGGCATAGGCAACTGAAATGGAATGGAGGGTGGCATTGGAAACTGAAATGAAATGGAAGGTGGCATAAGAAACTGAAATGAAACGGAATGTGGCATAGGTAACTGAAATAGAATGGTGGGTGTCATAGGCAACTAAAATAGAATGGAGGGTGGCATAGACAACTGAAATGGAATGGAAGGTGGCATTGGAAACTGAATTGAAATGGAAGGTGGCATAGGAAACTGAAATGAAACGGAAGGTGACATAGGCAACTGAAATAGAATGGAGGGTGGCATAGACAATTGAAATGGAATGGAAGGTGGCATTGGAAACTGAAATGAAATGGAAAGTGGCATAAGAAACTAAAATGAAACGGAAGGTGGCATAGGCAACTGAAATTGAAGGAGGGTGGCCTAGGCAACTGAAATAGAACGGTGGGTGGCCTAGGCAACTGAAATAGAATGGAGGGTGTCATAGACAACTGAAATGGAATGGAAGGTGGCATTGGAAACTGAAATGAAATGGAAGGCGGCATAGGAAACAGAAATGAAATGGAACGTGGCATAGGAAACTGAAATGAAACGGAAGGTGGCATAGGCAACTGAAATAGAATGCAGGGTGGCATAGGCACCGAAATAGAATGGTGGGTTGCATAGGCAACTGAAATAGAATGGAGGGTGGCATAGGCAACTGAAATGGAATGGAGGGTGGCGTAGGCAACTGAAATAGACTGGAAGTGGTATAGACAAATCAAATAGAATGGAGGGTGGCATAGACAACTGAAATGGAATGGAAGGTGGCATTGGAAACTGAAATGAAATGGAAGGTGGCATAGGAAACTGAAATGAAATCAAAGGTGCATTGGAAACTGAAATGAAACGGAAGGTGGCATAGGAAACTGAAATGAAACGAAAGGTGGCATAGGCAACTGAAATAGAATGGACGGTGGCACAGGCAACTGAAATAGAATGGTGGGTGGCATAGTCAACTGAAATAGAATAGAGGGTGGCATAGGCAACTGAAATAGAATGGAAGGTGGCATTGGAAACTGAAATGAAATGGAAGGTGGCATAGGAAACTGAAATGAAATGGAAGGTGGCATAGGAAACTGAAATGAAATGGAAGGTGGCATAAGTAACTGAAATGAAATGGAAGGTGGCATACGAAACAGAAATAGAATGGAGGGTGGCATAGACAACTGAAATGGAATGGAAGGTGGCATTGGAAACTGAAATGAAATGGAAGGTGGCATAGGAAACTGAAATGAAATGGAAGGTGGCATAGGAAACTGAAATGAAATGGAAGGTGGGATAGGAACTGAAATGAAATGGAAAGTGACATAGGAAACTGAAATGAAATGGAAGGTGGCATAGGAAACTGAAATAGAATGGAGTGTGGCATAGTCAACTGAAATGGAATGGATGGTGGCATTGGAAACTGAAATGGAATGGAAGGTGGCATTGAAAACTGAAATGGAATGGAAGGTGGCATTGAAAACTGAAATCGAATGGAAGGTGGCATAAGAAACTGAAATGAAACGGAAGGTGGCATAGGCAACTGAAATAGAATGGAGTGTGGCCTAGGCAACTGAAATAGAATGATGGGTGGGATAGGCAACTGAAATAGAATGGAGGGTGGCATAGACAACTGAAATGGAATGGAAGGTGGCATTGGAAACTGAAATGAAATGGAAGGTTGCATAGGAAACTGAAATGAAATGGAAGGTGGCATAGGAAACTGAAATGAAATAGAAGGTGGCATTGGAAACTGAAATGAAATGGAAGGTGGCATAAGAAACTGAAATGAAACGGAAGGTGGCATACGCAACTGAAATAGAATGTAGGGTGTCCTAGGCAACTGAAATAGAATGGTGGGTGGCATAGGCAACTGAAATAGAATAGAGGGTGGCATAGGCAACTGAAATAGAATGGAAGGTGGCATTGGAAACTGAAATGAAATGGAAGGTGTCATAGGAAACTGAAATAGAATGGATTGTGGCATACTCAACTGAAATGGAATGGAAGGTGGCATTGGAAACTTAAATGAAATGGAAGGTGGCATCGGAAACTGAAATGAAATGGAAGGAAGCATAGGAAACTGAAATGAAATGGAAGGTGGGATAGGAACTGAAATGAAATGGAAAGTGGCATAGGAAACTGAAATGAAATGGAAGGTGGCATAGGAAACTGAAAGAGAATGGAGTGTGGCATAGTCAACTGAAATGGAATGGAAGGTGGCATTGGAAACTGAAATGAAATGGAAGGTGGCATAGGAAACTGAAATTAAATGGAAGGTAGCATAGGAAACTGAAATGAAATGGATGGTGTGGATAGGAAACTGAAATGAAATGGAAGGTGGGATAGGAAATTGAAATGAAACGGAAGGTGGCATACGCAAATGAAATAGAATGGTGGGTGGTATAGGCAACCGAAATAGAATGGAGGGTGGTATTGAAAACTGAAATGGAATGGAAGGTGGCATTGGAAACTGAAATGAAATGGAAGGTGGCATAAGAAACTGAAATGAAACGGAAGGTGGCATAGGCAACTGAAATAGAATGGAGTGTGGCCTAGGCAACTGAAATAGAATGGTGGGTGGGATAGGCAACTGAAATAGAATGGAGGGTGGCATAGGCAACTGAAATGGAATGTGGCATTGGAAACTGAAATGAAATGGAAGGTTGCATAGGAAACTGAAATGAAATGGAAGGTGGCATAGGAAACTGAAATGAAATAGAAGGTGGCATTGGAAACTGCAATGAAATGGAAGGTGGCATAAGAAACTGAAATGAAACGGAAGGTGGCATACGCAACTGAAATAGAACGTTAGGTGGCATAGGCAACTGAAATAGAATGGAGGGAGGCATAGACAACTGAAACGGAATGGAAGGTGGCATTGGAAACTGAATTGAAATGAAAGGTGGCATAGGAAAGTGAAATGAAACGGAAGGTGGCATAGGCAACTGAAATAGAATGGAGGGTGGCATAGGAAACTGAAATAGAATGGTGGGAGGCATAGGCAACTGAAATAGAATGGAGGGTGGCATAGAAAACTGAAATGGAATGGAAGGTGGCATTGGAAACTGAAATGAAATGGAAGGTGGCATAAGAAACTGAAATGAAACGGAATGTGGCATAGGCAACTGAAATAGAACGTTGGGTGGCATAGGCAACTGAAATAGAATGGAGGGAGGCATAGGCAACTGAAACGGAATGGAAGGTGGCATTGGAAACTGAAATGAAATGGAAGGTGGCATAGGAAACTGAAATGAAATGGAAGGTGGCATAGGCAACTGAAATAGAATGGTGGGTGGCATAGGCAACTAAAATGGAAATGAAGGTGGCATTGGAAACTGAAATGAAATGGAAGGTGCCATAGGTAACAGAAATGAAATGGAAGGTAGCATAGGAAAGTGAAACGAAACGGAAGGTGGCATAGGCAACTGAAATAGAATGGAGGGTGGCATAGGCAACTGAAATAGAATAGAGGGTGGCATAGGCAACTGAAATAGAATGGAGGGTGGCATAGACAAATGAAATGGAATGGAAGGTGGCATTGGAAACTGAAATGAAATGGAAGGTGGCATAGGAAACTGAAATGAAATGGAAGGTGGCATAGGCAACTGAAATAGAATGGTGGGTGGCATAGGCAACTGAAATGGAAATGAAGGTGGCATTGGAAACTGAAATGAAATGGAAAGTGTCATAGGTAACAGAAATGAAATGGAAGGTAGCATAGGAAACTGAAACGAAACGGAAGGTGGCATAGGCAACTGAAAAAGAATGGAGGGTGGCATAGGCAACTGAAATAGAATAGAGGGTGGCATAGGCAACTGAAATAGAATGGAGGGTGGCATAGACAACTGAAATGGAATGGAAGGTGGCATTGGAAACTGAAATGAAATAGAAGGTGGCATAGGAAACTGAAATGAAATGGAAGATGGCATAGGAAACTGAAATGAAATGGAAGGTGGCATAAGAAACTGAAATGAAATGGAAGGTGGCATAGGCAACAGAAATAGAATGGAGGGTATCATAGGCAACTAATATAGAATAGAGGGTGGCATAGGCAACTAAAATAGAATGGTGGGTGGCATAGACATCTGAAATTGAATGGAAGGTCGCATTGGAAACTGAAATGAAATGGAAGGTGGTATAGGAAACTGAAGTGAAACGGAAGGTGGCATAGGCAACTGAAATAGAATGGAGGGTGGCATAGGCAACTGAAATGGAATGGAGGGTGGCATTGAAAACTGAAATGAAATGGAAGGTGGCATAAGAACTGAAATGAAACGGAATGTGGCATAGGCAACTGAAATAGAACTTTGGGTGGCATAGGCAAATGAAATAGAATGAAGGGTGGCATAGACAACTGAAATGGAATGGAAGGTGGCATAGGCAACTGAAATAGAATGGAGGGTGGCATAGTCAACTGAAATAGAATGGTGGGAGGTATAGGCAACTGAAATAGAATGGAGGGTGGGATAGAAATCTGAAATGGAATGGAAGGTGGCATTGGAAACTGAAATGAAATGGAAGGTGGCATAGGAAACAGAAATGAAACTGAAGGTGGCATAGGCAAATGAAATAAAATGGTAGGTGGCATAGGCAACTGAAATAGAACGGAGGGTGGCATAGGCAACTGAAATGTAATAGAAGGTGGCTTTGGAAACTGAAATGAAATGGAAGGTGGCATAAGAAACTGAAATGAAACGGAAGGGTGCATAGGCAACTGAAATAGAATTGTGGGTGGCATAGGCAACTGAAATAGAATGGAGGGTGGCATAGACAACTGAAATGGAATGGAAGGTGGCATTGGAAACTGAAATGAAATGGAAGGTGGCATAGGCAACTGAAATGAAACGGAAGGTGGCATAGGAAACTGAAATAGAATGGAGGGTGGCATTGAAAACTGAAATGGAATGGAAGGTGATATAAGAAACAGAAATGAAACGGAAGGTGGCATAGGCAACTGAAATAGAATGGAGGGTGATATAGGCAACTGAAATGTAATAGAAGGTGGCTTTGGAAACTGAAATGAAATGGAAGGTGGCATAAGAAACTGAAATGAAACGGAAGGGTGCATAGGCAACTGAAATAGAATTGTGGGTGGCATAGGCAACTGAAATAGAATGGAGGGTGGCATAGACAACTGAAATGGAATGGAAGGTGGCATTGGAAACTGAAATGAAATGGAAGGTGGCATAGGCAACTGAAATGAAACGGAAGGTGGCATAGGAAACTGAAATAGAATGGAGGGTGGCATTGAAAACTGAAATGGAATGGAAGGTGATATAAGAAACAGAAATGAAACGGAAGGTGGCATAGGCAACTGAAATAGAATGGAGGGTGGCATAGGCAACTGAAATAGAATGGTGGGAAGCATAGGCAACTGAAATAGAATGGAGGGTGGCATAGAAAACTGAAATGGAACGGAAGGTGACATTGGAAACTGAAATGAAATGGAAGGTGGCATAGGAAACTGATATAGAATGGAGGGTGGCATAGGCAACTGAAATAGAATGGAGGGTGGCATAGGCAACTGAAATAGAATGGTGGGAAGCATAGGCAACTGAAATAGAATGGAGGGTGGCATAGAAAACTGAAATGGAATGGAAGGTGGCATTGGAAACTGAAATGAAATAGAAGGTGGCATAAGAAACTGAAATGAAACGGAATGAGGCATAGGCAACTGAAATAGAATGGTGGGTGGCATAGGCAATTGAAATAGAATGGAGGGTGGCATAGCCAACTGAATTGGAATGGAAGGTGGCATAACAAACTGAAATGAAACGGAAGGTGGCATAGGCAACTGAAATAGAATGGAGTGTGGCCTAGGCAACTGAAATAAAATAGAGGGTGGCATAGGCAACTGTAATAGAATGGAGGGTGGCATAGGCAACTGAAATAGAATGGAGGGTGGCATAGACAACTGTAATGGAATGGAAGGTGGCATTGGAAACTGAAATGAAATGGAATGTGGCATAGGCAACTGTAATAGAATGGAGGGTGGCATAGGCAACTGAAATAGAATGGAGGGTGGCATAGACAACTGTAATGGAATGGAAGGTGGCATTGGAACCTGAAATGAAATGGAATGTGGCATAGGAAACTAAAATGAAATGGAAGGTGGCATAAGTAACTGAAATGAAATGGAAGGTGGCATAGGAAACTGAAATAGAATGGTGGGTGGCATAGAAAATTGAAATGGAATGCAAGGTGGCATTGGAAACTGAAATGAAATGGAAGGTGGCATAAGTAACCGAAATGAAACGGAAGGTGGCATAGGCAACTGAAATAGGATGGTGGGTGGCATAGGCAACCGAAATAGAATGGAGGGTGGCATTGAAAACTGAAATCGAATGGAAGGTGGCATAAGAAACTGAAATGAAACGGAAGGTGGCATAGGCAACTGAAATAGAATGGAGTGTGGCCTAGGCAAATGAAATAGAATGGTGGGTGGGATAGGCAACTGAAATAGAATGGAGGGTGGCATAGGCAACTGAAATGGAATGTGGCATTGGAAACTGAAATGAAATGGAAGGTTGTATAGGAAACTGAAATGAAATGGAAGGTGGCATAGGAAACTGAAATGAAATAGAAGGTGGCATTGGAAACTGAAATGAAATGGAAGGTGGCATAAGAAACTGAAATGAAACGGAAGGTGGCATACGCAACTGAAATAGAACGTTGGGTGGCATAGGCAACTGAAATAGAATGGAGGGAGGCACAGACAACTGAAACGGAATGGAAGGTGGCATTGGAAACTGAATTGAAATGAAAGGTGGCATAGGAAAGTGAAATGAAACGGAAGGTGGCATAGGCAACTGAAATAGAATGGAGGATGGCATAGGCAACTGAAATAGAATGGTGGGAGGCATAGGCAACTGAAATGGAATGGAGGGTGGCATAGAAATTTGAAATGGAATGGAAGGTGGCATTGGAAACTGAAATGAAATGGAAGGTGGCATAAGAAACTGAAATGAAACGGAATGTGGCATAGTCAACTGAAATAGAACGTTGGGTGGCATAGGCAACTGAAATAGAATGGAGGGAGGCATAGACAACTGAAACGGAATGGAAGGTGGCATTGGAAACTGAAATGAAATGGAAGGTGGCATAGGAAACTGAAATGAAATGGAAAGTGGCATAGGCAACTGAAATAGAATGGTGGGTGGCATAGGCAACTAAAATGGAAATGAAGGTGGCATTGGAAACTGAAATGAAATGGAAGGTGCCATAGGTAACAGAAATAAAATGGAACGTAGCATAGGAAACTGAAACGAAACGGAAGGTGGCATAAGCAACTGAAATAGAATGGAGGGTGGCATAGGCAACTGAAATAGGATAGAGGGTGGCATAGGCAACCGAAATAGAATGGAGGGTGGCATAGACAACTGAAATGGAATGGAAGGTGGCATTGGAAACTGAAATGAAATGGAAGGTGGCATAGGAAACTGAAATGAAATGGAAGGTGGCATAGGCAACTGAAATAGAATGGTGGGTGGCATAGGCAACTGAAATTGAAATGAAGGTGGCATTGGAAACTGAAATGAAATGGAAGGTGCCATAGGTAACAGAAATGAAATGGAAGGTAGCATAGGAAACTGAAACGAAACGGAAGGTGGCATAGGCAACTTAAAAAGAATGGAGGGTGGCATAGGCAACTGAAATAGAATAGAGGGTGGAATAGGCAACTGAAATAGAATGGAGGGTGGCATAGACAACTGAAATGGAATGGAAGGTGGCATTGGAAACTGAAATGAAATAGAAGGTGGCATAGGAAACTGAAATGAAATGGAAGATGGCATAGGAAACTGAAATGAAATGGAAGGTGGCGTAAGAAACTGAAATCAAATGGAAGGTGGCATAGGCAACAGAAATAGAATGGAGGGTGGCCTAGGCAACTGAAATAGAATGGTGGGTGGCATAGGCAACTGAAATAGAATATAGGGTGGCATAGGCAACTGAAATGGAATGGAAGGTGGCATTGGAAACTGAAATGAAATCGAAGGTTGCATAGGAAACTGAAATGAAATGGAAGGTGGCATAGGAAACTGAAATGAAATGGAAGGTGGCATTGGAAACTGAAATGAAATGGAAGGTGGCATAAGAAACTGAAATGAAACAGAAGGTGGCATAGGCAACTGAAATGGAATGGAGGGTGGCATAGGTAATTAAAATAGAATGGAGGGTGGCATGGACAACTGAAATGGAATTGAAGGTGGCATTGGAAACTGAATTGAAACGGAAGGTGGCATAGGAAACTGAAATGTAACGGAAGGTGGCATAGGTAACTGAAATAGAATGGTGGGTGGCATAGCCAACTGAACTAGAATGGAGGGTGGCATAGACAACTAAAATGGAATGGAAGGTGGCATTGGAAACTGAAATGAAACGGAAGGTGGCATAGGTAACTGAAATAGAATGGTGGGTGGCATAGCCAACTGAACTAGAATGGAGGGTGGCATAGACAACTGAAATGGAATGGAAGGTGGCATTGGAAACTGAAATGAAACGGAAGGTGGCATAGGCAACTGAAATAGAATGGAGGGTGGCATAGGCAACTGAACTAGAATGGAAGGTGGCATAGGCAACTGAACTAGAATGGAGGGTGGCATAGACAACTGAAATGGAATAGAAGGTGGCGTTGGAAACTGAAATGAAATGAAAGGTGGCATAGGAAACTGAAATGAAATCGAAGGTGGAATAGGAAACTGAAATGAAATGGAAGGTGGCATAAGAAACTGAAATGAAATGGAAGGTGGCATAGGAAAATGAAATGAAATGGAAGGTGGCATAGGAAACTGAAATAGAATAGAGGGTGGCATAGGCAACCGAAATAGAATGGAAGGTGGCATTGGAAACTGAAATGAAATGGAAGGTGCCATAGGAAACTGAAATGAAATGGAAGGTGGCATAGGAAACTGAAATGAAACGGAAGGTGACATAGACAACGGAAATAGAATGGAGGTTGGCATAGGCAACTGAAATAGAATGGTGGATGGCAAAGGCAACTGAAATACAATGGAGGGTGGCATAGACAACTGAAATGGAATAGAAGGTGGCATTGGAAACTGAAATGAAATGAAAAGTGGCATAGGAAACTGAAATGAAATGGAAGGTGGCATAGGAAACTGAAATGAAATGGAAGGTGGCATAAGAAACTGAAATGAAATGGAAGGTGGCATAGGCAACTGAAATAGAATGGAGGGTGGCATAGGAAACTGAAATAGAATAGAGGGTGGCATAGGCAACCGAAATAGAATGGAGGGTGGCATTGGAAACTGAAATGGAATGGAAGGTGGTATAAGAAACTGAAATGAAACGGAAGGTGGCATAGGCAACTGAAATAGAATGGAGGATCGCCTAGGCAACTCAAATAGAATGGTGGGTGGCATAGGCAACTGAAATAGAATGGAGGGTGGCATAGGCAACTGAAATGGAATGGAAGGTGGCATTGGAAACAGAAATAGAATGGAGGGTGGCATAGACAACTGAAATGGAATGGAAGGTGGCATTGGAAACTGAAATGAAATGGAAGGTGGCATAGGAAACTGAAATGAAATGGAAGGTGGCATAAGAAACTGAAATGAAATGGAAAGTGGCATAAGTAACTGAAATGAAATGAGAGGTTGCATAGGAAACTGAAATAGAATGGAGGGTGGCATAGACAACTGAAATAGAATGGAGGGTGGCATAGGCAACTGAAATAGAATGGAGGGTGGCCTAGGCAACTGAAATAGAATGGTGGGTTGCATAGTCAAGTGAAATAGAATAGAGGGTGGCATAGGCAACTGAAATAGAATGAAAGGTTGCATTGGAAACTGAAATGAAATGGAAGGTTGCATAGGAAACTGAAATCAAATGGAAGGTGGCATAGGAAACTGAAATGAAATGGAAGGTGGCATAAGAAACTGAAATGAAATGGAAGGTGGCATAGGAAACTGAAATGAAATGGAAGGTGGCATAAGTAACTGAAATGAAATGGAAGGTGGCATAGGAAACTGAAATAGAATGGAGGGTGGCATAGACAACTGAAATGGAATGGAAGGTGGCATTGGAAACTGAAATGAAACGGAATGTGGCATAGGCAACTGAAATAGAATGGTGGGTGTCATAGGCAATTGAAAAAGAATGGAGGGTGGCATAGACAACTGAAGTGGAATGGAAGGTGGCATTGGAAACTGAAATGAATTGGAAGGTGGCATAGGAAACTGAAATGAAATGGAAGGTGGCATAGGCAACTGAAATAGAATGGTGGGTGGCATAGGCAATTGAAATAGAATGTAGGGTGGCATAGACAACTGAAGTGGAATGGAAGGTGGTATTGGAAACTGAAATAAATTGGAAGGTGGCATAGGAAACTGAAATGAAATGGAAGGTGCATAGGAAACTGAAATGAAATGGAAGGTGGCATAGGAAACTGAAATGAAATGGAAGGGGGCATAAGTAACTGAAATGAAATGGAAGGTGGCATAGGAAATAGAAATAGAATGGAGGGTGGCATAGACAACTGAAATGGAATGGAAGGTGTCATTGGAAACTGAAATGAAATGGAAGGTGGCATAGGAAACTGAAATGAAATGGAAGGTGGCATAAGAAACTGAAATGAAATGGAAGGTGGCATAAGTAACTGAAATGAAATGGAAGGTGGCATAGGAAACTGAAATAGAATGGAGGGTGGCATAGACAACTGAAATGGAATGGAGGGTGGCGTAGGCAACTGAAATAGAATGGAAGTGGCATAGACAACTGAAATGAAACGGAAGGTGGCATAGGCAACTGAAATAGAATAGAGGGTGGCATAGGCAACTGAAATAGAATGGAGGGTGGCATTAAAAACTGAAATGGAATGGAAGGTGACATAAGAAACAGAAATGAAACGGAAGGTGGCATAGGCAACTGAAATAGAATGGAGGGTGGCCTAGGCAACTGAAATAGAATGGTGGGTGGCATAGGCAACTGAAATAGATTATAGGGTGGCATAGGCAACTGAAATGGAATGGAAGGTGGCATTGGAAACTGAAATGAAATCGAAGGTTGCATAGGAAACTGAAATGAAATGGAAGGTGGCATAGGAAACTGAAATGAAATGGAAGGTGGCATTGGAAACTGAAATGAAATGGAAGGTGGCATAAGAAACTGAAATGAAACAGAAGGTGGCATAGGCAACTGAAATGGAATGGAGGGTGGCATAGGTAATTAAAATAGAATGGAGGGTGGCATAGGTAATTAAAATAGAATGGAGGGTGGCATGGACAACTGAAATGGAATTGAAGGTGGCATTGGAAACTGAATTGAAACGGAAGGTGGCATAGGAAACTGAAATGTAACGGAAGGTGGCATAGGTAACTGAAATAGAATGGTGGGTGGCATAGCCAACTGAACTAGAATGGAGGGTGGCATAGACAACTGAAATGGAATGGAAGGTGGCATTGGAAACTGAAATGAAACGGAAGGTGGCATAGGCAACTGAAATAGAATGGAGGGTGGCATAGGCAACTGAACTAGAATGGAGGGTGGCATAGGCAACTGAACTAGAATGGAGGGTGGCATAGACAACTGAAATGGAATAGAAGGTGGCGTTGGAAACTGAAATGAAATGAAAGGTGGCATAGGAAACTGAAATGAAATGGAAGGTGGAATAGGAAACTGAAATGAAATGGAAGATGGCATAAGAAACTGAAATGAAATGGAAGGTGGCATAGGAAAATGAAATGAAATGGAAGGTGGCATAGGAAAATGAAATAGAATAGAGGGTGGCATAGGCAACCGAAATAGAATGGAAGGTGGCATTGGAAACTGAAATGAAATGGAAGGTGGCATAGGAAACTGAAATGAAATGGAAGGTGGCATAGGAAACTGAAATGAAACGGAAGGTGACATAGGCAACGGAAATAGAATGGAGGTTGGCATAGGCAACTGAAATAGAATGGTGGATGGCAAAGGCAACTGAAATAGAATGGAGGGTGGCATAGACAACTGAAATGGAATAGAAGGTGGCATTGGAAACTGAAATGAAATGAAAAGTGGCATAGGAAACTGAAATGAATTGGAAGGTGGCATAGGAAACTGAAATGAAATGGAAGGTGGCATAAGAAACTGAAATGAAATGGAAGGTGGCATAGGCAACTGAAATAGAATGGAGGGTGGCATAGGAAACTGAAATAGAATAGAGGGTGGCATAGGCAACCGAAATAGAATGGAGGGTGGCATTGGAAACTGAAATGGAATGGAAGGTGGTATAAGAAACTGAAATGAAACGGAAGGTGGCATAAGCAACTGAAATAGAATGGAGGATGGCCTAGGCAACTCAAATAGAATGGTGGGGGGCATAGGCAACTGAAATAGAATGGAGGGTGGCATAGGCAACTGAAATGGAATGGAAGGTGGGATTGGAAACAGAAATAGAATGGAGGGTGGCATAGACAACTGAAATGGAATGGAAGGTGGCATTGGAAACTGAAATGAAATGGAAGGTGGCATAGGAAACTGAAATGAAATGGAAGGTGGCATAAGAAACTGAAATGAAATGGAAAGTGGCATAAGTAACTGAAATGAAATGAGAGGTTGCATAGGAAACTGAAATAGAATGGAGGGTGGCATAGACAACTGAAATAGAATGGAGGGTGGCATAGGCAACTGAAATAGAATGGAGGGTGGCCTAGGCAACTGAAATAGAATGGTGGGTTGCATAGTCAAGTGAAATAGAATAGAGGGTGGCATAGGCAACTGAAATAGAATGAAAGGTTGCATTGGAAACTGAAATGAAATGGAAGGTTGCATAGGAAACTGAAATCAAATGGAAGGTGGCATAGGAAACTGAAATGAAATGGAAGGTGGCATAAGAAACTGAAATGAAATGGAAGGTGGCATAGGAAACTGAAATGAAATGGAAGGTGGCATAAGTAACTGAAATGAAATGGAAGGTGGCATAGGAAACTGAAATAGAATGGAGGGTGGCATAGACAACTGAAATGGAATGGAAGGTGGCATTGGAAACTGAAATGAAACGGAATGTGGCATAGGCAACTGAAATAGAATGGTGGGTGTCATAGGCAATTGAAAAAGAATGGAGGGTGGCATAGACAACTGAAGTGGAATGGAAGGTGGCATTGGAAACTGAAATGAATTGGAAGGTGGCATAGGAAACTGAAATGAAATGGAAGGTGGCATAGGCAACTGAAATAGAATGGTGGGTGGCATAGGCAATTGAAATAGAATGGAGGGTGGCATAGACAACTGAAGTGGAATGGAAGGTGGTATTGGAAACTGAAATAAATTGGAAGGTGGCATAGGAAACTGAAATGAAATGGAAGGTGCATAGGAAACTGAAATGAAATGGAAGGTGGCATAGGAAACTGAAATGAAATGGAAGGGGGCATAAGTAACTGAAATGAAATGGAAGGTGGCATAGGAAATAGAAATAGAATGGAGGGTGGCATAGACAACTGAAATGGAATGGAAGGTGTCATTGGAAACTGAAATGAAATGGAAGGTGGCATAGGAAACTGAAATGAAATGGAAGGTGGCATAAGAAACTGAAATGAAATGGAAGGTGGCATAAGTAACTGAAATGAAATGGAAGGTGGCATAGGAAACTGAAATAGAATGGAGGGTGGCATAGACAACTGAAATGGAATGGAGGGTGGCGTAGGCAACTGAAATAGAATGGAAGTGGCATAGACAACTGAAATGAAACGGAAGGTGGCATAGGCAACTGAAATAGAATAGAGGGTGGCATAGGCAACTGAAATAGAATGGAGGGTGGCATTAAAAACTGAAATGGAATGGAAGGTGACATAAGAAACAGAAATGAAACGGAAGGTGGCATAGGCAACTGAAATAGAATGGAGGGTGGCCTAGGCAACTGAAATAGAATGGTGGGTGGCATAGGCAACTGAAATAGATTATAGGGTGGCATAGGCAACTGAAATGGAATGGAAGGTGGCATTGGAAACTGAAATGAAATCGAAGGTTGCATAGGAAACTGAAATGAAATGGAAGGTGGCATAGGAAACTGAAATGAAATGGAAGGTGGCATTGGAAACTGAAATGAAATGGAAGGTGGCATAAGAAACTGAAATGAAACAGAAGGTGGCATAGGCAACTGAAATGGAATGGAGGGTGGCATAGGTAATTAAAATAGAATGGAGGGTGGCATAGGTAATTAAAATAGAATGGAGGGTGGCATGGACAACTGAAATGGAATTGAAGGTGGCATTGGAAACTGAATTGAAACGGAAGGTGGCATAGGAAACTGAAATGTAACGGAAGGTGGCATAGGTAACTGAAATAGAATGGTGGGTGGCATAGCCAACTGAACTAGAATGGAGGGTGGCATAGACAACTGAAATGGAATGGAAGGTGGCATTGGAAACTGAAATGAAACGGAAGGTGGCATAGGCAACTGAAATAGAATGGAGGGTGGCATAGGCAACTGAACTAGAATGGAGGGTGGCATAGGCAACTGAACTAGAATGGAGGGTGGCATAGACAACTGAAATGGAATAGAAGGTGGCGTTGGAAACTGAAATGAAATGAAAGGTGGCATAGGAAACTGAAATGAAATGGAAGGTGGAATAGGAAACTGAAATGAAATGGAAGATGGCATAAGAAACTGAAATGAAATGGAAGGTGGCATAGGAAAATGAAATGAAATGGAAGGTGGCATAGGAAACTGAAATAGAATAGAGGGTGGCATAGGCAACCGAAATAGAATGGAAGGTGGCATTGGAAACTGAAATGAAATGGAAGGTGGCATAGGAAACTGAAATGAAATGGAAGGTGGCATAGGAAACTGAAATGAAACGGAAGGTGACATAGGCAACGGAAATAGAATGGAGGTTGGCATAGGCAACTGAAATAGAATGGTGGATGGCAAAGGCAACTGAAATAGAATGGAGGGTGGCATAGACAACTGAAATGGAATAGAAGGTGGCATTGGAAACTGAAATGAAATGAAAAGTGGCATAGGAAACTGAAATGAATTGGAAGGTGGCATAGGAAACTGAAATGAAATGGAAGGTGGCATAAGAAACTGAAATGAAATGGAAGGTGGCATAGGCAACTGAAATAGAATGGAGGGTGGCATAGGAAACTGAAATAGAATAGAGGGTGGCATAGGCAACCGAAATAGAATGGAGGGTGGCATTGGAAACTGAAATGGAATGGAAGGTGGTATAAGAAACTGAAATGAAACGGAAGGTGGCATAAGCAACTGAAATAGAATGGAGGATGGCCTAGGCAACTCAAATAGAATGGTGGGGGGCATAGGCAACTGAAATAGAATGGAGGGTGGCATAGGCAACTGAAATGGAATGGAAGGTGGGATTGGAAACAGAAATAGAATGGAGGGTGGCATAGACAACTGAAATGGAATGGAAGGTGGCATTGGAAACTGAAATGAAATGGAAGGTGGCATAGGAAACTGAAATGAAATGGAAGGTGGCATAAGAAACTGAAATGAAATGGAAGGTGGCATAAGTAACTGAAATGAAATGAGAGGTTGCATAGGAAACTGAAATAGAATGGAGGGTGGCATAGACAACTGAAATAGAATGGAGGGTGGCATAGGCAACTGAAATAGAATGGAGGGTGGCCTAGGCAACTGAAATAGAATGGTGGGTTGCATAGTCAAGTGAAATAGAATAGAGGGTGGCATAGGCAACTGAAATAGAATGAAAGGTTGCATTGGAAACTGAAATGAAATGGAAGGTTGCATAGGAAACTGAAATCAAATGGAAGGTGGCATAGGAAACTGAAATGAAATGGAAGGTGGCATAAGAAACTGAAATGAAATGGAAGGTGGCATAGGAAACTGAAATGAAATGGAAGGTGGCATAAGTAACTGAAATGAAATGGAAGGTGGCATAGGAAACTGAAATAGAATGGAGGGTGGCATAGACAACTGAAATGGAATGGAAAGTGGCATTGGAAACTGAAATGAAATGGAAGGTGGCGTAAGAAACTGAAATGAAACGGAATGTGGCATAGGCAACTGAAATAGAATGGTGGGTGTCATAGGCAATTGAAATAGAATGGAGGGTGGCATAGACAACTGAAGTGGAATGGAAGGTGGCATTGGAAACTGAAATGAATTGGAAGGTGGCATAGGAAACTGAAATGAAATGGAAGGTGGCATAGGCAACTGAAATAGAATGGAGGGTGGCATAGGCAACTGAAATAGATTAGAGGGTGGCATAGGCAACTGTAATAGAATGGAGGGTGGCATAGGCAACTGAAATAGAATGGAGGGTGGCATAGACAACTGAAATGGAATGGAAGTGGCATTGGAAACTGAAATGAAATGGAAGGTGGCATAGGAAACTGAAATAGAATAGAGGGTGGCATAGGCAACTGTAATAGAATGGAGGGTGGCATAGGCAACTGAAATAGAATGGAGGGTGGCATAGACAACTGAAATGGAATGGAAGTGGCATTGGAAACTGAAATGAAATGGAAGGTGGCATAGGAAACTGAAATGAAATGGAAGGTGGCATAGGAAACTGAAATGAAATGGAAGGGGGCATAAGTAACTGAAATGAAATGGAAGGTGGCATAGGAAATAGAAATAGAATGGAGGGTGGCATAGACAACTGAAATGGAATGGAAGGTGACATTGGAAACTGAAATGAAATGGAAGGTGGCATAGGAAACTGAAATGAAAAGGAAGGTGGCATAAGTAACTGAAATGAAATGGAAGGTGGCATAGGAAACTGAAATAGAATGGAGGGTGGCATAGACAACTGAAATGGAATGGAAGGTGGCATTGAAAACTAAAATCGAATGGAAGGTGGCATAAGAAACTGAAATGAAACGGAAGGTGGCATAGGCAACTGAAATAGCATGGAGGGTGGCCTAGGCAACTGAAATAGAATGGTGGGTGGCATAGGCAACTGAAATAGAATGGAGGGTGGCATAGGCAACTGAAATGGAATGGAGGGTGGCGTAGGCAACTGAAATTGAATGGAAGTGTTATAGACAACTCAAATAGAATGGAGGGTGGCATAGACAACTGAAATGGAATGGAAGGTGGCATTGGAAACTGAAATGAAATGGAAGGTGGCATAGGAAACTGAAATGAAATTGAAGGTGCATTGGAAACTGAAATGAAACGGAAGGTGGCATAGGAAACTGAAATGAAACGGAAGGTGGCATAGGCAACTGAAATAGAATGGACGGTGGCACAGGCAACTGAAATAGAATGGAGGGTGGCATAGGCAACTGAAATAGAATGGAGGGTGGCCTAGGCAACTGAAATAGAATGGTGGGTTGCATAGTCAAGTGAAATAGAATAGAGGGTGGCATAGGCAACTGAAATAGAATGAAAGGTGGCATTGGAAACTGAAATGAAATGGAAGGTTGCATAGGAAACTGAAATCAAATGGAAGGTGGCATAGGAAACTGAAATGAAATGGAAGGTGGCATAAGAAACTGAAATGAAATGGAAGGTGGCATAGGAAACTGAAATGAAATGGAAGGTGGCATAAGAAACTGAAATGAAATAGAAGGTGGTATAGGCAACTGAAATAGAATGGAGGGTGGCATAGACAACTGAAATGGAATGGAAGGTGGCATTGGAAACTGAAATGAAATGGAAGGTGGCATAGGCAACTTAAATGAAACGGAAGGTGGCATAGGAAACTGAAATGAAATGGAAGGTGGCATAAGTAACTGAAATGAAATTGAAGGTGGCATAGGAAACTGAAATAGAATGGAGGGTGGCATAGAAAACTGAAATGGAATGGAAGGTGGCATTGGAAACTGAAATGAAATGGAAGGTGGCATAAGAAACTGAAATGAAACGGAATGTGGCATAGGCAACTGAAATAGAATGGTGGGTGGCATAGGCAATTGAAATAGAATGGAGGGTGGCATAGACAACTGAAGTGGAATGGAAGGTGGCATTGGAAACTGAAATGAATTGGAAGGTGGCATAGGAAACTGAAATGAAATGGAAGGTGGCATAGGCAACTGAAATAGAATGGAGGGTGGCATAGGCAACTGAAATAGATTAGAGGGTGGCATAGGCAACTGTAATAGAATGGAGGGTGGCATAGGCAAATGAAATAGAATGGAGGGTGGCATAGACAACTGAAATGGAATGGAAGTGGCATTGGAAACTGAAATGAAATGGAAGGTGGCATAGGAAACTGAAATGAAATGGAAGGTGGCATAGGAAACTGAAATGAAATGGAAGGGGGCATAAGTAACTGAAATGAAATGGAAAGTGGCATAGGAAACAGAAATAGAATGGAGTGTGGCATAGACAACTGAAATGGAATGGAAGGTGGCATTGGAAACTGAAATGAAATGGAAGGTGGCATAGGAAACTGAAATAAAATGGAAGGTGGCATAGGAAACTGAAATGAAATGGAAGGTGGCATAAGTAACTGAAATGAAATGGAAGGTGGCATAGGAAACTGAAATAGAATGGAGGGTGGCATAGACAACTGAAATGGAATGGAAGGTGGCATTGAAAACTGAAATCGAATGGAAGGTGGCATAAGAAACTGAAATGAAACGGAAGGTGGCATAGGCAACTGAAATAGAATGGAGGGTGGCCTAGGCAACTGAAATAGAATGGTGGGTGGCATAGGCAACTGAAATAGAATGGAGGGTGGCATAGGCAACTGAAATGGAATGGAGGGTGGCATAAGAAACTGAAATGAAACGGAATGTGGCATAGCTAACTGAAATAGAATGGTGGGTGTCATAGGCAACTAAAATAGAATGGAGGGTGGCATAGACAACTGAAATGAAATGGAAGGTGGCATTGGAAACTGAATTGAAATGGAAAGTGGCATAGGAAACTGAAATGAAACGGAAGGTGACATAAGCAACTGAAATAGAATGGAGGGTGGCATAGGCAACTGATCTAGAATGGAGGGTGGCATAGACAACTGAAATGGAATGGAAGGTGGCATTGGAAACTGAAATGAAATGGAAGGTGGCATAAGAAACTGAAATGAAACGGAAGGTGGCATAGGCAACTGAAATTGAATGGAGGGTGGCCTAGGCAACTGAAATAGAACGGTGGGAGGCGTAGGCAACTGAAATAGAATGGAGGGTGGCATAGACAACTGAAATGGAATGGAAGGGGGCATTGGAAACTGAAATGAAATGGAAGGTGGCATAGGAAACAGAAATGAAATAGAACGTGGCATAGGAAACTGAAATGAAACAGGAAGGTGGCATAGGCAACTGAAATAGAATGCAGGGTGGCATAGGCAACTGAAATAGAATGGTGGGTTGCATAGGCAACTGAAATAGAATGGAGGGTGGCATAGGCAACTTAAATGGAATGGAGGGTGGCGTAGGCAACTGAAATAGAATGGAAGTAGTATAGACAACTCAAATAGAATGGAGGGTGACATAGACAACTGAAATGGAATGGAAGGTGGCATTGGAAACTGAAATGAAATGGAAGGTGGCATAGGAAACTGAAATGAAATTTAAAGGTGCATTGGAAACTGAAATGAAACGGAAGGTGGCATAGGAAACTGAAATGAAACGGAAGGTGGCATAGGCAACTGAAATAGAATGGACGGTGGCACAGGCAACTGAAATAGAATGGAGGGTGGCATAGGCAACTGAAATAGAATGGAGGGTGGCCTAGGCAACTGAAATAGAATGGTGGGTGGCATAGTCAACTGAAATAGAATAGAGTGTGGCATAGGCAACTGAAAGAATGGAAGGGAAGAATGGAAGGTGGCATAGGAAACTGAAATGAAATGGAAATGCATGAAGGAAACTGAATGAAATGGAAATGAAAAGGAAGAATGGAAGATGGCATAGGAAACTGAAATGATAACTGAAATGAAATGGAAGGTGGCATAGGAAACTGAAATGAAATGAAAGGTGGCATAAGAAACTGAAATGAAATGGAAGGTGACATAGGCAACTGAAATAGAATGGAGGGTGGCATAGACAACTGAAATGGAATGGAAGGTGGCATTGGAAACTGAAATGAAATGGAAGGTGGCATAGGCAACTGAAATGAAACGGAAGGTGGCATAGGAAACTAAAATGAAATGGAAGGTGGCATAGGAAACTGAAATGAAATGGAAGGTGGCATAGGAAACTGAAATGAAATAGAAGGTGGCATAGGCAACTGAAATAGAATGGAGGGTGGCATAGACAACTGAAATGGAATGGAATGTGGCATTGAAAACTGAAATCAAATGGAAGGTGGCATAGGCAACTTAAATGAAACGGAAGGTGGCATAGGAAACTGAAATGAAATGGAAGGTGGCATAAGTAACCGAAATGAAATGGAAGGTGTCATAGGAAACTGAAATAGAATGGAGGGTGGCATAGACAACTGAAATGGAATGGAAGGTGGCATTGCAAAGTGAAATGAAATGGAAGGTGGCATAAGAAACTGAAATGAAACGGAATGTGGCATAGGCAACTGAAATAGAATATTGGGTGGCATAGGCAATTGAAATAGAATGGAGGGTGGCATAGACAACTGAAGTGGAATGGAAGGTGGTATTGGAAACTGAAATAAATTGGAAGGTGGCATAGGAAACTGAAATGAAATGGAAGGTGCATAGGAAACTGAAATGAAATGGAAGGTGGCATAGGAAACTGAAATGAAATGGAAGGGGGCATAAGTAACTGAAATGAAATGGAAGGTGGCATAGGAAATAGAAATAGAATGGAGGGTGGCATAGACAACTGAAATGGAATGGAAGGTGTCATTGGAAACTGAAATGAAATGGAAGGTGGCATAGGAAACTGAAATGAAATGGAAGGTGGCATAAGAAACTGAAATGAAATGGAAGGTGGCATAAGTAACTGAAATGAAATGGAAGGTGGCATAGGAAACTGAAATGAAATGGAAGGTGGCATAGGAAACTGAAATGAAATGGAAGGTGGCATAAGTAACTGAAATGAAATGGAAGGTGGCATTGGAAACTGAAATAGAATGGAGGGTGGCATAGAAAACTGAAATGGAATGGAAGGTGGCATTGGAAACTGAAATGAAATGGAAGGTGGCATAAGTAACTGAAATGAAACGGAAGGTGTCATAGGCAACTGAAATAGAATGGTGGGTGGCATAGGCAACCGAAATAGAATGGAGGGTGGCATTGAAAACTGAAATCGAATGGAAGGTGGCATAAGAAACTGAAATGAAACGGAAGGTGGCATAGGCAACTGAAATAGAATGGAGTGTGGCCTAGGCAACTGAAATAGAATGGTGGGTGGGATAGGCAACTGAAATAGAATGGAGGGTGGCATAGGCAACTGAAATGGAATGGAATGTGGCATTGGAAACTGAAATGAAATGGAAGTTTGCATAGGAACCTGAAATGAAATGGAAGGTGGCATAGGAAACTGAAATGAAATAGAAGGTGGCATTGGAAACTGAAATGAAATGGAAGGTGGCATAAGAAACTGAAATGAAACGGAAGGTGGCATACGCAACTGAAATAGAATGTAGGGTGTCCTAGGCTATTGAAATAGAATGGTGGGTGGCATAGGCAACTGAAATAGAATAGAGGGTGGCATAGGCAACTGAAATAGAATGGAAGGTGGCATTGGAAACTGAAATGAAATGGAAGGTGTCATAGGAAACTGAAATAGAATGGAGTGTGGCATAGTCAACTGAAATGGAATGGAAGGTGGCATTGGAAACTGAAATGAAATGGAAGGTGGCATAGGAAACTGAAATGAAATGGAAGGTGGGATGGGAAACTGAAATGAAATGGAAAGTGGCATAGGAAACTGAAATGAAATGGAAGGTGTCATAGGAAACTGAAATAGAATGGAGTGTGGCATAGTCAACTGAAATGGAATGGAAGGTGGCATTGGAAACTGAAATGAAATGGAAGGTGGCATAGGAAACTGAAATGAAATGGAAGGTAGCATAGGAAACTGAAATGAAATGAAAGGTGGGATAGGAAACTGAAATGAAATGGAAGGTGGGATAGGAAACTGAAATGAAACCCAAGGTGGCATACGCAAATGAAATAGAATGGTGGGTGGCATAGGCAACCGAAATAGAATGGAGGGTGGCATTGAAAACTGAAATGGAATGGAAGGTGGCATTGGAAACTGAAATGAAATGGAAGGTGGCATAAGAAACTGAAATGAAACGGAAGGTGGCATAGGCAACTGAAATAGAATGGAGGGTGGCCTAGGCAACTGAAATAGAATGGTGGGTGGCATAGGCAACTGAAATAGAATGGAGGATGGCATAGGCAACTGAATTGGAATGGAGGGTGGCATTGGAAACTGAAATGAAATGGAAGGTGGCATAAGAAACTGAAATGAAACGGAAGGTGGCATAGGCAACTGAAATTGAATGGAGGGTGGCATAGGCAACTGAACTGGAATGGAGGGTGGCATAGGCAACTGAACTGGAATGGAGGGTGGCATAGACAACTGAAAGTGAATGGAAGGTGGCATTGGAAACTGAAATGAAATGGAAGGTGGCATAAGAAACTGAAATGAAACGGAAGGTGGCATACGCAACTGAAATGGAATGGAGGGTGGCATAGACAACTGAAATGAAACGGAAGGTGGCAATGGAAACTGAAATGAAATGGAAGGTGGTATAGGAAACTGAAATCAAATGGAAGATGGCATAGGAAACTGAAATGAAATGGAAGGTGGCATAAGAAACTGAAATGAAATGGAAGGTGGCATAGGCGACTGAAATAGAATTGTGGGTGGCATAGGCAACTTAAATGAAACGGAAGGTGGCATAGAAACTGAAATGAAATGGAAGATGGCATAGGAAACTGAAATGAAATGGAAGGTGGCATAGGAAACTGAAATGAAATGGAAGGTGGCATACGCAACTGAAATGGAATGGAGGGTGGCATAGACAACTGAAATGAAACGGAAGGTGGCAATGGAAACTGAAATGAAATGGAAGGTGGTATAGGAAACTGAAATCAAATGGAAGATGGCATAGGAAACTGAAATGAAATGGAAGGTGGCATAAGAAACTGAAATGAAATGGAAGGTGGCATAGGCGACTGAAATAGAATTGTGGGTGGCATAGGCAACTTAAATGAAACGGAAGGTGGCATAGAAACTGAAATGAAATGGAAGATGGCATAGGAAACTGAAATGAAATGGAAGGTGGCATAGGAAACTGAAATGAAATGGAAGGTGGCATAGGAAACTGAAATAGAATGGAGGGTGGCATAGACAACTGAAATGGAATGGAAGGTGGCATTGGAAATTGAAATGAAATTTAAGGTGGCATAGGAAACTGAAATGGAATGGAAGGTGGCATTGGAAACTGAAATGAAATGGAAGGTGGCATAGGAAACTGAAATGAAATATAAGGTGGTATAGGAAACTGAAACGGAAGGTGGCGTAGGCAACTGAAATGGAATGGATGGTGGCTTTGGAAACTGAAATGAAATTGAAGGTGGCATAAGAAACTGTAATGAAACGGAAGATGCCCTTGGCAACTGAAATAGAATGGAGGGTGGCATAGGCAACTGAACTAGAATGAAGGGTGGCATAGGCAACTGAACTAGAATGGAGGGTGGCATAGACAACTGAAATGAAACGACAGGTGGCATAGGCAACTGAAATAGAATGGAGTGTGGCATAGGCAACTGAACTAGAATGAATTGTGGCATAGACAACTGAAATAGTATGGAAGGTAGCATTGGAAACTGAAATGAAATGGAAGTTGGTATTGAAAACTGAAATGAAATGGAAGGTGGCATAGGAAACTGAAATGAAATGGAAAGTGGCATAGGAAACTGAAATGAAATGGAAGGTGGCATAGGAAACTGAAATGAAATGGAAGTTGGCATAGGAAACTGAAATGTAATGGAAGGTGGCATTGGAAACTGAAATGAAATGGAAGGTGGCATAGGAAACTGAAATGAAACGGAAGGTGGCATAGGCAACTGAAATAGAATGGAGGGTGGCATAGGCAACTGAACTAGAATGGAGGGTGGCATAGACAACTGAAATGGAGTGGAAGGTGGCATTGGAAACTGAAATGAAATGGAAGGTTCCATAGGAAACTGAAATGAAACGGAAGGTGGCATAGGAAACTGAAATGAAATGGAAGGTGGCATAGGAAACTGAAATGAAATGGAAGGTGGCGTAGGCAACTAAAATGGAATGGAAGGTGGCTTTGGAAACTGAAATGAAATGGAAGGTGGCATAAGAAACTGTAATGAAACGGAAGATTCCATAAGCAACTGTAATAGAATGGAGGGTGGTATAGGCAACTGAAATTGAATGGAGAGTGGCATAGGCAACTGAACTAGAATGGAGGGTGGCATAGACAACTGAAATGAAACGGAAGGTGGCATAGGCAACTGAAATAGAATGGAGGGTGGCATAGGCAACTGAAATAGAGTGGAGGGTGGCATAGAAAACTGAAATGGAATGGAAGGTGGCATTGGAAACTGAAATGAAATGGAAGTTGGTATTGGAAACTTATATGAAATGGAAGGTGGCATAGGAAACTAAAATGAAATGGAAAGTGGCATAGGAAACTGAAATGAAATGGAAGGTGGCATAGGAAACTGAAATGAAATGGAAGGTGGCATAGGAAACTGAAATAGAATGGAGGGTGGCATAGACAACTGAAATGGAATGGAAGGTGGCATTGGAAACTGAAATGAAATGGAAGGTGGCATAGGAAACTGAAATGGAATGGAAGGTGGCATTGGAAACTGAAATGAAATGGAAGGTGGCATAGGAAACTGAAATGAAATGGAAGGTGGCATAGGAAACTGAAATGAAACGGAAGGTGGCGTAAGCAACTGAAATGAATGGAAGGTGGCATAGGAAACTGAACTAGAATGAAGGGTGGCATAGACAACTTAAATAGTATGGAAGGTGGCATTGGAAACTGAAATGAAATGGAAGTTGGTATTGAAAACTGAAATGAAATGGAAGGTGGCATAGGAAACTGAAATGAAATGGAAAGTGGCATAGGAAACTGAAATGAAATGGAAGGTGGCATAGGAAACTGAAATGAAATGGAAGGTGGCATAGGAAACTGAAATAGAATGGAGGGTGGCATAGACAACTGAAATGGAATGGAAGGTGGCATTGGAAACTGAAATGAAATGGAAGGTGGCATAGGAAACTGAAATGGAATGGAAGGTGGCATTGGAAACTGAAATGAAATGGAAGGTGGCATAGGAAACTGAAATGAAATGGAAGGTGGCATAGGAAACTGAAATGAAACGGAAGGTAGCGTAGGCAACTGAAATGAAATGGAAGGTGGCATAGGCAACTGAACTAGATTGAAGGGTGGCATAGACAACTGAAATAGTATGGAAGGTGGCATTGGAAACTGAAATGAAATGGAAGTTGGTATTGAAAACTGAAATGAAATGGAAGGTGGCATAGGAAACTGAAATGAAATGGAAAGTGGCATAGGAAACTGAAATGAAATGGAAGGTGGCATAGGAAACTGAAATGAAATGGAAGTAGGCATAGGAAACTGAAATGTAATGGAAGGTGGCATTGGAAACTGAAATGAAATGGAAGGTGGCATAGGAAACTGAAATGAAACGGAAGGTGGCATAGGCAAATGAAATAGAATGGAGGGTGGAAAGGCAACTGAACTTGAATGGAGGGTGGCATAGACAACTGAAATGGAGTATAAGGTAGCATTGGAAACTGAAATGAAATGGAAGGTTGCATAGGAAACTGAAATGAAACGGAAGGTGGCATAGGAAACTGAAATGAAATGGAAGGTGGCATAGGAAACTGAAATGAAATGGAAGGTGGCATAGGAAACTGAAATGAAACGGAAGGTGGCGTAGGCAACTGAAATGGAATGGAAGGTGGCTTTGGAAACTGAAATGAAATGGAAGGTGGAATAAGAAACTGTAATGAAACGGAAGATTCCATAAGCAACTGAAATAGAATTGAGGGTGGTATAGGCAACTGAAATTGAATGGAGGGTGGCATAGGCAACTGAACTAGAATGGAGGGTGGCATAGACAACTGAAATGAAACGGAAGGTGGCATAGGCAACTGAAATAGAATGTAGGGTGGCATACGCAACTGAACTAGAGTGGAGGGTGGCATAGACAACTGAAATGGAACGGAAGGTAGCATTGGAAACTGAAATGAAATGGAAGTTGGTATTGGAAACTTAAATGAAATGGAAGGTGGCATAGGAAACTAAAATGAAATGGAAAGTGGCATAGGAAACTGAAATGAAAAGGAAGGTGGCATAGGAAACTGAAATGAAATGGAAGGTGGCATAGGAAACTGAAATGAAATGGAAGGTGGCATAGGAAACTGAAATAGAATGGAGGGTGGCATAGACAACTGAAATGGAATGGAAGGTGGCATTGGAAACTGAAATGAAATGGAAGGTGGCATAGGAAACTGAAATGGAATGGAAGGTGGCATTGGAAACTGAAATGAAATGGAAGGTGGCATAGGAAACTTAAATGAAATGGAAGGTGGCATAGGAAACTGAAATGAAACGGAAGGTGGCGTAGGCAACTGAAATGAAATGGAAGGTGGCATAGGAAACTGAACTAGAATGAAAGGTGGCATAGACAACTGAAATAATATGGAAGGTGGCATTGGAAACTGAAATGAAATGGAAGTTGGTATTGAAAACTGAAATGAAATGGAAGGTGGCATAGGAAACTGAAATGAAATGGAAAGTGGCATAGGAAACTGAAATGAAATGGAAGGTGGCATAGGAAACTGAAATGAAATGGAAGGTGGCATAGGAAACTGAAATAGAATGGAGGGTGGCATAGACAACTGAAATGGAATGGAAGGTGGGATTGGAAACTGAAATGAAATGGAAGGTGGCATAGGAAACTGAAATGGAATGGAAGGTGGCATAGGAAACTGAAATGAAACGGAAGGTGGCGTAGGCAACTGAAATGAAATGGAAGGTGGCATAGGCAACTGAACTAGAATGAAGGGTGTCATAGACAACTGAAATAGTATGGAAGGTGGCATTGGAAACTAAAATGAAATGGAAGTTGGTATTGAAAACTGAAATGAAATGGAAGGTGGCATAGGAAACTGAAATGAAATGGAAGGTGGCATAGGAAACTGAAATGAAATGGAAAGTGGCATAGGAAACTGAAATGAAATGGAAGGTGGCATAGGAAACTGAAATGAAATGGAAGTTGGCATAGGAAACTGAAATGTAATGGAAGGTGGCATTGGAAACTGAAATGAAATGGAAGGTGGCATAGGAAACTGAAATGAAACGGAAGGTGGCATAGGCAACTGAAATAGAATGGAGGGTGGCATAGGCAACTGAACTAGAATGGAGGGTGGCATAGACAACTGAAATGGAGTGGAAAGTGGCATTGGAAACTGAAATGAAATGGAAGGTTGCATAGGAAACTGAAATGAAACGGAAGGTGGCATAGGAAAGTGAAATGAAATGGAAGGTAGCATAGGAAACTGAAATGAAATGGAATGTTGCATAGGAAACTGAAATGAAACGGAAGGTGGCGTAGGCAACTGAAATGGAATGGAACGTGGCTTTGGAAACTGAAATGAAATGGAAGGTGGCATAAGAAACTGTAATGAAACGGAAGATTCCATAAGCAACTGAAATAGAATGGAGGGTGGTATAGGCAACTGAAATTGAATGGAGGGTGGCATAGGCAACTGAACTAGAATGGAGGGTGGCATAGACAACTGAAATGAAACGGAAGGTGGCATAGGCAACTGAACTAGAGTGGAGGGTGGCATAGACAACTGAAATGGAATGGAAGGTGTCATTGGAAACTGAAATGAAATGGAAGTTTGTATTGGAAACTTAAATGAAATGGAAGGTGGCATAGGAAACTAAAATGAAATGGAAAGTGGCATAGGAAACTGAAATGAAATGGAAGGTGGCATAGGAAACTGAAATGAAATGGAAGGTGGCATAAGAAACTGTAATGAAACGGAAGATGCCATAGGCAACTGAAATAGAATGGAGGATGGCATAGGCAACTGAAATAGAATAGAGGGTGGCATAGGCAACTGAAATAGAATGGAAGGTGGTATTGGAAACTGAAATGAAATCAAAGGTTGCATAGGAAACTGAAATGAAATTGAAGTTGGCATAGGAAACTGAAATGAAATGGAAGGTGGCATAGGATACTGAAATAGAATGGAGGGTGGCATAGACAACTGAAATGGAATGGAAGGTGGCATTGGAAACTGAAATGAAATGGAAGGTGGCATAGGAAACTGAAATGAAATGGAAGGTGGCATGGGAAACTGAAATGAAATGGAAGGTGGCATAGGAAACTGAAATGAAACGGAAGGTGGCAGAGGCAACTGAAATAGAATCGAGGGTGGCATAGGCAACTGAAGTGGAATGGAGGGTGGCATAGACAAGTGAAATTGAATGGAGGGTGGCATAGGCAACTGAAATGGAATGGAGGGTGGCGTAGGCAACTGAAATGGAATGGAGGGTGGTGTAGTCAACTGAAATGGAATGGAGGGTGGTGTAGGCAACTGAAATTGAATCGAGGGTACATAGGCAACTGAAATGGAATGAAGGGTGGCATAGACAACTGAAATAGAATGGAGGGTGGCATAGGCAAATGGAATGGAGGGTGGCATAAGCAAGTGGAATGGAGGGTGGCATAGGCAAGTGGAATGGAGGGTGGCATAGGAACTGAAATGGAATGGAGTTGGAATGATGAACCGCCAAAGAATTATATAATTGATAACGTATATATCACCAATACAATAATAATAATAATAATAATAATAATAATAATAATAATAATAATAATAATAATAATTAATAAGTAAATAAATCATAAGCAATATAATTTTATAAAAATTAAATATTTTAATGAGAATTCGCATCGGCGAAGTTGGATTTCTTGTCCTCTATTCGTTCTATTTTTTTCTTGTTCAAATTAATATGTCATCAAGAACTTGCGGGAATGACAAAAAGAAGTGGCTGACCATATTTTGTCCTGCCCTGTTCCAAATAAATTATTCGAAGCTTAACTGATGATTTTTCGCTATTAGCCTTAAGGGGGAGGATGCAATTTTTTTTGTTTTAAGAGATAATTGTTTGTTTCTAAAAATAAAAATTCTTTTTAGGGGTAAATAGGTATTGATAAACTCTTATGATTCACCTTTTGGAATATTCCAAAAGTTTTCATTTCCCTCTCTGACGACGAAAAATTGAAAATTTCAAACAGTTGAACGAATATTGCAAACAGACCCGGATGTAGAAAAAAATAATCGAGAGAGTGTGAAAGGGGGGGGGGGGGTGAACACAATCGAACCGGATTACAAGCTGCTGCGTTATTACAAGCTGCAAAACATAATAAAATCTCAAACATAATAAAATCTATTTAAACAGTAAGAAAGGAAATGGATGCTTTTCCACTCACCAAGATACAAAATCAATACAATTTATACAAACTATATAAAATTTATATATTTTTCAAAAACGTTATACAAAATCACACAAATTAAACTGTATTAATAAAGAAAATATCCACAATGAAAGTGTATATATTTGTGACAAAACTGATGGTGTAGACAAAATGAAATATTTAAGTTATACCTCGACAATACGTTTCGCAGGAATACATATATGCAAAAAATATATGAGAAATTAAGATACTGCCCAACAAAAATATAAACATTACGATACAGAGTAGACACGAACACATGTCTACTATTTTACAAAGCAATCTGTGAGTCAATTATAACGTATGGTATAACAGTACATGGCACAAGCAAACATAACAAACATTAACAAAATAGAAGGAATTCAATCTTCAAAGTAGAAGGAATTCAATCTTCAAAGTAGAAGGAATCCAATCCAACACATTATACCTTACAGCAAACGCTTACACTTCAAAACATAACAGAAGTTCAATCACACTTAAATACTCTATCCTTCACTAACTTATACAGATACAACTTGGTACTCCAAAATCTGTTTGACAACACACATAAAATAAATATCCAACGTGGAAGGAATGCAAGATTGAAACAAAATAATTACTATCAGTTGCCATATTTTAATAATAATTACGGAAAATGCATTAGCAGTTACAAAATTTCACATATATTTAATATCTTGCCAAGAAATATTGTATCTTTAAAAAGTAGCTCTCTTTCGAAATCGGAACTTTGAATCGGAAAGTTTTTCTAATTAGATACTGAGTAAAAATATTTAACATGGAAAAAAAACTAACAAGAACTAACAACCCTTATGTCGTATTAATGAAGTTTCTAGCATTTAAACTGAGTATATATATATAAATAAAATGCAACGTATGTATTGAAAAGAAGATGCAAATAGCTGAAAATAATTTGTAATGAAATTAGTCTATATCCTTCAGATAAAGCTTCAAGCTTTGCGGGTCATCATCAACAACTTAACGACTTCTTGTAAGATGTATACAGAAAAACAAATAAAATTTATTAAAGAAAGTAACGTCGTCTTGAAAAAGACGTTTGGAATGAACGAAAAGACGCCGGGCAACCAAAAAGGGAACGTGTTTCAAGAAAAAAGACGCCGGGCAACCAAAAATTTCTCGTAAAAATCTGAGTAAAACTCACAGTAAAAAGGCTTCTTTCCTGGTTCTCTGAAAACTGCGTTCTTCAGGATTCACATTCCCCACTTGAAGGAACGTTACCTATTTTCGGAAGTGCTTTGCCCCTCTGAACGAGACTGTGGAAGAAGGCTGAACAAGGATGGCAAAAGGGGCGTCATCAGCCCTTCCCCTTGGGGGAGCTGTAAAGTGTCACTGACAATACAGGTTCACATTCGGTGTACAATCTGATTCGGTAGTGATTACCACCAGAGGCAAAGCTGGGAACGAGAAAGGAGATGTTGCATCTAGCACTGCAAAACACTTATGATAGTGATGGTTGCGGACTTTGTAACTAGCAAATTATTATTTCACCTCTTACTAGATCTCTTATCAGATGAGGAATAGTATTCAGATTTTATGAAAATTTAATTTGTTACTAGATGTGAATTTTATCCAGGTTTCCGTGGCCGAGTGGTTAGCACGCTTGGCTACTGATCTAAGGGACCTGGGTTCGAGCCCCGGATTAGGCATGGATGTGTGTGTTTCGTTTTTCTACTGAGGTCCTGCCATCCTCTCAGATCTCCTACTGTGGCATATAAACTGACAGGCTCCTGTCCGACCTCTGTGGCAAGCAGCTGCTTGACGGGGTATTTATTTATATTTTTATTATTCTTTTTTTAATTATTTATAAATAATTTTCTTTTTTTTTTCGAATTTAAAGTTCTGATAATTTTGTAAAAAAAAAAGTGTAAAAAAATACATAAAAATTATAAATAAAAAACACTCCCAAAAAATAAACAATATAAAAAAATTAAAGAACCTCACCCAAGGAATTAATTATTAGAAAAACATTTAAAAACAAAATACCAAAAAGTACAACTTAAATTAAAATCTTAGAAAAAAAATCCAAAAGCATTAAAAAAACAGATAATGTAAAGCAAAACATTAACACAAAAATAAAAAAAAGCTAAGAAATAAATAATACATTGTTAACTGTAGAGAGATATTTCGGCGATGCAATTTTGGGTCAGTTTATCACAGCTTCAATTTACCATCAAAATCAATCAATCATTTATTTTCAGATAAATGGTGTCTAGAAACACTTCTACGTTTACGTTTGATAGTTGGAAATAATACACAAGCCCACAAGGGTTACAAACAACTCGCCTGTGGATAAAAAAATACACATAATATGTACAAGACACAAAAATGTTTTCTCAAGTACTAAGTGCTATTACTCTATTGAATAATCTACAGGGTGTTTCAAAACTCTCTGTACAAATTTCAATGGGAGAGAGGGAACACCAAGACAAACCTTTTCCGTCTATGAATGTATGTCCGCTGAGGTAACCTTTCGGTGCTAGAGGGCGCTGACAGAAATATCGATGGAGCTAGTACATAAATGAATGGAAACAAGTGTGAACAACATGTTTATTTACAGAAGGTGCTCAAATTTGCGACCGGCAACAGCATTGCACGGATGACATCATCGAAGCATTGATTGCCGTATATGTTGAAAGAATACCGGAAGTTCGTGAACATTTGCAGCGGCGATAGCGATTCCTGCGACGAGGTCTTCACCTGAGTCAATGGGAATCTCGTACACGAGATTATTCATGTGTCCCCAGAGGAAGAAATCGATACATGATATATCAGGCGATTTTGTTGGCCAGGTGATGAGTCCACCCCGACCTATCCATCGACCCCCAAAAGTGGCGTTCAGGTAATCCCAAACATCATTACTGAAGTGTGCTGGCGCCCTGTCGAGTTGAAACCACATTCGTCTGCGAATAGACATGGGAACATCTTCCAGCAGTCCCGGCAACGTTTCTTTAAGAAATACCAGATAAATCTGCCCGTTGAGTCGGGGAGGCAGCCAATCAAAATGTCATCGACGATGCCCGCCCAAACATTGACGGCGAACCATTGTTGATGACCATGCGCCATTGTGGCATGTGGATTTTCGTGCGCCCAAACGTGAGAATTGTGCACATTAAACACACCTTCACGTGGGAAAGAGACCTCATCTGAGAAAGCACATGAGCCGGAAAATCAGGCTACACCGTGGTCTGCTGCAGAAACCAGCGCACGAATTCCACACAAAGAGGGTAATCCTGTGGTTGCAATGTCTGGACTTTCTGACGATGAAACGGATGTAACTGCTGCTCGTACAACACTCTCCACAACAGGGCGTGGTTCACACCCAGGCTACGTGCAACAGCCTGCGTGCTTGCACCTGGATTGCCCTCAATCCTCCGTAGGATCTCTTCTTCCATGTCAAGAGTGTGCATGGTTCTCTCCTGACAAATGTCATGCATGTTTGCATGAAATATTCCACTTTCTCGCAGTTGCCGGTGCAAACGCGCAAATGTTTGGTGGTTTGGCCCAAGTCTGTTTGGGAAGCACTGTCGGTACAACCTCAAAGCAGCTCTTCCGTTTCCATTTGCAGCCCCATACGCCATATGGATATCAGCCATCTCAGCAGTCGTAAAACACCCTATGTTACACGTAATGTGTCTAATTTACGAATGCCGACGGCAAACACAAGTCCGTCCTCCGTTCCCACTTCGCTCTTCTAGCCATTTGCAGCGCCGCCAAACAGCGCCCTCTAGCACCGAAGGGTTACGTTAGCGGATAAACTTTCCTAGACGAAACAGTTTTGTCTTGGTGTTCGCTTTCTCCCTTTGAAATTTATACAGATAGTTTTGAAACACCCTGTATAACCTACACAGAAAAAAAATCTAAAGTCAAATATAAACTATATAATTTTTTTACAATTAATTATTTTAAGGAAATTCGCTTCGCCGAGTTGGATTGTCCTTTATACGTTCTTTTTCTCTTTCAAGAATTTAATTTTTTATCAGTAGCTTGAGGACAGCACAAAAAGATATGACCGGCAATAGTTTGCCCAGGTTTGACAGAGAAAAATGATGGTTTTAAAAAATATTATTCTTTATTTTAAATAGTGTACGCTTCCATGTCAATGCAACGCAGCTCCCATTCTCAATCTCCCCGATTTGCCGAATTTGGTATACTGGTAGTGCTCATCGGTGAGCAGAAGAAACTAATTTATTTTGCTTTTCTGCGCCAAAGCATTTAAAAGTGCCAAAAATATTCAAACTTTCGTCTTCTCAGGTTTCTAGTAATTGTAACTAACATTCTATTTAAGTTTCATTATCAAAATTGGTCTCACTCGAAAAATATTAAACCAAATTTTTTAGAGATATTACGTGTTTACTTAAGAGTAAAATATTAAGCTCGTTGAGTTGACCCTGAATAACCTCATGGGGTTTACCTTAAATAATTGACCTCAAATGGTTTACCTTGAATAATTGACCTTGAATGTCTCGAAACACGTTCCCTTAAGATGTTTCCGAAAAAAAATGAGCTAAAACGTATTTTCTAAGAGTATCTTAGGAAAAATTTACCTTGCGACGACCATAGGTTCTTGAGATTTAAAATTGAAAATTGGTAAATCTACGCAAAGCTGTCGATATCTTTGCAAAGTAGCCTAGTAGCCTATGACACAATGTAAGCTTTTTATAAATCATACGGAAATGAATAAAAAGATTTCAAAATAAGCTTTGAGAATATTTTTACTTTGCAAAATATCTCTGAACTGTCACAATGTCCTTTACAATGATGAATAAACAGGAATGTGATGCAATGTACTAGTAGTTGAATTTTTCTAGCTCATCGAGCTAAACCATTGCTAAAACCAGAATTCCTTTTCATTAAGAATTATTTAATTTTCTTTATGAGAACAGCGTTAGTTAATTTTTATAATTCATCCATTTTTTTAAAGAAATTTCTCGAAGGTTTTGTTCAACTATCAAGGAAGGTTTCACTCTTAAGTTCACCGTCGATATCAATTTTAGAGGAAAAAATTGTCTTGAGTCAGGTGGGATACGAACCCACCTACCTCAAGACATTTTCTCTCTAAAGTTGATATTGATGTTAAACTAAGAGTGACACGTTATTTGACACCATCCATTTTTGTTTGCATATAGTGAACCCGTTGTTTAAGTTATCGAATTTTTTAATTATCGAAATGTTTTACCTTGAATATCATCGTATTTAAAAAAACGATGGAAACAAGTGTGAACGACATGTTTATTTACAGAAGGTGCTCAAAATTGCGACCGGCAACAGCATTGCACGCATGACAGCGTCGAAGCATTGATTGCCGTATATGTTGAAAGAATCCCGGACGATTTTATCGTTTCTTTTAATTATCGAATCTGTTGTTAATTTACTGGAAGCAAACGATGGATATAAACTTTCGAATTGTCCTAACTAAAACTAAAATAAGTTATTAACGAAATAGTATTACAATTTTAGAGGTTTAAAGCAAGAAATCGTTATAGCTTGTGATGGTGAGTTGGAAAATTGTCCTACCTAAAAGGTGGGCAGTTTAAATATCATTTACCCACATTTTGTATACATACACTTCCTGGCCAAATTATTATCAATTTGAATGGTAATGGGAGAAATTTCAATTATAGGTACAATGCATTCCCTGAAAAGTCGTGTTCGAAGTACCATGAAGCACGTCAATATATGGAAACTTTCTTACTGACGTAAGTATTCTAAATCACTACGAAGATCTACAAAAGCTGTAAAGACATGGTGGAAATCGAGTGAGACATGGGAAAAATGCTGATCTGGCTGGTTTTGAAAGTGGGATCATCGTTGGAACGTGATGGGCAGGAGCATTCGTAAAGGATGTAATGGAACTCAGCGGAAAATCAAGGGGCACAATATCCCAAGTGTATGGAGAATGGCAACGGTCACAAAAAACGTCCGCCAATCGTGGCAGATGCGGGACAGACAAATACAGACGTTAGGAAGGAATGAAGCTTACTACACGCACTAGGGTATAAATAGCGCATGGGCGCCAAGGCACTTAGAATCACATGGTGAAAGCATCGTAGAACAACTACCACAACCTTTATTAAGGAAGTGTGAATTATCCCCCCCCCCCCCCTTTGCTCAAATGGTAGAGCAAGTGGCGTGTAACCAGTAGATCACGAATTCGAGTCCGGAATGAAGCTTACTACACGCACTAGGGTATAGATAGCTCATGGGCGCCAAGGCACTTAGAATCACATGGAACAACTACCATAACCTTTATTAAGGAAGTTTGAATTACCCCCCCCCCCGCTTTGCTCAAATGGTAGAGAAACTCGCGTGTAACCAGTAGATCACGAATTCGAGTCCGTAATGAAGCTTACTACACGCACTAGGGTATAAAAGCGCATGGGCGCCAAGGCACTTAGAATCACATGGTGAAAGCATCGTAGAACAACTACCATAACCTTTATTAAGGAAGTGTGAATTATCCCCCCCCCCCTTTGCTCAAATGGTAGAGAAACTCGCGTGTTAACCAGTAGATCACGAATTCGAGTCCGGAATGAAGCTTACTACACGCACTAGGATATAAATAGCGCATGGGCGCCAAGGCACTTAGAATCACATGGTGAAAGCATCGTAGAACAACTACCATAACCTTTATTAAGGAAGTGTGAATTATCCCCCCCCCCCTTTGCTCAAATGGTAGAGAAACTCGCGTGTAACCAGTAGATCACGAATTCGAGTCCGTAATGAAGCTTACTACACGCACTAGAGTATAAATAGCGCATGGGCGCCAAGGCACTTAGAATCACATGGTGAAAGCATCGTAGAACAACTACCATAACCTTTATTAAGGAAGTGTGAATTATCCCCCCCTCCCCTTTGCTCAAATGGTAGAGAAACTCGCGTGTAACCAGTAGATCACGAATTCGAGTCCGTAATGAAGCTTACTACACGCACTAGAGTATAAATAGCGCATGGGCGCCAAGGCACTTAGAATCACATGGTGAAAGCATCGTAGAACAACTACCATAACCTTTATTAAGGAAGTGTGAATTATCCCCCCCCCTTTGCTCAAATGGTAGAGCAACTGGCGTGTAACCAGTAGATCACGAATTCGAGTCGGTAATGAAGCTTACTACACGCACTAGGGTATAAATAGCGCATGGGCGCCAAGGCACTTAGAATCACATGGTGAAAGCGTCGTAGAACAACTACCATAACCTTTATTAAGGAAGTGTGAATTATCCCCCCCCCCTTTGCTCAAATGGTAGAGCAACTGGCGTGTAAACCAGTAGATCACCAATTCGAGTCCGGAGTTCAGGAGGAGAATGGGTGAATTTTTCACGCTTGCCTAATTAAGTACAGACGTTTGTTGACACAAACTGTACGGCAAAAAGCGGCTGCTACGGTTAGCATCGTTACCAGTACTTCAAAACTCATTTCAACGAGAACTATGAGCCGAGAATTTGGGGACTGTATCATGATACACACGACTAAATATTAGGTTGGTATACATAAATAATTTGACTAGGCAGTATATATTATTACAAGCAAAGAAAATAACAGAAACGATGAACGTGTCCCGAAAATCGCTACGAAGAAAAAACCTGGAAAACATCGGCGAATATCAACAGTTGTTAAACAATGAAAATTCAATTGCGGCATCCAGAGCAGGAAGAGCATCCCTCATAACTGCCGCATCTGGGAGCCACCAGACACAGAGCAGAAGGAGACAGAAAAGCTTTATTTATAGACACACCTTCCCTCTCTTTCCTCCCGCCCCACCGAAGAGTTGGCACGCGCGTGTGGCGGGCTCGTATCTTTGCCTAAAGCTGGGGGGAACACGTCCTCGACCACCAACCTCTCAGCCTCTCCGAATCCCAGCATCCTGACGAACGTAAGACACACGCACGCACCCAAAGCTGCGTGGGAAGAGTGCCACTTATCCTCAGTCCCAGTGCCTCCATGGCGCTGGCTGGGTAGTGTGCCCCATCCGCCACTGCCCTAACATTTCAACTCTCTCAACTTTGTGTGTGTTGCTCGATCGACTCGAACTTTGCGGCTACGTAAGAACGTCGCTTCTGTGCTATCATCTTTTGTTTCCATCGCAACAGATAGAAGAAAGACGGAATGACCCAAGGAATCGTTACTGTGAATCTTCAGAGGGATGGACCAACGACTGCCTGGGGATTTCGTCTTCACGGGGGTAAGGACATTGGATACCCCCTCGCTATCCAGAGGGTAGGTGCTTGTAGGAAAGTCATTATAGAAGTAGTCTTTTGAGTGTGCGCGTGTGGTGTAGCTTATAGTGATAAATTTTTATGTTGATGAATAATTGTGATGCTGTGTTTTGTGCTAGCTAGCAGATTTTATCATCTGTATCACAAGTCTTAATGGTTATCGAAGTAGTTTTCAAGCTCCAGAAGGAAAACTGAATATAAAAAAATGATTATATAACTTCTGTGTGAATGATTGCAAAATTCATATTATTCACTTCATGCATAGTTTCGTATTCAAAAGATTTGTGTTGAAAAATTCCTCATTAGCTTGTGATACAGATGAATTGTGATACAGATAATGATGTAGGCAGAGACCTACATCATTATCCATATCTCAAGCATTAGATCCAATTTTTCAAAATATATTAGGTTTGGAAAGCAGAGAAAGGCCTCGATATTCTCATTCAATCGATTCTTTCACACTTCCTTAAAATTCAACCATAATTTTTTTGCAGATCCTAAAGTATTCAATTTTAGGCCTTTCACATTCCCAAGAAAAGACATTATCAAAATAAACAGAATAAGAGTTGGGTTGTTTTACCTCTGAGCGGCACTTTTTTGCACACCATGGGCTAAATGGCCAGGTCACATGGACCCCGAAGGCTCAGAGAAGGTTGGGGGAGGGGACCCATTGGAACAGCTGTTGGGAGACAGATGGTAGCCTCCCGTCAAGGCCATCCAGCGTGTTCTTTAACGTACACAGGGTATGGCTCTCCTGCACACGGGACCACGGCTTAACGTCCCATCCGACGGGCGGCGGCCTTTCCAATCCCATCGGTGTCCCCTACTGACCGTGGGCAGGGCGGGGAAAAATCTCAACGCTGACCCAGCTGGGACTCGAACCTGGGAACTACAGATTACGAGCCTGGCGCGCTACCGACTGAGCCACCCCTGCCCCAACAGAATAAGAACTGGAGATTGTAATTTAATGGACAAACATTTTAAAATAAAGAAAGCAAATGACAACTGTGCGTAATCATTGCAATCCAAAAGAAAGCATAAAACATATGTTAAACTGTCCGAAATTTGCGACAGAAAAACGGGAATTTTTTCGATTCCTTTTACAAATGTTGAAATACAGGAAAACATTTGAACTCAGTTTTGGAAAATGAAAAGGAAAGAACTAAAAAAAAATGTTACAGATTTCTTTTCAAACTTTTAAAGCAATGTGATGTATATAATAGAAAATTTGATTATTGTTAATTTTTATTTCTAAATTTCCATGGTGAGTTATAGGAATTTAGTTTTATTTCCTGATTTTTTTCCAGTGTAGGATTTGTATTGATTCTAGCTAGCCTCAGTGACAAGAATCTCTCTCCATAAGCGAATCGGGAAATTTCATGAAATGAAATCGAAAAGAGTTCATTATTTATTATTCATTAATTAATAAGGACTTTATGGGACAGTATCACTAGACTTGACTCCGACTGGCGAAAGTAAAATTAGGCGATTCATGATAAGATTTTCTTAGTCCGTTTATAACAAATGATATAGTCCAATGAATCCTGAACGGTGTGTCTCATCCAACGTTCAGGTGTATCGCGAAAATTTATAGAAAATAATAGAACTTCATAACAGTTTGTTACTTTAGTATTTAATAATAACAAAGTAATCACAATTTGCATTTGCAATTTATTATTATATTTTTAAATATTGTGTTTAATATGCGTTTAAATTTAATAAATTGAATTTTGAGTGATTATAATAAAACAAAGATAACTGACTTTTCATTACAGTTGTCGTAAATGGACAATTTCATATGTTTGTCGCCAAGAAAAAAATATTGAGAAACACTAAATATAGGTTAACGTATTTAGACAATGACTCAAACCATAAAATATTGATCGCATTTTCAAACACTTGCCAATCTCTGTCCCATCCTCGATTACGATTCTGATTAGGGAGAGAATTAAACTAATAATTTCTAGAATGCGAGAAATATGTTGATAGCTTTTTTTCGGATGTTGACAAACTAAAGCAAAGGTATTTCGTGTGTTAATTATTTCTTACGAAATAGATAGACATTAATTAATAAATATATTCAAACAGACATTAATTAATAAATATACTCAAAGAGTATATTGTTTGAATATATTTATTAACCTCAGTGACAAGAATCTCTCTCCATAAGCGAATCGGGAAATTTCATGAAATGAAATCGAAAAGAGTTCATTATTTATTATTCATTAATTAATAATGATTTTATGGGCCGCAGAGTGTTAAATAGAGCATTTCAATGACCGCAGAGTGTTTAATAGAGAAATTCTATTACCGCAGAGTGTTAAATAGAGCATTTCAATGACCGCAGAGTGTTTAATAGAGAAATTCTATTACCGCAGAGTGTTTAATAGAGAAATTCTATTACCGCAGAGTGTTAAATAGAGCATTTCAATGACCGCAGAGTGTTAAATAGAAAAAAATTATTATTTAGTATATCACGTTGCTTAAAGCGTGTGTGCCTTATAAAGCAATGAAGGTCATTTTCGAAATCAGCGTTAAGAATTCTTAATAAATCTAAGTAAGGAAAAAGAAAAAAAAAATCTTTTGATCAGTGTTTTCATTAGAAGTGAGCAAAGAAACGAGAGTACATAACGAACTTCAGATGATATTTATATACAAAATATTTAATCTCTGAGCTCGTCTGTGGGATAAAAAAGAGTTGTAACTAACTCCAACATGTAGAGAGAATTTAACAAGTGTAAATAATTGGGCTAACTCTAACATATAGAGGGGCGGGGTGGGAGTGGCTTGGTCTCTTCCACATTATTTCCCCTTTTAAAGTTTAGTTTTTCGCAAAATTTCTGCACTTCCCAGGTTCGAGTCCTTCCTGGGCATGCGTTGAGGTTATCTCCGCAAAACATTGTCCGCCCTGCCCTCAGTCGTTAGGGGACACCGATATGTTTGGAAAGGCCGCCGTCAGTCGGATGGGACGTAAAGCCATGGCCCCGTGTGCGGGTGAGCCATACCCTGTGCACGTTAAAGAACACACTGGATGGCCTTCACGAGAGGCTACCATCTGTCTCCTAACAACTGTCCAGTGGGTCCCCTTCTCCCAACTTTCTCTGAGCCCTCGGGGTCCTTGTGAACTGACCATTTAGCCCATTGTGTGCAAAAAGTGCCACTCAGAAGGCAAAATAATTCAAAAACCGCTCGTGAATGAGAACGAAGCGGAAATAAGTTGGAAGAGTTGATTTTTGTCCCAAATTTAATATTGGAAAGACAACCTTTAATGTGGTTTTAACCGTAAGTGATAACAGCTCTTAAAATCGATTGAAGGTCGATAAATCATTTATAATACAATAAAGTTTAGAAATTTCATGTGGGTCGGAAGTTCTTCCACATTATTTTCTCTAGTTTAAATTTTAGTTTTTCGCAAAACACTCAGGTCCAGAAGTTATTTAATTCGTATAGCCAACTTTATTATTATTATACAATTTTTCACTGTTATTCAAATATATGTAATAAAAATACTACTAAATATGTGTAATAGAGTTCTGAATTTATCGCTGTGAAAGCAAGGTAAAACCGATTTCAATATAATTTACGTTGTTCTTGCATTATTTTAGAAGAGTAATGTTTTTTAATTTGGATTCCAGCGAAATATTTTATCTTTACACTCAAAAAGGGTTGGGTGGTTTTCCTTTGAGCGGCATTTTTCTGCAACACAATGGACTAAGTGGTCAGTTCACAAGGACCACAAGGACTCGGAGGAGGTTCGGGGTAGGGGACCTACTGGACAGTTGTTAGGAAATATGTGGTAGTCTCCCGTCAAGGCCATCCAGCGTATTCTTTAGAGTGCACAGGACATGGCTCTCCTGCACATACAAAAAAGGGTATAAATGTCACGAATATTCTATGAAATAATGAAAGATATTTAAAGCAACTCTTACAGTATTATGAAATATATAATTGATTGCATTATACACTCAGTGGCAGTTAAAATATGGCCAACGTACGTCATGTTGAAGAACGCTAGTCGAATAATAGCTGGGGTGCGACAATATTGATGTCCTGGGAACGCAGTGGTATCGCTTTGGCTCGCAGTTACATTGCAACTGGCGGGATTCGGGTTCCAGTCCCTGGATGGCATGATCGTTAGTTCTGTCATATGTGTTGTGATTGTCTATAACTTGATATAAGTCCCGTCATCCCAATTAAAGACAGTGTAGTAGTAAATAAATATAGGGGAAAATTTGTCATTTTCTGGTGGGATCTGAACCCACGACCATCTGATAACAATCATCGTCTTTTAGTGGTTTTAAGCATTATACCATTGAGTTAGTCATTGGAAATGTATCTGACTAATTGAAGACTCTGGTCTAGAAGTCACCTTCCAGGTTAGTGCATATGACCAGTCCACATCAAGAGACAAGTATGTTTTTAAAGGGTGACATGCTTCGTATCAAGCGTAAGGATTCATGTTGAAATAATAGAAAATCACAAATATGCATCTGTTGGTAGTATGTTGAATAAATCTCAGTCAGATACAATTCCGGTGACTAACTCTATGCATAATGCCACAAATAGAGAATGATTCTTCGGCGGCCGATAGTTCAACGGTCAACTACCTGACTACAGCGTTATTAGGAGGTCGTGGGTTCATATCCTACCTGGCTAATGACAATTTTTTTCTCTATATTTGAATTATATTTGAATTTATCAGAAGTTGGGTTGTTTTACCTCTGAGCTTCACTTTTTTGCACACAATGGGCTAAATGACCAGGTCACAAGGACCCCGAAGGCTCCGAGATGGTTGGGGAAGGGGACCCACTGGAACAGCTGTTGGGAGACAAATGGTAGCCTCCTGTCAAGGCCATCCAGTGTATTCTTTAACGTGCAAAGGGTATGGCTCTCCTGTACACGGAGCCACGGCTTAACGTCCCATCCGATGGACGGCGGCCTTTCCAAACACATCGGCGTCCCCTACTGACCATGGGCAGGGCGGGGGAATTTTGCGGAGATAAATCTCAACGCTGACCAAGTTGGGACTTGAACCTGGGAACTACAGATTACGAGCCTGGCGCGCTACCAACTGAGTCATCCCCGCCCCCTTTATCAGAATTTGAAAGAAGCATATTGGTGTTAGGTGTATTGCTGTTTCTATATCAAAAACAGCACTTCTCATTGGTTGTTCAAGAGCAGCTCTTGTAAAGGTATATATGGACTGGAACACCAAAAGAAAAAATAAGTAAGCACAAGAATTTTGATTGGAAGCAAGAGGAGTGTAAGAAGTGAGAGAAGGGATCAATGCCTTCTATGAGCCAATAGGCTGATAACAAATGGATGTCTGCTTGTATGGTTAAGGTACAAACAAGCAATGGATCCCATGATCAATGGCCTGGCAGCAGTGGTTTCATAGTCTGGGGGGTTTTTTTTGTTGTTGTTTTGTGATGTGTTGCGCCTTTCATACAAGTGTGACATCGCTATTCACTCCTTAAGCAGCTTACAGAGTGTCAGTTGGGTTGTTTTACCTCTGAACATCACTCTTTTGTGCACAATGGGTTATATAGCCAGGTCACAAGGACCCCGAGTGTTCAGAGAAGGTTGTGGGAGGGGACCAAATGGACAGCTGTTGGGAGACAGATGGTAGATTACCGTCAATCAAATTTTCCCCTCGAGGACCTAAAAAGATATCATATAGAATTTTGCAAAGTACAGTTGAAAGAGGAAGTGATAGTCGCCAGAATGGATGGTAACGACAAATACCTATATGGTGCAGAATTAATAAAAAATAGGTAGTCCATGTAGAAAGCATATGTAATATCGTAAATGTCAAATATTCGAATCGCTGGGTTAATAGAGGTGAGCTGATCTTGTGGCAGCCCACAAAGTCCCGATTGATCACGACTGGGACTTCGTTTATGGTGGATACATTTAACAACGTCTTTTATTCCGGAACAGTTCGTAATTTACGTCATTTAAAATATTGCAGCTTGTCGCAAATGTTACACGAGACATGCTGAGCCGAGTACGAACAGAAGTTGAATTATCACACCACCAATGGCGCACACATTAAAGTCTATTCAACACAAAATGAAACTTGGAGAGTTTCTTGACATTTTATACAGTCGCTCAAAAAAATATCCGAACACTATGGTTGATTACAAAATTCAGAAAAAATATCTGGCACCGATTTTTTTAGAAATTAGTGATCTGGCAACCTTCGTGTCACGTGATTACAGAATTCAGGAAAAATATCTGGAGCGTGTACAGCAACTGTACATGCTCCAGTTACCGTTCACAGCAAAATGGAGCGTGTGCAGTTACTGCACACGCTCCAGTTTGCTGTGAACGGTAACTGCACACGCTCAATATTTCTGTGAGTGGGCCCACACGATCCAGGTTTTTGTGAGCTCACACGATCCAATGTGCTGTGAACATTAAACGCAACCGCTCCAGTTTGCTGTGAACGGTAACTGCACACGCTCCATATTCATTGCATTATATATTCATACGCATTATATATATTAAAAAATATCCGAACAATATGGTTGATTACAAAATTCAGAAAAAATATCTGGCACCGATTTTTTTAGAAATTAGTGATCTGGCAACCTTCGTGTCACGTGACACGAAGGTTGCCAGATCACTAATTTCTAAAAAAATCGGTGCCAGATATTTTTTCTGAATTTTGTAATCAACCATAGTATTCGGATATTTTTTTGAGCGACTGCATACACAATGATGTTTGTTATTTAATTATCCAATTCCCTTTGAATTATTTTTTTTAAATTATTCCCTTCGAAATATGGATATTCTTTTATAATAACACTCTGCATTCTTGGATAATGTTGAAATGATTATAATAATCAGCTTTTTTTCTGATCGAAATCAATGTTGAAAGAGATCTTTGAAAAGAATTCAAAATATTTTCGTAAAGCCGGATGTTGAGGCAAGGAATGAGTAAATGATCACCCGCAGCTGGACTTTTCCTCATTTAGTTCATGCTGAGGTAGTTCAAGATCAGAAGGATTATGGCTCTCAAGAATTGGGGATGGGCCAAGTGAAGACAAGGAAGAGGCTGTCAGAGGTTGTTTATCTTGCCTTGCCATCGCCAACGCAAGTCGCATAATATCGGGCTTGGCGCAACCGATTGTTATGGGAACACGTCAGAAAGAGAAAAGGAGATGTCCAATGATATAGTTAGAAACTAGGTTGTAAATTTAAATTTAAAACTATTTTTAAACTTCAAACTTTGAAGGCTTCAATTATATAAGTTCATAAAAATCTTTCAGTTGCTCTTCTTGGGTATTTTTTTTAAATTAATGTTTTTACATTATCATCTGTTCGTCCATACATATTACAGTTGTTTTTTTTTTATTTTTATTTTAGAAATAAATTAAAAAAATGTTTTTGGTTGGATAGTTATTGATTAAATATTACGATTCGCATTTTTGGAATCCCTCAAAAGTGTTAATAAAGCCCTCTGAAACTAGAAAATTTTGAAAAAGCTAGTTCGAGGCATGGATGTGTGTCGTTTTTCTGCTGAGGTCCTGCCATCCTCTCAGATCTTCTACTATGGCATATAAACTGGCAGGCTCCTGTTAGACCTCTGTGGCAAGCAGCTGCTTGAGGGGGTATTTATTATTATTTAAACGTTAAATGAATATTGTTCAACAGATTCGCATTGGCAAAGTGCCAGGCTTGTAACAATGTTTCCAGGTTCGAATGGCTGATAGCTTGGCTGACAAAGCAGAAGAAGCAACAATGTGTTTATTTCTACTTCCATTGTTTGCAATGAGGATAAATGCATTACTGGCTTTAATGATGGCTCTATATCCCATTCTGAAGTCGCTTTGGTTATTTCTAAATCAAAACTGCATAAATCCCCAGGGATGGATGAAATCACCACTGAAATACTTAGATCTGGGAAATTTGTGTTGTCAGATGGCTGATTGAAATTTTTTATGATAAATCTGTGTTCCTAAGGATTTTGCTAAAGCTATTATGGCCGAGTGGTTAGCGCGCTTGGCTACCGATCTAAGGGACCTGGGTTCGAGCCCCGGGTAAGGCATGGATGTTCGTGTTATTTTCTGCTGAGGTCCTGCCATTCTCTCAGACCTTCTACTATGGCATATAAACTGACAGGCTCCTGTCAGACCTCTGTGGCAAGCAGCTGCTTGAGGGGGTATTTATTTTTTTTATTATTATTATTGCCCCGATTTTTAGAAAAGGTGATCACAGTTCTTGTGATAATTATAGGGGAATAAGTTTACTTTCTGTTCCAGGTAAAGTTCTTTGCATAATTATAGTTAATAGAATTATGAATTTGGTTGATGGGCAACTGCGTGATGAACAGTGTAGATTCAGAAGTGGTAGGGGATGTATTGATCAAATATTTTTAGTTAGGCAGATTCCTGAGAAATGTTTAGAGTTTCAAAAACCTGTGATTGCTAGCTTTATAAATTTCAAAAAGGCTATTGACTCTGTTGATCGACATAATTTGTGGTTAATTGCTAGATTATATGGAATACCTGAGAAGCAAGTGTAATGAAGGCTCTCTATAATATCACTGAGTCGTGTGTTAGAGTTGGTATGGCTTGTAGTGATTGTTTTAGCATTGCCAGTGGAATTAAACAAGGGTTCATTTATACATTATATACAATAATTTAATCAGTAAACTTTGCATATAATAGGTTAATCAGTAGAATATATATTTAGTACTTGATATGCTGTATACAATCTCTTACGATTTAGTTTTGAATGCAAGTGTAGAGCTTGGAAAAAAAAATCAGAAACCATGTTGCATTTAACATAACTTCTGTTGAAAACGCAAATATACAAAGGAGAAAGTTACGTGTCACTATCACGTGATCTTTAGCTATCTCCAGTAAGAGCAGCACAGCCACTAATCAGCACTCGACTACGAGATGAGAAAAATGTGTAATATAAACGCATACAAAATGGTGATGGTGCTCTACTTGTGTCCAGCTGGGTCAGCGTTGAGATTTATCTCCGCAAAACTTTCCCACCCTGCCCACGGTCAGTAGGGGACACCGATGGGCTTGGAAAGGCCGCCGTCCGTCGGATGGGACGTTAAGCCGTGGACCCGTGTGCGGGAGAGCCATACCCTGTGCACGTTAAAGAACACGCTGGATGGCCTTGACGGGAGGCTACCATCTGTCTCCCAACAGCTGTTCCAGTGGGTCCCCTCCCCCAACCTTCTCTGAGCCTTCGGGGTCTATGTGACCTGACCATTTAGCCCATGGTGTGCAAAAAAGTGCCGCTCAGAGGTAAAACAACCCAACCCAAAGCTCTACTTGTGCAGCAATCATAATCAAAACTAGGCATATTACAAAACTGTACAAGGCTACGCTTCGCTAAAGAGTATGCAAAATGACTAACAGACTAAGTAATTGTGGCAGACCGTCAAAACTATAGGAAAGGGACCACAGAGCCTTATAGAAGCATGTAATATTAAATTGATGTTGAGCTTGCACGAAATGATCATTGGTTCATCAAGGGCCGAGATCAACTTAAATCAACTCCTAATCAATCAAAAAATGATTTTTGGTCACTTTCCGTATTTTATGGCTTCGCTTTCAGTATTTTATGGGTATTGCTGTTGTTGATTTTACATGTAGATTTAAATTTTTAGACTTTTCAATATTTCACAAGAGTAACGAGTCATAAAAATTTACTTAAGGAACTAATTGAAACTTACCTAATAAAGTTTATCGTTTCGCAATATTTAATGAAATAAATATACATTTTAGAAAGTTTGCGAAAAAAAATTCCAGAAAAAAGAAATTTTCCTGAGGACATGGCATTCTGGTTTTCTGTTTCAGAACCTTAAGTGTATCGGGAAATTTCATGTATATTGGGAGTAGAGATTTACATTGGAAAAAGTACATTTATTAAACTACATCTTCTTAATTTATTAAAATATTCACAAATTTCTCTTTTAACTTTCGCTATTTTTTCCTTCTGTTTACTGACGTTTCCTTTTTAAAACGTATTAACTTTTTCTTGCCTCTAAGTAGTGTCCCCAGCACTAAGTATGCTGCGAATGGAGAAAGGTGGAAATGATTTCTGTAGACCAGAGGTTCCCGAACTTATTTGTCCTACCGCCCCCTTTTCAGAAAAAAAAAAAACTCAGCGCCCCCCTGGAAAGCTACTTTCTTTAAGCGAACAAACAGAAAGATGCAGTGACAAATTTGCGTTCTTTTATGTATCTATATTTCTACCAACGTCCTACAACATAGTAAAGAAAGATGTTGTTGTATATAAGACAGCTTGAAGCTTGAAATTATAAAATTATTTTTTAAAATCACGAAAGGTTTTTCAAAATTTTCTTATCTTCCCTTCTTTCTTTATCTTCCACCGCCCCCCAATTGCACCCGAGGCTACCACCGACCCCCTGGATCGTTCCAGCGCCCCCCAGAGGGCGGTATCGCCCACCTTTGGGAAACATTGCTGTAGACCAATGATGAGTCATGCACCATACCGATATTTTTGGTGTGGAAAATATTCCCACTAAACTCTGAGGTCATTGCTTTATTTCAGATCTTTATTATTATTTCAAAAATGCTAATTTGTTTTTAACTCATTGCTGGACGTTGGATAGGTACTAATAAATTTTACTGCACACAGACCTCGTTTAACGCTATCTCAATTAATGTAACGCTGTTTTTTTTCCAGAAAAGTATTTTTTTTATTTTTCTATTTTATGAGTTTACCATTGTCAGAAGAGTTGATAAGATATCGGTTAATGTTATTTAAACCAAAAAAAAAAATGCACCATGCAACTTAAATACGATGCAAATTTAAATGCGCGACACAAATTTTTATAAGATAATACAAGATGCAATTGAAAATTTGAGTGAGAATGTTTCTGATTTCGATAGATATTGTTGTGTAAGCGTGCAGTATAAAATCTTTACACTTTACAGTGAATTGCTAAAAGAGAAACAGAAAAGAATAAAGCAATCATCTTTAGGTAATTTTCTATAAAACCTCCTGTCGGTAAATTGTCACATATTATTTTTAAAACTTCTAAACTTTATTAATTGTTTTAGATTTTTTAATACAAATATAAAAGTAAACTGATTAAATAATAAATTGCAGAATTTATAAAAAAGAAATATGTATAATTATATCAGTTTAACAGCCTTTTACTTTCAGATGGTGTTAAAAAAATTAAGAAATCATACACTATGTTGAAAAAAGTATCCGGACACTTCCAAGTGATGTGAATGGAAAGCCACTTTTAAAGCTCCCTAACATTGAAAATAAACCTTTTACGCGAAAACTGTTATTGGCGATAAATTGTAGAATTCGCTCAAATCTCTCTAAATATATTTCTCGTAATATTCGTTTAATATTTAAAGAATTAATGGAAGCTGAAGCATTTATCTTCAACTTTTGACACTTGTGAAAAAATACTTCAATCGATAAAACACATCTCTTGTAACAATTTGTTCACTGACATTAATTAAATATCTGAAGTTTGTATGACGATTTTTTTAAGATTTCATCAATTTGGAGGAAATGTGAAGTGTCAATTTTCAACAATCTTCGGTCAATATTTAAAGAGTCATTGAAGCAGGATCATTTAACAGCAAATGACACTTTCACATTGCCTCCAAATTGATGAAATCTTTAAAAAATCGTCGTACAAACTTCAGATATTTAATTTATGTTAGTGAACAAATTGTTGCAAGAGTTGTGTTTTATCTATTGGAGTATTTTTTCACAAGTGTCAAAAGTTGAAGATAAATGCTTCAGCTTCCATTCATTCTTTAAATATTAAACGAATATTGCGGGAAATATATTTAGAGGGATTTGAGTGACATCTATAATTTATCGCCAGTAACAGTTTTTGCATAAAAGGTTTATTTTCAATGTTAGGGAGCTTTGAAAGTGGCTTTCCATTCACATCACATGGAAGTGTACGGACACTTTTTTCATCATAGTGTATATGTAAGAAACATTTTCCTTCGGAATATTAATAGTGTCCATGAAACCTCGTTTAAAGCTGTTTCATTTAACCTTCGAATTTCAGGAATGCATCCTGACCACTAAACGAAGTATGTCCTTTTTTCGCATTTCTAAATATTCCTTTAGTTTGAATTTCCACCGTTAAAAAGTGGGACAAAATTCTAATATTAAAATAAACTAAATGCATATGCATACACCTTTATAACTGACTATACGTAGTTATGTTCTCACAGTGCCTATTTACACATTTATTTATACCTAATATAATAAATGTGTACAATAAATAAAATATACATGGCATATATTTTTTTTTTCATAAAATGTAGCCGACAGTTCGTGCTGGATATTTGATATTAAGACCGTGGAGTGTATTATTCAAATGGTTAACTTAAGTGTGCTGACCAAAGTAACTGAACGTAATCGTTACAGAAACGTTTTAACAAATTTCGTATCTATAGGCAGGATCCGATTTAAGGGGGAAAGACCTCCCTTTGAGAATGCTCGTAAGGGTAATGGGGACAAAAAATTTATTAAACAGATACATATTTCACGTATTTTTCAAAAAATTTCATTTTTAAATATCTTTAAATCATAGGGCGAAATGTTATAGGGAAATGGAAATCCAGTCTGTTGTCCTCCCACCCTTAATTTTTTCTAGATCCGGGCCTTCTACTCTACAGTTTACTGATTGGTTTTCAACGGAAACGAGGGATGATGTATATGTGACCTTTTCAGATGGGTTCGGGCCCTGGTTAGGCTCAATAATTTGAACCGGATCGAGTGTTGTGTGGTATAGACGACTTTGGATTTAGTGAACTTAGTCCCACTCATAATTTAAACTTCACGTTTTGCTCATAATTGTAGAAAAAATATAAAAACAAATAAAAATAGAAACTAAACGATTTCTCCTCTTTCTGATTCCAATTTCTTATCCAATATTCAGCAATTAATATTAATATGTACTATTCAGCTTGTGATTATATTTTCAGAGTTTTTCTCTATCGATAATGAATTGTCCTTAGCGTTTCTAGGGAGGAAATTAATAAGTTTAGCATCTACGGATTATTTCTAGTATTTTTCTTTAAAAAAAAAACGTTTTGTTTTCCGTTTTTGCCCTCAAATAACTATAAAAATAAATAAATCCCCCCTCAAGCAGCTGCTTGCCACAGAGGTCTGACAGGAGCCTGCCAGTTTATGTGCCATAGTAGAAGGTCTGAGAGGATGGCAGGCCCTCAGCAGAAAAACGACACATACATCCATGCCTGAACCCAGGTCCCTTAGATCAGTAGCCAAGCGCGCTAACCACTCGGCCATGGGAATATATTAATATAAAAGCTCAAATAACTATAATTATATTAAAATTTGTAATGGTCTAAAATGCAAAATCTTAAGGATCTTATGAAATCATTTCGTAAGATACCAATAGCAGAGCCGGTTCTCATTAGAGTATAACATTTTACCTCCGTTTTTATAGGTCTTTAAAAAGTTTCTTGAAAAATTCATGAAAGATACACAAGTTTGATAAGGTTTTTCCTCTTTACTTATTATTTTTTCTAATTCTAGGAGGTGGCGCCTAAGGCGGGCTATGGCCTCCCCTTTTGAGAATGTTAGTAAGGATAAAAAATTAAATTAATAATTAATAATAAAGAATAAAAATTAATAAGTAAGGAGAAAAAACATTATCAAACTTGTGCATCTTTCCTGAATATTTCAAGAAACTTTTTAAAGACCTATAAAACGAAGATAAAAATGTTATACTCTAATGGAAATCCAGTATGTGACTGACCCCCCCCCCCCTCCTTTTTTTAACTTTTTTTCGACTTTATTGTGTCACTTGACCCTCTTCCCCTTAATTTTTTTTACAAATCCAGGCCTGAACAATGGTATTTTGTTTCCGGAATGTTGTCAGATTTTCAAATTAATTGTCCCAAAAATGAAGGAAATGTTGTTCTATACGGCTTTACAGAATCACTTCGTTCAAAAATTATCGTGCTTGCAGAAAACCATATGTCAACATGATTAGTACAATAATCTAAAATCTCATAATTTTAAACTAATTTCTAAACAAATGAGAATAATAGAATAAGTATTGAGCTATTCTAATTGGATAAAGTAATTCTGCATTTCTTGTAACGTATTATAATAGTCACTGATTTCAATGAAAGCATAAACAACGGGGTTGGGTTGTTTTACCTCTGAGCGGCACTTTTTTGCACACCATGGGCTAAATGGCCAGGTCACAAGGACCCCGAAGTCTCAGAGAAGGTTGGGGGAGGGGACCCACTGGAACAGCTATTGGGAGACAGATGGTAGCCTCCCGTCAAGGCCATCCAGCGTGTTCTTTAACGTGCACAGGGTATGGCTCTCCCGCACACGGAGCCACGGCTTAACGTCCCATCCGAAGGACGGCGGCCTTTCCAAGCCCATCGGTGTCCCCTACTGACCGTGAGCAGGGCGGGGAATTTTGCGGAGATAAATCTCAACGCTGACCCAGCTGGGACTCGAACCTGGGAACTACAGATTACGAGCCTGGCGCGCTACCGACTGAGCCACCCCCGCCCCATATAAACAACTGTTTCATGTAGTACTTAGTTTCATGTCGATATTTGCTGAATGATCCAGCTTTGGCGAAAATTAGTTCATGTCAGCAGAGAGCGAAACCTTCATCTGTCTCCGCTGCCGAACGGAAAACCGAAAAACGAAGTAGGAGAGCTTAATGAGAAGCTAATGGGGAAACGCGAACCGAATGACATGATTTATGCCAGTGCGAATTTGGAGAGCTGTCCCTTTAGATGTTATTAAGTGATTAACATCGACCAAAGCAAAACTAGAACATCGCATTAGTTGATAGCGAACGCTGAGAATGATGAATACATTTTCATTTCTCGGAAGAGGCGCTTATGAGCCGATGAGCGAGATATCAAGTGGTTCTTTTTTTAGAAATCAAGAGCTTCGGTAGCATTTTTTTTTTCATAAACTGTTTATTTTGAACTTGACGAGTTTCTAATACAGCTTTAGTTTGGCATAACATGGGGGCTTTGTTTCGAGTTGTTTTACCTCTGAGCAGCGACGTATCCGTTTCCCCTAGAACCCGAATGAAAAAAGTTGATTCACATTTACGAATCCATTAATTGCGTTATGTATATGCTCGTGGGTGCACTAATCTTCGATCGGACAAGTTAAAATACCTCAGGATCATCAAATAACGATCAAGAGACATGATGCGTTGGGTTGTTTTACCTCTGAGCGGCGCTTTTTTGCACACCATGGGCTAAATGGCCAGGTCACATGGACCTCGAAGGTTCAGAGATGGTTGGGGCAGGGGACCCACTGGAACAGCTGTTGGGAGACAGATGGTAGCCTCCCGTCAAGGCCATCCAGCGTGTTCTTTAACGTGCACAGGGTATGGCTCTCCCGCACACGGGGCCACGGCTTAACGTCCCATCCGACGGACTTCGTGGCCTATGCCTTTCCAAGCCCATCGGTGTTCCCTACTGACCGTGGACAGGGCGGGAATTTTGCGGAGATAAATCTCAACGCTGACCCAGCTGGGACTCGAACCTGGGAACTACAGATTATGAGCCTGGCGTATCAGAACAATGATCACGGAACAATAATCCAAGCGAGTGAGTTTGAAATTCTCATAAGTAAAGAAGGATACGCAATTTTCATATTTCATTAATATTGTTAACAAGGTTCCAATTCAAATTCGTATTTATTCCCTTTCCCTTGAGATCAGGACCGTCCAACCGAAACTTATTGAAGAGGCATACAAAAGTTAAGTGAGATGTCAGTATCAGTTATGACTTTCCTTTTTTAAAATTCTCCTTTTCAGCTTTTATCTATGCAAAGAGATCAATTATTTCATCAGAGTCCATTTTCTGGTAAAAGACTGTTCCATTGATAACACAGCCAAACCGTGTAAACTCTCCTGGGCCATGTTACTTCTTAAATAGTTTTTTACTATTTTCAATTTCGAAATAGAATGCTCAGCACTATAAGTAGCGACGGGAATGGTCAAAATAATGTTTGTCAAAATAATGTTTGTCAAAATAACAAACTTTGTCAAAATAACAAAGTGGGGCAAACCTCAGGAAAGCTAAATGATAAAAAGTGATTTATTTACAATCAACAGAGTTGCAAATTTAGAGATCGGTGGATTTCATCTTTAACCATTGAGATTGCGTCTTTAAGAGATGATTGCATACTGTGAATCTCTCTTGGAACTGACGCAGAAATGCCTCATTTGCATTTTTTTGTAAACTCTGTAGCTTTTTGCAAAAGATCTGTTAAAAGATCTGTTAAAGTTTGAAGCGACCTAATGCAAACCATTGAACCGACATGTAAGTTTATGTCCAACGTACGAAAAACCCATTCATTTGAAACAAACTCTCAGGATTTTTAAACCGTACACCTTCACAGAGTTCATCAAAATGTCATTCACCTTTCTGTGGCGAGTCTGGGGAAATTTTGGATGAATGGGCCAACTCGCCGCACTGCAAGTTTCTTCCTTCAAATCCTCAAAATTATTCCAATAAATTTGAAGTTCCTTGAGATACACTTTTAAGTGTTTTGAAACATCTGTCAGGACGATTGCTTTTGACAAGTGCTTTAGACACTGTTCATGGACGGGCGGGGGTGGTTCAGTTGGTAGGCGCGCCTGCCTCGTAATCTGTAGTTCCCAGGTTCGAGTCCCAGCTGGGTCAGCATTGTGATTTATCTCCGCAAAACTTCCTGCCCTGCTCACGGTCACTAGGCGACACCGATGGGCTTGGAAAGTGAGATGTCCTTCGATGGGACGTTAAGCCGTGTCTCCGTGTGCGGGAGAGCCACACCTTGTGCACTTTACCGTCGGATGGGACGTTAAGCCGTGACCCCGTGTGCGGGAGAGTCATACCCTATGCACGTTAAAGAACACGCTGGATGGCCTTGATGGGAGGTTACCATTGTCTCCCAACAGATGTTCCAGTGGGTCCCCTCCCCCAACCTTTCCTGAGCCTTCGGAGTCCATGTGACCTTGCCATTTAGCCCATGATGGGCAAAAAAGTGCTGCTCAGAGGTAAAACAACCCAACAGTTGATCTACTGTAAAATCTTGCAATGAAACACCATTAGACAAATTATAGTTTGCAAGATGTTTTATCAGAGTTTCAGCTTCATTTTTTTCATCTGATTCGGAACTCAACAGAATAATTTTTGTCAGGGCTTTTTGAACATCAATAAATTGTATCGCGAGATGATTATCACTGCAGCTTCCGCGCGGCTCCGACGAGAACAGAAAATCCAAATTGAAATTAAACTTGACTTTCGATTTGGATTAAAAAGTCTGCATCATTATTCCTTTCTTTATTTTGCATGTTTCCTTGAGCTTCCAGTGTTTACCTTCAAAATTATTTTTTCCCGCTGATGTCTGGCACTTTACCGCCCTTGCCACCTTGCCTCAGGTATTTGCTGTGTTGAAACATCATAGTGAACTAAAACATGAAGTTGGGTTGTTTTACCTCTGAGACGCACTTTTTTTGCACACCATGGGCTAAATGACCAGGTTACAATGACCCCGAAGGCTCAGAGAAGGCTGGGGGAGGGGACCCACTGGAACAGCTGTTGGGAGACAGATGGTAGCCTCTCGTCAAGGCCATCCAGCGTGTTCTTTAACTTAAGCACAGGGTATGGCTCTCCCGCACACGGCTGGGGCGGGGGTGGTTCAGTCGGTAGCGCGCCAGGCTCGTAATCTGTAGTTCCCAGGTTCGAGTCCCAGCTGAGTCAGCGTTGAGATTTACCTCCGCAAAATTCCCCGCCCTGCCCACGGTCAGTAGAGGACACCGATGGGCGTGGAAAGGCCGCCGTCCGTCGGATGGGACGTTAAGCCGTGACCCCTGTGCGGGAGAGCCATACCCTGTGCACGTTAAAAAACACGCTGGGTGGCCTTGACGGGAGGCTACCATCTGTCTCCCAACAGCTGTTCCAGTGGGTCCCCTCCCCCAACCTTCTCTGAGCCTTCGGGATCCGTGTGACCTGGCCATTTAGCCCATGGTGTACAAAGAAATGACGCTCAGAGGTAAAACAACCCAACCCAACCCGCACACGGAGCCACGGCTTAACGTCCCATCCGACGGACGGCGACCTTTCCAAGACCATCGGTGTCCCCTACTGACCGTGAGCAGGGCGGGGAGTTTTGCGGAAAAACATGAAGTACATGAAGAATGTTCGACTTCAATTCATGGTCCATCTGTTACGACGACTCTTTCTAACGTCTTTAATAATGTATCTGTCAGAAATTATATAGGTAAATACAATGACTTAATTTCTTTTCTTGATATATGATATGAGACTGATAATAAGAAATAGGTTTCAGATAAATAAGTACAAATAAAATTTTCATCGTACGTTACATTCATAGCAAGTATTTTTATCGGAACCAATCTGGATTTTTCCATAAGTTGTTGGTTACGATTTATAGGGTGATATACGGGAACCTATTTACCATGCAAATTGAGGGATCGGTGTAATCTTATTTCATTAAAATGTTTTTGTGTCCAAAAGAGAAAGAATTTAGGAATAGGAAAAAAAATAGGCTACTTTTCGGCCAAAAGGCAGTAAAGTTGCCAAATCCATTTTTTCGCCAGCGGATCTCTTAATTGGAAAAGGAACTGCCCCCGCCCCCCCCCCCCCTCTCCCCTAAAGACATTTTCTGGATCCGCCCCTGAGCGGCACTTTTATGCACACGATGGACTAAATGACAAGGTCACGAGGACCCCGAAAAGATAGGGGAAAGAAATCCACTGGACAGCTGTTTAGGAAACAGATAGAAGACTCCCGTCAAGGCCATCTAGAATGTTATTTAACGTCACCACGGGACCAAACTTAACATCCCATCCCATGGACGTTGATGTTCCCAAGCCCATCGATGTCTCCTTTCTCACCGAGGTCAAGGATGAAGGTTGTGCGGAAATAAATCTTCTCAACGCTGGCGCAGCAGGGGCTCGATTCTAGGAACATCAGATTACGTGGCTGACGCGTTGCCGACTGCGTCAACCTCCATTCCTAACATTTGGGCACTTCCTAAATTTTTTCGTGTATGGATCAAAAAGGACAATTTTTTTTTCACTAAATTCTAGATGTGGAAAGAGAGAACCGAGATAATGAAGCAAAGCAATTTGCATTTTTGAGGAAAAACCTCAACCATAGTAATCATTCCCAAATCAATGTTCTGAATGTTGTAATTCTCATAAAAGATAGTATTCAGAGTTTATCCAACGTGAAATGCGGTTGAAATTCATTATTTGGGGTGTTTGCAGAGGGAAACTATTGCTCTCTTCCAAACCAAGGAGGGGCGGGGGTGGCTCAGCCGGTAGCGCGCCAGGCTCGTAATCTGTAGTTCCCAGGTTCGAGTCCCAGCTGGGTCACCGTTGAGATTTATCTCCGCAAAATTCCCCGCCCTGCCCACGGTCAGTAGGGGACACCGATGGGGTTGGAAAGTCCGCCGTCCTCCGGGTGGGACGTTAAGCCGTGGCCCCGTGTGCGTGAGAGCCATACCCTGTGCACGTTAAAGAACACGCTGGATGGCCTTGACGGGAGGCTACCATCTGTCTCCCAACAGCTGTTCCAGTGGGTCCCCTCCCCCAACCTTCTCTGAGCCTTCGGGGTCCTTGTGACCAGGCCATTTAGCCCATAGTGTGCAAAAAAGTGCCGCTCAGAGGTAAAATAACCCAACGTTAAAGAACACGCTGCATGGCCTTGACGGGAGGAACGTTAACGGGGGAAACGTAACGGGGGAACTTTAACGGGGGAACGTTAAAGAACACGCTGCATGGCCTTGACATGGCATCTGTCTCCCAACAGCTGTTCCAGTGGGTACCCTCCCCCAACCTTCTCTGAGCCTTCGGGGTCCTTGTGACCTTGCATTACCTCAGCTATTTCTAATGGTTCCTCCCTTAGCCTCGACCACACTTCTTTGCCCATTCTGTGCTCTTCTTTATGCCAGTCGTTGGTCAAGTTGCAATAAAAGTTGATGTTACTGTTTATTATTACATACAATAACATCAACTCTTATTGCAGCTTCACCCAGGACTTATTATATTATTCATCCGCCAACATACAGCCTATTATTGTCCACTTCCATAATCATTAATCTTCCTAGGTTCCAGTCGCGAAGAATATATGTACAGTGTATCACGCAAGTTCGACCATTACGTTTAGTGCTATTACTGAAGATAAAAATCGGTGCAATGCGGCGTTTTTTAATTGCACGCCGAGACGCTATTTGCCGAATCGGCGTTATGTGCGAATAGGAAGTACAATGCACTTTGCTCTTTAAATAACCTGTTATATCAGTGATGTAATTTAGAGGGGAAAAGCAGAAAAGAAATTCGCAATATATGAATTAGAGCATGACTGTACAAAACTTTATAAAAAAAAAAGATTCTAATTCTTTTATTTAGAATTTTGAAAAGATGAATTTTGAAAGAGACATGGTCCCAAATATAATACTATCGGTTGATCACGAAAATCTGAAAGTTTTTATGAAAATCATGCTCAGAATAATTCCTTTTTCCCCTTCTTAGTAATAGATGAAATAATAACTAATTCTGGATGGGATGTTTTACCTATGAGCTGTAGTTTTTTGGTATGGGGGTTTTATGGCGCAGCGGCAACTGATAATATACTTTTTTGTACACAATGGGCTAAATGGCCAGGTCACAAAGACTCCGAGGGCTCATAGAAGGTTTAATCTTTATTTCTCGACATCATCTCTACGTACAGTCGCTCAAAAAAATATCCGAACACTATGGTTGATTACAGAATTCATAAAACATATCTGGCAACGTCTTTTTTTTTTAGAAATTAGTGATCTGGCAACCTTCGTGTCACGTGACACGAAGGTTGCTATCATTACAATTATTATTATTTCATATTTCTATCGTTGCAATATTCGTTTGAAATTTTTTGAATTTTCAAACTTTTTCACCGTTAGAAGGCGCAATTATAGTGTTCAAAAGATTCCAAAAGTGTGAATCTTAATATTTTATCAATTCTTATCTAACCTAAAAAAGATTTTTTTCATTTATCTCTAAAAAGAAACAGTTATCTGCTAAAACTAAAAAGGTGTGCTTTCCCATCCCCTCTGGGTCTAGGGGGTCAACTCATTGTTGGCAATGGAAATATCAGAGGGTTCACATTCCACCATCAAAATTTCAAATTTCTAGCATGAATACATCGTTTGCAATATTCGTTTGAATTTTCGAATTTTTAAAATTTTCCACCCCTAGAGGGCGTAATTATAACTTTAGAGAGATTCGGAAAGTGCATATCGTAATATTTCATCAATCCTATCCAACACAAAAATAATTTTTAAAATTTAATAAAAAATTTATTTTTTATTAAATTTATTTTTTTAAAATATTTAATTTTTAAAATTTAAATTTTAAAATTTAATTTTTAAAATTTTATTTATTTTTATTATTTATTAAAAGTAATTTTTAATTTATCTCTGTAAACAAAAAAAGTTCGATGTCTACAGACTGACAGACAGACGACAAAGCAAAATTATTATTTCCTTTTCTATGAAAAAGGAATGAAATTAAAAAGATGTCAATCAGGTTAAGATTGTGGAATGCATCTCCTTATATTCATATAATTTCTTATGAGAAATTCTTATCCGACTAACACGATTTCACCTAACACAAATTTTTCAAGAATGTAACTGTAGTGGTACACTGGGTCTGGATGTGAAGTCTACTATTCTCTTGGAGAAAATAAAAGACTGAATTTCCTTAGAATATAACATTTTCTTCTCTGTTTTAGAGGTCTTTAGAAATATTTCTCGAAAAATGCTTGAGAAGTGCACAAATTTTATCTGTTTTTGTCTCAATTACCCTCACTAACGTTCTCAAAGAGGAAGGGGCATGACCCCCAAAATCACGGTAATGAGAAATCAATATTACACAAAGCTCCACAACATTGAAGACTAAATACCTCGTGATGGAATGCACATACTTTTCAAGGTAATACCTTCTAGATTCTTATTTTTTAAAAAAACTATTCTTTTTTCCTTGCGGATTCCTGGCGCCGGCCAGGGTTTCTTCTATCAAATGTTGATGTAAGGGCTTAGCATACGCCAAATAAAGTATACGCCAAATAAAGGCGCACGCCACTTTATTGACTGTTTAAAAAATTGCAGCTTGTTAGCTTTCTAAGAGAATAATTACTCCACTAAACCAATATTTGGTCAAATGTACAGGTTTTGAAATTATAGCCCTTTGGTGAATACGGTAATACGAAATGTAATATATTAATAAATGTGTTGGGATACTTCCAAGCAGGCCCGTATCTGAAAAAAATTGAGGGGGAAGGGAAGAAACAAAATCGAGCCGGAAAAATATAAGACTTCTATAGACTCAATACACTATAATATTTTAACTTCCGTTTCACGGGTTTTTAAAAAAAATTTGAAAAAATACATAAAACATAAATAAGTTTAATAATTTTTTGCCTCTTTTACCCTTACTCGCATTCTGATACGGGGGCATGGTTCCCTTGCCCCTCCCCATCCTAGATCCATCCCTGTTTCTAAGTTCTGTGAAGGGAGAGTCACTTTCAAAGCTACCTAATTTTGAGTTTTTGTTTTTGTCGCAAATTGTCCCATCAGATGATAGGAAGAGCTCAATGAAATTCATTCCAATTCTGATTTTCAACATATTTTCTTCATATTAAGAAAAAATTTAACAGTATAGTTGCTAGTCATAAAATTTTTATCTCAAAAACTAAAAAACATAAAGAGCAACTATTATAATAAATCATTTATTAAAATAATTATTATTTTAGAAGTTTGTGCATTTTTTTTCTGTTTTCGTTAGTTCGAAAAAAAATCAGGAAATAAAGCAACGTTTGCTCTCAAAGGTTTAACTCTGAATATTGAATGAATATTTTTGAAAATCAAGATTTAGAAATATTTGAGTGAACTCCTCAGTTTATTTTCTCCAGTGAAAGTTTTCCGTACAAAACTTATTTCCAAAGTTAGGAAACTTAAAATGTAGCTTTCATTTATGTAACACGGAAGATACCTTTGGTAATACCGCATTTCAACCAATCTGTATATCATCTCCTAATTTTGCATTTGATTCTTTTTCGTTTATTTTCTGGATAACTTCGCACTTAAGTTTTGCAGTGAAAAATAGCAAAGTTCTATGATAAAGTAATGCCACTTCACAAATTACTAAAGATACGATTGGCCCGGGTTGGGTTGTTTTACCTCTGAGCGGCACTTTTTTGCACACCATGGGCTAAATGGCTAGGTCACATGGACCCCGAAGGCTCAGAGAAGGTTGGGGAAGGGGACCCACTGGAACAGCTGTTGGGAGACAGATGGTAGCCTCCCGTCAAGACCATCCAGCGTGTTCTTTAACGTGCACAGGGTATGGCTCTCCCGTACACGGGGCCACGGCTTAACGTCCCATCCGACGGACGGCGGCCTTTCCAAGCCCACGATTGGCCCAGAAGTAGAAAATATAAAGGAGGAGGTGTGGGAGGAGGGGCAAGAATCTTAATCCAGCATGAAAAAAGTTAATGGAGAGAGGGACAAGGGACTGGATTTCCATTGCAGTATAACATTTCTCTCTCTTTTAAAGATCTTTAAAAAATGTATTGAAAAATGCATGAAATATATATATATATGTAAATTAATTTATTTTGCTTCTCTTACGCATACTAGCATTTTCAAAAAGGGGGATGCCCCTTTCCCCCCCCCCTAGATCCGTCCCTGGATACGACGATTATTGAGCTACGAATTATCTCAACAATCCTGTTTGAAAATAACTGGAGAAATAATGGGTAGGGTATAATTAATGACTGAATATTTTTGGTATATAAAATTGAATAAATTGGTAAACGTTTTCCGTGCCAAATGAATGTGGAGTTTCGAATCAGATCTCAGAAATGAATTATTTTACATTTTTTTTACACTTATTTCTTAAAATTATTTTAATCTTTACCCCACCCCAGCAAAAAAAATTATTTCTACACATAATCAGAAAGGCATGATTCTCCCAAAGTCAAAATTTTATAGGTAGAAACAATGGCGTGGCCAAGAGGGGGATGGGTCAATTTTCTCCACTGGACAAATTTCATAATTGAGAAATCAATAGTTTGTCAATTTACGATAGTCAAAATGTATTCCATATTCTCTTCAACAAATCCTTTCTAATCGTGACTTCGACAATGCGTAAAAAGATATTCTTGATATTAAATAATTGCAAACTTCTTTGTAATCATTAGTCACATATTTCCTCTCCAGTTGTTTCAATGACAATAAGGGTGGACGTTGACTCAGTCGGTAGCACACCAGGCTCGTAATCCGCAGTTCCCAGGTTTAAGTCCCAACTGGGCCAACATTGATATTTATCTCCACTAAACTACCACCCTACTTTCAATCAGAAATGAGGGTTGGGTTGTTTTACCTGTGAGCGGCACTTTTTTTGCACACCATGGGCTAAATGGTCAGGTCACATGGACCCCGAAGGCTCAGAGAAGGTTGGGGGAGGGGACCCACTGGAACAGCTATTTGGAGACAGATGGTAGCCTCCCGTCAAGGGCATTCAGCGTATTCTTTAACGTACACAAGGTATGGCTCACCCACATACGAGCCACATCTTAATGTCCCATCCGACGGACTGCCAATCGGTGTCCCCTACTGGCCCATCGGTGTCCCCTACTGACCGTGGGCAGGGCGGGGAATTTTGCGGAGATAAATCTCAAAGCTGACCAAGCTGGGACTCGAACCTGGGAACTACAGATTACGAGCCTGGCGCGATACCGACTGAGCCACCCACGCCCCCAGAAATGAGAACATCGGTGAACTTGAAAGCCGCCGTCTATAGATAGAATGTGAAGCCGGTGTGTGACTTTGTTTATTGATCAAGATTTTTGCTGATCAAAATAAAATACGATATTACCAAAAGTATCTTCCAATAGTACTACTATTAATATCAATATTATTTTCTAATAAATCCAATACAATTTAGGACAACCGAGCATAAAATGAAATTTCTCATTTTCTATATACAATTATAAGGAAAATAACTGTAAGCCTCCGTTAGAGTGAAATACCCATATTTGGAGGAAATTTTACAACCCATAAAGAAGAAATAATTTTGGCAACAAATATAAATCCAATACGTAAAATTAAAAAACGTGTAAGTATGAAACAAAATAAAATAATGCTGAAGGAGAAAAAAAAACCTACTGTACATATCAATAAAATTATCTTGTAACTATATAATAGCAAAAGTGTAATAATCCTGATTAACTAAAATTTCTTATTTTTTTTATAATATAAAAAAAGTAAAAAATTTTCTTTGATTTTATAACGGGTGGATTATTCTCTGGGTATAGACCTGGGTTCGAGCCCTAGATAAGGTATGGACGTTTGTGTCGTTTTTCTGCTGAGGTCCTGCCATCCTCACAGACCTTCTACTATCGCATATAAACTGACAGGCTCCTGTCAGACCTCTGTGGCAAGTAGCTGCTTGAGGGAGTATTTATTTATTTATTATAATTTTATATTTATAATTATGCTTTACTAATATCTTTTGTCGAGATGGCTAATAATGAGATTTTTCTCTGTTAACCCTTATCCTGCCTTCAGTGAGAAAGGGGATACCGATGGAGTTGGTAAAACCGCAATCGGTTAAATGGGATGTTAAGCCGTGGTTCATTGTGGATGTGGGAGATGCGGTTTGCACATTAAAGAATATGCAAGAAAGATTTAACTTTACGAATATTTAAATAAATTGCAACGTATTTAAGTAATTTACTCCGTACTCCATTTGCGATCCGAGATGTTTAAAAAGCAATCATGTTATTTAACTTTTAAAAGCGTGCCAGATTTAAGTTGACGCCAATGGTATTCGAAACAATAATGCAATATTTTCTGTGTTGTAAGCGTCTTGAGCGTCTCAGTTTGTGAGCTCCTTGGTCTGCAAAGACTACAAGTTCGGCTCACAAATACGTTCTGAAGAATTGAACCAAACAAGGATTTAAAACGAAAACATTTAGGGGTTGAGAGTGGGAAGTAATTCCAACCTCTAAATTCCATCCCAACGTCTCTTGCATCACAACGGCTTTTTGGTTTGTATATGTTACCGCTAAAGCTCGAAAGCCGTTAATGTGCACATTACCTAGCTAATCTGCAGATTAACTGATTTGCTCCGTTAACGTGCGGAATCAAGAGTTTTCCGCATTTTACCTAGGTAATGTGCACATTAACGACTTCCGTATCGTTAAAGTTCAAAAGTTTGTTTCTCTCATAGTGGTGAATCTCTTGAATATGAATCTTCGTGTCACGTGATTCACTCGTCCGCATTATAAAAAACGCCCCGGATGAGCGGAGTCCAAGTGAGAACGAATCGGTAAAGTGATTCATTCTTGATAACGAATCACTAAAATGATTCGTTCTCACTTGGCCTGCTCATTTTGGGGGCGATTTTTATAATTCGGACGACTGATTCAAGTTGACAGAGGGATGACCCTGGTTTCAACTCTACTCTCGGACACTAGATAAATAACATTATGTTAATTTAAGCGTACAGAAACGTTCCTGTTGTTCCAGCAAAGATCTTATTTTCACTTTAACGAGTGCCTAGTAGGTAATGTGCAGATTATCCAGGTAACTTGCAGATTACCTAGATAATTTGAGAAATGAAACAGTTTTCCGCACGTTAACGGATCACCCTAGTTAATCTGCACAATACCTAGATAATCTGTAGAATAACTGATTTCTTCACTTTAGCGGTAACATATGTATATATTTACACACACTGAATGATCATTGAATTATGACCACCACCACATCAAGTTATATCAATAAGACACAAACTTCGGAGCTCCATAACTTTTGAAATAAGTGCTTTATGAGAAAATATGACGAAATGTAAATTAAATATCTCAGTTAATTCTATCTAAATATTGAATTTTCAACAATATTGCTTCAGTATTTAAAGAATTATTTAAGTTTGAACACTTAACAACAGTAATGATAGACAAAACAATTTACCTTTGATGTTAATTGAAATTGAAATAAGATGTATTATTTCAAACCATTTCATAAAATATCACATATCTTAAATGCGTGTAAATAAATCCTTCAATATTTTGACAAATTTCTTAGAACACCTGAAATGTTGAAACCTCCATACCGATTTAAATTCTGAAAGAATATTCTTGAATATCGAAATAAGATTTGATTGAGATCTTAAAATTATCCTCAGCCACATTTTTTTTTTCATAAAACGCTTGATTTTAGAAGTCATAGATTTTCGAAATGAATTTCCCATTCACAAAATGTGAGGTGGAGTGGCCATAATTCAATGGCCACTGAGTGTATATTTCACAAATCATTTTCTTCAACTAGTATAGTACTTTCCACCGCTTCGTTCAAGTGGCCAATTAAAATTATTCTTGCAAAGTATTATGTAGGTTTGTTTGTTTTTTCGTATCTCCTTTCGGTTTATTAAAATTCTGTAAATGATGCAGGATTTCCCTGTACCCACAGCAGCACACCAAAGCTAGGAATTCAGAATTCCTACCCCCTATCCCCACCCACGGGTGTCGAGGGGGGGGGGCAAGAGGAGCAGTTGATACCCCTCTGGAAGAATCAATTTAAAAATTAATTTTTGATCATTAATTAAAACAGATGCACCAAAAATTTATTTCGCTTCTTTTCCTTAACGAAAGGCAATATTTTTTTCGTTTTCTTTTGTTCTCGAAGTATATCATTTATATCAATTTATTTATATGGAAAAACATTTTTTACGTGTATTCTTTCAATAGTAAGTTTCCCTTTATTTCGTTTTGTTTTCGGGCATCCTTAGTTGAATCATGGCTCATACAGTTCCGGATCTAGAAAGAACTTAGGCGGGGGGGGGGGGGCAAAAAATAGGATTTCCATTACATATAGTATAACATTTCCTCCTCTGTTTTTAGAGATCTTTCAAAAATCTAGGGGGGGGGGGGGTCAACGACTCCCTCCCTAGATCCGACCTGAGAATATATACAGTATAAAGGGTGTCCCTGAATTCATGGCCCAAACGTGAGGGGATGGTAGTACACACCGAACCCACCAACATTCGTCATAGGATATGCGGCCGCAAACGCAATGAGGAGTCGGAAATGAAGGACAGACACAGAGGTTTCCAGAGTGACATTTATTGGAGATCATCAAAACAAATGCTCAAACTTCCGCCCTCTTACGTTGATATAGGTGGCACAACGGCGGAGTAGTGATCGGCGTACCTGCTCGTAAACATCGGGCTTGTCGATCAGCGCTTTTAAGTTGTGCTGCCTCGTCTGCTCCCCTTACCGGCACCGGGGCTGCGTTTGCCGCCGCATATTCTATGACGTATACTGGTGGGTTCGGGGTGTACTACCATCCCCTCACGTTTGGGGAATGAATTCAGGGACACCCTGTATAGATGTATGATTGTTGTCCGCAACTGCGCTCATTAATAAATGGCTCGACCTAAATTCTATCTTGAAATATTGATTTGTTTGGCCCCACCCCCTGAAAATATTTTCCTCCTTCTAAAAATGATTTTGCCCCATTCTGAAAATCATTTTGTCCTTCCACCCTTCTGAAAAAAATTCTGCCGACGCCCATGCGACCACCCGTTATCCGACCTCAGAGAGAAATGATATATTCATTCCGATTTTCGGAAAAATGTTTCTCCATCCTTCTCTCTGTACACAAATTCACCCCATTGGTTGAATAACGGTGCAAAAATGCCGTCACTCACCCTTCTCACTTCCGCCGGTCGGTTTTGGGCGTTATTACAAGAGAAAACTAAAAAAAACACTCTTTACCAGGAAAACCGCCGCAATTAGTACGGCTCACTGCTCGCCTCATCTCTGCCAATTAAGAAATCGGTAAAACACACATCTTGACCTAATTTAAGCAAATTTAAGCTTTACACAAATTTGAGCTGTATCGCAGAATTCAGCAGATGCAAAAGTGCTCACGGAGCGACCCAATCAGTCAACAATAAAGCGTATTCTACTTCCTTGTTGTTTGAACCGAAAACCAAAATGTAATAGAACTTCCGAAATCACTTCCGATTTGTTTGCTCTCTTCTGATGCAGATTGCAAGAACCTTAAGGTTGGGTTGTTTTACCTCTGAGCGGCACTTTTTTGCACACTATGGGCTAAATGGCCAGGTCACAAGGACCCCGAAGGCCCAGAGAAGGTTGGGGGAGGGGACCCACTGGAACAGCTGTTGGGAGACAGATGGTAACCTCCCGTCAAGGCTATCCAGGGTGTTCTTTAACGTGCACAGGGTATGGCTCTCCCGCACACGGGGCCACGACTAAGAACCTTAAGGTAAAGTTGGGAAAAGAGAGAGATCATGGTTGGTGGTAAATGCCAATATTCATTCAAAACCGTCAGTTTGTTTTTTATCAATGGGTTTGCTTCGTTTGCAATTGGTTTGTCTGTTTCCGATTGGATTTCTCATAACTGCTGCCCCACCATTTTAAACGAAAATAATGATCTGGCAACCTTCGTAAGGTTGTCACGTGACACGAAGGTTGACAGATCACTAATTTCTAAAAAAATCGTTGCCAGATATTTTTTTCTGAATTCTGTAATCAACCATAGTGTTCGGATACTTTTTTAATATATATAATGCAATGAATGTGGAGCGTGTGCAATTACCGTTCACAGCAAACTGGAGCGGTTGCGGTTAATGTTCACAGCACATTGGATCGTGTGAGCTCACAAAAACCTGGATCGTGTGGGCCCACTCACAGAATTATTGAGCGTGTGCAGTTACCGTTCACAGCAAACTGGAGCATGTGCAGTAACTGCACACGCTCCAGTTTGCTGTGAACGGTAACTGGAGCGTGTACAGTTGCTGTACACGCTCCAGATATTTTTTCTGAATTCTGTAATCAATCATAGTGTTCGGATATTTTTTGATCGACTGACGGAGAGAGAATTACGTCACTAACCAATTCGAACGATGAGTCAACATAATAAAAATAAAGAATAACTCAGTTGTAATTTTTCTAGTTTAAGAAGAAATGTTCTGATTAGAGTGTGCGAGGGAGCATCAAAATGTTTCTTCAGTTAGTTCTCGATATTGTATTGCTAAGAAAGGGTAAACTGAAAGTAAAATGCAAAGTATCTGTGTCGTTGATTATATTTCTTTATGAAGTGTTATTTAAAAATAGTAATGTGATTGTAAGACTTACGCTATACATTGATTGGTAGGGGCGTGGGTGGCTCAATCGGTAGCGCGCCAGGCTCGTAATCGGTAGTTCCCAGGTTCGAGTCCCAGCTGGGTCAGCGTTGAGATTTATCTCCGCAAAACTCCCCGCCCTGCCCACGGTCAGTAGGGGACACCGATGGGCTTGGAAAGGCCGCCGTCCGTCGGATGGGACGTTAAGCCGTGGCCCTGTGTGCGGGAGAGCCATACCCTGTGCACGTTAAAGAACACGCTGGATGGCCTTGACGGGAGGCTACCATCTGTCTCCCAACAACTGTTCCAGTGAGTCTCCTCCCCCAACCTTCTCTGAGCCTTCGGGGTCCTTGTGACCTGGCCATTTAGCCCATGGTGTGCAAAAAAGTGCCGCTCAGAGGTAAAACAATCCAATCCATTGATTGGTAAAATCAGTTTCCCAGATGTGCTAGGTTATTTATGATCATTAGAATCATTTATTAGTAAGAGAAAACATATTGCTCTATATTGAAAAGAGTACAGAAACTTGATATTGCTAATTGTTATTTCATTGCCGTAGTTATTAAATCGCTTCATTTATATTTTGTTCATTCATTTCGAATTCATTTTCAGTTTCTAAACATTCAAACACAAATGAAAATCGGTAACAATACGCGGAGAGAAAGAAGACGTTGCCAGATATTTTTCCACACCAATCCACACTGAGTGAAGAGCCACTAGATTAAAGAAATATATTCTTAAAGAGCCGCAGGAAAAATTACCTAATTAAAAGCAAAACATAGATTTCTAACGAGTAATAAATTTAAAAAACTACATTCTTAAAGAATCTAGAATATATCTTGATTAAAAACGAAAGAAAAAATGCTTTTTTAATTGTCACGTGACACAAAGGTAGCCAGATCACTAATTTCTAAAAAAAATCTTTGCCAGATGTTTTTTTCTGAAATTAATTGAAATTAAATGAATTTATTTGAGCGACTGTACACTTGTTCGTAATATTTCATGTGTTTCAGTAGGGCTTTTCACAGCTTCGCACAAAGTTTGCTGTTGATATGTTGTTCCCTGTGTGACAGGTTTCTGACGATTTCTGACGATATGATTGATTACAGAATTCAGAAAAAATATCTGGAGCGTGTACAGCAACTGTACACGCTCCAGTTTGCTGTGAACGGTAACTGCACACGTTCAATATTTCTGTGAGTGGGCCCACATGATCCAGGTTTTTGTGAGCTCACACGATCCAATGTGCTGTGAACATTAACCGCAACCGCTCCAGTTTGCTGTGAACGGTAATTGCACACGCTCCATATTCACTGCATTATATATTGGACACGATGCACAAAGCCCTTCCATATGAAACAATAACGCAATCCTAATTGGTTACGGTTAACAGAACTATAAAGGTGCGTCTTCAGTGCGTTTATGACTGCCTTTCCAGAAATGATATACACAGTCGTATCACAATAATATGACCACCTACCATACATATACTATGATAGGTGGTCATATTATTCTGATACGGCTGTGTATATTTTCTGCGAAATATTTTAATTTTATTTCAGTGTCATTGCTTACTTACCGCAATCTGTATTATGTTTATCATTTTCTTTTTATTTGCGCTGAGAAAAGGGACACTGATGGGTTTGGAACAGGCGCCGTCCGTCGGATGCGGCGTTAAGCCGTGACCCTGTGTGCAGGAAAGACATTATCTATGCACGTTAAATACACTGGACTATATTTCTCGTAACAGATGTCCAGTGGATCCCTTTAAGCAGTAGTGGATTTAGAAGCCCAAGGGGTTCTAAGCGGAACATTTACGGCTCTTTGGTATGTAGTTGAAATGACTATACAATAATAAAATCATTTTTGATTCTTCCATGCTATTCTTGAAAAATGAGCATTTTGATAATAATAATCATCAAAAGTACGATAATGTAATCAAAACACAAGAAATTCGCAGAACGATTTGGGCGGCCCTACAGTAGCAGGGGCCCTAAGTGGCCCCTTAGTCCGCTTAACGGTAAATCAGCCCTTACCTTTCTCTAACCTGCTCTGAGCCCATTGCGACTTGGCCATTTAGCCCATTGTGTGAATTTTGCCCTTTGTATGCCTATCCCAACCTTCTTGGGCGGGGGTGGCTCAGTCGGTAGCGTGCCATGATCGTAATCTGTAGTTCCCAGGTTTGAGTCCCAGCTGGGTCAGCGTTGAGATTTATCTCCACAAAACTCCCCTCCCTGTCCACGGTAAGTAGGGAACACCGATGGGCTTGGAAAGGCCGCCGTTCGTCGGATGGAACGTTAAGCCGTGGTTCCATATGCGGGATGGCCACATCATGTGCACGTTAAAGAACACATTGGATGGCCTTGACGGTATCATCTGTCTCCCAACATCTGTTTCAGTGAGTACCCTCCCCCAACCTTCTCTGATACCTTGGGGTTGGGTTGAGTTGCATTACCTCTGAGAGGCACTTTTTTGTACACAATGGGCTAAATGACCAGGTCACAAGGACCACTGAGATTCAGAGAAGATTGGGTAAGGGGACCCACTGGAACCATGAATGTTAAAGATGGGGGAGGGAACCCACTGGTACCAGGCATGTTAAAGAACACGCTAGATGGTTTTGACGGGAGTCAAGAAGGCCATCCAGCGTGTTCTTTAACATGCATGGTAACGCTAACTTGCATTTAACGTTATGGCTCTCGCGCACAGGGCCAAGGCTTAACGTCCTATCCGACGGACGGCGGTCTTTCCCGGCACATCGGTGTCCCCTACTGACCGTGGACAGGGCAGGGAGTTTTGCGGAGATGAATCTTAACGCTGGTCCAGCTGCGACTCGAACCGGTGAACTGCAGATTACGAGTCTGGTGCGTTACTGACTGAGCCTTCCCGCCCTAATTCTTTTGGACCCTTGCGACTTGGCCATTTAGCCCATTTTGCTCATTGTGTACAAAAAAGGTACAGTTCAAAAAAGTTTGGTTTATACCAAACCGAACATTTTCTTTTTCGCTCTTTTCCAGCTGTTAACTTTCAGAAAAGGGGATGTCATGATCTCTTTTTTCCCCTCCCTTAGATTCGACGTCTGCCCCTTAACTTAAAAGTTACGTTAAGTTAGCATTAATAACACTGCTGTTGTAATGTACGAATGCAAACAAGAAATATTATTCACTAATTTATTCTAAATATTATTACTTCCCAACCAGATTTAAAATCCTGTTGATATTAAAAAAAAATCTGTTAAAAAATATTTGTTCGATATTTTTTCCCTTCACTGCCCATAAAAAATATTTTCAGTCTTTAGCAACCAAGGTCTTTACCCCTTCTTGAAAATTTGAGTTGGTTGGGTTGTTTTACCTCTGGGCGGCTCTTTTTCTTTTGTCCACAATGGGCTAAATGGCCAGGTCACAAGCACCCCTAAGGCTCAGAAAAGTTTGGGGGAAGGGGACCCGCTGTAAAGCTGTTAGGGGACAAACGGCAGTCTCCCGCCAAGGCCATGAAATGTGTTCTTTAACGTGCAAGGGTTTAAGTCCGTTCAGAGTGTTCTTTAACGTTCTCCCTCACACGGACCACGGCTTAACGTCCCATCTGACCAACGGAGACATTTCCAAACCCATCGGTGTCTTCTATTAACCAAGGGAAAGGAGTTTTGCGGAGATAAATCTCAATGCTGGCCCAGGTGAGACTCGAACATGGGAGCTGCTGATTACGAGCCAGGAGAGCTACAGACTAAGCCATTCCCCGCCCCCTTGAAAATTTGAAAGGACACGACAAAATACATGAATTAATATACTATCATCCTTCTAAAAGTTGGTAAAGTAAAAAAAACATTCCTTCACATTCATGACAATACTGGGAACCCAGTAAACATTTATTTGGCAGATAATCGACAAAGCAACTCTTTCAGACACAACATATAGGTGCAAGTTTTTCCAGACTCTAGAAAGATACAACTGCATGCAATTTGCAGTTATGCTGTTGTTTTGTTTCTATTTTTTATGACGATTTGCCTTTGGGGTCTGTAAAGACTGACAAGTTTTCGTGATGAGAATGTCTCAACGAAAGTTCAGTCCTTTCAAGTGCTTCCTTCTGGCCATCGTTCTTGTATTTCAGAACGCTTTTAGAGAAATCACTCGAAGTGAAATTCAAATTAAATTCACCTAGCCTGAAACCAGGTGAGAATAGAATAATTTCGTCTTTTTATATGTGGGCAAAATAATAAATGAAATCATTCGAGAGAGCGATGCAACATTTCTTGAAAAGCAAAAATAAAAACTGATTTCAAAAGCTGGAAAATTCGTGCGCAGAATGTAATTCTTCTGCGATTATTTCGTCACAAGCTCTACTATGGTCTGTCACCTTTATGGCCTTTTCGTTATTGGGTTGGGTTTTTTTACCTCTGAGCGGCACTTTTTTGCACGCCATGGGCTAAATGGCCAGGTCACATGGACCCCGAAGGCTCAGAGAAGTTTGGGGGAGGGGACCCACTGGAACAGCTGTTGGGAGACAGATGGTAGCCTCCCGTCAAGGCCATCCAGCGTGTTCTTTAACGTACACAGGGTATGGCTCTCCCGCACACGGGGCCACGGCTTAACGTCCCATCCGACGGACGACGGCCTTTCCAAGCCCATCGGTGTCCCCTACTGACCGTGGGCAGGGCGGGGAATTTTGCGGAGATAAATCTCAACGCTGACCCAGCTGGGACTCGAACCCGGGAACTACAGATTACGAGCCTGGCGCGCTCCCGACTGAGCCACCCCCGCCCCACCGTTTCGTTATAAGAATGTTTTTTTTTCCACTTACCGAATCTTTTCACTCTGCCATTTGTCGGTTTGTCAAGTTTTCGGATGTGTCAGAACGCATTTTTCCAACCCGAGGCGGATCATAACGAGTTATGGGTCAAATGAAAAAAGCTTGTTAAATGAAAGTGTCATTAGTTATAAAAATAGCCCTTTCTGTTTTTTCTCCCCACCTCTGAGAGGGGCAAAAAATGGAACGATTTTTCCACTGATGGCCGTAATAAGAGGGGGCGACTCAGTCGGTACTTCTCCAGGCTCATAATCTGCAGTTTCCAGATTCGAGTTCCAGTTATGCCCGCGTTAAAATTTATCTCTGCTACCCCCACCCTGCCATCGGCGAGAAAGAAGACAACGATGGGCTGGGAAAGGCTGCCGTTCGTTCGATGGGGCGTGAAGCCGTGACTCCGTGTTCGGGAGAGTCATATACACTGTACTATTTAAAGAACACTCTGGATAGTCTTGACAGAAAAGGGGGCCGGGGCGGCTCAGTCGGTAGCGCGCCAGGCTCATAATCTGTAGTTCCCAGGTTCGAGTCCCAGCTGGATCAGCTTGACATTTATCTCCGCAAAATACCCCGTCCTGCCCACGGTCAGTAGGGGACACCGATGGATTTGGAAAGGCCGCCGTCCGTCAGATCGGACGTTAAGTCGTGGCCCCGTGTGTGGGAGAGACATACCCTGAGCACTTTAAAGAACACGCTAGATGGCCTTGACGGGAAGCTACCATCTGTCTCCCAACAGCTGTTCCAGTGGGTCCCCTCCCCCAACCTATTCTGAGCCTTCGGGGTCCATGTGACCTGGCCATTTAGCCCATTGTGTGCAAAAAATTGCCGTTCAGAGGTAAAACAACCCAACCCAACCCTTGACAGGAAGATGCCTGTCAAGCCTTCTCTGAGCCCGTGGGGTTCTTGTGACCTGGCCATTTAATCCATTGTGTGCAAAAAAGTGCCGCTCAGAGGTAAAACAGCCCAACTCTAATAAGGGAGCGATGATCACTAATTTATGTACCAAATTAAAGCTTATGACGAGAAAAGCTTGAATATTTTGGTAAAATCAAATTTCTCCTCCCCTTTTCCTAAAAATAGGGAAGTTTTATGGGAACATATATTAACGATTTACATATGAAATGAAAGCATGTGCAATATAACATCAGAGACAGGCCGGGATTTAAGAGGGACGAAAGGGAGAGCCATGCCTCTTTGAAAATGTTATTAACCGTAATGGGAGCGAGAAAGTATTAAATTTATAGATATTACATAATTTTTTCGAGAGGATTTTAAAGGCGGCTAAAATGAGGAATAAAATTTTATACTGATGGTGATTCAGCCATTTCCTCCCCCCCCCCCTCTCCGTCTTCATAGTTTTCTAAATACTAGCTTGGTCGTAAGATACTCTTCTCCAACCTCTGTTTTACACGAAAAAGGTGGTAGTTTCTAAATCACTATTCTGCTATTAGTACCTAATCATGGATCCAAATTAGTTATATATTGATAGAAGAGATACAGAGGGGAGCTATACAATATAAAATGCATACCAAGATGACTTTGATGGGATTTTCGTTAATGCCACTATAAAGTGAATCTACTTTTTCGCGTTGTTCCAGGACCTTGAGATCTTTCTGCCCTGACTATTTAGCTCATTGTATGGCAATTAATCATTGTTAATAGATAAAACCATCGAACCAAACCGGGGCGGGGGTGGCTCAGTCGGTAGCGGCTCAGTCGGTAGCGCGCCAGGCTCGTAATCTGTAGTTCCCAGGTTCGAGTCCCAGCTAGGTCAGCGTTGAGATTTATCTCCGCAAAATTCCCCGCCCTGCCCACGGTCAGTAGGGGACACCGATGGGCTTGGAAAGGCCGCCGTCCGTCGGATGAGACGTTAAGCCGTGGTCCCGTGTGCGGAGAGCCATACCCTATGCACGTTAAAGAACACGCTGGATGGCCTTGACGGGAGGCTACCATCTGTCTCCCAACAACTGTTCCAGTGGGTCCCCTCTCCCAACCTTCTCTGAGCCTTCGGGGTCCATGTGACCTGGCCATTTAGCCCATGGTGTGCAAAAAAGTGCCGCTCAGAGGTAAAACAACCCAACCCAACGAACCAAAACACTAAATTCCAATATTTTTTAAATATCGCGTGTTAACCGCAGTGTTATTTACATAGAAACGTATGTTTTAAAACATATATGTTCTGTCTGTTTAATTCAGATCTAATCTAATTTTTTTCTCAAATTAATCAATGCAGCTACCGAGTAACGTAGGCAGTAACATACAATTGCCGCAGCCCCCCCCCCCTACTTCTGTGCAGCGGAAAGTTGGGTGTGTTTAATGGCATTCTCTGTTGTCATTAAGAAATAAAAATAAATTTAAAAAAAATTGAAGAGAAAGAGTAAAATTCGTTCCAACAAATCAGAACTGTATTTTTGCGTTGGAAGTATAGTATTCAAGGTTTATTTGAAGAAATAGAAAAGATTACGCCGATCACGTTGATGCCGGTGCTCCTGCTTTACCTTGTAGCTGCTCTCGACTATCTAGTACCATGAATACTCGAGATAGATGGATATACAGCACGTGACAATAAAAAAATAACAAATTATCATTCCCCATCCATCACCAGGAGCTCGTTATCCGTAACGTTAAGGAATTGAGCGACATTGCCGACTTGGGTTTCACTTGGGAAGTGAACTCCTTGAGTAATGGTTGTTTCTCCAGGTAGAAGGTATTCAATTCTTTAACGTTACAGATAAAGAGCTGCAGATTGAATTGGGTTGGGTTGTTTTATCTCTGAGCGACACTATTTTGCACACTACGGGCTAAATGGCCAGGTCACGTGGACCCCCGAAGGCTCAGAGAAGGTTGGGGGAGGGGACCAACTGAAACAGCTGTTGGGAGACAGATGGTAGCCTCCCGTCAAGACCATTCAGCGTGTTATTTACGTGCACAGGGTATGGCTCTCTCATACACGGAGCCACGGCTTAACGACCCATCCGAAGGACGGTGTCCTTTCCAAGTCCATCGGTGCCCCCTAATAATCTTGGACGGGGCGGGGAATTTTGCGGAGATAAATCTCAACGCTGACCCAGCTGGAACTCGAACTTGGGAACAACAGATTACGAGCCTGGCGCGCTTCCGACTGAGCCACCCCCTCCCCAGAAGATTTAATGACACAACAACTTGACCACATGCAAATAATGTTCGCAGTTTTTTTTTTTCTTGCCTTTTCCAACCAATGGCCAATAAATAAGAATATTTAATTTACTCAGGCTTATGATTAATTTAAGCAATTTTTTGACTTTGGTAAAGGCTAGAATTTCAATTAACTTATAAACTGATATTTTCGTGTTTTTCAAAATGATTTTGAAAGATGAAATTAAACGGCTACGCATCGGTTTAATTCATTCTTTTGTACGAGTCAAGTTTTCATTTTTTCTGGATTTCTTCCAAGAGCTGCAAAATGCAAGCAAATGGTATCAGAGGGGGTTGCGGGAGGGGGGCGCAGGGGATGCAGATGGTACGATTGCCAGGACCTATGGAGAGCACGTAAACAAAGTATGCTACTCAGAATATATATATTTCGAAGGTGTTTGGAAATAAAAATTCGAAGTTCAGATTTAAGGAGTCATTTTACCTTCGGCTAATGTTGGTTTCCTATATTGTACTAAAATAATTATTCATTAGATATTTTGCAAAGTATGATTTACTAGTATGCATCATCGTTTAAGAAATTTTGCAATAATGAGAGCATTTTTATTTTTGAGTATATATGATAGCCAAGGCTGGGTTGTTTTTTTTTCTTTCATTGTAAAAATAAAAGTGTGTAATGTCACACCAGTTTATGGTGTGACCTTATACCATAAAATGGTTAAGGTCAGGATTTTACAGAGATTTCATTTTTAACACCATACTGTGATGTAACCTAACACCAACCTTGAAGCAAAATCTTATTCTTGAATCTGACATTTAACTTATAATATTCTGCTTTTGAATTTGGTATTTAATTTTGTTCCACTCTTAGGTAATCATTAAATAAATAATTATAAATATACGAATAATCAGATTTTTTTCAACATTTTAAACACTAAAATAAAATATTTTATTATTACTTCTTAATTTATTTCATGATGATTTATCTACCAGCTTGAATATGAGGAAATTAATGTATTTAAATGATCTTTTCTCCAAACAATGAGATACACGAATAACATAAATGTTATTAATACTTATTGGTATTAAATTTCCCTTTTCAGGTGTAAGCCTGTGCCGAATGTGGTGTTTACTAGTTTTGGTGTGAGGTGGTGATATTTCACACCCTTTCCTGATGTTAGATTTTACTTATCGAGTGCATCATTACACCAGAATATGGTATTACCGCACACCTTACACTCATTTCTCGTGTTAGATTCACTTTTCGGGTGTTATCTTTTACACCAGAATATAATGTTATTTTACGTCATAAAATGTGGGTAACCTAGCTGCCACCAGAAACTGGTGTAACATAACACCTTTTTTTTACATAGTGTTTTAACGCCGCTTTTGTGCACACAAAGCCTAAGTGACCAGGTCACAAGGACCTCAAGGACTCAGAACAAGGAAGGGGGGTTGTTTTACCTCTGGGGGTGGGTTGTTTTACCTCTGAGCGGCACTTTTTTGCACACCATGGGCTAAATGGCCAGGTCACATGGACCCCGAAGGCTCAGAGAATGTTGAGGGAGGGGACCCACTAGAACAGCTGTTGGGAAACAGATGGTAGCCTCCCGTCAAGGTCATCCAGCGTGTTCTTTAACGTGCACAGGGTATTGCTATCCCACACATGGGGCCACGGCTTAACGTCCCATCCGACGGACGGCGACCTTTCCAAGCCCATCGGTGTCCCCTACTGACCGTGGGCAGGGCGGGGAATTTTGCAGATAAATATCAACGCTGACCCAGCTGGGACTCGAACCTGGGAACTACAGATTACGAGCCTGGCGCGCTACCGACTGAGCCACTCCCGCCCCGAACAAGGAAGGGGAAAGGGATATCCACTGGACAGCTATTAGGAGACACATAGAAGTCTCTCACGAATAACGGCACACTTCACGTAGCAAGTTTTCCTTACACAAAAATTCGTTATGATCGACCCTCTTGTAATTTCCCTCTCAGGTTTTGGGGGATAGAGTCCCTAGCATCAGGTATCTCTAAAGTGCTCAGGGTTAGTTTCATCTGCACATGGACCACGCCTTAATGTCGCATCGGACGGATTTAATCTTCGCAAGTCCATCAGTATCCCCTTTCCCATCGAGAGCAGGGTGTCAGATAGAGGAGAAAATCTCACTCTAAACAAGTGATAATTCGAAGATGTAATAATCAAGTTATGAATAGGACTCTACGATAATCTGAAACATCAGCTTGAAGATACATCAGGAAAAGATATTTTAATATGATGTATTTTAGAGATTGTCTCGCTGTTCGTCTCTCTATTTGATTAAGAATTCGTCCTAAGCGGTACACTGGATAATATTAATAAATTAAGGAACAAACAATGTTATGTCAGTGGGAAGCTGACGTCGAAGCTCTAGAACTTCTAAAAGTTTTTTTAATGCGATAACAGATAAAGATCTCAATCAAATACATCAATATCTCGATTTTCAACAATGTTCGTTCGGTGCTTAATGAGTTATGGAAGCTTGAATATTTAACAACAGCAATGAACAGCATAAGAACTGATGAATAGTGAAAGAATTCTTTGTACAAATGTTTAAAATACAAACTTATTTTATTAAACACTTTGATACAATACTTATTACTAAGTTTTAATTAACTACTGAAGTAAATTTTTGTGACTGGCGTTGCTATTGTTAAATATTGAAACTACTATAACTCGTTAAATACACAACGAATATTACTGAAAATCGATATATTGATACGTTTTATCGATATTATCTACTGTCACATTTTTAAAAACATAAGGATTTATCTTTAGGGATTTCGAAATCAATATTATTCCACCAAAAACATCCAAAATGGACAAATCTCCTGAAACCAACTCCAATAAATTTATATTATCAAGTTCAGACATCAACTTCAGACTCGAAATATGAAATGTCAAACATCTGTAATTGCGATGTAGCCTTCGTTTCCACTGCCGTTTCCTAAAGGCTACAGAAAACACAAAAGCACCAAGATCTATTTACGAAGAGACATCCAGGGTGCCTTTCCTTCTCCAAATTCCTTCCCAGAGATTACGATTACTCCCCAAGATTCCCGACCTTCTGCCTCTCTCAGGTTATGCATACGTAAGCTCAGCCGACATAAGCACGTTGTCGGAAAAGAAACGCTGCACTTGTCCCTTCAGAAACTGACTTCGTGGAACGGCGGCATCTCCTCGCTTTTTCTTCTTTCCAGCCGACGATGATGCTGGTGATGTCCTGGAGAAAAGATGCTATTTTTAGCCTCTGACGCCCACATCCGCTGGCGTCAGCCTTCTATCGCCAAATAGCGGTCTGAGAAACATGAGAAACAAAAGGGAAAAGCGCATGCGTAAGCAGCTAGTGTTCCCCCATCATTGCTGATAGGACGTTATGAAGGGCAAAAGGGTGGGTGTCCCCACCCCCCTCACCTAGCTCCCCTGTCGTCTCTATAGTAACGTCAGTTTCCGGATTCTTAGATAAATCTCTTCTTCAATTTTCTTTTGTCTCAGTTTATTGGTTTCTTCCAATCTCTTTCTTCTGGATGCTCACGGCTAGAGAAAAATTGACGCAGTCTGAGAAATTCCGAGCTTTCATCAGGTGCTGTATGTAACTTGAAGACGTTGTGTTTACTGCTAAGTGAAATGCTTAGATTTTGGAATATTTAATATGCAAAAGCATTAAGAAACGTTGATTCAAATGAAGAAACGACTATGACTTGAAATCTTCTCTAAATGAGTCCGAAATCAGTTTCAAATATGATACAATTTTGAAGATGGAAAAGGCAGTTATAAATTCTACGTTCATACTTTTACGAAAAATGAAACGAAAGCAATAAAAACATTATTAAAACCAAAAAAAGGTTTTTTAGTGAAAGACAGCATTATGCTTTGTCGAATGTTTTAAATTCTTTCATTGCTTTTATTCACGAAAGAATATCGTTTTCGAATTGACGTTTGGAGTTATCGGGAATTATATGAGGTAGGAAGATCCAATCCCCATTAGTAAAAACGGAATATTCTTTTAAAAAAAAGGTCAAAATTCTTTTATTACCGTTTACATTCCTTTCATTAGAGTCTGAATAGGTGATGAAATTGGTGGTGGTCAGGGCCTGATCTAGGGGGGCGGGGCTAGCCCCCCCCCCCCCCCCCCTCCTTTCAAAAAGTTAGTAAGGGTATAAAGGAAAAAAATGTTAAAGTTATTTATATTTCATGCATTTTTTTATGAAATTTCTTAAAGACTTATAAAACATAAGGATTAATATTATACTACATTGGAAATCTAGTCTCTTGGCACCCCCCCCCCCCCCACCACCACCACCACAATTTTTACATTTTTCTTGCTCGATTCTGATTCTGGCCTCTCCCCTCGATTTTTTGTAGATCCGTGCCTGCTGGTGGCTATGCATAAATTCATACTTTTAAGTTAATGGAATGGAAACTTTGTTACTATATGTTCATTCTGTCAGGTCAGAGGATATGGCATCTTTCATTTGGTCATATCCCAGTTTGTGTAAGACTAAAAGAGTAAAGTGCAGTTTAAAATTTCTCTGTCCTAAGTGTTGTAACATTTTGAATCCAAAAAATGGCACCTATTGGATGTGTAAACTTTCTCAATCATATCCGTAGCATGACAGAACGCAAAGAAGTATCCAGGAGGTCAAGGCCCCCCTCCTCCGAAATCCCGCCGTCTTATACGATCGCTTTGAAACCCAAAACAGGCGTCTTGGCATATTTTATTTTAGACTTATGTTACATGGCCAAAACTAAAAATAGATTTAAAAAGTAAATGAAATATTATTCCATGTAGAACATCATTTTAGCCTTTCCTGTGTCGTGGAGTATTTTAGTAATTTGGAAACCCTACTCAAGTCTTTTTTTTTGCGTTCTAGCGCCGAAACTAAATTTTGTGTACGTTCCTGATAGAGATTGAAATATATCTCCTTTTTCTTCTTTTACTTAGGAGTAGTAATAGCTCAATCAAATTCGGTTATTTGATCCTTTTTCAGTCGGAATTTCCAACGTTGGTTCTCTTCATCGATGAAGCTGCCTTCTCACGTGAGGGTGTTATTATAATGTTCATAATTTGCATGTATGGGCACATGACAAACATAAAGCTAAACGCCTCCGTGCTGCGCAACACCAGTTCACCATAAATGTTTGGGCGGGCATTGTTGGAGACTGCTTGGGCCATACCTTCTTCTATCATGACTAGACGGGCGAAGTTATCGGATATTCCTGGAGGAGGTCTTGCCAGAACTATTGCATGAAGTTCCTGTATCTGTGCGCCGACGCATGTAGTTTCAGCACAACGGGGTGCCCCTCACATTTCATTCTCAGTTGTGCGCGAGTATCTCAACAGCACCTTTCCTCCGCGATGGATTGGCCAGGGTGGACCTGTCGCTTAGCCACCAAGATCACCCGACTTGTTCCCCATTGATTTCTTCCTCTGGGGTTACCTCAAAGGCCTTATGTACGAAACTCCCATAGCCTCTGACGCTGACCTCGTCACAAGAGTCGTTGAGGCAGCAGCACGTGTCCGCGAGAGGCCTGGCATTTTTGAACACGTTCACCGATCCATGTGTCGACGTTGCGAGGCATGTATTGCTGCGAATGGAAAGAACTTTGAGCACTTCCTCTGAAATTGTAAACATGTTGTTATACCTTATTTGTATTCCTTTATTTTTGATTTTTTCTGTACCTCTAGCACACTCGGGTGACGTTTGCGGCTATATGTTTCTATGTATAAATGGTTTGTTTTTGTATTCCTGACCTACCTTTACAGTTTGTCTAAGACCTATTGAATCACCCTGTATAATATAAAGTGTAGATTGTGTAAATGAAATGTATATATGAGAAGACATCTGAGTTTGTATATATCGGCCACCTAGGTAGATCAACATCCTGATAAGATAGTGATAGGTATTCTTCTGCACACACTCTCACCCACTCTCAGTAGAAAACAACCCAGCCCAGATAGGTAGAGAAGGCGCCTGTCTGCAATCGGTCCCCTACTCTCCGAGGGCAGGGCGGAGAGTTTTGTGGAGATAAATCTCAACGCTTGATAAAATTGTGATAAAAATTCTACAATTTTCTCTACTATATTGCCAGTTTCAAAATTAATATGAACAATTAATTTTTATACATTCCTTATGATATGCAAGAGCACACACAGTTCCTTTCTGTTTCGGTGTTTCGTCGCGTAATTGATTAATCTTCACATCTTAATTAATCCAATCACTCCAAAAAGACTCTCTCTTTCTTCAGTTTCCTGGGGCGGGGGTGGCTCAGTCGGTAGCGCGCTAGGCTCGTAATCTGTAATTCCCAGGTTCGAGTCCCAGCTGGGTCAGCGTTGAGATTTATCTCCTCAAAGATTCCCCGCCCTGCCCACGGTCAGTAGGGGGACACCGATGGGCTTGGAAGGCCGCCGTCCGTCGGATGGGACGTTAAGCCGTGGCCCCGTGTGCGGGAGAGCCATACCCTGTGCACGTTAAAGAACACTCTGGATGGCCTTAACGGGAGGCTACCATCTGTCTCCCAACAGCTGTTCCAGGGGTCCCCTCCCCCAACCTTCTCTGAGTCTTCGGGGTCCATGTGACCTGGCCATTTAGCCCATGGTGTGCAAAAAAAGTGTCGCTCAGAGGTAAAACAACAACCCAAATCTTCAGTTTCCACCTTGATCTTGCCCTTCCCAACGTTAGCCAGTCGTCCTCATGAGAGGTCACGAATTCGGTCCAAAGGCCATTGTCCTTAACACACGTGTCAAGTCTAATACGATCTCTCTGCCAACAACATTTAAAGAGTTCAGAAAAAAAAACATCTGCATTAAGAGCAAGCTCTTGCCTCAGGGATGAGCAACGATCCTTCTACCGACGGACTAACAGAGGCAGCTCGAGGGAGGGGAGGGAAGAGCGGGAGCTAATTTCGGTTCCGTTCCAAATTCTTGCGATAACTTCTGACACTGCAGGTTAGCTTTGGGTTTTTATTGTGTGCAAACGTATTCACTGATTTAAGTGACTGAGAAGCAAGAAATTGTAGTTTTTTAAAAGAATATTAGCAGATTAAATCCGATTTTTTGATATGGTTAAATTTGTAGTCAATATTTAAGAAAATAAATTAAATTACTTTTTTTAAACCTTTAATCTTTTAAATCTAACATCACATTACCATCACGCCAAAGTTTTTTGATCACAATGTTCCGTGTAAATACTCTGTGATTGTGTGTGAAGTGTCTCTTGATTCTCTTTCATTAATGTCTCTTGATTCTCTTTCATAAGTGTCTCTTGATTCTCTTTCATAAGTGTCTCTTGATTCTCTTTCATAAGTGTCTCTTGATTCTCTTTCATATGTGTCTCTTGAATCTCTTTCATACGTTTCCCTTGATTCTCTTTCATAAGTGATGTGATGTGATAAAATGTGATGGGAAGGTTAGAAACCCTTCAACAATGGGCTTCCTGCTATCCCAAATCTTTCATAAGTGTCTGTTGATTCTCTTTTATAGGTGTCTCTTGATTCTCTTTCATAAGTGTCGCTTGATTCTCTTTCATAAGTGTCTCTTGATTCTCTTTCATAAGTGTCTCTTGATTCTCTTTCATAAGTGTCTCTTGATTCTATTTCATAAGTGTCTCTTGATTCTATTTCATAAGTGTTTCTTGATTCTTTTTCATATGTGTCTCTTGATTCTCTTCCATTAATGTCTCTTGATTATTTTTCATAAGTGTCTCTTGATTCTCTTTCATATGTGTCTCTTGATTCTTTTTCATAAATATCTCTTGATAACCTTTCATTTTCAGCCTTCAAACTGTATACGAAAATAATATATAGTCGCGTTTTACCTCGGAGCAGCACTTTTTTACGAACGATGGGCTACATGACCAGGTCACAAGGGCTCCGCAGGCTCAGAGAAAGTTGGGGGAAGGAGACCCACTGGAATAGCTTTTGGGAGGCAGATGATAGCCTCCCATTAAGGCTATCCAGCGTGTTCTTTAGCGTGCACAGCGTATGGCTCTCGCAGGCTTAACGTTCCATCCGACGGACAAAGGGCTTTCCAATCAGATTGGTGTCCCCTACTGACCGAGGGCAGGGCGAGGAATTTTGAGGAGATAAATCTCAACGTTGGCCCAGACTATATTCAAACCTGGGAACTGCAGATTACGAGCCACTCCCGTCCTCTTTCTACTCTAAGTGATTTCTACTGTGATAAATTTCAAAATGGACCATAAATATTTTGAGGACAATGAGTCTGAAAGTTACGGTTTTTATTATGTGCGAAATTTGAGGTCGATTGGATTAAAAATGACGTTAAAGATATAATGACCAAAAAAGAGAATAAGCATTTAATGACTTGATATTTTTCTCTGTGAGTCGTAAATTATTGCGATGAAGCCAATGAAACTCGACTCGGACAAAAATAATCATAAAATGAAAAATCTAGATTAAATTTTGAACACTTTATTTATTTCTAAATCAATTCATATATAAATAATCAATTAAAACCTCACAAGAGTAAATGCTAATTTAAAAAAACTCTCATCAAGGTTCAAAATATAAAGTTTCAATATTTTGCAAAATAAACGATAATTTCTAATTATCTCAAAATAATGACAATAAATATGAATAATAATGAAAATAATAAAATAATGAAATAAAATAATGACAATAAATATATATAATATATATACATGAATAAATATTAATTGCACATAAATAATTGCAAAAAAAATTGCAATTAATTATGCAACTAATCATTTTTTAAAGTAATTTAATTTTTCCTACTTTTTCGTTGGCAAAATCGTTAATAATCTCATAAAAAATTAATTTTTTGAGTCAGTTCTCGCTCGATTGATAGGAAACAAAGTGATGATGTACGCTCCTGTCCTGATGTTGATCTTAAAAATTTTTATAATATATATTTATAAACATAATAATTCAATACAATGTACAAATTATGAACTTCCGTCCAAGCAAAAAGATACATATGTAACAAAATTTATTTTGTAACGGCATGATTTGTAAAAGCAATATGAACAATTGGAAAATGCTCCCCAAACCTGTTTTATGGCATGCGCGGTGCAGGGGGGGGGGGGAATATTTTTGTAGGAAATAACGAAAATCTGTAATATGCTGTCTTGACGATACGACGGTATAAACAATACGTATTAAAATTCAACGAACTACGGACGGCTAATCATTCGATTTTATTTTGCACATAAACGTCAGATATCGTGGAACGGCTCCTGCCGCCCCAGCACCGCCCTGTGATTACGGCGCCCTTGGCAACTGCCCCGATGCCAACACGTTCTTACGCCTCTGTTCAGTATTGGGGCGGGGGTGGCTCAGTCGGTAGCGCGCCAGGCTCGTAATCTGTAGTTCCCAGGTTCGAGTCCCAGCTGGATCAGCGTTGAGATTTATCTCCGCAAAATTTCCCGCCCTGTCCACGGTCAGTAGGGGACACCGATGGGCTTGGAAAGGCCGCCGTCCGTCGGATGGGACGTTAAGCCGTGCCACCGTGTGCGGGAGAGCCATAAACTGCACGTTAAAGAACACGCTGGATGGCCTTGACGGGAGGCTACCATCTGTCTCCCAACAGCTGTTCCAGTGGGTCCCCTCCCCCAACTTTCTCTGAGTTTTCGGGGTCCATGTGACCTGGCCATTTAGCCCATGGTGTGCAAAAAAGTGCAGCTCAGAGGTTAAACAACCCAACAACCCAACTGTTCAGTATTGTAATTGAAAGTAATGTAAAGATAGTTGCGTTCATTGTGTTATGGATATCGTTTTAGAATAATGCAAACGTCATTGTTTTTATAGGGGTATAGAGATTGCTGTTTTATATTATTGTAAAGATATTTTTATAGTGTTATAGAAGTTGTTTCCATAACACTATGTAAAGTTGTTTTCGTGGAGTGATGGGGAGCGTTTTACCATATTGTAAAAATCGTTACTTTTATACTGATATAGAAATTGTTTCCTATAGTATTGTAGCGAGGGTTGTTTCTACAGTGTTATAGATATCGTTGTTCTACAATAATCTAAAGGTCGTTATTTTTATAGTACTCTAGAAATAGTTATTTCGATATAATATTCGATAGACCAGTAATCTGAATTTGGTGCCAAAAAAATTGCTCCGACAACTAAACCTTAATGACAAACATCCGGTTTCAGTTGGAAAAATTCGAAAATCAAGAATACAAAAATACAGGTATCCGTGCCAAATTGCAATGGCATTAACTGAAGCAATGTGGATAAATTATATGTCGGATTCCGAATAAAACTGAATATTATTCGTTATGTCGATATATCTTGACATTCAGAGCATTTAAGAGGAAATGGTGTTTCGTTGACAATCTATCTTTAGCTGGCACGCAATTCTCTGCCAAGAGCTTTCCACTAAGAGAGGCGACTGCGTTGAGTCGCTCACTAAGACGGTTGTATCTGATTTCAAAGTGGGTGCATCAGAAAAGAAAAATTTCGCTCTTGAGGGACATAAATCACTGCATGAAATCCAAATGACAACGGTTTTTTGTTCAGATAAGAAAAATAAGATTAAAATTAGTCTGTGACTATGAATGAAAAGAAAGGCAAATATCAGCACATTCGTAATCTGATTCGACTCATAATTGTGGCAGGATTGATATTTTATCACTCTGCTCATTTATTTTCAAAAACAAAAGATTCATTTACGGATGCGAAGTTTGTATTTGAATCATTGCACAGGAACCGTACCCGTGCACGATAAAAATGTTTAAGTGGGTTTCACGATCTGTGATGTAGTTAAGGTAAAAAAAATTAGAGAGAGAAGTAGACTTGGCCCTCTTGAGCTAGATCTGTAGAAGGACCTTTTTTGTTTTATTGGGCACCCAGTGCTTTTTTTTTCTGCTTCTTTTCATCAATATTAAAATCTGGATCTTCTCCCATTTATGTTTGAAGTATATTGTATCATTCCCCAGATACACTGGTTTCCATAAATTAAGGAAAATCCCTATGTTAAGTCAATGGAAAGCTAACGTCAAAGCTCTATAACTTTTAAAATAAGTTTTTTTTTTCGAAAAATGTGATTGCAGATAAAGATCTCAATCATATAAATCAATATCTCTATTTTAAACAATATTCGTTCAGTATTTAATGAGCTATGGAAGTTTGAATATTTAACAATAGCAATGCCAGTCTTAAGAAACTTATACAAAACTGAAGAATAGTGAAAGAATTCTTTATACAAAGTTCTAAAATACAAACTGATTTTATTAAACACTTTAATCCAATACTTAGTAATAAGTTTTAATTAACTTCTGAAGTCAATTTTTGTGGCTGGCATCGTTATCGCTAAATATTCAAACTTCCATAACTCGTTAAATACTGAACGAATATTTTTGAAAATCTAGATATTGATTTATTTGATTGAGATCGTTATCTGCAATCACATTTTTTCAAAACAAAAAAAAACTTATTTTAGAATTCATAGAGCATTGAAATTAGCTTCCTATTGACTTAACATAGGGATTTTCCTTAATTTATGGAAACCAGTGTAATAGGTCTGATCGATCGTAACAAAAACACCATAATTTTTCATGCGAAAGAATGATATTTAACTAAAAATGACGCCAATAGTTATCAATTTGTTATATCATCCAAGGCTCGGATCTAGAAAAAAAAAAGATAAAAGTTGGGGGGGGGGGGAAGTGACAGAGACTGGATTTACATTGTAGTGTTGAAAATTTCCCGTTCGTTTTAGATGTTTTTTTTTTTAATTTTCATGAAAAGTGTACGACATACGCACAAGTTTAACAAGTTTTGGCCTCCATTACCTTACTAGAATTTTCAAGCCCTCCCTCCTCTCCTAGATCTGGCTCTGTATCATGTCAATTTCTCTTAGCGCTTATTTGATATAGGGTTGGGTTGTTTTATCTCTGAGTAGCACTTTTTTGCACACCATGGGCTAAATGGCCAGGTCACATGGACCCCGAAGGCACAGAGAAGGTTGGGGGAGGGGACCCACTGGAACAGCTGTTGGGAGACAGATGGTAGCCTCCCGTCAAGGACATCCAGCGTGTTCTTTAACGTGCACAGGGTAGGACTCTCCCGCACACGGGGCCACGGCTTAACGTCCCATCCGACGGACGGCGGCCTTTCCAAGCCCATCGGTGTCCCCTACCGACCGTAGGCAGGGCGGGGAATTTTGCGGAGATAAATTTCAACGCTGATCCAGCTGGGACTCGAACCTGGGAACTGCAGATTACGAGCCTGGCGCGCTACCGACTGAGCCACCCCCGCCCCCTATTTGGTATAGTCTTAGTTTAGTAGTTGCAATGATGATCAAAAAATCCCAAAGAAAATACTTCATATTGATTGGTGCCTTGTTAGATGGATGCATGGGCAATTCCATTTTTCGACATTCGACTGCATTTAAAGTAGCCATAAACTATAACAAATTGTTGTTAACTAAATTCGGGAAAAAAAAGTGGTTTGAATTAAGAGGGTCTATTTTTTTCCATTATTAGAGTTTGTTTTACGTTTCAGATATTTTTCCATATTAAACTACAATATATATATATGTCCCTAATGGTAATATACATATCAATCATAACGCTAAATTAAACTTTCATTTTATTATCTCTTCTTTTCGTGACTTGATAGTATCTCACTTTACCTGTCTCTTAGTATCTATGGAGCCGGCTTTGGATCAGTCGGTGCTGAGATTTATCTCAGCAAACCTCAGTTTTCTCCTCGGTGAGAAAGGGGACACCATTGGGCTTGGAAAGGACACCGTCCGTCGTATGAGAATTTTAATCCTATTACCGTATGCAGGAGCTTCCATCTGTCTCTTGACAGTTCCTTTTCCCTGTCTTACTCTTAACACTTGGAATTATTATGACTCGGCCTATTGTATTGCGTGTAAAAAACTGCAACTCACAGATAAAAACAACGCAACCAGCAGCTGTCAATAGGTTTCTTTTGTTAACTCTTTTGCGAATCTTGTGGTTCGTTTTAGTGCAGCAAAAAATTTAATGAATATCGTCTTTTTTATCCCCAGCAATAATTAGGTTTATTTGAAACTACTATATTTGTTATTGTATTCTTCTAATACTTAGTACAAGGGAAAAACTGTCTTGAGCCGAGTGGGATCCGAAACCACACAGTTCAAGACAATTTTTTTCCTATACCCAATATTATCTGACATGTTATCAGATCGGATCCCACCCGGCTCAATATAATTTCCCCCCTATATCCAGTAAGCCGTCCCATGGCCGAATGGTTAGCGCGCTTGGCTACTGATCTAAGAGACCTGGGTTCGAGCCCCGAGTAAGGCATGGATGTATGTGTCGTTTTTCTGCTGAGGGCCTGCCATCCTCTCAGACCTACTTTGGCATATAAACTGACAGGCTCCTGTCAGACCTCTGTGGCAAGCAGCTGCTTGAGGGGGTATTTTATGTTTTTATTTATATCCAGTATTAGCAGAATACAACAGCAAAGATATTGACTTCAAATGAATTTCGATGTTTCTTTTCTCACGAAGTATGTCTTTCGATTTAATTTGATGCTGGCATTCGCAGCTTCATCCATTCTCTGTTTTGGCTCTTTTCGACACTTAATTACGCCGTCTTAGTGAGTGTGTTGCATCACTACGCCAATCCAGAACATTGAAACGAAACACCCCAGCCTTTGCCATCGCTTTGAACCATCAAATCAAGCTCCTGGCATTCGGTGTGCTGGCATCCTTATTCCTGCAGACTAACCTTCTTACTATCTATAGTTCTAGTTGTCCAACAGTCTGAGAGCAAAGGATTTTTTAGAATATTCGAGGTGGCTGCATCATTAAAGAAGGCGAAGGGTGAGACCAACGGCAATAAACACTATAAATACAATGGAACCCGTAGCAACATCCAACAATAGACCTGAACCACGAGGAGGGCTATTTGCGACAGGAAGTGTGTCTACCGGAAAGGGATTTCCTGACTAACAGACCTTTTCTTTTTCATGTTGATGACGATGAATCACCCAGTAAACTCTTCCATTGTTTCCTTACTTACAGAATCTCCCAAATAGTTTCAATGAGTAATGATGAATAATGATGAACTTGTCTAGGCTCTGCTTTCTGCTGAAATTTGGAATTTAGAAAGACTTGTTGGCGTTTCAAGATATATGTTGCAGAACTGTAATTCCCTCTCTTTAAGTGTTTTTTTCATAAAGCTTTTTATAATTATATTTTTAGAAACTGGTGTGGAAAAATTAAAACCTACCTTTAACTGCAATGAAAAAATTTACTGCAGAAATCAGTACTATAGCGCTGCTCATTGCAAAAAAACTTGAACTTCTTAAGCCAAATGATAAATTTTCTGGCTCATTTCTTCCAGTTTTTTGACCAAACACTTTTAGGTGCATGACGAAACGATTTTGCTAATTTAGAGTATTCATCAAAAATGTATATTTTCTCGAGTCCTTAAAAATAAAGTTTTTCTTTTTAGTTCACTCTCATCCGAAATATATGTTTTAGCTTTTTAGTAGATAATTTTTCCTGCGGTCCTATAAGAATGCAGTTTTCTCCTATTGGCTCTTCACTAAGTTTGAGTTTGACAGGCCTGATTTAGGAGAGAGCAAGGTCAGTTCTGTTATTGAGCAAGACATTGAAAAAAAAACAAAATTGCGGAGCCTTTACATATTGTTATGAATTCAACGGATGGAAATTGAGCGTGAGTTCAAAAATAATATTTATCAACAATAATTCTAAAATAATGCAATTTATTACAAAAGTATGAATAAAAACATTTATTATAAACTAAATTCAAACAACACAAATCTTCATCCGTATGAAAATAAACCTATACTCTACTAAGAATAACTTACTAATTCCTTAAACAAACTAAATGTAGCTATGTATACCAAATGGCTTTCTTCTAGGATTTTACTCTCATCAATTACTCCAAAACTACAGGTAAATATACGGGTCTATCAGAACCAATTATTTTCAAACGTTGATCACCACACATAGGACGATGAATTCTTCCTTTTCCTTACTAGTTTCCTAACAAGATCCACACTGATAAACTTATTTATCCTCCCGTGCAAGGGGCGGGGGTGGCTCAGTCGGTAGCGCGCCAGGCTCGTAATCTGTAGTTTCCAGGTTCGAGTCCCAGCTGGGTCAGCGTTGAGATTTATCTCTGCAAAATTCCCCGCCCTGCCCACGGTCAGTAGGGGACACCGATGGGCTTGGAAAGGCCGCCGTCCGTCGGATGGGACGTTAAGCCGTGGCCCCGTGTGCGGGAGAACCATACCCTGCACACGTTAAAGAACACGCTGGATGGCTTTGACGGGAGGCTACCATCTGTCTCCCAACAGCTGTTCCAGTGGGTCATCTCCCCCAACCTTCTCTGAGCCTTCGGGGTCCTTATGACCTGGCCATTTAGCCCATGGTGTGCAAAAAAGTGCCGCTAAGAGGTTAAACAACCCAACCTCCCGTGCACACACCAAATAAAAACATTTCTTCTTTAGACTGTCATGCACAGACTAAGACAAACTACTTTTTCCTTCACACTGATTCTTCACCTATTACAACATGTTTTATATATTTGCCGTCGTGTGGCCGAGTGGTTATCGCGCTTCGCTACTGATCTAAGGGACCTAGGTTCGAGCCCCGGATAAGGCATGGACGTTTGTGTCATTTTTCTGCTGAGGTCCCGTCATCCTCACAGACCTACTATGGCGTATAAACTGACAGAATCCTGTCAGACCTCTGTGGCAAGCAGCTGCTTGAGGGGGTATTTATTTTTATTTATCTTTCGAAATGGTTATTGACGCAATTCTCACGTTGTAGTATACGCGAGCATCAAGACGTTACAGCACATCACTGTTTCCTTGTTGCTCGTTCATCTGTCGTAACAATATATATTTTTTAACAAAGATCAAAATTAACAAATCAAAATAGAAGAAAATTGTTTTCAATATATTAATTAAATTATGTTTTGCTTTTAATTTACTGTGAAATAACATGAAGACTTTTGAATGTAAATGTGTAGATCAAAATTTATAATAGTGTCAAAAATGATTTCAATTACTTGGAATATTACCTAAACATTGATGAAATTAAAGTTCGTATATAATGGCCGGCAAGTCCCAGCTTTCCCATACCTCTGAGCTGATGGCTCTTTGGTCTTAGGAAGAGGGAAAACAGTAGCATACGAGAGATAGAGAGAGCATGGGAGGAGAGTTATAATCCCTCCTCCCTAATTCGAGGGCTTCAATAAGATGTATTCTAAGAATGTTCCAAAAACTTAGACTCAGCCACATCAAATGCCATCCCCTACCCACGAAACACAAAATTCCCCCTTCACTGGGACGGACCTCCCACCCAAGTTTCTCTCCAAGTATTATATCTGCAGTTCCCAGGTTCGAATCCCAACTGTGTCTTGGCTAACTACCACCACCACCTGACCTTGATGAGAAAGAGGGGTACCCAATGGGCTTGAAAAGGCATAGATGAACGGATGGGACTTTCAGCCCATTCGTGGCTCCTCAGGCAGTAGAGCATACCCTGTGTATGCTAAACAATACGCTGGATGGAACACTTTCATCAGTCTCCTAACAGCTGTCCAGTGGATTCTCTTCATCAACCTTCTCTGGGACCTTGGAGTCTTGTGACCTAGCCATTGTGTTGAGTTGCTATCTCTCTGAGATGCAGTTTTTATTTTGCAAAGACTGATCTAAACGGCTAGGTTAGGAGAATATCAAGATCTCAGAGAAATACGGAGAAGGGGATCCATTGAACACTATTAGGAGACTGATGTAAGCCTCCCGTTTAGGCCATCATGTTCTGTAACGTGCAGAGGGTATAGCTCTACTGCATAAGGGGCCGCGGCTTAACATCCCATCCGACCGACGGTGACCTTTACAAGCTCATCGTTGGCCCCTCTCTTACGAACAAAAGGTTGGCATTTCAACGTTGTCATATTTGAGACACGAATCTTGGAAGTGCAGTTTACAAGATTCGAGTTTGCGGCGCTAACAGCTAAACCAAACCCAGCACGGAACTAGCCAGAGTGTGAAAGAAAACATTTAATGGGCTAAGAGAAGTTTCGCAATTTATAATCCAGTTAAAAAAAGGAATCAAAGCCGATAAATTGCAGTTGTCAAAGTTTTCAAAATTTGGCTCAACACCGGAAGTCAAATGGAAACAAGATTCTGAAAACAGCAATAAAAAGTGGAACTTGGCAAAGTATCAGATTAAGGTGCGTCTTACGAGGGAAGGAAAAACAAACCTTTCGGCGCTACAGACACCAAATTTACAAATGTTGACGTCTAATCTTTATATCCGCATGTTTTATGCTTCGAAACAGCAGCGGCAATATGTCAGTGGCATACGACACCCGACAACGCTCTGTTTAGACGAGGCGTTTTGCGTGGAAAACGGCCAATTTCTGCACCACTAGCAAAGTAATGGATACGGAAAAGAGTCGGTCGCACTTATTCAGATTCATCTTTTTGGTATAATAGATAAGAACTGCAGCAATACTGATTCCAAATAAAGTAAACAGTGGTACGATTGTGTAAAATATGCAAAATACGACTTTGTCAAAACTGCTCAACCTCTATAAAAACGCTGTGGAACACTAATTTTTTTTCTGTCCATCAGATTATTATATTATATAAAATAATAATGATAACATTAATAATGCTTATGATTATAACAAATATATGATTATACAGGTTGCTGATCAAAAGGACCTGTTTTGGAGCCCAGACATAAGGGTTGTTGTTTTCTTTCTTGTATTGTTTTTCTGCTGTAATCTCGTCTTCCTCATAGATATTCTCTAAGACGAATTTTACGGACAGACTTCTGAAAGATATTTGTATCAAGCAGCTGCTTGAGGGTTAATTTATTTATTTATAATAACTTTAGTGTCCCATCCAGTGAATTATTAAGATGTTGTTATTTCTTAATTTCTTTACACTTGGAGTTTTAATACTTGTTGACATATCAAAGTATCTGGTACTAAAATGTCGTTAGTTTTATATAGATAAACAATATGAAAGTGAAATTTTATTGGTGGTAGTGGTAGTTGGCAACCAGGTTCATAATTAATAACTTTGAGACCAGGTTCATAATTAATAACTTTGAGAATGGATGTTGGTCATTTGAAGATGAAGACGCTGCATACGTGATCTCGTATAAGGGCTAAGGAAGGAGGGGACGTTTTCCTCAGGACCACAGATGAATGAGTGAACCAATGGGAAAAGTAGAACAGAAGTCCAAGGCTGATGGAGTTGGTGGGGAAGAGAAGGAAGAGTTGAATCTGAGTTGCTCCTTTCTCCCCTAGCCAATCGTCTTGACGTAAGCCACACTGTAAAAGCCCCACAATGTAAATAGGGATTTGTAAAATGATAAGTGTTTGTCAGAGAGAAATGAATGTTCATTCCTACAAGTTCTGCAATAATTGATGAACGATTACACTATGAGAGAACGTGAGAACGGAAGGTCAGGGAGAGATCCAAGATGGAGGATAGGCCTCGCCCAATTGTGAAGGTCATTCAGGGCATAGTCAAGCGCCAGACTTGAGGGAATGGCTGAGAGATAAGAGAAGGACGGGACTTAGCCTAAGGCTTTTATCTTGTTCACCTACACCGTCAGCCTGTTAGACTTCAGGAATATCACAATAACTTATAACTTATTTGATAAGAGATTTCAATAGTATTAGCTTATCAAATAATTTCGACAATAGAAGAGTATAGTTAGTCCTCGATGTTCATCGTCAGGGTCGTTTCTCAAAACGCTACTAACAACAAAATGACGAACAAGAGGGATGGTTTACCTTGCGTGTACCTACACAGTGTAGGTATGCACATAGGCAGGCCCGGATGTAGAAAAAACAAAAGGGATGGGGGAAGTGAAATGACGTAAGTGGGCCGGAAAAAGGTAAAAAAAAGACTTGAGAGACAAAAGACTGGATTTCCATTGCAGTGTAGCAATTCCCCCCGACGTTTTAGAGAGTCTTTAACAATCTCTAGAAAAATGCGTGAAATATGCACAACTATAAGAATATTTTGTCGTAGTATTCTGAAAGGGAGCTATTCTCCCCCTCCCCCAAGATCCTTCCATGCATACAGGTATACATGAGATATAATAGTTTTAGGTCGACAACGGCATAAAATAAATATTTTTCAGTGCTACGTTTCAGGTGCCATTTATTAAAAAAATATATTACTGCTTTTTTTTCCTTTAATTACAGTTTGTAAGTTTATTTCAACTTTTGAAAATGTCCTTGCTTCAGAGCAAAGGGTCAAATCATCAGCAGCGATCGTAAATTTCACATTTTTCTTAATTATTTCTAGTAAATTGTATAAATATATATGTTACCGGCAAAGTGTGAAATTAGGCATTGTATAGAATGCCGAAAGTGGGACGTCAAAGTATGAAACGCTTAGAATTTCACACATTTCCTAGGCATTCTATAGAATGACAAAAGAACGGGAGACGTTTTGTTATTCTATTTTGTTTGCGACATTAAACGTCACTCCCGGCAGTGACGTTTAATGTCGCATGGCGAGTCAAGTGACTTTCGACGCTCGCCTCAAATAGAAAGCCAGATCACTCAGTTCAATCCGAAGTGACCAGTAGATGTCCCCCTGGGTCCCCTATAGGCCCATCCCTATTGCCAGATCCGCCAGTCCCTAGTTTCGGTAAAAAAAGAGCGCCGTAGTTGGTCACTTTGGACACCAAAAAGACACCCTTCCAATCGGAAAAACTCCCCCTAGCGTTGGAAGAGTGTAAAAGAAGGTTGCTCCAATGGGACCTTAAAGTTGAGAACCCTAGCTGCCATAGAAAGAGAGTTAAGGTCAAAAAACTGATTCAAAAAATGACGTATCACAAGCATCTCGGAACTCAACTGAAATAAATTTAACAAGTAGTAAAGTGAAATACTAGTATCTTAACTCGAATTGCAAACTTCGAATATTCAACACTTTACTGATTCGTTCTCACTTGGCTTCATCTCAATTGGGGCGTTATTTATAATGCGGACGACAGATTCATTACAGGTTACGATGTTAATATTTTGTGTACTCTTTGCTTCAATATTGAGAATGCTGTCGAAAGTAAAATTCGATCTAAATTGAATCGGGAAATACAGGCCAAAAAAATGAAATGGATTCCGACAAAAAATTTTCTTCTGCACCTTTGGAGACCACTGCGCGAGTTCCAAACCCAGACGTCGACAAGGGACAACCGCTTCCGCTCAGTCGACGAGTAGCAGCCAAGGGTTCGTGAGGTGTACTTGCAAGACCAAGTGCCGAAATTTGAAGTGCTTTTGTAGAAAAAGGCAGTAAAGTGCAATTCAAAATGCCATTCCAGTCTACCTTGTAGCAACAAGTAGTTCAGCACTGGTCTTTTTCTCTTTTTGTAGAAAAATCCCGTATCTTACATTTTGTACTTCTTACATTTTCACATGCATCTTTTCAATAAAAGCCTTTTTCATACTTTGCCGAAATAGTATTTGCCATTCTATATAATGCCTAGGTATTCTATACAAGCCGTCCCATGGCTGAGTGGTTAGCGCGCTTCGCTACTGATCTAAGGGACCTGGGTTCGAGCCCTGGGTAAGGCATGGATGTATGTGTCGTTTTTCTGCTGAGGTCCTGCCATCCTCTCAGACCTACTATGGCATATAAACTGACAGGCTCCTGTCAGACCTCTGTGGCAAGCAGCTGCTTGAGGGGGTATTTATTTTTATTCTATACAATGACTAGGGAAAGTATGTAAAATATTAAAATAAAACAGACATTTCATACTTTGCCTAAAAACGACAGGCATTCTATACAATGCCTGCTTTTCACACTTTGCCGGTAACATATAAATGTGTACTAAAAGACAGGGGAAAAAAAACCTGACGACTAAAAGACCTGCGACGAATTAACGAAACAGCGAGGACTTACTATATGTGATACTGGAAATTGTTTTAAAATATCTACTGGTTTAGGAAATACATTTTTTTAGAGGTGACGATGATGCATGCCGCTCCGACATTTTTATTCTTCTTTATTGGTTGATCTAGTTTACTACCGAACTCGAAATTTATCCTAATGACAAAACAACTAGGTGTTAAAAATAAATGACCGAGGCAACAGTTCAAGAGTTTGGGATCGATTCTTTGTTGCCTGTTCATTACTCAAAAAAAAAGTCACTTAGAGGTACAAAAATGAACAGCTTGTTTAATTCAAGAAATACTGTAAAACTAATTGGCATTGCTGCTGTTAAATATTCAAACTTCCATAACTCATTAAACAATGAACGAATATTGTTCATAAACGAGATATTGATTTATTCGATTAAGATCTTTATCTGCTATCACATTTGAAAAAAAATGTTTTAGAAGTTATAGAGTTTCGACGTTATCTTTCCATTTTACCTGGCATAGAGTTGTTCCTTAAAATTTTTGAAAACAAGTGTATTTTATATTATATCTGAAACGCTTCATCAGAAAGTTCCTTACCTTCAATGAACATGTTAATATTCATACATTCATTAAGTTTATTTACGAAAGTCATATCCGCCTCTTCCAGGTGTTCCTTGGCAGCCCTTCAGAAGGGGAACTCCAGCGCGGTGACGTCATCTTGCAAGTCGGCGACAGAGATGTAGGTGGTCTGACGCACTTGGAGGCTCATGACGTCATCAAGCATGCTGGCAATAGACTGAAGTTATTAGTGCATAGGTAAGAAGAAAAGCCTTGCATGATGAACAGATGGCCAAAAGTTATCATCATTGGAGGCATCTATTTCCTTATCTCCCTTAATGCAAAATCTTCATTATTAGCTAACAAAGACATCACTATTCGCTAGATTGTGTCTTCATTCATTTCTATGTCACATGCAAATGGTAGGGAATGTCCTAAGAGTAAATGTATTTGCCGAATATGTGAGTACCATAATTTTCAAATCGAACTGAAAAAGGGTTGGGTTGTTTTACCTCTGAGTGGCACTTTTTTGCACACCATGGGCTAAATGGCCAGGTCACATGGATCCCGAAGGCTCAGAGAAGGTTGGGGGAGGGGACCCACTGGAACAGCTGTTGGGAGACAGATGGTAGCCTCCCGTCAAGGCCATCCAGCGTGCACAGGGTATCGTCCGTCGGATGGGGCCACGGCTTAACGTCCCATCCGACGGACGGCGGCCTTTCCAAGCGCATCGGTGTCCCCTACTGACCGTGGACAGGGCGGGGAATTTTGCGAAGATAAATCTCAACGCTGACCCAGCTGGGACTCGAAGCTTGGAACTACAGATTACGAGCCTGGCGCGCTACCGACTGAGCCACCCCCGCCCCTCTGAAAAAGGAAATTGTTTCATCACGAATGTAATGCGATGTTTAAGTAGGGCACAAGTTAAGTTTCCTTAGAAGAAAAGTCAATGGGATTTCGATAACAAGTGCAATATTTATATATGAAACGTTATGAAAGATACAAATTAACTTCACTTAATTCCAAAATGATTACAGAATTTCCATGTTACTCGCATGTCAAGGAAAATCTAATTTCGAAGCTCTATCGCTTCTAAGATGTGCATTTAAATTATCAGTGGTGGAAATGGGGCGACATGGGAGAGGACGGGTTCCAATTAGTTCCAATGATGGGAAAAAACACTACCTGTATCCACCGTAACATACACCGTTCTAGACAAAAATCATTCGATTCAACTCATTTATCTGGATTCTCATTTTTTTGTTTCTTTAACCCTTTCACGACCAAGGGAAACATTTTTCCCATTTTGAAATTGGTGATTATCGTATTTAATTATAACCTTATCTGCATTTTTTATACAGAATGTCAAAATAGAACGTATGCCGAACGCAATTACGTAAACGGGAACGTTTAGAAAACAAAAATAGAACTCAGGACGCATAATATATGTACTATGTGCAATATCCATCTTTGCTTCACAACCAAAAAAAAATTGCTTCGCAGAATATCATAATTTAGCACATCATTTTGTATAGTAATTTTATTTCATAATTTTGTATTATTTTAGTTAACATTTTGTTATAATCAACCAATAAATAAAAGACATTGCATAATAAACCTAACTATAATTTGTGTTACCTTTAGGAAAAATATTTCCCATAAAATTACAAAAAAACTACACATTGTTATGTATTTTTCTTACGATTTTTATTTATTTTACGTCTAAACAAACTAAAATAATCAGTTACATACTAATATTTACTCTTAGAAACCCCTTATGGTCCTGAAAGGGTTAAACCAGTGTAGTCATAACTCTTTTATTTCCAGTAATCTCAGTGAATTCTGCAATTTTTCCATTTGCAAACAACACGCGATCTAAAGACAAGAATATTTTACAATTTGTTCTGTTTTCTTTTTACCACTAACATAGTAAGCAACCTCGCATTTAATGGTTGTCTACTCGAGTTGTATTCAAGGGCGTAGAAACGAAACCGAAACGTTACCATCCACTTTGGCCTGATACTTTACAGTGTTATTTCCCGTGAATCGTTTTTTTTTTTCTTTGGGGGGGGGGGGAGATGGAATCCTAGAATCGATTAATTTTTTTTCAAAATAGTCTCCTTCAAAGTAATCCTCTAGTTTAGGGGTTCTCAACGTGGGGTATGCGGTAAAAAGTTTTTGGGTACGCCGTGAGAGCTCAAAGTTACCCAGTAAAATGTTTATAATTTTATAAGATTTGTTAAATTGTTTATGTCTTTTTTTGTCTTTATCGATATATGCAGTTTATGAATGCAAAATTTAATGTGTGTGTATATGAAAATAAATACCCCCTCAAGCAGCTGCTTTGCCACAGAGGTCTGACAGGAGCCTGTCAGTTTATATGCTACAGTAGGAGATCTGAGAGGATGGCAGGACCTCAGCAGAAAAACGACACACACATCCAAGCCTAATTCGGGGCTCGAACCCAGGTCCCTTAGATCAGTAGCCAAGCGTGCTAACCACTCGGATATATGCTTTATTTTATTCACATTGTTATACTATAACTATAGTTTTATCTATCTATACAAAGGGTACGCCAGTTACATACACATTTCCAGGGGGTACGTGAAGCATAAAGGTTCAGAACTACTGCTCTAGTTCAAAATTAAAAAACTTATTTCCAGTATAATGGAAAAATTTGACCGAAGATGATTTAAAGATCATAATTATATCGCGACTTTCAACAATATTCTTTTAGTATTTAAAAAGTTACGGACACTGGAATATTTGACAATAAATTATCTTGTTTTATAAATATCCTTCCTAATTATCCAATATTGAAACATTCATTATGCAAACTTTTGAAACGTATAAATTTTTTCATTAAATGGTCTGAAACGATACTTAGTATTTAAGTTTTAATTATTTTCTGAGATTTCTTAAGATGCATTAATGTTGTGAAATGTTCTACCTTCCGTTAACTCTTTAATTATTTAACGAATATTACTGGAAAAGCGAGATTTAGATAGACTTAATTACGATCTTTAATTTCAGCCACATTTTTTCCTTAAATGCATATTTTAGAAGTTATAGAGCTTCGAATTGGATTCTTTTTAACATAACACGGAAATCTTTAATATTTTGCTAGTACAACGTACAATCATTCATTTGTTCTGTTTAGAAATTTTAGATGGGAAAAATTATATGTTGGAAAGCATCATTTTAAGAAAATAAACGAAAAAAAAAAAAAAATTTACACACTATTTTGTCTTCAAAAGAATATGTGGTAAGAATGTTTTATTCATTTAAACCCAAGAGTATTTACTCTTACATTTAAATAAAAAAGGAAATTATATTACAGATTATTAAATTGATATATTACACAACATTTAAATAAGGAAGTAATTTAAGCATGTTCATTTGCATTTAAGAAAAAAAAACTGAAATTCAAAATATTCCCATCTTTTAAATTATGAATTTTAAGCTAAAAGCGTAAAATACAAAGTGTTTACAAAAGGTCTGGCCAAACTTTGGGAACGTGTTCCAGTAGTGATGAAAAAGGTTCCTATGAACAATCGGCTAGAAACTCTTCCCTTCCGAGTTATGACACATTTTGGGGATGCAAGTAAGGAATACCGCGAAGTTAATTAGCTTTTATTACAGTTACTATAAGTCATCAATGAGTGAAATTAAGCAATGGTCTGCATCTGAGTAAGTGTTCGAAATGGCCTCCCTAAGCAGCAATACACATCTCATAGCGTCTTTTCATCGACTATCGCACACATTCGAAAAGTCCCGGAATGAGAATTCTTTGACAACCATCCACGATCCGTGCACGGAGAGCTTGTGTGTAGGTTGGGTTGTTTTACCTCTGAGCGGCACTTTTTTGCACACCATGGGCTAAATGGCCAGGCCACAAGGACCCCGAAGGCTCAGAGAAGGTTGGGGGAGGGGACCCACTGGAACAGCTGTTGGGAGACAGATGGTAGCCTCACGTCAAGGCCATCCAGCGTGTTCTTTAACGTGCATAGGGTATGGCTCTCCCGCACACGGGGCCACGGCTTAACGTCCCATCCGACGGACGGCGGCCTTTCCAAGTCCATCGGTGTCCCCTACTGACCGTGGGCAGGGCGGGGAGTTTCGCGGAGATAAATCTCAACGCTGACCCAGCTGGGACTCGGACCTGGGAACTAGGGATTACGAGCCTGGCGCGCTCCATCTTGAATGAACCGCATTCGAAGGCGTTTTGCTAAAAGAATGTCTTCCAGCAATGCAGACAGTTCCACCTCCAAAAAATGAGTATAATGGTGCCACTGAGCGTTTGTGGCATGAACAATGGGCCAAATAGGTAGTCACAAATGATGCCATACCAAATATTAACATGAAACCTCTGCTGATGCCGAGACTGGGTGATTTCATGAGGATTTTCCCATGTCCATAAGGAAATTGATGATCATGAGAATTTTCCCATGTCCAGTGGTAAACGTTAAGAAAATTCACAATGCCATCTCTTGTGAATTGCGATTAATCAGTGAAAAACAGACAACGGAGAAAAACCAAGTACCGAAGCCATTGTGAAAATGCGACTAATGGATGAAAATCAGCTGGTGAGAGAATAGCTGTACTAGCTGCTCGTAATATGGGTAGAGTTGTTCCTAATGAAAAATTCTCATTACAATTAAATGTGAAATACTTATGTCTGCTGCTATTCTTCTTATACTAGTCCCCGGATTCAGCAACTGTTCCTCTAAAGCAGATGTTCGGACAAGTCTGGCACGTCCCCAATCTACATATAGAAACAGGATGAGAAAAGAATCCTGTTTTTCGAAGACACCAATGGATGGCTGCTAAAGTATCCCCCCCCCCTCCCTGACTGGACCTCGTTGATGCTGAAAAGCTATCTTGCAGAGGTGCTGAGCTTCACTGCAATTTCCGTTCGCTCGTCCATAAATGAAATGAATGTCTGCCATTTTGCGTTGGAGAACTGATTGGTCATGGTCAAGGTCACAAATAACTCATGGATTGACAATAACAAGACTACTGATTCACTTCACGGGTAACTTCAGAACAACTGATTAGCAGAACTGACGACTCACTTTATGTAGCATTACCTCAGCGAGGAGGAATGGTAGGTTTTATCCGACATTTGCATACATCTACTATACTATCAGAGATCCAAATTTAACTAACATCGTACCTGTTGACAGGCTTCTTTAATTTGCACTCTGAAAGTGTACTATGACTCAGAAGGGAAAGCATATCTGGCCTACTGTTCGTAGGAACTTATTTCATCACTACGTGCAGTAGAACACGTTCGCAAAGTTTGACTAGACCTTTGAAAACATCCTATAATTTTGCCACCCGATGTGTTTTCTATACGAAATGATCTTCTGAATTTAATTTGTGTTATTCTGTCGCGAAAACGATTAATATGTTCTTAATTCATTTTGCTTCCTGTTCAGGTAACCAATTCTCTCACATGATTCATTTCTAATGCTGCATTCATTTTAATGCGTCCAACTTCATTTGATATGAGGGTTACGTTTAAATTTTTTCAACAAAGGTCTTTAGACATTAAAAATAATTTTAACCAATAACTATTAATACAGAAATATTGCTGGAGGATTGAAATGTCCAGGTCCAAAGTTTAAACTTCCTCAAGTCACGGAATTCTTACATTTAACCTCACCAACCCAACCTACCCGCTTCCAAAAACTCTTATATTTAATATTTAAATTCACTCTCCACGGAACCCTTACATTTTGCCCCTGGGATCCGCATATATAATTTTGCTCTCTGAATCTTAATAATGAAATGATCCAAATGACAATAAAATTTATATTTCATTTCATAATTAAAAATTCCCTCAGTTTTGTCGAAAAAAATCTGAAATAAAGATATCAAATAGTTGATCTTTTCAATGGTATACGAGACACATTTCAAGATGGGTTGGGTTGTTTTATCTCTGAGTGGCACTTTTTTGCACACCATGGGCTAAATGGACAGGTCACATGGGCCCCGAAGGTACAGAGAAGGTTGGGGGAGGGGACCCACTGGAACAGCTGTTGGGAGACAGATAGTAACCTCTCGTCAAGGCCATCCAGCGTGTTCTTTAACATGCACAGGGTATGGCTCTCCCACACACGGGGCCACGGCTTAACGTCCCATCCGACGGATGGCGGCCTTTCCAAGACCATCGGTGTCCCCTACTGACCGTGGGCAGGGCGGGGAATTTTGCGGAGATAAATCTTAACGCTGACTCAGCTGGGACTCGAACCTGGGAACTACAGATTACGAGACTGGCGCGCTACCGACTGAGCCACCCCCGCCCCCTCATTTCAAGATGCAAAATAAAGTAGTTTGAAACCAATTTAATGCTTTTCAGTCAGGAAATATTTCCTAACTGTTGTATAAAAGTCAGATGTTTGTTGACTCACCAAGATTTTTACAATAATCGCTATCTCATGGAACCCCAGCAAGCTACCGCGAAACCTAGGTTTCAGGAAAGCTTGCTGGGTCCTATGAGGACACTGTATGAAAGCTCCTGTTATAGTCTACTAATCTTGCGCAGCTTGGACACCATTGTTAAATATAAACCAGGCCCGTTTTTCAGCAAGGATACATCGTAACGCCATTCAGAATTGTTTTTTTAGATTTAGATTATTTTATTAAGAGCGAAAGAAAGTTTGGGGGATCAAACCTTACATTGCTTTAAATCATGAGAGGACACTGTATACCGAATTCAGTTTTACCTAGTTTACGAGAAATTCTGTCCCCGGTTTTATGTGAGAACCTTTATTGGGGGGGTTGTTTTACCTCTGAGCGGCACTTTTTTGTACACAATGGGCTAAATGGCCAGGTCACATGGACCCCCAAGGCTCAGAGAAGGTTGGGGGAGGGGACCCACTGGAACAGCTGTTGGGAGACAGATGGTAGCCTCCCGTCAAGGCCATCCAGTGTGTTCTTTAATGTGCACAGGGTATGTCTCTCCCGCACACGGGGCCACGGCTTAACGTCCCATCCGACGGACGGCGGCCTTTCCAAGCCCATCGGTGTCCCCTACTGACCGTGGGCAGGGCGGGGAATTTTGCGGAGATAAATCTCAACGCTGACCCAACTGGGACTCGAACCTGGGAACTACAGATTACGAGCCTGGCGCGCTACCGACTGAGCCACCCCCGCCCCGGGGGGGGGGGGTTAAAAAGTTTTATGTTATCTTTAACTTATGATGAGAAGAAACTGTATACCAAACTTGATACTCTTAGCTCTTACTATTTAAAAGCAGTTCTTACTCTTTCTTTGGGGGGTGGGGGAAAAAGATTTGGGGACCCTAAACACTTACGTAGCTCTAAGCTATGATGAGAACAAATCTTATAACGAATTTGGCGGTCTTAGTTCTTATCATTTAGGAATTGTAGATCAGACAGACACATAAGTCTTTAAAATATATAGTAGATAAGTTGTTTTAAATAGCTTTTATTATGAAACATATGGGAATTGAAAATCTTTTTTTGGTTGGAAAAATAAAATATTTCACGAAACATCGGTTGTAAAATGCTGCTTATATTTTTTCTCGCTCCTTTGCTGTATTTACGTTTCGAATTTATTTGGCGAAGACAAATATACTCCGTTATCTCTTTTCGTACTTCTCACACTTTCTCCGCAAACGACAATGTTTTGTTCTCTGGCTGCCATTTGAGTTCTTCGTATATTAGGGGCGGGGGTGGCTCAGTCGGTAGCGCGCCAGGCTCGTAATCTGTAGTTCCCAGGTTCGAGTCCCAGCTGGGTCAGCGTTGAGATTTATCTCCGCAAAATTTCCCCGCCCTGCCCACGGTCAGTAGGGGACACCGGTGGGCTTGAAAAGGCCGCCGTCCGTCGGATGGGACGTTGAGCCGTGGCTCCGTGTGCGGGAGAGCCATACCCTGTGCACGTTAAAGAACACGCTGGATGGCCTTGACGGGAGACTACCATCTGTTTCCCAACAGCTGATCCAGTGGGTCCCCTCCCCCAACCTTCTCTGAGCCTTCGGGGTCCTTGTGGCCTGGCCATTTAGCCCATGGTGTGCAAAAAAGTGCCGCTCAGAGGTAAAACAATCCAATCCTCGTATATTATTTTCGTAACTGATGCATTATTTTCTCCTGTAATTTCCTGGAATAATGTTCAAAGCTTTTTGTTCGAGCTATTTATTAAGAACGAGCCTACTGTGGGACAAGAGTTCATGATCCGTTGAACATCGAATCAATCTGAAGCCAAATATACTGCTCACAAAAATTAGGGGATATTTCAAAATGAATATGAAGTGATGAAAATCTCCCCTAATTTTTGTGAGCAGTATATGTTACCACTGATCTAAGCGTTATCACTGATACTAAATTTATGTTTGATTCATAGAAGACGCATTCTGCCTAGATGAACGGTTTCTAAGCTGTATATCACTACACACCACTCACCAAAGCAATATATAACCAAGAAATCAATCGGTGGCTTAGGATCCCTTGATTTCTGGCCCGTAACTCCGACCCCTGTTTGAGCTTGAATGCGACACCAGAGCTTAAAATCCTCTTATTTCTTAGTTATGTTGTCCAAAATAGCCCTATTTACCATTTTTTAGCTCTCCAGGACCGGTATGTCGAATTTGACTTTTCACTTTAAAGAATCCATCACATCGAAATTTTTGGCATAATTTCTGAGATTCGTAACTCAAAATACCCTCAGACACCAATTTTTAGCCCTGAAACACAAGTAGATGTATATTTGACCTTTGACCTCGAAGAACCCATCGCATCCAAAATTTCACAACATTTCTGAGATGGACAACTTAAAATAGCCCCAGGAACCAATGTTTAGCTTTCTAGCTAAAAATGCTTTGTATTCCTCCGGAACCGAAGTTTCGTAACATCTCCGACATCTACAATCCGAAACATCACAAGACCCTAATTTTCCCCCTTTCTAGTACTCGTAGATCATGGTGTGACCTCTTTGTAACCTCCATTTCACCTTAAAGGACACGTCGGAGATCAAATTTCGGATTTTTCCCGAGATCTACGACCCGGATTACCCTTAACTCCAAATTTTCAGAGCTCTACCACTTCTGCAGCATAGTTAGAAATAGCGTGATCCCCTGTCAATCAGTCAATCATTCGGAGTCGAATTTCTTAAGACACGCCTGTAATGATTGCAAATTGTACAAGAGAGATTTAGGCGAAGAAGTTTTTCATGTGATCATAAAACTCCCAAAATGCCTCAGAAAACTGATGCAACCATTCCAGGACACCACTTGTGCTTGGGTAATAATGGCGATTCTGTATAAGAAAAAATGTGAAAGTACGTACATCGTTGGAGTGGCTCAGTCGGTACCGCGCCAGACTCGTAATCTGCAGTTCCCAGGTTCGAGTCCTAGCTGAGTCAGCGTTGAAATTTATCTCCGCAAAACTCCCCGCCCTACCCACGGTCAGTAGGGGACACCGATGGGCTTGGAAAGGCCGCCGTCCGTCATATAGGACGTTAATCCGTGGCTCCGTGTGCGGGAGAGCCATACACTGTGCACGTTAAAAGAACACGCTGGATGGCCTTGACGGGAGTCTACCATCTGTCTCCCAACAGCTGTTCCAGTGGGTCCCCTTCCCCAACCTTCTCTGAGCCTTTGAGGTCCTTGTAACCTGGCCATTTAGCCAATGCGTTATTCAAATGAAAAATTGCTTTCATGTCGAGGTAGCAGAAACATTCAAAGCCAACTAAGGATACCTATATACGCTGAGAATTAATTTTTGGTCATTCATATTGCAGAAATGGGGGCGACTAAAAGACCAGTGTGTGATTATTCTCTCATTAAACATTTATGTACAAATTACTCTCATTGGTATTTAATTAATTTCACATTTGATAAAAAATATATTACTTTCGGAAGCGAAGTTTGTTAACCTAGATAACTCTTACAGACAACATTTAACAATGCTTAATTTAATGCTCAATGTTTAAATTATAAATTTAATTAGAAAAATAAATATCATTATATATAAATTTTCGTGTGTATCAACAAATGGGGTTTTGGTCTTGTAAGGTTCTAAAAATTCCTTCATTGCATTTAAGACATTCTTTAAGCAAAGCAATGAAAGGCAAAGAGTTTTTTTCTTTTGGTATGATACGATAGCTAAATGACTTAAAAATAACTGTTTCTTTGTTACTATTCTGTAACGTTCTGAATATTCCACTCATGACAGTTTAAGGATAGGGGCGGGGGTGGCTCAGTCGGTAGCGCGCCAGGCTCGTAATCTGTAGTTTCCAGGTTCGAGTCCCAGCTGGGTCAGCGTTGAGATTTATCTCCGCAAAATTCTCCGCCCTGCCCATGGTCAGTAGGGGACACCGATGGGCTTGGAACAGGCCGCCGTCCGTCGGATGGGACGTTAAGCCGTGGTCCCGTGTGCGGGAGAGCCATACCCTGTGCACGTTAAAGAACACGCTGGATGGCCTTGACGGGAGGCTACCATCTGTCTCCCAACAGCTGTTCCAGTGGGTCCCCTCCCCCAACCTTCTCTGAGCCTTCGGGGTCCATGTGACCTGGCCATTTAGCCCATGGTGTGCAAAAAAGTGCCGCTCAGAGGTAAAACAACCCAACCCAAAGTTTAAGGATAACTTTTCTATTGTAAAAAAATTCCATAAAATACTTATTTTCAACGCTACGGAACCTTGAATGTGCCTTTCCATTAACATGATATGTGGGTGGTATGTAACTTTTTTTAAATAAGTGTTACTAAAATTATATTCTGCAAGAAATTTATTCTTAAAGTTCAGTAAATGAAAGATGTGGGGTCTTGAAAGTTCACTTGCACTCAATCGGGGGGGAAGGTGGGAAATCCTCACGAAAAAGGATTTGAAAAGCATTCAACAGTCTTAGGGTCTGAGCCAGGAACATACTACCCGTGATTTAGTTTCAGGGGGGAGGCGAATTAAATTTCGGGGTGATAATTGGGATAGGGTTTCCCAATTACTGAAATATTCCACCGGACAAAAAATATTAAAATAATACTATATATGGAATAAAGCTTTAAGTTGATTTTTAAATCTATTTTTAGTTGGGTTGTTTTACCTCTGAGAGGTACTTTTTTTGCACACAATGGGCTAAATGGACAGGTCACAAGGATCCCGAAGCCTCAGAGGAGGTTTGGGAGAGGGGACCCAGTGGACAGGTGTTAGGAAACAGATGGTTGTCTCCCATCAATGCTATCCAGTGTGTTCTTTCACGGCTTAATGTCCCATGCGATGGACGGCGGTCTTTCGAACCCCATCGGTGTCCACTAGTGACCGAGAGCAAGGCGGGAAGTTTTGCAGAGATAAATCTCAACGCAGGCCCAGCTGGGACTCGGATCTGGGAACTGCAGATTATGAGCTGGTGCGCTACCGACTGAGCCACCCCAACAACTTTCTTTTTAATGTTGGACATATACGCTATGGGGTTAAAATAAAATTATATAAAGACAACAGTTTTGTATTTCAAAACAGGTAGACAGGTTTGAGCTTTCGTATTAGGTGACCGCATTTTCGGGGGAAGGGGAGGGTCCAGACCCCGTGGATACGTCTCTGGTTTGAGAATAACTATTCTATAACATTATTACTATTTTTACACATTTATTTATAGTGCTCTAACATATTTTCTGATTACAGATTGCCTGGAGCTCCTCAGTCCCCAGCTGCTTACACTCCAACGAGCCCAGGTGCCGTAGGAACGGGTCATCCCTTGGCCAACGTTGCCTCAACTCCAGCATCCGGTTTTAAGGCTGCAGCTTTCCAGCCGATAGCGCCTCCCAAGCCAACTCCTCCTCCTCAGTCCACTCCAACTCCTCCTCCATCTTACAAGTATAGTCCTCTGCCTACGACTCCAGTGCTAGAGAATCATCCCATGCCACCTTTTTTTGCTCCTGATCCGCAGACAGCAGCTGCTGCAGAAACCTATGAATTTCACCGGGAGAAAACGCAAGAGAAAGCTGCTATAGTTCATCAGGTAGAAATCATTTAATTTTTTCTTTCTAAAGATTTTTTAATATTAACACTTGGAGTGTCAGGTTTTTCACAAAAATTTATTTTAGTCTTAACTCGCAGAGTAGTTAGGGGCGCTAGCTATCGTTCCAGCAAGGCAAATTTTGTGCGTTGAGTTAGCTCTAACCGGTACCTAGGTAATGGGAATGCCTGTCGATTTCCGCGATTCTCCGGTGTTAGTAAGCGCGCACATGAGGGCAACACCGTTCTGCGGTAAGCTAACTTACGCTAATTGTAAGCATAGAGCGAGCTGTTCGAAGTCATATGGTAAAGAATCAGACAGATGGCTAATCAAATACAATAAACTAGAATCTTTCTCAGGGATACAAACGGGAATAAATTAAATACTAGACGAATGCTGTTGAAAATCGAGATTTAAATATATAAAATTATAATCTATTCCCATTCACATAACACAGAAATTCTCTAATATTTTGTTACGGCAGTGTAACTCAGTTCCATGTATTGCAAAGATTTCTGCGAAAATATTTATTCAAAAGTGATCTCATAATTTTTTCCAATTACTCATGTGATCGTTACGTTGCCGACATATTGATGCAGCCACCTGTCTTGCATATCCAGTTTGGAATAGATTCGATAGAACTGAGTTTCGCTTCTGCAAAACATCACACCATACTGCATCATCGTTCAGACTTCTAGTTAAAAACAGCAGAAAGTAGACAGAATAGTAAATAATCACATGTGAACAAATCCGTATCAGAATCCAACTTTGAAGCAAGCGGTAAACAGCGTAATAACCTATACTGTTACGAAGCAAGTAACAAGCAAAACAGAGGATCGCCAGCGCCAAGCGGACGAAAATGTAACTAGCGCTGTTGTCGCTTCACGTCTTGAAGAGGCAGGCATTCCCATTACGTATATGTTACCGCTAAAGTGCAGAAATCAGTTATTCTGCAGATTATCTAGGTATTGTGCAGATTAACTAGGGTGATCCGTTAACGTGCGGAAAATTGTTTCATTTCTCAAATTACCTAGGTAATCTGCAAATTACCTGGATAATCTGCACATTACCTACTAGGCACTCGTTAAAGTGAAAATAAGATCTTTGCTGGAACAACAGCAACGTTTCTGTACGCTTAAATTAACATAATGTTACTTAATCTAGTGTCCGAGAGTAGAGTTGAAACCAGGGTCATTCCTCTGTCAACATGAATCAGTCGTCCGAATTATAAAAAACGCCCCCAAAATGAGCAGGCCAAGTGAGAACGAATCATTTTAGTGATTCGTTATCAAGAATGAATCACTTTACCGATTCGTTCGCACTTGGCCTCCGCTCATCCGGGGCTTTTTTATAATGCGGACGAGTGAATCACGTGACACGAAGATTCATATTCAAGAGATTCACCACTATGAGAGAAACAAACTTTTGAACTTTAACGATACGGAAGTCGTTAATGTGCACATTACCTAGGTAAAATGCGGAAAACTCTTGATTCCGCACTTTAACGGAGCAAATCAGTTAATCTGCAGATTAGCTAGGTAATGTGCACATTAACGGCTTTCGAGCTTTAGCGGTAACATATACACCGCTCTAACTGAGGCAGTGGACAACAGTGACTTCGGTATTAGTAGAGCGTGGCCTTGTGCGAGATGGTCTGTAAAAGTTAGGTGTAGCGTCTAGGATTCTTCTCTGTCCTATATGTTCAAATGGAAAAAGAAATGCATGCACCTGTCGCCAAGATTATTTTTAAACTTTTTCCATCAGGAAAAGAACTGAAAATTATCTTACAGTAACAGATATATGTACTCAACGACCACTTCGTTTGGTACAGTTCCGTGTTATGTCAGTAATACCTCATACACAAAACTCAGTAACTTCTTAAATATGCTTTTCATAAAAGAAAATTACTGAAGATAATTTAAAAATCTTAATCAAATCTATTCAATCTCGATTTCTAATAGTACACTTAATAAATAATAATAATAAATACCCCCTCAAGCAGCTGCTTGCCACAGAGGTCTGACAGGAGCCTGTCAGTTTATATGCCATAGTAGAAGGTCTGTGAGGATGGCAGGACCTCAGCAGAAAAACAACACACACAACCATGCCTTGAAATAAAAATTGCAACACTTGCGGGAAGTTATGCAAATGGGACGAAACTTAGGAAGGCCGTAGTATATGGAAATGCATGGAAATTATTAGGTTTGCAGGACGATCGAAACGATTTGAGAGGCGCAAGCTGACGTCACAGGTGCGGAGTAGTCAAACACAGAAGAAAGGCCACCAAACTCCCTGGTTAACAAAACGCTGTGGAAATTGTTCTAAACGGCTAAAGATGCTCTTACGCAGACGTCAACAACCGTTCCAACAGTTAACAGATTTTGAGCATCGAAGAATCATCGGTTTTAGAGAACCTGGTTTGCCGTACAGGCCAACTTTGATGGCCGCGATCCCAACACAATCGTACACATATGGCGCCAGTGGGTTCAAGAAGGATCCAGCACACGATGACATGGATTAGGAAGACGATGTATGACCACGGTGCGACAGGACCGCCATTTGCGACACATGGCATTGCGTGACAGATTCGCGACTACAATGCAGCTGCAAAGGGACTGGCAACAGGTAACACATCGAATACCTATCAGGTGGAGGGTAAACAACAGGCTTTTACAGTTTTCATTGCGAACCTATTGTCTGGCACTGCGTTTGCCCCTCACATCTGCCCACATGCAAGCACGTTCTTCAATGATGTCGCCTCAGACAGAACTGCAATGAATGAGTGGAATATTGTGGTGTTTAGTGACGAATCTCTTCTGTAATGGTCAGCACGACGGTAGACAACGTGTTCGCCGTCATCCAGGGGAAAGGAACGCCACCCAGTGCATGCGACATCGTCACACAGCTCCAGCACCTGGTATCTTGGTGTAGGATGCCATTAGTCGGACATCTCGGTCAGAACTGGTCATCATAAGGGGATCTCTACTGCCCAACGATATGTTACCAACATTTTGCAGCCAGTGGTTGTCCCATTTGTTCAGCAGCACGGAATCTTTTACCGGCAAGATAACGCCCGTCCCTAACAGCCCGCATTAGTCTGCAGTATCTACACGAGCAAAACGTTCAGGTACTACCATGGCCAGAACGCTCACCAGACCTTTCACTTATTGAACACGTCTGGGACATGATGGGCCGACAGCTCCAACAACACCCAAGAAGTGTGCCAATCACTGTCGCTGAAATGGAACAGCGACTTCGTGCCATTTGGCATTCTATCCCTTAGGAGGACATTAGAGAGCTGTACGATAGCCTTCCCCGCCGTGTTCATGAATGCATTGTTGCGGGTGCAGTTCAACATCATACTTTACCTACCCGTTAAAGTGGTAATTTACCATTTTCTTTTGATAATGTAATCAATCGCACATTTAAGTGTATGCTAACAGCTGCCAGCATTTCAATAAAATGGCATTAATCCTTCCAAGTGTTGCAATCTTTTTTTCCTGTAGTGTGTATTCATCGATATTTAGAGAGCTACTGAAATTGAATATTAAACAGCAAGAATTCCAGTTTGAATGATTTCTCTTTATAGTTAATAAAAACAAGCTAAAACAAAAACAATAACCCTTTACGAAACCAGGGCTGGATGTAGAGGGGGGGGGGGGGGGGGGGGCAAGAGGCCATGCTCCCCTCTTTCAAAACGCTAATAAAGGTAATAGAGGCAAAATTTTTAAATTATTAAACTTATTAATGATTCATGCATTTTTCAAGGAATTTTTTAAAATTTTTCAAGAAATTTTTTTCAAGAAATTTTTAAAGGCCTGTAAAGCGAAGAGGGAAATGTTATATTGCAATCTCTTGTCTCCTCCCATTTACATTTTTCGGGTACGATTATGTTTCTTGTTCCCCCTAGAATTTTTTCTAGATACGGGCCTATATTAAACTGTACAAACGCGTGTATTTTTAGCAGTTCGCATAATAATTATGTAAATTTTTGTCAATTTTTAATGCGTTTACCAAACGGGGCCAACTTACTATAGGTTTGAGTTTCCAGAACTCTTTAAATCAGTGATTTCCAACAGGTGTCTAGCGAAAATTAACGAAAAATAAATACTACATAATAATTTGCACTTTTTATATTATGATTTTGTTTCTTTAAATCAAATATTGAGTTTAACATGTGTTTCTGTTTAAATAAATTTAAATTTCAGTTACAAAAAGCAGATATTTTTTTTTACTTAGTGGACTATTTTAGAAGTATGTACGGAAAATGATTTTTTTTTCCCGGAAGTGTGTGTGGTGTGACCAGTGGTGCGATATTAGTTTATTAACAGCCGGTTCAACTGCAATTTATATTTTTACCATTTTTATATATATCAGGGTAGATCATCTAATTCGTGGACTAACGTCCCCAACAAAGCAGCTTTTCCTATGAGTTAATACATGATATGGGCAAAACACGACTTTCTAAGGGTACGGAGAATTGTGTGCAAATTGAAACCATGGAGGTAGTAATTGGGGGAAGCTCCCTTACTATCAGTAAGCATTGTTCGCTAGTGTAGCCGAAACTGCCATGTTACTCCTACCCTGTGAATCGCACTGAAAGGTTGTCATTGTATGTGTGAATGTTTTGTACGAATACTAGCACGATTAAATATTTCCTAATAACAGTAGTATTATTAGGTACATGAGAATTTACTCTTTTTTAATTCCTATTGTGTTTGAATGTGTTTACAAAAACAGTAGTTAAACACCATGATCAAATTTCTCTGTGTAGTTTTTAAAAACGGTTCTTGAGGTTCATATTGGATGTCTGTCGTAATAAATTACATATCAAATAAAAGCAATTCAACAATAATAGCCCCCAGGCAAAAAATAGGAGTGAGAAGACATTTCAAATCAGTAGTAATTTAAGCAATATATAGCAGTAGCAGCAGTTGTTTACGCTACTTTCCAATATAATTAAAATAAGGAAAAGTTTAAAAATTCCGGAAGAGAAACTTTACTTCAACTTCTTACCAGTGAAATGCTATTCCTTTTATCCATTTCGCAGGTTAATTTCTGCAGGAATATGCTATATAGTAGCCAACTTTTTTTGCACAATCTCTCGTTTGTTAACACAGACAATGCACGCTTACGAGTAAGAGCAATATGGCGAAGTCGGTTACAGTTTTCAAGCGATAGGGCATCTCTCTCTCTTCCGACCTCCATAGTTGAAACACGTAGCGATACGATCGCGAGTAACAGCAGAACAGTATGTACAGTAAATAACAGTCTGTCGTTTTCTCGCTTTGGAAAAGGTGTTATTTGTCGGTACGATTTTTTTTTTTTTTTTTGTAGTTTATGGCTGATATGGAAACTTAGCGGCAGTATGCGATAGTTTACAGTATTTAGACGATGCTTTAGTGTTGCCCAGACAGTCTCAGAAAACACTCAAATTTATGAAGAACAATGCTTGGAAGGAAGAGCAATATTCAAGTGGCACAAACGATTCACAGATGAGCTCCTTTGAGGATGACCTAAGATCTGGGAAACCAAGCACTGTTTTCTGTACACTTGAGTCATTTCTGCGACTGTCTGTACACCACTTAAGACATACCGAACATAGTAACGTATCATATACCTTTGCTTTGTTTGTAGATCAGCCGTAGTCTGCAAAAGATCACACACACAAACGAACAATTTTCCAAAGCGAGAAAACGACAGAGACTGTGCATTATTCTGCCGTTACTTGCGACCGTGTCGCAATGTGTTTCAACTTGCATAAACTTCTCCGCACCCTTGAAGAGTCGTGCGTTGCTACATATCATGCATTAACTCGTATGAAAACTGCTTTGTTGGCGACGGCAGCCCACGAATTAAATGATCCACCCTGACATAAAAAAATGTTAAAATGCAAATTTCAGTTGAAATGAACTGGTTGTTAATAAACTGGGTAACACTACTGATAGTAAATCTTTAAAACACTTGGAGCGTCAGTTGGCCTAGTCGGTAATGCGCCAGGTTTGTAATCTGCAGTGTCCAGGTTCGAGTCCCAATTGTGCCTGCTCCACTAACTCTGCCCTCAGTCAGAAAATGGGGCACCAATAGGTTTGGAAAGACCACCGTCAGCCGGATGGGACGCTGAGGGAAGCTACCATCTGTTTCTGAATAGCTGTCCAGTGGGTCTCCTTGTTCCAACATTCTCTGAGCCCTCGGGGTCTTTATGTCCTGGCCATTTAGCTCATTGTGTGCAAATAATACCAGTCAGAGGTAAAACAACCCAACTCAACTTTAAAAGACTCCATTCTCTTTTAAATTTAAAACAAAATTGTTCAATTCAGTGTCGAACAAGAAAATTTTATGTTTATTATGGCTAACAGTTGGATACAGACGCAATAAAATTTATAAAAAAATTTTGTTCATTATATTTTCATCATCATCATCCTCAAGCATCCATGGGTTACGGAGGTCAAACCAAACAGTGCAAATTAGCTCTCTAAGCATGTCTGTCCTGAGCTACATCTGCTGCATCCGGCCACTGCACACCAATTCTAACAAGGTCCTGTTTGACATTGTCTGCCCATCGCATCCTAGATCTCCCCCTCTTTCTGAGGCCTTTGGGCATACTGTTCATAACCCTATTCGCCAATCTATAATTATCCATACTAGCAACATGGCCAAACCAACGGAGTCTCTATCTGTACAATATTCTGCTTAAAGGAGGTTGCCGACTCCTTTGCCTAACCTCATCATTAGTTACAAAGTTGAACACCTAATGCCCAAGATACTGCGTAAGCATCTAGAATCAAAAATATCTAGTTTCCTGTTATCTTGTTTATAATGTGTCCAAGTTTCACTACCATAACTAACACTAGAGAGAACCATTATACAGTCTAATTTTAGTCTTTAGGTGTATACGCCTATTTCTCCACACTCTCCATAGATTCTTAAAAGTCCCGGCAGCAATCCCTATTCGTCTGTTAATCTCATGCTGCACATCACCAGCATCTGTTACATAGCTCCCAAGGTAATTAAACTGTGACACCTGCTCAAGACTGTAACCATTCAGATTGACTGAATCACAGCCTGCCTGACCAATTTTCATCAGTTTAGTTTTCTCTCTGTTTATAACCAAACCTACTCTACTACCAGTCTCATCAACAGCTCGAATGCAAGAGTTTATCTGATCAACATCATTTGCCAAAAGGGCTAAATCATCAGCATAATCTAAATCAGAAATTTTCTTATCTCCAGACCATTTAAGGCCAAAATCTTTCCCTTGAATGAATTTCGCATAACATAATCAATAACCAAACTAAAGAGAAAAGGGACCCATGGGGGAGGGGGGAATGCAACTTTTTTAACAAATTTTTTAAACAATTTCTTGATTATAATGTGCAATGATGACTTTCAGTGAAATGGATGTAAAAACAATAATTTTTATATATTCTTGTTCCGTTGCTCATAATTTAAAGCTTTTTCGTCTACAAAAGAAAAAACTCTGCTCTGAAAGGATTTTTCCTCTGAAAAAAGCGAAAAAAAATGAGCTCGTCTTTTGCAAACTTCAACATTGAAAGCCAGTGTTAATGCTAGTGAGTATGACTTATAAGAGATAACATATGGAAATTGAAAAAATAAAATATCGTCTGTGGAATATAGAAAGTTCGTTTTCAAATAAAAGAGAGTTCGACATTTTCCGAAATTTGCTCCCTCTAACGGTGGAAATTCGAACTAACTAAACTTTTAGAGAGTAAGAAGAAGAATATTTCATTATTACCTAACCGCACATGGGCAGTTGGGTTGGGTTGTTTTACCTCTGAGCGGCCAGGTCACATGAACCCCGAAGGCTCAGAGAAGGTTGGGAGAGGGGACCCACTGTAACAGCTGTTGGGAGCCAGATGGTAGCCTCCCGTCAAGGCCATCCAGCGTGTTCTTTAACGTGCACAGTGTATGGCTCTCCCGCACACGGGGCCACGGCTTAACGTTCCATCCGACGGACGACGGCCTTTCCAAGCCCATCGGTGTCCCCTACTGACCGTGGGCAGGGCGGGGAATTTTGCGGAGATAAATCTCAACGCTGATCCAGCTGGGACTCGAACCTGGGAACTACAGATTACGAGCCTGGCGCGCTACCGACTGAGCCACCCCCGCCCCACATGGGCAGTAATATATTCAGGGTGTGTGCAAAATTTTTCTGGGGGGTGGAGGGAGAGAAAGAACAAATGAACCCTTCAAGGCAGAAATATTTGGGTCGATCCGTTCATTAACGATATGGTTGCGAATACAGCAATCATGCATACGTTATAATATAACGAAGGATGCCGACATATAAAACGAAAAAAAGAAGGAAAACTTATTATTGAGAATGGGTGCATTTTTTTAATTTCATAAAGTAAATAAAAGTAGATAATGAATTTCCAAAAAAAAAGCGTAAAAAATAAAAGCAAGGTTACATTTTCTTACGGAAAGAACGATATTAGTTGTTTTTCTATACACCTATTTATTCGATAAAAATTAATTTTTCTATTAGTTTTTACAGGGCGGGTAATTCTCCCTTTTCTTCCCGTCCCCCTTTCCGATGCACATGTAATCCAACCCCCCCCCCCCAAAAAAAAATGCATACATATTCCATTTATCTGCTAAAACCAAAATGCATTTTAATGACAACTGAGGATGAAGAGAAATCAGCAGCTAGTTTGTTTTAAAAAAACGTATTATTGTTTTTTTCACCAGAAAATGGATAGAAATTTCGAATTGCAGAAGTAATTGTAGTATATTGCCATTACGTAGCCAGTGTGGTAATAAGGGGGTGGGGCAAGGTCAGTAACATATTCTAAAGTTATATTAAAAGGGGGGGTGATTTGATTTTTTTCAAGATTGATTAGAAAATCAATACATAAATATTTAAAAAAATGGCCAGCAATAAATAAATAAAAAGAAATGTTTTATTTCGCATTAATGCCTAAGAGTTGCTAAATGTTTCAAAAGAATAAAAATGCAAAATAATTTTTGAATCATATACATTTGGGGGGGTTGTTGTTGTTTAACGTTACAGAAGGGCATGGGATGTCCTTATTCAGGCTTTCCCAATTTGGGGGGGGTTTCCCGAACTTTCCCCTTAAATACGCCTCTGGTCAAGGTGGGCAGCTGCTCATCCTAAACATTTGGAGAGTAGGCTAAGGCTATATTTTGTCCACCCATGAATTTTTAATTTGAATGTAACTTTGCAAATTATACCTACATAAAAATGATTTCTACATTATATTTTAACTCCAAATGCATGTCAGATATTATTCCTAGCTATCACTTGAAATAGCATTGTAGAGTGCATTCCCTTCAATTGGCATATGGACCGGATTATTGTATTGGTATAGAATTTTTCTCTCCACTTTTAGCAATCTTTTAGAGAAATATTCTTGCAGAATATCTATAATATGCAGGTTGACTATTTTTTCTCCTGAGTCTCGGTTATTGAAATCGTTAAAAAGAGCCCATTGCCAGAACGTGCTAAAAAGGGGAAAAATTTATATTAAAACAAGTTAGTAAAAAAATTCCTCAGTAATATTATATTGATATACTCGTAATAAATATTTCTTAACAAACTGTTGAGTTAAAAAAAATAGCAGTTCCTTTGCTGTCAAGGTCCATTCCAAGGTCAGCTAAATATACTGGGCACGGACAGTTGTGAACAAAAGAAGGAAATTAAATATTCAAAGGCAATTATGTTTAATTTGAAAGCTGTTATTTTAAACTGTACAAAATAAAATAATTTATTCATGAATACTTTATTAGATATCTAAAACATTACAAAATTATCAAATATTTAAAAATTAGCAGCTACCAATTTAGATTTAAGAACATTTTATTATAATAAGAGATATATATATATAGTAATCTTCAGATCGGTGATTCTCAACGCTTCACCATATGGGCTAATACTACACCCACCAATATTCATAAGATTCAGGTCTTACAAAACAAGAATTTGAGAACTCCGGTCGATGTCCCCTGGTTTGTCACTAACAGACAACTCCATAAAGACCTGCATCGACTATATATATATAAACATATAAAACGCACCTCAAAAAGATTTTTTGAGGCTGTAAGCAATAATCCTAATGAGATCATTTCTTCTCTGATTCTTTACGATCATACTGTTTTGAACAAGTACAAGAGGCCTAAAACGGTAGCGTTCTCTGAGGAGACCTACCCGTTTTAGGTTTCTTATACATTTTTACTGCTATTTTTAGCTTTTCTTATGTTTGCCCTTAGGGGCCCACCTAAGGGTGGTTTACTTATATATTTTGTTCTTACTCATGCCAAATAGGCATATCTTTATGATGGAGTTGGTTAGGGGTAAAATTATTACCCGGTACATCGAATATGATTATACGATCTACGATCTACGAAACAGTAATCCCTCAACTTACGTCGTGGCAAAGAAGGTCTAAGGAAAAGAAACCCACGTTCGCACAACCGTAAGTGGCGCCGCTCTCCGGAATTTCGCCAAAGCTAAACATGGCAAATTGCTGTGCAGATACGAAAACAACTGTAAGGGGCTATCTGCGCATGCGCAGTGCAACATTTAGACCGCTGCAGCTATGGTTCGTCTTACTCTTGAATTATTATTTGCTATTGACGTCTTAATCCAAATACCCATGGCTAATTGCATACAGTGGTAGCTGACCCTAAATTTATTCAATGAGTATTTTATCCCAAGCCGACCCGTGGCCGAGTGGTTAGCGCGCTTGGTTGCTGATCTAAGGGACCTGGGTTCGAGCCTGGTTCGAGCCCCAAATAAGGCATGAGGTCCTGCCATCCTCTCAGATCTTCTACTATGGCATAATATAAAATGACAGGCTCCTGTCAGACCTCTGTGGCAAGCAGCTGCTTGAGGGGATATTTATTTATTTTATTTATATTTTATCCCGTTCAGGAGGCCATTTTACGATACTTGGAAAAGACGCTGTATGGTTATTTTGAATGATTTGGCAGAATTTTTAAAACTAATATGTAAATTAATACATTAATCATCTTGCGAATATATAAGTCAATGTATATTGCAGTTTTGTGCTCCCTTGAGCATATCGATGTATACAGGTTTCTGCACTGTGTTCTAATAGTGCAATTCTTAATTTTATGGTTGATACAAGAAGTGGCTGGTGCCATCTGTTGACAATTTATACAAGTGTGAAACTCGATAAGATATTTGTTGAAAATATCTACAATTGTAAAATATATAATTATATGTCATGTTATCCTGCATTGACACATAAATCTCAAATTATTATAATATACTACATATTGTACAGTGTTCAAAATATTAAAATTTTCTTGTAATTACCTATTTTACAAAAAGGAAATTTTATTAAGAAATATAATTCTGACCATTTGTTGTTATTTTCTATCTAAACGAGAGGAAATTATAATGGGAACAATTTGGAAATGAATATTTTTCAGCGTCAAAGTGTATGTAAAAATTAGTCACACGGTGTAAGCAATTGAAAACCTTGCTTGGCGGTGTAAGCTTGGTAGTGAAAAAATAACGCAGGGAACTAGCTCCTCTCCCTGGCTAAGTGCCTTCGCTGCAATGCACAAATTTCCCATTTTTAGAGGGCGCTGCAATCAAAAAATTTACATCAAGCCTATGGAAGCTGACTCTCTTCTCCCTTAGACACTTCTTGGTGTTGTGTGTCACTGGAGCATATCAATGAATATAAGTTTGTGAACTTTATTCTAATAGTGTTTATTCTACTTTATGGTTGAAGCGAGAAGTGTCTTCTGCCATCTGTTGACTATTTATGCAACTAACATACTCGATATGTTTGTAACTGAAAATATCTACAATTGTAAAATTATAATTATAGAAAATTTGTTGTCGTGCACGTACAAAATTTCCCCTCTGTTTTAGTGGTCTTGATAAATTTTCTTGACAGATGCAAGTAATGTGGGTAAATGTTAATAATTTTTGCCTCTAGTCCCCTCACCATCATTCTCATTGCACTCCCCCCCCCAACCCCAGATTCTTCCCTGACACAGCGCATTTGGTAGTTGCATTTCTGAATTGAAAATTAAGGGACTAATTCCAAATACACTGGCGGAAATTGGAAAACGAACACCAGTAACAATTGAAGCGTAATCTATGAGATTTATTTAGTAGTAGCAACTTGTTGAGAAAGGACAGTGATCAAACGTGGAAAATGATACAATGTTTATTTTACCTTTTAATAAGGATTACATTTTACAGAATGGCCGAGTGGTTAGCGCGCTTGGCTACTGATCTAAGGGACCTGGGTTCGAGCGCCAGGTAAGGCATGGATGTATGTGTTGTTTTTCTGCTGAGGTCCTGCCGTCCTCTCAGACCTTCTACTGTGGCATATAAACTGACAGGCTCCTGTCAGACCTCTGTGGCAAGCAGCTGCTTGAGGGGGTATTTATTATTTTTTCTATAATTTAATAAGGTGTTGAACCTCTGTCGTGTCCCTCTAATTTCTTTTCATTTATTTATTGCTGTATTTTTGTTGTATTTTATTATTGTATATATTTTTATGTATTGAGTGGGTTCTTGCACTGGGATGTGACTCACTTTGTTGTTTTCGGGTCTGAAGCTTGTTGCTTGTATCAGATCAGTTCCAGAAGTCGTTTATAGCCGTATATGACTAGCCTGGGGTGCAACGTCCGTGCACGAGGCTAGGGTGAGGAGATTGAAGCAACAGTTTGTGCGTAGCTGTCGAGCGAAAAAGATCGTTTCGACATGCGTCAAAAGGACACTGCCTGACTCGAAGTAACCCTCAAAGCAAGGGTGCGATTCCCTTTGAAATCGAGATTCTTGTGTGAATCTGATAACAGTTTTGTGGATTCAGAGTGAACCACAGTGTAGGCAAAGGTTGATTATCCTTTCGCCGAGTTTGAGGTCTGTAAAGAGATAATTTGCAGAGTGTGCGATTCTCCACCTCACCACCTCATAACATGCTGCTTTGCTGCTGCAAACATTAACAATGTGACTCAGCTTTGCTGCTGTCACATTGTTAATGTTTGCAGCAGCAAAGCAGCAAAGGCTCACGGAGTTGAGCGCATCCCCAGCACTTGAGCGTATAAAGTGTAAATAAATTGTGCCGTCCCTATCCAGCTCTCATGCAGTTAATTAATGGACTAGTTTTATTCATCATTCAATACTAGTCTCTTCAGAGGCCTGCAGTGCTACAGGTCTAAAAACCCGCGAACGTGTCTTTTCACCAAAGTGAGGGTGAAATTTATTAAGTAACAATCGCATCGTCCTCCGGCGGCCACGACATTTGGCCCAGTGCCATCGCATTCCGAATAGGGAGAACATCACATTTGGTTCAGTCTCCCTAGATACGAGAAACCGGTCAGATTAGGTTAACTATTATACATGGCGGAGGATTTGAAGGTGCCTCTATGAAACTGGGTGCCGGCTCGTCGGTGTTTCTGGCGTGCCTTGTGGCCTCGATGGAGGGGCTGGCCGAGGGTCTGCCAACTGGGACCGAAGTCCCGAGTCGAGTGGACTTATTGGTCGGCCCTGTGAAATCATAGGTCGTCTTGGTGCCCCGATGGAGAGGCTTTACTGAGGGCCTGCCGACTAGAATGGGTCCCCAGTCGAGTGGGCTCCTTTATCGCCCCAGCAAAGTCTGGGGTGTCGTGGAGTTGGGATGGAGTGGCCTTGTGGAGCCTGCAGACCGGGATTGGAGTCCCCAGTCATGTGGGTTGTCTGCTCGGCTGCAGCGAAGTCCAGCTCGAGGTATAGCTGGGGAGGCCGCCGGTTGGTGTCCCGCGGAGAGGACGAGATTGAAGCTCATGCAGAACGGGACTGCAGCCCTATTAAGTGTGACTTATCGATGGGAGAGCCTGAAGACTCTCCATCATGTTAGCTTCCCCAGGCAAAAAGTTAGGATTCCATATTATATTTTCTGGCTCTAAATTCAAAAGATACCATCTCATTTTTTGGCATAGTATTTTGGACAAAATCCAGTGAGTGCTGGGCATATTCCTAGGCCTTGGTTCAAAAATCCCAAAAGATCGTACTCTCACTGCACCTCAATGATTATTTCTACAGACAGGCTAAAAATACCAAGCAGTGTTTCTCTCTTCACCAGGTCTTCTCCCGCAGTAAGGCAGATACAGTATAAGGCAGCTTAGACAGTCAGGAACCTGACTAGTCGATAGTGGTTTCAGTGACAACTCCCTTATGGTGATATGCAGTCTCAGTACTGCGGTGCACTGGGATTGTCACGCATTATTTCGTTGTCTCCCTAGATACGAGAAACCGGTCATCACATCTGGCTCAGTCAGAAAGGATCTGAGTGGGAAGGACACCACAACCTCCTAGATCCGCAATACAAGCTTTCAATCTGGCATGAAATTGGTTGTACAAATGCCGGATATCATGCTGGGGGATACCATCAACTTGGACATGTAATTCAGAGATGGTCGTTGCCTGCCACAGTCCACGGAAGAGTTTTTGTACGATCCAGTCCCAGACATGCTCGATTAGAAACAAGTCTGGAGAGCGTGCTGGCCAAGGGAGTTGGTGCACTGCCTGAAGAGCACGTTGAGTGCCCGGGCGAAGTGTGGGCGGGCGTTATCCTGCTGGAATATCGCATTTGGTATTACACTCAAATATGGCAGGATGACCAGCTATACGATGTCGCTGATGTACGTGTTACTATTCGGTGTACGCTGTAGCGCTGTAGAAGCACCAGACACATAAGAGAGTGATAGCTAATTGCTCTCCACACCATGATGCCCAGCATGGGCCTGTTTGTCGCTGACGGATGCACGATAGAAGAAACCACTCATCTTGTTGACTTTGGACATGTAAACGACCATCAGATGCTCCTAAGCGGAATTGGCTTTCATCACTGAAGACCACAGACTGCCATTCTTCCCTCCAATGAACTCGTTCTTGACACCACTGCAAACGTGCTCGACAGTGACAGTGGTATTCGTGCCAGCAGCATGATTACCACTGCCACCTTGTCACTGTCGAGTGCCACCTTTGCTACGAGTCACTACCACCCTTGGTACACCAGAGGATTGAATTTGTGATGCCGTAGCGGTCCGCTCTCCACCGCCATCCTCCTGATATGCAGATCCTCTCGTGCATCCATAACTCTGTATTGCCCAGAACCACATTGGCGAGTGTGCAAATGCTCTGCTGACCATCGACACCACCACAGTACAACTGCCGATACCTCTTGTCCAGTGCGGTGTGCAATTTGACGAAAGGACCAACCTGTTTCCCGAAGACCCACTATATAACTCGCTGAAACTCCGCTAATTGAACAAATGTTGCCCGCCTGCATCGTCCAAGCATGATAGCTTCTTCAAAGAACAACGAACATGAATGACACAAGAAGAATAACTTCCGTCTTCACGTCGTAGTTGGGCGGGAGTGGCTCAGTCGGTAGCGCGCCAGACTCGTAATCTGTAGTTCCCAGGTTCCAGTCCCAGCTTGGTCAGCGTTGAGATTTATCTCCGCAAAATTCCCCGCCCTGCCCACGGTCGGTAGGGGACACCGATGGGCTTGGAAAGGCGTTCGTCGGATGGGACGTTAAGCCGTGGCCCGTGTGCGGGAGAGCCATACCCTGTGCACGTTAAAGAACACGCTGGATGGCCTTGACGGGAGGCTACCATCTGTCTCCCAACAGCTGTTCCAGTGGGTCCCCTCCCCCAACCTTCTCTGAGCCTTCTGGGTCCATGTGACCTGGCCATTTAGCCCATGGTGTGCAAAAAAGTGCCGCTCAGAGGTAAAACAACCCAACCCACGCCGTAGTCCTTAAATACGCGCTGCGTATATTTGCATGTTATCGTCCTCAGTGACATCATTATTTCATCCAATGAGTTTCAATCTTGGATCACGGTTTCTGTTGCCCTTAACTATTAACGTATTATAATATGACGTTCTAATGGAATTTCTTCTGCGTTTTCTTTTTCCAATTTCCGGCAATGTAGATAACAAAAATCATATGAGTGTTATATGAGAGAATCATTTTACCGTTAAAAGGTGCAATTAAAACTTCTGGGAGATTCTCAATATATATTTAATTAATACTTGTCCCACCCAAAAATATTCGGAAATTTATCTCTAGAAACAAACAATATTCCCTTAAAATAAAAAAAAATGCCGTTTCATTTCCTAGGAGTAAAGGTAAAAACCATTGGTCGGCAATTTAAAATTCCTGACTTTCATATTTCATTACGAAATTTTCAAATTTTTAACATACTGATATATTCGTTTAAATTTTGTCATTTTTTTTGTTTCCACAATATTTAAATACATAGCCAGGTACCACATGTGTTATTTTTTAACTCGCAAGTGGATGTTAACAAAATATGTATATCCTGCAGTCCTGAGTACATCAATATATATAAATATATAAACAGTAATATAGCAATTTCAGCCTCTGTATTACATAAATTTATCTACTCTATTCATATCTCATTTCAATGCAATCAATTAAAACAATAAATTAACATCAGTCGCAATTTCCACTGTTCAACAACCATTTTTTAGTTCTTTAGAGATTTGTCTTTTGGTTTTTATTTTGAAGGACTATTAAATAGTCCTACATTCTAGAACTACATCAGTTAGATCAACATTTATTAATTCAACGAACCGAATTTTAATATATTATTTGCGTTTATATAACGAACGGTAGTTTTTCTTACAGTAAAAAAAGGCTAAAAAAAGGAAAAGTAAATTTTAGGGCATTTTTTTTTATAAAATGATATAATTTCGCTTTGTTGTCTGTCCGTATGCAGACATCAAACTTTTTTGTTTATACAGATAAATTAAAAAAAAATATTTTTGTGTTAGCTAGGTATTAATAATACATTACGTTTTGCATTTTTCGAATCTCCCAAAAGTTATAACTGTGCCGTCTAACGGTGGAAAATATTTGAAAATTCCAAAATATCAAACGAATATTCCAAACTATGTAGTTATGTTAGAAGTTTGAAATTTTGGTGTTGAAATGTGAAGGTTACGAAGTTACCATTGGTAACAATCACTTGACCTTTTAGACCCAGAGGTGAATGCAACTTTTTTTTGTTTTAACAGAACAATGTATGTTTTTAGAGATAAATTAAAAATTCTTTTTCGGTTGGACAGGTATTGATGAAATATTGTAATTTGTATTTTGCGAATTTCCCAAAAGCTATAATTGCGCCCTCTAACGGTGGAAAAAACTTAAATCCCAATATTTAAAACGAATATTGCAATCAATATAGTTATGTTACCGCTAAAGCGCGAAAGCCGTTAATGTTCACATTACCTAACTAATCTGCAGATTAACTGATTTGCTCCGTTAACGTGTGGAATCAAGAGTTTTCCGCATTTTACCTAGGTAATGTGCACATTAACGGCTTCCGTATCGTTAAAGTTCAAAAGTTTGTTTCTCTCATAATGGTGAATCTCTTGAATATGAATCTTCGTGTCACGTGATTCACTCGTCCGCATTATAAAAAACGCCCCGGATGAGCGGAGTCCAAGTGAGAACGAATCGGTAAAGTGATTCATTCTTGATAACGAATTACTAAAATGATTCGTTCTCACTTGGCCTGCTCATTTTGGGGGCGTTTTTTATAATTCGGACGACTGATTCATGTTGACAGAGGGATGACCCTGGTTTCAACTCTACTCTCGGACACTAGATAAATAACATTATGTTAATTTAACGTACAGAAACGTTCCTGTTGTTCAGCAAAGATCTTATTTTCACTTTAACGAGTGCCTAGTAGGTAATGTGCAGATTATCCAGGTAATTTGCAGATTACCTAGGTAATTTGAGAAATGAAACAATTTTCCGCACGTTAACGGATCACCCTAGTTAATCTGCACAATACCTAGATAATCTGTAGAATAACTGATTTCTGCACTTTAGCGGTAACAGTTACACTAGAAATTTTAAATTTTGGTGGTGTAATGTGACAGTCTTGGAAATTCCATTGACAACAATGAATTGACCCTAAGCTCAAGGTAGGTAAGAAATGGAACGGTTTTGTTTTAAGAGATAATTGTAAATCTCTTTTTTAGTTAGTTACTAATGAAAGGTAATTCGCATTTTCAAAGATAGTTTTAATTTATATCATTAGAGATCACTAAATATCGAAACTGCAAAACTTTTAACGAATGTTTCAAGTGATCTGTTTATGGTAGAAATTACGGCATGTAGAGTTCTCTTACGGTAGAAATTCCACTGACAGTAATGATCTGCCCACTATTTTCAGAGGAGCGAGAGAAAAGCAACTTTTAAATTTAAGAATTAAAAGACACTTTTTATGTTTTATAATTACTAATAAAATACTACTATGTGCATTTCCCCCATAATACATTAAAAATAAATAAATAATCCCTCATGCAGCTGCTTGTATGGATGTCTGATAGGAGCCTGTTAATTTATACGCCATAGTAGAAGGTCCATGAGGATGGCGGGACCTCAGCAGGAAAACATACGAAAATCCATACTAAAAACTTTTAAGGAGTGAAAAAGTAGGCAAAGGAAGAACTTCATTCTTTTTGAAAATGAGATTCCCATATGCGCCAGAGGCGATATGCGTTCTAGTTGTTTTACATTTTCAGTACCCGCTGACAGCGGAAATTCGAACTACTGTAAAATTGAGAAAATAAACTATTAATATTATATTAGTATCTGTAAATCACAAAAAAGTTTTTCATTTATCTATTAAAGCAGAAAAGTTGCATTTTACCAACAGGGCAAATCATTATTATTAGGGTAAATCACTTGATCATTACATTCTATGACCAAAAATTTAAGTTTCTAGAAAAAAATATATCGTTTGGAATATTTATTTAAAGATTTGGCATTTTCCAGCTTTTTCCGCCGCTAGAGGTCGCTTTTCGAATTATTATTTACCACCTTTAGCACTTTATAACATTAGTAATTCCACTGATGGGGATTCGAAAAATGTAAATATTAATATTTTTGTGAAAAAAATTTCGTCGACCTACGGGATTCGAACCTGCATCTCTCCAGAAACATGCCAGAGTATTCGAACCTGTCGAACTAACGCCGGCTTTTTTCACAAAAATTTATTGATTTATAGACGTTTAAACGTCTACATGTAACATTGAGATTATCAAATATTGCTTAAATAATTAATATTTTGTTAATGCCTGTAAAACAAAAATATATATATTGTTTATCTCTAAAAAAAGTTTCATTTTCGCACCACATTTTGGCTGAGACCGCAAAGCCTTTTTGCCATTGTAAACCTTCGGACCATTAACACTCTACTAACAAAATTTCAGATTTCCAGTGTAAATAGTTTGTTTGTAATATTCGCTTGAAATTTTAGCATTTTCCATCTTTTCCCATCGCTAGAAAGCGCTATTAAAGCTATTGCAAATTTTCAAAATTGATAATCGCTAATCACAATTTCATTTAGCTCTAAAAGTAAAACAATTGTCAATAGACGTACAGACAGTGGAAAGACAGATGGACAGACAACAGTTAACAGAGAGACGGACAGACACACGAAAAAATATTGGCTTTGGGTTGTTTTACCTGTGAGCGGCACTTTTTTGCACACCATGGGCTAAATGGCCAGGTCACATGGACCCCGAAGGCTCAGAGAAGGTTGTAGGAGGGGACCCACTGGACAGCTGTTGGGAGACAGATGGTAGCCTCCTGTCAAGGCCATCCAGCGTGTTCTTTAACGTGCACAGAGTATGGTTCTCCCACACACGGGACCACGGCTTAACGTCCCATCCGACGGACGACGGTCTTTCCAAGCCCATCGGTGTCCACTACTGAACGTGGGCAGGGCGGGGAATTTTGCGGAGATAAATCTCAACGCTGACCCAGCTGGGACTCGAACCTGAGAACTACAGATTACGAGCCTGGCGCGCTACCGACTGAGCCATCCCCGCCCCAAAATATTGGCATTAGCAGACGACAAAGCGAAACATTAGTTCGTTTTTCAAACGAACCTTAAAAGAAATTATTTTTTGGGTTTTCAGTTAGCTGGTTTCACTTTTGCAGCCGATTGCCGTCGTCTGACAGAGTTTCTTGGGAAAAAAAAAATTCATTAATTTATTTCTATCAGTGAAACATTTACACCAAAATGCAGCGCAGTAAGGCATTCGTAAAATATGACAGCTTTTATAGACAAAAAAAGTGATAGAAATATATAAAACTGTAACAAATAAGAAGTTTTAACCTGGTACACACACTAACTCATAAGCTTTCGTCTCACGGTACGACAAAACATGGCGCCTATAAACCACGTGACTCAATCAACCAATGACAGTGAATCACCGAGATGGCCAGCCTCTAACTATACAGGACCTCTAGTTCTTCTTAGGTAACCGAAATACCAACAAACGAATTATGGAGTGTTAGCTAAGGCTAAGATCTACTTCTATGCAGGTCCCGTTTAATGCTAGAAAGTGTTAGGGTTTTTGAGGCAAAATTTGTTGCTGGGATATCCGCTGGGCCCATATTCGTTTTAAAAGACCTTTAGTTAGTGAAAATGGTTTCTTGACTTTGATGAAATGGTTTCCAGATTTATAATTTTCTGGAAAGGTTTCTTTCTTCTGCTGCCTGAAAATTCTTTGAGGGATAAGTAAATAAACAGAACGACGTCGTAGCAGTGAAGGAAAAAAACGCCAAGATATCACGTACGTTCCATTATATAACGAACCACGATAGACAAAAATGAACTAGTCAAATTGTTAACGAATCTATTATTTTAGTCAAAAGATAGGATTTCTCGATACTTAAGGTATATTAGAATTTTTTTACATTTTTTCGCAAATGAAAAAAATAAAAGGTGCGATTTTGAATTTACACCAGTTTTCTAAACTAAAGCTACGCAAACGTTTGAAAAAGTATTATCGTCTTCGGTTTAAATTTAATTTACTTACAAGTAAGGGAATCTATTTGTCTTAAGTTGCTACATATATTAATCTATTTATTCTAAGACAGCCTTGAATACAATTATTATTTTATTTAAACTTTTTACATTTTGAAATTTATTTTATAATAAAAAGAAAGTTAATATATGTATAACAATATAAATAACAAATAATAATAATAATAATAACAATAATAATAATAATAATAATAATAATAATAATAATAATAATAATAATAATAATAATAATAATAATAATAATAATTAATTAATTATATAAATAATTATTAATGAATAATGAATTTACTTTTGGGTTTAATTCGAAATTAAATTTTCGGATCTGGAGGATCCTTCGAGGTCAAAGATTAAATTTACATTTACTAGCTCTAGAGAGTTAAAAATTTATTCCTGGAGTTATTTTGAGTCGCAGATCTCCGAAATTATGCCAAATTTTGTATGCGATGGCTCATTCGAAGCCAAAGGTCAAATTAAACGCAATGTTGCTGGAGAGCTAAAATTGGTGAATAGAGCTCTTTCAGGCAGCAGAACTCAGAAATAAGAGGAATTTTCTGATTCGGTGCCGCGTTCGGAGTGACAGGCTAGAAATCAAGAGGTACAGTCGTTCAAAAAAGTATCCGAACACTATGGTTGATTACAGAATTCAGAAAAAATATCTGGCAACGATTTTTTTTAGAAATTAGTGATCTGGCAACTTCGTGTCACGTGACACGAAGTTGCCAGATCAAGATTAAGTCATTAATCAATGAATACCAAAATGCCAACGGCCTAATGAGTAAACTCACCGTTGGACTAAAAGCTTTCGATTATCTACTCTCTTCGCTGTCCTCAGATGGAGCACAACAGTAAGAAGAATTACCTCCAGATTTTTTCCTGGAATGCAAACGGTATTCTTACCGACTTATGGGAGTTCAGCAACTTTTTGTCTGACTCCCACGCTGACATAGTCCTTTTGGGCGAAACCCAGCTTCGTGCTTCTGATCGTCTCAAACTTTCAAACTTTGAAGTTTACAGGACGAATCGACAGCACAACAGCGGTGGAGGTACCGCTGTAGTCGTCAAACGATCCATTAAACGTCACCTCTTGCCAACTCAGCACTTCAATTCTTTGGAAGTTACTGCTATTGCAGTTCATGATGATACTTTTGGAACTTTGAACGTCTTTGCGGTATATAAACCGCCTAATTCTGAACTTGAATGATTTTAAAATCATTTTTGACACTAACACTCCTACAGTTTTGGCAGGAGATTTAAATTCCAAAAATATTGCTTGGAATACCAGAACTTGCAATAAAAATGGTAATCTACTCTTAGATTATGCCACGTCAAATGGCATCATTGTTGATGCTCCTAGCGAGCCTACGTTTTACCCGTTCAATTGCATGCATAGACCGAATGTTTTAGATCTGGATATGTTTGGGAATTTTTTACCCACCTATGAACTTAATGTTCATAATGATCTGAATTCCGATCATCTTCCGATTGCCATTGCCCTTTATCTGTCTGTTACTATTGCTGCAGACACTTTTAGTGTTGTCAATTGGGAACTTTACAAAACAATTGTCAACGAAAAAGTTTCAGGATCATGCAAATCTCTTTCTCTCAGAATGATAAATGATTCCATACTAACATTTACTGATTTGTTGACTGATTCCAGAAATGACTGTACGAAAACCTCATAGAGACTTATATTTTTCCAAAGGATCTATCGGATCTTATTAAATTTAAAAACAGAGCCAGACATAATTGACAAAGATCCAGAGATGCTAACGATAAAAATGTTTATTACTCCCTCAAGATTGAGGTTCGACAAAAGATCAAGGATCACTGTAGCTTTATATGGAACAAAAAAACTCAGCTCACTCTATAGAAGTGACAATTCTATTTGGAAGATGATTAAATCTTTCAAGAACCCTCGTTCTAAATTTGCCCCCATTCATGGGGAGTCAGGGTTATGTTACAGGGAGGATGATAAATCCGAAGCATTTGCTGATGCCCTTGAATTACAGTTTCAAGAGAATTTTGATCTTTTTGATGATGACATCTGTGAAGAGGTAGAAGAAACTCTTTTTCGTTTCGGACAGGAAGATCAGAGCTACCCTTTACATCTCCTCTTGAGCTGTCTCAAGCCATCAAGAAATTGGAACCTAACAAGGCTTCAGGCCCTGATAATATTTCCAACAGAATGATGAAACACCTTCCGAAGAAAGTCATTACGCATCTCTGCGGAATTTTTAATTTCCATCTCCGTCACCATGTTTTTCCAGAAGCCTGGAAAAACGCTTATATCAGGCTGATATACAAACCAGGAAAGGACACTGTATTTCCTGACAGCTATCGTCCAATCAGTCTGCTTTCCTGCCTAGGAAAACAGTTTGAACGTATTATCCTCAATAGATTGGAAGAGTTCCTCTCAATCCATCCTGTCTTACCTGAAACCCAATTTGGTTTCGGGTGTAAAAGATCGACAGAACATCAGGTCCTCAGAGTTGTCGAAACTTATTTCTGAGGCACTGAACAAGAAGGAAACAGTTGCCGCTGTCTTTCTAGGCGTGACCAAGGCTTTTGACCGCATCTGGATGGAGGGCCTCATTTGCAAACTTTCCAAGATTGGAATGCCTACGGGATTCACCTGTATCATTCAATCGTATCTCTTAAATCGAACATTCCAGGTTCATATTAAATCTTCCATTTCTACCAAGAGAGTAGTGGCCGCTGGAGTTCCTCAAGGCTCTCTCCTAGGCCCTACTCCCTTCTCATTATATCTCTCTGATATTCCTTCATTTGAGCGAATCGTTATCGCAATGGAAACTTCGTCACCTTCACATTCCACCATCGAAATCTCAAATTTCTAGCATGAATACATCGTTTGCACCATTCGTTTGAAATTTTCGAATTTTTCCATCGCTAGAAGGCATATTTATAGCTTTTAGAGAAATTCGGAAAGTGCATATCGTAATATTTCATCAATATCTATCCACCAAAAAAGTATTTTTAATTTATCCCTGTAAACAAAAAAGTTCGATGTCTAAAGACAGACGACAAAGCGAAACTATTATCTCGTTTTCTTTGAAAACATGTTAAAAAAATAAAGGGATGGGGTAAGCATTCCGAAAGAAAGGGAGAGCCATGATCGAGGGGTAACGATGGTCATGTAGTATAATTTTCCCTCCGGTTTAATCATTTTTAAAAAAATTCTGGAAAAATACGTGTTATGTGTGTTCAGGCCCAGATTTAGGGAAAAAAACTAGAGGGGGAGCAAAAAACACAATCGATCGGAAAAATGTAAAGGGAGGGGGACCACTTGATTTTCAATGCAGTAAAACATTTTCCCCTCCATTTTACACGTTTTTTAAAAAAATCTTGAAAAATGCATGAAATATAAATGAGTTTAATAATTTACTCCTCTTTTATCCTTACTCGCATTCTGAAAGGGGTTGAATTGACCTCTTGCCACCAAACTGGATAAATACTAATAGGCTAAACAAATGATTCCATGGCAAATCGGGAGGGGGAGATTGGCTCAGCAGGCAGTGCTCCAAGTCCGTAATCTGTAGTTCCCAGATTCGAATCATTCCTGTGTCAACTTTGAGATTAATCTCCGCTAAACCTCTCCCCCTACCTCTGGTCAGAAAGGGAACACCGATGGGCTTGAAAAGACCGCCGTCCGTCGGATGGAATGTTAAGCCATTGCGGTGTGTGGGAGAGCTTTAGCCTGTGCCCTTTCTGGGAAACACACTGGATAGCACTGGAACACACTGGATAGCTTTGATCGGCGGAACCATCCGATTCCTAACAGCTGTCTAGTAGGTTTCCTTTTCCCGCCTTCTCTGAGACTTTAGAGTCCTTCTGATCTGACCATTTAGCAATATTAGTTCCTCCTTGTAAAGCAATTAATACCTTTATTCCTTCCATTGTGTGCAAAAAAAGTGAGGCTCAGAGGTAAAAAACCTACCCAATCCGTGGGAAATAGAGAAAAATAAAATACAAGCATCATTAAATAATTGTGTGGAAAGAATTATTTCCGATGGTGAGGGATTCGAACCCACTACTATTGAGGATTGAAGCCACAAGTATTTTTTGAATTCTACATCTACAGGTAATCTGTATTTACTATGTAATTGCAAACATCATGTTCTATTAAAAATTGTTTTGAAATCTGTGTGTTTACTATGTATTGCAAACATCATGTTCTATTAAAAATTGCTTTGAAATCTGTGTGTTTACTATGTATTGCAAACATCATGTTCTATTAAAAATTGCTTTGAAAATTACAAATATTACAAAGATTTTTTCTTTGCAGGGATACAGAACATTTCCGTTAATATCTCCGAAGCCAAAAGCCAGACATGATCTTCCCATAGGTTCATATTTAAGGCATGTGCACGATCCAAATTATCGGGGATTAACTGCTACTCCACCAGTGCATAAGGTAAACAATTACGGAAAAAATATTCTCAAATTATGTTCCCAATAGTTATTATCACTAAGGAAGGAAATCATTAATTTCTTCCTAATTTTAAAGTTGTTTTAATCAACGAAAAAAACAATTAAAACATAAGTTAAACTTCAAATTCGTAGATTTATCAGAGTTCGAAAAAATCTGCAGTAAAGGAATTGAAATATCAAGTGTCAAGTACCGTACGGATTATTTCGTATTGCAAACTAATAAGTGACAGGAGTACTTGATAAATCTAAATACAAGTACAGTGGACCCCCGATATAACGCGCATGTCGGGCGGGAAACAACACCCGCGTTATAAGGTGAACCGCGTTATACCGAGCGGCGCGGTGGCGACACAATAAATTTCACACTGTAAGCTTTTCTTTTACTCATCATGCATACAATAATTAAACACTATTCAAAATACATGCAGGAACTCAATACATACACAATTACTCAATACGCAGTAACAATAAAATGCGATACTCACTAACGCCGCACGGACCTGTATAAACATGTTTGAACTTATCGCGAACATCGCCCGCGCTATAACCAAGTGCGCGGTATAGCGAGGAGCGCTATAACGAAGGTCCACTGTACTTTAAATTCATTGAATTACCTAAAGAACTGGTACAAATATTGGAAAATCCAATGCAGTTATTTGTAATTAAGGCAATTCTTGTACTTTAGGGTAATTTGTACTTAATTACCTTAAGTACAAATACAAGTTAATGTACAAGTTTATATACAAGTTAATGAACCAGTACCTATTTTATGAAAAGTAGTTTAGCATACTGCATATACAAAGACATAACGTGATCATTTTTAATTTAAACACTTTCTACTTTGCCTCATTTATAAATTTGAAGTTTTTTAGCAAAATTTGTTGAAACACTAAATTAATGATTTGGTATATCAAGCATAAAATTTGTTTCAACTTAAAATCCATTTTTGCACTTACTTTTGAAAGAATACCTTTAGCTAATAATACATTCCGAAAAATATTCAAATAGATAAAAAAAAATTAACAAATACTTTCTATATGTGATATAAAAATAAAAAAAAAATAGAAAAAAAACTGCCAAACTTGCTCAATTCATATCAATTTTTATGGGAAAAGCGCCAGCAATTTTTTTCGTGGGGTAAAAGGAACCCCTTTAAGCGCCCTATTTTGGAAAATAGTATGAATTCATATGAATAATTTAGTCATTGGAAATCGCATTTTTTTATTTTAGAGCCCATATAAGAAGAGCCTACTGCACTCAAGAGGAGGCGGGGGTGGCTCAGTCGACAGCGCGCCAGGCTCGTAATCTGTAGTTCCCAGGTAGAAGTCCCAGCTGGGTCAGCGTTGAGATTTATCTCCGCAAAATTCCCCGCCTTGCCCACGGTCAGTAGGGGACACCGATGCGCTTGGAAAGGCCGCCGTCCGTCGGATGGGACGTTAAGCCGTGGCTCCGTGTGCTGGAGAGCCATACCCTGTGCACGTTAAAGACCACGCTGGATGGCCTTGACGGGAGGCTACCATCTGTCTCCCAACAGCTGTTCCAGTGGGTCCCCTCCCCCAACCTTCTCTGAGCCTTCGGGGTCCATGTGACCTGGCCATTTAGCCCATGGTGTGCAAAAAAAGTGCCGCTCAGAGGTAAAACAACCCAACCCAAAAGAACTCAAGAGACGCGGGTGCGGGTGCAGCAGGAGAAAGGAAGGTTTGAGAAAAGAATTTTGCTCCCCAAAGAGTAGTCACAAAACTCAAAATAAATCTCGAAAATATATTTCAGATACCTATTGCTAATTAGTAAGGGGTGATCTAATAATACATTACGTATCGATTTTTACTTTAAAAAATTAGTGATGATTCATAGTTTACGAAACAATTGCAACCTAATTTTATAATGACAAAATAGTCAGACTATAATTTTCTTTCAATAGTGAAAGGTTGAAAATCTCTATAAAACAATTTCCCTTTTGCATTAGACAAGATAATACAACGTAACTGATAGGTTTTCGAATAACTTGATGGCATTCGTATCTTTACCTGAGAGTTTAAACTCTCCCTGAGCTCAAATGGAGACACGTTAGCGTCACCAAATTCCCGCAAAGTGCCCGGACCTGAGCTCCTTATATGGAAACCATATGCAAATTGAGAGTTCTCTGCGTAATGGCATTGAGGTGTCTGTATGGCAAAAGCTGTACGAAGCCCTGAAAGTCAAGAACAACGGCCTCGATGAAGAAACTACGGTCAGAAGACCCGGTTCGATATACCAAACCCTTTGAGACACTTTTATCGTGGTTCGTTTAGCTAGTATAGATCCTAAATGATTAAATTACTTGTTCAGTGATCTTTGCATTATGCCTCATCGATTTATTTATCCGATATCATTGGGGAACTCTTTGAATAAACAGGAGACGCAGTCGGATATAAACCATCTGAGGCTGATTCTTTATAGCCATCTGGCTGGTTTAGATCTTTGATGGGATAAAATTCGTTGAAGAATTTGGCAATTCGATAATTTTTGGTAAAGTTAGATATGCTCCTGCGCACCCAAATTGCGCAGAGAGAGAGAGAGGGTAGTGAATCAATGACTCAACGTTACTCCTTTATCATATCGGTGCACGTGCATAAAACGGCCAGAGGCGATTCCATGCGCCTGCGTCATGGTGTACAGAGCATTTCCAATATGCAGAACGAAAGTTAATATTATTTCGTCCTGAAATATTTTTTCTATTCATGAAAATCTTCCGTACATGATTTGTTCTCCATTTACACGTCATTTTCGAGAAACAAAAATATAAATTTATTATTCAGCCCGTTGGATTAATTTCTGAAGAATTTTTTAAGTAATTATTTTTTGTATTTATTATTCACGTTTATTTTTTTCATTTCCATGGCAGTGTGTAAATTCAAGAATGTTTCAGGGAGAAACCATAATCCGTCTTAATCCCTTCGAGTTCTTGGTAGATTTATGAAGAGCCGTATTGGCGAAAGTAGCCTAAAGTTTGTTTTGACGGTACTACAAAGTTTATTTTGGCTGTTCTAGGCAGAGGTTTTGGCGGCTTTTTGTTTTGTATTTTAAATAATCATCACAAAGAGAAAACTAATTGAATTATGTGTTAATATTACTTAAGAATTTTTTTTTTCTTTTGTCACAACAAATAAATAAATAAACGTATTGTTTGTGTTGTTTTTCTGCTGAGGTCCTGCCATCCTCACAGACCTTCTACTCTGGCATATAAACTGACAGGCTCCTGTCAGACCTCTGTAGCAAGCAGCTGCTTGAGGGGGTATTTATTTTTATTATTATTTATTGTTTAAGAAGTAAACACGATAAGAACAATTTTTTTTAAATATTACTTGATATCAAATTTCCTTTCTTTAGTCAAAATGATATTAAATCAGATTAGAGTTAGTGGCCTTGGACTGGTTCCTGGCTGTCCTATGCCTAAGAAAAGGCCCTGTCTGTTAATTTCAGCAATAATGTCATTCTTATTTCACCTAAATTGTAACTGTCTTGTCTATTTCACTTCATAAATTTCCTATATTTTTCATGTATGTGTACATTTCGTAATATATACTGCTGTCATTCATTTCTCTTCCTATAATTGAATTTTAGCACTTCATGGTAAATCAGGCTGCAGCCCAAACATATAACCCGAGTCGAACTCCGTCAGTACCAATGCAGACAACAACATCCGAAGGCATGAAGATTGTCAATCTTCAGTACAACACTCCCCTGCACCTCTACTCCCAGCAAGCAGTTGCAGATACCATCAATGAGCAGACAGGAATGCAACCGTAAGTAGACGCTTACTAGTCCACTGCAGGCTGGATCACTTGACCAGGTGTCATTCGTCGGTATTTACCCCCTTTTAAACCACTTAACTCTTCTGGCGGATTAATTTGCACATCATGAATTCACAAAAAATTTTAATTGGATTTTATTTTTAAATCCTGTATTTTTTTTAACAAAGCGATATATAAAGTGGGATTGTTTTTCATCGGTTTTATTACCAGTCAGTTTCAAATGACAAAGAAACCTTTTTGCAAGGCATTCCCCATTGATAAAGGATTTCAAATCTGAAACTCGGGAGCGCAAAAAAAATTTTTTTATAGTTTTAACCTGTGAAATTCGTGGGTAAACTTTGAGTAATTGGGCTAAAATCAAAACTTGAAAATCGTTTTCATTATATCTTGTGATGAAGAAATGAATTTTTGGTTTTAATTCATTAATTTTAAGCTAATAACTCTAACTTTCGTTTAAACTAACTATATAATACGAAAAGAGAAAAAAGTTAAACATTCGATTACAAATCCTAACTTAACTGGAAAAATGGAAAAGATCTGAGACCAATTCGTAACCGCAAAGAAATTAATCTGATTCATGTCCTTTCGAGAAATATATTTTTTGGATTTTTGCTGGATTTTGAGCACGAAAACTTTGTTTCTCCTATAGTAGTAGATAGATTTTTTGTATGAAACGAAACAACTTCGATTTGTTATATTTTTGATGTAATGCTACAAACAAAATTGTTCTTCCTACAATAATCACATTTTATTGTTTAGTAATTGACATCGCACTAAACTCTTAACTGAGTTTATTACTAATCTATAATTTTGCAACTCCCCCAACATGGAGAAATAACATACCGACGAATACAAAACTAATTTACAAAAATTTCGTTTGCAAAATCTAAATTACGTGTACAGTACGAAAGAAACAATAACTCTAGAAAGATCAGTATTTTGATAATACTTGTTTCGCTTGGGTACTAGTTTCTTAAAATATATTTGAAATTAGGATAAAAAAAGTAATCGCTACATACTATGAAAGCATTAGATTTAAAAGTGACATTTCACTAAAATACAAGAAATGCATTTTTTTTTTGGAAATAAGTAGTGTGCATATTGTACGCACTTCTTGAAATGGGCGAAAACACCGAGGTCATAACTTGATTAACAAAAAAAGGGAAGCTTACAAAATAGAGAGGAGAATGGATTCAATTTTTCGAGCCCGAGCCAGCCCGGACCCGAAATTATTGAGCCCAAGCCTGATTTGGGGAGAAGATTTCTCTGAGGCGTCATAAGACATGTAAACAGAAATGCATGTCTCTATTCATTAATTTTATTCTTATATATTAATAATAATTATTTTGTGACAAAAATAAAACGTTAATGGTATTGAAAAATGTTAGAAATACTAGTAGAAACTGGAAGTTCGTGGGTGACATAATTTTAAATGCAAAGAGCCATTCATTTAATAAATATAGAGAATACGTGAAAAATAATGGAAAACTACGTGGTACTTCAGACGAAGTTTAGATGGCATTTGGCAGTTTTAGCTCTGACAGTCTAGGAAGAGTGGTCGAACAGACACACAGACAGACAAACTCTCTAAAATATATAATAGATACAGTTTAATTTTTCTAGTTTTTCGTAATTTTCCTTTTCTTTTAAATCTCATAATTCGAGAATTTTTTCCTTATTCATAAAGCAAACCTTAAGAACAAAAAGCCATGCATGAATTGATGTTTAACGACGTATTGTGAGGGCATAAACTCATTAAATCGTGAGTCCCGAGCATTTATTAAAAGTCATACCTAATCTTATCAATGAAACAAGTCAGGAAATTGTTGACTTCTCGACTTAGGTGGTCAATCATCCTGCATACTTGTACAGCAATGTTTTATTTACAAATCTATTTGCATAAACACAGGATATAATTGTGGCCCTTTATTAGGACTTCGCACTAACAAACAAAGCTGAACACTTATCTCTGGCTGGAAACCATTTCCGAGCAAAATCTTAACTGGAACGAAGCCCGACACTCCCTCCATCTGTCGGATACCAATAAAAAGTGCAGAAGAATCCAAAATAAAGTCTTCATACTCGCTCTTGCTCCCAACCACGTAAGAGCTTTCTTCGCATAGAGACCAATAGGGATACGACAAGCCAGCTAAGCTCACTAGGATGGCCGAAAACAAAGAACGGAAAAGGGAAAACTTGTTATTGAATATACACTAAAAAATGTTTTTTTTTTCATATTAGCATATAAAAATAAATTGTATAGTTCCAAATACAAAAGAAAATGTTAAAAAACCAAAATTACATTCCTCATTTAACATCTACATATTGAGCAACATTGGGTAAGTTGCCTTTCCTGATCACAGATGGCGCCATGAGCGACAAAGTCAGTGACATTTAAAAGTCTCAACTAAGTGGATAAATGACGTAGCAGTTGATAGCTTAGTGATCACAGCACCTGGCATGTACCTGGGAGGGGTGAATTCGAATCCCACCTACTCATCAACGAAAATCTTTTTTTCCACAAAATGAATAATCTTATTATATAATAGCTGTAATTCCGGGCGAATGAACAGGCGAACAAGTGTGACTAATTGGTGAAGAAACTGTCAGTTTCTCTGTGGTTCTGCGGCTACTTGAATGATTGGTATATATACACATGTATATGATACCAATATGATAGGGTGGTCCTACTTAGTTCTAACCCTGTTGGGGTAACAGATCGGGTTAAGAATTATCAATGTACATACGTTTCGCACCAAACTTTTGGCATGGATTTAACTAGTAATTAATAAATGTTGTTAACTTTGTATGTCTTAGTATACGGCTTCACTTTCCAAATGTAAACGTTTTCTCTAATTGTGTTATAATATAATGTTACTTTACTCTCTTTTCTGTTGTTACGTTTCCCTTTTCATGCTCTTCTTTTCACTAGAGCAGTGGTTCTCAACCTTTTATGCTTCACGTACCCCCTGGAAATGTGTATGTAACTGGCGTACCCCTTGTAAAGATAGATAAAACTATAGTTATAGCATAACAATGGGAATGAAATAAAACATATATACAGTACTGTGCAAATTACTTGGGACAATAGGAAAATGCAGTAACAAAGACACAACTAAAATATTTATTTGTTTAATAGTGTAGTTAATAATGAATGTGACACCCCTTAGCTTTAATTACTTCTTTCACCCTCTCAACCATTGATGCCACTAGCTTTCCACACATCTCCTTCACTTCAGGGTCGTGGTACCACACTTTCATGACACTTTCTATCATTTTGGTTTTCGTCGTGCAATCCATCTTAGATATGCGCGCTTTAATAATGGCCCACAAATTTTCAATGGAGTTTAGATCGGGTGAATTTCCTGGCCACTCCAATACCTTCAAATGTTGCTGGGTAAAGAAAATCTTAGCAAGCTTAGAATTGTGGCATGGAGCCAGATCCTGTTGAAATACCCCATCGCCGTTAGGAAACAGCTTCTGCAGTGTTGGGACCATTTTCGCCTCCAGAATGTCTATGTACTTTTTGCTGTCCATCATTCCTTCAATGGGGTGAAGCATCTGTGGCCCGGAAGCTGTGAAACATCCCCAAAACATGACCTTGGGTGGGTGTTTGGGGGATTGCTGGATGTGGCCGGATCGAAGAGGTTCTCCAGGCTTCGCTTGTCCCAACTAATTCGCACAGTACTGTATATATATATATACCACATATCTAGCGACCTTTGAGATCTCACGGAGTGCTCCCAAAATATTTTACCGCGTACCCCACATTGAGAACCCCTACACTAGACTATAGTATTGCTTCACACTAGTTTCTAGTGTTCTTTTTTCGAGTGAAACCTTTCATCAGAATATAGTGTTAGTTTCCACCATAAAATGGTGGTTCCTTAGCTGCATCATATTACGCTGCAACTTTACACTTCTGTTTTTTACAAGTGCAATTGGAGTACCCTGCTCTATACGCCAGTAAGCTGCATCTACTATTATATCTAAATTGTTTACCATTAAGTGTAGAAAATGAGGCCTTTAAATACAAGTGAGAAGGGACCATGTCGTGCATAAATAACGCCTCGCTCCCTATTGATATTTCGATCCAGTCTAATTTTTTTAACTTTCACACTTTACTAAATATTAACTAAGCAATATTACCTTGGCGATGAAGTTTTGTCTAATATTTTGTAGGGATTGGTAATCGATTTGAAAATACAAGCAAACATGGAGGCATATTAATTAACACATTTTTTCATTGAGGTACTTGTCTAGCTGTTTAGCATATCAGGTAGAAAAAGTATCGTGCACGATTAGGAAATATATATATACGCGTAACGGTATATACACGCAACACATCGATTTCGATTTCTTATTTCATTTAATTCTGAAATTCCCACTTATCTTTCTTGAGTTATATAAATTATTCTCTCTGTGCTTTCTTTAGGTAAAATATTCTTTTTTGCCCATGAAACCGTTCGGCGTATAATTCGGTTAACAATTTAAAATATATAGCGTATAATTCGGAAAAAACAAATTTAAAAGAGCGAAAATTTGACTTTTTTAGTTAGTAGATCGCAGTCACAACCTGCAATTGTTATCAAGATCTCCCTTATCGAGGATTTTGATGAGGATCCCTTATCGAGGATTTTGAAGATAACACCTGACAGAAGTACACCTTGATTTGAAACTTCGATCGAGGAGTCCAAAACGAGTCCAAATGTAGTTTTAAAAAAGGTTCAACATTGGATGGAAAAAAAACAATTAATAATTCAGAGGTGATAATCACCTGTAGATCAACGAGAAAGTTGATGTTAGCGAATAATGTTTTTTTTTTCCTTTGGCTACAAGCACTACGTTGTTAATAATAAGCAAACAGTAAATATTTGGATTTTTTTTGTTGTGTTATTTTACCTCTGAGCGGCACTTTTTTGCACACCATGGGCTAAATGGCCAGGTCACATAGACACCGAAGGCTCAGAGAAGGTTGGGGGAGAGGACCCACTGGAAGAGCTGTATGGGAGCCAGATGGTAGCCTCCCGTCAAGGCCATCCAGCGTGTTCTTTAACGTGCACAGGGTATGGCTCTCCCGCACACGGGGCCACGGCTTAACGTCCCATCCGACGGACGGCGGCCTTTCCTAAGCCCATCGGTGTCCCCTACTGACCGGGGGCAGGGCGGGGAATTTTGCGGAGATAAATCTCAACGCTGACCCAGCTGGGACTCGAACCTGGGAACTACAGATTACGAGCCTGGCGCGCTACCGACTGAGCCACCCCCGCCCCATAAATATTTGGAAATCATTACAGATATTGATATATACATTAATGTTATTGCCAGTGTTTCGTAACCAAAGGAGTCACACAAGAGCTTGATTCCTCAAATTCGGCATATTAAGTTAAAGATCTGAGTGTAACGGAGATAAAGGCGTCGGTTAAAATAAACCGGTCGTTTTAAAGTTTTATACTCCCCTACCAAAATATTAGAGTTTTCATGTTATGTCAATGACAATCTAAATTATAAGCTCTATAACTTTTAAAATATGCCCTTAATAGAAAAATGTGATTAAAGAAAAATTAAAGATCACAATCAAATCTATTTAAATCTGGATTTCAAACAATATTTGATTGCGTATTCGAAGGGTTATGGAAGCTGGAATATTGAACACTTAATTATATTATTTTATATAAACTATTGATAATTGTCAAATATTGAAATAATCATTACGGAAACTTCTACAGTGCATATTTATTTAATTAAATTATTTGAAACAATACTTATCATTTAAGCTTTAATTAAGTCCTGAGGTAATTCGTATGATGCATTCCTGCTGCGAAATATTTTTGCTTCCATAACTCTTGAAATACTGAACGAATATTGTTAAAAATCGAGATTAGATTTGATTATGAACTTTAATTTATCTTCAGTCACATTTATCCATTAAATCCGTATTTTAAAAATTATAATCTTCGAAGTTAGGTTCTCATTCACATAACATGCAAATTCTCTAATAGTTTAATAAAAAAGCACAATTCGCAAAAAAATATAACATAACCGTGGCTCCAAACAAGATTTAGCAATTTGAACGTGAACAGTTACACTTACACGAAAAATTGCTTGAGTAAATTAAATGGATTAATTACATTTGGAGAAATTCAAAACGATGAATTTAATTGATAAGGATAAAATTGATAATTAATAAATTTATTGATAAGGAAATAATAAATTTATTGATTGATTGATAAGGAATAAAGGACTTAAGGGTTCCAATTACACAATGACACTGAAGAACGAGATACGCGTAGATTATGCTTCCTCATTTCTCAAATGCTGAAATCAAACATTTTTTCCCTAAATAATTAAATGAAAGTTACCCTCGAAATGTAGTTCAGTTCGTACTGTTAAATTAAAACTACCTATAGAGTTTTGTAGATTTATAATCGCAATGCAGTTATCATTAATCATCATCATGATATTCATTTTTTGATTCTCTTGGCCGTTGGCCGTGCCTGAGTAAGTGTCATTTACACAATTTTTATTAATGAGCATCTGTTAAATATTGCTCTTATCACTCAGACAAAAAACTGATGTCGGAAATAATTAATTGGGTTTGGAAAGGAAGACTGAAAAGCAATTGCAATAAATCTAAATTACACAATGTCCCACATCAAGATGAAATGTAATTTCATCTTGAAAAATATATTTTGTAAATTAGAATCTGTACAATGAAAAAAATTTTATTGAATACTTATAATCACAGCTGGTAATTAACAGAAATCTATAAAATTAGGTTATCTTAATTACTTTTTAATTAAGCAGAAAAATATTAAATTCTTAAAGCCTCTTGTCTCCGTTAGAATCTTGGTGGATGTGGAGGTATCACTCGGATTCATCCACGTATCTCTCAAGGCCATTAAAATTTCATCCAAGTCTCGGTACATTGAAGAAGAAGGAAAAGAAAGAGACTTTATCTTAGCATGTTTTGCATGGGAAAATCCTGCACATGTTGAATAGAAAATATGCTCGATAGCTATTGATAGGAAGTTCCACTTTAACCATCCCCTTCTAAAAGCACTGCATTCTTTGTAAACTGAGCATCTAACCCACGCTGAAGCCAAAAATGTTTCTTCAGGAATAAAACGACTCAATTCAAAAATTCCCTCGAGTTCTTACGAGAATAAATTTGTTAACAAATACGACACAGGGATTCTGCTCTTGAAATAAAGAAATAGGAATTATGGTTCAATCAATGGCAAATAAAGATTATTTCTATGTAGACTTTAAATCAGGGTCGGCGTGAGACGGGTTCAGCGCGTTCCCCGGAACACGACCCCGCGGTCCACGAAAAGCTCATCGTAAAAAACGACGCCATTTTCCTATCTTTAACAGAGCAGCCGACACAATGTATCCTCGTTCTTCTAGTTCCACGTCCCACCACTAGAGCGCATGTCAGTTATTTTCCAAGCCCAATAGCAAATCCAATCGCAGAATCTGCTAATCGATGACTATTTTTTCAATAGAAAGCGAAATAGCGAAATCGGTCAATTTTGATGACGTAATTAAAGATTTTGCAGCGGAAAAGGCGAGAAAATTATGTAATATTTATAATATACTCGGTGTTCCTATAAGTTGAATGTAGATATGTACCACACTTTATACTTATAATAAATATTTTATTATTTTAAAATTTAGAAGTACATATAAATCCTTTTTTTTTGGCTCCGCACAATTTTGGAACCCGGCCCCGCAAAAATTCACGCCGGCCCTGCTTTGAATTCAGGAAAGAATCCGGCACGTAAACACGTAAACGGCAAACTCCTTTTTTTTTGCCAAATTATTTCTGGAATTGTGGTTTTTTCGTTTTTCAAAAGTAAACTTCCGCATTTTGCATTTGATTAAGAAATGATGATTTTGCAGATTAAATTTAAATCATTTTATGTCCGCTTGCTTTTCGAATGTCAAATGACAATGAACATGGTAAATTTTCTGGCTAAGAGTTCGAACAGTTGATCATTTTTATTTTATCCAATTTCCCTTTTTTGTGAAAAGATTTCGTTTTCAAACATTTTGGCTTAGTTTCAAAAAATGCCAGTGGCTTTAGAAACTCTAAAACTGGGCTACCCAACCCAACTTAGCGAAGAACCAGTCGGAAAAAAAATCTATATTCTTAAAAAAACACAGGAAAAATTGTGTATTTCAAAACGAAAAAATTTTCCTAAAGAGTAAAAAAGTATTGTGGAAAAAAGTATATTTTTAAGTAATGAAGAAAATATTTTTATTACAAAATAAGCATTGTTAATGAGTAATATGAATATTCAAAATCTTTTACTTATGCACCTTAAAACATTTGGTCAAAATAAAGTAAAAAAAAATGAGCCAGGTTCGGTATAGTGACAATTTGTCTTATGTGCCCAAATTGTTTTGCAATAAGCCGTGGTTGGCCAAGTCTGCTCTGTTATTAATATTTTAAAAAGATCCAGGAAAACTAATAAAAATCATTTTCTTCTAATTTGACAATCCATGCTATGCACATAAATATTATGCGAATATTTTCCTTCAATAAAATCGCTGATAAAAGGAGACAAAGAAAGAAAATATTTTTGTATTCACTCAGATTTTAATTACAAATCACTGAAAGCCATTGTATGAGATTTGATTTGAACTGTGTGAAATCTCACGCATCTTTATTTAAATGTCTTTTAAATTATGTAATTTGAATATCAGTAGAAAAAAAAACTTTCATTTATGGCCTTTGTGTCCCTTTTTGTTCAAGACGAGACCATTTATTTTCATTTTTAAATGGCATTTTTCTTAATTGATTGCGTTGCCTGTAGTATCAAAAGAACGGTTTTCAAATCGTTCTGAGATAAAGAAAAAACATTTGTTTTAATAAGAAAATGATTGCTTCTTTCAAACATATTATCCCTTGTTCATCGAGTGAAGCAGAGATGCGAAAAAACAGACGAATTTGTCTTGATAAGAAAATAATTCCACGCTTAGTGAAGTGTGATTTGTTATCTCATAGTAGCATACATTTCTGTCTTTTGCTTTCTATTTATGTCCAATGAAGCCATCAATATCTTTATGATTTGATTTCTTTGTCTGCTGTCTGATGCAAGATTTCTTTAAGAAGAAAATTGCAGAATATTTTTCTTCTCTTCATCTTCTTCGATTTCATTTTATCATCTTAAGGCTAATTTCTATTCATAATCAAACTGTTTAAATGATGCTTTCAGATTTTAAAAATATTACTTAAAGAAAGATATAAATTGTTTTTGTATTGTTCCTGCTTTCAGAAACTTTTAATGAGTTCAAAAGAGGTGCAATGTTCAAAAAAGTGAATGAACACCAACCAAAAATTATTTATTCGAATGGTTTAATTTTTGCAATAATCAATACCAATATTTATGATTGTCAAAAACCCGCAATGAAAGCAAATTTATTTTAAGGATTTGCCAAAATATTCGAAGAAATTGTGACAGAGTAATATGCAAAATTTTCTCCATTCATACTTTTGAAAATGCTGATTATGGCTCTATTTACTGCATAAAAAAAAAGCTAAGATTTCTTTTCAGTCTCTCCCTCTCTCTTGTTTGGAGATCAGGGTTGTCGTAACTCTGGTTTAAAAGTTTATTTTGCCATTGAGAATTCTTTATCTTAAAAATCTAAAATTATTTACTCGAGCTGGATTTTTTAAGATCCTATCATACTTCTTTCCGAAATGATTAAAATGAAGAAAAGATTTAATTAGTTGCGAAATAATTTGTATTCTCTTTCTGTTTTCATTATATTCATACCCACTCAGCGACCACTTTAATAGAGACATTTCCATGTTATGTCAATAGTAATTCTAATACAGATACTTCTTAAATAAGCTTTTTAGTAAAAAATATGAAAGTATCAGCTTAAAGATCCAATTTCAAGATCTCAATCAACTTTATTTCTATCTGGATTTCCAACAGTAGACGTTCAGTATTTTGGAAACTGAAACATTTAAAGTGGTAATTCTGAACAGAAATAAAGTTCACAAATTCTTGAAAAATTAACATATTTGTTAGGCCAACTGCAAGAAAATATTCTTACACGTTTTAGTAAAGTTTATTATAACGGTTATTGCTTTCGTTTTAACTTGTTTTTATTAATTTTTCAAAGCAATTATTTAAGCTGGCATTGTTGCTGTTAAATATCCTTACTTCCGTAACTCTCTAAATACCGAGGGTGGGGGTGGTTCAGTCGGTAGCGCGCCAGGCTCGTAATCTGTAGTTCCCAGGTTCGAGTCCCAGCTGGGTCAGCGTTGAGATTTATCTCCGCAAAATTCCCCGCCCTGCCCACGGTCAGTAGGGGACACCAATGGGCTTGGAAAGGCCGCCGTCCATCGGATGGGACGTTAAGCCGTGGCCCCGTGTGCGGGAGAGCCATACCTTGTGCACGTTAAAGAACACGCTGGATGGCCTTGACGGGAGGCTACCATCTGTCTCCCAAAAGCTGTTCCAGTGGGTCCCCTCCCCCAACATTCTCTGTGCCTTTGGGGTGCTTGTGACCTGGCAATTCAGCCCATGGTATGCAAAAAAGTGCCGCTCAGAGGTAAACAACCACCCACTCATGCTTAGTAGTTCAAAAATGGAACCAATGCTGAAAAACCTTTGGCTTGAAAAAACGAAACCTGATATTCGCGTACCTGAGCTCGATAGAGTAACTTTGCTCTAAATTTTCAGGAAGGTTTTTTTTTTATCTTTTAATTCTTTCAGATATGCAAATATATTGAATGAACATTATAACTAAGTAGAAGCTATCTTTTAGAGAAAGGAGCGCAGCCGTTTCCGACTCTACCATATCAATAGATATTAGAAATAAGTTCGGGTTCAGAATAATTAAAATTTCAAATATTTCTTGTAACTGTGAAAAAAAAATAAGTAAAAATATTTTTGATTATAATTTCAATCTTTTAATCAATCTTTAATAATTGAATGGCTCTTTGCGCTTGACGTTACCCACGAACTTCCGGTTTCTGCTAGTATTTCAAATATTTTTCGTTCCAAATAGATGAAACATTTTATTATTTCCATAAAAGGATTATAAATAATATTATAAGAATAAAATAAATGATTAGAGGCATGCTGATCTGTATAAATGTCTTTTGATGAGTCAGATAATTTTTTTCCCTAAATCAGGCCCAAAAAACAGGGTTCGAACTCATCTTTAATCTGAAAGTAGTTCTCAAAGAAAGGATATGAACAATATTCAAAGCTGCTCTGAGAAACTAAAAAATTGTAAATTAAAGCAATTTATAATGTTAATATATCTAACTGAAAAATGTCAATCAAACATATATAGTCTTTTTATTTATTTCACTATAATTTGTTTCAGCTATCGATGTTACACAATCTCTTAAAGAATAGTTTATACTGACTAAATTTTGTATATTAATCATGTGAAATTAAATAAACACCCCCTCAAGCATCTGCTTGCCACAGAGGTCTGACAGGAACCTGTCAGTTTATACGCCATAGTAGAAAGTCTGTGAGGAGGGCGGGACTTCAGCAGAAACACAAGAAACATCCATACCTTATCCAGGGCTCGAATCCTGTTTCCCTTAGATCAGTGGCCAAGCGCGCTAACCGCTCGGCCACGAGACGGCTTGTGAAATAGATTAATAATCATTTCATTTGTTAATTTTATTAATCACTATAACAGAATATATAAACGATGTTTGGATGTTTATTGTCTTTCTGCTGAGGTCCCGCCCTCATCACAGACCTTCTACTAGGCCGTAGTAACCGACAGGTGCCTGTCAAACCTCTGTGGCAAGCAGATGCTTGAGGAGGTATTTATTTTATTTCACATGATTAATGTACAAAATTAAGTCAGTATAAACTTCTCAAATGTTGTTTAGCCTTCCTATTATTCCATCTACTACACTATTCTTCAAGACACTGTATAACGTCGATAGATGAAACAAATTATAGTGAAATAAACAAAGGGACTATTATATATGTTTGATTAAAACAATTTACATATATCATTTAATTTATAATTTCTGTACAGACTTTCGCATTATTTACTTTTTCATTCTGAACCATTAACGTAGTAACAACTGAAGCCTGGTATTGCCTGAAACCCAATAATGAAAGAAATCAACTTTGAATTTTAGCAGTGTAAGTAAAATTGTTAATTCGTACTCGGGATAAATATCCAAAATGCACTGAAGGGTGAAACTTTACCTTGGAACATGTTTTTTCTCCCATTCCAAGTGTCCTATGTCGATAATATCTTTTCTTTATGATTTTATCTAAAATCTAACTAAATCATTGCTGGCGTAAAAATGTTGTATTAGTGTTTATTTTTTGTGCTTATATTAGAAATTATTGCAAACAAAATACACTTTTAAGATCGGAATTATTTTAAACATCTGTATCAACAGTTTGTTAAGATTTTCTTAACCAAAGAAATGGCAAAGTTCTTTAGCTAAATTCAGCAGCGCGTGTAAACAGACAGCACTTACAGAACTCTGCTGCATCTATTCCTGCCAGAAATTCTGAATATTCCTTCAGTTTAAAAAAACTGAAATTGTTTACAGGAAAACACAAATAAGTACGGTAAAAACACACTTTTAAATATTTGTACACGCTTTCATTCTCTTTTCTTAACTTTCAAAAATTAAGTTTTAATCAACATCTTTCAAAAAATCCTTATACGTAGATTAACCTGAAATATCCTTGGCTTAGAAGCCCATTTAATATATCACTTGTTCTTTCCCACTAAAAAAAATCCTCAATATACCATAGACTACGGTGTTCGGCCAGGCAGTGAATTTTTTTTTTCTCCAAACATATCTAACACAAACAACAATTACTACATTGATAACTGAAAGTCAATTCTAATATCATGCTATTGACATTGTCTGTCTACTCATCGAAACCTGGATTTTTCAATTTACCCATAGGAAATATTTTCTTTTAAAATCTGTTACTCTGACTAAATAATTATAATAGTGATTGTGCCTAAATAATCCTATAGCAGTATAAGATGTAACAATATACAGAATTAATAAAGACAAGTTTGCAACAGTAGTTATTGCAATAATAACAGAGGAAGAAGTTGTGAGTAGTAGTAGTAGTGCTTTTTAGACCAATGTAGTAAATTGTCTTAGTAGTTATATTAATGCTAATTTGTAATCCCTGGTCTGTGATCAACAGTCTGCTGTTTTTCTGTCAGTCAGGATTAGCTCTTCTCTGCTAACTAACTTTCCTTTGCTAACTAAATGCTCTCGTGAACAATAATCTACGCTGTAGTCTACATTTAAATATCTAAAGTTTTATGTCATTTCTCGTGCTCACAGAATATTCTGAACTATGATTTCAAGTAGATTTCCTACTTGAATATCTATATCAATCTAAAATTAATAAATATTAAGTCATAAAGTAATTATTTAGAATTACGTATTATTAAAATTATGATAAAGGTATATATTACAAATTGCATGACACATGTGTAAATTCTTTTTCTAGTAAGATTATTGTAAGTTATCCACCAACATCACGGCAAATTGGGTCATTCTTACAAATGCGAATCTTAAAACTGTTGAGAACTATAAAGATTGCATAATTAGAAACTAATTTAATTACTGAAATGTACGTTTGTTGAAACCATGTTTTGTTTAAATTCTTTGCCTATCTTCTTCATTTACTATATAGCCTTTTAACCCAATTATTTCACAAAAAAAAATCGGATAACGTTAAGAAAATCATGCTCAATAGAAATACTAAACTATAAAGGTTCCATTGTATTTACTGTGTTTTGTTGAAATCTTTGCCTTTCTCTTTTCCTTACTATCTAACCTTGACAGGGATTTGTAGCTAGAAATTTAGTGCCAAAGATTTAGGTTAAGTTAAGAGCGATTCCAACTCACCTGACATAAAGTATTTTCATTGATCTTTCCTTTCTGACCAAGAAAAAGTAAGCCCAGTCGTCCAAGCGGACCTGCCCCGAGCGTCGCAATCAACCCATCCTCAGCATCAGCTCCTGGTCCTCTGTCTCCCAATGCTGCTGCTGGCTCGAACCTCGCTCCAGCCAAACCAGGAACCAAGCTGAACACCATCGTAGACATCACCTTGTCACCGACCTTCCAAATGATCCAAGAGGAAGAGAATCGAGCCGCTAGCCCAAGACCTGGGTCTCGAACCCCACCGAGTGTTCCTCGACCTGCTGCAGCCACAGCTGCTACGGCATTCAAGCCACGAGTCTTCAGTCCGTCTTCAGATGAGGAACGCATCAATGCTTTCGGTTCATCTCGGGAATATATCCATCAATCAGGAAGTTTCAGATCTTTGATGGCTAACTTGGCAATGGCTGGCCAAGAGTTTTAATGTTGTCAAAGTTTTTTTCTTTTTTCTGATGTACATCTGCCACTTTTCGATGTGTGTGTGTGTGTATCTGGGTGTGCGCATTTTGTGCTGTCGAATATACTAAGCAGTATATGATAGCAGAACTGCTGTAGATTTGCTTTTCTAAAAGAAAAAATTGGCACAGAAGGCAGAATGCGCCCCTTTCTTCATCGCTGTCTATTTGCTATGCTATATTCATGAGCAGCTGAAAAAAAAAATGTTGATGCTAGCCAAACTGTGGCGTTTTCTAACTTCTACTTGTGTAAACCCGATGACATGAAGTGAAATGGATAAACGAAAATGGAAATAAACAGTCTCTTGAAGTGCCAAAGTTTCAGTTGCTTTTACATTGCAAAAAAAGTACACGTCGTAACTTACAATGCATAAACACACTCGAAAGTTTAATTTTTCTATATTTTGAAATAGTACACTTAACATTGCTCACCAAATTGCGTTTGAAGAACGACAGCGGTTTTCTTTTTATGATGGCTGTTCAACAAGTACAGTACTGTGCAAATTAGTTGGGACAATAGGAAAATGCAGTAACAAAGACACAACTAAAATATTTATTTGTTTAATAGTGTAGTTAATAATGAATGTGACACCCCTTAGCTTTAATTACTTCTTTCACCCTCTCAACCATTGATGCCACTAGCTTTCCACACATCTCCTTCACTTCAGGGTCGTGGTACCACACTTTCACGACACTTTCTATCATTTTGGTTTTCGTCGTGCAATCCATCTTAGACATGCGCGCTTTAATAATGGCCCACAAATTTTCAATGGGGTTTAGATCGGGTGAATTTCCTGGCCACTCCAATACCTTCAAATGTTGCTGGGTAAAGAAAATCTTAGCAAGCTTAGAATTGTGGCATGGAGCCAGATCCTGTTGAAATACCCCATCGCCGTTAGGAAACAGCTTCTGCAGTGTTGGGACCATTTTCGCCTCCAGAACGCCTATGTACTTTTTGCTGTCCATCATTCCTTCAATGGGGTGAAGCGTCTGTGGCCCGGAAGCTGTGAAACATCCCCAAAACATGACCTTGGGTGGGTGTTTGCGGGATTGCTGGATGTGGTCGGATCGAAGAGATTCTCCAGGCTTCGCTTGTCCCTACTAATTCGCACAGTACTGTAACATCCAATGGTGTGTGTCAGAAGAAAATAACAAGTACAATGAACCTTCGATTTAATATACTAATAGTGGATGGGGAGGGGTCCTTTAACGCCAAATGTTTTTATAGGGTGATCAAAAAGTCACGCAATAAATTAAAGATGTACGGTTTTATTCATAACAAATGTAAATTACAAAACACAGTTGAAATATAAAGCATGCTGGAAATGACTACCATCTTTTTTGAAACATATATTAATTCTTTCTTGCAATGTTTTAAATGCACGTTTCAATAGTTTGTCAAATTTAATTGGGTTGTGCGACTTTTCAACATGTCAATGCACAGAATATATAACCATATCTTATAATAATCAACGCAGTGGATTAGAACACAAAAAAATACATGTATAAGACGTGTATTAATATGTTTAAAGGTGTTATGCGCAGACTAATACCTGAAATATCAATAAAAATACTAAACAATATCATACACTAAAGAGAAAAACTGATTTTGAGTCTGACAGCTGTCATACTCCCGTTTTAACATGCAATTTACCAACAAAAAAGGTTCCATAATTCAAAGTGTAACTCATCTGCATTAGCAAAGGATGACGTCGAGATCATTTCCATACTTATCCTGTGGCCTGATATTAAGCTTTCAGGTGTATAGCATAGGCCTGCATTTTTCCCAGGAGCGACTGCCCTGACAAATCAGTGCCATAAGCATTGCAAATCTGAAAGTCTCCTCAATTTGGTGCACTTAAAGATTCTTCAAATGTCCTCTTGCTCACTGATAGAACGCTATCATATATTTAAGAGCGAATTGCTGCTTTTACTGAACAAAAAGAGATGAAACTAGTTTGGCCTGGGGCAGACGGTTGCTGTCTGTAAAAATCGAAATCGGTAAAATCGAGGTATTACTGTAACATGAAAGCAACGAAATGCATATCAATCTGTCGCAAATAGGCAACTGTCTTGCGAAGCGACGCAGTGGGCATTATAAAGCAATGTGGTAATGGATAGCGTCAATTGAATGTAATGACTCTTAAGAAACAAGATCTCTTAGGAGATTCGTGCAGAAATTAAGCTTTTTGGTACAAAAGTGGATTGGGTTGGGTTGTTTTACCTCTGAGCGGCACTTTTTTGCACACAATGGGCTAAATGGCCAGGTCACATGGACCCCGAAGGCTCAGAGAAGGTTGGGGGAGGGGACCCACTTGAATAGCTGTTGGGAGACAGATGGCAGCCTCCCGTAAAGACCATCCAGTGTGTTCTTTAACGTGCATTGGGTATGGCTCTTCCGCACACAGAGCCATGGCTTAACGTCCCATCCGACGGACGGCGGCCTTTCCAAGCCCATCGGTGTCCTCTACTGACCGTGGGCAGAGCGGGGAATTTTGCGGAGATAAATCTCAACGCTGACCCAGCTGGGACTCGAACCTGGGAACTACAGATTACGAGCCTGACGCGCTACCGACTGAGCCACTCCCGCCCCACACAAAAGTGGATGCAGACCATTAATGCACAATACGACACTTGAAGGGAAAGATCCCGAAGAAACGTCTTAGTTTGCTCATAAAAAGAAAGATACCTCTATGAGCAAACCAAGACGTTTCTTCCTACTACTCACGATAGAAGCCATCTGCATCTTCCTAAACTCCAAATCTCCCATTTGAGACAATGCAGCTGTTGAAGTGGTTTCCCGAAAGTGTTTCGATCATTTTCTATAGAACTTCCATCTGGAGTTGTGCCTAGCGACTTTCACCTATAATTCGGCAGGTGTGAAAAAAATCCTCCCATTCGCCTCCCGGACCCGAACACTTGTCTAATTGCTGCAAATGATTATTACTGAGGGTACTTTTCGGTTATCTCCGGTCACATTTTCTTGGCGACGAAAACTAAACACCAAAGTAAGCCAAGAACATCAACGACAATGTGTCGACGACCGGCATTATAAAAAAGCCCCCAAAACTGAAAAATCTCATTGGAGACAACACATACCAAAAAGCATGAAAATCGGAAACAGTGCACTTGCCGACCAAATTATAAAAAAGCCCCCAAAACTAAATGTCCTCGCAGACAACACATCACGAAAAACATGAAAATCAGAAAGTGTACTGCCGACCGAATTATAAAAAAGTCCCCGAAACTAAATAATCTCATCAGAGACAACAGGAAAAAAAAAACATCTTATAGCTCAAATAATCCACCCCTTAATTACTCATTAACCTTCCTGACTCCATCAAAAACTGCCATTTTTTCCAAAAAAAAGTCACCAAGAAAATGTGACCGGAGAAAACCGAAAAGTACCTTACTGAGTGATGTTCGTCCTTCGTAACATCCATCTGTTTGGATCACTGAACAACTTCGAGAGAAAACATTTCCATCTTGACGAAGGAAGTGACATGTACGTGAACCTTTGAGTGCAACATTGAGTTCTGATTTCTTCAAGGGATTGAACGGCTGGCTTATTGCTAGGACAAAATGTTAATCGAGTTGGCGCTATATTGTAAGAAACAAAGTTTTTCTGGTATTTTTTGTTATTGCGGACGTATATGTCGACGCACCCTCGAATATTTTTTTATTGGACAGCCTCGTATTGTTGTTTAAAAAAAAAGTGCTCTTTCTAAACTCCGAAACCTACAGGTTGGACTAAATCGTTTTCCCCTTGATGTTGTTGTTGTTGTTTAAACTTGGGAATATCCGGCCTTACTGTAAGGCCTCCCCACGTAAGGGGGCCTATTCAAACAGGCCATGTCACTGGTTTGGGGAATAAAATTTTGATCAATATTTCAAAAATGAGAATTGAATAAATTAATGTACATAAAATAAGTTTTGTGAATTTAAAATGGGGTGGGTAAGAATTTAGAATTCGCCACATCCCGATCGAAAGCTGCAAAAATTTAGCATCTCCTGCTCAATGAGCAAGAGAAAAAAGGCCAAAAGTCAATAAAAGAAAAGAAAGAAATATAATTTTGAAAATAAAAATAAAAATATGGCACCGCACTTTAAATAGGGGAGAGAGAGAGGAAGAGAGCCTAAAAGAAGAGGTTAAAAGTAAAACATAAGCCTAATCGAAGAAAACATTCAATAGCCAGTTCATCGAATGAAATGTTAAGCCGCGGTTAGCGTACAAATCTGTGTTTGTTTAATTTGTGCGCACGCTATTTAGTATTAAAATTATCTTGACAAAGCTCCTCAACTGTCCTTAGAAACTCTCCAGTAATTTTACTCTTTGTGGGGAAAATAAAGTTCCCATCAGAGCTAAATAAATTAAGCAACACAGCCAAATTTCTGATAATTATTGCTGGATATGCTACCGAATGTCAGCAATGCCTTTGAACATTAAAGTATCTTAATCTCCTTACGAGTTGGTTTAAATTACATCTCCTTTTACACTATGACATTCAGTAATGATATAATCGTTATGAAACACAGGAATAAATCCCTTAACTACTCTTATTCAATTACCCTATTTACACAATTGCTTTATCCTAGAAACATTAACGCAATTTAAACTCTCAGAGTTATGTTTAATGGCTGTTCAGGAGACATATTTATCGAAACCACAGGCCACTAATGATAAATCAATACTGATACAAAACAGATATCAAGTAAAGCCGACTCCGAAGATTATTGTGTCCCCATTAATAAATAATTATTGATTTACTACAGCCATATTAATTTTAATCTGATTTCTGAGCCAGTAGGCCGGTATCTACGTTTCTGGCAAAGACAAGGGAAGAATATGCTTACTTTACGTCACTTCCAGGAGACGCCATCTTAGGAGACGGGATTTTAATGTTGTTGCCAGCTCCAGAATAAGAATAGGAAACGGGATTTTAATGTTGTTGCCAGCTCCATAATACGAATAGGAGTCTACCTTCTGTACTACAATGGCTTAAGATAACAGAGTTAAAATATATAATTATTAACTGAAAAATTTGTGTTTTCTCCATTCTCATTTCTCAGAAAATATTTTAAATGTCAATCATAGAGCGCTTTTGTGTTTCAAAAACATGGTCGGGGGGGATTTACGAGCCTCCTAAAAAATTAGATCCATCTCTCCTTTTCTCAATTACCACTTTTGCGCCATTTAGTTTCACCACTGATCATCACTTTGTAATTGTACAAAATTCTACAACCAAGTGGCAACACCGACTCTGAGCAGTTACGCTTCGACAGTTCTCTTAGCTAAGGCAAATGACTTATCAGTCACCTTCGAATCAGCCAATGAACTATGAGAACTGTAGAAACGTCAACCTATGTGCCTGAATTATTCGCAGTATTATTCCTTTGATAAATTCTAAAAGCATGTCGTAATATTTTCTTTGTGATCTTTATTTTGCACTTAAGAGAATATTTTTTGAAACCTTTGTGTGTTTTACGAGAGAAGCATTACCTGAAAGAAATAAAAAATGTCACTATTTCTGATATAAAGAATGGCAACACCGTAAGTGCCTTTTATGAAAGCCTGTTGCACGTGTAGAATTAAAAAAGTATTCTGTTGAATGAATATTAGTAGACGTGTTATAATTGCCATAAAATGATTCTATCCGCTTTAAGAGCATAGATTTAACTACTTTTAATAGGTTTATAAATAATTTACACCATTTTCCGCCGAACTTAAGTCAATAAAATAAAAGCAGAAAATGTTTATTAACCGTTTATTATTTAGTAATTTAATTGTTGATTAAATGAAAATTTATAGCACTTAGCTATGGTAACGTTTCCTACTCAAAGTAGATTTTTTTTAGCAATTTGCTATATCACAACTTCGTGTTTTACTTATACGAAATAAGTTAACGGAAATATTTTGTTAATGTTATATCTGATCGTATTTAGAGAGATAATAATATTTACGCCCTGTAATACAAATAATTGTAGAAACGCTTTGAATATTGAAATTTGTTCGGATATTTTTCTTATTATTCTCGTAGCAACCCAGCGAACATTTCTTTTCAGTTAAATAAAAGAATCAGAAAAATATTGAAATCAAACCCATACACGAAATTCGATAATTTTAAAGTCTCTTTCAAGTTGAATCAAACATCTGAAATCGATTACTACATTGGTTTCCCATAACTTTCAACTCCGTGTCATGGCAATGCGAAACTAACTTCGAAGCCGTGCAACTTTTAAAATATTCGTTTTATGGAAAAAGTAGCTGAAGATCTCAATCAAATCGATCTAAATATCAATTTTCCAATAATATTCGCTAAGTATTTAAAAGGTTATGGAAGTTTAAATATTTATAGTTCCCCATTGACGCAACATGCGATTATATAGCGTAACATTTAGTCACCAGTATAGTTGAGAGAGAAAAAACGGACACGAGCATGGACTTCTGAAAGTCCAATTTGTAGTTTTAGTATGAACCCTTTCAGTCATTTATTATAGAAGTAGATAGTATTTGAGCTAGAATGAGTAAAGTATATATCTGTGTTATAATTTAAGAAAATAATTATCATCTATCAGGGCCTGATCTAGGGGGGAGAAAGGGGGCCATGCCCCCCCACTCTTTTGGGAATCCTAGTAAGGGTAATGGAGGCAAAAAATAATTAAACTTATGCACATTTCACGCATCTTTCAAGAAAAGTTTTCAAGACATCTAAAAATGGAGGGTGAAATGTTATACTGCAATAGAAATCCAGTCTCTTCCCCCCATTTTATTCTAAATCCGGGTCCTATGACGACTAACTGCTGCTTATGACGACTAACGAAACATACGAAATCCATTGAATTAAAAATATTGATCAATTCATACTTAACAAAAAACATAATTAAATGAACTATGTAAACAATACTCAGACTGAATGCTAAAAGAAAATTCTTTATCCGTGTACATGATACTTTAAAAAAGTTTTTTGTTATACATGTGTGTCTTTTGCTGTAGTGTAATGAAATGACAATCACAAAATCTTTTTCAGTCGCCATTCAAGGTGAATGATCAATTTCATTGTTGCAAAAATAAAACACTTTCGTTCAGAGAAGTTTTTATTTATTTCATAATTTTTTGATTTAACATTTCACTTATTATATTTATCAGCGATATGAAAATCAATTCCATTTAATAGTAATAAGATTCCGACAGGCAATAATGATCTAGATGGTGTTTGTGGGAAGCGGGGAGCAGAAAGGATTCTGATCAGCGATCTGGAACTCGAAATTATTTATTTGTTTTTTTATTTAATAAAATGGAGGAAGAGATATTAATCTGAAGCAATATTTGTTTTATTAAATGTAGATATAATGTATTTTTTTCGGTTAAATTAATATTAAATCGTGCCTGATACCATATTTTTTAATTATATCAATATCCCGGTTTTTCATCGAGATTGCGTTTCTGGAAAACGCAACGCTGCAAATCTAATTATTATTTCCAAGAATAATTAATTAAAATATCCGAGAAACTTTCTAGCACTCCATTATTCCTGTACGCTAAGTTTCATGTTTCGTTAATAATAGAGTACTCAGTAATTTTTTAAATGAGCTTTTTATATATTTTATATGCTTTTTTTATTAATGGAAATAATAATTACCAATTATCGAAGGCCATCAATGGTCCTTAATGGCCGAGAACAGGGTGAGGAATTTTGCAGAGAAAAATCTCAACGCTGGCCCAGGGGGGACTCGAACCTGGGAACTGCAGATTACGAGCCTGGCGTGCTACCGAGTGAGTCTTCCCCCCCCCCCAAGTGTCAGGGAGTGTGTGTATACGTTGTGTGGGGTAGGGGACACACTTCAAAAAATTTGCAACTTTCGAATCAAAAAAATATGCATGCAACAGGTTAAATAAATTGAATTACAGAAATGAATATGTAGAAAATTTAATATGCATTATGTAAACTTGCATATACTGAAAAATAAAAAAAATTACTTATAAATGGAACTGTCTTTCCATTTTACTGTTATGATGATGAACATAAGATATTGACGCAACTAGTGCAGTCGCTCAAAAAAGTATCCGAACACTACGGTTGATTACAGAATTAAGAAAAAATATCTGGCAACGATTTTTTTTTAGAAATAGTGATCTGGCAACTTTCGTGTCACGTGACACGAGATCAGATACTTTTTTGAGCGACTGTGCATTACACTGATTGTGAAATATTTTACTGAATAAAATGTTCGAAAAGAAATCAAGTTTTGGTTGTTTTGAGGCCCTCGTGAATCTCGAGGCCCTAGACGAGGGGGCGAGGGTGGCTCAGTCGGTAGCGCGCCAGACTCGTAATCTGTAGTTCCCAGGTTCGAGTCCCAGCTGGGTCAGCGTTGAGATTTATTACCGCAAAATTACCCGCCCTGCCCACGGTAAGTAGAGGACACCGATGGGCTTGAAAAGGCCGCCGTCCGTCGGATGGGACGTTAAGCCGTGGCCCCGTGTGCGGGAGAGCCATACCCTGTGCACGTTAAAGAACACGCTGGATGGCCTTGACGGGAGGCTACCATCTGTCTCCCAACAGCTGTTCCAGTGGGTCCCCTCCCACAACCTGCTCTGAGCCTTCGAGATCCATGTGACCTGGCCATTTAGTCCATTGTGTGCAAAAAAGTGCCGCTCAGAGGTAAAACAACCCAACCCGAGACAAGCCCCTCATGTGCATATGCGGCAATCAGCTACTGCACGAAAGGAACAAATCGTCTGCCTGTTCATAAAGATATTGTCTTTTAACAATATATACAGTCATCCGTATGAATAAGGTCCCCAATGGGGGGCGAAATTTTGCTACTTGTTTCATTCATACCGCTTTAGTAGTAGAAAGTTTAATAGTAATCAGCTTTTTAATCATAAAAACACTTACACAAATATTGAAATTCCCGTTAAATAATTGTTAAAATACATACACAATATATATCGAATACAAATTTTAGGCAAACAATTTATAACATCATCAATTCACTCGGGTAAATCTCATCTGTGAGGAACTTACAATAGTCATTTACGGAAGTAAAATAAACCGCAACCACCAAAAGAAGAAATAATATAAATTGAAGCATGCATTTCTTCCTAAATGCATTTTAAAAAGCGAAAAAAGCTAAAGCGTACCGAAAAAAAGAGCTAAAGCGTACCGATGATGAAATCCGTCAATGAATTCGTATTCACTTCAACGGAAGATAGGGCGCAGGCAATTTTTGTTGATTGAATAAATCGGTTTTGTCGTCCTTTCTCCCTTTGAAGTGAGTGCGGACTGAGTGAGTGATTTCACCCTCTGTAGGTTTTGCTTTCATTTCTTACTTTTTACGGCGAGGAAATAGGAATGCTTCATTTTCACGTTGTCTTTTTACTTTGTCACTAAAAACCTATTTTTGGAACTGTCACCATTTACTTTCGACTCGTAAAGGTCGATACCCATTCTCTCTCTCTCTTTCTTGGGGAAAATTTATGGGAGCATGATTCTGAGGTAAGCCATGACGTTGTCATAAGCTTTAATTTTAGATCTTTTCCGGGGTCAACCACCGTAAAATTTCTGCCCCTTATTCGAGGTCCCTTATTCCCTTATTCAAAATTGGAACTTTCCCACGACAGTCAACACTCACATGCTTTGACATCTAACTGTTGTCACTCGTGTTCGAAAGATATAGCGGAAGAACGATTTTAACATTCTCCCATTTTTTTAAGGGAGAAGAAATAACAATTGGTAAATTTTTATTGACTAGGACACTCTCCGTATCACAAATTTTATTCGAAGCATAACTCATTGAGATCAATGAAGAGCCTGAAAAAATACGGTGAAATGAGGCCCAGATCTAGAAGAAAATTATATGGGGAGGGGAGGGGCAAGCTGTGGCCCCGTGTGTGGGAGAGCCATACCCTGTGCACGTTAAAGAACACGCTGGATGGCCTTGACGGGAGGCTACCATCTGTCTCCCAACAGCTGTTCCAGTGGGTCCCCTCCCCCAACCTTCTCTGAGCCTTTGGGGTCCATGTGATATGGCCATTTAGCCCATGGTGTGCAAAAAAGTGCCGCTCAGAGGTAAAACAACCCAAACAACCCAACGTTTGTTTAAATATGTCCCCTAAATGCAAATAAAATACAGAAGAATCTAATAAATACTGCACCCTCTGGATCTAGCACTAGCCTGATTTCGGAAAATTCCGGGGTTTTTTTTCAAGTGCTGCTTAACTCTCTCCAGTACTCTATGTGCCGTAACATGTACAAACACGCCGAAAATGAACAAATACCCCGTAGCATGTACAAAGGCAATTGGATATGACTTGTTTGACTGTTTGCAAATTGCTTCTAGATTTCGCGAATATGATGTGAAACGATGCTTTCACAGTTTCATTACGGGATATTGTTGCAAACATTCCAAAATGTACATTTTTTAACATATGCTGGATTTTTGATAATTCCGGATTTATGAGGCAACCGAAAGTCTTAGGACTTACGATGCAAATTTTTGATGTGTGGGATTCGTCGACGCCTAACAGATCCTTTTTATTTCTGTCCAATCGTACTTTATTAAAAACTGTATTGACTGAGAAAGCACAAAGTAAATATTGTACTTTTAAATACGTATCACTGCTGGATCTTCGAAACATGTTCAGGGCATCAATTTTTAATATTTCTGACACCGTTATTCTGTTCTGAAGTGGGGCGGGGGTGGCTCAGTCGGTAGCGCGCCAGGCTCGCAATCTGTAGTTCCCAGGTTCGAGTCCCAGCTGGGTGAGCGCTGAGATTTATCTCCGCAAAATTCCCCGCCCTGCCCACGGTCAGTTGGGGACACCGATGGGCTTGGAAAGGCCGCCGTCCGTTGTATGGGACGTTAAGACGTGACCCCCTGTGCAGAAGAGCCATATCCTGTGCACGTTAAAGAACACGCTGGATGGCTTTGACGGGAAGCTACCATCTGTCTCCCAACAACTGTTCCAGTGGGTCCCCTCCCCCTACCTTCTCTGAGCCTTCGGGGTCCATGTGACCTGGCCATTTAGCCCATGGTGTGCAAAAAAGTGCCGCTCAGAGGTAAAACAACCCAATCCAACCCTGTTCTGAAGACCTAGATCTCCATTTGTTGAAAGTGGAAATGAAATTAGAATACTTCAGATGATTGTCAAAAAAATTAGAAAGATTTCCTATCATGAGTTTCGTAGCAAACTACAACCATTAATTAACGAGCGTTTTTCTTTTTGACGTTCATTTAAATAAGCACTTAACAGCGTTAATACTTTCTCATTCACCATGAGCGAGGTCACTCTCCCATCAACTGAAGAATATCCCGTTGTTTCCCGAGTACAGAGAGTTTACGGTTTCCCTGAAACATGCTTCAAATTTAATTAATCTCCGGAGGAAGGGCATGCGAAGATTTCTAGGCAGAGGAAAAAATCAGAACACCTTGTCTCAAGCTCTGATTAAAGCACGAGTCTCTTCGCTGTGTCCCATTTAACACCTTAAACTGTAACGTTAAAAATTGGGTTCTAGGTTATTTTACATCTGAGTGCATGTTATTTAGGTGATTCTGTATATATTATTTAGATGGTTAAAACGCTTACTGGTACTAAACCTGCTGCTACTAAGTGGTATGGGTTGGGTTGTTTTACCTCTGAGAGGATCTTTTTTTGCACACAATGGGAGGGGGGCTCAGTCGGTAGCGCGCCAGGTTCGTAATCTGTAGTTCCCAGGTTCGAGTCCCAGCTGGGTCAGCGTTGTGATTTATCTCCACTCAGTAGGAGACACCGATGGGCTTGGATAGGCCGCCGTCTGTCGGATGGGACGTTAAGCCGTGGTTCCGTGTACGGGAGAGATATACCCTGTGCACGTTAAACAACACGCTGGATAGCCTTGACGGGAGGCTACCATATGTCTCCCAACAGCTGTACCAGTGGGTCCCCTCCCCCATCCTTCTCTGAGTCATTTCACCTGGCAATTTAGCCCATGGTGTGCAAAAAAAATGCCGCTCAGAGGTAAAACCACATAACCCACACAATGGGCTAAATTGCGAGGTCACAAGGTTCTCGAAGGCTCAGAGAAGGTTGAGAGTGAAGAGGACCCACTAGACAGCTGTTAGAAGACAGATGGTAGCCTCCCGTCAAGGCCATAGAGTGTGTTCTTTAACGTGCACAGAGTGTGGCTTTCCAGCACTCGGGTCCATGTCTTAACGTCCCATCCTACGGACGGCAGCCTTTCGAAGCACATGATCTAGGTGGGTCTCGAACCTTGTAACTGCAGATTTCGAGCGTGGTATGTTACCGAATGAACTAACCCCCGCCCATAAACTAAAATTTTGCCGTAATGTACTAAGTGGTTTACAGGCTTGGCTGCGGAGTAATCTGAGTTTAAATTCTGCATCAGACATGGATGCTTTCCTTCTGACGTATGTTGTCTTTTTGCAGAGATCTCGCATTCCTCACAGGTTTAATCTCGATGGCGAGGTATAGCAGATGTATCTCCTAACAGCTGCCCAATTCTAATAGTTTTATACTGGTAGGCTATTTATTGTCAGACCTCAGGAACAAGGAAAATATCTTAGAAGAAGCTTATTTGTTACATATTTCTGGTAGGGTCTATTACAGACAGAATAGTCGAAAGACCTGATTCCGTTTCAGCCTCATTCACTCACTATCTAAATCAGGCCCAGGTTCGAGTCCCAACTGTGCAAGCTTTGACATTTATCTCTGCAAAATCCCTACCCTCTTCTCTGTGTGAAAGGGGACACCGATGGGCTTCGAAATGCACTCGTCCATCGGATTGGACGTTAAGCCGTCGTTCCCTGTGAAGGAGAGCCATACCCTGTGAAGGAGAGCCATACCCTGTGCACTTTAAAGAACATTCTGGATGGCCTTGATCTGGATGGCCTGGATGATTCTGGTTAACATCAATCTTCTAGCAGCTCTCCAGTGAGTCTTTTCCCCCCAACCTTCTCTGACCTCTTGGTGTCCTGGTGACCTCTCCATTTAGCCCATTGTGTGCAAAAAAGTGCCGCTCAGAGGTAGAATAACTGGGTTGGGTTGGGTTGTTTTACCTCTGAGCGGCACTTTTTTGCACACCATGGGCTAAATGGCCAGGTCACATGGACCCCGAAAGCTCAGAGAAGGTTGGGGGAGGGGACCCACTGGAACAGCTGTTGGGAGACAGATGGTAGCCTCCCGTCAAGGCCACCCAGCGTGTTCTTTAATGTGCACAGGGTATGGCTCTCCCGCACACGGGGCCACGGCTTAACGTCCCATCCGACGGACGGCGGCTTTTCCAAGCCCATCGGTGTCCCCTACTGACCGTAGGCAGGGCGGGGAATTTTGCGGAGGTAGAATAACCCAGTCTATTCTAAATCAGGCCTTGTCTCTACTGAACTGGGTAGTATAAGAATGTATCAAAGGTGTATCTTTCGTTGCACAATGAAACATATGATTCAGTCATAAGGACCCCAAGGGTTTCTATGAGAGTATGTTTTCTCGCTGAATTCAGCATGATGAGCTACTGTACATAGAAAGAGGGATACATCTGTTGGGTGGTAGACATATCTGCCTTTTTTCATTGAAATATGGGCAAGCACAGGGGCTAGCTATAAGGGGGCTGAGGGGAGGCTCCCCCCAAAGTTAATCGGAGTTGGAAAAATTCGAAACAACTTTGTAAATTTAAAGGAATTCTGAAAAAAATTGAAATTTGATTTTGTAAAATTAAGAGGAGTTAGCAAAATCTAAAACAGTTGGCAAAATTCTAAACCACTTGTTAAAATATAGGTGACTTGTGATAATTGGGATAGGTTTTGTGAAAATAAGGAGAGTTGGAAAAATCGGGACAACTTGGCAAAATTTTGAAAAGTTGGCAATGTAAAAATTGGGATTTTTTTGTAAAATTATGGCGAGTTGGCAAAATCTAGGGCAGTTGGCAAAATTCGAATCCACTTAGTAAAATACATGCGAGTTGTGAAAATTGGGATTTGTTTTGTGAAATTAAGGAGAGCTGGAAAAATCTTGGGAAGTTGTCAAAATTTGAAAAGTGACTTGGCAAAATTGAGGTGAGTTGAAAAAAATTGGGATTTTTTTCTGTAAAATTATTTCCAGTTGCAAGTATGGCTCTCCCGCACACGGGGCCACGGCTTAACGTCCCATCCGACGGACGGCGGCCTTTCCAAGCACATCGGTGTCCCCTACTGACCGTGGGCAGGGCGGGGAATTTTGCGGAGATAAATCTCAACGCTGACCCAGCTGGGACTCGAACCTGGAAACTACAGATTACGAGCCTGGCGCGCTACCGACTGAGCCACCCCCGCCCCGTGTGAGGAAGATGAGCTTGTAATGTTTTGTAAACCATTTTTGTACAATACGAACCCGATAATATGGTGCATTATTAAAAGCTTTCATAACCATTGGAAAACAACATTAACATTGAATGGTGTATTTCATTTCATAAATGTTCAAATAGTCCACGGGCTACATATGTTGCCGCACCTATACCAAAACGAGGATCCAACAGAATATCCATATCCCACATACCACGACATCAACGCCGCCGTCGCATAGTGTCTGTGCATTGTCCATGGGATGCATTTGGTCATTTTACTTTCGTCATATGTGTAGCCATCTATCTGAATGGTGTAAAAGGAAATCGAGTCATCCGACCAGATGAGGAGTGGGGCATTAGCTGCGTAAGTAGTGCACCCAGATCGTAAACCGATGTTCCCAAGTTCAAGTCCGAACGGCGTTCACTATTGAAAATTTTATCCACTAAGACCCCCGTTAGGTCTTCGGAATCTTCGTTTCTCACCGAAGACCACCCGTTAGGTCTTCGGTGAGAAAAGGACACCGTTTGGCTTGGAAAGTCCACCGTCCATACGATGGGACGCTAAGTAGTACATCTGAGTGGCACTTTTTTGCACACAATGGGCTAAATGGCCAGGTTAAAAACATCGAGTCTTAGAGAAGGTTTGGAGAATGGCCCATTAGACAGCTGTTTCGAGACAGATGGTAGCCTCCATTAAAGCTACCCAGCGTGTTCTTTAACGTGCACAGGGTATGGCTCTCCCTTACACGGAGCCAGGACTTAACATCCCATCCGATGGACGGCAGCCTTTCCAAGCCCATCGATGTCCCCTACTGATCATGGGCAGGGCTGTGAGTTTTGCGGAGACAAATCTCAATGCTGCTCCAGCTGGGACTCGAACCTGGGAATTGCAGATTACGATCCTAACGCGCTACGGACTGAGCCATCCCCTCCCCACTTCGCGTGCAAGAGATACATATCTGTGCACGTTAAAGAACAATCTGGATGACCTTTACGGGAGACTACCATCTGTCTCCTAAGATGTTCAGTGGGTCCCGTTCTCCAACAGTCCCTGAGCTCTTGTGACCTCGCCATTTAGCCAATTGCGTACACAAAAATGCAATTCAGCGGTTCAATCCATGCTTGATATTTCCAGCACCTTGCAGATGGGACTGGTCGTTGTGGTCATCTACTCTGATATATCAAACAGATAACGAATTCGGCACGTTGTCTTATTCGAAATATGTTATGACTGTCCAAGTGTCGTATTCTATTCACAGGTAAGTGTCACAATTGTAACTTGGTTCGACGCCTTTGGAAAATCTTCACTTCCAAAAGAACTATGTCTGGATTATGTTACAGATATGGCCATTCAGCAAGGAAATTTTTAATGGCGTCATCCAGGCCCGGATTTGAACAAAAATAGGAAATGTCCTTAAAACTCCCCAAATGATGTAATCAAAATGAATGATGAAGAATGAATGATGAGATCAAAATGAATGAATGGTTAGAAAAAAGTAAAAGGGTTGGGTTGTTTTACCTCTGAGCGGCACTTTTTTGCACACCATAGGCTAAATGGCCAGGTCACATGGACCCCGAAGGCTCAGAGAAGGTTGGGGGAGGGGACCCACTGGAACAGCTGTTGGGAGATAGATGGTAGCCTCCCGTCAAGGCCATCCAGCGTGTTCTTTAACGTGCACAGGGTATGGCTCTCCCGCACACGGGGCCACGGCTTAACGTCCCATCCGACGGACGGCGGCCTTTCCTAGCCCATCGGTGTCCCCTACTGATCGTGGGCAGGGCGGGGAATTTTGCGGAGATAAATCTCAACGCTGACCCAGCTGGGACTCGAACCTGGGAACTACAGATTACGAGCCTGGCGCGCTACCTACTGAGCCACCCCCGCCCTAGAAGTAAAAGGCCAAGAGACTGGATTTCCATTGCAGTATAACATTTTGCCCTCCATTTCAGAGGTTTTAAAAATTTCTTGAAAAATGCATGAAATATTCACAAGTTCCCGTGGCCGAGTGGTTAGCGCGCTTGGTTACTAAGCAAAGGGACCTGGGTTCGAGCCCGAGTACGGTATTGATGTTTTTCTGTTAGGTCCCTTCATCCTTACAGATCTTCTCATTTGGTGTATAAACTGACAGGCTCCTGTCAGACATCTATGGCAAGCAGCTGATTGAGGGGCCCTTCCCCCAGATCTGTCCCTAGCCTTATCTACTATTCGTAACCATTTTCTTTCCACATGTACCTGGAATGTGAAGATTGTATATAGAGATTATTCTCTTGATGTCCTCACCCGGGGAGGGGGAGTGAGAGAGTCTTATTACCGGTAGGGCGCCAAGCTCTTAATCTGTAGTTCCCAGGTTCAGGTCCTTGCTGGGCCAACGTTGAGATTTATCTCCATAAATCTCCCCAGCGCCCTAAGAACGGGCTTGGAAATGACGCCGTCTGTCTAATGTGACGTTAAGCCGTTGCCCTATGTGTGGAAGAGCCATACCCTATGCATGTTAAGGAACACTCTGGATAGTTTAGATGGGAGACTCCATCTCTTCTGTCCAGTGGGTCCCCTCCCTTCAACATTCTTCGGGGTCCTTGTGACCTGACCATTAGTCCATTGTGTGCAAAAAAAGTGCCGCTCAGAGGTAAAGCAGGCTAACCCGATTCCCACACAGAAATAGCGCTCGCGCTATAATCTTGATATTATGGGCTTGCAGGAGACCAGTTGGAGAGATAACAGTCAGATAATTAAATTTTAAATTTCTCTTTTCGGGAAGGGAAGATAGAAATCATCTCTAAGGTGTTGGCTTGGAACTGGTGTTGGCAAGGTGATACTCTTCTAGGATATGACTACATTAATGAACATTCCTTGCAGCTAAATTTAGAACTAGGATTAAATGGTTGGGTTGTTTTACATCTGAGCGGCACTTTTTTGCACACCATGGGCTAAATGGCTAGGTCAAATGGACCCCGAAGGCTCAGAGAAGGTTGGGGGAGGGGACCCACTGGAACAGCTGTTGGGAGACAGATGGTAGCCTCCCGTCAAGGCCATCCAGCGTGTTCTTTAACGTGCACAGGGTATGGCTCTCCCACACACGGGCCACGGCTTAACGTCCCATCCGACGGACGGCGGTCTTTCCAAGCCCATCGGTGTCCCCTACTGACCGTGGGCAGGGTGGGGAATTTTGCGGAGATAAATCTCAAACGCTGACCCAACTGGGACTCGAACCTGGGAACTACAGATTACGAGCCTAGCGCGCTACCGACTGAGCCACCCCCGCCCCAGGATTAAAGACTTCAATGTTATCTGTTGTTATGGCACTACTGAGGACTGATGAGAAAGATAAAGATAAGTTTTGCTGACAACTTCAAGATATTTTGAATTCTGGCAAGAAAGGAAATATTCTTAGATGATTTCAATACTATAGTTGGTAATGACTTACCTTTCGGCAGGAACGATAGGTCTATTGGGAATTGGTAGTAGCAATAACAGTGCGCAATCTCAATGCTTTGAGAATAACACTTACTACAAACACTGATATATTTTCAAACATGCATAGATTTCAACTGATCTATTGCATGGGATATCTCTGTTAAGAACGCCAGTCACCTTGAGGAGCTGAAATTGGGTCTGCCAGTTGCCTTATTAAAAGTGTCATCCAACTTGCTTAAGAAATGTGCTAAGGTTAAAGTTGTTTTACCTCTGAGCGACACTTTTTTGCACACCATGGGCTAAATGGCCAGGTCACATGGACCCCGAAGGTTCAGAGAAGGTTGGGGGAGGGGACCCACTGGAACAGCTGTTGGGAGACAGATGGTAGCCTCCCGTCAAGGCCATCCAGCGTGTTCTTTAACGTGCACAGGGTATGGCTCTCCCGCACACGGGGCCACGGCTTAACGTTCCATCCGACGGACGGCGGCCTTTCCAAGCCCTTCGGTGTCCCCTACTGACCGCAGGTAGGGCGGGGAGTTTTACTGAGATAAATCTCAACGCTTAACACAGCTGTAGAGATGAGTTCGATCTCAGTTTTGCGAGCCCAATTCGGAACCATCTCGACAATTGTTGAGACCGATCCCGATTTGGGGATAAACATTTTCTGACGCATAGTAAGATATATATATACATACAAAAATGTATGTTGCTAATTTAATCTGATTCTTATATAATTAATTATAATCATCTTATGGCAAAATTAAAATGTTTATGATATTCTGTAAAGAAAAAAGTGATAAATACCAGATGAAACTGAAAGTTCACGGGTAACATAAATGTAAAAAAAATGAGCCTTTCGCTTATTAAAGACGAAGAATATGTAGAAATAATCAAAAGTCGCTGGTGTTTACTTTAAAATACTAAAGACAGTTAAACGGTTGAAATTAAAATCAAAACATTTTACATTTGAGTTTATTTTTTTCATAATTGCAAGCAATGTTTGAAATTTGAATTATTCTGAGCCCCAAGCCCGAAGCCGTCTCTATTGTTTTGATCACTACAAAGCCTGAACTTTGAACTCATCTCTGTACGGTACAAAAGTACAGTACAATAAGAAAAATTGTGTACCACATACTGCTGTCAAACCCAGACCTCTGCATGGAATAGATTTTAAAGAAAACAAATTCCCTGAATAAGTAAGTGTTTTAGAGTTGAACTGTTGCTTCTCACCTCGTAAATTTTATAGCAAAACTTTAAATTAATAAGCAACTTTAAAAGGTTTGTTCTAATACTCTTCTACCAGGTTACAATTTCTCACGTTTATGTGATAAGCATTACCAAGATAAACATCACGATGACCCTCTTCTGTATTCTGAGTGTGACACAGCCTTTGCTGATAGTTCCATCTCACAATAGCATTATCTCTGATAAGTTGTATTCCAGGCAACGGTGACCCGTTTTTTGCTCGAGAACAGATCGCTTTGTGCAAATACTCGCCGTGATAAAAGATGGAACAGAAATGGCAAATCGCTGTCGAATGCATCTATCAAAAACGTTTAATCAATGGAGTGATGACTAAAGCTTCTCTTGCAGTTTCTTTATCTACATAGTGTGTTTTTGTTATTGTACTGAGCAATGAAAGGTGTCTTGGTAGGCAGACCTCATATTCAGTAGGGGTTGGGTTGTTTTACCTCTGAGCGGCACTTTTTTGCACACCATGGGCTAAATGGCCAGGTCACATGGACCCCGAAGGCTCAGAGAAGGTTGGGGGAGGGGACCCACTGGAACAGCTATTGGGAGACAGATGGTAGCCTCCCGTCAATGCCGTCCAGCTTGTTCTTTAACGTGCACAGGGTATGGCTCTTCCGCACACGGGGACACGGCTTAACGTCCCATACGACGGACGGCGGCCTTTCCAAGCCCATCGGTGTCCCCTACTGACCGTGGGCAGGGCGGAGAATTTTGCGGAGATAAATCTCAACCTGACCCAGCTGGGACTCGAACCTGGGAACTACAGATTACAAGCCTGGCGCGCTACCGACTGAGCCACCTCCGCCCCATTCAGCAGGGGATTTCATCCTCTGCAGAAATGCTTGATTTTTTTTATCTTTTCGTTAACTTACTGGTTTTGTAGGAGAACAAGGAGATAATCGATAACGCATGAAGAGCGTGTTGTCTGAGGAATCCGGGTTCAAGTCCAAACTGCTGTTTTGATACCAGTGATGGTTCATAAGTTTTGTCGATGGGAAATAGGGTTTATTAAAATTTATGCACTTATTAAATATATTCACGTCCTCATATTAACGCATCCAATGAACAATAGCTTTTCCTTTTGCACATGCGCAATTCAGTTGTGGTGAGTAGCATATTTGTGTTCAATTCCTGCTATTATCTCCATTGCCACATCTCTGTCGCACAACGCCTCTCGTATTAATGCATTATATTTGTCTAAACACTTTAAATGTTTTATACAATATTATGCTTTGACATAATTATTCTACAATTTGATTTCATAAAGTAGGCTGCAAACCGTTCCTTTGTATTTATTGCATGCGAAAACGTTATCTTATATTAATTTTTTTATGTACTCTTAATGGACAAAAGAATGGAAACATTCCCATATTAAGTGAATGGGTTGGGTTGTTTTACCTCTGAGCGTTGGGTTGTTGTTGGGTTGTTTTACCTCTGAGCGGCACTTTTTTGCACACCATGGGCTAAGTGGCCAGGTCACATGGACCCCGAAGGCTCAGAGAAGGTTGGGGGAGGAGACCCACTGGAACAGCTGTTGGGAGACAGATGGTAGCCTCCCGTCAAGGCCATCTAGCGTGTTCTTTAACGTGCACAGGGTATGTCTCTCCCGCACACGTAGTCACGGCTTAACGTCCCATCCGACGGACGGCGGCCTTTCCAAGCCCATCGGTGTCCCCTACTGACCGTGGGCAGGGCGAGGAATTTTGCGGAGATAAATCTCAACGCTGACCCAGCTGGGACTCGAACCTGGGAACTACAGATTACGAGCCTGGCGCGCTACCGACTGAGCCACCCCCGCCCCTCTCAATGACAGCAATGCCAATCATAAGTAAGTAAGAATTTACCTCAGAAGTTATTTGAAACTTTTTTTTAAAACTATTATTTCAGATTATTTAATAATATAAGTGTTTATTTTAGAATTTTCTGCAAATAATTCTTTCAATAATTGTCAGTTTTGCGTAAATTTCTTAGGAGTGGCTCTGCTGCTGTTAAATATTCAAGCTTCCAAAGGTCTTTAAATAACCAACGAATATTGTTGAAAATAGAGATTTGGAGAGATCTGAATAAGATTTGAATTCACCTAATTCAATTTTCCCGTAAAATGCTTATTGCAGAAATTACAGATCTTCGAATTTGTCTCTCCATTGACTTAACATGGGAACGATTCCATTTTTCTTTTCATTACCTGAAGTTCCGGGGCGGGGGTGGCTCAGTCGGTAGCACGCCAGGCTCGTAATCTGTAGTTCCCAGGTTCGAGTCCCAGCTGGGTCAGCGTTGAGATTTATCTCCGCAAAATTCCCCGCCTTGCCCACGGTCAGTAGGGGACACCGATGGGCTTGGAAAGCCCGTCGTCCGTCGGATGGGACGTTAAGCCGTGGTCCCGTGTGTGGGAGAACCATACTCTGTGCACGTTAAAGAACACGCTGGATGGCCTTGACGGGAGGCTACCATCTGTCTCCCAACAGCTGTCCAGTGAGTCCCCTCCTACAACCTTCTCTGAGCCTTCGGGGTCCATGTAACCTGGCCATTTAGCCCATGGTGTGCAAAAGAGTGCCGCTCAGAAGTGAAACAACCCAACCTGAAGATCCTAACGATAGTTACATAAATGCATAAAAAATCACAACTAAAATATTCAAATAAAGGAAATTATTACCGAATAAGTCGTCATTAACCATATATTTATTGTTTAATATTATTTAACGTACTCTTTTTTATTCGTTTTATTTTATTTAAATCAGATTTATGTGTACCTCAAGGCTTGATCTACGAAAAACTAAAAGTGAAGAGGAGTGCGTGGGTGTGCGAATGATCCGAGTAAAAGAGTTGGGAAGGGGCAAGATCGAACCAAAACGCCCTTTCGGTATAAAAATTTACATAAATGTATTCTTATAGCTTTCTGTATCTATATTTATTTATATTAATTCCTCCATTTTAGTTATCTTTAAACATTTTCAAAAATATTTGTAATATATAATTATTCTAACGTTACTAAACTGGTACAGTTACTAGTATTCTGAAAGAGGCGGAGGGGGATATCCCCTTTCCTCCTCCACACTCTTCTGTAGATCATTTATATTGATATCTTACCCACAGGCGGATATACAGGGAGGGTCTAGAGGGCCGGGCCTTCCCCCGTTTACAATAATAACTAGAAGAACGTGTATCGCCTCTGGTGGATATGGTAATCTCGTTTTCAAAGAGAATGAAGTTTTTCGTTTAACGACCTTTTCGCTAATTAAAAGTTTTAATTCGAGCTAATGGAAAAAACACAAATCGATGTATTTTATGAACAATTATAGAGCATAAAAAGTATTTCTTTTGAATTCTGAATTCTCTAATTTTGAAAAATTGAGTTTGTCACATCCCTCTGAGAATATCTCTCGACACTCTACCATCAAAATTTAAAATTTCTATCATAAAAAAAATCACTTGTTACATTCCTTAAAAGTTTCGCCGTTTCCATATTTAGTGATCTCTATAATATAAGCCGTCCCGTGGCCGAGTGGTTAGCACGCTTGGCTACTGATCTACAGGACCTGGGTTCGAGCCCCGGATAAGGCATGGATGTACATGTCGTTTTTCTGCTGAGGTCCTGCCATCCTCTCAGACCTTCTACTGTGGCATATAAACTGGCAGGCTCCTGTCAGACCTCTGTGGCAAGCAGCTCCTTAAGGGGTCTTTTTTTTTTTTAATAATATAAATTAAAACTCTCTAAGGATTTTGAAAATGTGAATTAAAATATTTCATTAGTACCAATATTACCAAAATTAAAATTTTTAGCATAAATACATCATTTGCAATATTCATTAAAAATTTTCGAATTTTCTAACTTTTTCATCGTTAGAGGGCGCAATTAAAGCTTATGGGAGATTCAAAAAGTTCCAATCGTAATATTTCGTTAATACCTATCAAACACAAAAAGAATTTTTAATTTATCTCTAAAAGCAAATAATTATCTCTTAAAACAAAAAAAAAAAGCTGTATTTTCCCACCCATTTGGGTCTAAGGAGTCAACTAATTGTTGCTAATCGAAATTCCATGACTTTTACATTCACTACCAAATTTTCAAATTTCTAGCATAAATACATCGTTTGCAGTATTCGTTCGAAATTTTGGAAATTTTAAATTTATCCACCGATAGAGGGCGTAATTATAGCTGTTGGGAGATGCGGAAAGTGCGAATCGTAATATACAAAAGTATTTTTAATTTATATCTATAAACAAAAAAGTTCGATTTCTACAGACGGACAGACAAACGATAAAATAAAAAGTGTACCTCGGCTGTTTTTTTTCATAAACGAGATAAAAATGAGGAACCGAGGCAAAAAAATATCAGACCTATTTCCCAAGAAAATTTGCAAAATACCATTAAAACAAGGGAGAAAAATTATATACCGGAACGGTATTCCGGTTCGTTCGCGTCTTAATAGAGTCACCTGGTCTTACCCTTAATTTTATTCCAGCTCTGTCCTGATCGATGGGGCGGGGGTGGCTCAGTCGGTAGCGCGCCAGGCTCGTAATCTGTAGTTCCCAGGTTCGAGTCCCCGCTGGGTCAGCGTTGAGAATTATCTCCGCAAACTTCCCCGCCCTACCCACGGTCAGTAGGGGACACCGATGGGCTTGGAAAGGCCGCCGTCCGTCGGATGAGATGTTAAGCCGTGGTCCCGTGTGCGGGAGAGCCATACCCTTGCACGTTAAAGAACTCCCTGGATAGACTTGACGGGAGGCTACCATCTGACTCCCAATAGCTCTTCCAGTGAGTCCCCTTCTCTGAGCCTTAGGAGTCCATGTGCCCATGGTGTGCAAAAAAGTGCCGCTCAGAGGTAACCCAACCCATCCTGATCGTATCTAATGATTGATTCAAAGATTAGCTCGTTTTCAGTAAAACGTACATAAAGTAAAAATTTAAGCTCGTTTTCAAAAAAAAATAAATTAAACAGATTCGTTTCCCACCCACCATGAGTGTAAGGGGTAAACTCATAGCTGCCAATAAAAATTTCTATTATTCACAAATCAAATAAACAAAAAAAAACTAATGTTTTTACTTTGTCATCTGTCTTTTTGTCTGTCCGTTTGTATACATTGAAAATTTTGCTTTGAGAGGAAAAAAATCCTTTTCAATTGGATAAGTATTGATGAAATTTTTCGAAATCTTCCTATTGCTATAAATGCGGCCTATTAACGGTGGGAAAAATTAAAAAAAAAATACCCCCTCAAGCAGCTGCTTGCCACAGAGGTCTGACAGGAACCTGTCAGTTTATATGCCATAGTAGAAGGTCTGTGAGGATGGCAGGACCTCAGCAGAAAAACAACACATACAGCCATGCCTTACCCGGGCTAGAAACCAGGTCCCGTAGAAATTGCAAAATTTCAACTAATATTGTAAGCGATGTAATTACATTAAAAATTTGAAATGTAGTTTTGAAATGTGAATATCATGAAGTTTGAATTAACAACAATGAATTTTAACTTTACCCTTAGAGGGAGTTTTCCCACTCCCTCTAGAACACAATTTTTAATTTTTAATTTTTCTATAACCACACATTTTTTTTTTGCTTTAAGAGCTAATTGTTTGTTTTTAGAGATAAATTTAAAATTCCTTTACGGTTGGATAGGTATTGATAAATTATTATCATTCACACTTTTAAAATTCCCAAAAGCTTTAATTACACCCTCTGCCGGTCGAAATTTTTTGAAAATTTCAAAAATTTTAGTGAATATTTCGAACGATCCATTTGGGCTAGAAATTTGATATTTTAGTGTTGGAGTGTGATGATCGAGGGGTTTTTGCATTGGCAGCAATAATTTGTCCTTCACTCCCAGAGTGGGTTGAAAAACGCAACTTTTTGTTTTGAAAGTTCAATGAAAAATTCCTTTTCAGTTGAATAGGTTGTTTTACCTCTGAGCGGCACTTTTTTGCACACCATGGGCTAAATGGCCAGGTCACACATGGACCCCGAAGGCTCAGAGAAGGTTGGGGGAGGGGACCCACTGGAGCAGCTGTTGAGAGACAGATGGTAGCCTCCCGTCAAGGCCATCCAGCGTGTTCTTTAACGTGCACAGGGTATGTCTCTCCCGCACACGGGGTCACGGTTTAACGTCCCATCCGACGGACGGCGGCCTTTCCAAGCCCATCGGTGTCCCCTACTGACCGTGGGCAGGGCGGGGAATTTTGCGGAGATAAATCTCAACGCTGACCCAGCTGGGACTCGAACCTGGGAACTACAGATTACGAGCCTGGCGCGTTACCGACTGAGCCGCCCCGACCCCGCTCCCAGTTGAATAGGTAGTAACGCAATGAGATGATTCATACTTTTCAAATCAAAATCTAAAAAGCTTTCATTTGCATCATTAAAGCGAGTTAAATGTAGAAAAATATAAAACTTGAAATATACAGTATTTATGCTGGACATTAGAATCAATCACCTATTAATACGAACTATTGCTACAAAAGAGTGCAAAATTCAGAAAATGCACAACTTCATTTCTCTGAAAACGGGCAACCCATATTCTCCATCATCATCATCATCCTTAAGCAGCCATGGGCTACGGAGGTCCAACCAGACCGTGCAATTTAGTTCTCCAAGCAAGTCTATCCTGAGCTACATCTACTGCATCTGGCCACTGCACACCAATTCTAACAAGGTCCTGTTTGACATTGTCTGCCCACCGCATCCTAGGTCTCCCCTTCTTTCTGAGGCCCTTAGACACACTGTTCATAACCCTATTCGCCAATCTATAATTATTCATACGGGCAACATGGCCAAACCAACGGAGTCTCTCTCTCTCTGCACAATATGCTGCTTAAAGGAGGTTGCAAACTCCTTTAGGCTACATCTTATCCTTCTAGTATTTTAAGTAAGTTGCCTCCACATCATAATTAATTTTCCAGATTTTATAGGAAAAATTATTAACTTCATCACTGTGCCGTTCTCAAGAAATATTCTTTTTACAATTCACATCGGGGAAAACTCCAGTTGAGAGACTGAACTTACTATTTTAATGACTACTAAAGTGTTATTAGAGGAGAAAGGACATTTGAGTCATAAATAATTTGTACAAGGTGTCTAATTAACTCTTAAAAGTGGGTGGTGTGAATAACAATGTGGCGAAAAGCGCATTTTGCATTCGAAGGTGATATTCTAGTCACGAAAAATGCTCCCATAAACACAGAGCCGGCCTTGCTGCTGCTGCCCTCTATTCGACAAGAGAGTCGTTCCGCTTCTCACCGCTCCGAGGTGGTGGCGCTGTTACCCACGCTGCCATACGTACGATGTTTATTGTTGCCAGTGGAGGAGTGCAGTGAATAAGATTTCGTGGGTGTAGTTTAACAACTTCAACAAGTGGTTACTTTGACGGTAAGTACGATTCTTATATTTTGCTCATGACGTAGGATTCTGAGGAACCTAGAGAACTTAAAGACTCTCTCTATATCAATATCTTACTTTATAGAGCTCACCTGACTTGCCGTGCTGCGATGTAACATGGATGCACGAGTATATGTCTGTGCGTTTGCGTGCGTGAGAGTTCACCTGGCTTCTTGGCGTTATCACGAGTCTTTCAGTATCAGCTTTGTTGTCAAAGGTGACGGTTAAGACTTAGCTGTGTTGAATTATTTACCTGGCCCTGAAAGCTTTTTCAATCACTGAAGAACATTAAGTTCCTGTTACTTTTTGCTAAGGATGTCTGGCGAAGTTGAACTACCTGGAATAATATGTAGTTAAAGGGTTAAGCAGTGCAATAAACTACAAGCAAAACATGAGAACTGGTATTGCTGTTTTTTTTTTTGTTTTCTTGTATCTCATATTGGCTTGGCTAAACAAGTTTTGGTTTGACAACACACAAAGGCAATGTTAAAGAGACTTCCTCAGAATTTACGATAGAGTTTGTTTAGAAGAAAATGCATTAATATTTAGTGAGTATAAGATAAAATGATACCTGAAAAAGAAATGGAACTTAGTGTATCTCCTCTCTGGCATTCATCGTGTTTATATAATAAAAATATTTGTTTAGAAGTCTCTGATAACGAAAAGCAGGAAAATTTCTTGTAATTATTCTTTGAAATAATTTTTAGAAAATGTTATAGATTTAACAAATCACTAAAATACTTATTTTTTCTTTCGGTCGTTATCTCTGTAACGCTCAGTTTCTCAGACATTTTTAATCCAATCGACCTCAAATTTTGCACTGTAATTATTTTGGCCCTGATCTTTACGTGAATTATGCAAATTTGCGCAGAACATAGACTCTGATTATGGTCCTCACGAAACACATTTAGAAATTTTGGGTCCACTCACAATAGAAAGCTATTCACAATAGAAGGCATTCCAGAACGCTCATATTTTTGTACATAAAACACTTAAGAATGATCACAGAATATTTACACGAAGCGTGATTAGAGAATTTTTGAAGGATAATAATGCGATATTAAATTTCGAAGTTTAGAGATTTTGAATAAAATTTTATAAAAACACAAAAGTTATCTATTTTTCTTTAATATTGATGGAAATGTTTAATATCACAAAAAATTATTGCATGTAGTGCTCTGCTAATAGATGTTAAAAAATATTGAAATTAAGCCATTTAATCCATTTTAATTATTATTATTATTACTGTGAAAAAGAGCCATCCGCAAATATTTGGTTGGGATGCAATTTAAAAAAAATTTAATTTTTTCCAGAAACATTTTGAAGCTCATCAATTATGTTTCTATTAATTAATTAAGATTTAAAAAATTAGTTCTGAGGAAGGCAAAGCTTTTTTTTATGAATGTAATCTACTCCAGTTTTAATATTTTATTTATGTTTGCATTTAATTTGTATTATTTTAAGACACTCCTGCAGCACCCTAAATATTCATACCTGCATATCCTACTAAAACAAATATGTAATCAATTGTCAATTCATTAGGAAATTTGAGATTCCGTGAGCAAAATCAACTTTTTATTTCAAAATATGACTGAAGATAAATCAAATGTATCAATCATATCTATTCAAATCTTGAATTTTAAAGATATTTCTTTTGTATTTAAAGAGTTATGGAAGTTTGTTCTGCAAAAGAACATTTTAAATTAGCAAATATTGAATTAACATTTAGACAAACTGGTAAAAAACGTTTATATATTTTAGTAAAATTTAATGTAACAATTATTGTTTCCATTTTAGACGCAATTAATTTCTTAGATTAGGGGTTCTCAACGTGGGGTACGCGGTAGAATTTTTCAGGGTACGTTGTGAAAGCTCAAAAGTCGCTAGATTTGTTATATATACACGTTTTATTTTATTCCCATTGTTATACTATACTATAGTTTTATCTATGTATACAAGGGGTACGCCAGTTACATACACATTTCCAAGGGGTACGCGAAGCATAAAAGGTTGAGAACCACTGTCTTAGATCATTTAATTGGTTTTGCCCCTGTAAAACGCGCCAACTTCCATAACTCTTTAAATACCGAAAGCAGGCGCGAGTCTAGAAAAAAAATAAAGGGAACGGTCGGGTGACTGGATCGAACTAGTTAATCCAATGAGAGATTTTATATCGGAACACCATTCCGTTATAAATTTTACCCTCCGATTTAGTGGTTTTTCAAACATTTTTTGAAATATGCGTTTAATATATTTTAAGAAATGTTTGAAGACCTTCCTCTCAGACCTTCTTCTCAGATCCTCTCAGACCTTGTACTATGGCATATAAACTGACAGGCTCCTGTCAGACCTCTGTGGCAAGCACCTGCTTGAGGGGGTATTTATTTTATTTTTTTTATATATAGACTAATATTTTTTCCTGCGTTCCAGTTACTACGATTCTTAAAGAGAGCGCTGGCCCCTTTTGCCTCTCCTTTTGATCCGACCGGGTCTGAAAGAATATTGTAGAAAAAATCAACATTTATATATATACATGAATGAGATTTTTAAAATATATTCAGTCACATATTTCAATAAAAAACTTATTCAAGAAATTGCAAAGATTCGAACTTTACTCTCTGTTAAAGTTACATGGGGATTATATGTCGGACTTAGGTATTCTCGCCCCCTGGGTAAAAATTCTTAATTTCGCACCCCCCCCCCTCCATTCCCTCGTATCAATCAATCATTATAGATTTACGGACTAACAAAATTGTACAATGGTACGTATATTGACACAAAAATTACTTAGCCGCGAAGTATGTAACATTTACTTATAATAATAATTTATTTCATGCAGGGGGTTATAGTAAAGCCAAGGTACATGTATATAATGAAACAAAAATGTGTCAAAAAATGCTAGTTAGGGTAATAGCATTTCTTACATTTTTCAAGTTTTTTTAAAACAGATCTCTAGAACGGAGGGAAAAAATGTTGCACTGCATCCATTTTTTTCTACATCCAATTTCACTTTTTTCCGGCTCGACTGGGTTTTTGGCGCCCTTTCCCCTTTACTTTCTTTTTTGTAGATCCGGACTTGATTAACACTAAAGCGTGATTGACATTGCAAACATGACCTAACCTACTTATACCACAATATTTACATTTTGATCTACTTGAAGTCGATGCATATTTGCAGCACTTAAAAATAGCTAAAAAAAATTCTCTGAAATGAAAGCTCATGAAAAATAAATTGCGATAATTTGATTTAGAAAGGCATTCGAAAAACGCTTTCAAAATGATAAAACGAATTGAAGGAAATAAATTCTTATGTTTTTAATACATCGGTCTTAAATCATTCATTTATAATATTTTTATTCAATTTATTATGTTATTATTTTATCAGTTTTAAATTATTCGTTTATTATAATTTTATATAATTTATTACGTTAGTAAACATAAAGGGAAATTTTCGAAAGATTAAAATATAAACCTTATTTAGATTTCTAAGTTAGTTAACTATTATGAATAATTTTCATATGTAGGGACCTGGGTTCGAGCCCCGGGGTAAGGCATGGCTGTTTGTGTCGTTTTTCTGCTAAGGGCCTGCCATCCTCTCAGACCTTGTACTATGGCATATAAACTGACAGGCTCCTGTCAGACCTCTGTGGCAAGCAGCTGCTTGAGGGGTATTTATTTATTTTATTTTTTATTCTTTCTATCTTCTAAGCGCGCTTGGCTACTGATCTAAGGGACCCGGGTTCGAGTCCCGGGTAAGGCATGGATATTCGTGTTATTTTTCTGCTGAGGTCCTGCCATCCTCTCAGACCTTCTAGTGTGGCATATAAACTGACAGGCTCCTGTCAGACCTCTGTGGCAAGCAGCTGCTTGAGGGGGTATTTATTTATTTATTTTTTTATTGAGAGTATCGTAGTTCCGTGAGGCAGGAAAACCATACTGCCAGTAGGTTGAAAAACGCTTTTTCTGACGTTCACTAAAACTCTTTTTTCTATGTTTTTTTGATCGAGGTCATGGGCTTTAGCCAGGGGTGATTTTTACCTCCAGGGTGTAATTTAAGGGGTTTCACGGGGTGATTGAGATGATAATGAATTTGATGAAAGTTTAATTTTTTGAATATTAAAATTGATCTAAACTCGAGACATCTAAACTGTCCCTCTTTTTCCAGATTTTAATTAATAAAAAGCAAGAAGAGCATTCTCGTTGAATTTTGATGTTTATTTTTTTAGTTATTTGTTAAGAATATAAGATATCTTTTTATTCTGTTTTAATAGCATTAGATGACATTTTTATCTAGCTACGGTATATTTGCTTTGTACCAACGTCGAGGACGTCCTTAATCTTTTTGCTGTCAATATTCAATCAAAATATTGGAATGGTGCTGTCCTAGTTGGTCTCTTCATAGTGAGTTGGGTTGTTTTACCTCTGACCAGTAATTTATATGAAAGAGAAATATTTGAAACAAATATGAAGTCAGGAATCAAATTTTGATGTATCTGCCTCAACGTCGTCTGCGACGCACGTAAGTTTTATCCGCTGCTGATGATATGCTGACGCCTATCAGTTCATAGGACTTTGGGTTGTTTTATCTCTGAGCGGCACTTTTTTGCACACCATGGGCTAAATGGCCAGGTCACATGGACGCCGAAGGCTCAGAGAAGGTTGGGGGAAGAGACCCACGGGATCAGCTGTTGGGAGATAGATGGTAGCCGCCCGTCAAGGCCATCCAATATATTCTTTAACGTGCACTGGATATGGCTCTCCCGCACACGGCGCCACAGCTTAACGTCCCATCCGACGGACGGCTGCCTTTCCAAGCCCATCGGTGTCCCCTACTGACCGTGGGCAGGACGGGGAATTTTGCGGAGATAAATCTCAACGCTTTTCATAGTGATTAAGGTACAAAAGGCAAAGAATGCCTAATTTTCTACCCCCCACCCCCGATATAATACTGATCTAAGTTACTAAACTTCTTCTGCGGCAGAAAAACAACAACATACAGTTCATATCTCACTTCCTTGATAATAAGCTGAAGAAGTTTGTCTTTTATCCAATAAAGACTGCTTTTAACAAGGAAGAATGGGAACGCTTCTGAATAGGAATATAGATGCCTTTCTGGTTGATATAGAAAGCAATGGGATGCTAAGGAAAAGAGAATTGATTTATGAGGCAGGAATTTTCCAGTTTCTATCCGAGATAGAAATCGATGGGAAGATGAGCGTCTGCAGAAAAGATGGAAGGGATGAATCTATCTCATCCCAAGAACACAAATGCATGAAAATTCCCATTGACGTTAAAAATACTTTTATTTTTTTCCTCTCCTGTAAACAAATGAACAAATATTTATTTACTCTAGAAAAATAAAGAAATTATTAGAATAATAATTTGAGGAATATGCTCGCAAAGCGAACTTTTGGGAGCAGGCCCGGATCTCGAAAAGATAAGGGGGGTGAGTGACTAGATTGAGTCAAGGAAAAATGAGGGGAGGGGGGTAACTGAATTGAGTCTAGGAAAAATGAGGGGAGAGGGAAAATGGATTGAGTCAATGAAAAATGATGGGGAGGAGAAGTGACTGAATTAAGTCATGGAAAATAAGAGCAGAGGTAATAACTAGATTGAGTCAAAACAAGATGAGGGGAGAAGAAGTGACTGGATTGAGTCAAAGTAAAATGATAGGGAGGAGAAGTGACTGAATTGAGTCATGGAAAATAAGAGCAGAGGTAATAACTAGATTGAGTCAAAACAAGATGAGGGGAGGAGAAATGACTGGATTGAGTCAAGGAAAAATGATGGGGAGGAGAAGTGACTGAATTGAGTCATGGAAAATAAGAGCAGAGGTAATAAGTAGATTCAGTCGAAACAAGATGAGGGGAGAAGAAGTGACTGGATTGAGTCAAGGAAAAATGATGGGGATCAGAAGTGACTGAATTGAGTGATGGAAAATAAGAGCAGAGGTAATAACTAGATTCAGTCAAAACAAGATGAGGGGAGAAGAAGTGACTGGATTGAGTCAATGAAATGATGGGGAGGAGAAGTGACTGAATTGAGTCATGGAAAATAAGAGCAAAGGTAATAACTAGATTGAGTCAAAACAAGATGAGGGGAGGAGAAGTGACTGGATTGAGTCAAGGAAAAATGATGGGGAGGAGAAGTGACTGCATTGAGTCATGGAAAATAAGAGCAGAGGTAATAACTAGATTAAGTCAAAACAAGATGAGGGAGAGGAAGTGACTGGATTGAGTCAAGGAAAAATGATGGGGAGGAGAAGTGACTGGATTGAGTCAAGTAAAAATGATGGGGAGGAGAAGTGACTGAATTGAGTCATGGAAAATAAGAGCAGAGGTAATAACTAGATTGAGTCAAAACAAGATGAGGGGAGAAGAAGTGACTGAATTGAGTCAATGAAAAATGATGGGGAGGAGAAGTGACTGAATTGAGTCATGGAAAATAAGAGCAGAGGTAATAACTAGATTGAGTCAAAACAAGATGAGGGGAGAAGAAGTGACTGGATTGAGTCAAGGAAAAATGAGAGAGAGGGAAATGAATAGATTGCTTCAAGGAAAAATAAGTGGATGAGTCACTGGATTGAGTCAAGGAAAAAAGAGAGGGAGAGGGGAACGAATGATTTGCATCAAGGAAAAACAAGGGGAGGAATGACTAGTTTGAATCAAGAAAAAAATGAGGGGGTGGAAGGGACTGAATCGAGTCGGGTGAAAATGGAGGTAGGTGAGTGACAAGATAGCTGTTCCAGTATAAAATTATTCTTTCCGTTTTAGCCGTCTTAAGAAAATTCGAAAAAAAAATGCATGTAACATTTATACATTTATTATTTTCATGCATCCATCAGTTTTCCAGAATTCCTGACGATGAGGAGGGGATCCTTTGTTCCTCTCTCTCTTAGATAGGGACCTATTTCGAAGCAGCAAAATAAAGCGCAATTTTAAACGTAAAATACTAATGAAATGAAGCAACTGCATTTACCTATCAGTATGGGTTGGGTTGTTTTACCTCTGAGCGGCACTTTTTTGCACACCATGGGCTAAATGGCCAGGTCACATGGACCCCGAAGGCTCAGAGAAGGTTGGGGGAGGGGACCCACTGGAACAGCTGTTGGGAGACAGATGGTAGCCTCCCGTCAAGGCCATCCAGCGTGTTCTTTAACGTGCACAGGGTATGGCTCTCCCGCACACGGGGCCACTGCTTAACGTCCCATCCGACGAACGGCGGTCTTTCCAAGCCCATCGGTGTCCCCTACTGACCGTGGGCAGGGTGGGGAATTTTGCGGAGATAAATCTCAACGCTGACCCAGCTGGGACTCGAACCTGGGAACTACAGATTACGAGCCTGGCGCGCTACCGACTGAGCCCCCCCGCCCCCTATCAGTATGGAATACGACATTTAATTATTATTATTCGCATTAGGAAGGATTTTCCCCATCCGGAGAAAGCAAAATTTTGATATTCCCCTTTTCCTCCCGGAAATGAATTCAGTGAGGAACAACGTCTTGATCGATCTTTCGATGATGCATTAAAGAATGCTTTCGATGATGCATTAAAGAATGATAAAACCGATTTAAGCTTTCACAAAACTCGTTTGAATGATAGTTTTTATTAGATACGCATTATCCGTCTAAACCGCCGTGACTAAATATTCTGTTTTGGAATTGAATGAGTTCTGAGGCAGAAGAATTATAATTTTCTACTTTTTCTTCTTCAAAGAATAAGGACACATATCGCTTGGAATTATTTTTTTCTAGTTGCTTTATAAGCAGATCTTAAAATTAAAAATGTAATCTTTTCGTAAAAGAAGTGGCGTTTTCCTTTCAGGATTGGAAGAGTTAGTGAATCGGATTTACTGATAGCATCGAAGTCAGTACTTCGAAACATAAAATCGATAATATTCCAAATTTTTGCTTATTTACGTCTCCTCGAACCACTGGAATTTCAGCTGCCGTTGAAACGGAAAATGAAGTTTCTGTTTTAAAATCAGAATAATCCAGTTGTTTCACCTCTGAGCACACAGGGAGCTAAGAAAAGCACGACTCAATGTTAAAAATTTAAGGACTGCCGCAAAGTTAAGAATTTTAGTGTCTTCCCCCAGGCCATGCAATTTTTTTTCTTATGTTTGGCTCAAAATACCTGTCTATTTTCCCCGTCCTGCCCACGGTCAGTAGGGGACACCGATGGGCTTGGAAAGGCCACCGTCCGTCGGATGGGACGTTAAGCCGTGGCCCCGTGTGCGAGAGAGCCATACCCTGTGCACGTTAAAGAACACGCTGGATGGCCTTGACGGGAGGCTACCATCTGTCTCCCAACAGCTGTTTCAGTGGGTCCCCTCCCCCAACCTTCTCTGAGCCTTCGGGGTCCATGTGACCTGGTCATTTAGCCCATGGTGTGCAAAAAAGTGCCGCTCAGAGGTAAAACAACCCAACAACAACCCGCAACGTTAAGAATTTTAGTGTCTTCCCCCAGGCCATGCAATTTTTTTTCTTATGCTTGGCTCAAAATACCATGTCTATTTTCCCCGCCCTGCCCACGGTCAGTAGGGGACACCGATGGACTTGGAAAGGTCACCGTCCGTCGGATGGGACGTTAAGCCGTGGCCCGTGTGCGGGAGAGCCATACCCTGTGCACGTTAAAGAACACGCTGGATGGCCTTGACGGGAGACTACCATCTGTCTCCCAACAGCTGCTCCAGTGGGTCCCTTCCCCCAACCTTCTCTGAGCCTTCGGGATCCATGTGACCTGGTCATTTAGCTCATGGTGTGCAAAAAAGTGGCGCTCAGAGGTAAAACAAACGAAACCATAACTATTTGTGATGAAATTTATGTCAGAAAAATTTTGACACCTTTTTAAGCGCGAATCACGTGTGCATCGTGGGGCTTATAGGACAGAAAATTTCATACTAGGTAGTTCGCTGAATACATGATTCACTAGTTTGCAAGTTTATTCAGGATTTTTCCATGTGCGCAGTTTCTAGTGTATAAATACTAGAACATGTCTATTTATTGTCCAGTACTGTCTGGTTTAGCATGTTGACTAGTTCATGATCCCCATAAGTAATTCATTATGTAACGAATCATGGGTGAACTGCGCGGCCCGAAATAAAAACCCAGATGTGAAGCAAATATTCGCTCGGCGTAATAATCTAGGTTGGGTTGTTTTACCTCTGAGCGGCACTTTTTTGCATACCATGGGCTAAATGGCCAGGTCACATGTACCCCGAAGGCTCAGAGAAGGTTGTGGGAGGGGACCCACTGGAACAGCTGTTGGGAGACAGATGGTAGCCTCCCGTCAAGGCCATCCAGCCTGTACTTTAACGTGCACAGGGTATGGCTCTCCCGCACACGGGGCCACGGCTTAACGTCCCATCCGACGGACGGCGGCCTTTCCAAGCCCATCGGTGTCCCCTACTGACCGTGGGCAGGGCGGGGAATTTTGCGGAGATAAATCTCAACGCTGACCCAGCTGGGACTCGAACCTGGGAACTACAGATTACGAGCCTAGCGCGCTACCGACTGAGCCACCCCCGCCCCACGTAATAATCTAGAACAAGTACGATTCATACGGCAGTCAACGTATTAATATGAAACAACCCCCTAAATAAATTTAAATAACGAACATTTAGTGTAGAAGAAAAATTACGTTGAATCGAGTGGAATGCTAACTCACGACCTCGTGGGGATATGTCAGGTGCTTTGACCCCTGAACTACAAGTCGCCCATCAAGGTCTACACGATTGATGGCTTGGGTTCGTATTTCGGCTCAAAAAAAAATTTCCTCAGCACTCAAGGGTGTTTACAGATTATTTGTTTGTTATTAAGATGCAATGTCACGGTTTAGAACATTTTAGCAAAAACAAAATTTTGAATTTCATTTAACGAAATATATTAGAGCTTTAGTGTTTTGTCTGGGTCGTTCATATCATAATTTGGGGACTCTGAGACACAGATATTATAAAAACCTTGACTGTAGACATTTTATGCAAATTGTGTTATTTCTGAGAAATTTTTGGGGGTCTCTTTTATAAGTTTGAATTCCTATCAAACTATCGGTAAACTATAAATAAATAAAAATAAATACCCCCTCAAGCAGCTGCTTGCCACAGAGGTCTGACAGGAGCCTGTCAGTTTATATGCCAGTGTAGGTCTGAGAGGATGGCAGGACCTCAGTAGAAAAACGATATCCATTCCTTAACCCGGGGTTCGAACCCAGGTCCCTTCCTGTTCGAGTCCCAGCTGGATCAGCGTTGAGATTTATCTCCGCAAAATTCCCCGCCCTGCTCACGGTCAGTAGGGGGCACCAAAGGGCTTGTAAAAGCCGCCGTCCGTCGGATGGGACGTTAAGCCGTGGCCCCGTTTGCGGGAGAGCCATACTCTGTGCACGTTAAAGAACACGCTGGATGGCCTTGATGGGAGGCTACCTCCCAGCAGCTGTTCCAGTGAGTCCCCTCCCCCAACCTTCTCTGAACCTTCGGGGTCCTTGTGACCTGGCCATTTAGCACATGGTGTGCAAAAAAGTGCCGCTCAGAGGTAAAACAACCCAACCCAGATCCCTTCCCTAACCCGGGGTTCGAACCCAGGTCCCTTAGATCAGTAGCCAAGCGCGCTAACTATTCGGCCATGGGATTATTACGTACTAAAAATGTTCTTCTGATGTTGCTTCTTTTTATTGTTTGCATAACAGAATAGAAAGCATTCTTTTAATGATAAACCTTTTCCTTAAGAAAAAGCAAACCTTTTTTTTTCTCCTTTATTTCATATTAACAAAGGGGGATAAAAAAAATTTTCTCTTCCGCGAAGGTTCTGTCATATTTTTTTCCTTTAACCCATCGTTTGCTAGCTCGGCTTCTCATGAGCTAATCTTGGTAAGCTCTTAAGTCTTACTAGAAAACGTGGAACGAAAACTAAGCAACTAGAAGAAGTTGATCGTCGGAGTTTTTGTGTCCGTGAATGAAAACAAAAGGCGGAAAAGAAATCTGTCGCTGATTGTGTTAACGCAAAGAAACAAAATTTGTTCAAAGAACAAACTCGGAGTTATGCAATTATTTGCTACCATGTGACAAATGGATGGAAATAGAAGAAAATTGAATTTTGTTTTTGCATAAAGACCACTAGGGCAGGCTCACGTGCATAAATCATAAATAGTGCGATGGCCACTTACGGACCCGGATATGAAAATGAATACAGATAGTGGAAGCAATTTTGGGTTGAGTTGTGTTACCTCTGAGCGGCACTTTTTTGCACACCATGGGCTAAATGGCCAGGTCACATGGACCCCGAAGGCTCAGAGAAGGTTGGGGGAGGGGACCCACTGGAACAGCTGTTGGGAGACAGATGGTAGCCTCCCGTCAAGGCCATCCAGCGTGTTCTTTAACGTGCACAGGGTATGGCTCTCCCGCACACGGGGCCACGGCTTAACGTCCCATCCGACGGACGGCGGCCTTTCCAAGCCCATCGGTGTCCCCTACTGACCGCGGGCAGGGCGGGGAATTTCAACGCTGACCCAGCTGGGACTCGAACCTGGGAACTGCAGATTACGAGCCTGGCGCGCTACCGACTGAGCCACCCCCGCCCCTCCCCTCCCCTCCCCAGTCCCGTAGATCAGTAGATAGTGGAAGCAAATTTCAGCAAGAGTGAACCGCGACGCCATTCCGTTATTAAAATTTGTTTCCGTTTTATTAACCTTTAGCAAATTTCTTGAAAAATACAAATAATATATGTTTAATATTTTTACCTGTATTTTTACCTGTGTGGGGATCACAGCCCCTTCGCCGCTTATAGTATTAAAAGTGCATCAAGCCACTTGAACATTTAAATTAATATCCAAAATTGCCCATTCCTTGGCTTTGCTGTAAACTCCTGCATGGAAGAAATTATTTTAACGCAATGATATCTAACAGAACGGTAAAGATCAAAGGAATATTTCGAAACATAAAGGCGCAACAAAGACAAAGCGAAATATCAAGTGGAATAGACGATAAGTAAAAAAAATAAGTAAGAGCAAAGGCCATAGCAATAATATCAATAGGCCTGCAAATATCAAAGCAATAATATCAACGTTAAATGGTGCTACAAAGATCAATGCGATAATATCAGTAATGTATAAAACGGCATAGATCAAAGCAGGAATGCCAACATGAAATTGCGCAAATATGAGATGATACGGCCGAGTCCTGATCACTAATATCGGCATCAAATAGAGCGACAAAGATCAACGCCAACAATTCTAACACGAAATCGAGCGGTAAAGATTAAAGCAATAATAAAAATAAATAAATACCCCCTCAAGCAGCTGCTTGCCACAGAGGTCTGACAGGAGCCTGTCAGTTTAATATGCCAAGTAAGAGATCTGAGAGAATGGCAGGACCTCAGCAGAAAAACGACACACACATCCATGCCTAATCCGGGGCTCGAACCCAGGTCCCTTAGATCAGTAGCCAAGCGTGCTAACCACTCGGCCACGGGACGGCTAGAAAAAGCAATAATACCAAAATGAAATGAAAAGCAACGATCAAAACAATAATATCAACATAGAATTCAGAAACAAATATCAAAACATTAATACCCAGGTCCTGATCTAGAGAAAAATACTGGGTTGGGGGGGAAGAAACTCAACGGAGCCGGGAAAAATTAAAGGGGGGGGGGAATTGCAGTATACCATTCCCCCCCTCCATTTTATAAGTGTTTAAAACATTTCTTGCAAAATGCATGAAACATATAGGCAAAAAATTAGGAAACTTGTGTATTACCCATACTATAATTCTCAATGGGGCCTCTGATCAGGGAGGGACATTCCGCAGGGATGGATCTCTCAGCAGAGCCGGTTCTAAAGGGGGCGGAGGGGGGGGGGAAGAGGCATGGCCTCCTTACTTACCCACCCTCCATAGATTCGGTCCTGCTAATATCTAAATGAAATGTAGCGAAAATTATTAAAGAAATACAACATGAAATGGAAAAAGCAATAGTAGTAACTTAAAACAGAGTGAAAAAGATTAAAATGTACTTAAATTATTTCTTTAAACATACAACACAATACATTTAAAATTAACGTAATACTACCAACATGAGTAGGCATGGCAGATATCAAAACAATAACATCAATATGTCATAAATCGTCAAAGATGAAAGAAATAATGTCTCCTTGGAGTAGAAAAGGCTTTAGACAACAGTTAAGACCAGTGGTTGCCAAAGGTTTACACGGAACATCATGATTAGAGAACTTTTCCGTGATGCTAATTTTATATTACATTTGGAAGATTAAAGATTTTGAATAAATGTTTATCTGAACAAAAAAAGAAAAATTTACTTTCTTAAATAAGGACTGAAAGTGTAATCAAACCAATTCTCGGTTTGTTCCAACGGACTTAATCTTCTAATTCAGTGGTTCTCAAACTTTTATGCTTCACGCACCTTCTGGAAATGTGTATGTAACTGGCGTACACCTTGTATAAAAAATAAATAAAATACCCCCTCAAGCAGCTGCTTGCCACAGAGGTCTGACAGGAGCCTGTCAGTTTATATGCCACAGTAGATCTGAGAGGATGGCAGGATCTCAGCAGAAAAACGACACATACATCCATGCCTTACCCGGGACTCGAACCCAGGTCCTTTAGGGAGATAGCCAAGCGCGCTAACCACTCGGCCATGGGACGGCATGTACACCTTGTATAGATAGATAAAACTATAGTTATAGTATAACAATGGAAATAAAATAAAACATATATATATATAACATATATCTAGTGACTTTTGAGCTCTCACAGCGTACCCCAAAAATTTTACGCATACCCCACGTTGAGAACCCCTGTTCAAGTTGATTTGTTCCAACGGGTTTAATCTTCTAGTTGCTTTCTTACAACGCATAATAAAACTATGTGTTGGTTTCAAAATACGGTAGGATAAGTCCCGATATTTTCACTCTCACTTTTAAATCTCCAGTCTAGTAACACAGGCCACTAAAAAGTTTATGTAAAAAGAAAAATCCCTCAGATAAGAATAAGAAATATGTTTCCCTTTACACTTACTACGGAGGTCTGACAAAAACTTGATTCTGTAAATTCGTAATACAGAAGACGTAAGATGAAAGTTGGTAAAACAACACGCCTCCATGGTCATATACACGGATTCGAATTCATGCTTCTCAACCAAGCACGCTCTATCAGCAAAACAAAGATCTGCTTCAGGAGGTCAGGGATCTAATGCAACTTACCAAACCAGCTGAACAATAAATATACCGTAAAAAAACAAGATTTTAGTTTTTTTTAAAAAATATTGGCAAGATCCTGAGTTGATAGGAGGCAGCTGGATGTTTACAGTATTCATCTACTCGGAAAAAAGTGTACATAATTACGACACATGCGTACCAGCATCGCGTACACGCGTTTCGAACAGAGACTCGTCCGCTGCCCGTGTGGGAATCTCCATGACGACCACCTGCCTCCCAGATCACGTGACTCGGCTGCTGCATTTTGAGTTCCAGCCGCCGTTACCGGTAGTTTCAGGAAGATGAAGTGGGGGGGGGTAGGAAAAAAGAGACGGGAGGGAGGCAAACAGCAGTCGTGTGCCGGGGTGCTGGAGTCACGTCCTCCCAACGGCCGTCGTGAACAGCCACTGTCGCTGTCTGGCGAACTCTATTGATTGAGCGGCGACTTTAAAACTGGTCATATACGTTGGGATCCAACAACATCTGGTAGAGCTGCTCTTTATGAGAGTTTACTCATATTGCCGCTCTGGAACTCTCTTTTTCTGGATTATTTGCACATCCATTGCAATTTTCGTTTCAAGAAATCGGTCTGGCGTCCAGTAAATATCGGTAAGTTTTTTATTTTATTGTTAACCTTCGGCTTCTTCGTTCGCTCAAAATCGCATCTGACGTCTTTTCCACATTACAGATGATGCAGTTGTGCAGGTATTGTTTGCTCGGTGTCTGTTATCAGTTCCTTGTGATATTACTATTTGGGATGTCTGTTTAGTACAGGTGAAGAGATCTGATGAATACAAAACACTTTTTGACTTCATTTTTTTTGCAACAACAAAAATGATATTCTTTATTAAATACATTTAATGTCCGACTAACATGATAAATGCGTTCTTTAAAAAAATTCGTGTAGGATGAAATCGTGTTGGTTGAAAACAATTTTCCAGAATCCTAACCTGACTGACATATTTTTTTATTTCACTCCTTACTTCTGATTATACTTTGGGTTAAAAGCTTTGTGTTTCCTGTTAGTTTATGTATGTTTAATACATATAACTCATTTTTACAGAAAGGAAAAAATGATTAAGGTAGAAAAACCGTTGGGTTGTTTTACCTCTGAGCGGCACTTTTTTGCACACCATGGGCTAAATGGCCAGGTCACAAGGACCCCCGTAGGCTCAGAGAAGGTTGGGGGAGGGGACCCACTGGAACAGCTGTTGGGAGACAGATGATAGCCTCCCGTCAAGGCCATCCAACGTGTTCTTTAACGTGCACAGGGTATGGCTCTCCCGCACACTGAGCCACGGCTTAACGTCCCATCCGACGGACGGCGGCCTTTCCAAGCCCATCGGTGTCCCCTACTGACCGTGGGCAGGGCGGGGGATTTTGCGGAGATAAATCTCAACGCTGACCCAGCTGGGACTCGAACCTGGAAACTACAGATTACGAGCCTGGCGCGCTACCGACTGAGCCACCCCGCCCCAAGAAAAACCGTTGTACAGGTTTAAATACATCGTAGGTAAAGATGACTGTCGACTCTTTAGGACTAGGAATGAGAAACTGATCAGAGTAAAAACTGTTGTCCTGTTTGAAGATTATTATCTTCAAACAGGACAACAGTTACAACCGTTTCTACTCGACACGTGACAAGTTGAATCATTAACCAATCAAGTTGTATACGCGTACATTTTCATCGGTCAGCGACAGTTAAATTTATTGTTTATAAATATACTATGTGTTATAGCTGTTTAAACACATTAGTATGCATAGGAAAATGCCAAATATCTTCTTGGAAGTGTTGAAATTATGTGTTATTAATCGTTTGGGTTTAAAAACAGTTTTAAAATAACAATCGAAGAAATAATAAATTCACGAAACTAACAGTAGCTTATCTACAGATGGCACAATTGGAAAATCCATAAATCCTGAATACCATAGAGCAGGGGTTCTCAACGTGGGGGGCGGGGGGGGGGCTCAGTCGGTAGCGCGCCAAGCTCGTAATCTGTAGCTCTCAGGTTCGAGTCCCAGCTGGGTCAGCGTTGAGATTTATCTCCGCAAAACCCCCGTCCTGCCCACGGTCAGTAGGGGACACCGGTGGGCTTGGAAAGGCCGCCGTCCATAGGATGGGACGTTAAGTCGTGGCGCCGTGTGCGGGAGAGCCATACCCTGTGCACGTTAAAGAACACGCTGGATGGCCTTGACGGGAGGCTACCATCTGTCTCCCAACAGCTGTTCCAGTGGGTCCCCTCCCCCAACCTTCTCTGAGCCTTCGGGGTCCATGTGACCTGGCCATTTAGCCCATGGTGTGCAAAAAAGTGCCGCTCAGAGGTAAAACAACCGAACTCAACGTGGGGTACGATGTAAAAATTTTTGAGGTACGCCGTGAGAGCTCAAAAATCGCTAGATCTAGTAACAAAGTCGCTAAGTTGGCAACACTGCTATGCAAAAATATCATTTTTTGTGTTTATCGATATATGTAATTTATGAATACAAAATTTAATGTCTGTGTATATATGTTTTATCTTATTTTTATTGTTATACTATAACTATGCTTTTATCTATCTGTATAAGGGACCTGTCAGACCTCTGTGGCAAGCAGCTGCTTGAGGGGGTATTTTTTTTTTTATTATTATAAGGGATACGCCAGTTACATACACATTTCCAGGGGGTACGTGAAGCATATAAAGTTGAGAACCACTTGCCATAGATGATAATCACAAATACCTCCAGGGGCGGGGGGTGGCTCAGTCGGTAGCGCGCCAGGCTCGTAATCTGTAGTTCCCAGGTTCGAGTCCCAGCTGGGTCAGCGTTGAGATTTATCTCCGCAAAAATTCCCCACCCTGCCCACGGTCAGTAGGGGACACCGATGGGCTTGGAAGGCCGCCGTCCGTCGGATGGGACGTTAAGCCGTGGCTCCGTGTGCGGGAGAGCCATACCCTGTGCACGTTAAAGAACACGCTGAGTGGCCTTGACGGGAGGCTACCATCTGTCTCCCAACAGCTGATCCAGTGGGTTTCTTCCCCCAACCTTCTCTGAGCCTTCGGGGTCTATGTGACCTGGCCATTTAGCCCATGGTGTGCAAAAAAGTGCCGCTCAGAGGTAAAACAACCCAACCCAACAAATACCTCCCTCAGACAGATTGCCACAGAGTTCTAACAGGAGCCTGTCAGTTTAATACGCCATAGAGAAGATCTGTGAGGAAGGCAAGACCTCAGAAAAAATGTAACACAACATCCATGTCCTATCAGGGGCTCGAACCCAGGTCCCTTTTGATCAGTAGTCTAGCACATTATCCACTCGGCCACAGCAAGAAAACTGTTTAGATATAAAAGGTGTCATAATAAAAAGGTGAACTAGCAAAACCTTTGATATTTGCACTAGAGGTTCTGAAACTGTGGGGCGCATAGCTCTAACAGTTTGATATTTGATAGTATTTTTTAATGGTAATATTTATGTAATCGAAATGATAAAAGTGTTTTTGAGGTAAATTTAATGTGCTATGTGCAAAAAGATTAAATTTGCTTCATTTTATCCTCTCTAAGGTGAAATCATTAGATTTCGCTAAGTTCAGATTCACCCTCGAAACTGAATCGACAAGCTTGGGTCTCACGTTGTAGGAAGGTGGAAGGATAAATTTATTTATGATCCAGGGAGCCTCATGAATTTATTACAATTTTAGGGAATCGTATTAACAAATCGTTTGAGAAACTGATTTGCGCAATAAACATAGCTTGTTATATTTAGTCGTTTACTGATAATAATTTGCATATTCAAAATATGGTAGTAATATATTTGAAAGTTATTTATCAATACCAAACAGTGGAATTTCAACTTGATTTTAAAAGCAGTAATTATGCGAATTAGCAAATTATGCGCAAATGTAATTTCCTTGCAGTTTTGCATTAAGTAGCAATGTTTAATAAATACCCCCTCAAGCAGCTGCTTGCCACAGAGGTCTGACAGGAGCCTGTCAGTTTATATGCCATAGTAGAAGGTCTGAGAGGATGGCAGGACCTCAGCAGAAAAACGACACATACATCAATGCCTTACCGGGGGCTCGAACCCAGGTTCCTTAGATCAGTATCCAAGCGCGCTAACCACTCGGCCATGATGTTATCCAAATTGAATTGCAAAATCTCGGAATCACTTTTCAATTGTGGAAATTTTTTCGTAATGTTCAGTTAGACTAATGACTGAATGGTAAGTACCTGGCATGTTACCATACTCATTTTTTTTTCGACCAAGATATGTAAAAAAAAATTAAAGAGGCAGAACACGTGACTGAATTGATTCGGAATGGACTAATACATTCCGATATACTGCTCTGCTATTTTTTTCGGGAAATTCTTCTTCTTAAATAATGCGATATACATTTTTCTCCTGCATTCCAATTATTAACCCCTCTTCCATTCCACAGCCGTCCCATGGCCAAGTGGTTAGCGCGCTTGGCTACTGATCTAAGGGACCTGGGTTCGAGCCCCGGGTTAAGGCATGGCTGTTTGTGTCGTTTTTCTGCTGAGGTCCTGCCATCCTCTCAGACCTTCTACTATGGCATATAAACTGACAGGCTCTTGTCAGACCTCTGTGGCAAGCAGCTGCTTGAGGGGGTATTTATTTGTTTTATTTCCATTCCACACACACATTCCTGAAACGATATTGATAGTTGCGAATTCATCACTTATGTATTTATAGTTCTATATTTTCTGTTGGTCTTGCATCTGATTGTAGAAGTTGATAAATTACGTAAAGCTGTTTTAGGTGAATTTTTAACCTCTTCCTCTAAGTAAAGCTACATAATGCTGGATTCAGCCTGCCCATCCAGTTCTACCTCTTTTAGTTACGTAATATTTTTTGGTAAGGATTTTCCCTTTTTATACTATAATCAACATATGTTGGGTTTTTTCACCACTTAGACACTTTTTTTTTTGCACTCGATTAGATAAATAGCCATGTCACAAGGACTTAGACAAGGTTGGGGAAGGAAGCCCACTGGACGATTGATAGGAGATATGTGGAAGCCCCCCGTGGGCCAATCAGCGTGTTCTTTAACCTGCAAAGGGTAAGGCTCTCCTGCACACGGAGCAAAGGCTTAACGTCCCATTTGACGGACGGTGGCATTTCTAAAACATTCGGTGTCTCTATTCTCACCGAGAGCAAATTGGAGTTTAGCGGAGATAAATCTCAATGATGGCACATTTAGATCCGAACCTGGGAACTGCGAATTACGAGTCTGGCGCTCTACCAACTGAACCAACCCCCTTCCAATCAATGGATAAAGGGAACGTTACAATGGTAGTAGCAATAACTTCTCTTGTATGATAACATTAAAAAATTTAGTTTTTTATCACCAATAAGCGGAAAAAAAGACCTGTCGCATGAAATATGTATTACATTTTGTGTAACCACTACCCCCCCTTCCCCCGAATTAAAGTATTACCTAATCAGTAGCGGTCTCAAGGGAAGAGGTTGGGGCTTCGCCAGTTCCCTACCCTCTACCCCCGGGAGTGGGGTGGCTCAGTCGGTAGCGTGCCAGGCTCGTAATCTGTAGTTCCCAGGTTCGAGTCCCAGCTGGATCAGCGTTGAGATTTTTCTCCGCAAAATTTTCCGCCCTGCCCACGGTCAGTAGGGGACACCGATGGGCTTGGAAAGGCCGCCGTCCGTCGGGTGGGACGTTAAGCCGTGGCCCCGTGTGCGGGAGAGACATACCCTGTGCACGTTAAAGAACACGCTGGATGGCCTTGACGGGAGGCTACCATCTGTCTCCCAAAAACTGTTCCAGTGGGTCCCCTCCCACAACCTTCTCTGAGCCTTCGGGGTCCTTGTGACCTGGCTATTTAGCCCATGGTGTGCAAAAAAGTGCCGCTCAGAGGTAAAACAACCCAACCCATATCCCCCCCTTCTCCTAGGCTAACAGAAGGAGTCAGAGAGAACCACTGCGCCGTTCGTCCCCAAAATAAATGTACTTGGGACCACCAATGTACCTATTCCTATGTCCTACTTATGACCCATAGGCAGATCCCTTCTCTCGAGGAAAATAAAATTCAAAACCGCATCAAAAAAAAATGATAATATCCAAGTGTAAAACTGAGCTTTACTTTTTCATGTTTTTTTTTTCAGCAAAAACTGTTTCAGGCAACTTCCATGTGAGTGATTACATTACAGAAGCTAATTTGACTAAAATGCGTTAATTGATTGGATCTGCTGTTTTTACATACGATTAAGTATTTTTTCCCATTTTTTACACATTATATGCAAATTTGAAACTGCAGTGCGGAAATTAGCATATGAATATAATTATTCAAGCGTAAACATAAATATAAATATAATTATTCCAGTATATTAAGTGTAATAAGTATTTTTTGAATAATCATATTCATACTTTTCGTATGTTCGAGTTGCGTTGTTTTATCTCCGATTGGCACTTTTTCGCACATAATGGGCTAAATGGCCAGGTCACAAGAACCCCCGAAGGCTCAGAGAAGGTTGGGAGGAAGGAGTTCCACTGGACAGATGTTTGGAAACTGATGGTAGCCTCCCGTCAAGGACATTCAGCTTGTTCATTAACGTGTACAGGTACTGCTCTCCCGCACACGGAACTACGGTTTAACGTCCTTTCCTACGGACGGCGATCTTTCCAATTCCATCAATGTCCCCAACTGACCGTGGGCAGAACTGGTAGTTTTGCGGATATAAATCTCAGTTCTGGCCCAGCTGGGACTCGAATCTGGGAACTGCAGATTACGAGCCTGACGCGTTACCTGTTGAGCCACCCCCGCCCTGTATATTTTGAATAAACATTGCTATGGAAGGATAGGAAATATTTTTGAGAACCTGTCGTATTTTTAATTACTTATTTATTATTTTTAGATGCGACAGTTGGAAGCTCAAACAAACTGAAATAGAATATTAGGCAAAAGTTACCAAATACAGGAGTTTTTTTAGGGCTGACTGTTTTGGATAATTTTCCTGATCTACGGGAATAAAAAAATCCAAGTGTTTAATAATAATTTCAAAATTCAATGGTATTGTCCAAATTTGCAATTGTATTAATTAGAGTTGGGTTGGGTTGTTTTACCTCTTGAGCGGCACTTTTTTGCACACCATGGGCTAAATGGCCAGGTCACATCGACCCCGAAGGCTCAGAGAAGGTTGGGGGAGGGGACCCACTGGAACAGCTGTTGGGAGACAGATGGTAGCCTCCCGTCAAGGCCATCCAGCGTGTTCTTTAACGTGCACAGGGTATGGCTTTCCCGCACACGGGGCCACGGCTTAACGTCCCATCCGATGGACGGCGGCCTTTCCAAGCCCATCGGTGTCCCCTACTGACCGTAGGCGGGGTGGGGGATTTTGCGGAGATAAATCTCAACGCTGACCCAGCTGGGACTCGAACCTGGGATCTACAGATTACGAGCCTGGCGCGCTACCGACTGAGCCACCCCCGCCCCTATGTGGCCTGGCCATTTAGCCCGTTTTCTGCAAAAAAAAGTGCTGCTCAGAGATAAAACAATAAAACCCAATCTGGACTGATAACCTTACTAAATAAGGGATGCAACGTTAAGCCGTTTCACTTTCATTTCCGTAATATATCCATGGCAGGATCTAGCCCCCCCCCCCCCCCCCCCCCGCTTTCAAAAAGCCAGTAAGGTGTCAAAAATTATTAAACATCTGCATATTTCGCCATTTTAAAGAATTTTTTTAAAGACCTCTAAAAAAATAATAAATAAAATAAATAACTCCTCAAGCAGCTGCTTGTCACAGAGGTCTGACAGGAGCCTGTTAGTTTATACGCCGCACTAGAAGATCTGTGAAAAAAATCTCAGCAGGAAAATAACACAAACATCGATGTTTTTCTCAGGGATCGGGAGGAAACGCGCTAACCACTGGGCCAAAAAGGGATGGAAAATGTTAATACAGCAAATGGAAATCTAACCTCTTGACCCCCATTTTCATTTTTTCGGCTAGATTATATCACTTGTCAACCACCACGCTCTTTAATTTTTCCTAGATCTGGGCCTCTATATATCTGTTGTAATCTATATTTAAGAACCATTAAGCCATAAAAAAGCAAACAGACAGTGGAATTTTGAATTGCGCGACTAAAATTTGGACTCATTAACGATCTAAGAAGAGAAAAAAATTCGCAAATATGTGCTGCATCTCCAGAATAAAAATATATCTATACGAATAACTAAGGAATCCAAACAAATATGGGGCGGGGGTGGCTCAGTCGGTAGCTCGCTAGGCTCGTAATCTGCAGTTCCCAGGTTCGAGTCCCAGCTGGGTCAGCGTTGAGATTTATCTCCGCAGAACTCATCGCCTTGCCCACGGTCAGTAGGGGGCACCGATGGGCTTGGAAAGGCCGCCGTCCATCGGATGGGATGATAAGCCGTGGCCCGTGTGCGAAAGAATTATAACCTGTGCACGTAAAAGAACACGCTGGATGGCCTTGACGGGAGGATACCATCTGTCTCCCAACAGCTGTTCCAGTGGGTCCTCTCCCCCAACCTTCTCTGAGCCTTCGGGGTCCTTGTGAGCTGGCCATTTAGCCCATGGTGTGCAAAAAAGTACCGCTCAGAGGTAAAACAACCAACCAACTATGAGACCTTAAAGCAGCGTGTACAGGATTGGATTGGATTGTTTTTCCTCTGAGCGGCACTTTTTTGCACACCATGGGCTAAATGGCCAGGCCACAAGGACCCCGAAGGCTCAGAGAAGGTTGGGGGAGGGGACCCACTGGAGCAGCTGTTGGGAGACAGATGGTAGCCTCCCGTCAAGGCCATCCAGCGTGTTCTTTAACGTGCACAGGGTATGGCTCTCCCGCACACGGGGCCACGGCTTAACGTCCCATCCGACGGACGGCGGCCTTTCCAAGCCCATCGGTGTCCCCTACTGACCGTGGGCAGGGCGGGGAAATTTTGCGGAGATAAATCTCAACGCTGACCCAGCTGGGACTCGAATCTGGAAACTACAGATTACGAGCCTGACGCGCTACCGACTGAGCCACCCCCGCCCCTAGTGTGTACAGGAGAGAGAATCGTTTAGTCTATGAGTTACAAATATACATAGGTTGAACGATTTTGACAGGACGCAGTCATGCTCTAAGCCAAGCGTGTCCAACCTTTTGACTTCCCTGGGTCACATTGAGTGAAGATTTGACTTCCCTGGGCTACATTGAATGATGATGAATCGTTTTGGGCTGCATATAAAATATATAATATAGTTAATGTATATAAATAATAAAACTTCATATATTTTCTTATACTTTTTATTATAAAATTAAAAAAAGGCAACATAAAACTAGTGGGATATCAAAAACTCGCTGAAAATCACATAATCATGTTGAACGCTTATGTCATAAACACATAAACTTTACGATTTTATGGGCCGCATTACTAGCTGTCCAGGGCCGCAGGTTGGACACGCCTGTTCTAAGCCTTAGCTCTTCGCTAACCATCTAGCCCTACCTGGTCCAGTGATTAACATACCTGACTCCTAAGACCAGCGGGGCATGTCCTTGTGTAAGTATTTGTATGTTGTATGAGAAACCAGGACAAGCCTAATATAGCTTTTAGGTTATCTCTACTAATTAATTCTTTGTGTAGGAAAGTATAGTTAATTAAAAATTAATTAAAAATATCCATTAAGCAGTAAATAAATACTGGTAAGTGATAAAAACCATCATATACTGCAGTAAAATGGGTTGACCATCTTCTTCCAGGGTCATTTCAAGTAGAAGCTGGAGTTTTAAGGTCACCTTGGGTTTCTTCCCCCCTCCACTCCCCCAAAGAAAAAAAAAAGCACTCAAAACTCCCATTTACCAAAACACATTTGCATTCAGGGCCAGATCTAGAGGGGGCTTTTCAGAATGCCAGTAAGGGTTGGGTTGTTTACCTCTGAGCTGCACTTTTTTGCACACCATGGGCTAAATGGCCAGATGATACGGACCCCAAAGGCTCAGAGAAGATTGGGGGAGGGGACCCACTGGAACAACTGTTGGGAGACAGATGGTAGCCTCCCGTCAAGGCCATCCAGCGTGTTCTTTAATGTGCACAGGATATGGCTCTCCCGCACACGGAACAATTGCTTAACATCTCATCCGACGGACGGCGGCCTTTCCAAGCCCATCTGTTCCTCTACTGACCATGGGCAGGGTGGGGAAATTTGCGGAGATGAATCTGAACGTCGACTCGGCTGGGACTCGAACCAATGCCAGTAAGGGTTACAGAGAAAAAACTAACGTATTTTTCAAGAAATTTTTAAAGACCTATATAAAACGGATGGTGAAATGTTATACTGCAGTAGACCTCCCTAACATTTTTCTAGATTCGGTCCGAGCCTGTTTGTATTATTTTATTACGACTGCTGCTTCTATAAAATATCATAATTCGTCTACTATCTCCCACTCTTCCCTCTGTGAGGTAGGGACATCGATTGACTTGGAAAGATCGCCCATCGGATGGTATTTTAAACCAAGACTCCACGTGTGACGAGTGACATATCTTGGGCACATTGAAGAAGCGCTGAATGGACTCGACTGGAAGAATCCATCCGTCTTTTAACAGCTATCCAGTAAATTTCCTTCAGCTATGACCTCTTGGGGTCCTTGTGACCTTGCTATTTATCCTATTGTGTGCAAAAAAGAAAGTGCCGCTCAGAGGTAGAGAAATTAAACCCAACTTCACAGGATGCGTTGGGTTGGGTTGTTTTACCTCTGAGCGGCACTTTTTTGCACACCATGGGCTAAATGGCCAGGCCACATGGACCCCGAAGGCTCAGAGAAGGTTGGGGGAGGGGATCCACTGGAACAGCTGTTGGGAGACAGATGGTAGTCTCCCGTCAAGGCGATCCACCGTGTTCTTTAACGTGCACAAGATATGGCTCACCCGCACACGGGACCACGGCTTAACGTCCCATCCAACGGACGGCGGCCTTTCCAAGCCCATCGGTGTCCCCTACTGACCGTGGGCAGGGCGAGGAATTTTGCGGAGATCACAGGATGCGGTCCTTATCATAGATATTCCGAATACACTTTCCCACCATTATTACTGCATCATAAAGTAATAATTATGGGAATTTCTGTGCATAATGTAACGTGCACTTGGCAAGATTCTTCACTTTAAAGAAGGAAAGAAAAGTGCTTGAGACTTTTAATGTTAAAGAATAGCCGAGTTTGAAACTCTGTGATGAAAGCTTCATTAACGGCAAAATTAACGAAAGGTACTTCAGAAAACGATGGCCAATGCTGAAGGTTTGTTTAAAACTGGTTCCCACTTGTAACTTGGAGAGAAAGAACTGCACGAAAACACTTGACTTGGAGAATCACCGTAAAAGTTTGGTTTTGTTAGAAAGTGACTTCGTTAAATGTTATATACAGATCTGAATGATAGGATTTCTTATTGTATAGGAAATGCTGCTTTTTTTGTCCAAGGGAATACTTGTGAGATGTTTATAAGGGAAATGCAGCAGAGGTGCTTGAAAAACCGGTAATTGGTTTTCCTGATTTTTCCCTTAATCTATGAAGCTTGCGGAAAAATCAAGGCTGTCAATCTTTACTAACGAGGATTTAAAGTGTAGAAACCTCTCCATATTGATTGGACAGATTGGACATATGGAGATATGTCCAATCTGTGCGATTGGATTAAATGGCCAGGCCAAAAGGATCCCAAGAGTTCAGAGAAAGTTAATGAATGGAATTTATTGGACACCTATTAGGAGATCGATGGAATCCTACCGTCAATGGCATCCAATCCATTATTTAAGGGTGTAGAAGGTGTAGGCCCCCCTACAGAGGGGACCACGGCTTAACATCCCATACGACGGACGGTAGTTTTCCAAACTATTCTTTGTCTAGCTGATTTTCTATACGTCTTATTATACCAACCAGACACTATAAGACCTCTGTGGAAACCTATCTTTCTGAGGAATAATTTATTTTTTTAGATACAACTCTACAGATATCAGACTCGACTTAAATATCGTCTGAATTGCACAATTCACATTTTCGATCATAATAATGCTTTTTACGAATAACTAGGGCAACTAATTTCCCTTCAGAACGAGAAGGGTTGGGTTGGGGTTCTTTCACTTACGAGAGGCACTTTTTGCACACAGTGGGTAAATGGCCAGGTGTGCAAAACTTTCTCAACCCCAAGGTTTCGGGGGCGGGGGTGGCTCAGTCGGTAACGCTCTAGGCTCGTAATCTGCAGTACCCAGGTCCGAGTCCCAGCTGGGTCAGCATTGAGATTTATCTCCGCAAAATTCCCCGCCCTGCCCAGGGTTAGAAAGGGACACCAATGGGCTTGGATAGGCCGCCATCCGTCGGATAGGACGTTAAGCCGTGGTTCAGTGTGCGGGAGAGCCATACCCTGTACACGTTAAAGAACACGCTGGATGGCCTTGACGGGAGGCTACCATCCGTCTCCCAACAGCTGTTCCTGTGGGTCCCCTACCCCAACCTTCTTTGAGCCTTCGGGGTCCTTGTGACCTGGTCATTTAGCACATGGTGTGCAAAAATGTGCCGCTCAGAGGTAAAACAACCCAACAACACCAAGGTCTCGAGATGGTTGAGGGAAGGAGACCCACTGGACAGCTGCTAGGAGACAGAAGTCTCCCATCAAGCAATCCAGCGTACTCTTTAAAGTGTACTGGGTATGACTCTACTTCACACGGCGCCACGGCTTAGCATCCCATCTTACGGACGGCGGTCTTTTCAATTGAAGTGAGATTCACAGTTGGGACTCGAACTGAGAAGTGCAGATTACTAGTCTGTAGCTACCGATTGACTCATCCCTGCTCCACTGAAAGAGAAGATTATTTTGCATACACCCAATGAGCACCGATGACCAATTGTTTCGGGGGGGGGGGGGGGGTTATCTCAATCGGTAGCGCGCCGGACTTGTAATCTGCAGTTCCCAGGTTCGAGTATCAGCTGGGTCAGCGTTGAGATTTATCCCGCAAAACTCACCTGCCCACGGTCAGTAGGAGACACCGATGGGCTTGGAAACGCCGTCGTCCGTCGGATGGGACGTTAAGCCGTGGCCCGTGTGCGGGAGACCCATACCCTGTGCACGTTAAAGAACACACTGGATGGCATTGACGGGAGGCTACCATCTGTTTCTCAACAGCCGTCCCAGTGAATTCCCTCCCCCAACCTTCTCTGAGCCTTCGGGATCCATGTGACCTGGCCATTTAGCCCATGGTGTACAAAAAAGTGCCGCTCAGAGGTAAAACAAACCAATTGTTCCCTTTACCACCTACATATCCGAATTACGAACGTCGCAATTGACCTCCGAGGTCATTAACCTGATCTCGAGAAAATAAAAATTCCTTTCGTGTCCGTAACTAAACAATTGTTTTCCACTTTTCTGACTTTCATTGACTTGCTCATTCACTTTACATAAGAAAATAAAAGCAAATGTATCCTAGTGTAGATGTACATTGTTCTCTGTCGTAATGTAAATGTACCTCTGCATTTTATTACCAAATAACTGGCGGATCGTCGAACAGGCATCGCTCTATCGTTGATCGATATCGTAGATGTAGTCTGAGCCGCTGCTACAAAGAGGCTTTTCTTGGTCCCAAAACGAAAGGGTCATTAGACGCTCAACTCACATATCATAAATTTCGAAATACGAGAGTCAGACGGGGGAATTTGCACCGAGATTTCATCGTTGAGAAAATGGCCCCGTCATTTCGTCGCTGATGTTCTCGTTAGTTATTTCGCCTAGTGCTTGACTAGCAGGCTACAACAAAAAGAGGGTGATCTTCCTAACGACCCAACGGGAACGAAAATGATTTGGTTCGAGTTTGTTTAGAAGGAGTAAAAATTACCTCTATGAAAGGACTGGGACTTCTTGCTTGTTTCGAAAAGTTTTTTAGCTAAATGAGTAATCGTGATGACTTTGGACTCATTAAAAATGCAAATGATGTTTTGCATTTGGATATTTCTTCATCGTAAATGTTGTGGTATTGACTGAGTTGGATTGGTTTGCGTGTCAGCGGCACTTTTTGTTTAACTCAATTGGATAAATTGCTAGGTTATAAATAAGTAGAGTTGGGTTGTTTTACCTCTGAGCGGCACTTTTTTGCACACCATGGGCTAAATGGCCAGGTCACATGGACCCCGAAGGCTCAAAGAAGGTTGGGGGAGGGAATTCACTGGGACGGCTGTTGAGAAACAGATGGTAGCCCCCCGTCAAGGCCATCCAGCGTGTTCTTTAACGTGCACAGGGTATGGTTCTCTCGCACACTGGACCACGGCTTAACGTCCCATCCGACGGACGGCGGCCTTTCCAAGCCCATCGGTGTCCCCTACTGACCGTGGGCAGGGCGGGGAATTTTGCGGAGATAAATCTCAACGCTGACCCAGCTGGGACTCGAACCTGGGAACTACAGATTACGAGCCTGGCGCGCTACCGACTGAGCCACCCCCGCCCCAATAAGTAGAGTCTTGCACGGATATCCGCATTTAAAAGCTCTCGTCGAATAAAAGATTAACGTGGATATAGGATAAAACTTCGGATAAAAGAATTGATGTTACAGCGAATGGCGGATAAAGTAGCGTATTTGATAAACTATGCCGAAATATGAGCAAATATTGTTGCATTATTGATGGCTGACAGGAACTAAAAAAACTGCTTGAGATAATGTAAAAAAATACTAGATTTGAAAATTGAATGATGATATTCACTCTAAAAAAGAATGATATTCACTCTAAAAAAGAAATAAAGTTCCTTGGGATAAAGCCACAAGTTTAAAAACAATATCCTATGTGAAAGAAGCGATCTTTTTTTTTTGCTGGCAAAAAAACTTAATTTAAATTCAAATAATTACTGGTGAGTTACTTAGAAAACGGGAATTGAATATCAGTCGAATGAAAATTTCAGTTGGAAAGATTAAAAAGTTTTAGAGGAGAGTTACTAGGTCGTAAAAAGGAGTGTCTTCTCATAATCGTCGATAATTGCATTTAAAAGAGCAAAATTAACTCAGAAGAATTTGAAGAATTTGAATTATATACATTCGTATTTAAATTTAGTAAAGCCTATTTTTAGAAACAAAAAGCTTTTAATGTTTCAGTCGCAAAAATACATCGGACTTGAAAAAAAAAAATACCCCTTCAAGCAGCTGCTGCCACAGAGGTCTGACAGGAGCCTGTCTGTTTATATGCCACAGTAGAAAATCTGAGAGGATGGCAGGACCTCAGCAGAAAAACGACACATACATCCATACCTTACCCGGGATTCGAACCCAGGTCCCTTAGATCAGTAGCCAAGTGCACTAACCACATTTGCAAAATCTCGGGAGTTATTAAGTAGGCAATATACTCGCTGCTGATAAAGTTTTGCGGATGCAGATAGAACTTTCGCTTCAGCAAAGAGCTCTTGGCTCTGAGGACTCCAAGGGCTCAGAGTTGCCTAGTGTGAATGAACCCACTGGACAACTGTTTAGAGATTATTAGAAGCTTCCCGTCTAGGCCATCCAGAGTGTTTTAATCTTTCACAGAGGTCCACAGTTAACGTCCCATCCGACAGATGGTGGTCTTTCCAAACACATCAGCGCCACCTTTTTCTCCGATAGTAGAAAGTCACCCAGGCCATAGCCGTCTGAAGAGAAGGCCTGATGTCACGTGACTAATGACGTCAAAAGCGGGGGCCGTGGATCGCATCATAGTTTGAGCCAGCGAATCTGATTCATTTCTAATTCGATGTGTGTGTTATTTAAATGATTTCATTTCCTATATTGAATTGATTCAAATATCAATTATAAAGCAAATGATCATAAATGTGGCGAAGAATTTCGTTCTTGTAGGAAATATTTTATTTTCATAGACATGAAAACACCCTCATTTCTCAATGGCAAAAATATTTAATAAACATATTATCTGAAAATAGTTACACATATTTTTTTATTAATTATATTTAATTGTAAATGGTATTATACAAAGTGGAATTTTAAAGCATAACTTTATTGATTTTTAAAAAATTTTGTAATTATTTTTTTTTTAAACTAAATATATGAGCTACATTTGCAAACTTATTGGAAGAGATCAATATCTATTCTCAGGTTAGCAAAATATATGCATAATAACTTCAGATAGGGCTTTAAAATTTCACTTTCGTATAATACCATTTACAATTAAATATAATTAATACAAAAATATGTGTTACTATTTTCAGATAATATGTTTAGTGAATATTTTTGCCATTGACAAATGAGGGTGTTTTCATGACTATGAAAATAAAATATTTCCTACAAGAATGAAATTCTTCGCCATATTTATAATAATTTGCTTTATAATTGATATTTGATTCAATTCAGTATAGGAAATGAAATCAATTAAATAACACACACATCGAATTAGAAATGAATCAGATCCGCGTCTCAAGCTATGATGAGATTCACGGCCCCCGCTTTTGACGTCATTAGTCACATGACATCAGGCCTTCAGACGGCTTTGCCCACGCACAGTTGGGACTCGAACCTGGAAGCCTCACATTACGAGCCATAAAGGGCTACCAACCTGAAATACTACCTAAAGTGCTACTAAATTCTGCCTCAGGTATTAAATGAAACCGAACTATTGTAATATCTCACTAATTCTGGATATGGGCTCCTGGCCAAATTAAAGTTTTAAATTGCAAAATATTTTTTCAAAAACCAAAAAAAGCAGTTTTATTTCATTTTAAAGTGTTAAAAACCAAGGTAAAATGAGGGACGTTAACGAAAGATTTTCAGTTCACACTAGTCTCTGTTAGATAATAACGCATCATAAAATAAAAGGGAGCAACAACACATAGGAGAACTCCGTGGCTAAATACCACGGTGTTCTTTTAAACGTTGGGATGAAAACGAGTGCACAGAGGCTTAAAAATGTTTCGTAACATCGCCATATCAGTTCACACTAGTCTCTGTTAGATAATAACGCATCATAAAATAAAAGGGAGCAACAACACATAGAAGAACTCCGTGGCTAAATACCACGGTGTTCTTTTAAACGTTGGGAGGAAAACGAGTGCACAGAGGCTTAAAAATGCTTCGTAACATCGCCATATCAGTTCACACTAGTCTCTGTTAGATAATAACGCATCATAAAATAAAAGGGAGCAACAACACATAGAAGAACTCCGTGGCTAAATACCACGGTGTTCTTTTAAACGTTGGGAGGAAAACGAGTGCACAGAGGCTTAAAAATGCTTCGTAACATCGCCATATCAGTTCACACTAGTCTCTGTTAGATAATAACGCATCATAAAATAAAAGGGAGCAACAACACATAGGAGAACTCCGTGGCTAAATACCACGGTGTTCTTTTAAACGTTGGGAGGAAAACGAGTGCACAGAGGCTTAAAAATGTTTCGTAACATCGCCATATCAGTTCACACTAGTCTCTGTTAGATAATAACGCATCATAAAATAAAAGGGAGCAACAACACATAGAAGAACTCCGTGGCTAAATACCACGGTGTTCTTTTAAACGTTGGGAGGAAAACGAGTGCACAGAGGCTTAAAAATGCTTCGTAACATCGCCATATCAGTTCACACTAGTCTCTGTTAGATAATAACGCATCATAAAATAAAAGGGAGCAACAACACATAGGAGAACTCCGTGGCTAAATACCACGGTGTTCTTTTAAACGTTGGGAGGAAAACGAGTGCACAGAGGCTTAAAAATGTTTCGTAACATCGCCATATCAGTTCACACTAGTCTCTGTTAGATAATAACGCATCATAAAGTAAAAGGGAGCAACAACACATAGAAGAACTCCGTGGCTAAATACCACGGTGTTCTTTTAAACGTTGGGAGGAAAACGAGTGCACAGAGGCTTAAAAATGCTTCGTAACATCGCCATATCAGTTCACACTAGTCTCTGTTAGATAATAACGCATCATAAAATAAAAGGGAGCAACAACACATAGGAGAACTCCGTGGCTAAATACCACGGTGTTCTTTTAAACGTTGGGAGGAAAACGAGTGCACAGAGGCTTAAAAATGTTTCGTAACATCGCCATATCAGTTCACACTAGTCTCTGTTAGATAATAACGCATCATAAAATAAAAGGGAGCAACAACACATAGGAGAACTCCTTGGCTAAATACCACGGTGTTCTTTTAAACGTTGGGAGGAAAACGAGTGCACAGAGGCTTAAAAATGTTTCGTAACATCGCCATATCAGTTCACACTAGTCTCTGTTAGATAATAACGCATCATAAAATAAAAGGGAGCAACAACACATAGGAGAATTCCTTGGCTAAATACCACGGTGTTCTTTTAAACGTTGGGAGGAAAACGAGTGCACAGAGGCTTAAAAATGTTTCGTAACATCGCCATATCAGTTCACACTAGTCTCTGTTAGATAATAACGCATCATAAAATAAAAGGGAGCAACAACACATAGGAGAACTCCTTGGCTAAATACCACGGTGTTCTTTTAAACGTTGGGAGGAAAACGAGTGCACAGAGGCTTAAAAATGCTTCGTAACATCGCCATAAAGTACAGATGCAAACCCCCTGAATTCCCATAAACTTAGTTTGTTACTAACATGCACAAACCTTTACTTCTGTTAATAGCTGCATATCAGAGAATCCAAATTCATTTGCTCTATGTGTTTCAAGCAATCCTTCGTTAACAGCGTAAAGAGACAGACCGCCGCTATTAAAAGGCAATGTGAAAGCTAAGCATAAAGAAACAAGCACTAAATCCTACTTCTCTTCAAGTTTTAATTAACGGTATATCTGCTGCGGTACTCTTAGTTAATGAGTGCCTAATGAGAACACTTTGCTTCCCTTGTTATCCGAGCTATTCAGAAAAGCAGCCAGATATCTAATTAGAGGAAGGTGGCTCAATTGAGGATGCTGACCACTTCCTTGGGAAACGGATAAGAAAGACTTTGCTTCCGTATATCGGTTTCAGTTGTTTCTTTGTCATTCTGGGCCACGAGAGTCCATAAGAGTTGGAGGAGGGATTGTCTCACTGGAAAAAATTGTCGAAAAATTCATTTTTGTTGAATAATATCAGGTGTACCAAAATTTTTTTTTTCTTTAATTTAATATAAATCTTCGTTTCTTTTTTTTTAGTCTTCTTTTGTTTTCCGATTGGATTGGATTGTTTTACCTCTGAGAGGCACTTTTTTGCACACCATGGGCTAAATGGCCAGGTCACATGGACCCCGAAGGCTCAGAGAAGGTTGGGGGAGGGGACCCACTGGAACAGCTGTTGGGAGACAGATGGTAGTCTCCCGTCAAGGCCATCCAGCGTGTTCTTTAACGTGCACAGGGTATGGTTCTCCCGCACACGGGGCCACGGCTTAACGTCCTATCCGACGGACGGCGGCCTTTCCAAGCCCATCGGTGTCCCCTACTGACCGTGGGCAGGGTGGGGAATTTTGCGGAGATAAATCTCAACGCTGACCCAGCTGGGACTCGAACCTGGGAACTACAGATTACGATCCTGGCGCGCTACTGACTGAGCCACCCCCGCCCCTTTGTTTTCCGAAGCATATCATTTATTTTATGTATTATTATGAAGAAACTATTGAAAATAAATTTTGAAAAAATGTGTTACTTTTTTTTTTCGTGTTGCTTGAGAGCATCACTAGTAGTATTATGGTATAATAATCTTATTTTCTGTGTAATTGAATATACAGAAGGGTCAGATAGTGCATACACTCTTGCCTGGGGTTCAGTTAAAAAAGGGAGAAGGGTCGAGGGAGGAGGGGGGCTCAGCAGTAGTACGCCAGGCTTGTAATCTGCAGTCCCCAGGTTCGAAGATCTGAGGCTTTTTATAGAAAAAGGATAGGAATTTCATACGTCCTGCTACGATAGCTTCTGAAACCTTAGTGAGATAAAATACGTCGTCGAAAAAATTGTTATCTGTTGTTTCTTTGGAGTAGGCAATTATTTCATCGTTTTTTACATCATTGGTAGAATAGCAAGTAGAACTGCTTTCTCAAAATCTCAGGTCGTGACAGAACCATCTTGTTTTTTTAAAGCAAAGGTGTGGCGACATCCATTCAGTAAATTATGCACGATTGCATTCGTAACAGGACTCATCACTCCACCAAAATATTTCTTTGAAACACTGATTCCTCTTTTGGCCGCCCCCTTGAAAAAAAATTCACACCTATCTGAAACAGTGAACACATCCCTTCCTGTGAAAACTGCCGACGTCTATTTTTTGGGTTTCTGAATTTGTCCGAAATAAAAAAGAGTTTAGGCAGATGATAGAAAATTCGTTTCCTTTAGTCTCTTAAAATTCTTTCCGTCAAATATTTCTGCATATATTAGACTAGCATATATCAAATTTTCGTTGCAACAAGTAGAATTTTCTGCTAACTGACTTTTCACACACAGTTGAAGAATAAAGGAAAGGAGAATCAGATCAAGGATTTTAAGTTAATATAAGACGTGGTTTGTTAAGATAAGATGATCGTAATGTTTATTCTGCTCAGATCATCTATACAACCCTTCACTGCAAATGGCGTTTTAATGGCCAGTTTTATTGTCTTGGCCAGGTTCTTGAATGGCTTGATTTCCTAAATGGCTTTCAGAGATATCTCTTAATTACGTGCTTGCGTTTTAAATTGTAGTTTCTGAATGATGTCGAAAAATACTTTTTGATACTTAGTCAAACGAAGAATTGTTTATTCTTTCTTGTGCTGATAAAAAAAGATCTAAAATTGTTATATACGACGATGAACCATTCAGCGTTATTTTTTTACTACATAAGGAAAGTTCAGTATTTACCAGGTCATCATATTTTTCAGAGCACTGTTATAACTAAAGGGGCGGGATTTGTCTCAACTGGTAGCGCGCCAGACTCGAAATCTGCAGTTCCTAGGTTCGAGTCAAAACTGTACCAGCATTCACATTTATCTCCGCTAATTCATAGTTATCACCACTCACCATTCCTCAATCAGATTCCCAGCTAGGTCAGCGTTGAGATTTATCTCCGCAAAAATTCCCCGCCCTGCCCACGGTCAGTAGGGGACACCGATGGGCTTGGAAAGGCCGCCGTCCGTCGGATGGGACGTTAAGCCGTGACCCCGTGTGTGGGAGAGCCATACCCTGTGCACGTTAAAGAACACGCTGGATGGCCTTGACGGGAGGCTACCATCTGTCTCCCAAGAGCTGTTCCAGTGGGTCCCCTCCCCCAACCTTCTCTGAGCCTTCGGGGTCCACGTGACCTGGCCATTTAGCCCATGGTGTGCAAAAAAGTGCCGCTCAGAGGTAAAACAACCCAACCTTGTTGGAACACGAATCCGTCCGTTAATCCTAATTTATCGGCACATTTTTCTATTTAAATGTGTTTAATTATCTATTTAAATTTTAATGTACTCCCTCCGTATTTGACAAGTTGCGCAGAAATTTATTTCATCAAACTCTAATTTGGACTTCCTCCACTTAATTTTCCTCTTGCTTGTGTTGAATATCATGAACTTTGATTGGTCACTAAAAATCACCGTGTTCCAGAAATCCTGATCCTTATTAGAAATTTTTTTTGTGAAATCCAGTCTTTTTTTTCCTATTTGTCTCACTGATCCTAGGCTTCTTTCTGGCAACTCGTCCATAATATCCACTATTTCGTAGTGTTCAATGAACTGTTTCAACACTTAAATTCTTTCCAGAAAATGATTTAACTTTAGAACATTTTCTCTTGCTGGTTTAGCAGGATTTGCTTTGGCACATCCCACGAGTGTTCTCTCTTCACGATGATTTAGAATTTTTGGCCTTCCAGTTCGGTGTCTGTTCATTAAGTCTCCTTGCTGGTATCTTTTTAATACGCTTTGCACTGTTGAGCGTGGGTTGGGTTTTTTTACCTCTGAACGGCACTTTTTTGCACACCATGGGCTAAATGGCCAGGTCACATGGACCCCGAAGGCTCAGAGAAGGTTGGGGGAGGGGACCTACTGGAACAGCTGTTGAGAGACAGATGGTAGCCTCCCGTCAAGGCCATCCAGCGTGTTCTTTAACGTGCACAAGGTATGGCTCTCCCGCACACGGGGCCACGGCTTAACGTCCCATCCGACGGACGGCGGCCTTTCCAAGCCCATCGGTGTCCCCTACTGACCGTGGGCAGGGCGGGGAATTTTGCGGAGATAAATCTCAACGCTGACCCAGCTGGGACTCGAACCTGGGAACTACAGATTACGAGCCTGGCGTGCTACCGACTGAGCCACCCCCACCCCCGCCCCCTGTTGAGCGTGGAATTCCAGTCACTTTTGAAATATCTCTTTCAGAAAAAATTATTTTTTTTCCAAGTTGATAATCATTTCTCTTTCACCTAAACTAAGCTCTCGCGTTTTAGACATTCTAACACTCAAGATCAAATGAATGTTCTAGAATCTAGACTTGAGGTTCCTGTAAATACTAAATGTTTCGTGCAAACATCACGTGACTTCAAGTTTGCATATTGACATTAGCACATGATTAGTACGTAAATCCAGTATTTTGCATACTGCCCTTACACGGTGGCAGAATAATTTTGTGTGGCTGGTTTAGTGCTTTTCGTTTTTTAAATTCGTTATGTTCTAGTATTTTGTGTTTCGTTTATTTTTAATTTTTGTATCTAACATACATAAAATGTCAGATAATTTTTTTTTTGGTTAATCTGAACGTTGGCTTAATTTGGACTCGAACCTAGGAACTGCAGATTGCGAGCCTGGCATGCTGCCGAATGAGCCACCGCCGCCCCACAAATTTAATACTTTTAAGTATAAGTATACAAAATTATGAGAAATGTAAGGTGACCGAATACTTTTGTGACCAATTGTATATACTTTCATTTCGTTCAGTTTTTAAAAGGAGAACTATTAATTTCGAATATGGAAAATAAATATTTTGATTTTTTTTTTATTTCTCTAAATATTTTTGATATTTCAGTGTGTTTTCAGACAGATGAAATAAGTTCACCCGATAAGGATTCAAATTAAGCCAAATTAAGCAAGGCTCAAAAAAATGCATCCAACCGAATCGAACAGGTCGCCCAAATTCAAAAACGCACGTTTGTCCATGGGTTGGGTTGTTTTACCTCTGAGCGGCACTTTTTTGCACACCATGGGCTAAATGGCCAGGTCACATGGACCCCGAAGGCTCAGAGAAGGTTGGGGGAGGGGACCCACTGGAACAGCTGTTGGGAGACAGATGGTAGCCTCCCGTCAAGGCCATCCAGCGTGTTCTTTAACGTGCACAGAGTATGACCCTCCCGCACACGGGCCACGGCTTAACGTCCCATCCGACGGACGGCGGCCTTTCCAAGCCCATCGGTATCCCCTACTGACCGTGGGCAGGGCGGGGAATTTTGCGGAGATAAATCTGAACGCTGACCCATCTGGGACTCGAACCTGGAAACTACAGATTACGAGCCTGGCGCGCTACCGACTGAGCCACCCCCGCCCCACACGTTTGTCCAAAGAACAGAACAAGCTGAACACCGAACATCGGAACAGCGTTCGATACGCAACTGATAAAATCGCTCTGTAAATCTCTACAACAGTAATGAAAACTAAAGAATAATTTTCGGAATATTTCTTAAATCACGAATTCATCCTCCATATGGAATGCTGCATTCATTTGCGTCCCTAATTACAACAGACGGATATTTCAAATAAAATATCCACGTTATTTGCAAATGACTTGAACCTTCCATCTAATGACTTTCTGATTTTTGCTCATTGAAGTGTATAATAACACGTGAGCGAAGCGGAAACGTGGCCAGCTAGTTCCTGTAAGTGTCTGGGAGGATTTGTGGTCCATGCAAAACCATATTCCTCCAACAGAGGCAGAAGCATTCAACCGTGACCTCAGTATCGACAGAAATGATAAGGTTCTAGGCTAAGGGGGCTGTATAGCTGATGAAATCCGTTCAAATGTCGATGTTGCTGCTCACAGTGTTCGGTATAAAAATTGTACTTGGCGAGATTTTAATCTTTTCTCAACTACACACAATTAAATATCATTATAAATAATGATTATCTTGAACGTCGAGATTTCTCTACTAATTTTTATTTATTTAAAATGATAAATATTATTAATATATTTATTTTAAATATTTTTATTTCTTTTACGCAAAAGACAGATAACTTGGAAGATCTATTGAGCTTGTCTTTGTTTCTCATACAATATCTAAACATATACACAAGGGACATACCCACTGGTGAATTAGGGGCGGGGGTGGCTCAGTTGGTAGCACGCCAGGCTCGTAATCTGTAATTCCCAGGTTCGAGTCCCAGCTGGGTCAGCGTTGAGATTTATCTTTGCAAAATTCCCCGCCCTGCTCACGGTCAGTAGGGGACACCGATGGGCTTGGAAAGGCCGCCTTCCATCGGATGGGACGTTAAGCCGTGACCCCGTGTGCGGGAGAGCCATACCCTGTGCACGTTAAAGAACACGCTGGATGGCCTTGACGGGAGGCTACCATCTGTCTCCCAACAGCTGTTCCAGTGGGTCCCCTCCCCCAACCTTCTCTGAGCCTTCGGGGTCCATGTGACCTGGCCATTTAGCCCATGGTGTGCAAAAAAAGTGCCGCTCAGAGGTAAAACAACACAACACTGGTGAATCAGGTAAACTAACCATAGACCATACTACATTAAATCAATAATCGAAAGCCGCATAGTTCTTATTTTTAATTACTAAACGCTGATTAAAAATATGAAATTATAATGAAATATTATATATTTTTTACTTATTTTTTTCTCAATTACAAGAAATATTTGAAATTTAAAGTGTTCTGAGCCCGAAGTCGTCTGTGATATTTTGAGACCGAGCCCAATTTAAACAACAAGATGGGTTGTTTATCTCAGAGAGGCACTTTTTTTCAACACAATGGGTTAAATGGCCAGGTGAAAATGATCCTAAGGGCTCAGAGAAGATTTAGGGAAGGGAACTCCCTGGACAGCTTTTAGGACACAGATGGTAGCCTCTGGTCAAATCCATCTAGCGTATTCTTTAACGCGCACAGGGTATGACTCTCCCGCACAAAGACTACGGCTTAACGTCCCATCCAACGGACGACGGCCTTTCCAAGCCCATCAGTGTCTCCTACTAACTGAGAACAAGGCGAGGAGATTTGCGGATATAAATCTCAATGCTGGCTCATCTGGGACTCGAAGCTTGGAATTGCAGATTATGATCCTGTCTCACTACCGACTGAGCTAACCCCACCCCACCAAGTCACAAGAACCCAAAAGGCTCAGAGAAGGTTGAGGAAGTGGGGGAAGGCGTCTGGACAGCTTTTAAGAGACAGATGGTAGCTTCTCATCAAGATCAACTAGCATGTTTTAAACCTGCATACAATAATGCTCTTCTCCACACGGACCATGACTTAACGTCACATTTGACGGACAGCAGCCTTTTCAAGCCAATAGGTGTTACCTTTCTCACAGAGGTCATAACAGGAGTTAGCGAATCTCTAATGAAAATAATCTGTATAAATATAATACGAGAACGGCGTTCTGGTTCGTTCCGTTACGGTACAGTCACTTATCTCTCTCTCTGCTTGGGGGCGGGGGTGGCTCAGTCGGTAGCCCGCCAGGCTCGTAATCCGTAGTTCCCAGGTTCGAGTCCCAACTGGGTCAGCGTTGAGATTTATCTCCGCAAAAATTCCCCGCCCTGCCTACGGTCAGTAGGGGACACCGATGGACTTGGAAAGGCTGCTGTCCGTCGGATGGGGCGTTAAGCGGTGGGCCGTGTGCGGGAGAGCCATACCCTGCGCACGTTAAAGAACACGCTGGATGGCCTTGACGGGAGGCTACCATCTGTCTCGTAACAGCTGTTCCAGTAGGTCCCCTCCCCCAACCTTCTCTGAGCCTTCGGGGTCCTTGTGACCTGACCATTTACCCCATGGTGTGCAAAAAAGTGCCGCTTAGAGGTAGAACAACCCAACCCAAACAACCCAACTCTCTCTGCTTCCTTTAACTTTTTTAAATCTAGATCTAGGCCTAAGTACTACAATGCCATAACCTAACACGCCGAACAAAAGGAACAGCCGATAAAGTGGACCACTAGAGGGCCGCCCTACCAAGACGAGTCTGCCATGTAAATAGACAAATGACGTAGGAGTGAGCGGTCTTTCTTTCACCTCCCTGCCACAGTCTTGAGAATCATTCGTCTCTCCAAGGACACAGACGAGTGCACAGGGATATAAGTTTTTTCTTCCCACAGATAGCATCTTGATGGCAAGTACTTTGCCGAGATATTGACCCGTGCTTTCCATACTGATGACATTAGCAGTTGGATGCCCATTGTGAAATGGAGTGCTCTCTTTGGAAGAAGCCTTCTACATGAGATCGGACAAAGAGACTTGGAGTCAGCATTTTCGTTCTCTGGAATCTTCGAGACGGGGGAACGTTAGGAAAAGGAGGGCATCAAAAAGTGCAATTAAGGTTTATTTTTAAACTGCTTCTTTTCAATTTATTCGTAAAAAATGAAGTGTTTTTAAATGGTTTCTTGCGGTGTTGACGACGCAAATAAAAACAGAGATTCTTCTGAAGTTGACAAAAAGAGAGATTTTTCCAAAATTGAAGAAGAAAGCTGAAAAAAGGAGATGCTTCTAAATTTAAAAGAAAAGCGAGATTCTTCTCATTTTAACCTGTAGATTCTTATTCCTTTAATCATGACATCGCCGAAGACGTGTGAATTATACAAGAGGGCAAAGTCAACAGGACTGCCATAATCTCAGGGTTGAGATTTTTCTCCGCTAAATCCCTCACCCTGCCTTCTTTCGGTAGGGGACATCGATTGTCTCTTAAAGGACGCCGTCCCTCGGATGGGATGTAAAACCGTGTGCGGGAGAGAGACAAAGAACACTCCGAATGGCTTTGTCTCCTAACAGCTGTCCAGTGGATACCTTATTCTAATCGCACTGACCCTTTGCGGTTCTTTGGTCATTGTGTGCACAAAAAAGCAGCTCAGTGGTGAAACGACTCAATAACAAACATCTCTCTCTCTCTGTTTATATCTCTTCGGTTGTTTTACCTCTGAGCGGCACTTTTTTGCGTACAATGGTCTAAATGGCCAGGTAACAAAGACCCCGAAAGCTCAGAAGGTTGTGGGAGGGACTTATTGTACAGCTATTGAGAGACAGATGATAGCCTCCCATCAAGACCATCCAGTGTGTTCTGTTAACATGCATAGGATATGGCTCTCCCGGACACGGGGCCACGGCTTAATGTCTCATTCAATGAACGGCGGCCTTTCCAAGCCAATCGGTGTCTACTGACCGAGGGCAGGGCAGTGAGTTTTGCGGAGATAAATCTCAACGCTGGAGCAGCTGGGACTCGAGCCTGGCATGCTAACGACTGAGCCACTCCTGCCCTCTTCGGTGTATTGGAGTGTAACAAGTGGAACCAAACTCTACCTGACTTTTTAAGGCAGTTTCAATAACTGTACCGGGGCGGGGGTGGCTCAGTCGGTAGCGCGCTCAGGCTCGTAATCTGTAGTTCCCAGGTTCGAGTCCCAGCTGGGTCAGCGTTGAGATTTATCTCCGCAAAATTCCCCGCCTTGCCCACGGTCAGTAGGGGACACCGATGGGCTTGGAAAGGCCGCCATCCGTCGGATGGGACGTTAAGCCGTGGCCCCGTGTGTGGGAGAGCCATACCCTGTGCACGTTAAAGAACACGCTGGATGGCCTTGACGGGAGGCTACCATCAGCTGCTGTTCCAACAGCTGTTCCAGTGGGTCCCCTCCCCCAACCTTCTCTGAGCCTTCGGGGTCCATGTGACCTGGCCATTTAGCCCATGATGTGCAAAAAAGTGCCGCTCAGAGGTAAAACAACTCAACCCAACCCAATAATGAAAAGGTAAATTTCAACTAATGAAAAGGTAATAAAGGTGACCAAAACAATTTATTGCTTGAAGACACAACTTTGCGGCCCTTCATTTGACTTTTTGCTCTCAAGTCACGTAGAGCCAGAAGTCGGCTATTTTCACATCATCAACAAACAATTGATACTACAATTAACGTAGTGGTTTAAAATTAAAAAGAAATAACGATTCACGGTGTTTAGAGATACTAATACTGACACTTATCAAATCAGTGTCAGGATTCAAGCAACGATGCCTGCACAGTAACAAAAAATAACGAAACTACGCAACATCCTTAAAGGGTACGGAACCTTTTTGGCACGTCCTCATTTTTTTTTTCGTGACGATAAAAATTGGAACTTTAATTGTCTTTCTAATAGTCGATATCATTATTTAGTATGTTTTTTATTGTTAAATGATGTTGACCATAGTGCAATTATAGGTAGTGTTCATTAAAAGAAACACATTAATATTTTCCATCATCGCCATCGTTATTATCATCGCAATTATCCTTTGCCATTATCCTTACTAGTTTTATTGTCGGCATCGATTTATTACGATTTTTGTTAATTATTGCTGGCAACCTTAGCCTACTTTTAATCAGTGACTCACCAAAAAAACATCGACGTAAAAAAGAGAAAAGAGTCATTGGTGGATTTCAAGAGCAGATGTCCGTCGGATGGGACGTTAAGCAGTGGCTCCGCGTAAAAGCAAGTCGCACTCTATGTGCTTTCAAATACACGCTCGTAACCTTGGCTGAGAATTATTGTTAATAAGTTGCCAGTGGTTGCTTTTCATCCCTTTTAATCTACATCTGAATGTCCGTTCAAAGAGTGGATGGCTCAGTCGGTAGCGCACCAGGCTCGTAAGCTGTAGTTCCCAGGTTCGAGTCCCAGCTGAGTCAGCGTCGAGATTTATCTCCGCAAAATTGCCCGCCCAGCCCACGGTCAGTAGGGGACACCGATGCGCTTCGAAATGCCGCCCTCCGTCGGATGGGACTTTAAGCCGTGGCCCCGTGTGCGGGAGAGCCATACCTTGTGCACGTTAAATAACACGCTGGATGGCCATGACGGGAGGCTACCATCTGTTACCTAAGAGCTGTCCAGTGAGTCCTCTCCCCCAATTTTCTCTGAGCTTTCGAGATCCATGTGACCTGGCCATTTAGCACATGGTGTGCAAAAAAGTGCCGCTCAGAGGTAAAACAACCCAACCAACCGTTCATACAGTGGTTTTCAAACTGTGAAGAGTGACCTCTTGAAAGGGTGCGAGATTTTATAGGAAACATTTATATTAAAATTCATTTGATTTTAAGTCTCAAAATGTCAGACATCGATTGTATAATTTTCTGCATTGGTTTTAGAAGCCTAGTTCTTGTAGACAGAACCGAATCCAGGTGAATTTGCCATTTTGATGTCCTATTAACTCAATATTTAATCCATCGAAAATAGGGTGGTAACTTTCGTGCATCAGTATATATACAATGATTTTAATATATGAAAATTTTACATATATTTAAATATCCTATGACCGATATGGCCATAGGAGCCATGAGAGTTAGGTGACAAATGACACTTTCACATATTCGTGTGAAATTTTCATTTATTAAAATCATTGTACATTTGTTACCGCTAAAGTGCAGAAATCAATTATTCTACAGATTATCTAGGTATTGTGCAGATTAACTAGGGTGATCCGTTAACGTGCGGAAAATTGTTTCATTTCTCAAATTACCTAGGTAATCTGCAAATTACCTGGATAATCTGCACATTACCTACTAGGCACTCGTTAAAGTGAAAATAAGATATTTGCTGGAACAACAGGAACGTTTCTGTACGCTTAAATTAACATAATGTTATTTATCTAGTGTCCGAGAGTAGAGTTGAAACCAGGGTCATCCCTCTGTCAACATGAATCAGTCGTCCGAATTATAAAAAACGCCCCCAAAATGAGCAGGCCAAGTGAGAACGAATCATTTTAGTGATTCGTTATCAAGAATGAATCACTTTACCGATTCGTTCTCACTTGGCCTCCGCTCATCCGGGGCGTTTTTTATAATGCGGACGAGTGAATCACGTTACACGAAGATTCATATTCAAGAGATTCACCACTATGAGAGAAACAAACTTTTGAACTTTAACGATACGGAAGTCGTTAATGTGCACATTACCTAGGTAAAAATGCGGAAAACTCTTGATTCCGCGCGTTAACGGAGCAAATCAGTTAATCTGCAGATTAGCTAGGTAATGTGCACATTAACGGCTTCCGAGCTTTAGCGGTAACATATATACTGATGCACGAAAGTTACCACCCTATTTTCGATGGATTAAATATTGCGTTAATAGGAGACTAACTTCCAAAATAAGCTATTTTTATGGTAAAATTTGTGAAGATAAATTCGATCTCGATGACACTATCCAAATCTCAAATTTAAGGAATATTTGTTAGGTATTTAAAGAGTTATTGAAGTTTGGATTATAATAATAATAATGGCAGTCATAAGATTTCACCTCGATAATTAAATAAAACTTAAATAATAAGTATTGTTTGAGGACGTTAATAAAATAAGTCTTTGTTTTAGATGTTTGGGTCAGCAATTCTTTCAATATTCATCAATATTTTACGAGTTTCATAGCATTCCATTACTGATGTTAAATATTCCAGCTTCCGTAACTCTTTAAATTGCAACTATTACTGCTGAATATCGAGATTTATAGAGATTTGATTAAAATCTTTCTCTTCAGTCCCACTTTACTGTAAAAAGCCTATTTTAGAAGTTAGTTTCGCATTTGCATAAAATGGAGTTGTAATTAAATTTTTGCTCACAAATGTAAAAATAAGTTTACACACGAAAAAAAAAAATTCTTTCTCGTATCATTTTTATGCGTTGAAAGCGATTAATTTGTCATCATTAAGGCAAAATTTTGGGTCGGGTTGTTTTACCTCTGAGCGGCACATTTTTGTACACCATGGGCTAAATGGCCAAGTCTCAAGGACCCCGAAGGCTCAGAGAAGGTACGAGGTATAAAGTACAAGACTGTTTCAGTAGGAGGGGACCCACTGGAACGGCTGTTGGGAGACAGCTGGTAGCCTTCCATCAATGCCATCCAGCGTGTATCTTGCGGAGATAAATCTCAACGCTGACCCAGCTCGGACTCGAACCTGGAAACTGCAGATTACGAGCCTAGCGCGCTACCAACTCAGCCACCTCGCTCATATTAAGGCAAAAAATGAACATAAGAAAAAAAATCATATCCCCTTCTTAGTACAATGATTTGTTTTATAGATGTCAGAACAATCAGGGGTGGCTCAGTCGGTAGCGCGCCAGGCTCGTAATCTGTAGTTCCCAGGTTCGAGTCCCAGCTGGGTCAGCGTTGAGTTTTATCTCCGCAAAATTCCCCGCCCTGCCCACCGTCAGTAGGGGACACCGTGGGCTTGGAAAGGCCGCCGTTCGTCTGATGGGACGTTAAGCCGTGGCCCCGTGTGTGGGAGAGCCATACCCTGTGCACGTTAAAGAACACACTGGATGGCCTTGGCGGGAGGCTACGATCTGTCTCCCAACAGCTGTTCCGGTGGGTCCCCTCCCCCAACCTTCTCTGAACCTTCGGGGTCCATGTGACCTGGCCATTTAACCCATGGTGTGCAAAAAAAGTGCCGCTCAGAGGTAAAACAACACAACACAACTCAGAACAATCACTATAAATTTCTATCTACTTTTTTGTTTCCCCACCCTAATTTTACTCAAGTTTTTCTTCTGTAAGAAACATGCATTTTTAATTTTAAAAGTCAATATTTGAATTTTGAAAAAACTCGTTAGACTTTGATCAATTAAAAATTTTCTTCATTCATTACGTCTCTACGACGATTTGAATGCAACGTCACAAACAGTAGCTGTCCGGTTCTTGACATTTCGTAACATTGTCGCTTGCATATTGAGTTGTTTCGTCTGCACGTCGCGTCTCAGCAACTGACATTCTTTGCCATTGCACATACGTTTTTTGGGTTGGGTTGTTTTACCTCTGAGCGGCACTTTTTTGCACACCATGGGCTAAATGGCCAGGTCACATGGACCCCGAAGGCTCAGAGAAGGTTGGGGGAGGGGACCCACTGGAACAGCTGTTGGGAGACAGATGGTAGCCTCCCGTCAAAGCCATCCAGCGTGTTCTTTAACGTGCACAGGGTATGGCTCTCCCGCACACGGGCCACGGCTTAACGTCCCATCCGACGGACGGCAGCCTTTCCAAGCCCATCGGTGTCCCCTACTGACCGTGGGCAGGGCGGGGAATTTTGCGGAGATAAATCTCAACGCTGACCCAGCTGGGACTCGAACCTGGGAACTACAGATTACGAGCCCGGCGCGCTACCAACTGAGCCACCCCCGCCCCCTTTTTGGAGGGAGTGATATATTTCGTGCTAATCTAAGGGGATGTCATTACAGTAAATTTTGAAACCACTGGTTCACGGTATATTAGGTTATTTTAGCCCTAGAAGAAGCAGTGAGTAAGCTTTTTAAGTCCCAAGAACAAGAAAGCTCAAAAGCGAATGATGGAAACGATCCATTGGATAATTGCTGGCTGAATCGAAGAGAGGGAGAGCTCGGATCAAGAACACTCAAAGTGTTGTTTGACGGGAACACGATGTGGCTTTCTTACACACTGAACCAAGATTTAATATGATATTCAACGGACGGCAGAAATTTAAGGCTACTATTGATCCATTTTATGTCATGAGAGAGGGGCGGCGGTGGCTCAGTCGGTAGCGCGCCAGGCTCGAAATCTGTAGTTCCCAGGTTCGAGTCCCAGCTGGGTCAGCGTTGAGAGTCATCTCCGCAAAATTCTCCGCCCTGGCCACGGTCAGTAGGGGACACCGATGGGCTTGGGAAGGCCGCCGTCCGTCGGATGGGACGTTAAGCCGTGGCCCCGTGTGCGGGAGAACCATACCCTGTGCACGTTAAAGAACACGCTGGGTGGCCTTGACGGGAGGCTACCATCTGTCTCTCAACAGCTGTTCCAGTGGGTCCCCTCCCCCAACCTTCTCTGAGCCTTCGGGGTCCATGTAGCCCATGGTGTTAAAATGTAAATATTTGCAAATATTGGACCATTTATAACACTGCACGTGCATTATATTGGCCCATGGCCATTTAGCCCATGGTGTGCAAAAAAGTGCCGCTCAGAGGTAAAACAACCCAACGTCATGAGAGAAATGCGAGCAAACCGGAGGAAATACCCAAAACTGAAAGAGATGCGAGCCAATCGGACGAAAAAACGCCAAACTGGCAGAGGTGATCAGAAACTTTGAACTGTAAAGTAACAACCTGGAGCGATAACTGTTCTCCTTTTTAAATCTGAAAAGCTGGATGTTTGGCAAAAAAAATGGATCTCGAAAATTATAATTATCGGGAATAGCTTAATCTGAACTTAACATAAATTGATTATGGTATCCTGAAGAGCAAGGTACATCAACCCTGCGGCTCAGTCTTTCACATTTTCTGCCTTCGACCATATAGGAAGTCAAATATGTTATTCGACCTCTGGGTTTAAAACCACCGAGCAAAAAAATATGCTTAATACAGATAATCTTAAGATTATGCACGTGCAGTGTTATAAATGGTCCAATATTTGCAAATATTTACATTTTAAATGTTCGTTTCAGTAGATGAAAGTTAAATGGATCATAGTCGACTTATCTCTGTCGTTTCACTTTGACACTAACCTAACTTCGTACCAAGGCGAACAATGCGGTTCGTGCAGTGTTGTTGAATTGTTTTAACTCTGAGCTGCATTTTTTGCACACAACGGGCTAAATGACCAAGTCACAAGGACCCTAAGGACTCGGAGAAAATGGAGAATGGATCTACTGGACCGCTGCTAGTAGACAGATGGAAGTCTCCCGCCAAAGCCATTCCCCGCCCTGCCCACGGTCAGTAGGGGACACCGATGGGCTTGGAAAGGCCGCCGTCCGTCGGACGGGACGTTAAGCCGTGGCCCCGTGTGTGGGAGAGCCATACCCTGTGCACGTTAAAGAACACGCTGGATGGCCTTGACGGGAGGCTACCATCTGTCTCCCAACAGCTGTTCCAGTGGGTCCTCTCTCCCAACCTTCTCTGAGGCTTCGGGGTCCATGTGACCTGGCCATTTAGCCCATGGTGTGCAAAAAAGTGCCACTCAGAGGTAAAACAACCCAACAACAACCTGCCAAAGCCATTTAATGAGTTCATTAACATGCGCGGGCATGGTTCTCTCGCATACTGAGCCATGGCTGAATGTCGCACGTGATGAACGACGGTTTTTCCAAGTCCATCGATGTTCCCTTGGCTCACCTCCAACTAAACCAACCCCTAACCCTTTGGGGTTTGTAACCTGACCATTTTGCTCATTTTATATAAAACTAATGAGTGTGACCTACTTACTTTATGGCGGGGGTGGCTCAGTCGGTAGCGCGCCAGGCTCGTAATCTGTAGTTCCCAGGTTCGAGTCCCAGCTGGGTCAGCGTTGAGATTTATCTCCGCAAAATTCCCCGCCCTGCCCACGGTCAGTAGGGGACACCGATGGGCTTGGAAAGGCCGCCGTCCGTCGGATGGGACCTTAAGCCGTGGCCCCGTGTGCGGGAGAGACATACCCTGTCCACGTTAAAGAACACGCTGGATGGCCTTGACGGGAGGCTATCATCTGTCTCCCAACAGCTGTTCCAGTGGGTCCCTTCCCCCAACCTTCTCTGAGCCTTCGGGGTCCATGTGACCTGGCCATTTAGTCCACAGTGTGCAAAAAAGCGCCGCTCAGAGGTAAAACAACCCAACCTAATTACTACCTGAATCTCTTTAAATTCTATTTCTGTACAGAGAAGTGCACAATCACCACTTCGAGATAAATGGACTTTTTAAAAGGAAAATTTTTAATATTATTTTGTACGTGTTTACACTTTATCTGATTTAGTTCATTTGCATTTTCTTCTCCGTTGTAAGAGTAAATGGTTTCTGAAATGGCAAGCACTAAGAAATCACCGGCCGAATGATAAACCATTGAACTCCAAAGTGCCGACGCGAATTAGAGATATCTGAAATAGGTCTGAATGATGAAATTTTCTCTCTAAGATTTGTGACTTTTAAGGCAAAAGGAAAGATGCTAATCTCTATTTCATTCACTATTCTTGTCACGAGGACAGGCTTCGCTGCTTCAAACGAAAATGAGCGGAACTGATAGATACAGAAAAGCAAAATGCTGTAATCGCATCAAATCAACCATTTACGTTTTCTTTAAGTCTTAAGCATTATTTATTTACTGCCAAACACTTTAAGTTACCTGTTTTCGGTGAATCTCATTATGCGAATAAATAAAGCACATCGAGTTCTTTAAATCTCCAGAGCTTTGTGTCACTCGGGGGACCGATGATCTTGAAAAGGCGACCATTCATCGGATGGGAGATAAAGCCGTGACCCCGTATGCGGGAGAGCGGCACGCTGTGCACGTTGAAGAACACTCTGGATGTCCTTGATGGGAGGCTCACATCTGTGTCCTAATAGTTTTTAGTGGGTTTCCTTCCGCTACATCATTAACCAATGACCCGTGGGTCAGTTGGTGACCTGCTTTCAAGATGGGACGGGAATGGCTCAGCCAGTAACGCACCAGACTCGTAATTTGCAGTTCCTGGTTCGAGTCCGGGGAAAGCATTGAGATTTACCTTCGCAACACTCCCGCCCCGTCCACGGTAAATGGGGCGGGAGTGGCTCAGTCGGTAGCACGCCAGGCTCGTAATCTGTACTTCCCAGGTTCGAGTCCCAGCTGGGTCAGCGTTGAGATTTATCTCCGCAAAATTCCTCGCCCTGTCCACGGTCAGAAGGGGACACCGATGGGCTTGGAAAGGCCGCCGTCCGTCGGATGGGACGTTAAGCCGTGGCCCCATGTGCGGGAGAGCCATACCCTGTGCACGTTAAAGAACACGCTGGATGGCCTTGACGGGAGGCTACCATCTGTCTCCTAACAGCTGTTCCAGTGGGTCCCCTCCCCCAACCTTCTCTGAGCCTTCGGGGTCCTTGTGACCTGGCCATTTAGCCCATGGTGTGCAAAAAAGTGCCGCTCAGAGGTAAAACAACCCAACCCACGGTCAATAGGGGACACCGATGGGCTTGGAAAGCGCCGGCGTCGTTGGATGGGACTTTAAGCCGTGGCTCTTATACGAGAGAGCATACCCTATGCACGTTAAAGAATATGCTGAATGATTTGGACTGGAGGAACCATTTGTCTCATAAAACTGCTCCAGTGGATCCCCTTCCCCAAACTTCTCTTCATTCAAAAAAATTTTCTTCTTTTCAAAAGTCATTTGAGAGAGATATAATAATTTACGAATTAGACTTAACTTTTAGACACCGTTGTATCTTCATTGACATTTTCCCGCTGAAATTTTCATTTTGAAAATTTTCAGTGTAGCTTTCTATTAATAATACGAAAGTGTTTCGTTACTTATTGAAGACTAATACCGTTTATATCATATATTGTACAGGAATATTTTTAAAAAGATCACTGGAAAAGCCGGTAAAAAAGCATATTTCGCAATTTGGAAGAAATATTTTCGATGAAAAAATTGGAACGATGCTCTGGTCTGTTTAGACTTAAGCAAATGACCTATTTTTTTTCTAGATTGAGGACTGAAAAAGACCTTTGAGGAGACCTCAACAGAAAGAAACACAAACATTCAGTCCTTGTACAAAATTCGAACGAAGGTCACAGCGCAAGACCGACCAACTGAGACACAAAATTTTAAGTGTTTGAATTTTAAATATGGTTTGGTTGTTTTACCTCTGAGCAGCACTTTTTTGCACACCATGGTGTGCAAAATGGACCCCGAAGGCTCAGAGAACTGGAACAGCTGTTGGGAGACAGATGGTAGCCTCCCGTCAAGTCCATCCAGCGTGTTCTTAAACGTGCTGGATAAACGTGCACACGCTATGGCTCTCCCGCACACGGAGTCACGGCTTAACGTCCCATCCGACGGACGGCGGCCTATTCTAAGCCCATCGGTGCCCCGTACTGACCGGGGGCAGGGAGGGGGAATTTTGCGGAGATAAATCTCAACGCTGACCCAGCTGGGACTCGAACCTGGAAACTCCAGATTACGAGCCTGGCGCGCTACCGACTGAGCCACTCCCGCCCCAAATATGGTTTGGTACTTTGGTGACTAAAATCAAGTATCCTCTTAACACTATCATTGTTTACCCCTACATTTGGGGCGGGGGTGGCTCAGTCGGTAGCGCGCCAGGCTCGTAATCTGTAGTTCCCAGGTTCGAGTCCCAACTGGGTCAGCGTTGAGATTTATCTCCGCAAAATTTCCCCGCCCTGCCCACGGTCAGTAGGGGACACCGATGGGCTTGAAAAGGCCGCCGTCCGTCGGATGGGACGTTAAGCCGTGGCCCCGTGTGCGGGGAGCCATATCCTGTGCACGTTAAAGAACACGCTGGATGGCCTTGACGGGAGGCTACCATCTGTCTCCCAACAGCTGTTCCAGTGGGTCCCCTCCCCCAACCTTCTCTGAGCCTTCGGGGTCCTCGTGGCCTGGCCATTTAGCCCATGGTGTGCAAAAAAGTGCCGCTCAGAGGTAAAACAATCCAATCCAAACCCCTATATTTGTGATGTATGTGTCAGTGAGAGAAAGAAAAATATATAGAGCAAGAGCTGATCGAAAAGACTAAATTACAAAGAACAATTCTTTGTCTTGGTATTTATGATTTGAATTCATTGTCCCTAATTGTGCCAGATATTCTCTCTCTTCCATTGAGAGTAATGCATTTGGGCCAATTGATCCTTTGTTAAGACAGTGTTATCAAATAATGATAATATACGAGCTTATTAAACAAAGGAATTTCATCCTCTTAACGATGTAATTAACTACAGTTAATAATCACTCTTTGTTGTGTGGAATGGAGCCGAATTGTTCACTTGGCGTCCTTCTGTGCACATGCCTATATTGCTTTACAAAAGGCAAGGACAAACGTAAATACGCATCTTGGCATGGATACCTGTGGTGTTTTTCAGCTGATGTCTACCCTTCCCCGCAGTTTTTTTTTTCTGAGTCACTTTGATGCGATTTTTAAGACTTGTGTGGGAATGGTTTGCTCGAGGACTGGTGTTATTTTTTTTGCAATATTCGAAGAAATTTGTATCAAATTTGTATCGCTTTATAGTAAAAACGGAAAAAGATTCTCAGAAAACAAAATTAACCTTTTTTTATCATAAAAATATTTTTTATTAGTAAAAGCCGAGTGGTTAGCGCGCTTGGCTACTGATCTACGGGACCTGGGTTCGAGCCCCGGGTAAGGCATGGATGTTCGTGTTGTTTTTCTGCTGAGGTCCTGCCATCCTATCAGACCTTCTACTCTGGCATATAAACTGGCAGGCTCCTGTCAGACCTCTGTGGCAAGCAGCTGCTTGAGGGGGTATTTATTATTTATTTAAAAGTGTTTTAAATTGACCGTTGCTTGGGTCTCACTTTAATCTCTATATTCTGTTTTGCACTACAGGTTAATTTTGTGAGTACTGCACCCCCGCCTCCCCCCTCCCCGAACCTTTAACACAGCTTTAACATGAACTGCCCGGCGTTGCTCAGATCGTTTCTGACGTCAACGCGTGTTCCCATAGCCCGTGGTTTCATTCGTATGAAAACTGCCGACGTGTTTTTTCTCCTTTGGACATATTTTGTTACCCTCCGGTTCTCTTGATATTTGAACCAGCTGTCCCAAATTTTGTCCCAGGTTTCCCCTTGTGTGCTGACGTGTTGGCTTTAAAGATTAGGCTCCTACTTGCAAGGGGATTATAATGCCTTTGGAAAAGTGAGGATCTGGCAACGGCAGCGGATTTAAATATTTTTACGAGTCTTACGTTCACAATTAGGGCGCAGTTGGCCGAGTGGTTAGCGCGCTTGGCTACTGATCTACGGGACCTGGGTTCGAGCCCCGGGTAAGGCATGGATGTTCGTGTTGTTTTCTGCTGAGGTCCTGCCATCCTCTCAGATCTTCTACTGTGGCATATAAACAGACAGGCTCCTGTCAGACCTCTGTGGCAAGCAGCTGCTTGAGGGGGTATTTATTTTATTTTTATTTTAAATGGCAACGGTAAATTTGGGAGTTACTTCAGTTTCCCTTCGGAAAAGTATGGTGAATAGTTTGGCTTGGAGCAAATCCCCTTTTTGTAATTTCGGCTTGAAAATTCGACACTGCAACTCGGACGACAACCAGAAACATTGTGTTAAATTTTGAAGTATTTGCCACGATTTCCATATGAGTTATAGCTGCAACAGACACGCTTAGAGAGACCTTTTATTATTATAGATTTGCACTTAGGTTATTATAGATTTGCACTTAGGTTTTTAGTATGCTCGAATTCTATGAAAATAATGAATGAGACCAGTGTGAAGTAGTGTGCTTTCCTTTTCAACATATATATCACACATAGTTTGATAGATTGTCTGAAAGGACCACGTTCACAAAATCATTTATTTTTGTGCTCGTGAAAACAGCGGTCTCCGTGATGATATCACGTGATTAAGGAGAATATGATCATCAGCCGAAGATGAATCCATTACACATGAACTTTACGTTTATATTTTGGTACTGAAGATTTATTAACAAAGCAAAAATATAAGCAATTATGTTTTGGTTATTGTGGCCTAAAATAAAATGCGAGCCACCATAAATTCAGAGGTAACTGATTTGGACAATATATAAGTGCTTTTCCGCAAAACTCCCCGCCCTTCCCACGGTCAGTAGGGGACACCGATGGGCTTGGAAAGGCCACCGTCCGCCGGATGGGACGTTAAGCCATGGCCCCGTGTGCGGGAGAGACATACCCTGCGCACGTTAAAGAACATGTTGTATGGCCTTGATGGGAGGCTACCATCTGTCTCCCAATAACTGTTCCAGTGGGTCCCCTCCCCCAACCATCTCTGAGCCTTCGGGGTCCTTGCGACTTGGCCATTTAGCCCATTGTGTGCAAAAAAGTTCCACTCAGAGGTAAAACAATCCAAGTCTTATGTGAATGCCTAAAAATGAAATTGGTCCCAACGTATATTGAAAAGAAATTGATTTGGCCCCTATATGATCGCTCAAAATGAAATGAGTGCGATGACCCGGGGGTTCGGATCCTGTCCGACTGGGCAAGATGTCGTGACCCCTTGTTCGGATCCTGCCCGACTGTGACAGATATCGTGACCTGGGGTCCGGATCCTTTCCGACTGGGCCAGATGTGATGTCCCTTGGGTTCGGATCCTGTCAGACTGTGACAGATGTGATGACCCAGTCCATACAGGAGAGAGGGACGATGATGAAATTACTTAATTCACTTCGGTGTAAATCACAGATTCGCGGTTTTTACGCCAGTGCCACTGTATGCCTCAACCTCGCTGCGTTGAATGAAGAATAACAACGGTCCATCATTTACTGCACGAGAGTTATATAGAGACGACACGATTTATTAACAATATGTCCAGCTACGTGCTGGGAATGAACTCCGCTCCGTGGGGCCTTTGCTGCTGAACACTGTGGTTCTTTCTGAATCCACAAAACTACTATCAAATTCACCGCTCAACTCCGTGAGCCTTTGCTGCTTTGCTACTGCAAATATTACTAAAATGAGGTGGAGAATTACAGACCTCAAAAACTCGGCGAAAGGATTTTCCTTTGCCTACACTGTGGCTCCTCCTGAACCACAAGAATAAAAGACAAGATTCTCCAAGAATCTGGATTCCCTCTTGGAATCGCACCCTGACTTCAAGGGTTACTTTTTGAGAAAGGCGGCGTCCTTTTGACGCGTGTCGCAACAACCTTGTTCGTTCAACAGCTAGCGCACAGACTCTTACTTCCAACTCCTTCCCCTAACCTCATGTGCGGACTTCACACCGCAGGCTAGTTAGTCATATACGCAGAAACAACTTCTGGCATTGATTCTTTCCACAAGCAGAAAGCTTCAGACCCGAAAACAACAACAGTGAATCATCCCAGCACAAACATTTCAAAGAACACATAAAAATACATACAACAATACAACAAAAATATACAATAAATAAATATAAAATTCGAGGGACATGACAATGAGGCCCCGCTATATAAATAATAAAAAAATAAATAAATACCCCCTCAAGCAGCTACTTGCCACAGAGGTCTGACAGGAGCCCGTCAGTTTATATGCCATAGTAGAAGGTCTGTGAGGCTGGCAGGATCTCAGCAGAAAAACAACACGAACATCCATGCCTTACCCGGGGCTCGAACCCAGGTCCCTTAGGTTAGTAGCCAAGCGCGCTAACCACTCGGCCATGGGACGGCTATAAATAAATACCCCCTCAAGCAGCTGCTTGCCACAGAGGTCTGACAGGAGCCTGTCAGTTTATATGCCAAAGTAGAAGATCTGAAAGGATGGCAGGACCTCAGCAGAAAAACAACACATACAAACATGCCTTATCCGGGGCTCGAACCCAGGTCCCTTAGATCAGTAGCCAAGCGCGATGATTTGGCCCCTGTACGATTTGAATTTGAAACCCCTGCCCTAGGAGGTCAGCGACTCCATATCAAAAGACAAACACTAAATTGGTAAATAATAATATCTCCAAATGTACTGTTGTTTCGTCGTCACTAATCGTCCATTTTATTTAGGACTCAATTCATAGGCTCTTTGCAGCAAGTTCAGCAAAACAAGCTTTCATTAACCTACATTCCTGTCATATTTCTCTCAGCGCTGTGTGTGATTGCAAAGAAGAAAAAACAAACTTATCACTGAAAGTAGAGTACATAAGGTCTCACTCTTTATACAGCGAGCCTGTGTCACCAGAACTGCAACATTTACCTGTCTGTCCCTACCTAGACACACCCATTCTCTCCTACCAGCCATGTCTGCGCACATTCTGTATTGTGTGTGCGGTTCTGACGTCTTAAGGTGGACGACCAGTTGTCTGGTGAGTGTGTGCGTGGGCCCGGAAATCTGTGGTCACATTTCCTCTAGGCGGTTAATTTATCAGCATATTTCATCTGGCTTATGCAGTGCAAAGTAATGCTAAGCAACGAATGTAACAACTGCATATATAAACATGACGTGTGAGTCATGAGCACTTTCACGTTCACGAGGCATTAGGACTCGAACAATGAATGACTGCACAATCTTGCTTCATTAATGCGATGACGTGATCGTATTTCAACGGTTCATGTGCGTCAGATTGTGAACAGATAATGCTAAGACTGATATACCACCGAACTTTCAACTGCGAAGCTTGGATATTTTTGCGCATTCCTATAGAACAGTGATTTTTAACCGGTGTGCCGCGAAAATTTTTAAAGATCATTAATTAAATTATTTTCGAAAGAAGTTCAAAACACAATAAGTGTACAGTCGTTCAAAAAAGTATCCGAACACTGTGGTTGATTACAGAATTCAGAAAAAATATCTGGCAACGATTTTTTTTAGAACCTTCGTGTACACGTGTACAAATTAGTGATCTGGCAACCTTCGTGTCACGTGACACGAAGGTTGCCAGATCACTAATTTCTAAAAAAAATCGTTGCCAGATATTTTTTCTGAATTCTGTAATCAACCATAGTGTTCGGATACTTTTTTGAACGACTGTAGGTGGTCATATTATTTTGATACTAGATCGTGTAGGCTCACTCACGGAAATATTGAGCGTGTGCAGTTACTGCACACGCTCCAGTTTGCTGTGAACGGTAACTGGAGCGTGTACAGTTGCTGTACACGCTCCAGATATTTTTCCTGAATTCTGTAATCACGTGACACGAAGGTTGCCAGATCACTAATTTCTAAAAAAATCGTTGCCAGATATTTTTTCTGAATTCTGTAATCAACCACAGTGTTCGGATACTTTTATGAGCGACTGTACATATCAAAATTAAAACCTCTTTAAATTGATGATACGAGTTCATCATTGTTATAATAAACGTATACATAATGTCATCATAATTTAAGTGTGTCACGGAAGTTTAAATATAGGTTCAAGTGTGCCGTGAAATGAAAAAGATTGAAAAACACTGCTATCACACACTTGATTTTTTTTTCCATACAAAATAATTTTAGGATTTTGGCTTGATTTATTTACCTCTTAGCTGCACTATTTGGAACACTTTATGCTAAGTGACTAAGTTACCTACAGTGTTGTTTCTCGCTTTTTTGGAGCACCCCTGAATTTAATGAATGGAAAAATTACACATACGCGTTTAAACTTGGTACTTTTTAACAAAATAATATTTTTGACCCCCCTCTATAACCCACGGCAAATAACACATAGTACAGAGTGATTCAAAATTAGGCAAGCTATATTAGAAAATTTCATTTATTCTCAATATACGTTTACAAATTGTTGACAAAGGTTTGCAATAGATGTTGAAAATGCCCTCCCTCTTTTTGAATAAAACAGCGAATCCTTCTCATCACGGGGGCGGGGTGGCTCAGTCGGTAGCGCGCCAGGCTCGTGATCTGCAGTTTCCAGGTTCGAGTCCCAGCTAGGTCAGCGTTGATATTTATCTCCGCAAAATTCCCCGTCCTGCCCACGGTCAGTAGGTGACACCAATGGGCTTGGAATAGGCCCTCGTCCGTCGGATGGGACGTTAAGCCATGGCCACGTGTACGGAATAGCCATAACCTGTGCACGTTAAAGAACACACTAGATGGCCTTGATGGGAGGCTACCATCTGTCTCCTAACAGCTGTTCCAATGGGTCCCTTCCCCCCAACTTTCTCTGAGCCTTCGGGGTCCTTGTGATCTGGCCATTTAGCCCATTGTGTGCAAAAAAGTGCCGCTCAGAGGTAAAACAACCCAACCTTATCATCACGTTTGTCGCAACCATCACACTATGTATACATGTTCGACCTGGGAAATTTTCATTATGGACAACTAATACAATACACGTCACCAATAAAGAACTGACAGCGTGAGAATTAAACAGTGTTGCATATGTCAGTGACTGCAGGGTTGTCAACATTAGAAGCGGTATTTAATTCCGTTCAGTTGGCGCGAAATAACAATAAGCATTTACATTTCGGGTTGCGCCAATTTTGAATCACCCTGTGTTTTGAAATATGTTAATAAAAGGCAATTCGGTCATTAAGAATTAGAAAGCAATATATAATCACTTAAGCTGAAAAAATGTCTAAGTTACGGATATAGTGATCAAGAGAAATATGATTTTATGTTTTAATATATTTTACAAGTTTCAAATACGAGTATTATATAACTTCAATAAATGAAAATTAAAAAATTACAGTGTTTATGATTAAGCCCGTCACGTCATTCCTTGCCATTGGCGCCCTGGGCGACCTCCCCATCCTCCCCTCTGCCTTAGCACTGCTCTAGTCACAAGGAACCCAAGGGTCCAGAGAAGGTTGGGAAAGGGACGATCCAGTGAGTAACTGTTAGGTGACAATTGATAGCATCGCACCAAGACCATCCAGCGTGTCCTATAAAGTGAACAGCATATCACTCTTCTCCACAAGGGACCAAGGCTTACTGTCCAATCCGACGGACGGTGGTATTTCCATGCCCATCGGTGTCCCCTTTCTCACCGAGCTAGGATGTCAGACGTTTTTAGGGAATTGAGTTCTTAAATCATAAATATAACCCTATTCGAATGTAAATTAAATATAAAAATACTTTTAAAAACGAAACTAAAATGAGTTTGGTTTATCCGCTGTAGTGAGGTACGCTGCTCCTGATGCGAGACTTCTTTACATCGTCTTTCCGCTCCTTAAAAATAGTTCTCTTGGAAAATAAAAATTTAAGCTTAAAAGGCCGCGAAGATTGCGTCTTTTTTATTATCGACCAGCTACCAAAGGTCATTCGTAATCTATATCTGTATAATAAAAGAAGGTGTATGTGTGTGTGTCTGTGGCCATAACTCATTGGAAAATCATAGTAGAGGCTTCAAATTTTCAGAGAATGTTTCTGGTTGTGGTCCCGATATCTGTGGCAGTCATACTTCATCTGGAAATCAACGTATAAGCTTCAAATGTTCAGAGAATGTGTCCGGTTCTTGACCGAGTTGCAGTGCCAAATTTCAAGTCGAAAGTCCAAAACGGGAACTTGCTAGAAGCAAAAATACTTACCATGCTATTCCTACGGGAAATGATAATTGTTGTCATATTTACTGTTGCCATTTACTGCTTCCTAACTGTGAACGTAAGAGTTAAATAACATTTAAATCTGCTGCCGTTGCCAGATTCCCCACATTTCCAAAGACAGTATTAAGGCGTCCCATTGCAGCTAGTAACCTGATTTTCTAACCCAACACCGGGTCAGGCAGCGGAAACCCGCCTACGAAATTTAGGACATTTCGGTAAAGAATGTCGGGAATTACAGAATGCCAAAAACTGGCGAAATAAATATATCGTTTGCGACGAAGCCAGGGCTATGAGAGAGCGTTCTGAGTCGGCAAATGACCTTTGCTACGCAGGGAAATTCTTCGTGTTGGAACTGTACAAAAATGTTCGGAGGCGGAGGGATATTCACAAAAGTAACCTTTAATGCAGTAAACAACAAAATATAGAGATCAAAAGTGGGACACGGGCTGTGGACAAGTGGCAAGCTGTTTTTTTAAACCCATCACCAGCGCAACTTAGCAGGCTGTGCAGAAAATTTGGACCATGCGGGCAAGTATCACGGGAGCCATAGGGTAACAAAATCTGTCGTAACGGAAATAAAAATTACGATAACTTAGGCTGAAACTAAGCCACGGGCGATAAAAGAGCTCGCTGACGTCGACAACGACCCAAGCAAACACCGGGAAATTTTCTTCGTGTTGAAAATCTGTGCTAAATTGTCGGGGGGGGGGGGGGGGTAGTAGTTGCAAAATTTATCTTTAGTGTAGTGAAAATAAGTATATATAGATTAAAAGTGACATCAGGGCAGCGACGAGTGCCGTTCAGCTAGTAAATAATAAATAATTGAATTATCTTAACTCTGAGTTGCAGTTTTTTGCATATAATGGACTAAACGTCAGGACACAATGAATCCAAGGACACTTTAGGACTACTAGGGGATCTACTAGACAGATGTTAAAAGACAGATGGCCTCTCACCAAAACTGTCCAATGATTTTTACACACTGACTCACAGTCTTAGCATAGTTTTAGTAGACGGAGACCTTTCAAAGCCCTTCGGTGTCTTTCTCACTGAGGACAGAGTAGGTGTTAGAAGAGAAAGTTTCAACACTAGCACACTGGAGGTTCTAATCCAAGGCAATCGGTTAAGAAGTGATTGCATCCCTGGTTTAAGGTTGGGTTGTTTTACCTCTGAGCGGCACTTTTTTGCACACCATGGGCTAAATGGCCAGGTCACATGGACCCCGAAGGCTCACAGAAGGGAGGGGACCCATTGAAACAGCTGTTGGAAGACAGATGGTAGCCTCCCGTCAAGGCCATCCAGCGTGTTCTTTAACGTGCACAGGGTATGGCTCTCCCGCACACGGAACCACGGCTTAACGTCCCATCCGACGGACAGTGGCCTTTCCAAGCCCATCGGTGTCCCCTATTGACCGTGGGCAGGGCGGGGAATTTTGCGGAGATAAATCTCAACGCTGACCCAGCTGGGACTCGAACCTGGGAACTACAGATTACGAGCCTGGCGTGCTGCTGATTGATCCTGTCTCTGTCTCTTTTTGTTTCTTTTAAATAAATGTTCGATTTAAGTAATAAAAAAGAAATTTCTAATGCCTTATTTCTCCTCATTTTTTTTTATAAAGCAATCTTCTTTTTGGTATGTGGTGGGCATGGTTCAGTCGGTACCGCGCCACGCTCTTAATCTGCAGTTTCCAGGTTCGAATCCCAGCTGGACCAGCGTTGAGATTTATCTCCACAAAATTCCCCGCCCTGCCCACGGTCAATAGGGGACATCGATGGTTTGGAAAGGCCGTCGTCCTTCGAACGGGACGTTAAGCGTGGGCCACTGTACGGGAGAGCTATATTCTGTGCACGTTAAAGAAGACTCTGGATGACCTTGACGAGAGGCTACCATCTGTTCCCAACAGCTGTCCAGTGGGTTTCCTCCACCAGCCTTCTCTGAGCCCTCGGGGTTCTTGTGACCTGGCCATTTAACCCTTTGTGTGTAAAAAAAAAAAGTGGTTCTCAGAGGCAAAACAACCCAACCCTCCCTTTTGGTATTTTTTTCCCAATCCGATTCATTCAACCACTTTAACACTCCATAATTTGTCTCAGATTTCCATATGCACTTCTATCTAAGTCAATCAGCAGTTTGATTAGAAAACGTTAACACACCTTCGGACCTTAAATCAAAAAACCATGAGTTGCTAGCACTCCTCATTTGCTTTTAAATACGCGAAATTGATGCAATGTATCCCTAACGCAAAGTTTCTAATCTTCTAAATTAATTCCTAATCGAAATGGAGAGATGCTTGGGAAATGATTTGTTTGAATTCCGCGGGAGACAATGCTCATCCGGTGCAATACGTCAGACCTCGAGTATCGGATACAACGCAAATATTCCTACGTCAAATAGTCCACGTGCGTACGTGCGTGTATTGTGTGACGTAGGCGGGGTTCACGAGTTACGTTTAATGTTCGAACTATCGACCGCATCTCAACCAGAGCAGAACACATGTTGTGCAGGCAGAGCAGGGGGGAGGCTCTGTCGGTAATTCGACCTGCCCATGTTCACGTCGGTGTGAAATATGGCCCTTTGCCAGGGACAGTCGTCAGTTCCGATGTCGTCGAGGTGAATGGCAGTTTTTGCCTTTTTACGAGGTGGATGATGGGACAGGTTTGTACAAAGTTTGTATAGGAAAAGATACCGAAGATGGTGAGGGATGATTTCTATATTTGGTACACGTGCTTGGCGTTGATAATCGCTTTGCGGAAGTTGGACGAGAAGGAAAACATAGCAGTTGACGACTCTTGACGAGAGTGACGTGACGAGGGGAAGCCTGAGGAGAAGATTTTCGCGGGAATTAGGCTCAGACGGCATTAAGCAAGTCTTTTGTATTTCCTGCTAATCTTCGAGACAAAATGACAAAAAAAATTTTTTTTCCCTTTGGTTTTTCAGAGTGATAAAGCACGAAGAGCACACATCGTGAAGAAACTGAAATTTAGTTGTCTGTTGCATGTTTAACATCGAACTTTAGATTTACTGTTCAGTGAAGCCTAGTCAATTTGCACAGTCTGTCATCGACGCTAAGAAAATAGGAATGGTCACAAGCATGAGCGTCCGCAGAGGGGGCAAAATGGGCACTTGCCCCCCCCCGGATCGAGTAAAAAATCCAACAATTTATAATCGTAACAATTTAAACGTAATTGATTTATATACATTATGTGTTTGTGTATTGATGCAATACTCTATTCTATAATCTACTTGTGAAAAAAAAACCCCTACAAAATTAAATAATTAAATAAAAATTTATTGAAGTAATTATTTGTCTCCAAGATTCGCCCCCCCCCCCCCTGGAAAATTTTCTGCGAACGCCCATGGTCACAAGGCATTATTTGAACAAATATCAGGAGAAGTAACGTAGGTTAGAAAAAGAGCTGTAATATACAGCTTCCAAATATAAATAAATGTAAAGAAGTTGCCACTTGAAACGCAAATCACTGAGGTACTTGCCATTCGCTATGTAAAATCATACGTTCGCGGAGTTGTGTGGAGACAATTGTCCCCTGGAAATTTGGAAATCTTTACTACTATCTAAAAATAATATCAATGGTGATCTTTCAAAGATACTTGCTTCCCCCACCCCTGGATAAATCTCTGCGGACCACACTGTGTTGGGTATTGATTTTGTAGTCAGAATTTAACTCTTTTGTTGCTGTCCAAGAGCTTTCGTACTGCGCCATATCAGAAGTACATTCTCAAAGATCAGAAAAAAATACGAGAGGTGACTTGACCTCTTCCCCCCCCCCCCCCGAAATTCTAAGACGATAAAAAATTCTAGAAATGAAACTTTTCTGTATATTTAGTTGTGATTTATTCATTTTATTACAGAATACTTCTCGACTTTCTGCCTTTATGAGTCTGGTCCGGAACCAAGTATAGCCGATTTGGTTGGTTATTTTAAATTTGAGCGACATTCTTTTTTGCACACAATGGGTTAAATTGTCTGGTCACCAGATCCAAGGGTTGAAATCGATTGGAGAATGGTTGTTGTTGGTTTACAACTGAGCGGAACTTTTGAGCACACAATGGGCTAAATGGCCAAGTCACAGGGACCCCAAGGATTCAAAACTTGGTAGAACGTTGGTGTTATTGTTTTCACCTCTGAGAGCACTTTTTTTGCACATAATAGACAAAAGTGGACAGGTTACCAAGACCCCAAGATCTCGGAGAAGATTGGGGAAGGGAACCCACTGGACCCCTGCTAGGAGATCAAAGTATTTCACCAAGGCCTCAGACTGTTATTTAACGTGCACAGAGTATACACCTCCTACAAATGGAACGCTACGGCTTAACGTTCCATATAAATGTATATGTCGCAGGGAGATGATAAAAATAGTGATTTGATCAAATCCCTAAGGTATGTGATCAATTCACGGAAGATGTTAAAATAACAACTCTGTGGGGTGATTTCCCTGAAGAAAGTAAGTGATTTGATCAAATCCCTTAACTGTTTTAGTGAAAAGATGAAATAATATTGTTTAGATATTAAAAGTATTTATTTAGTAAACCATGCATTATTAAATGTAGAATAGTTAATACAACAATAGTCATTGAAACACAAATTATTTATTCGAAACTAATTAACAAAAGAAATAGGTACTTAAGCTGATATTTTTAAAAACAGCATTATTAAATGAAGAATAGTTAATACAACAATAGTCATTGAAACACAAATTATTTCGGCTATTACGGAATTGTAATAGCCGGTACATTGTACTTTTTTCGTTTTTTCCGAATCGCCTTTTTCACCTCTTATTATCTCCTTTCCGAATCGCCTTTTTAAGGTATTCTTAATGTATCTCGATCTACAATACACCGCCTGCCGAATTATTCAAAACGCCCTTCATGGGCGAAGGCCAAGTGAGAACGAATCTGTAAAGTGATGAATCTTCGGGTCACGTGACTCCGTGGTCCGAATTATAATGAAACGCCCCGAATGAGCGGAGGCCAAGTGAGAACGAATCCGTCAAGTGGTGAATCTCTTGAGTATGAATCTTTAGCTCACGTGACACTACTTTGGACACTAGAAAGGGCCCTTTTTTTACCTTTCTGGGAAAAATGTTTAAGTAGTGGTGCTAATTTAAATTGTTCAATGATTGTGACAGCTTCTTCTATCCTTTCGCGAGTCCACAAAGGTTTTTCTTTTTCATGCCGCTTGTTCAAAAACGTCCTGACAGTTTCATTAAACTGTTCTTCAGATACAAATTCGGTCAGAGTTTGATTTTTTTCTATATCTGAACTCATTTTTCTACGGTAGGTACTTGATAAAACTCGAAATATAGAAAACAATAATAAAAATGTGCGCAACCTTCCTCGCGTAATGTTTGGGCGCTGGCCGGCACGGACGCCAGAGGGGAGCGGTGAGGTAAAGGGGAGTGGTAACAAGAGAAACATAGAGCTGTGCGAGTCCTGACTTGTTTATTTCATCTTTTCACTAAAACAGTTAAGGGATTTGATCAAATCACTTACTTTCTTCAGGGAAATCACCCCACAGAGTTGTTATTTTAACATCTTCCGTGAATTGATCATATACCTCAGGGATTTGATCAAATCCCTATTTTCATCATCTCCCTGCGACATATACACACATTGCTCACTGAATTATGACCACCTCCTCCCACATTAACTTCGTAGTGGAAGCTAACATCGAAGCTCTAAACTAAAAGTTTTTTTAAGAAAATGTAACGGAAGATAAAGATCTCGATGAAATCTCTCTAATCTCGATTTTTAAAAATGTTCCCTTTACTTAAAGAGTTATGGACTTTGAATATATAACATCAACAATGCAAATTTTCGGAAAATTGAAAAATATTGAGATATTATTTACATTAACTTTTCAAATATGCATCTGTTGTATTAAATGGTGTGAAATAATACTTCTTATTCAAATCATAGTAAACTTCTGAGTTAAATTTTAACGTTAGGCACTACTGTTATTAAATATTCAAACTTCCATAACTTTTTAAATACTAAGGGAATATTGTTGAAAATCGAGATTTAGATAGACTTGATTGATATCTTTAATTTATCTTCAGTCCCATTCTGCCACAAAACTAGACTTTTCTAGAAGTTAGAGAGTTTCGAAATTAGCTTCCATTGCCATAACATAGAGGGAGGTGGTCATAATTCAGTGAGCACTGAGTGTATATAAATCGATCGTTCAATGTAATCGAGTATCGAGTCAGGCATGTCTGTTCGTGTCCTTTTTCTGCTGAGGTCCTGCCATCCTCTCAGACCATCTACTATGTCATATAAACTGACAGGCTCCTGTCAGACCTCTGTGGCAAGCAGCTGCTTGAGGGGGTATCTATTTTATTTACATTGGATCGTGTGAGCTCACAAAAACCTGGATCGTGTGGGCCCACTCACAGAAATATTGAGCGTGTGCAGTAACTGCACACGCTCCAGTTTGCTGTGAACGGTAACTGGAGCGTGTACAGTTGCTGTACACGTTCCTGAGGTCCTGCAATCCTCTCAGACCATCTACTATGGCATATAAACTGACAGGCTCCTGTCAGACCTCTGTGGCAAGCAGCTGCTTGAGGGGGTATTTATTTATTTTTATATTTTTCGAAGTCAGACTCGATAAGTGATACTTCGCTCCCGTGCAATTCGTCACTCGGTACAGTCGCTCAAAAAAATAACTGAACACTATGGTTGATTACAGAATTCAGAAAAAATATCTGGCAACGATTTTTTTTAGAAATGAGTGATCTGGCAACCTTCGTGTAACGTGACACGGAGGTTTACACTTCATGTAACGTGACACGGAGGTTTACACTTCATGTAACGTGACACGGAGGTTTACACTTCATGTAACGTGACACGGAGGTTTACACTTCATGTAACGTGGCACGGAGGTTTACACTTCATGTAACGTGACACGGAGGTTTACACTTCATGTAACGTGACACGGAGGTTTACACTTCATGTAACGTGACACGGAGGTTTACACTTCATGTAACGTGACACGGAGGTTTACACTTCATGTAACGTGACACGGAGGTTTACACTTCATGTAACGTGACACGGAGGTTTACACTTCATGCAACGTGACACGGAGGTTTACACTTCATGTAACGTGACACGGAGGTTTACACTTCATGTAACGTGACACGGAGGTTTACACTTCATGTAACGTGACACGGAGGTTTACACTTCATGTAACGTGACACGGAGGTTTACACTTCATGTAACGTGACACGGAGGTTTACACTTCACGTAACATGACACGAAGGTTGCCAGATCACTCATTTCTAAAAAAAAAATCGTTGCCAGATATTTTTTTCTGAATTCTGTAATCAACCATAGTGTTCGGTTATTTTTTTGAGCGACTGTACAACGGAGAGGGAGACATCTGAAGACAAGTGACGCATCCAGGAATCAGGAAAAAGAGGTGTATAGTAGTCATTTTTTTAACTTTCCAGAATTTTAGTAATTCGATATATTTATTCTCAATTTCCCTCATTTATGTTGCATTATCCTCTCACTAATCGAAACCAATTGTATGCTGTTTTTGGGAGATATTTAATTAACCCTTTCACGACTCAGGGAAACATTTTTCCCATTTTAAAATTGGTGATTGTCGTATTTAATTATAACCTTATCTGCATTTTTTTATACAGAATGTCAAAATAGAACGTATGCCGAACGCAATTACGTAAACGGGAACGTTTAGAAAACAAAAACAGAACTGTCAGGACGCATAATATATGTACTATGTGCAATGTCCATCTTTGCCTCACTACCAAAAGAAATTGCTTCGCAGAATATCATAATTAGCACATCATTTTGTATAGTAGTTTTATTTCCTAATTTTGTATTATTTTAGTTAACAATTTGTTCTAATAAACTAATAAATAAAAGACATTGCATAATAAGCCTAACTATAATTTGTGTTACCTTTATAGTCCATTGAGAAAAATATTTCCCATAAAATTCCAAAAAAATCTACAGATTGTTATGTATTTTTCTTATGTTTTTTATTTATTTTACGTCTAAACAAGCTAAAATAAACAGTTACATACTAATATTTACTCTTAGAAACCTTATGGTCCTGAAAGGGTTAACACGTTGGTAGACAATGCATTGAAAATAGCCTTTTACCATTCGCCATCCGAAGGGGGAGGGGAGCAGGGGAGAGAAGTCCATGCCATTTTCCTCTTCTCTAGATCCCCCTCCAACACACATTTTGAGAATGCTAATAACCGTAACCGAAGTATAGCATACTAAAATAATGCTGGAAACAGCTAGTGTCTAATCTGCCACTTTAAATTATTTGCGATAGTGTATAAAATAATGCCTTTAATGAGCTTCAACGCTAAGCCCAAAAAGCTTACTTCTAACTTATCTTCAATGATTACAGGCACTGTATTAATATCAGAGTGGGAACTGCAATACTTAAAAAATGCTCGTAACGAAACTGCTGTAATCAGATTCCATTCCTCTCAGGTTATTTTAATCAAAACAAAGGATTCTTGAAAGGTATTCTGTAAGCATACTCATTCTCTGCATTTTTAATGAAAATTTCTTTGCCCAGCGCTTCTTGGGCAATCAGATGCTGATCTCTTTCTTCCCACTCCCGTTTAGCGTCTTGTGCTCTCTCCCATCAAATCCTTCCCAAGCTTCTTGCATGTCGCGTTCGAATTACATGAAGCCTGGAATATTACTAAGCCTCTTTGTGTCGCTGATATTAAAAGCAAAAAACCGTGCAGCATACGTACAACGCAGCGAAATTTCTCCAGCATTCGTGCGCCGGCTCTTTGCTTCCAATCTGTTGCAATTTGATAACATCAACTTCTTCAATAAGTCTCCGTTGACAAAATCCTTTCACTTCTGTCTGTCAGCAAGTGTGTAGTTGAGAAAAGCTCACAATAAAGAGTGTGTAGTGGTCACCGCTACGGACATCGCTGCACGATTAGTCAGCGGATACGTGAAGTATTTAGTGTGTGCACTGTTCAGATATGGTTTCGCAAGTGTTGGCCTTTCAACAACCCAGGCATCGTGCAACTCAGCTTAGTAAATGGGGAATGTGTTGACTTCTGTTATCTCTTACTTTAAGAAGTGCTGGGAAGAGCGGGCATCATCACTTCTACCGATACACTGAAGTGAATGGAGTCTCACTTACTACGTAATGAAACTGTCGTGATAGTAGGATCAAGCTTTCAATTTTATGAGATAGAATCCGAGTATCGAAAGCGTGAAGATGCCGGATGAGGATGATTACACCAGTCAGTTCTCGTCACTTCCTTTCTGATAGGATCGGAAAATATTGCATATCTTTTCATCGCCGTGACCCGACTGGGCAGCTCAAAATTCCGGTTTCTCTCCTCCTTTATCGATTCGACAATGACTCTCTTTATAACAGAGTATACATCTATACCGGCAGCTTTTTCTATTCTCTCGAAATGTTTATAGAATCGTGTCTCCATTTCTCTAGAGACTGAGGATGAACTTTCAGTGTTAGTATCCAGATTACAGATCTGCCAACTTGGAAACGAGGGGAAGGTCATGAGACTGAGCAGTTGACGCTTCCACAGTTCTAACAAATCACTGGTTGATTGGCCAGCGATTGATAGGTCATTGTCCAATGATCTGGAAGAATTCTCGAAACGTCAAGTCCGCAATCTCAGTCTCTCTGACGCTTTTCCATTGCCACTCACACTATACCACACTTTGAGCTCTGTCATTATTGACGCAAATTTTCTCCTCCACGGCACTTTTCTCTCCAACACAGGACGTTTTCTCCCTCTTTGGGACTTTACTTTCTGTCCCCTGAAAATTTTTCCTCCCCCTTTCGACTTTTCCCTCTCTCGCTTGAATTTTTTTTACCTCCCCTTAGTACTTTTCCCTCCCCCTTGGATTTTTTCTCCCATCTTGGACTTTTTTCACCCCCTGCGGAACTTTTCCTACCTTCTTGTGACTTTTTACTCCGCATAGCATTTTTTTCTGCCCCCCCCCCTCCTCTTTTGTCTGCCTTGGGACCTTCCCCTTTCACTGGTTTTTTTCTCCCCCGTTTGGAACTCCTCTCTTCTCTCCTGGGGCTTTTCCCCCTCATTGGGACTTTTCTCTCCCCCATTCCGTGACTTTTTTTTCTTTCCCTTGGGACATTTTTCTCATTTTGAAATGTACAAAATTATTTTTAATACTTGCTTCAGTAGAAAGTCTTCTAAGTTTATCTGTAATATGTGTAACATTGCAAATGAACTTGTAAAAGTCGTATAATAGGAATATAGATTGAGTTCTTTTATCTTTGTTTGTGTGTGTGTGTGGTACATCCTATTCTTTTTCAATATATCTGGACCACTTTGTAAAAGGGGCCTCAGCCCCCTTATTTTCTGGTCCATGCTATCTTTGAGGAGCACTTTTCCGCTCTACAATGGACTGTATGATCAGGTCACAATAGCCCCAATAATTGGAACAAAATGTGAAACATTTTTCTTTTAAACTTTATGATAAAATCGTTCAACCCTTTAATCATCTGGGAATTGTTGGAAAACATTTCTTGAAGGCATTCTAAAAGTTTCACCTTTTTATTCTCTCCAACTGTTTATGAAAGGATTCTACATGTCTCATTTAGTCTTAATAGCCATGCTCAGTGTTACCTTTATGTAGGCTAGAAATCTCTCAAGATAGTTTTTGCTGGCAGCTTCTATAATTAATCATTAACACAAGTTCTACAAATGTGATCTTAATGTCGTATATGGTGATCATAAATTCTTTTTTACAGTTTAAAATATTTTCTGTCATTGCGCCTGCTTCATATGGATGTCGTAACAGCTGTAAGCGGTAACTGATTACTATAAACTTAAAATATTATTTTCTGAATCTAGTTTCTCCCATCATCAATCATGAATCATTTTAATCATTTTAATCATCAATCATAATCTCCAATCATCTTCAATTATTGCTTTTATCCCTTCGCTGATTAAAATCCTTCCTTTTATTATTATTGGTTTTGCTTTTGTTTCCACACCCCGATAAAATATTGGCTATTAAGACCAAATGAGACATGTAGAATCCTTTCATAAACAGTTGGAGAGAGTAATAGGGTGAAACTCTTAGAATGGCTTCAAGAAATGTTTTCGAAACAATTTCCAGATGATTAAAGAGTTAAATGATTTTGTCATAAAGTTTAAAGGAAAAATGTTTCACATTATGTTCAAATTATGGGTCTATTGTGACCTGATCATACAGCCCATTGTAGAGCGGAAAAGTGCTCCTCAAAGATAGAATAACTCATTCTATCAATCCAGCGCAATCCAGTGACTCTAATCAATCCAGTGCTGGCTAGTGGCCATCGAAACAATTATCTCCACTCCCCCTAGCACCAATAGGAAATTGGGGAAAAAAGGGAGTTAACCATTTCAATTTAAACACAATTTACATTATTGCACAATTACAAGTACACTGGCACTATCTCATCATCCTCATTCTCATCCTCAAGCAGCCATGGGCTACGGAGGTCCAACCAGACCGTGCAGTTTAATTCTCCAAGCATATCTGTACTGAGCTACATCTGCTGCATCCAGCCACTGCACACCAATTCTAACAAGGTCCTGTTTGACATTGTCTGCCCACCGCATCCTAGGTCTCCCCCTCCTTCTGAGGCCTCTAGGCACACTGTTCATAACCCTATTCGCCAATCTATAATTAACCATACGGGCAACATGGCCAAACCAGCGGAGTCTCTCTCTGCACAATATGCTGCTTAAAGGAGGTTGCAAACTCCTTTGTCTAACCTCATCATTAGTTACAAAGTTAAACCACCTAATACCCAAGATACTGCGTAAGCATCTAGAATCAAAAGCATCTAGTTTCCTGTTATCTTGTTTACAGAGCGTCCAAGTTTCCCTACCATAACTAACCCTCGATAGAACCAAACTATTATACAGTCTAATTTTAGTCTTTAGGTGCATACGCCTATTTCTCCACAATCTCGATAGATTCTTAAGAGTCCCGGCAGCAATCACTATTCGTCTGTTAATCTCATGCCACACATCACCAGTATCTGTTACATAGCTCCCAAGATAATTAAACTGTAACACCTGCTCAAGACTGCAACCATTCAGATTAACTGAATCACAGCCTGCCTGACCAATTTTCATCACTTTAGTTTTCTCTCTGTTTATAACCAAACCTACTCTAGTGCCAGTCTCATCAACAGCTCGAATGAAAGACTTCATCTCATCAACATCATTTGCCAAAAGGGCTAAATCATCAGCATAATTTAAATCAGAAATTTTCGTATCTCCAGCCCATTTAAGGCCAAAATCTTTCCCTTGAAGTGAATTTCGCATAACATAATCAATAACCAAGCTAAAGAGAAAAGGAGACAAAATGCACCCTTGTCGAACACCAGAAGTAATGCTAAACCAATTGCGACAAGACTTACCAACTCTCCCTATCTACAGTTCGTAAAAGTACACTGACACTATCTACAGTTCCTAAAAGTACACTGACACTATCTACCGTTCGTAAAAATACACTGGCATATCTACCTGGTCGTAAAAGTACACTGATATTATCTACTTGGTCACTTTCCGTTTTCTTTACGATGAAGTTAATACTTTGAGAAAAAACATTCCAAAATATCTTTCATTTGAATTGTCAAAAGAAAAACAAAGGACAAAATTTAGATTAAAAATGTTAATCTGCACTTCTACAACTGATTTAGTGCTTTTATTTTCTCCTTTTTTTGCGTTGCATCGATCACTGCGCACATCCCACATTTTTTTCCTGTTTCTTCGCCTTCCTTTCTGTCTCACCCAAACTCTCTGAAGTGGTATTTCAGATGTCGGTTTTCCCTTTCCACACCAACCCAGAAACTGTCCCACTTCTTGTGTAGGAAGTGTTAATGACTCCACGATGCCAGGAAATGTTCGTTTGTAACCTCCCCTTCCTTGTTTGCTCTACTCTATCTAGAACTCTGATCTAGTAGTAGTTGAACCTCTGGAAATTCAATGTTTCAGTTGATTTTCTTCAGTTTTGAATCTCATTTCTTACAAAGAAATATCTCTACATGAACTTGATTTCTTTTTCAAGTACAATATTCTTAATATCTTCCTTTTCCTTGTCAGTAAAGCGGCGAGGATGGCTAACTCTATAGCTCCTAATCTGATTTCAGGTTCGAGTCCCAATACCTGTGCCAGCGTTCCGCTAAACCCTCATCCAGCCTCGGTCAGAAAAGGACCAGATGGACTTGAAATGGCCGCCGTCGGTCGGGTGGGACGTAAAGCCGTGTCCCCTTATGTTAAAAGAACAGTACGATAAATACGACAGACTCTGTGCATATTAAAAAACACACTGGATGGTTTTAACTCTGATTAACGAATTTTCTTAACTTTACTTTCCAAAAAAAGGTCTTCCGAATTCTTTTCTCCCTTTTCGCTACCTAACTCTGTTCCCTCAAAGGTTCCTAATTCTGCTTATCTCCGCAAAATTTCCCCGCCCTGCCCATGGTCAGTAGGGGACACCGATAGGCTTGAAAAGGCCGCCGTCCGTCGGATGGGACGTTAAGCCGTGGCCTCGTGTGCGGGAGAGCCATACCTGTGCACGTTAAAGAACACGCTGGATGGACTTGACGGGAGGCTACCATCTGTCTCCCAACAGCTGTCCCAGTGGGTCCCCTCCCCCAACCTTCTCTGAGCCTTTGGGGTCCTTGTGGCCTGGCCATTTAGCCCATGGTGTGCAAAAAAGTGCCGCTCAGAGGTAAAACAATCCAATCCAATCCTAATTCTGCTCTAAACCTTGTAGTCCATGCGAGCTGTCCGTTCAGACTATTGTACAACACCGAAAATTCTTCTCAGAGTAAATCAATCAAACTACTCTTCTGCTAAAGAGCAAACTTTAAAAGGATTATTTCATCGAAAAATGTTTCTTTCGAAAATTAACAGAATCAAGACAACTGGAAATCATATCTAAATAAATCCCCTCCACCGAAAAAACTGGAGATAAGGGAATTTGGTTCAGTCCGTTCACTCGTAATCTGATGTTCCAAGGTCAGAATTCCTCCCATCTGGAGAGGAATTGAGATAGTTTCTCCGCTAACACCCGTTCTGCCCTCGATGATAAAGAGGACACCGTTGGGCTTGGAAAGGTCGCCGTCCTTCAGATAGGACATTAAGGCTGGGCTTCATGTGCAAGAGAGACATATCCCGTTCACTTCGAAGAACTCGGTAGATGGCTTAGACGGGAGGCTTCCATCTGTTTCCTAACAGCTGTCCAGTGGGTACTATTCCTTCAACCTTCTCTGAGACCTTGATGGCTCTGTGACTTAGCCATTTAGCTTATTATTTGATAAAATATGTATTCAGAGGTTGTTATTCAAAAGTTTTTTCCCCTTCAAGGTTGCTGTTTACCTTTCAGGGAGGGGGGGGGGGGGTTACTCATTCGGTAGCGCGCCAGGCTCGCAATCTGCAGTTCCCAGGCTCGAGTCCCAGCTGGGCCAACGTTGAGAAATTTCTTCGCCAAACTCCCTGCCCTCAGTCAGTACGGGATATCGATCGGCTTGAAAAGGCCGCCATCTGTCGGATGAGATGTTAGGCCGTGGTTCGGGTGAGGGAGAGCCATACCCTGTACACGTTGCAAAACACACTGGATGACCTTGATGGGAGTCTACCATCTGTGTCTAATAGCTGTCCAGTGGGTACCCTCCCCCCCCAACCTTCTCTGATCCCTCGGGGTCCTTGTGACTTGGTCGTTTAGCTCATTGTGTGCAAAAAAAGTGCCGCTCAGAAGTAAAACAATCTAACCTTTGAGCAGGGATTTTGTACACACAATGGGCTAAATAACAGGGGTTATAAGGCAATAAAGAGTCAGAGTTGGTGGAGCATGGGGAGCCAGCTCTTAGGAGACAGATGGCAGCCTCCCGTCAAGGCCATCCAGCGTGTTCTTCAAGATGCACGGGGACGCGGCCAGTGTACAATTGGGCAGACAGTGTCACTTGAAAATGAGGGTAGTTGCATTAAAAAAACTTACTTGGGATCTTGTTGATTTACGAGGCCTTCATATTTATCAGCCACCGTAGAAAAATAGAATTTTTTTATGTTGTTTACGCTTTTCGAGTAATGGTGTAGAAAAAAAAAAGCCCTTCATAAAATCTCAAATTATGTATTGTGTCCTTCAACATAATTAAAATCTTCATTCAAATACAGAAAGCTAATAAATTCATCTTTGAATTCTGTATATTTCTAAAGAATTCTGAACGAAAAATGCGATTTTCTTTCGTACTTAAAGCCACTGTCGTTTTTCCAATTCATATTTGTTTACCTTGGACTTTTCCAATGAGCAAATACGACGGAATGGAGTTTATTCGCAAAATGCTGTAGCATTTGCTTTCAGAATTCCTCCGGACTTGCAAAAAAAATTTTATTAGCCAACTGAATAGGAATTCTAATTGAATGCAGCCTCCTCTAACTCCGGTTACGAAGCATTTCCATTACTTTCTTTCTTATTACAGGAAGGAAAGAAATATTCATATTGAACGAGTTTCTCAAGCATCGTGAAGAATTTTTTTTTTATATTTGACAAATAAAACAGATAGTCGCTATGCATTGGGGTGGAGATTGACTTAGTCCAGTGGTGGGGAAACTTTTCCGAGTCAGAGCCACTTGAAGATGAAGTAAACTCAGAAGGTATAGCCGGGCCAGAAATAGGTTCTGCTATCTGTTTTATTGGTTGAATACGAGGTTTGAATTTGCCAACCACGACAATCAATGCACGGTTCGCTCTTCGAAAAAATTCTCAAAACTAAAATATAACTTCAGTTCAGAAGCTGTTCTTATGGAAATGTATGTCTCCGTGGGCCATAGTTTCCCTCCGTGGGCAATAGTTTCCCAATCATTGACTTAGTCGGTAGAGAGGCAATCTCGTAATCTGCAGTTCCCCGACTCGAGTCCCAGCTGAAATTGAGAATTTTCTCTGGTAATACCCCTTCTGACTTCGGTGAAAAAGAGGGTAACGATGGGGATTTTTTATACACATGTTGTTATCACTAGCGTAACCGTCGTTTGGGGGGAGAGATGCGGGTTCAGTCGGTAGCGCGCCAGGGTCGTAATCGCAGTTCCCAGGCTCGAGTCCCATCTGGGCCAGCGTTGAGATTTATCTCCGCAAAATTCCTTGCCCTCAATTTCAATGAATTTCAATGTCTAGTATTAGCAGACTGCTTACAATAATCAGTAAAGGATATCGATGAGCTTGGAAAGGTCCCCTCCATCGGATGAAACGTTAGGCTCTGGCTCCGGTGAGGGATAGTCATACCCTGTGCACGTTGAAGAATACACTGGATGGCCTTGATGGGAGACTACCATCTGTCTCCTAACAACTGTCCGATGGATTCCCTTTCGCGGGGCGGGGGTGGCTCAGTCGGTAGCGCGCCAGACTCGTAATCTGCAGTTCCCAGGTTCGAGTCCCAACTGGGTCAAAGTTGAGAATTATCTCCGCAAAACTCCCCGCCCTGCCCACAGTCAGTAGGAGACACCGATGAGCTTGGGAAGACCTCCGTCCGTCGGATGGGACTTTAAGCCGTGGTGCCGTGTGCGGGAGAGCCATACCCTGTGCACGTTAAAGAACACGCTGGATGGACTTGACGGGAGGCTACCATCTGTCTCCCAACAGCTGTTCCAGTAGGTCCCCTCCCCCAACCTTCTCTGAGCCTTCGGGGTCCTTGTGACCTGGCCATTTAGCCCATGGTGTGTAAAAAAGTGTCGCTCAAAGGTAAAACAACCCAAAAATCCCCTTTCGCAACCTTCTGGGAGTCCTTGTGACTTTGCCATTTAGCCCATTGTTCGCAAAAAAAGTGCCGTTTAGAGGTAAACAACCTAAACCAACCGTCGTTTGGAAAACCTGAGAAAAAAATTAGAACTGGGGGCCCTTCTAAGTTCTCATATTGAAACTAGATTTTTGGAAAGGGGGTGGCTCAGTTGGTACCGCTCCATGGTCATAATCTGCAGTTCTCAGGTTCAAGTCTGAGCATGGAGATTTATCTCCGCTAATCCTTCCAAATTAAGATTTAGGTTAGGTTGCTGTTTTATCTCTGAAAGATTCTTTCGCGCACACCACCAGTTAATGTCCAGGTCACACAGACCCCAAGAGCTCAAAAAATGTCAAATCCATTGGACAGCCTGTAGGAGATTGACATATCCTCTAGTTCAGGCTTTCCAACTTGTTCTTTAAAGTGCACAGGATATGATTTCCTGCACACTGGTCATGCTTTAATGTTCCATCCAACGAACGGCGAACTTTTTCACTCAAGGCAGGAAGTGATCAGAGCTGAAACAGCAACCCAACCTAAAAATAGATTTCTTTAATCGAAGTTCACAATTTAAAATTCTTTGCACAATTAGGGCATAAACGTATACTAAATAAATAACGTTTATTGTCGTAAAAGTTCGTTCTTTGAGGTAGTGATATTTTAAGGCTCTTCTGAAGCTTGCCGTGCACCCCCGCTGCTGAATATGGAATGCTTGTTTTAAAAGAGAAAACGTTATGTAGGTTTCAAACTTTAGCATTGAAAATTCTAACCGATGAAAGATATAAAAAATGAGATTAATAACATTCAATTCCTTTTATTTCCTAAAATAAATAGAAGATATTTTTTCCCTACCAACCCATGGTCGAGGAGGCAAGTTGAACTATCAATCCAAACACTGACCATCACAATCTACCACCTGAATTTCAATGTCTAGTATGAACAGATTGTGAGCAGATTGTTTACAATATTCATTTAAAATTTTGCCATTTTTGGAAACTTTTGGGACTTCTAACGGTGGAAATTCGAACGGTGCGAGATGCGGAAAATACGAATCGCAATATCGTATTAATATGTATCCAACATAAAAGGAATTTTCGATTTCTATCTTAAAACAAAAAAAGGTCGAATGTTTTACAGTCAGACGGTCAAGATGACGACAAGCGATCGCCTGAAAAATTCATTCTTTTAGCTAGACATAATTTATTCGGTTACTTAACCTTCCTCTTCTTAAATAACCAAAATGCTGCGAATGTCTCTACACATGAGTTATTCAAAAATTTGAAAAAACAGTACTTAATTAAAGCATCGATATATTTAAATTATACATGGTTGGAGAAATGCACGAGTCCACTAGCTGCTGCCGAGCGAATTATCCGATATGAGCCCGATGCTGAATGCCTTTATTCTGGCTCGTGGCGATTGAATTTTCCGGCGTGATCCTGATGCTGAATGCCTTTATTCTGACTTGTGATGCGTGAATTTTCCAGCTTGACCCCGATGCTGGAATGCCTTTATTTCGGCTCGTGCCGAATGAATTTTTCCGCGTGACCCCAACGCTGAATGCCTTTATTCTAGCTCGTGGCGACTGAATTTTCCGGTGTGATCCTGATGCTGAATGCCTTTATTCTGACTTGTGATGCGTGAATTTTCCAGCTTGACCGCGATGCTGGAATGCCTTTATTTCGGCTCGTGTCGAATGAATTTTTCCGCGTGACCCCAACGCTGAATGCCTTTATTCTTGCTCCTGGCGAGCGAATTTTCCGGTGTGACCCTGATATTGAACTCTTTATTCTGACTCGTAGCGAGTGCATTATACGGTGTGACCCCGATACTAAATGCCTTTATTCTTGTTTGTGGGGAGTAAATTTTTCGTCGTGACCCTGATGCTGAATGCGTTTATTCTGGCTCGTGGATATTGAATTTTTGGCGTGATCCCGATTCTGAATGCTTTTATTCTATCTTATGACGAGAGTCAAAAACAGCTGGATGGTTAGATTTGTTTTCGAACTTCCCACCTCTGAAATATATGAGAAATTTTAAAAGCATTAATGAATATTTTGATGCTGAAATTTTCGCTCATCCGAAACGATGGACTGTAATTTTTCATATAAAAAGTTAGAGCTTTATTTTGGTATTTCTTTTATAAGTAAATTCTGCATTTAGCCTTTGTTAGATTTCTCAGCCCATCAGTTCTTTCCGTTCCAAAATTTGATTGATCTCCCGCCTCTCAATCATCGCACACTTTTGCCTTTTTTAACAAAGTCGTGTTTGCAGTAGAAAGCAATCTATATGCTAATGAATTTAATCCAAGCCTGATAAATCAATCGAACCACAAATCATCTACACATTCTAACTGAAATTCAAACCTTTTCCTAAGGTGTACGAAACAATAGATATTTTAAGTTTTAACGATTCCTTGACAAACTTTGCCATTGCGAATTTCTGTCACTCGATCATTTTTTGGTAACTTTTTCCGTTCACCCAAATTTTAAATCATATATCATAAGCTCAATCCTGTGAGAGAATGCTTTTGAGTTGCCAAAGAATATGACGCGATAAAGATTCGAGTAACACTCCAGATACATTTGAAATTTCTTTATACTTTTATTGTACACCCACACAGAGAGCATTATTAGCATTTCCAAATTTCCTGGGGCGGGGGTGGCTCAGTCGGTAGCGCGCCAGGCGCGTAATCTGCAGTTCCCAGGTTCGAGTCCCAGCTGGGTCAGTGTTGAGATTTACCTCAGCAAATTTCCCCACCCTGTCCACGGTCAGTAGGGGACACCGATGGGGTTGGAAAAGACGCCGTCCGTCGGATGGGACGTTAAGCCGTGGCCCCGTGTGTGGGAGAGCCATACCCTGTGCACGTTAAAGAACACGCTGGATGGCCTTGACGGGAGGCTACCCTCTGTCTCCCAACAGCTGTTCCAGTGGGTCCCCTCCCCCAACCTTCTCTGAGCCTTCGGGGTCCATGTGACCTGGCCATTTAGCCCATGGTGTGCAAAAAAGTGCCACTCAGAGGTAAAACAACCCAACACATTTCCTGCTATACACGCTGTAGCATATCTCTTGATACTTGCTAAGTTCGAGTCCCATCTGGACCAGCGTTGAGATTTATCTCCACAATACTCCCTGCCCTGCCCACGGTCAGTAGGGGACACCGATGGGCTTGGAAAGGCCGCCGTCCGTCGGATGGGACGTTAAGCCGTGGCCCCGTGTGCGGGAGAGCTATACCCTGTGCACGTTAAAGAACACACTGGATGGCCTTGACGGGAGGCTACCATCTGTCTCCTAACAACTGTTCCAGTGGGTCTCCTCCCCCAACCTTCTCTGAGCTTTCGGGGTCCTTGTGGCCTGGCCATTTAGCCCATAGTGTGCAAAAAAGTGTCGCTCAGATGTAAAACAACCCAACCCAAATTTCCTAGTTTCTTAAAAGCTATAATCAGAAACAAAATAAATAAAATATCAACTTTGATGTGCCATGTCAACAAATTATTATTCAATCGGTAGCGCATCAGGATCGTAATCTGCGTTTCCCAGTTTCTAGTTCTAGCTGAGCCGGCATTGAGATTTATCTACACAAAACTCTCGCCCTGACCATAATCAGGCTAATTGATGGTCTTGGAAAGACCGCCTTGGAGGTTAAGCTGTTGCTCCATGTATCCCCTGGAGTGGGGCCTCCTTGACGAGGAGGGGGGCTTACGGTGCCTCTGAGAAGTTGGGTTCGGATCGCTGGCACTCTGGAGTTCTTTAAGTCTGGTGGCCCCCGGTGGAGAGGGCCGGTTGAGGGCTGGCGGACTGGTTTGGAGTGGGCTGGTCCTGTCGGCTTATTGACTTGTCCCCCAGCGAAGCTGGGGGTTGCAGCCGAGATTGAGGGGCCGTTCTAAGGGCCTCGGATGGGCTTGGGGAACCCTGTCTTCTGTAGGCCTATTGGGGAGTACTGCGGGTTGAGTTGTGCACCTCTTCGTACACTCGTCCATGGGCTCTCTGATGCGGTCTCTGTGATATCGAGGTGGACGGATGTTCACTGGGGGGCTTAGGCCCGTTCACAATGTAGAGGTAGAAGTTGGAGGCTCGCGGTCGGGAGAGACTACCCTGGTCAGCGGACTTATCGATGGAAGAGCCAAACTAAGAGTCCCACGGAATTAGATTTGGCAAAATAGCTTTTGCAGTGGAGGAACTTGGGTTCCTCTGCGAAGTGGGGTCCGGGTGCTGCAGTGTTGCGAGCCCCGGTAGGCTAACGGCTTTGTCGGATCGTAGGAGGGACGCTGACTGGATTTGGGAGAGGTTCAGTCAAGTGCTCCCCGAAGCGGCCTTCGCCTGGTCACGGCCGAGACGGTGAGCGGGCTGTGGTTGCCCGGCTCGATGGAGAGGACGAAGATGAAGGTCATGCTGAAAGGCTTGGTCACCCGATTAGGTGTGGCCTATCGATGAAACTACCTAGGAGCCTCTGCTGCAGAGGACTCTAAAAGTTAGGACTTCTTTTTTATTTTCTGGCTCAAAATTCAAAAGATACCATCTTTTATTGTTGGCAATTATCTGGACAAAATTCAGTAAGTGATGGGCATATTCCTAGACTTCACTCAAAATTTTAAAAGATCCCACTCTCACTGCACCTCAATGATTATATCTTCAGGCAGGCTATAAAATCCTAAGCAGTGCTTTTCTCTTCACATAAGGTCTTCTCCCGCTGTAGGCAGGTACAATGTAAGGCAAGCTTAAAAGGATAGGAACCTTTTTAGTTTATAGTGGTTTCAGTTACAACTCCCTTATGGTGATATGCAGTCACTGTACTGCGGTGCACCGGGTTGGGTTGGGTTGTTTTACCTCTGAGCGGCACTTTTTTCCACACCATGGGCTAAATGGCCAGGTCACATGGACCTCGAAGGCTCAGAGAAGGTTGGGGGAGGGGACCCACTGGAACAGCTGTTGGGAGACAGATGGTAGCCTCCCGTCAGGGCCATCCAGTGTGTTCTTTAACGTGCACATGGTATGGCTCTCCCGCACACGGGGCCACGGCTTAACGTCCCATCCGACGGACGGCGGCCTTTCCAAGCCCATCGGTGTCCCCTACTGACCTGGGAGCGGGGGTGGCTCAGTCGGTAGCGCGCCTGGCTCGTAATCTGTAGTTCCCAGGTTCGAGTCCCAGCTGGGTCAGCGTTGAAATTTATCTCCGCAAAATTCCCCGCCCTGCCCACGGTCAGTAGGGGACACCGATGGGCTTGAAAAGACCGCCGTCCGTCGGATGGGACGTTAAGCCGTGGCCCCGTGTGCGGGAGAGCCATACCCTGTGCACGTTAAAGAACACGCTGGATGGCCTTGACGGGAGGCTACCATCTGTCTCCCAACAGCTGTTCCAGTGGGTCCCCTCCCCCAACCTTCTCTGAGCCTTCGGGGTCCATGTGACCTGGCCATTTAGCCCATGGTGTGCAAAAAAGTGCCGCTCAGAGGTAAAACAACCCAACCCAACCCCTACTGACCGTGGGCAGGGCGGGGAATTTTGCGGAGATAAATCTCAACGCTGACTCAGCTGGGACTCAAACCTGGGAACTACAGATTACGAGCCTGACGCGCTACCGACTGAGCCACCCCCGCCCCGCGGTGCACCGGGATTGTCACGATTTATATTCGTTGTTGCTCCGTGTGCGGGAGAACCATACCTGTACACGTTGGTTGAAGGTTGGTGGGCGACTGCCATCTGTCTCCTAACAGCTGTCCAGTGAGGTCCCTCCCCCTTACCTTCTCTGAGTCCTCAGGATCCTTGTAACCTGGCCATTTAACCCAGTGTGGACAAAAAAGTGCTGCTCAGACATAAAACAACTGCTGTTTGACTCTACTTTAAAACTTCTTAAACATCTACTTCAACAAGAACAGCGATAACCTTGTTTCCAACATATGCTGAAAAGAAAGCGAATTATGAAGAACAAGAGAATATTTTCATGGCATCAGGATATGTGTTTGTTTATTCAGTTAATTCACCAACGATTGATTATACAAAACAACAAATTTAACCTCATTTCATTATCCCTTAAACGCACACCAAAAACCCTTTAGGCCACATGCTGAAAGCACTTCCCTAAATAACTAAGTCAACAGAAGCATTGCATCAACTCTGGGTAATAAAGCAGTCTAGGAACTAACTAGACGAATGTTTGCCAAGTGGAATGAGAAAGTGATTAGCTTGTAAGGATTCGGTTTAATCGTCAGTATTAAACATGCAAATTTATTCTCTGAAAGCACTCGGTTATCCTCGATACCTGCTGATACAGAGGAAGCGAGAAGTGCGCCTGTTTGGAAAATGCGTTGAATTCATCGCATAATTACTAAGAGGCAATCATCCGCCCTATATTGGAACCAAAAGAAGACGAAAGTAATGTGTTTGTGGGCGTATTCAAACATAAACTGAAACACTTCCAATTAGTTGACTGTGTTTCATCACCGAACGATGTGGGATAACCGGAAATTAAAAATTGTTTTCTTTCCAAAACTGTTGCGGTAGCCTGGTTATCAAAGATAAAAAGAAACAAAATATTTACAATGTATATGTTTTATTTAGCATGGTGGCTCATCCAGCAACTCGTCAGGCTCGTAATCTGTACTTCCCAGCTTCCAGTCTCACCTAAGTCAGGATTGAGATTTATCTCCGTAAAGCTTCCTGCACTACCCTCAGTCAGTAGGGGAAACCGACGGACTTAAAAAGGCCGCCGTCCGTCACATGATGACGTAAAGCTGTGGCCCCGTGTGCGGGGGAGAGCCACACTCTGTTCAGGATATAGAATATGCTGGATAGTCTTGACGTGAGGCTAACATCTGTCTCCCAATAGCTGTTCATTGGGATCCCTTCCCCCAATTTTCTCTGAACCTTCGGGGTTCTTGTGACCTTCCCATTTGCCCCCATCTTGTTAAAAAAAAGTGCCTCTCAGAGGTAAAACAACCCAACTTGGTATTACTAAAGTAAGGTGTAATAAAAAAAAATGAATACCCCTTCAAGCAGCTGCTTGCCACAGAGGTCTGACAGGAGCCTGTCAGTTTATATGCCATAGTAGAAGGTCTGAGAGGATGGCAGGCCCTCAGCAGAAAAACGACACAGACAGCCATGCCTTAACCGGGGCTCGAACCCAGGTCCCTTAGATCAGTAGCCAAGCTCGCTAACCACTCGGCTATGGGACGGCAAAGTAAGGTGTAACTGTGAAAAAAAAAACACCCATTTCAAAGAAATGAAAAATGATCGGTTTGGTTGTTTTACCTCTGAGCGACACTTTTAGCACACAGTGTAATAGATGATGAGGTCTTAAGTTGATCAGAGTTGCTTAAGTTTGCTCAGAGTTGCGTAGGATGAAAAGACCCACTTTTCAAACTTAGGAAACAAATGGAGTATGCTTTTTAACGTGCACAGTGTATGACTTTTCTTCACACGGAAACCTTTCTTACCGAAAGCGGCACCCTTACTCACCGAAAGTAAAGTAAGAGTTAGCGGTGATAAGTCTCAAAGCTGGAACAGTTGGGATTCGAACCTGGGAACTGCAAATTACGAGTCTGGCGGCTACCGACTCAGACAACACCCGCTCTAAGATCAAAAAGATCACGATGGAAGAGAAAGAGAACCCCTTTCTCTTCCATAGCGTACACATTAAATCAACAGCGAAAGAGCTTCTATCAGAACCACTTTTAACTTGAAAATTTGAAATTGATTATTAATTAATTAAATTGAAAAATTGAAAACTGAAAAAAGCCCAGGAAATTTGGAAATGCTAATAATGCTGCTCTGTGTGGGTGTACAATAAAAGTATTAAGAAATTTCAAATGTGTCTGGAGTGTTACTCGAATCTTTATCGCGTCATATTCTTTGTCAACTCTAAAGCATTCTCTACATCTCACAGGATTGAGCTTATGATATGATTTAAAATTTGGGTGAACGGAAAAAGTTACCAAAAAATGATCAAGTGACAAAAATTCGTAATGGGAAAACTTGATTAAGTTTTCTCCCTGAGTTTATGCCTTCGTAATGAATGATTTAGACATCAGTCAATTTCGTAATCTCTCCTAACAACAAAAGCTTCTACCTTCCATTTTATTTCTCTCGAAGCGCAGGAAGGGAAAGCGCAAACTGTGCACAAGATATTAATTTCTAAATTCATCTCTCGCGTCTATGCAAAGATTGGCCTTTCTGGGACAGGAAGCGCGCGCTCCCCGATGAAAGGGCGCACAGGCTTTTGTGTTGCCGGAACCGGAAATCCTTGACGGCGGTCTTTATGGTAATTTGCCAGAAGACCAATGGCCCGTGTTTCCGTTTTCTTTTCCCCCAGTTTACGTCTTCTATAACCCTCTCTCTATATACAAATATTTGCGTAGCCGTTAGTCGCACGTTTAGCAAAAATGTGTCTGCTTATGAAAATGTTGACATCATCTTTGACAGCAGAACAAAAAATGATGCACGTCATAAATTACGTGTTGTATCAACAGAGATCAAGGTCGAGTTGTTTTACCTTAGAGCTGTAATCTTTCTGCACATAATAGGCTAAATAGCCAGGTCACAAGGTCCCTATGACCTCAGGACTGGACAAAGGGAAAGGAATGCACTGAATAACTTTTAAGAAACAGATGCAAAACGTGCACAGAATATGACATTTCTGCATACGGGGATGAGGCTTAAAGTAGCATCTGAAGGACGGGAGCAGAAATCAAGGTTAGCCATCCGTAATATCGGAGACAATTTCAAGATAAATGTCAGGTGAAACACAGAATATTGGAGGGGCGGAGGTGGCTCAGTTGGTAGCGCGCCATGCTCGTAATCTGTAGTTCCCAGGTTCGAGTCCCAGCTGGGTCAGCGTTGAGATTTATCTCTGCAAAATTCCACGCCCTGCCCACGGTCAGTAGGGGACACCGATGGGCTTGGAAAGGCCGCCGTCCGTCGGATGGGACGTTAAGCCGTGGCTCCGTGTGCCAGAGAACCATACCCTGTGCAAGTTAAAGAACACGCTGGATGGCCTTGACGGGAGGCTCCATCTGTTTCCCAACAGCTGTTCCAGTGGTTCCCCCCCCAACCTTCTCTGAGCCTTCGGGGTTCTTGTGACCTGGCCATTTAGCCCATGGTGTGCAAAAGTGTGCCGCTCAGGGATAAACAACCCAACTTTATTTAATGTATTGCATTGAAAGTGTGACATATAAATGATATGCTTTTTTTTCTAGAAATCTTTTTTCTTCTGAAGTTGTGAAGAATGCAGGTTCCATTGGTATACATAAGTGGTTTTGTGGTTTCATTTAAATATTTATGCCTTTAATTAATTTTAACTTTTGATGTGTTTGAGACAAAGACTATTGGTGGAAATGCATTTTATCTATGATCTCTTGATGCTTGAAATACCTGTAATTTTGGGCTACGGTCTTTGATTAACATTTTGCCATTTTGCTTTCTAAGTTCATTCATATCTGTTATTAAAATTTTTGGGTTTATGATTATGAGAAAACAGGCTACTCGTTTAGACGACATTTTGCGACTGAAGAAACTGTTGTAATGAAAGAATACTCGAACATTCACGAGCATCAAATTTGGAAATCTCAAAAAGCTGTAACGAAATCGATAAAAAACGAATTAGCTATCATTGATTAAGAGTTAAATTTAAATAATTGGCTTTTATTTTGCGTACATAGCAAACTTTACTAAGAAAAAAAAAAGACCTTTGTGTTTTCGACCAAACCACCACTGAAAGCACTCTTATATCCAGTGATAAGCTGAGAAAGATTTAAGAACCAGCTGGTGGAATCCAAAAACGCTCCGCAAACTAGATTGTAAAGGGTAAAAAATTCTATTATTTAACAGATTACAAAAAAGGGGAATATTTGCGTAAATATCTTATTTTATACATTGACAGTTCAACTAGAAATAAGCTTTTTAAAGCAATCAAGAACACGTCTTTTTCTCCTCAGCACTTGTCTCGTTTACAAAGTATTTAACCACTGTTGAGCCGTCCCGTGGCAGAGTGGTTAGCACGCTTGGCTACTAATCTAAGCTACTGATCTAAAAGACCTGGGTTCGAGCCCCGGGTAAGGCATGGATGTATGTTTTTCTGCTGAGGTCCTGCCATCCTCACAGACCTTCTACTATGGCATATAAACTGACAGGCTCTTGTCAGACCTCTGTGGCAAGCAGCTGCTTGAGGGGGTATTTATTTTTTATATGTTTTTTTAAGCTGTATAAGTTTACTTGGGTATAAAAGAAATATATATAAATATCCCCTCAAGCACCTGCTTGCCACAAAGGTCTAACAGGTGCCTGTCAGTTTATATGCCATAGTAGAAGATCTGTGAGTATAGAAGGACCTCAGCAGGAAGAACAAACAGAGGAAGAAAATGGTCTTGAAGTGGTTGGTATCCTAACCTACACCTCCTGACGATGTGTCAAGTACCCTGACCACGGAACTACTGAATATCTTCTATACCGTTGACGTTATTCCATTCAGAAGTATCAGCTTTCAGCAGATGTCTTTAGACTGCATTTGAAGGATTTTATTGTTAGAGTACTTCCTAAAGTATGCACACAAGACCATCCATGGGCGACTGAACTGGAAGAGGGCTCAGTCGGTAGCGCGCCAGGCTTGTAATCTGCAATTCCCAGGTTCGAGTCCCAGCTGGCCAGCGTTGAGATTTATCTCCGCTGGATCAGCTGCCTTTCCAAGCCCATCAGTGCCCCCTCTGCCCACGGTCAGTAGGGGGCACCGATGGACTTGGAAAGACAACCGTCCGTCGGATGGGACGTTAAGCCGTGGCTCCGTGTGCGGGAGAGCCATATTCTGTGCACGTTAAAGAACACGCTGGATTCCTTGACCGAAGGCTTCCATCTGTCTCCCAACAGCTGTTCCCAGTGGGTCCCCTCCCCCAACCTTCTCTGAGCCTTCGGAGTCGTTGTGACGTGGCCATTTAGTCCATTGTGTGCAAAAAAAGTGCCCCTCAGAGGTAAACCAACCCAACCCAACCGACTCAACTGGGAGGATTTTGTTTTTTGACCAAATTTCACTGCAGAACTTGAAGAACCGAGAACTGATCAGGTTTGAATAACGAACACTATACACGTTTATATGATTCTTATATTGATTAAAAAAAATTAAATATCCCCTCAAGCAGCTGCTTGCCACAGAGGTCTGACAGGAGCCTGTCAGTTTATATGCCACAGTAGAAGATCTGAGAGGATGGCAGGACCTCAGCAGAAAAACGACACGAACATCCATGCCTTACCAGGGGCTCGAACCCGGTCCCATTAGATCAATAGCCAAGCGTTCTAACCACTCGGCCACGGGACGGCTCTTATATTGATAGGATTATCTTAATACTAGCTAATATGCATAGAGCAATGAACAATGCATAAAAGAATGACTAAAAGTAAGAAATTTTTTAGAAAAAAGTATTTAAGTTTAACAACTGACCACAAATTCAGAGAAAAAATTAAGTGACGACAGCGCTTCAACTGATTATTCCCACTGAGTAAACTGGTAATTTTCCCGCTGTTAAAAGTACTGCCCTCTACGTGGGCAGAAAATCGCGTGAAACACTGTCGATGACCGTCTACAGTTACGGTTCACCAGCATTGGGTTCACGCTCAGTGGTAGGCGATCGTCTAGCCCCACGACCCACTCACCCACTTTGGCTGCTCTCGCCTCCTGACCTCACGTGAAGGCCCTTTTCACTGAGCAACCGGATTGGCTGGTTTCTTGAGACTGTTAGAGGGAGCGTACTTTTGCTTCTTGAAGAGTTAATTATTTCCCTGCTGTGACTTTCACCATTGTAAACGTCAATCACTTACGCGTTTTACGTTGTTTTACTTTCTTTTTCATCCTCTGACTGGTGGAATTGACCTTGCAGTTATAAGATATGGTTCATGTGCAGTTTTCAATTCACATTTGTAATACTTCCTTGCTTTTTTTAACATTATTTTGTGTTTCCAGCGATCTGTTCGGATGTGGAACAAAAAAAAAGATTCTGGAACGAATCCAAGTCAAGACAAAGATGTCTCAGTTTTCTTTCTGTTTAGGCGATTTGTAAAGAAAAGATCTTTGGGATCTTAGTGTCAACTAAAAGTCCCGTGAGAAATTTGTTGTTTATGTGTGATTTTCTTTTATGTAGGTCGCAGTGTGTGGTCGCCTCTGTGTGGTCTAAAGGTTTCAATGACGGCCTACCAGATGCAAAAGAAAGGTTTAAAATATTCGTTAAAAAAAAATCCCGATTTTTCAAAGCATTTGTGTGACTCCGTATTAAATACAGCGACTTCTAAAGGTGGAGACTGTTTTTTTTTCTCGGGGAGATTGCAGAAAAAGAAGGATGAGATTAGGAGGTGAAAATGTCAGTTCACTTAACACCAAGTTGCCGAAATGTTTTGTCAGCTGAAATTAAAGGCTGGCAAATAAATAAATAAATAATCCCAAGGTTTTGCTAAATCCGATGAAAGGGTGTAGTACGAAGGGGAGCCTACGGAGTACGAATGGGGAATCCTACAAAGGAGAAGGTAGAGTTGGGCTGTTTTACCTCTGAGTGGCACTTTTTTACACACCATGTGTTAAATGGCCAGGTCACATGGACCCCGAAGGCTCAGAGAAGGTTGGATGAGGGGACCCACTGGAGCAGCTATTGAGAGACAGATGGTAGCCACCCGTCAAGGCCATCCAGCGTGTTCTTTAACGTGCACAGGGTCTTTAACCTGCACGTGCTCTCCCGCACACGGAGCCACGGCTTAACGTCCCATCCGATGGACGGTGGCCTTTCTAAGTCCATTGGTGTCCCCTACTGACCGTGGGCAGCGCGGGGAATTTTGCGGAGATAAATCTCGACGCTAATCCAGCTGGGACTCGAATCTGGGAACTACAGATTACGAGCCTGACGCACTACCGACTGAACCACCCCCGCTCCCGAAAAGGTAGGGAATAAAAATAAGTGCATGTGTAATCCAATGTGCGTTAACCAAATTTAATGTGGATGCAATGTGAACGGATGCAAACGTAATGAAGTGTATGGATCCACTGTAAATGAATGTAATGTAAATGGATGCAAAAAGTAAACATTGATTATATGGATCCAATGCTTGATTCAATGTAAATGGATGCAAATGTAAACAATGAGGGTATGGTTCAATTCGGGATGAAATGTGAAGACACGCAAACATAAACAATGAGTACATCCACCACTTCTAGTGGTGGATGCAACATGAATGGATACAAAAGTGAACAATATGCAAAACATAAGATTATCAAATAAGAAAATTATTGATAGATTTGATTTTGAACGTGTCTGTAAAGAGGAAAAAATGATTGCACTCTGAGTTCTATCCAAATGTAAAAAATTAAAACCCAGGAGTAGAGGCGTAGGAACGTGTTGGCATCGGGGCAGTTGCCAAGGGCGCCGGAATCACAGGGCGGTGCTGGGGTGGCAGGAGCCGTTCCACGATATCTGACGTTTATGTGCAAAATAAAATCGAATGATTAGCCGTCCGTACTTCGTTGAATTTTAATCCGTATTGTTTATACCATCGTATCGTCAAGAGGGCATATTATAAATTTTCGTTACTTCGTACAAAAATATTTTTTTCTGTTTTTCGACAGACAATTAGCCGCCCCAACGCATGTCATAAAACAGCTTTGGGGAGCAATTTCCAACTGCTCATCTTGCTTTTACAAATCATGGCGCTACAAAATAAAATTTTGTTAGATAAGTATCTTTTTCTTTGAACGGGAGTTCATAATTTGTACATTGATATTGCTTTCCTGATTGGAGAAGCGCTACGTTCATTAACAAGTGAAGATTTGGAAGCCAAGGGTATTTCGGTATCGAAAAAGTATCCTGAAATAAATGGAGATCAATTTACAATTGAAATGAAATGTTTAAAACACCAAATAAATCAATTTCTGAGAGTGGAAACTCCATCTAAATTGTATCACTTATTTCCTGACTGGAGAAGCGCTACGTTCATTAACAAGTGAAGATTTGGAAGCCAAAGGTGTTTCGGTATCGAAAAAGTATCCTGAAATAAATGGAGATCAATTTACAATTGAAATAAAATGTTTAAAACACCAAATAAATCAAATTCTGAGAGTGGAAACTCCATCTAAATTGTATCACTTATTTCCTGACTGGAGAAGCGCTACGTTCATTAACAAGTGGAGATTTGGAAGCCAAGGGTGTTTCGGTATCGAAAAAGTATCCTGAAATAAATGGAGATCAATTTACAATTGAAATAAAATGTTTAAAACACCAAATAAATCAAATTCTGAGAGTGGAAACTCCATCTAAATTGTATCACTTATTTCCTGACTGGAGAAGCGCTACGTTCATTAACAAGTGGAGATTTGGAAGCCAAGGGTGTTTCGGTATCGAAAAAGTATCCTGAAATAAATGGAGATCAATTTACAATTGAAATAAAATGTTTAAAACACCAAATAAATCAAATTCTGAGAGTGGAAACTCCATCTAAATTGTATCACTTATTTCCTGACTGGAGAAGCGCTACGTTCATTAACAAGTGGAGATTTGGAAGCCAAGGGTGTTTCGGTATCGAAAAAGTATCCTGAAATAAATGGAGATCAATTTACAATTGAAATAAAATGTTTAAAACACCAAATAAATCAAATTCTGAGAATGGAAACTCCATCTAAATTGTATCACTTATTTCCTGACTGGAGAAGCGCTACGTTCATTAACAAGTAGAGATTTGGAAGCCAAGGGTGTTTCGGTATCGAAAAAGTATCCTGAAATAAATGGAGATCAATTTACAATTCAAATAAAATGTTTAAAACACCAAATAAATCAAATTCTGAGAGTGGAAACTCCATCTAAATTGTATCACTTATTTCCTGACTGGAGAAGCGCTACGTTCATTAACAAGTGGAGATTTGGAAGCCAAGGGTGTTTCGGTATGGAAAAAGTATCCTGAAATAAATGGAGATCAATTTACAATTGAAATAAAATGTTTAAAACACCAAATAAATCAAATTCTGAGAGTGGAAACTCCATCTAAATTGTATCACTTATTTCCTGACTGGAGAAGCGCTACGTTCATTAACAAGTGGAGATTTGGAACCCAAGGGTGTTTCGGTATCGAAAAAGTATCCTGAAATAAATGGAGATCAATTTACAATTGAAATAAAATGTTTAAAACACCAAATAAATCAAATTCTGAGAGTGGAAACTCCATCTAAATTGTATCACTTATTTCCTGACTGGAGAAGCGCTACGTTCATTAACAAGTAGAGATTTGGAAGCCAAGGGTGTTTCGGTATCGAAAAAGTATCCTGAAATAAATGGAGATCAATTTACAATTGAAATAAAATGTTTAAAACACCAAATAAATCAATTTCTGAGAGTGGAAACTCCATCTAAATTGTAACACTTATTTCCTGACTGGAGAAGCGCTACGTTCATTAACAAGTGAAGATTTGGAAGCCAAGGGTGTTTCGGTATCGAAAAAGTATCCTGAAATAAATGGAGATCAATTTACAATTGAAATAAAATGTTTAAAACACCAAATAAATCAAATTCTGAGAGTGGAAACTCCATCTAAATTGTATCACTTATTTCCTGACTGGAGAAGCGCTACGTTCATTAACAAGTGAAGATTTGGAAGCCAAGGGTGTTTCGGTATCGAAAAAGTATCCTGAAATAAATGGAGATCAATTTACAATTGAAATGAAATGTTTAAAACACCAAATAAATCAAATTCTGAGAGTGGAAACTCCATCTAAATTGTATCACTTATTTCCTGACTGGAGAAGCGCTACGTTCATTAACAAGTGAAGATTTGGAAGCCAAAGGTGTTTCGGTATCGAAAAAGTATCCTGAAATAAATGGAGATCAATTTACAATTGAAATAAAATGTTTAAAACACCAAATAAATCAAATTCTGAGAGTGGAAACTCCATCTAAATTGTATCACTTATTTCCTGACTGGAGAAGCGCTACGTTCATTAACAAGTGGAGATTTGGAAGCCAATGGTGTTTCGGTATCGAAAAAGTATCCTGAAATAAATGGAGATCAATTTACAATTGAAATAAAATGTTTAAAACACCAAATAAATCAAATTCTGAGAGTGGAAACTCCATCTAAATTGTATCACTTATTTCCTGACTGGAGAAGCGCTACGTTCATTAACAAGTAGAGATTTGGAAGCCAAGGGTGTTTCGGTATCGAAAAAGTATCCTGAAATAAATGGAGATCAATTTACAATTGAAATAAAATGTTTAAAACACCAAATAAATCAATTTCTGAGAGTGGAAACTCCATCTAAATTGTATCACTTATTTCCTGACTGGAGAAGCGCTACGTTCATTAACAAGTGAAGGTTTGGAAGCCAAGGGTGTTTCGGTATCGAAAAAGTATCCTGAAATAAATGGAGATCAATTTACAATTGAAATAAAATGTTTAAAACACCAAATAAATCAATTTCTGAGAGTGGAAACTCCATCTAAATTGTATCACTTATTTCCTGACTGGAGAAGCGCTACGTTCATTAACAAGTGAAGATTTGGAAGCCAAGGGTGTTTCGGTATCGAAAAAGTATCCTGAAATAAATGGAGATCAATTTACAATTGAAATAAAATGTTTAAAACACCAAATAAATCAAATTCTGAGAGTGGAAACTCCATCTAAATTGTATCACTTATTTCCTGACTGGAGAAGCGCTACGTTCATTAACAAGTGGAGATTTGGAAGCCAAGGGTGTTTCGGTATCGAAAAAGTATCCTGTAATAAATGGAGATCAATTTACAATTGAAATAAAATGTTTAAAACACCAAATAAATCAATTTCTGAGAGTGGAAACTCCATCTAAATTGTATCACTTATTTCCTGATTGGAGAAGCGCTACGTTCATTAACAAGTGAAGATTTGGAAGCCAAGGGTGTTTCGGTATCGAAAAAGTATCCTGAAATAAATGGAGATCAATTTACAATTGAAATAAAATGTTTAAAACACCAAATAAATCAATTTCTGAGAGTGGAAACTCCATCTAAATTGTATCACTTGAATGTTTTAAATATACTTGGCAGATGGGAATTACAAGAAAGTTCCCCAAATATAATAGTGGCTCTAAAAATATTCTTCACCATGCCAACAAGAGTGTCTACAGCCGAAAGAAATTACAGCAAATTAAAACTTGTTAAAAATTATTTAAGATCAACATCAGGACGTGTACATCATCACATTATTTCCTATCAATCGAGTGAGAACTGACTCAAAAAATTAATTTCGTGAGATTATTAACGATTATGCCAATGAAAAAGTAAATTACTTTAAAAAATAATTAGTTGCATAATTAATTGTAATTATTTATGTGCAATTAATATATTCATCTAACTGTATTAAAATAATGACAATAAATATATATAATATAAACAACGGGCATTTTTTTTTATAAATAACTGAACAAGGGAGGACAATTGCAAATTTGCCAAGGGCGCCAAAAGCCTAGCTACGCCTCTGCCCAGGAGGCTTAATGCCCTACCGAAATTACAAATATATATTATCATCAAGGCAGTTTTCATGGTGTCTGCTTCCAAATCGGTTACTCAATATGGTAATTTTGAGTCATTGGACTCTTTAAATTATTTATTTATAGCTCTTAAAGATAAACTAAAATGTCCTTAGATTACATTAGGGTTCAAGGGGATTAAGGACAATACAGTCAGAAACATACGTTCGTGACCAGAGGTCTCAATCAGCATCTTCTCCAAAAGCAAAAAAAAATTCATTCAACATTGAGACTCTTTATTAAAGATAAAAAATTCAACATCATTCTGATTTCAATCATCATGAAAGTTTCTGTTTTGCTCCCAAAATATTGATAATTCAAAGAATCTTTATTGAATTTCGAAAAATACACACTTTAATGGTTTCAATAGTATTAAACCGAGTGGTGAGATAGATGAACTATAGCGAACCTCCTCCTTAATGAAACTATACCTTTTAGGAGATATTCTCCTACTTATGGGGGAGTGGAGTTTGTGGCCCAAACCGCTTACGTCGCTGTTAGTTATTACCAGTGGTGAAAGTAGATTTTATTTCTTATCAGTACAATACAATTCAAAGCATAGCTATGTGTGGAAAATCACACACAGGCTCTCACTCCACTGAAGTCATCTTAAATAAAAAATAAATAAATATCCCCTCAAGCAGCTGCTTGTCACAGAGGTCTGACAGGAGCCTGTCAGTTTATATGCCATAGTAGAAGGTCTGTGAGGATGGCAGGACCTCAGCAGAAAAACAACACCCACACATCCATGCCTTGATCCGGGGCTCGAACCCAGGTCCCTTAGATCAGTAGCCAAGCGCGCTAACCACTCGGCCACGGGACGGCTAGAAGTCATCTTACAGGGGTAATAAAATTAAGTGCATAGTGACGAAACTACGTGCCTCAGTAGTTGCTATTTCTTCGTAGTCGAAGAAAACGAGGTTAGCACGCTTGGCTACTGATCTAAGGGACCTGGGTTCCGAGCCCCAGGAAAGGCATGGACGTTTGTGTTGTTTTTCTGCTGAGGTCCTGCCATCCTCACAGAACTTCTACTATGACATATATAACATGACAGGCCCCTGTCAGACCTCTGTGGCAAGCAGCTGCTTGAGGGGGTATTTATTTATTTTATTTTTTATTTTAATCTTAATAAACCGTTTAATATAAGAGCTGTTTCTGATAATTTTATTAACTTTCGGGAAAATTCTAAATGACTGACAATGCTGCAGGTGAATAATACAGCTGCAGTAACTCTTTGAATATCGATAACAATTGTCAAAAATTTGAAATTTAGAGAAATTTCGATGAGATCTTTATCTTCAATCGCTTATTTACATAAAAAGCTTATTTAAGAAATTACAGAGCATCTAAGTCTGTCTTTCTGTTGGCATATGTGGAGTTGTACTTTAACTTTTGGAGATTAGAGTATAAATACGAAAATGAATTTTGATTATGATTGAAAAAAAAGCAAACCTTAATCATGTTTAAACCTAACCAGAATAATGGCTTCAGCAATCAAGTTCCTGAAACATAAAATTGATTTTGACTAATTCATTTTCCTCAATTGTGTGTTGTGTCCCATTCAGTTCCTTTCTAACATAGATCAGAAGTGGTTAATCCAAACTTAGTGATGACCCACTAGGTGAAAACTGATTGGATTGGATTGTTTTACCTCTGAGTGGCACTTTTTTGCACACCATGGGCTAAATGGCCAGGTCACATGGACCCCGATGGCTCAGAGAAGGTTGGGGGAGGGGACCCACTGGAACAGCTGTTGGGAGACAGATGGTAGCCTCCCGTCAAGGCCATCCAGCGTGTTCTCTAACGTGCACAGGGTATGGCTCTCCCGCACACGGGGCCACCGCTTAACGTCCCATCCGACGGACGGCGGCCTTTCCAAGCCCATCGGTGTCCCCTACTGACCGTGGGCAGGGCGGGGAATTTTTGCGGAGATAAATCTCAACGCTGACAGAGCTGGGACTGGAACCTGGGAACTACAGATTACGAGCCTGGCGCGCTACCGACTGAGCCACGCCCACCCCAGGTGAAAACTGTATTCTTAAAGAACAGTAGGAGGAATGCTCTACTTAAAAACGAAAATAATCGTTTCTAATGAATAATTTGAATTGAAAAAAATTATATTTTTAAGTAATTAATAAAATATTTTGATTAAAAAACAAATATATATATATTCAAGTCAAGTCAAAGTTCATTTGCTCAATTTTCTCTACATATTAGGTACAGTCGCTCAAAAAAATATCCTAACGCTAAAAAATCGTTGGCAGATATTTTTTGTGAATTCAGAAAAAATATCTGGCAACTATTTTTTTAGAAATTAGTGATCTGGCAACCTTCGTGTTACACGAAGGTTGCCAGATCACTAATTTCTAAAAAAAATCGTTACAGTACGCAAAGGTTGCCAGATCACTAATTTCTGGAAAAAAAACTTTACAGTATACGAAAGTTGTCAGATCACTAATTTCTAAAAAAAAAACTTTACAGTACACGAAAGTTGTCAGATCACTAATTTCTAAAAAAAATCGTCACAGCACACGTAGGTTGCCAGATCACTAATTTCTAAAAAAAAAAATCGTTGCAGTACACGAAGGTTGCCAGATCCCTAATTTCTAAAAAACTCGTTACTGTTCACGAAGGTTGCCAGATCACTAATTTCTAAAAAAAAATCGTAACAGTACAGAAGGTTGCCAGATCACTAATTTCTAAAAAAAAATCGTAACAGTACAGAAGGCTGCCAGATCACTAATTTCTAAAAAAAATCGTTACAGTACGCAAAGGTTGCCAGATCACTAATTTCTAAAAAAAAAAAAACTTTACAGTACACGAAAGTTGCCAGATCACTAATTTCTAAAAAAATTGTTGGCAGATATTTTTTTCTGAATTCTGTTATCAACCATAGTGTTTGGATATTTTTTGAGCGACCGTATATAAATTTGATTCTGCAAAACTAAAGGCTTATCAGCAGATCCTTTTACAATTTCAAAGGAGCCAAATAAATCTTCTAATAACAATACAATTAAAAATTAGTATACAATAAATTTTTAATAATAAGTTAGCAGAAATAACAAAAAATATCAAAATTCATTCTAATAGCAGTTTGAAAAATGATTCATTCTATTCATATTTTTCTACATATAATATTTTAATCACAAAAACAATTCTCTTTTAATAAGAGAAATTTTAATTTTGCTTCAAAATTTCTCTAGGTAATTGGTTGAACATGCACGTATGGGATTTGAAAATCTTTAACACAGCTTTTATAATTATTAACAACTTTAGGTTTTTATAGCATACCCAAACGTTGTACTCCTTGTTAATTTGTCATATGAAATATACTTTTTATATTCCCTATTGTAAAAATTCTTTAATACACAATTATATACTAAATATGTAAATTTCACCAAATGAAAGCCAAAGTAGTTAATAATTTCTATTAACGAAATTCTTTTTAACATCGGAATGGCACAGATTTGCAAGCAAACTGGCCTGTATCCTTTTATTTGGCTTTATAAGTCATTTCATACAGAGAGAGATATCATATCTAATAAGGAATTAAAAGAGCGCTTTATTTACTACAATTACAATTTCTTGGTTTACTACCATATTTATTTTTATTTTATAAGCTGTGGATCGAATTTTTTTTTACATAACAAGTCAATATGATAATTCCATTTAGCATGAGAAGGAAATTTTTTCCAGATAAATAAAATCATTAACTTCTACGTTACCACACTAACACACATCACGTAAATATTTCCTATTAGTCAATTTCTTTAAAGTTTCTTTTAAAATTCTCAACCATATTTCCTAAGCTTAGGCACATAAATTTGGTTTTATTAATATTCGTAAATAGTCTGCTATGCGAAAACCATCTATCTGTTTGATTGAAGTCTTTTTATAAATTATTGATTGCACATTGCAAACGTTTATGAGAGTTCACTAGCAGGGTGGATCTGGGGGAAATGCCCCCTCCCCTCAGAATGCTAATAAAGGTATTATGAAATGAAAATAAGTTTAATATTTTTTGTTTCTATGTTTTTCAAAAAATTTTTTAAAGACCTGTAAAACGGAGGGGGAAATGTTATATTGCATCGAAAATCCAATCTCTTGCGCTCCCCCCCCCTCGATGTTTTTGTTAATCTGGGCCTGTTCAGTAATATTATATCATCAGCATACATAAAATTCCTCCATTATATTTAATATTGCATAATATATTGCAAAGTTATTTATATAAATTTGGAAAAGTAATAGTCCCAATATCGAGCTTTGTGGAACCCCAGTAAAAATTTAAAATTGGTCATGAGTCGTTAATTCTCATTGTTATCTCTCTATTTAATAAATAATTTTTAAACTGTGTATAAATTTTATATCTAACACCTGTTAAGTATATTTATGTAATTAATAAGATAATAACGGAATAATATAATAATAACGGTTAAGTTTATTAATAATAATAAAGGTTAAGTTTATTATTATTAATAATAACGGTTAAGTATATTTATGTAATAATATCAACGGAATCTAAAGTTTTATTTAAATTCATAAACATTACCGCACATTTTATATCTTGGTTTAGGTAATTTAAGGAACCATAAAGAATAAAGGGACTGGAACAAAGGCAAAAAATTTCTTCCATTGTCCCAGTTCCTTTAAAAAAAAATAAAGACCCCCTCAAGCAGCTGCTTGCCACAGAGGTCTGACAGGAGCCTGTCAGTTCACATGCCATAGTAGAGGTTCTGAGACCTTCTAGAGGATGGCAGGGCCTCTGCAGAAAAACGACACATACGTACACCTGGGGCTCGAATCCAGGTCCCTTAGATCAGTAGCCAAGCGCGCTAACCACTCGGCCACGGATTTTTATGAAATCTATATTGTCTTTTTGTTAAAAATTTAATTTTATCCATGTAATCCTTTAAATAATTTCCAAAGAATTTCTACATAATTTTATCGAAAACAGAATATAGTAATTGGTCTCTAATTTCTAAAATATTTCCATGAACCTTTTTTTATGAATTCGTCTAACAATATCAAATTTCATTTGCCTAGGGATAGTGCCAGTCTCAAAAATCAATTAAACGTGTAATAAGGTTCTTAATACCATCTTTATTTGCTTAAGTATAAATTGGTTTATTTTTACCAATACCTGGTGATCGTACGATTTAAAAGATTCAATAATTCTTTCAACATCCATTTCTGTTATCTCTGGTATATATATACACAGAGTTCTATTATCTCTGATATATACAAACAGTTATTGTTAACGAAACATAATTCGAAAATTTATTACCTATGGAATTAATTTCTGATATTTCTTTATTCCTTATAACAAGTTAAATCAGTAAAACATTTACAAAATCGTTAAGTGCTTCCTTTGTATTTCATATCCAATTATATTTTTAGTTATTGGAAACCTTCTTCACGTCAATTATTTTACTCACCACATCCCACATTTTACTTTTTACTATTACTACAACTATCGTATGTTTTTTAGCATAATATTTTTGTTTTGTTTCCGAATTAATGTATTTACCATGTTTCTCTCTTATATAAATCATACTTTATTTGATTCTGAGGATTTTTAATGAATACTATGAATTAATCAAATCGCTTAGTTATACACCTAAAAATGTGAAATCGAGAAATTGGAAGAAATGAGCCAGATTTAATAAATTGATGATTTGATTTATGAGCCGCGGGTTGTATTAACGCATTGCTGCAGTTTCTTACTGAATAAGTTATTAAATGGCCAGAACGAAAGGTCTAACTCCAAGGCGGCATTTTTACTCCATGAGTTGCTAAATGGCCGAATCACAAGGCTAAATCACAAGGCAAATCTCCAAGGCAGCACTTTCTTACTGCATGAGTTATTAAATGGCCAAATCACAAAACCTCATCCCAATCTGCATTTTCTTCCGGCATGAGTTACTATGCCGAAATCACAAGGTCTAACTCCAAGGCGGCATTTTCTTACCGAAAAACTTATGAAATGGCCAAATCATAAGACCTCGCTCCAAGGCAGCACTTTCTTAGTGTATGAGTTATTAAATGACCGTATCACAAGGTTAACTCCAAGGTGACACTTTTACTACATGAGTTACTAAATAGCCATATCACAAGGTCTCACTCCTCCAACTCGGCACTTTCTTACTGTATGAGTTACTAAATGGACAAATCACAAGGCCTCACTCCTCCAACTCGGCGCTTCCTTACTGTATGAGTTACTAAATGGACAAATCACAAGGCCTCACTCCTCCAACTCTGCGCTTTCTTACTGTATGAGTTACTAAATGGACAAATCACAAGGCCTCACTCCTCCAACTCGGCGCTTCCTTACTGTATGAGTTACTAAATGGACAAATCACAAGGCCTCACTCCTCCAACTCGGCGCTTCCTTACTGTATGAGTTACTAAATGGACAAATCACAAGGCCTCACTCCTCCAACTCGGCGCTTTCTTACTGTATGAGTTATGGACAAATCACAAGGCCTCACTCCTCCAACTCGGCGCTTTCTTACTGTATGAGTTGGGCGGGGGTGGCTCAGTCGGTAGCGCGCCAGGCTCGTAATCTGTAGTTCCCAGGTTCGAGTCCCAGCTGGGTCATCGTTGAGATTTATCTCCGCATAATTCCCCGCCCTGCCCACGATCAGTAGGGGACACCGATGGGCTTGGAAAGGCCGCCGTCCGTCGGATGGGACGTTAAGCCGTGGCCCCGTGTGTGTGAGAGCCATACCCTGTGCACGTTAAAGAACACGCTGGATGGCCTTGACGGGAGGCTACCATCTGTCTCCCAACAGCTGTTCCAGTGGTCCCCTCCCCCAACCTTCTCTGAGCCTTCGGGGTCCATGTGACCTAGCCATTTAGCCCATGGTGTGCAAAAAAGTGCCGCTCAGAGGTAAAACAACCCAACTGTATGAGTTACTAAATGGACAAATCACAAGGCCTCACTCCTCCAACTCGGCGCTTTCTTACTGTATGAGTTACTAAATGGACAAATCAGAAGGCCTCACTCCTCCAACTCGGCGCTTCCTTACTGTATGAGTTACTAAATGGACAATTCACAAGGCCTCACTCCTCCAACTCGGCACTTTCTTACTGTATGAGTTACTAAATGGACAAATCACAAGGCCTCACTCCTCGAACTCGGCACTTTCTTACTGTATGAGTTACTAAATGGACAAATCACAAGGCCTCACTCCTCCAACTCGGCGCTTTCTTACTGTATGAGTTACTAAATGGACAAATCACAAGGCCTCACTCCTCCAACTCGGCGCTTTCTTACTGTATGAGTTACTAAATGGACAAATCACAAGGCCCCACTCCTCCAACTCGACGCTTTCTTACTGTATGAGTTACTAAATGGACAAATCAGAAGGCCTCACTCCTCCAACTCGGCGCTTTCTTACTGTATGAGTTACTAAATGGACAAATCACAAGGCCTCACTCCTCCAACTCGGCACTTTCTTACTTCAAGAGTTATTAAACGGCCAGATCAATAGGAAATTTCTGAAGGGAATATTTTACATGAATCAGATATTAAATCGCTATGCCATAAAGCATAATGCTTCTTCAGGATGACATGTTTTTTGCTGCTCAAGATGTTAAATGACCAGATGAATAGGACCTACCCCAGGGGTCACTTCTTTCTACCTCACGAGATATCAAGTGCCCAGTCATAAAAATCCCACTACTCAAAGAATCTGTATAGGAGAACAACAGAGTACAGAGCTCCTAGGAACAGATCTGAAACGTGCAGCGCACAAACTCATCTGTTTCACGATGTACCACCTCCTCTAAAGAACGATGGCCTTTGCAACCTTTCGTTAAGATGTCGCAATGTTTGCATGAAACGTAATCTGATCACAACAGTCCCTTAAACAATAAAGTAACATTGTAAGCAACGTTCAGTAATAATAACACAGCTGCTCTTCGTATACTTACCACTCTACTAGTCATCTATTTTCAAGACATCGAATGCTCCACAATAGTTATTAAATTTAGTCTTTCGTTCTTCGAACTTTGAAGAGAAACAGAAAGTTCTGGAGTTAATTACTTTCAACTGCTTTTTGTTCATTTCCTAGCCACAGTCAGACGCATTAATCGACTGATGAAAGACTCTTTTGAACGTGACTTGTCTCCGTGGTCTTACATAATAGAGAATCGCCGCGAGAGAGAGAGTCGGTACGTGACCTTTGCTCTTTGTCGCCGACTTCAGGAGGGAACTGCTGCTGACGTTAATGAGCTATTTTTTTTTATGATAACCGGCTGAAACCGAACGTTCAGAATAAATCCATTACTGAATTGGCTGTGAATTATAAATGCTGCTTCCATCTCTCGAAGAACAAATAATATTGAGGACGATCTGGAACTGGTAGTCGTTCCTGCTCCACTCACAGTTGACTTCTTTGGCTATTCATTCTGCAAATGCGAGTTCAAAGGGACTCGGTTGGGTTGTCTCACCTCTGAGCCGCACTCTTTTGGCACACAATGGGCTAATAACCAGGTCACAAGTATCCCAAGATATCAGACAAGGTTCTGAGAAAAGGGTTGGGCTAGTTTTTTTTTTCTCTGAGCTGCACTTTTTTTCACAAAATGGGCTAAATGGCCAGGCCAAAAAGACTCCGAGGGCTCAGAGAAGGTTTGGGGAAGAGGACCAATGGACCGTTGTTAGTAGACAAATGGGTGCCTACCGTCAAAATCATCCAGATTGGTTTTTAACGTGCACAGGGTATAGCTTTCCTGTACACATGCCACAGGTGTTCTCCTCATCCGACGGACGGCTTTCCAAGTGCAACGATGTCATATTTCCGACCTCAGACCAAGTGAGATCGATCTTAGAAACTACAGATTACGAGCCTTGCTCTTTACCGTGTGAGAACACCCTGTCAGTTCAAGAGAAAAAAAAACTATTTCGTGTTTTTCATACAATGGAGAAGTTACTCAATTACCACATATGACAGGGGCGCGGATGGCTCAGTCGGCAGCGCTCCAGGCTCGTAATCTGCACTTTCTACGTTCGAGTCCCTCCTGGGTCAGGGTTGAAATTTATCTCCGCAAAACTTCCCGCACTGCCCTCGGTCAGTAGGAGGCACCGATAGGCTTGGAAAGGCAGCCGTCCGTCAGATGTGACGTTAAGCCGTGGCTCTGTGTGAGGGAGAGTTATACCCTGTGCGCTTTAAAGAACACACTGAATGGCCTTGACAGAAGGCTTCAATCTGTCTCCTAACAACTGTCCAGTGAGGCCTTTCCCTCAACCTTCTCTGAGTCTTCGGGATCCTTGTGACCTGGCCATTTAGTACATGGTGTGCAAAAAAATAGTGTCACTCAGAGATAAAGCAACCCAATCCATATGTAACATATTAAAAGCATGAGCCTAAAGAAGAGTTTTTTTTTTGAATTGTAGCGGGTGATAGCTAAGAATTTTCAAATAATGGGCGGGTTTCAGACAGGGATGGCGGACGTTTATTTGGATCTGCGCATTCGCTTTTTGTAAAAATGGAAATTTTATAATTACTTTAGGAAAGGGTTTGATTTTACACGGAAAGTTTTTAAAAAATTTGATATTAAAAATTGGAACAATTTTATGTGCATTTTTTATATAATAGCATATTCATAAAATAACTGAGAAAAAAAAACTCCATACAATAATTGTGCGGGTCTCAGCAACTTTTGGGGCGGGGATGGTTCAGAAATTAGCGAGTTAGGCTTGTAATCTGCAATTCTCAAATTCGAGTCCCCACTTGTGCCAGCATTGAGATTTAGCTCTGCAAAACTCCCAGCCCTGCCCTCAGTCAGTAGGGGACACCGATCAGCTTGGAAACGCAGTCTTCCGTCGGATATGACATTAAGCCGTGGCTTAGTGTGGGAGAGCTATATCAAATGCACGTTAAAGAACGTGCTGGATGGCTTTCACGAGAGGGTTCCATCTATTTCCTAATAGCTGTCCAGCGGGTCCCTCCCCCTACCTTTTCTAATCACTTGGGGTCCTTATGAGCTGATCATTTAGCCCATTGTGTGCCAAAAGAGTGATGCTCAGAAGTGAATTTGGTTTGGTTTACCTCTGAGCGGCACCTTTTTGCACACCATGGGCTAAATGGCCAGGTCACAAGAACCCGAAGACTCAGAGAAGGTTGGGGGAGGGGTTGGGTTCGGTTGTTTTACCTCTGAGCGGCACTTTTTTTGAACACCATGGGCTAAATGGCCAGGTCACATGGACCCCGAAGGCTCAGAGAAGGCTTGGAGAGAGGAGTCACTGGAACAGCTGTTGGGAGACAGATGGTAGCCTCCCGTCAAGGCCATCCAGCGTGTTATTTAACGTGCACAGGGTATGGCTCTCCCACACACGGCACCACCGCTTAACGTCCCATCCGACGGACGGAGGTCTTTCCAAGCTCATCGGTGTCTCCTACTGACTGTGGGCAGGGCGGGGAGTTTTAATTCTCAACTCTGACCCAGCTGGGACTCGAACCTGGGAACTGCATATTACGAGCCTGGCGCGCTACCGACTGAGCACCCCCGCACCTCTCAGAACTGAAATAGCCCAACTTAGCGATTTTTAATTTAATTTGTAGCTTTGGCTTCAGGATCCCAACAAATAACTGTAAATTTAGCAAGTGTAATTGTAACTGTAAATTGTGACTATTCGAATATTTACAGAATACGATTAGGCAAGAGACTTAAATGACGTTAAACGTGTGATAAAAGCTCACGAAGATTTCACCGGATATAAATTACAGATCTCACTCAAATCTTCCAAATCCTCGATTTTGCACACTATTCTTTTAATATATGAAGAGTTATGAACCCTGAAGCATCTAAAAGCGGAGTCACTTTTCATAACAATTTGCTTCAAAAGCCCACTAAAACACAAATTTTATTTGTTACAATAATCCGCTTACTGAAATAAATGAAATTTTAGGAACTGGGTAATGTTGTTGTTTTTTCAATTAATTACGAAAATGTTTAGAACGAGTTCGGTTGTTTTATCCCTGAGCGGAGGTTTTTCCACACAATAGGCTAAATGGCCAGGTCACAAGGACCCCGTGGACTCAGAGAATGTTGGGGGAAGGGGACTCACAGCTGTTGGGAGATAGATGGCAGCTCCCGTCAAGGCTATCTTTAACGTGCACAGGGTATGGCTAGTCCGCATACGGGGAATATTGCTTAACGTCCCATCCGACGGAATTTTTCAAGCTTATCAATGTCCCCTTTTGACCGAGGGCAGGGTGATGAGTTTTGCGGAGATGAATCTCAACACGGACCCAGCTGAGACTCGAACCTAGGAACTGCAGATTACGAGCCAACCCCTTCCCATTTAGAGCTGGGGCGGGGGTGGCTCAGTCGGTAGCGCGCCAGGCTCGTAATCTGTAGTTCCCAGGTTCGAGTCCCAGCGGGTCAGCGTTGAGATTTATCTCCGCAAAATTTCCCGCCCTGCCCACGGTCAGTAGGGGACACCGATGGGCTTGGAAAGGCTGCCGTCCGTCGGATGGGACGTTAAGCCGTGGCCCCGTGTGCGGGAGAGCCATACCCTGTGCACGTTAAAGAACACGCTGGATGGCCTTGACCGGGGTCTACCATCTGTCTCCCAACAGCTGTTCCAGTGGATCCCCTCCCCCAACCTTCTCTGAGCCTTCGGGGTCCATGTGACCTAGACATTTAGCCCATGGTGTGCAAAAAAGTGCCGCTCAGAGGTAAAACAATCCAACCCTGTCCACGGTCAGTAGGGAACACCGATGGGCTTGGAAAGGCCGCCGTCCGTCGGATGGGACGTGTGTGGATCTCCCGTGTTCGGGAGGGACATACCCTATGTACGTTAAAGAACACGCTGGATGGCCTTGACGGGAGGCTACCATCTGTCTCCCAACAGCTGTTCCAGTGGGTCCCCTCCCCCAACCTTCTCTGAGCCTTCGGGGTTCATGTGACCTGGCCATTTAGCCCATGGTGTGCAAAAAAGTGCCGCTAAGAGGTTAAACAGCCCAACCCATTTAGAGCGAGTATAACAGCTCGTTGTTAAATGTTACCAACTTAATAACTCCTTAACTATTAAAAGAATGTTGTTGAAAATCGGGAATTAGAAAGATTTGAGTGAGATCTTCAATTAAAGATAACATCAACGACTCAAGTCCAAGCTTTTTTAACTGAATTTGGAACATATATTTCGCGTTGAATTTAAAATATAAAGTAATAATATATTTAAAAAAAAAGGAATTCTGATTATTTTTTTTATTATGGAAAATACTTCTATTTTAATGAATATCTAAACTATAATGAAATGATAAAAAAAATATAAACAGCCGAAGAAAATAAAATAATTATTGTTGCGCACAAATTTTTTCAAGATAATTATCCTTATTCTTCATTTTACGTTCATGAAATAAATACTTTATTAGATTAATCTATAAGCAAATACTTTCTAAATGCAATATGAAGAAATTCGTTTTTCCTAAAACTTTCAGTTGCAGTGCGGAAAAGATAAATTAATTCACATCAGCAGAAAATTTGGACAACAGAGCCAAAACATCTGAAACGTCTTTTTTTTTTGCAGCATTGAACTTAGGTTGTAAACCTAAATCAAACTTTTTTTCTTCATTTGAGCAAGTAATCAGAAATCTAACAAAAATGTGCTCCTTGAAACTGTCACTTTCCTACTCAAAAAACGCAACTTTTGTACTAAGCAGATGGTCCCTTCGTAGAGACTGAGGCGGTAGCATTCCAAGCCAAGGGAGGTCCCTCTGCTCGCTCACGTGCCTCAGAAGAGTCGTGTGTGTGCACGTGATGTTGGAGGTTTTTACCACCCTACCCCCGCGTAATGGAAGTTGGCAGATCATCACCAAAGTGTGCTGCCTTTGCTTGAAATCGTGACTCGCAAACTCTCTGCTGAGGTTAATAATGTCTCCCTTTTCATTCTTTTCTTCTAAGCTGATTAAAAATGGGTCTCTGGGACCAGTTTGGCCAATTCACTGATTTTTCTTATTCGCCTTTCTTCTATTGAATACTTTTAATTTCGCTTTTGTTCTTAGAATAGAAACACTCACAATAGATCAGGTAGAACAAAAAAAGGTAAAAGAAAAATTGACTTTATTAACGTTTTTTTTTTTGACCGAAAGACTTACGTAAGTTTTTAAACGAAACACAAGAATCATTATTGTATAGTAGATTGTGGGTTCGAGCCCCGGGTAAGGCCATGGATGTTCGTGTCGTTTTTCTGTTGAGGTCCTGCCATCCTCACAGACCTTCTACTATGGCATATAAACTGACAGGCTCCTGTCAGACCTCTGTGGCAAGCAGCTGCTTGAGGGGGTATTTATTATTTTTATTAGATTGTCAATTGCGGTATTTTCGTTGTTATTTGCGAGGTGATTATTCGAAGAATTTCAAAGCAGGAAAATGCTTCGTTGAAACAGATTATTTCAGGTGAACCTATAATCGCATTTGATTCATTGTTTGCTAGTAAGTTGGCCCCATGTCACGACAAATATTTCCTGAAAGTCAGGTACCCCTTTATTCACCCTTTACGTTAGTAACATATAACAGCTCGTTGTTAAATGTTACCAACTTAATAACTTCTGAAACTACAGTTGGCCAATTCACTGATTTTTCTTATTCGCCTTTCTTCTATTGAAACTTTTAATTTCGCTTTTGTTCTTAGAATAGATACACTCGCAATAGCTTAGGTAGAACAAAAAAGGTATCAATGTCAGATGCCACTTCCCGCTTTATTTTACGCGGGGGTGGTTCAGTCGATAACGCGCCAGGCTCGTAATCTGCAGTTCCCAGGTTCGAGTCCCACCTGGGCCAGCTTTGAGATTTAATTGCGCACAAAACAGGGTCACTCAGAGTTAACACAATCCGACCCGCTTTATTTTATCGAGATTCGGGCCTAATTCTGCTCGCTGGTACTCAGTCATGTCACAATAACTTTTCATCTGACATTGATTTCTATTTGCAAAACCCCATCTTGAGTTACGTGCAAATTTGTCCATTATCATTTAATACTGAGCATTAGTATTGAAAAGCATCACTTCCAATATAACAATAACATGAATTTGATCTGTTTCCGAACACCCTCAGGAATGTTGCGCCAACTGAGCTGGAGGATGTTTTGCAACGGTGATGTCATTTGCAGCCCAGATTGCTTTTACAAACTGCATGGCAATATCTAATCCATTAATTCTAGTTGGGTTGGGTTGTTTTACCTCTGAAGTGGCACTTTTTTGCCCACTATGGGCTAAATGCCAGGTCACATGGATCCCGAAGGCTCAGAGAAGGTTGGGGGAGGGGACCCACTGGAATAGTTGTTGGGAGACAGATGGTAGCCTCCCGTCAAGGCCATCCAGCGTGTTCTTTAACGTGCAGAGTTGGGTTGGGTTGTTTTACCTCTGAGCGGCACTTTTTTGCACACCATGGGCTAAATGGCCAGGTCACATGGACCCCGAAGGCTCAAAGAAGGTTGGGGGAGGGGACCCACTGGAACAGCTGTTGGGAGACAGATGGTAGCCTCCCGTCAAGGCCATCCAGCGTGTTCTTTAATGTGCACAGGTATGGCTCTCCCGCACACGGGGCCACGGCTTAATTAACGTGCAGAGGGTGTGGCTCTCTCGCACATGTAGCCGCGGCTTAACGTCCCATCCGACGGACGGCGGCCTTTCCAAGCCCATCGGTGTCCCCTACTGACCGTGATCAAGGCGGGGAGTTTTGCGGAGGTAAATCTCAACGCTGACCCAGCTGGGACTCGATCCTGGGAACTGCAGATTATGAGCCTGACGCGCTACCGGCTGAGCTACCCCCGCCCCTATTAATTCTAGTTGAAATACAGGATGGAAATATGGCGATAACTGACAGAGTTGAATTACCGATAATATTGTCTTTCCGCACACTCCGCTCACAATCATCTATGCTGTACAGCATGTCATAACAGCCTGAACTGTATTCAAGTCACGATACAGGAAATTTCAATGGGAATGTTTCCGTAGGGTCAGACTGGAACGGTGTTAAAACCGCATTTTGTGTGACCACATTTCAGATTGAACGTATTGAAGTTCTATTGTTCCAAAGAAAAAATGGAAGATTTTAAGATTTTAAGCAAAATGCGTTCATTGATTTGAAAAATTGTACAAATGAAATGTTTAATGGAATATTGCTCATAAAATTTTATCAGAAGGCGACAAAATTAAAATAATAACTGCTCGTAAATAAAATACTCATTTGTTCAAGAACCATTGTAAGCTTTCTGTCAAAGGTTTATGAAAGTTAGCATCATTTCAGACCGCGCCCTGCACACGGTCAGTAGGGACACCGATGGGCTTGGAAGCCCGCTGTTCGTCAGATGGGACGTTAAGCCGTGGTGCCGTGTGTGGGAGAGCCATACCCTGTGCACATTAAGGAACACGCTGGATGGCCTTGACGGGAGTCTACCATCTGTCTCCCAACAGCTGCTCCACTGGGTCCCCTCCCCAAACCTTCTCTGAGCCTTCGTGGTCCTTGTGACCTGGCCATTTAGCCCATTGTGTGCAAAAAAGTACCGCTCAGAGGTAAAACAACCCAACCCACCCATCATTTCAGAAGTCTGTGTAATGGTTTTCCATTTTTCCATCCATTATGAAATGAAATATCTTAGGGAAACTGATGTCTCTTTGTTGCATGTTCCTCTCTTAAATTTATTCAATGGTACATAAGGTTGAGAAACTCTAATGGCTAATCCAGATATATTCAGGTTTGCTCATACAAAGAACTGTGTGTGAAATTGCAGCCAGGTTCTCTGAATCACAGTAACAGAGTTAAAAACACGAATCAGAATCATTATAAGAAAGATAACACACAAGAGTATGAACTACTGTAACGGAGTTTACAAACACGAGTTTAAACCACTGACAGAGTCAACGCACAGGATTATGAACAGCTATTAATAGAGTCAGCACACAAGAGTCAGAACAAGTATAAACAACTCCTAAGAATCTGAACAAGTGTAATCAACTCATAAGAGTCTGAACCACTCTAATGGAATCAACACACGAGTCTAAATCATTCTAATAGAATGAACACATATGAGTCTGAACTACTATAATATAATCAACATTCGTATCTTTACCACTCTAATAGAATCTCATAGAAGAATCTTAACTATTCTAATAGAATTAACACAAAATAGTCTGAACCGCTCTAACAGAATGAACAGGCAAAAGTTTGAATTCCTGTAATAGAATTTACACACAAGAGTCTGAACTTCTCTAATAAAATAATACGTGTCTTAACCACTCTAATGAAATAACACGTGTCTGAACCACTTAATAAAATAACACCAGTGTGAACCATTCTAATGAACACACAAGCGTCTGAATCAGTCTGATAGAATCAGCACACAAGAGCCTGAATCATTCTAACAGAATTAAGACAAGAGTCTGAACCACTCTAATAGAATCAGCACACAAGAGCCTAAATCATTCTAACAGAATTAAGACAAGAGTCTGAACCACTCTAAGAGAATCAGCACACAAGAGCCTGAATCATTCTAACAGAATTAAGACAAGAGTCTGAACCACTCTAACAGAATCAGCACAAAGTGCCTGAATCATTCTAACAGAATTAAGACAAGAGTCTGAACCACTCTAATAGAATCAGCACCCAAGAGCCTGAATCATTTTAACAGAATTAAGATAAGAGTCTGAACCACTCTAACGGAATTAAGACAAGAGTCTGAACCACTCTAACAGAATCAGCACACAAGAGCCTGAATCATTCTAACAGAATTAAGACAAGAGTCTGAACCACTCTAATAGAATCAGCACCCAAGAGCCTGAATCATTTTAACAGAATTAAGACAAGAGTCTGAACCACTCTGACGGAATTAAGACAAGAGTCTGAACCACTCTAACAGAATTGAGACAAGAGTCTGAACCACTCTAACGGAATTAAGACAAGAGTCTGAACCACTCTAACAGAATTAAGACAAGAGTCTGAACCACTCTAACAGAATCAGCACACAAGTGCCTGAATTATTCTAACAGAATTAAGACAAGAGTCTGAACCACTCTAATAGAATCAGCACACAAGAGCCTGAATCATTTTAACAGAATTAAGACAAGAGTCTGAACCACTCTAACGGAATTAAGAAAAGAGTCTGAACCACTCTAACGGATTTAAGACAAGAGTCTGAACCACTCTAACAGAATTAAGACAAGAGTCTGAACCACTCTAACAGAATCAGCACACAAGAGCCTGAATCATTCTAACAGAATTAAGACAAGAGTCTGAACCACTCTAACGGAATTAAGACAAGAGTCTGAACCACTCTAACAGAATTAAGACAAGAGTCTGAACCACTCTAACAGAATCAGCACACAAGAGCCTGAATCATTCTAACAGAATTAAGACAAGTGTCTGAACCACTCTAACAGAATTAAGACAAGAGTCTGAACCACTCTAACAGAATTAAGACAAGAGTCTGAACCATTCTAACAGAATCAGCACACATAGCCTGAATCATTCTAACAGAATTAAGACAAGAGTCTGAACCACTCTAATAGAATCAGCACACAAGAGCCTGAATCATTTTAACAGAATTAAGACAAGAGTCTGAACCACTCTAACGGAATTAAGAAAAGAGTCTGAACCACTCTAACGGATTTAAGACAAGAGTCTGAACCACTCTAACAGAATTAAGACAAGAGTCTGAACCACTCTAACAGAATCAGCACACAAGAGCCTGAATCATTCTAACAGAATTAAGACAAGAGTCTGAACCACTCTAACGGAATTAAGACAAGAGTCTGAACCACTCTAACAGAATTAAGACAAGAGTCTGAACCACTCTAACAGAATCAGCACACAAGAGCCTGAATCATTCTAACAGAATTAAGACAAGTGTCTGAACCACTCTAACAGAATTAAGACAAGAGTCTGAACCACTCTAACAGAATTAAGACAAGAGTCTGAACCACTCTAACAGAATCAGCACACATAGCCTGAATCATTCTAACAGAATTAAGACAAGAATCTGAACCACTCTAACAGAATCAGCACACAAGAGCCTGAATCACTCTAACAGAATTAAGACAAGAGTCTGAACCACTCTAATAGAATCAGCACACAAGAGCCCGAATTATTTTAACAGAATTAAGACAAGAGTCTGAACCACTCTAACGGAATTAAGACAAGAGTCTGAACCACTCTAACAGAATTAAGACAAGAGTCTGAACCACTCTAACGGAATTAAGACAAGAGTTTGAACCACTCTAACAGAATTAAGACAAGAGTCTGAACCACTCTAACAGAATTAAGACAAGAGTCTGAACCACTCTAACAGAATCAGCACACAAGAGCCTGAATCATTCTAACAGAATTAAGACAAGAGTCTGAACCACTCTAACAGAATCAGCACACAAGAGCCTGAATCACTCTAACAGAATTAAGACAAGAGTCTGAACCACTCTAACAGAATTAAGACAAGAGTCTGAACCACTCTAACAGAATCAGCACACAAGAGCCTGAATCACTCGAACAGAATTAAGACAAGAGTCTGAACCACTCTAACAGAATTAAGACAAGAGTCTGAACCACTCTAACAGAATTAAGACAAGAGTCTGAACCACTCTAACAGAATTAAGACAAGAGTCTGAACCACTCTAACAGAATTAAGACAAGAGTCTGAACCACTCTAACAGAATTAAGACAAGAGTCTGAACCACTCTAACAGAATCAGCACACAAAAGCCTGAATCACTCTAACAGAATTAAGACAAAAGTCTGAACCACTCTAATAGAATCGACCAAGAGACTGAACTAGTCTAACAGAATTAGCACAAAAGAATCTTAATCAATTTAGTTTCGATATAAAACACTGAAACTCCTTCGTAACTCATTAGCTCGTTTTCTGAAAACGAGCTTTTATTTTTACTTTGTCGTCTTCTCGTCTGTAGGCATTCAACATTTTTGTTTTCGGAATTCACAATAGTAAAGGCTGCCAAAGTTAGAAAATGACAAAAATTTTAAACAAATGTTATAAATTATCTATTCACTCCAAAAACCTCATATTTTGGTGATAGAATGTATTTATCACGGGGTTACACGATTTTTCCCTCTTACACCGAAGCGAACGTTTAACGCAACTTTTTTCCTTTAATTGATAAAGAAAAAATATTTTAGTTCAAGTGCAATAAAACAAGCAGTGAAACAAGCACTTTCAAATATCCCTCGTTTATTTGGAATCTCCACGTTAGAATTCACTAAAATCAGAAAATGATAAACTTCATTCTCTTCGAAAAATTTGCCAAAAGCGATTTGGCTTTCGAGATATATTTCCAGTTTTAAAATTCGAATAATACCTCTTTACCTCCCCCCCCCCTCTTGCCAAAACTGAAATGTGTATCAAATCTGAAATTTCCACCATCATTCGGCCACACAATCCCCCCCTCTCTCTCCCTGCCGTAATCATTACCACCATGCTGACTCACAGGGAATTTCCTCCTTGTTCCACTAACACTATGGTAACAATGTCTCGTTCGTTCAATACGTCAACAGCATTGTGTAGAGACCCGTTAGAGCCTGAAATTGTCAACCTGCTCGCAAAAGCTACCATGACAGTAGGGTAAAAAAGATGAACACGCTGCAACACGATACACTATACTCGTCTTTTATTACAACATCATTAGGCGTAGAGAAGAAACCTCTGTTGTCAAACGCAGACCAATCCTACCTACTTCAACCTACTTCAACATCCAATTCCCTCTCTCCAAGCAAGCACCTCATCCTCTACATCTTTCATGGACAGGACGTGAATGTCAGCTTCCTGTAGCCTCTCTCCCAAACAGCCACTAATAGGAAAGAATTTTTTTTCATCTTATTTGTTGTGAATCTAGTATTTCCTGCTTTGGTGAGCTTTGGGTTGTGTTGATGGTGAATGTGTAGAATTTGTATGTATATTCATTGTCATCCGAACAAAAAGAAAAAGTTCCAGGGGCAATTTTTAGTAACGATTTTCAGCGTACAAATATAAGGGATGTTAAATCACCGACGCGTCGCTGCACTTCACTTATTTATTTCATAATCTTCCATGCCTTTCTAGTTCCACCATTTGAACCCACCCTTCAAGATTGAAGGCCAGAATTCTCACAGACAAGTGATCACCAACAATACCCTTGTAATTTATGTAAGCAACGGACAAATAATATTCTTGGGCAATTGGCCTGCTTTAGTAAAGCGCTGTTATTTTGAAGTTGTTTTCTCGGGAAGTTTCATAAGTCTATGTTTCTCAGTACGCATGGCTGTTCCATTAAATATCCTGTCCATCTGTCTCGTCAAGAGGGCAGTGGTCCTTTGTCAGTTGATTTCATAGGTTTTAATTTCCTAACCTCGGTTATGTCCGCCAATAAAACAACCCTTATGCGGAAACGTGTCATTGCCAAATACATTACGTATTCTTAACACGGGATATTCATTTGTAAAATGTCACAGGCTTTTCCTTTTCGTTCAGTGTTATTGTAATCGGAACTGAAGGACGTTATTTTAAATTATTTTTATTTGAAGGACGTCATTTTGATTATTTTTATTAATTATTAGTGTTTTCTTTTGTATAGATTTATAATAAAAATGTTAATTTCGTTTTATCGAGTCTCAAGTACAACTCGCAAATGACTGAAAGTCGTCGATCTTATCAATTCGAATGTAGACAGAATGCGCCTAACACGAAAAGTTCTTTTTTATCATATAAATCAAATCTCTGCATAGATCAGTCTTGTAAATTAGATATATTTCCTTAAGTAGATGATTTAAATCTCATCATGCATGTTGATTCTCTTAGAGTGGTTAAAATTTCTTCTAAGTAGGTGCTTTCATCTCGCAATTATCTCACATCACAAGTCTTTATTGGAGATATAAACTCGTAGGCTAAATAATAGTGTATACATTTCCCCTTTTTCTTGAATTAGAAGAAATGTTGAAAGGACTTTTTGTATGACCCTTACTTTAAGTTATGATAAAAAGAAGTTTTTTCCTCAAAATTCCCGCTCTTACAGTTTAGAATTTTTTTTTGTTTTAAATCCCCCCCCCTCCACTTTATATTTCGGGTTGGGTTGGGTTGTTTTCCCTCTGAGCGGCACTTTTTTGCACACCACGGGCTAAATGGCCAGGTCACATGGACCCCGAAGCTCAGAGAAGGTTGGGGAAGGGGACCCCCTGGAACAGCTGTTGGGAGACAGATGGTAGCCTCCCGTCAAGGCCATCCAGCGTGTTCTTTAACGTGCACAGGGTATGGCTCACCCGCACACAGAGCCACGGCTTAACGTCCCATTCGACGGACGGCGGCCTTTCCAAGCCCATCGGTGTCCCCTACTGACCGTGGGCAGGGCGGGGAATTTTGCGGAGATAAATCTCAACGCTGACCCAGCTGGGACTCGAACCTGGGAACTACAGATTACGAGCCTGGCGCGCTACCGACTGAGCCACCCCCGCCCCATTTATATTTCGGTGTCGGGGGTGGGGGGGGGGGTCACCTGATGTTGCCTAAGTTATGATAAAAGAAGTCTACATACTGGATTTACTGGTCCTAGCTACACAAATATGAATTCCCATTCTACATTCTTTTACTAAACAGGACTAATCAGCCTCGGGGTTGGATTTGATCTACATGACCCATAGGGTTGAGATTCTTGCCCTGTGGTGTTCTGTAATGAGAGATTCCTGTTCTGTAGCGTTTTATAGAGACAGGTCCGTACTCTATGGCATTATATAGTGATAAGTTCCTGGTCTATGTGGTTTTTAAACGACATACTCCTGCTCTGTGGAGTTTTATGTGACAAGTTCTTGCTCTCTTGCTTTTTATGCCTGCCCAGACTTCCGTAGCAAGTACTTTTTCCACTGTTTCAGATTTTGTGCTTATTTTCTCGAACGTTGAGATTTCACTGCAATTTGCTTAATTGTCTTGCATTTGTAGTTCGAAACTGTTCCCTGAAAAGTGCATTTGGAAATAACTGCATTCCACAAAAGATAAAAGTGCTGGAGCATGAATACCTCACGATGTTTAATTAAAAAGACATGTTGGAAGCTGTTTAACTGGAAAACCAAGTTTTTCCCTATAAAGAAATGTCACAGCAAATAAGCTACAGATCTCAGTCATGTCTTTAGAAATCACGTTTTTTAAGAATATTTATTCGGTATTTAAAGTGTGATGGATGTTACAGTATTTGAAGACAGTCTCTCTCGTTCTGAAAAGTTTCTTCAAAATGAACCAAAATTTTAAAATTACTGAGTAGGCCCGCCATCCTCATAGACTTTCTATGACGTATAAACTTACAGGTTCCTGTCAGACCTTTGTGGCAAGCAGCTGTTGTGAGAGTATTTATATATATTTATAAACTTCTAAAATACATATGGTGCGGGGATGGCTCAGTCAGTAGCGCGCCAGGCTCGTAATCTGTAGTTCCCTGGTTCGAGTCCCAGCTGGGTTAGCGTTGAGATTTATCTCCGCAAAATGCCCCGCCCTTCCCACGGTCAGTAGGAGACACCGATGGGCTTGGAAAGGGCACCGTCCGTCGGATGGGACGTTAAACCGTGGCCCCGTGTGTGGGAGAGCCATACCCTGTGCACGTTAAAGAACACGTTGGATGTCTTTGACGGGAGGCTACCATCTGTCTCCCAACAGCTGTTCCAATGGGTTCCTTCTCCCAACTTTCTCTGAGCCTTCGGGGTCCATGTGACCTGGCCATTTAGCCCATGGTGTGCAATAAAAGTACCGCTCCGAGGTAAAACAATCCAACTCTAAAATGCATGAGTAGGGTTCAAATTTGACCACGAAATTTTATCATAGCAAGTTAATAAATCATCTTTCTCTTTTATATTAGACAATTTTCTCGATCTATTCTCTATTTGTAGACACTCCCATCAACGTTGGAGTAGTAGTATCGGTATAGAATTCTTTAAGACGGATTTGCGTCACTAGAAAACACACGCCTGCACTGCCGCGTTGCAGTCAAACTTCCGTCCTCCCAAAAAATTCTTCTAAAACTCTCGAAAGGGTGGAAGTCTGAACGAAATATGCCTAGGCCGGGCTTGGATAAATTTAAATGCAAGGGCGGGTCGCATAAGAAACTGAAAATGTAAGGGCTGGCCGCCAAAAAAATATATAATTAATGACGTATGTATAACCAAAGTAAAAAAAAAAACCTAAGATGAAACATAAACAGTATAATTTTATTAAAATTAGTTATTTTAATAAGAATTGATTCACTGAAGGTTGTACTCTATACGTTCTTTTTCTCTTTTTACAAATTTAATTGTCATCCACAGCTCGCGAGTCGCACAAAAAGAGCTGGCGAGCAGTAGTTTGTTCAGGCTCTTAAGGGAGTAGTCTTGGAAAATTTCGGGGCGGGGGTGGCTCAGTCGGTAGCACGCCAGGCTCGTAATCTGTAGTTCCCAGGTTCGAATCCCAGCTGAGTCAGTGTTGAGATTTATCTCCGCAAAATGCCCTGCCCACGGTCAGTAGGGGACACCGATGGGCTTGGAAAGGCCGCCGTCCGTCGGATGGGACGTTAAGCCGTGGCCCCGTGTGCGGGAGAGCCATACCCTGTGCACGTTAAAGAACACGCTGGATGGCCTTGACGGGAGGCTACCATCTGTCTCCCAACAGCTGTTCCAATGGGTCCCCTCCCCCAACCTTCTCTGAGCTTTCGGGGTCCATGTGACCTGGCCATTTAGCCCATGGTGTGCAAAAAAGTGCCGCTCAGAGGTAAAACAACCCAACCCTTAGTGTCTCAGATATTTCAGTCTTGCGATGGCCTTATTCAAATATGGAACCATGCGTCGTCGTAAAGGAGAATGTTTCCTTTCTTGATCGTTTTGGGACCCTTCATCTTTAACGTTGGCGCAAGGTAAGCAAATCAACCCTAGGGTCCGCTGTCCAAAAGTTCAACGTGACGCTCCTCTCTCAACAACGTCATGGTTCGAGGAAACCTAAACTCTCCACGCTTTCTGATCGAATGCCATCGTCATTGGAACTCATCTTGTTATCGGTTTTAGGAGACGAATGCCATGTTGGGTTGTTTTACCTCTTAGCATCACTGTTGTGCACGCAACGGGCTAAATAACCAGGTCACAATAACCCCCAAGGTCTTTGAATAGCTTGCGAAAGAGAATCCACTGGACAGCCGCTTGGAGATAGATAGCAGTTCGCAGCAACGCCATCCAGCGTGTTTTTTAACATGCACAGGATATGGATCTGTTGCACATGGGATCAATGCTTAACGTCCCATTTAACGGGCAGCATCCTTCCCAAGTCCAACGATGTCTCTTTTATCACCAAGGAAGAACAGGAGTCGGGACAGGAAAATGAAGCGAAAATATCGTGAATGATTATCTCTACACTACACTTATGCGCGCAAATACAGTTAGTTTGCGAAGGAAAGAAATATGTAAAGAATGTCAAAAATGACACCGATCCAAAATATTGTTTACCAGAAAAATTCCGACTCAAATTTGAACCACTTCGTAGTTATTTTAGGATTTTTTTAAATATTACATTTATCATTATTGTTCAATTTAACTTTTGATGTCAGTTCTCATGATTAGTAATGTTTGAGTCAAATGTTCCAGCTCAGTAATTCTTAATTCCTGAATGAAAAAAATGTCAACTAAAATCGAGATCTGAGAGGGTTTTTTTTCTTCTTAGATCTTTATTCCTATTTTATACGCCCTTATATTCCAATGGGGCTTCAATTGGCATGACATTGTTCTTTGCTTGCTCCTTAAAAGAAAGGGGCGGGGGTGGTTCAGTCGGTAGCGCGCCAGGCTCGTAATCTGTAGTTCCCAGGTTCAAGTCCCAGCTGGGTCAGCGTTAAGATTTATCTCCGCAAAATTCCCCCCCCCCCCTGCCCACGGTCAGTAGGGGACACCGATGGGCTTGGAAAGGCCGCCGTCCGTCGGATGGGACGTTAAGCCGTGGCCCGTGTGCGGGAGAGCCATACCCTGTGCACGTTAAAGAACACGCTGGATGGCCTTGACGGGAGGTTACCATCTGTCTCCCAACAGCTGTTCCAGTGGGTCCCCTCCCCCAACCTTCTCTGAGCCTTCGGGGTCCATGTGACCTGGCCATTTAGCCCATGGTGTGCAAAAAAAGTGCCGCTCAGAGGTAAAACAACCCAACCTTAAAAGAAAATAATGAGTTATTATTTTTAATTTGTCATTTGTAGACATTATTTTTGTTTTTAAAGATATCCAATTTAAATCTAATTTTAATCTAGGTATTGGTTAAAGATTACGATTCGCATATTCCGAATCATCTGATACTTTAATAATGCCTTCTCTGGAAAAAGTTGAAAAATGGCAAATATTTTAAGGAATATTGATTCTCTCTTTTAGTATATGTTAGAATTTTAATATTTTGTGGTAGTCTATGAAGGTTAAAATTACCTCAGTAGGGAAAAAAACACAGCTTCTTTTGTTTTAAGACATAAAAAAATTTTGTGTTTTGGAAATACTAAAGAAATTAATACTTGCATTTTTCCTAAATTACCCATTACTTCGAATTTTCACACTTAGAAGATGCTAAAGGCTGAAAATAAAAAAAGGTTCCAGAGCCCTCTCAATGTGGAAAAGTTTAAAATGCCAAAATTTTAAAGTCATATTGAAACGATCTATTAATGTAAGAAATTTGAAATTTCTTGACAGAATATAAAGGTCAGGAGATTGCATTGACACTGATGATTTACCCCTTATCTACAAGGAGCGGGGAAAAAACACAATATATTTGTTTTAAGGGATAAATGAAAAAAAAAAGTCTTTTAATTTTACATAGGAACGAATAAAATGTGGCTATTTGCATTTTCCCCTATGAGGCGTGGGATCGAGTCCCACCCCTGCCAAAAATCAGATGTTTTAGCGCCGTCCCGTGGCCGAGTGGTTAGCGCGCTCGGCTACTGATCTAAGGGATCTGGGTTCGAGCCCCGGGGAAGGCATGGATGTTCGTGTTGTTTTTCTGCTGAGGTCCTGCCATCCTCTCAGACCTTCTACTCTGGCATATAAACTGACAGGCTCCTGTCAGACCTCTGTGGCAAGCAGCTGCTTGAGGGGGTATTTATTTATTTTTTTTATTTATTTTATAATCATTCATTAGTTCCAATCTTCCACTGTTAAATAATGCTAAAGACGGGAAAAAAATTTAATTTCCTTTTAAAACTTCTAAAACGAAACCTCTAAAACGAGCATCCCATATTCGACAGAGGCAGGCCCGGATGAAGTAAAAAAATCGAGATCGCAGGAGCCAAGAAATACAATCTAGCTGAAAAAATGCAAAAGTAGGGGCCAAGAGACTGAATTTTCAATGCAGTATAACATTTCTCCCTCCTTTTAAAGATCTTTAAAAATAATTGTTGAAAAATGCATGAAATATAAAAAAATTCTCATATTTTTGTGCCTTTGTTACCATTATTAGCATTCTGAAAAGGAGGAGTATGACTTCCTTACCTCCCCCCCCTATAGATCCGATCCTGGCCAGGGCGATATGCTGTTCTGTTTTTTCTAGTACATGTGTGTTTGTTATGAGCATAAAATCACAAACGAAAAAGATAATAAAAGCATGAAATGAAAAAAAAATTCCATAATATTATCAGATAGATTAAAATTTCTGCAGCAACTAGATAAAAAAAATGGGGGAGGGGGGGGGAAGATGGGTCGGTAGCGTGCCAGGCTCGTAATCTGCAGTTCACAGATCGGAGTCCCAACGTACTGTGTTGATATTTACCATCCCCTCAGTGAGAAAGGGATGATGTATGGAATGGTCACCATCCGTTGGATGAGAGGATAAGCACTGGACCAGTGTGCAGGAGAACCATACCGTTAGAGAACAACTGGATGACCTTGACTGGAGTCTTCCATCTGTTTTCCCTGTCTTAATTATAATGCGGTCCTAATAGCTGTCCAGCCGATCCCTTCCCCCAAACCTTCCCCGAGCCCTTGAGGTCCTTGTGACCTGGCTAATTAGTTCATTTATAACTCAATCCAACCTCTTAAAATGGTGTACCAAGCTATACATTTATTGACATCTTCCCCTCCACTTGCAAGAGGAGATGGTGCACGCCAGAGTCACATCCAGAGGTTTCCAGTTCTCATTGCGCCTATTGAGGTTTTCTCGACTAACCCTCGATCAGATCTTGATAAGAAAAGGGACACCAAAGTACTTGGAAAGTCAGCCGTCCGTCAGATGTAACATTAATAAGTACAGTCGCTCAAAAAAGTATCCGAACACTGTGGTTGCTTACAGAATTCAGAAAAAATATCTGGCAAGATTTTTTTAGAAATTAGTGATCTGGCAACCTTCGTGTCACATGATTACAGAATTCAGGAAAAATATCTGGAGCGTGTACAGCAACTGTACACGCTCCAGTTACCGTTCACAGCAAACTGGAGCGTGTGCAGTTACTGCACACGCTCCAGTTTGCTGTGAACGGTAACTGCACACACTCAATATTTCCGTGAATGAGCCCACACGATCTAGTATCAAAATAATATGACCACCTACAGTCGCTCAAAAAAGTATCCGAACACTATGGTTGATTACAGAATTCATAAAAAATATCTGGCAACGATTTTTTTAGAAATTAGTGATCTGGCAACCTTCGTGTCACGTGATTACAGAATTCAGGAAAAATATCTAGTGTGTGTACAGCAACTGTACACGCTCCAGTTACCGTTCACAGCAAACTGGAGCGTGTGCAGTAACTTTTTAGAAATTAGTGATCTGGCAACCTTATTTGTCACGTGACACGAAGGTTGCCAGATCACTAATTTCTAAAAAAATAGTTGCCAGATATTTTTTCTGAATTCTGTAATCAACTATAGTGTTCGGATACTTTTTTGAGCGACTGTAGATGGTCATATTATTTTGATACTAGATCGTGTGGGCTCACTCACGGAAATATTGAGCGTGTGCAGTTACCGTTCACAGCAAACTGGAGCGTGTGCAGTAACTGCACACGCTCCAGTTTGCTGTGAACGGTAACTGGAGCGTGTACAGTTGCTGTACACGCTCCAGATATTTTTCCGGAATTCTGTAATCACGTGACACGAAGGTTGCCAGATCACTAATTTCTAAAAAAATCTTTGCCAGATATTTTTTCTGAATTCTGTAATCAACCATAGTGTTCGGATACTTTTTTTTGAGCGACTGTACGGAAAATATCAAACCAATAATCAATGTCTATCCACGTTGCTAAAGCATATCTGGAGTAATCGTAGGAATCATATTTGAGATCCTGTTCTGCAGGTTCGAAAGATCAGTGACAGGATTAGTGGCTCTGGTAGTTAACGTAATTCTACCAGAGCCATTTACGCCATGAGGGACTCCTTATCCTTTAGACTAGGGGTTCTCAACGTGGGGTACGCGGTAAAATGTTTTGGGGTACGCCGTGAGAGCTCAAAAGTCGCTAGATCCAGTAACAAAGTAAAAATAACCATTGTTATACTGTACCTGTAATTTTTTCTATCTATACAAGGGGTACATCAGTTACATACACATATCCAGGGGGTACGTGAAGCATAAAAGTTTAAGAACCACTGCTTTAGACAGATGGCATTTTGTTTCAGTTTATCGCATCGATAACACTTAACAGCAAATATGGGTGGGGGCTACACACGGCCATTACTTATACTTCCCACACTTTGTAGTGACTACAACACACTAATCTGCTATGGATAATGTTATTTTTTCTCAGAATCACTCCAGTCTCCATTTATTCCACCATCACCTCGCCTAGTGATGCTTCCATTCATCCCCGTGACATTTGTGAGCTTTTGAAATGTCCTCTTAACGATTTCTGCTGTCACGAGACTGTCTTTCGAACCTTGTTCCTTTCCCGCAGCAGATCTCTCATTAGAAATACTTTTTTTTCTCCGATACTTCTCCCCCTCCACTCTTCTCTCCACCGAACGTCATCATCGATCGTATTACAATGCGATTACTGCGGCAGATTTCTAATATGTGGCAAATGTCTCGTAGGTGTATTGCCATTGGTAATCGGAATTGTGTGAAGGCAGAATTTAAATCTGATGCCGCTCTTCGTAGCAATTTTCTGATTAGCTTTCGGTTTCTGTGTCACGCATTTAAGTTTTGCTTTCGCTTTTCTTCTTTCTTTTTATGAAACTTTTCGTATAATGCGAGAAATGGAATTATTTATTTGCGTCGAAGAAAAACATGATTTTTTTTTTAGCTGACCCTCACTCTGCTCTGTAAAAAAAGGAACAACGAGGATATTGAAAGGACTACTACTTACTGAATCTGTTAGTTGGGACTTCAAGCCATGGCAATGGGTATGGGAAGGAAAAAGAGTTCAAATCCGTTAAAAATATGATATAAAACCGTCCAACTTTAAATCAGGTGCGTGTTTCGTCGAAAAATTTCCAAGTCACAGGAATTGTTGCCGAGTTAGGTTGGGTTGTTTTACCTCTGAGCGGCACTTTTTTGCACACCCTGGACTAAATGGCCAGGTCACATGGACCCCGAAGGCTCAGAGAAGGTTGGGGGAGGGGACCCACTGGAACAGCTGTTGGGAGACAGATGGTAGCCTCCCGTCAAGGCAATCCAGCGTGTTCTTTAACGTGCATAGGGTATGTCTCTTCCGAACACGGGAGATCCACATACGTCCCATCCGACGGACGGCGAACTTTCCAAGCCCATCGGTGTCCCCTACTGACCGTGGACAGGGCGGGGATTTTTTGCGGAGATAGAATTGTTGCTGAAACCGAAAGCCTGACAATGGCTCCGAAACGAATTATGAATATTAGGTACAGTTGCTCAAAAAAATATCCGAACACTATGGTTGATTACAGAATTCAAAAAAAAATATCTGCCAACGATTTTTTTAGAATTAGTGAATTAGTTTTTTTAGAAATTAGTGATCTGGCAACCTTCGTGTTACGTAACTCGCAGGTTGCCAGATCACTAATTTCTAAAAAATCGTTGCCAGATTTTTTTTGTGAATTCTGCAATCAACCACGGTGTTCGGATAATTTTTTTGAGCGACTGTACATACCTGGTGCAGCCCGCCAAAATTGTCGACTGAATCGAATTTGTCCTCCGTTCAATCATTCATAATAGAGGTGGGGTTAGGCTCAGTAGGTAACGTGTCAGGCTCGAATTTTACAGTTTCCAGATTCGAGTTCTTCCTATTGTCATCGTTGAGATTTATCCCCGCTAACTTGCATTTTGTCCTTGGGAAGAAAGGTGAACTGATGGGTTTGGAAAGATCGCCGTCCGTCGGATGAGACGTTATGCCGTGGGAATATGGGAAAAAGAGTCATACCCTGTGCACGTTAAGGAACACGCTGGATGCCCTTGATGAGAGTATTCCGTCTCTCTCCTAAAAGCTATTCAATGAATCCCCTCCCCTTCGCATACCTAACTTTAATTAATTTAATTAAGAAGTGATTGATATAATCAATCACTTCTTAACCGATTGCCTTGGATTAGAATCTCCACTGTGCTAGAGGCTGGGGTAGCTCGGTAGGTAGAGCGCCAGGCTCGTAATCTGCAGTTCCCAGGTTCGAGTTCCAGCTGGGTCAGCGTTGAGATATATCTTCGCAAAATTACCCGCCATGCCCACGGTCAGTAGGGGACACCGATGGGCTTGGAAAGACCGTCGTCCGTCGGATGGGACGTTAAGCCGTGGCACCGTGTGCGGGAGAGCCACACCCTGTGCACGTTAAAGAACACACTGGATGGCCTTGACGGGAGGCTACCATCTGTCTCCCAACAGCTGTTCTAGTGGGTCCCTTCCCACAACCTTCTCTGAACCTTCGTGGGTCCATGTGATCTTGCCTTTAGCCCATGGCGCGCGAAAAAGTGCAGCTCAAGGGTAAAACAACCCATCCCAACTCCCCTTCAAACTCCCCTTCAAGGACATCCAGCGCATTCTTTACCGTGCACAGGGTATGGCTTTTCTGCACATTCCATTCAGCAGATATCTTTTTCAAGCCCATCTGTGCCTGATATGTTCACCCTTTCCCACCCTGGCATTTGTGAGCGGAGATGAATTTCAGTGCTGACACAGTTGGAACCGAACCTGGGAACAATCAGATTACGAGCTTGGTGTGCTACAGACTGAGCCCAACACCCATCCCACTCTCCATGGTACGTAGATTAAAATTACTAGGCGCTTTTAATATTTTATTAGATTAATATTTTTCTCTTACAGAAAGACGGATTTATGTCTTTTTGTTGAATTATAGGTAAGCACCTGTGAAACATTAAATAAATAGGGAGAAAAAATTGTCATTAGCCGGGCTTCGAAAGGCCGCCGCCCGTCGGATGGGACGTTAAACCGTGGTCCCCTGTGTTGGAGAGCCATACCCTTGCACGTTAAAGAACACGCTGGATGGGTTTGACGGGAGGTTACCATCTGTCTCCCAACAGCTGTTCCAGTGAGTCTCTCCCTAACCTTCTCTGAGCCTTCGGACCTGTGACCTGGCCATGTAGCCCATGGTGTACAAAAAAGTGCCGCTCAGAGGTAAAACAACCCAACCCATAAGAACCCCAAGGTCTCAGAAAAGGTTGGGGAAGGGGATGCATTGGAGAGTTGTAAGGAGACAGATGATACTCTCCCACCAATGCTATCCAACGTGTTCTTTAACGTGCACAGGAATGGCTCTCCTGTACAGGGGACAGTCGAAAGTCGCCATCCCTCGAATGGGATTTAACCGTATCCGACGGGGAGCAGTCCCATGGGTACTTCTTCTAACTGAGAAAGTTTAGCGAAAATAAATTTTAATGCTGGCACTAGGTGGGACTCCAACAGGGACCTAGGATTACGAGCTTGGCGAGCTATCGACTGGCTCCTTTGCTCTAGGTGAGAATGGATAATGATATCTTGTAAAAGTCGTCGTCCATTTGTTGGTAATCCCGTACCGTTGGTAAACTGATGAGTCGGATATATGCAAATCGTTTGTCATTGACATAAACCCTCGTCTGCCTCTGCCCAGACTTATTCTCTTAAGGATATTGTGGTCTGTTTTTTCAATATATTTCATATATTGAAAAAACATCATTTCAATCATTTCAATATATTTCAATATGTTGGGGTAAAACTATTTCTCAATTTGAAAACCTCTGGTTTCTCTGCAAAATAAAATTATTAAATTAATTGCAAAAAATAGCATGGATATTGTAAGTAATTTCAATCCTTATGCTGAATATTCTACCAATTAGACATGTATTTATTTTTAGAGTGATGATATTTTTAAGCAGTTGTTGTTGGGTTGTTTTACCTCTGAGCGGCACTTTTTTGCACACCATGGGCTAAATGGCCAGGTCACATGGACCCCGAAGGCTCAGAGAAGGTTGGGGGAGGGGACCCAGTGGAACAGCTGTTGGGAGACAGATGGTAGCCTCCCGTCAAGGCCATCCAGCGTGTTCTCTAACGTGCACAGGGTATGGCTCTCCCACACACGGGGCCACGGCTTAACGTCCCATCCGACGGACGGCGGCCTTTCCAAGCCCATCGGTGTCCCCAACTGACCGTGGGCAGGGCGGGGAATTTTGCGGAGATAAATCTCAACGCTGACCCAGCTGGGACTCGAACCTGGGAACTACAGATTACGAGCCTGGCGCGCTACCGACTGAGCCACCCCCGCCCCTTTTTAAGCAGAATCGGCTTAATTTTCAAATTCCGCCTGATTTTTAGAGCTTGAGAAAGAAAGGTGCAAAATATTCAGTTCCTTGTCTTCATTATCTTCAAACAGAAAGCTTTCTCTTTTCTTTGGAATATGTTGCACCTCTGTTGAATAACCTAGTGTACAGTAGAAATTTACTGTACATATTTCTGAGGAACGGAACATATTGTTTGTGATCTTTGTAGTGAGTAAGTCGTTATTGATTTTAGCATTTTCTTTTAGTAGCCCAGTCAAACCATGTAGTTTTTTGGGCTCACTCATATTTTTCTGTACTGCAAATTGTATATGATGATGAAATAAAATAAAATTGAATGAATGATTGATTAATTGAACGCGCTGACGATGTTTATTCATCGTGCTAAAGAAAAAGCGTTGATCAGGGACAGAAAAAAAATCCACCTGATTCACCTTTCGCTTTACGCTTAATCCCGTAAATCAAGCTTCATAAAAGAAGAGTGCGTTGTTTCTATTTAACCAGCTGCAGTTGAGTGACGTTTGATTACATAAAAAGATTGTCTAGAGGTTATAGAAAAAGAAAACGTCTCTACACATGTCCTTGACATTCCCAGAGAACGTTTCCTTGATGGAGAACAGATCTCGTTACGAGAGGTTTTTGAGAAGACTTCATACGATCATATCCTGTTAGAGCACATTGATAGCGGATGAAATTCGTAGAAGAAACTGATCTGGCGACAATAATCCTCAAGACGTTGGATCAGCTTTTTATGGAAAGGGACGAACACTGAACAGGACGCTCACTTAAGACGTGTCGTCTATCTAGTATTATTATTTTACGTCGGCGTGCATTTTATTCTCGTTTTTGCTTCGCATTTTTTCGATCTAGAAATGGTTCAAAAGCTTTAACTTCCTATTTATTCTTATTAAATGATAGATAGTCTCTTAATTCAGTGTGTCTTTTTCATTAACCTATTCTGATTGAATTGATCCTTTCGTTATCATCATCTCAGAAGGGTTGGGTTGTTTTTTCCTCTGAGCGTCACTTTTTTGTACACCATGGGCTAAATGGCCAGGTCACATGGACCCCAAAGGCTCAGAGAAGATTGGGAGAGGGGACCCACTGGAACAGATGTTGGGAGACAGAGGTAGCCTCCCGTCAAGGCCACCCAGCGTGTTCTTTAACGTTGGGTTGTTTTACCTCTGAGCGGCACTTTTTTGCACATCATGGGCTAAATGGCCAGGTCACATGGACCCCAAAGGCTCAGAGAATATTGGGAGAGGGGACCCACTGGAACAGATGTTGGGAGACAGAGGTAGCCTCCCGTCAAGGCCACCCAGCGTGTTCTCTAACGTTGGGTTGTTTTACCTCTGAGCGGCACTTTTTTGCACACCATGAGCTAAATGGCCAGGTCACATGGACTCCAAAGGCTCAGAGAAGATTGAGAGAGGGGACGCACTGGAACAGATGTTGGGAGACAGAGGTCAGCTGTTAAGAAACACGCTGGGTCCCGTCAAGGCCACCCAGCGTGTTCTTTAACGTTAGGTTGTTTTACCTCTGAGCGGCACTTTTTTGCACACCATGGGCTAAATGGCCAGGTCACATGGACTCCAAAGGCTCAGAGAAGATTGGGAGAGGGGACCCACTGGAACAGATGTTGGGAGACAGAGGTAGCCTCCCGTCAAGGCCACCCAGCGTGTTCTTTAATGTTGGGTTGCTTTACCTCTGAGCGTCACTTTTTTGCACACCATGGGCTAAATGGCCAGGTCACATGGACCCCAAAGGCTCAGAGAAGATTGGGAGAGGGGACCCACTGGAACAGATGTTGGGAGACAGAGGTAGACTCCCGTCAAGGCCACCCAGCGTGTTCTCTAACGTTGGGTTGTTTTACCTCTGAGCGTCACTTTTTTGCACACCATGGGCTAAATGGCCAGGTCACATGGACCCCAAAGGCTCAGAGAAGATTGGGAGAGGGAACCCACTGGAACAGATGTTGGGAGACAGAGGTAGCCTCCCGTCAAGGCCACCCAGCGTGTTCTCTAACGTTGGGTTGTTTTACCTCTGAGTGTCACTTTTTTGCACACCATGGGCTAAATGGCCAGGTCACATGGACCTCAAAGGCTCAGAGAAGATTGGGCGAGGGGACCCACTGGAACAGCTGTTGGGAGACAGATGGTAGCCTCCCGTCAAGGCCATCCAGCGTGTTCTTTAACGTGCACAGGGTATGGCTCTCCCGCACACGGGACCACGGTTTAACGTCCCATCCGACGGACGGCGGCCTTTCCAATTCCATCGGTGTCCCCTACTGGCTGTGAGCAGGGTGGGGAATTTTGCGCAGATAAATCTCAACGCTGACCCAGTTGGGACTCGAACCTGGGAACTATAGATTACGAGCCTGGCGCGCTACCGACTGAGCCCCCCCCCCCCGCCCCTCATCTCAGATGACATGATGGTCTCCTTCATTATCAACTTCTGAGCTTTCGACTCCATGTCTGTATTCCTTCACTAATCTATATTTTTGACTCACTATGGGTTTCCTTCATTTTCATCTGAATTTTAGAGTCCATGCGGGTGTCCTTAATTAATCCTCATCTGGGTTTTACAGTTCATGCGAGTCTCCTTTATTAACCTAATCTGGGTTTTAGAGTCCGTGCAGGTCTCCTTCATTATCCTCGCCTGAGCTTTAGACTTCATGAGCGTGTCTTTCCTTATCCATTTTTGAGTTTAGAGTCCTCATTAGTGGTCTCCATTATCTTCTTCTGAATTTTAGAACATACCTATGTGATTTGCCCAAAACTGTACCATAGTGTGTAAATTTTATTTGCCTTGAAGAGAAATTATCATGAAAGAATGCTTGTGGGCAGTCCAAAACACGATAGCAAAAAGTTAGGTTAAAATATTATTTACTTTGAGGAGCATTATATGTCTAAATAGCTAAGACCGCTCAAGTAGATAACGAATTGGTTTCATTGAACATCGGTTGGAATGTCTCCTAACCGATGATGAAATCATCTTGTGAATGCCATGCAGGGTATACTTTATCGTGCACAGGGGTATGGCTGCTGAACGTGGAGCCACGGCTTATAGTGTTGCAGCTGACTAAAGTGACCTTTGCAATCCCATGGTGTTTACCTTTCTCGCCGAGGGCAGGGTGGGGGTTAGTGGAGAAAATCTCAATGCAGAGTTGGGTATGTTGTTTTACCTCTGAGTGGCACTTTTTTGCACACCATGGGCTAAATGGCCAGGTCACATGGACCTCGAAGGCTCAGAGGAGGTTGGTAGAGGGAACCCACTGGAACAGCTGTTGGAAGACAGATGGTAGCCTCCCGTCAAGGCCATCCAGCGTGTTCTTTAACACGCTGGATGTGTGGAGAGTGTGGACACGTGTGTGGGAGAGCCATACTGTGCACAGAGTATGGCTCTCCCACACACGAGGCCACGGCTTAACGTCCCATCCGACGGACGGCGGCCTTTCCAAGCCCATCGGTGTCCCCTACTGACCGTGGGCAGGGCGGGGAATTTTGCGGAGATAAATCTCAACACTGACCCAGCTGGGACTCGAACTGGGAACTACAGATTACGAGCCTGGCGCGCTACCGACTGAGCCACCCCCCCCGCCCCTCTCAATGCAGAGTACAATGTGAATTCGAACTTAGGAACACCGATTTGAAATCGCTCCAGGTTGAGAATCTGGAGCGATTTCAAATGAACCAACCCTCGCTTCAAAGCAAGAAATAATTTCCCAAAGACAAGAATTAATACTTGGCTTTTATTGATTGTTAGGTTTTCTATAATGGTGCAAAAATAAGATGAAAGTGAAACAATGATTAACACATGAAGCAGTTTAAAGGGGAAATTCTAGATAATTACGCATAATAATGGTTCTTTACAATCATTATTAATTTTATGCCGTCTCTTTTTTAGTCATTAAATTTCAATAGCCCAAGGTCATTTCCTTGAAGCAAATGAAAGTGCGTTGACTTTACTTTCTTAAGTTTCACTGAAATTGTGTTAAAAGAAAACACGTTTCTTGATCATTAAGTAACATTTGCGGTTTTTTTTAAATAAAATATTATGAGCCCCTTCTAGGCAATAAATCCGACTCATCAAAGCATTATGATCTCTACCTAGAAGTTTATCTGTTATTTATTGTATTTTGTACCAATTGTGTTGCATTTATGAACGAAACTCTGGCCATTGTAAATTGCATTTCAGCTTGAACATAATATTGTGGATCAATGTTTACAGACAAGTTGTTTCTAATTTACGCGTGGGAAGAGAGTGCTTATGACGAATATAACCAAACTCAAAACAAAGGGACGGGGGTGGCTCAGTCGGTAGCGCGCCAGGCTCGTAATCTGTAGTTCCCAGGTTCGAGTCCCAACTGGGTCAGCGTTGAGATTTATCTCCGCAAAATTCCCCGCCCTGCCCACGGTCAGTAGGGGACACCGATGGGCTTGGAAAGGCCACCGTCCGTCGAATGGGACGTTAAGGCGTGGCCCCGTGTGCAGTAGAGAGCCATACCCTGTGCACGTTGAAGAACACGCTGGATGGCCTTGACGGGGGGATACCATCTGTCTCCCAACAGCTGTTCCAGTGGGTCCCCTCCCCCAACCTTCTCTTAGCCTTCGGGGTCCGTGTGACCTGGCCATTTAGCCCATGGTGTGCAGAAAAGTGCCGCTCAGAGGTAAAACAACCCAACCCAAATCTAGGTAGAAGTTAATCTGTTATTTATTGTATTTTGTACCAATTGTGTTGCATTTGTGAACGAAACTCTGGCCATTGTAAATTGCATTTCAACTTGAACATAATATTGTGGATCAATGTTTACAGACAAATTGTTTCTAATTTACGTGTGGAAAGAGAGTGCTTATGACGAATATAACCAAACTCAAAACAAAGAATTAGTTTTTCTTCTTGAAAAAAGGATGGTAGATTGATGGTCTATCCAATTACGGATCTTGAGCAAAGTTTTGCAATGCTAATAACCAGAATGGAAATGAAAAAACGTAGTCGCATTTTAGTTGCATTTCTGAAGAACTCTTTCAAAGACCACTAAAATGGAGAGAAAAATATGTAATAGGAGAGGTTGTTGGGTTGTTTTACCTCTGAGCGGCACTTTTTTGCACACCATGGGCTAAATGGCCAGGTCACATGGACCCCGAAGGCTCAGAGAAGGTTGGGGGAGGGGACCCACTGGAACAGCTGTTGGGAGACAGATGGTAGGCTCCCGTCAAGGCCATCCAGCGTGTTCTTTAACGTGCACAGGGTATGGCTCTCCCGCACACGGGGGCACGGCTTAACGTCCCATCCGACGGGCGGCCTTTCCAAGCCCATCGGTGTCCCCTACTGACCGTGGGCAGGGCGGGGAATTTTGCGGAGATAAATCTCAACGCTGACCCAGCTGGGACTCGAACCTGGGAACTGCAGATTACGAGCCTGGCGCGCTACCGACTGAGCAACCCCCGTCCCATAATAATAGGAGAGGGATAAAGCTAATTGAGAGAGAAAAGATCTTTTTTTTTAGATATTAATTAATCAAAAGTATGATGTGAACAGAAAAATCTTGTTTCCGCCACATTCCCTGAAAAAATCCTTTCTTTTTTTTATTCCCAAACGAAATCCCATTTTTTTTTCACTCTTCTCTCCGTGCTATCAACATGTTCAGAAAACATTCTTTTATTTTGGCACACACCAGTGGCTTACGCAAGATTTTCTTATGGAGTCGGTATGATAGGATTTCTTATGGGGATACAACTAAAATTTAGAGAGTGTGTCAGGAATTTAAAATCGATATCAATTCAAACAGAAAATATATCAGGCAGTAAAATTTGATTAATATAAGTAATCGGAACAATTAATATTTTAAATTTTGAAGAATGTTACTTTTTAATTCGTTATTCGATTTACTAAGAAATATGTAACTGTTAGATCCACTGGACTCCTGCGTACGCCACTAAACACGTCACTAGAAAAAAATTAATTTTTATATTTTGATCCCTCCTCAAATTTTAACAAAATTTAATTCTTTCACTTGGCAATGTTACAGTCGCTCAAAAAAGTATCCGAACACCATGGTTGATTACAGAATTCAGAAAAAATATCTGCCAAAGATTTCTTTTTAGAAATTAGTGATCTGGCAACCTTCGTGTCACGTGATTACAGAATTCAGGAAAAATATTTGGAGCGTGTACAGCAACTGTACACGCTCCAGTTTGCTGTGAACGGTAACTGCACACGCTCAATATTTCCGTGAGTGAGCCCACACGATCTAGTATCAAAATAATATTACCACCTACAGTCGCTCAAAAAAGTATCCGAACACCATGGTTGATTACAGAATTCAGATAAAATATCTGGCAACGATTTTTTTTTTAAAATCAGTGATCTGGCAACTTCGTGTCACGTGACACGAAGTTGCCAGATCACTAATTTCTAAAAAAAAATCGTTGCCAGGTATTTTTTCTGAATTCTGTAATCAACCATAGTGTTCGGATACTTTTTTGAGCGACTGTACGTTTCACATCATGGGTAATATCCATTTTACAGTTTAGCTTAGACCAATCCATATCCATTAATCCGTTTAGATTTAGCCAATCCATATCAATTCTTCCGTTTACCTTTGCTCTCATCTTAGACTCTGCACATTGTTTTAAAATTACTAATTAAAAAAACAAAAGTTAGGCCTCTTTGGGGCTTTCCATTTTACTATAGTGATGTACATCTTCACAAGTGCACCGGTCAATTTGGAGCTATCCCCACCCTCTGGATTCCAGTTAGTTTCCGCCCCACTTAACTCCCTGCACGTGTCCATCCTTTAATTTATCTTGAGACCATCGCACCTGATGAACAAAACCATACACATAAAAAATCCCCGAAATTCACTTCATCTCCCTGGCCAAAGAGGTTCGAGTCCCAGCTGTGTAGCGTTGAGATTTATCTCCCAAAATTCCCCGCCCTGCCCACGGTCACTAGGGGACACCTATGGGCTTGGAAAAACCTCCGTCCGTCGGATGGGACGTTAATCCGTTTACCCCGTGTGCGGGAGAGCCATACTCTGTGCACGTTAAAGAACACGCTGGATGGCCTTGACGGGAGGCTACCATCTGTCTCCCAACAGCTGTTCCAGTGGGTCCCCTCCCCCAACTTTCTCTGAGCCTTCGGGGTCTGTGACCTGGCCATTTAGCCCATGGTGTGCAAAAAAGTGCCACTCAGAGGTAAAACAATCCAACGTTAAAGAACACGATGGATGACCTTGACAGGAGGCTACCATCTGTCTCCATCTGTTCCAGTGGGTCCCCCCCCCCAATTTTCTCTCAGCCTTCGGGCTCCTTGTAACTTGACCATTTAGCCCATTGTGTGCAAAAAAGTGCCGCTCAGAGTAAAATATCCCAAACCTGGCCAAAGAGAGAGAGAGAAAAATAGCCATGATCGTAAGAAGAAACAATTCATCCAATTTCTCACTCTTGGCACGTCTTCAAATCCTCGTGTAAAACCTTTAAAAACTGAATGACTATTCAGGAGCATATTTCTTCGGGTCCTTGACTTATTCTCTTGTTTGAAGAACATTCATTTCTTCCCCACGAGAAAATCGGTTACAATGACTGTGATTATCGCGATTAGTAGCGACCATCTGACACGCCACAGTGGCGGAGGTCGCAGTGGACCGAGACTGACAACGAAACAAGAATTGGGGGAGGAGGAGGGGGGGAATACAGATGGAAGAACTGTGTTAGCTGTTGTTATATGAACAGGTGGGAGGAGTTTATTTTTATAGGTAAGATGAATCGGGAAGGAAACGCAACGTCTCGTCGCTATGGAAACGGACATCGTGGCAAGGTATTACAGTTGAAGTTTGATATTGATAAAATCGTTTATCTGAAGAAGGGAATCTTCTATTTTCGGAACTTTGCTGGGTTGGGTTGTTTTTTATCTGATCGGCATGATTTTATTTTTGCACACAATGGCGTAAATGGCAGGTTGAGTTGGTTTGTTTTACCTCTGAATGGCACTTTTTGCACACAATGGTCTAAATGGCCAGGTCTCAAGGACGTCGAGGGCTCAGAGAAGGTTAAGGGAGGGGACCCACTATAACAACTGTTAGGAGACATATTGTATCCTCCCGTGACAGGTATCCAGAGTGTTCTTCAACGACCACAGGGTATGACTCTCCCGCATAAGAGGCAACAACGACCACAGGGTATGGCTCTCCCGCATAAGAGGCAACAACGACCACAGGGTATGTCTCTCCCGCATAAGAGGCAACAACGACCACAGGGTATGTCTCTCCCGCATAAGAGGCAACAACGACCACAGGGTATGGCTCTCCCGCATAAGAGGCAACAGCATAACATCTCATCTCACTGACGGCGTCTTTTCCAAGCCCATTCGTGTCCCCTGCTGACCGAGAGCAGGACAGGTAGTTTTGCGGAGAAAAATCTCAACTCTGTCCCAGATGGGACTCACACCTGGGAACAGCGGTGTTGAGAGTATTAAGTTTCTCGTTTGAATTTAAAGAACCCTACAATATTGAAAAATTACCTTGTTATGTCAGAGGAAAACCAAATTCAAATTGCCGTAACCTCTATAATAAGTATTTTACTGGGAAATGAGGGAAGGGGAGAGAAATGAATCATTTGGTAACTAACATGTAGTTTCGTGGTTCGACTTGTAACTGTTCTAGATTTGAGATTCATCTCCATAAGGGGGCGAGGGTGGCTCAGTCGGTAGCGCGCCAGGCTCGTAATCTGTAGTTCCCAGGTTCGAGTCCCAGCTGGGTCAGCGTTGAGATTTATCTCCTCAAAATTCCCCGCCCTGTCCACGGTCAGTAGGGGACACCGATGGGCTTGGAAAGGCCGCCGTCCGTCGGATGGGACGTTAAGCCGTGGCCCCGTGTGCGGGAGAGCCATACCCTGTGCACGTTAAAGAACACGCTAGATGGCCTTGACGGGAGGCTACCATCTGTCTCCCAACAGCTGTTCTAGTGGGTCCCCTCCCCCAACCTTCTCTGAGCCCTCGGAGTCCCTATGACCTGGCCATTTAGCTCATGGTGTGCAAAAAAATGCCGCTCAGAGGTAAAACAACCCAACCCATCTCCATAAGCCCCGCCGGTGAGAAAGGAAGTACTGATGGATTTTAAAATGCCTCGTCTATCGTCTAGAGCAGTGTCTCGCAAACTGTGTGCCGCGAGAGATTCCAAGTGTGCCGCGAGAGATTTTCAAATTGACACTAGATATTCCAAAGATTTCATTTTGACTTGACTTGTGTTATCGACATGCTTTAATAAAAATCTTATCAACTGGGATCTTGTAAGTATTTATCAAGCTTTTTCGAAATTTTAGTATTAATTTTTGATTATTTCAAGCCATAGAATGGACAAATGTTTAAAACAAACACCGAGTTATGAATTACAGAACGAGAGCAAATCTTCAAGTAAAACCAGGCTGATGACTTCAACAAAGCGCAAATATAATGACGATTATATAGAGTTTGCTTTTATTCTTTTTTCAGGTGTGCCGCGGAAAAAAAATTAGATTCAGTGTGCCGCAGAGTAAAAAAGTTTGCGAGACACTGGGCTAGATAGAGCATAAGCTCGTGTAAGAGAGCCATAATATATACACGTTTAAGAACATACTGGATATCCTTGACGGGAGAGTTCTATGTGTTTCCCAACAGCTATCCAGTTGATCTCCTACACCTTATTCAGCTCTGAGCCCTTGAGATCCTTGTGGACTTGTGCAAAGAAAAAAATAAACGTACCACTAAAAGCCAAAATGAGGGAATCTCAAAGGAAAAAATAGGGGAAAATGATAAATAAAAAATAAATAAATACCCCCTCAAGCAGCTGCTTGCCACAGAGGTCTGACAGGAGCCTGTCAGTTTATATGCCACAGTAGAAGGTCTGAGAGGATGGCAGGACCTCAGCAGAAAAACGACACATACATCCATGCCTTATCCGGGACTCGAACCCAGGTCCCTTAGATTGGCAGCCAAGCGCGCTAACCACTCGGCCACGGGACGGCCTGGGAAAATGATAGAGATGATAAATTAAATATCTACATTAAATCTATCGAAACCCTGATTTTTCAACAATATTCGTTTTGCATTTCAAAAATTATAATCGAAGATGGAAAAAATATTTACAATTACGACATTCTAAAATATATTTATTTTAGAAAATGGTTTGATGCAAATTTCAGTTTAAATAAATATAAATAAAGAATATCAAATTAATATAAATTTTTTCGTTTCGATAAAATTTAAGTCAAATTCTTTTCATGAAGTTTATTCACTTTGAGCTTCACATGATCACATCATTGTAAGATTAAAAATAATAAATGCTTTTGAACATATCCCAACCCGGCTCGAGATACTTTTTCGTTATATTTCGTAACTAATAATATGGCCAGGCTTTGTGTATTGCCTGCAAAAAATTAATACATTGAATTTGCCTGTTTTCGACTTCAGTTTTTATAGATTTATTCCTATTAAGCTGAAAGAAAAGTTCAGGCTGACAAATCTTAATAACCATTCACCGGAATTGAGAAGACTTGAACTGGATCTGAAAACATGCCACAAACTCATTTATAGGATAACTCACCAAGACATTCAACATCCCTTGCTAGCAATTTCAAGTAGCAACACGAAGACGCCCTTTGTGTATTTAACATCTCATTGGCCAAAAAAAAATTGCAAACACCATTCTTTCGTCTGCAGAACAGGGAGGGTTTGGAACCAACTTCCAGTTCCGCTTTGGTGCTTTTGCAGAATTTCGGAAGAAAATTGAAAGAAGTGGACTTGCATCATTTCTTCGATGTTTTAGATTCTAATAATTTTAGTGAACTTTGTTGCTGCAAATGTCAATTATTGTGCAGTCTTTTAATTAGGCATTTCTTGTTTTTAAGTAAACAGGGAAGGAGTAAGAGTGTAGTGCACTATCTGAACCTTCTGTGTTGGGTTGGGTTGTTTTACCTCTGAGCGGCACTTTTTTGCACACCATGGGCTAAATGGCCAGATCACATGGACCCCGAAGGCTCAGAGAAGGTTGGGGGAGGGGACCCAATGGAACAGCTGTTGGGAGACAGATGGTAGCCTCCCGTCAAGGCCATCCAGCGTGTTCTTTAACGTGCACAGGGTATGGCTCTCCCGCACACGGGGCCACGGCTTAACGTCCCATCCGACGGACGGCGGTCTTTCCAAGCTCATCGGTGTCCCCTACTGACCGTGGGCAGGGCGGGGAATTTTGCGGAGATAAATCTCAACGCTGAACCTTCTGTTTATTCAAGTATACGGAAAATAAATTATTATTATTACACAAATGGCCGATGCCTGAGACAGATTGAAGTAACCTCTTTATCAACCTGTTCGATTATCTGACAGTTCTTATTAATAAAAGTGCAGCAATTGCGGTCAAATAGCAAACATTTACTTTGTAATAGAGATGCTGTTTTGAATTTAAAGTGAATGAAAATAGAAAATTCGTAGGAAACCTAAGATACAAGATTTCGTGATCTAAACGTTTCTGGCCTCAAATGCGTCAAAATGAGTACTGAATCGTAGATCGAAGATCGTTACATCATAAAATGAAGTACCAGGTACAATAGTACCCATAACCTTCTTCATCTGGAAATATGCCTAATTGGCATCAGTTTGAAAAAACAAACAAAAGTAAACCACACAATGGTGGGCCCCAAAGGGCAAAAGAACATAAAACAAAAGAGTTGTAATGATGCACAAGAGACCTAAAATGGATAACTTTCTTTAGCGAAAGCCATCATCTTAGGCCTCTTGTATCTGTTAAGGACTTCATGATCGTAGTCCAGAAGGCAGGATATAATCTCGTGCGGGTTTCTCTGCACTGACGCGTAGAAATCTCCCGAGACAAACTTAAGATATGTGTAAATATGATCAATGCCCAGATCTTTATGCAATTGTCTATTGGTTACAAACCAGGGGGCATTGTCCACACATCGCAGGATTTTATTCTGCAAGACCTGTATCTTGTGAATGTTCGTGGAATTTGTGTTCGCCCAAATTGGGGAAGCATAGGATATCATAGGTCGAATGACCATGTGATAAATTAGTAATTTATTATCAATGGATAATACTGAGTTTCTTCCTAGAAGAGTCCCCAGTTGACATCTGACAGAGTTAACTTTTGTGATGATCCCGTGTATATGGGGATCCCACTTAAGCTTCTGATGCAGAGTGACTCCCAAATATGACAGTCTCTTGCCACTTGAATTGTTCAACTAAAAAGTGTAAAGTTAGAGGATTTTTAATCCTCTTATCACTGAAGAGGATGGCGTTACTCTTCTCAGTGTTGATCTTTATTTTCCATTTTTCATACCAGGTATCCATTTTATCAAGGCAATTCTGAAATCTTCTGATTGCAAAATCGACTTCCAAGGGAGAGGAGATGAGAGCAATGTCATCAGCATATTTTGCGATAACGATTCGCTCAAATGAAGGAATATCAGAGAGATATAATGAGAAGGGAGTAGGGCCTAAGGAGAGAGCCTTGAGGAACTCCAGCGGCCACTAATCTCTTGGTAGAAATGGAAGATTTAATATGAACCTGGAATGTTCGATTTAAGAGATACGATTGAATGATACAGGTGAGTCCCGTAGGCATTTCAATCTTGGAAAGTTTGTAAATGAGGCCGTCCATCCAGATGCGGTCAAAAGCCTTGGCCACGCCTAGAAAGACAGCGGCAACTGTTTCCTTCTTGTTCAGTGCCTCAGAAATAGTTTCGACAACTCTGAGGACCTGATGTTCTGTCGATCTTTTACACCTGAAACGTAAGACAGGATGGATTGAGAGGAACTCTTTCAATCTATTGAGGATAATACGTTCAAACAGTTTTCCTAGGCAGGAAAGCAGACTGATTGGATGATAGCTGTCAGGAAATACAGTGTCCTTTCCTGGTTTGTGTATCAGTCTGACATAAGCGTTTTTCCAGGCTTCTGGAAAAACATGGTGACGGAGATGGTAATTAAAAATTTCCGCAGAGATGCGTAATGAATTTCTTCGGAAGGTGTTTCAGCATTCTGTTGAAAATATTATCGGGGCATGAAGCCTTGTTAGGTTTCAATTTCTTGATGGCTTGAGACAGCTCACGAGGAGATGTAAAGGGTAGCTCTGATCTTTCTTCCTGTCCGAAACGAAAAAGAGTTTCTTCTACCTCTTCAGAGATGTCATCATCAAAAAGATCAAAATTCTCTTGAAACTGTAATTCAAGGGCATCAGCAAATGCTTCGGATTTATCATCCTCGCTGTAACATAAACCTGACTCCCCATGAATGGGGGGAAATTTAGAACGAGGGTTCTTGAAAGATTTAACCATCTTCCAAATAGAATTGTCACTTGTAGAGAGTGAGCTGAGTTTTTTGTTCCGTATAAAGCTACGGTGATCCTTGATCTTTTGTCGAACCTCAATCTTGAGGGAGTAATAAACATTTTTATCGTTAGCATCTCTGGATCTTTGTCAATTATATTTGCTCTGTTTTTAAATTTAATAAGATCCGATAGATCCTTTGGAAATATATAAAAGTTTCTATGAGGTTTTCGTAGAGTCATTTCTGGAATCAGTCAACAAATCAGTAAATGTTAGTATGGAATCATTTATCATTCTGAGAGAAAGAGATTTGCATGATCCTGAAACTTTTTCGTTGACAATTGTTTTGTAAAGTTCCCAATTGACAACACTAAAAGTGTCTGCAGCAATAGTAACAGACAGATAAAGGGCAATGGCAATCGGAAGATGATCGGAATTCAGATCATTATGAACATTAAGTTCATAGGTGGGTAAAAAATTCCCAAACATATCCAGATCTAAAACATTCGGTCTATGCATGGAATTGAACGGGTAAAACGTAGGCTCGCTAGGAGCGTCAACAATGATGCCATTTGAGGTGGCATAATCTAAGAGTAGATTACCATTTTTATTGCAAGTTCTGGAATTCCAAGCAATATTTTTGGAATTTAAATCTCCTGCCAAAATTGTAGGAGTGTTAGTGTCAAAAATGACTTTAAAATCATTCAAGACAAGTTCAGAATTAGGCGGTTTATATACCGCAAAGACATTCAAAGTTCCAAAAGTATCATCATGAACTGCAATAGCAGTAACTTCCAAAGAACTGAAGTGCTGAGTTGGCAAGAGGTGATGTTTAATGGATCGTTTGACGACTACAGCGGTACCTCCACCGCTGTTGTGCTGTCGATCCGTCCTGTAAACTTCAAAGTTTGGAAGTATGAGACGATCAGAAGCACGAAGATGGGTTTCGCCCAAAAGGACTATGTCAGCGTGGGAGTCAGACAAAAAGTTGCTGAACTCGCATAAATCGGTAAGAATACCGTTTTCATTCAGGAAAAAATCTGGAGGTAATTCTTCTTACTGTTGTGCTCCAGGCTGCCAATTCGCTGCTGAGGACAGCGAAGAGAGTAGATAATCGAAAGCTTTTAGCCCAACGGTGAGTTTACCCATCAGGCCGTTGGCATTTTGGTATTCATTGATTAATGACTTAGCCATTAATAAAATCTTTGAAACATTAAGATTTTTAAAGATCTGGGAGATTTCCTTCAGATGGTTCAAAATGGTGGTATCAAACTGCTCACTTGTAGAAGGAGCTTGCTTTGGAGGTAAAGTATTAGGAGACACTCTTTTAGTTAAAGGTTTACCTTTTCCAGTTGACTTGGCAGCTGGTGTGTCTTTAGCAAGAACACTTGCATATGATAGTTGAGGGGTAACAGGGGTACTAATAGCCTTCTTGGACGGGGTAGTATTAGATTTATCCTTAAGTGGAGTTACCACCTCACGTGTAAGAAAATGAGAACAACCTTTATAATTGGCCGTATGGCCAAGGCCACAATTGGCACATTTTGGCGAACTCTCTTCCTTCTTACGAAGACAGTCCTTCGTCATATGATTTCCAGCGCATTTGACGCCGCGTGGCAGATTAAAACAGCCACTCTGCGCGTGGCCATATCGCTGGCATTTATGGCACTGTGCTGGTGTTTTCTTCGACCTGTAACTCTCCACATGTATTTTCAGGTGAAAGAGGTCTGTGACATTGTATATCTTTTTATTTGCAGCATCCTTAGGCAATTCTGCCAAGAATACAGGGATCGGAGATTTGTCTTTTCCACGTCTCATCTGTGAGAGTTTAATAATTGTAAAGCCCAAGTCCACCAAGGCGACTCGGACATCATCAGTGCTAATGTCGTTGGGTAAATTTTTGATTACCACTCTTAGGTTTTTTTCCTCTTTTAATTTGTATGTATGAAATTGTTGCTTTGAAGCTTCCAAAAATCTGACAAAGGACCTGTAATCATTGGAGCATTTGGTTTGTAATCTGACCGTTTCTCCAGAGGTCTTTGCAGTGAAAGCTTCCACAGCAATTTTAGTTAATTCTTTGTAAGTGTTCAGCCAGTTCTTAAGAGAACGCAAAATGATGGGAGGTATTTTCCCATTATCATTGCTATTGCCTTTAGGAGTAGCGGTAGAGTCAGAAGCCTCCATTTCAGAAACTGGAGGGTCCAAGTATTCCTCCTCTAAGACCGAAATCTGGTCTTAGAGGCATAGGCAGAGTCAGTGATGGGAGACAAGGCTCTCTTGTGTCCTCTCTTTAAGTTTTTGCCAACACCCTTCCTTTTAGGATTTTTGGCAGCATCAGAAATATCTAGAAATAAATCCATATTATGTGTTGGGGCAAGATCCAATTCCTGAACAACTTCCATAACAATTGTTTGACTAGAGCAAAGTCCAAAGCAAACATGTTCGTTAATATCTTTCTGAAGATAAAACCTTTGCAATATTGCATCATTGAATTTGACGCGATCATCAGGCTTTTGCCTGATGATCGCGTCATCATCGTCATTGCCTTGATAAAAATGGCTGTGTAATTCCTTCATGGAAAGTAAATTTGCCAAAGTGTTTAAATCGAACAGGAGTTTATTTTTCTCCGATAAAAACGTGCAAATTTGCGCGTTATAAGTCAGTTGTGAACTATCCTTTGAGACTTGAGCTTCAGAGGTCTCTGAGAGGTCCGGACTAACGTCATTAACAGAGCAGCTCTCTGTCAGGACCGAGATAAAAATTTCATGAATGTCAGATTTTGACATTGCAAATGCTTAAAAGTTTGAACAATTTTCAAACAAAAGCAGTTGAAAATAAATAAATAAGTATGAATAAGATAAAAATAAAAGAAATAGAACAAATTTACATAAAATGTATGCAAACTATTCTAAAATTTCAAATATCAAATTGACAGTTGCAACTGTAAAAGTTGACAGTTGTAACTGTAAGAACCGGCTCAGACCGGATTTGAAAAGGACAGAATTACTGTAAAATAACAGTAATCTGTCCAAAAGCAATATTAAAACTCAAAAATGAGTATAAAATATCAGAATAAATGTAAAACTACAAATCTAATGAAAGATAAAATACAAAAAAGCTACTTTTCAGTAGCGACTAGAATCGAATAAAAAGAAAAACTTCAAAAACGCTACTTTTCCAGTAGCGACTAAAATCGAATAAAATACGAAAAATTTAGAGCTAGAAAATATTCAACGGAGGATTTTTAAAGTCGAAATGCTTACTTGTATAGTATGTTTCCAAGCCAATAACGGCCAATCGATGGGGCGGGGGTGGCTCAGTCGGTAGCGCGTCAGGCTCGTAATCTGTAGTTCACAGGTTCGAGTCCCAGCTGGGACAGCGTTGAGATTTATCTCCGCAAAATTCCCCGCCCTGCCCACGGTCAGTAGGGGACACCGATGGGCTTGGAAAGGCCGCCGTCCGTCGGATGGGACGTTAAGCCGTGGCCCCGTGTGCGGGAGAGGGGTTGTTTTACAGAGGTAAAAAGCGGCACTTTTTTCCACACCATGATGCGGGAGAGCCATACCCTGTGCACGTTAAAGAACACGCTGGATGGCCTTGACGGGAGGCTACCATCTGTCTCCCAACAGCTATTCCAGTGGGTCCCTTCCCCCAACCTTCTCTGAGCCTTCGGTGACCTGGCCATTTAGCCCATTGTGTGCAAAAAATTGCCGCTCAGAGGTAAAACAACCCAAGCCAATCGATGAGTCTGCTATCAGCACGTACTCTTCCAACGTCAATAACGGCCAACTTAAAGTCGGTTATTGGCGCGTACCTTTTCTATGCTGATAGCGGCCAACTCACGTCGGCTATTGACTTGTACTTATACTTATCTAATGTAGATTAGTATGTCTAAAGCCGGAGACTTTATTAACACATCACTGTAGAAAATTAACCTGTAAAAACCCTAACTAACAAACTACAAGTTTAAGTAAAAGTTTAGGCTAAACTAGCTACCCTTCCTGCCAAAGGCTCCACTAGGATTTTCACCCAGTCTTGCCTAAGGCTAATAGGAAATTTAAGTAAATAGTTAGCTAATCATTAATACTTGAAGTAATCCAGGAGCGGTACGAAAACACGTCATGACCGTTCGAAGTCAGAGCTCTAAGTCTCAATATCATGACTACTGAAAGTGACGTAATGTGTTTAAACCAATTCCGCAGTACAAAATGAAACTGGTAGCTGAAATTGGCTGAAGAAATTTAATCGGTTCCCCAATCTAAGAGGCTGGGGTTGGCGCAGGCAGTAGCACTCCAGGCTTGCAATCTGCAGTTCCCAGTCCCTATTGCTTAAGCATTGAGATTTATTTCCGCTAAACTCAAACCCTGTCCATGATGAGAAAGGTAACATCGTTTGGCTTAGAAAGACCGCCGTCCGTTGGATGGAAAGTTAAGCCGTGGCCCGTGTGCGACAGAGTCACGCCTATGCGCGTTAGGAACAAGATGGATGGTCTTGACTGGAGGCTTCTATCTGTCTCCTAACAGTTTCCCAGAGAGTCCCTTACCTCTAGGGGGCAGGGGTAGCTCAGTCGGTAGCGCGCCAGTCTCGTAATCTGTAGTTCCCAGGTTCCAGTCCCAGCTGGGTCAACGTTGAGATTTATCTCCGCAAAACTCCCCGCCCTGTCCACGGTAAGTAGGAGACACCGGTGGCCTTGAAAAGGCCGCCGTTCGTCGGATGGGACGTTAAGACCTGTGACGGGAGAATGATAACCTGTGCACGTTAAAGAACACGCTGGATGGCCTTGACGGAAGGCTACCATCTGTCTCCCAACAGCTGTTCCAGTGGGTCCCCTCCCCCAACCTTCTCTGAACCTTCGGGGTTCATATGACCTGGCCATTTAACCCATTGTGTGCAAAAAAGTGCCGCTCAGAGGTAAAACAACCCAACCCTTTCCTCTAGCCTTCTCTGAGGCTTTGGGTTCCTTGTGACCGACATTTAATCCGTTGTGCGCAAAAAAAAGTGACGTTCAGAGTTAAAACAACCTAACCCAGTGCCCAATATTTCGGCTAAAATATTCCAGTCACTTAATCCCACTTTATTCCGTCATTTAAAACCTCAGAATTTCAGCAAACATCGTTTATATACACTCAGTGAATCACAATTCTAGTTCACTAAGCAACACGGCAGATAATGCTCTCTTCCCTGTTATGGAAAAAAAAGTATCCAGGAACATTATTGAATTACGACCTTGTGTAATAAGTAAAACTCTTCGAGCAAAGTTGTCAGCTTGACGACCGGAGGCAGTCGCTGACCGAACAACACAACGTGCAAGCTTAGGAGTCTAGTCTTTCGAGCTCCTACATTCATAGAAATATCCGATGAGTTTTTACTCATCACTGAAGGCAGAAACGTTAAATTATTACCTGGTGTTTTTTTTTTTAATTTTCATAACAGGACAGGTGAAATCACGTTCTGTGGCTTAGCAACGGGAATTACGATTCATTGCGTTATGCATATTACATAAAGTGACATGCCAAGCACTGGGAATGGACATCAGATTACCGAACAATCTAATATTATACGCTGGCGAAAAAATCAATTTCTACTGAAGCAGTTATCTGACACTGAATACCAGAAGGATTCTGCTACAGTACATCGCAAATCATCATTTTTATGGGTTGGGTTGTTTTACCTCTGAGCGGCACGTTTTTGCACACCATGGGCTAAATGGCCAGGTCACATGGACCACGAAGGCTCAGAGAAGGTTGGGGAAGGGGACCCACTGGAACAGCTGTTGGGAGACAGATGGTAGCCTCCCGTCAAGGCTATCCAATGTGTTCTTTAACGTGCACAGGGTATGTCTCTATCGCACACGGAGCCACGGCTTAACGTCCCATCCGACGGACGGCGGCCTTTCCAAGCCCATCGGTGTCCCCTACTGACCGTGGGCAAGGCGGGGAATATCATTTTTATGAGTGATGACGTTACCAGAGAGGCTCTGACATCCATGCTGGAGACATCAGTTCGGGATCGGGCTTTATCGGGCTGAGCAATAGCACAGACGTCTTCAGATTCTGATGGCGCTCAGAATAATTGCAATTTCAAATATTTTCTTGCAAGTGTGTAAAAAAAAATTAAATTAAAAATATTTTATTACAGTTTCAGCCTTTAATCAATCTTTAACAATTAACAATAACTACCGTGAAGTATTTGATTATTTGTTGCATATTCTCTATTTTTAATAAATGAATAACTGGATGGTCTTGACTGGAGGCTGCTATCTGTCTCCTAGTACATTCATCGCAAATCATCATTTTTATTTGCGATGTACAAGTCAATATTCATTTCTAGGCTCTCTGTATTTATAAAGATGTTACCCATGAACTTTCAGTTTCTGCTAGTAGTTCTATTTTTTGTTACAAATACCATTAACATGTTTATTTTGTGATAAAATGATTATTATTAACAAGAATAAATGATTAGCGACATGCATTTTTCTGTATATGTATCTTACGATGTGTCAATTTTTTTTTAATTGTGCTCCGATGAGTTAGGGTTCAACAACTGTTCAAATGTTTTGGGTTCAGTAACTTCGAGCTTGGATTCTAAAAATTAAGTCCGAACTCATCTCTAATCTGTGCCTTATCCGAGATTTGACTCCAGGCCTATTTAAAATGCATCCCCACCGATTTCTTCTTTCATCTGCGTCAGAGAGGATTAAATTTGCGACATTCTGATAGAAACTCGAAAAAACCTGGAATCTATTGTTTAAACATACATTGGACAAATGTGAACTCTTCATATCCGTACGACGAGAGATTTCTAGATACCACATTTCTTTAATAAATAAATCAACAACCAATGAGCTTTAAAGGTCCACCGTCCGTTGGATGGAATGTTTAGCAGGAGTTGGGTGGGCAGGAGAGGAATAACCTGTGCGCATTAAGAGCACGCGGGATGGCCTTCACGAAAAGCTTCCATCTCTTTGATAACAGTTGTCCGTTAGATTCGCCTCCTCCTCCTTAGCTCTGAGCCGTTGGGATCGTTATGACTCGGTCACTTAGGGCTGAGGTTGACTCAGTCGATAGCGTGTCAGGCTCGTAATCTGCACTTCCTAGGTTTCAGATCCCAACTATGGCACCGCTGAGATTATATCTCCGCTGACCCTCACCTATCCCGCTGTGAGAAAGGGAACGATGGGAAACCATCGTTCCTTCGTGTGAGACGTTAAGTCCTGGTGCCGTACGAAGAAGAAATGTACCCTGAGCTCTTTCAGTAGCACGCTGAATTGCCTTGACGAGAGGCTACCTTCTGTCTCCTAACAGCTGTCTAGTGAGTCCCCTTCCCCAACTTTCTCTAAAATTTTCGGGTCCTTATGGCCTGTTCATTTAGCCCAACCTTGGCCATTTAACCCATTCTATTCATATTAAATATATGCCGATCAGAAACAATACCAATCTGATTGAACATCGCTTTGAGTTTCTACTATTGAGAATTATTGAAGTATTGGGTTGGGTTGTTTACCTCTGAGCGGCACTTTTTTTACACACTATGGGCTAAATAGCCAGATCTCAAGGATCCCAAAGGCTCATAGTAAGTTAGGGAGAGGGGATCCATTGAAACAGCTGTTGGGAGATAGATGGTAGCCTCTCGTCAAGGCCGTCCAGCGTGTCTTTAACGTGCACGGGTATGGCTCTCTTACACGGGGACACGCCTTAATATCCTATCCGACGGACGGCGGCCTTTCCAAAAGCATCGGTTTCACCCAGACCGTGAGTAGGGCGATGAGTTTTGCGGAGAAAAATATCAACGTTGACCCAGCTGGGACTGCAGATTACGATACTAACGCGTTACCCTAAAGTATTGGGAATATCCTTTCACTCAACAAGAATATTACCATTTTCAAAACTTTTTTTCCTTTTGTTTAAAAAAAAAAGAACATAGAGAACATCAAAACCATTTGCCCTAACATAACTTGTTCCTTTCTTCAACATCCACTTTTCTCACATCGTACCTCGAGGCATCGGTTCAGCCCCATCAGGAAGAAAGTGCACGATAACAATTCCATAAACTGCAGAAGAATGCACCTAAGCTTCGTGGACCATTAGCTAACTGGTTGTAGCCCTCTGGCTAGTTTTAAAGTACGTGGTAGCGAAAAGACAGCCTGCTTGTGCCGGCTGCACACATGCCGTGTGTTTCATATGACACACAGGAAGCTGCAGTCGCCTCAGTCATCTGATTGTCCTCCTGCTCCTCCATGATGCGTGACAGATGGAGAGGATGCTGACATGGGAGCAAGTACGTCCTCATTATATGGGGCACAGGAGACGAGTGTCTGTACAACAGGAAAAATAAAATTACTGTTTTCCTCAGTGGAGACAGATGAAACAGGAATGCTTAGAGGCAACAGGGGAAGTTGTTTCCTTGTCTTCCTTTTGGAGATTATGCTTCCATACGTTGAATGTTTCCAGTCTTCTAAAAGTAGCAGTCATATAATGAATGTATCAGTGGTGATCGAATGCGACCATGTCGTGTGTTTTAGTTTATTTTTATAATCGCGATAATACGAGAATGCGAACTGACTCACTGAGAAGTTCGAGATCATCTCATTATAATATCGGCTAGTAACAGGTCCGATAAGCATAACCCTTTTCCATATTGAGCCTTCATTTCATAATTTTCCACTCTTTTGCCCTTTTCATCTTTCTTACTCCTCTTTTTTGTTTAATTTTCGTTTGCTCATTTTTATTATCACGTCTCTTCCTATTTTTTGTTTGCCACTTCTTTTCTTTGTGCTCTTTCTTTGATCATTTCTAGATCTCCTTCTCTTCATGATCTCTCTTTGATCATTTCTAGATCTCCTTCTCTTCATGATCTCTCTTTGATCATTTCTAGATCTCCTTCTCTTCATGATCTCTCTTTGATCATTTCTAGATCTCCTTCTCTTCATGATCTCTCTTTGATCATTTCTAGATCTCCTTCTCTTCATGATCTCTCTTTGATCATTTCTAGATCTCCTTCTCTTCATGATCTCTCTTTGATCATTTCTAGATCTCCTTCTCTTCATGATCTCTCTTTGATCATTTCTAGATCTCCTTCTCTTCATGAACTCTCTTTGATCATTTCTAGATCTCCTTCTCTTCATGATCTCTCTTTGATCATTTCTAGATCTCCTTCTCTTCATGATCTCTCTTTGCTCAGTTTTTGCCTCCTCCTTTTGATGCTACATTTTTTATTTTTACCTCTTCTCCTCTTCATGCTCCTTATTTCGATCATTTCTACCCTATTCCTTTTCATATTCGCCTCTTTTTCTTATGGTCTTTCTTTTGATTATTTCTCCTCCATTCTTCCTCTGGCACTCCTCTTCCCTATAATTTTACTCACATCTCTCGTTTTCTTCGTGCTTTTTCTTATGTTTTTTTTTTATCATTCGTTCCCTTCTATTACTATTTCTTTTGTTTTTATATTTCCCATTCTTTTCATTCTCTTCTCATTTTTTCTTTTATTTATTCCTTCTCTTGGTTAGCGCGCTTGGCTACTGATATAAGGGACCTGGGTTCGAGCCCCTGTTAAGGCATGGCTGTTTGTATCGTTTTTCTGCTGAGGTCCTGCCATCCTCTCAGACCTTCTACTATGGCATATAAACTGACAGGCTCCTGTTAGACCTCTGTGGCAAGCAGCTGCTTGAGGGGGTATTTATTTTTTCTTTTATTATCTTTTTTTTCCCCACTCCTGTCAATCTTTGCTGATTACCTCCTTAATTTACTTTCACCTTCCTTTGATTATTGCCAGTTGTCTTTTCTACTGATCCTTTTTTTTTAAATATATATTTTCCTTCTTCTTTTTTCCTTTCTGAACCTTCCTTTTGATTATCGCCGTGCAGTTCTATTCCTATTTAAAGCATCTTTTTTTCAATTGCTTTGCCGTTACTATTTTACCACCACGCTTCCAGTGGCTCATTGTTTATCATTTCCTTTAAATGCTCTTATTTCCTGTGCCAAACAATTAAACTTTTTTTTTATTCCACTCTTCCAACACAACAAAATATTCCAAATTATATACTATTTTATTTGTATCAAAATATCATTGCCGATGGTTTATACATTTCACGAGAATAAAACACCTACTTTTAGAAAGATTTTAGTAACAAAAGAAAATAAAACAAATATATATCTTCTCATAAGCGTCCTAAAAAGTAGAAAATAAACTTAAAAAAGATCGAAGGTGCAATCCGTTACTGGTTGGGTTGTTTTACCTCTGAGCGGCACTTTTTTGCACACCATGGGCTAAATGGCCAGGTCACATGGACCCCGAAGGCTCAGTGAAGGTTGGGGGAGGGGACCCACTGGAACAGCTGTTGGGAGACAGATGGTAGCCTCCCGTCAAGGCCATCCAGAGTGTTCTTTAACGTGCACAGGGTATGGCTCTCCCGCACACGAGGCCGACTGCTTAACGTCCCATCCGACGGACGGCGGCCTTTCCAAGCCCATCGGTGTCCCCTATTGACCGTGAGCAGGGCGGGGAATTTTGCGGAGATAAATCTCAACCCTGACCCAGCTGGGACTCGAACCTGGGAAGTACAGATTACGAGCCTGACGCGCTACCGACTGAGCCACCCCCGCCCCTGCAATCCGTTACTGAGTTCGTAATAACTTCAAAGGAAGACAGGACGCCGATTTACCTACACAACAAGATTGCCGACACCTTGAAGTGAATATGTTCTTTGGGTTGGGTTGGGTTGTTTTACCTCTGAGTGGCACTTTTTTGCACACCATGGGCTAAATGGCCAGGTCACAGACCCCGAAGGCTCAGAGAAGGCTGGGGGAGGGGACCCATTGGAACAGCTGTTGGGAGACAGATGGTAGCCTCTCGTCAAGGCCTTCCAGCGTGTTCTTTAACGTGCCCAGGGTATGGCTCTCCCGCACACAGAGCCACGGCTTAACGTCCCATCCTGAAGTGAATACGAATTCAGTGAAGGATTACACTATCGATACGTTTTAAGTTTATTTTCTGCTCTTTAAGGTGCATAAAGGAATATAGATATTTTTTTTTAATTTAAATTATTTATAATTTTATTTGTCACTAAAAACATCTACCTTCAGAACTTTCATTTGATATATGAGTCATAATCATCGACCACATTTTTTATCCCTTTTCCTAGTTTGAGGTAGCCCATAACATTGGAGACGACACGAGCTTTAATTTGTGATATGAATCGTCTAGGTCGACCCCATAAATTTCCCGCCCTTTTTTGGAGGAGGGGAGAATGGTGTGGTGCATAATTAGAAATAGTCTACGAAGGTCCTCAAATGTGCTTTCACTTGACACCTAACTCATAACTGTAGGTCCTCGCATTCAGAAAATATAATAGAAGAACGACTTTCACATTTCTCCTCTTTAGGGGGAGGGAGAGAAATCAAGGGTGAATATTTTTATTTCCCACATCATTCCCTACGTCACAAGCTTTCATTTGACATGCGACTTGTTACGTTCGTCCCTCAAGTTTCGAAGATATACGGAACAATCGTTTTCATATTTCCCCTTTCTTAGGGAAAATGGGACGAGGGAGTAGTGGGGCCCCAACCTGCCGGATTTGCTTTGAAAAGTCCCCAAGGTCACGCACACTTCCTTCAAAATGGCAGACTTGGGACAGAATTATTTGGGGCCTTCGGATGGGTGATGACGTCAGAATTCAAAATGCTGGAGGAACGCCAAAAATGTAGGACTTTGTGGTGATGACGTCAAAATAAAAAATGGCGGACGAACGGCAAAATCAGAGGACTTCGTGGTGATAGTGATGACGTCAGAATCCAAAATGGCGGCATCGCAACGCCCAAAATCGGGAACTTTTCGTAACCGGGCACGTGACCGGAAGTGGGCGTAACCGTGATGCGTGACCTTGGGGACTTCTCAAGGTCAAATCTGGCAGGTTGGGCCACCACTACTGGAGGGATTGGGAAGGAAAAGGAGAAGGAAATTTCTATAACCTGTGACACTGCACAAATCAGAGACTCATTTGACGCATTTTTCGTTACTTTCGGCCCTGGCGTTCTGAAGATATAGCGAACAATCGGTTTCATATATCCCCTTTTTAGTGGGGGAAGAAATCGTGGGGGATAAATTTTTATAGCTCCTGACACACTCCGAGTCATAAGCTTTCATTTGACGCGTAGCTTGTTTTCGGCACTCGCGTTCTTCAGATGTAGAGGAACAATCGTTTTCATTTTTCCCGTTTTTTTAGAGGGGAAGAAAGAAGGATGGGTGTGATGTTACTCTCGGTCATCTGTCTGTTGAGATCCTTTGGGATGTCCCTCTGGTTCGATCGCAATACGCGAACGGGTGAAAGAGTCTTAGGACTTCTGTAATTTGAGAAAAAATACAGGGACTCAATACTGAGCTACTCTTAATAAAATGGTTCAACTCCAGTCTTTAAGTAACAAACAATTATTTATTGAACACAGAAACATGACTGATGGACTATGACAAATGCTCAGGGTACATGGCATTACAACCCCAGCTTACTATGCCTGTTCAGCTGCCTTCCCAGCCTAATGGCGTCCCCTAATCCTCTGACAAAACTTTCGCTCAAGGAAGAGGATGTTCACAATTAATGGGGCGGGGGTGGCTCAGTCGGTAGCACGCCAGGCTCGTAATCTGTAGTTCCCAGGTTCGAGTCCCAGCTAGGTCAGCGTTGAGATTTATCTCTGCAAAACTCCCCGTCCTGCCACGGTCAGTAGGGGACACCGATGGGCTTGGAAAGACCGCCGCCCGTCGGATGGGACGTAAAGCCGTGGTTCCGTGGGCGGTAGAGCCATACCATGCGCACGTTAAAGCTGGATGGTTAATCACGCTGGATGATCTTGACGGGAGGCTACCATCTGTCTCCCAACAGCTATTCCAGTGGATCCCCTCCCCCAACCTTCTCTGAGCCTTCGGGATCCATGTGACCTGACCATTTAGCCCATGATGTGCAAAAAAGTGCCGCTCAGAGGTAAAACAACCAACCCAGCCTAATGCCATTAATTCCAGTCGACATTTACGATCCAAACTCTTGAGTCTTACGCGCTTGTTTCTCGACTGGGCTCTGTCCTTCGTTCGCCGTTGCCAACCTTCCTTCCCTTCTCCGAACTTCGGACATGTGGCAGGTCGCTGACCTCCGGCCAGGATCAACTGTCAGGAGACACTCAAGTTGGGTGGCCCTCCTCTCGCCGACCTGCTACATCGATTAACATTCCAGCAGTGCTGTACCAACATGGCCTTGCTGGAACGGAAGGCATCTCACATTGCATTATACCCTATTGGTGAAATACAAAATAATATGCAAAACAAAAACTATTTACAAAAGGCCTCTAGTCTGACAATAGGGATAATTTTTTTATAGCCTATGATACTCCCCGAGTCATAAGCTTTCATTTGGAACATAAATCATTATCCGACGCGTTTGAAAGATACGTGGACCAATTTTTTCGACAAATTCACAAACCGACAAAGGACGGGTTAAAAGCAACAGGAAGATAGGATAGATAAAAAGAGTGTATACTCGTAATTCAAAATATTACATTTTCTTCGACTTCATTCATTAGGTTAATAACTTTCACCTTTGATTTCCTTTTTTCGGTATTTGCTATTATTAGCTTCAAAGAATATCGTCTCCGCAGTTTCTAGTCTGCACTCATCTCTTCTTAGGCCTAGGATTCAATTTGCAGAAAGTAATGCATCGCATTCTGTTGCGTCGAAGGGTCATTAGTGAAGGTTCCAGGTTCGTGTTCTAGGTACGTCAGCAGAAAATTTAATTTTAGTGCTGGCTAGAGCTCATCATTAGAATAGTGACGACAGCCAATAATATTGTTAGCCATTGCAATTGAACAGACAACCATTCTATTATAGTTCATCAGTTGCTATTCTGAAAACTATTCGATATTAGAGTCTTGCTAAGAGCCAGTGATGTCGCTCACCATTAGAGCCACGTTGAGGACCTCTCCTAATCTCCACCATTTGAAAGTCGTGCTGCGAACCACTCATGTTATTGTACACCATTAAAGTGTGTAAAGGGCAAATGATGCCCACCATTAAAGCCTCGTTAAGAGTTATTGCTCGCAATCAGAGTCACGATGAGAAATCATCTTTCCACCATTACAGTCATGCTGCGATTCTCCTATTCTTTACCATTTGATCGCACTGAAAGTTCGGTCGTTCTGGGTTTCTTTTACCTGTGAGCGGCAATTTAGTGCACACAATTGGTTAAAATGTCCTAGTCAGAAGGATTCGAAGAACTCAGAGAGAGAAGGTTGGTGGAAGGAACCCACTGGAAAGCTGTTAGGAAACAAATGAATGCTTCCCATCAAGGCCATCCAGGGTGTTCTTTAATGTGTACAGGATTGGGTTGTTCTACCTCTGAGCGGAATTTTTTGCACACCATGGGCTAAATGGCCAGGTCACATGGATCCCGAAGGCTCAGAGAAGGTTTGGGGAGGGGACCCACTGGAACAGCTGTTGGGAGACAGATGGCAGCCTCCCCTCAAGGCCATCCAACGTGTTCTTTAACGTGAACAGGTATGTCTCTCCCGCACACGGGGCTACGGCTTAACGTCCCATCCGACGGACGGCGGCCTTTCCAAGCCCAGTTGTGTCCCCTACTGACCTGAGCCACCCCCGCCCCTGTGTACAGGGTATGGCTCTCCTGAACACGGCGCCATGGCTTAATTATTCGACAGAAGGAGGACTTTTTATGCCCATCGGTGTCCCCTTTCTCGCCGAGGTCAGGGTGGGAATTAGCGGAGATAAATCTCAACGTTGAAAGCAGATGGGACTCGAACCTGGGAATTGCAGATTACGAGCCTGCTGCACGCTACGACTGAGAACTCCCCCATCCCATCACGTACCATTGCGCATTCCAATGATAACCACTTAATGACGGTGACAATCATTCTTATGTCCATCAAGAGTGATTCAGGGAGTTATTCATGTCATATGCCATTCAAAGTTTTCGAATAACCCGCCATTAGAATAAGTTGGAAAGCATTCACATCGGCATGTAGGCTTTTTCCTTCGTTCGTTCGGGGGGCGGGGGTGGCTCAGTCGGTAGCGCGCCAGGCTCGTAATCTGTAGTTCCCAGGTTCGAGTCCCAGCTGGGTCAGCGTTGAGATTTATCTCCGCAAAATTCTCCGCCCTGCCCACGGTCAGTAGGGGACACCGATTGGCTTGGAAAGGCCGCCGTCCGTCGGATGGGACGTTAAGCCGTGGCCCCGTGTGCGGGAGAGCCATACCCTGTGCACGTTAAAGAACACGCTGGATGGCCTTGACGGGAGGCTACCATCTGTCTCCCAACAGCTGTTCCAGTGGGTCCCCTCCCCCAACCTTCTCTGAGCCTTCGGGGTCCATGTGACCTGGCCATTTAGCCCATGATGTGCAAAAAAGTGCCGCTCAGAGGTAAAACAACCCAACCCTTCGTTCGTTCGGAAGGCTTTTTTCTTCGTCCTGTCCCATGGCCGAGTGGTTAGCGCGCTTGGCTACTGATCTACGGGACCTGGGTTCGAGCCCCGGGTAAGGCATGGATGTTCGTGTTGTTTTCTGCTGAGGTCCTGCCATCCTCTCAGATCTTCTACTTTGGCATATAAACTGACAGGCTCCTGTCAGACCTCTGTGGCAAGCAGCTGCTTGAGGGGGTATTCATCATTCAATTTCTTAAACGGTTAAAAAATTAGAAAACTTAAAATATTATTATTATTTGAATATATTTAACTGCTTTTAAGTCCTGGGATGGGGGTTGCTTAGTCGGTAGCGCGCCAAGCTCGTAATCTGTAGTTCCCAGGTTCGAGTCCCAGCTGGGTCAGCGTTGAGATTTATCTCCGCAGAACTCCCCGCCCTACGCACGATCAGTATGGGACACCGATGGGCTTGAAAAGGCCGCCGTCCATCGGATGGGACGTTAAGCATGGCCCCGTGTGCGGGAGAGCCCTGTGCACTAGGGTGGGCCGAAAAAATTCAAATTTTTTTTTCAAGTCGTAATACCGTGGAAACGTTCCGAATTGGGAAGACTAAAAAGGGGTTAAAAAAGAAATAAAATCGGTTTATATCTTCCCGTCGCGCATGTGCTCTAAAGTTTGCCGAAATTTGAAAAAATTCACATTTTTACGATAATTTTTAACATTTTTAAATTAGACTCTTCCCGAATGTAATAGCTCAAATTCTTATGTATTAGAACCACAGAAAATAACGTTTAAATATTATTTAAATCCATCAACATCTTCCGGTCGCGCATTGCCTTCAAAGTTAACGAAATTTTGAAAAAAATTTACAAATAAAGGTAGATCACAGTTCAAGAAAAAAAAAAACACTAACAACTTACATGTTCTTTATATTTGTTCTTTTAAATGTTTAAAAACAAATTATTTTAGACCATTAGTAATATTTATAAACAGATATTTTTATTGAAAAAACTAAGTTTTTGTATGAAGAGTCGTAAGTCCAAGAAACTCATGTTGAACAATTGAACATCTCCGTTTTCACTCATTCTTAGCTGAAGGTACTTTGAAATCTGATTTATGGGCGAAGTTAGGCATGGTTGACCTTTACAGCAGAGTCGTTCTGATAAAACCATCCCTAGACTCAGCTCCGCAAACTTTTCCTGAGGCTTCTGTCACGAGTTTCACACATCGTTCAACTGCCTGTGTGTGAACTGGGAATGTCTTGAATGTTATATCCCAATTAGAGACTGAGTCACTTTGAATATGAGATTTAATCTCATCGTCACTGATATCTTTTAATAATGGGGGAGAAGATAATCACAGTCCATCCAGTTAATTATTTCCGAGTAGTCTTGAGCCTTGAAATTGAGTTTTAGCGGCATGAATGTTCTGATAGTTGTTCTCTTTTTATCTAACTGTCTCGTCTTTAGAATTCGTCGAAGTCCGACACATTCTCGAATTCAAATCCGAGTCTTCATACAAAAGTAGATAACATCTACTCGATATTTCCATGGCAATAAAGTCGGGAAACTGTAAAGAGAATTTGGCTGTACGAGATCCTGGTCCCTTGTCACACTCGAGGTGGTTGACAACAGCAAATCGAACTCTCAGATTGTACTTAAGTGAAGAAAGTCCCACACCTGAACTTCAAGAAATAGTTTTATTTATTTTGAAGTCATACATGCCAATGTGGTTTAGTTTTAAAACAAGCAAATACTTTACAGAGGGACCAAAACTTGTGTACCAATCAATACAATCTTCAAGGTACCTGCCTGAAGATTTACGTAATATTGTCGACCCTGTGATCGAACGAAATGGCTTTTTCGTTCATCCAGAACATTTAATGTTAGCCATGACACAAGATAATACAAAACACATAAGAGAGCTCGGACTTCGACAAATTCTAAAGGCGAGACAGTTGGATCAAAAGAGAACAACTATCAGAACATTCATGCCGCCAAAACTCAATTTCAAGGCTCAAGACTACTCGGAAATAATTAACTGGATGGACTGTGATTTATCTTCTCCCCTATTATTAACAGATATCAGTGACGATGAGATTAAATCACATATTAAAAGTGACTCAGTCTCTAATTGGGATATAACATTCAAGACATTCCCAGTTCACACACAGGCAGTTGAACGATGTGTGAAACTCGTGACAGAAGCCTCAGGAAAAGTTTGCGGAGCTGAGTCTAGGGATGATTTTATCAGAACGACTCTGCTGTCAAGGTCAACCATGCCTAACTTCGCCCATAAATCAGATTTCAAAGTACCTTCAGCTAAGAATGAGTGAAAACGGAGATGTTCAATTGTTTAACATGAGTTTCTTGGACTTACGACTCTTCATACAAAAACTTAGTTTTTTCAATAAAAATATCTGTTTATAAATATTACTAATGGTCTAAAATAATTTGTTTTTAAACATTTAAAAGAACAAATGTAAAGAACATGTAAGTTGTTAGTGTTTTTTTCTCTTGAACTGTGATCTACCTTTATTTGTAAATTTTTTTCAAAATTTCGTTAACTTTAAAGGTTTTCTAGGGGGAAGGCAGAAAGGGGGTGGAAATTTTTTAACCGCTAACATTCCTCGCGTCACAAGCTTTCATTTGAAACGTAACTCATTGCTTTCTGCCCTCGCGTTCCGAAGACATAGCGGAACAATCATTTCCATATTTCCCATTTTCAGGGGGGAATAAAACATGGTGGGAGCAAATTAGTATAGTCTATGATAGGGGTTCTCCACGTGTGGTACACATAACCCTTGGGGGTACGCGGTAAAATATTTTGGGGTACGGCTTGAGAGCTCAGAAGTCGCTGGATCTGTTGTTGTTGTTGTTTTACCTCTGAGCGGCACTTTTTGCACACCATGGGCTAAATGGCCAGGTCACAATGGACCCCGAAGGCTCAGAGAATGTTGGGGGAGGGGACCCACTGGAACAGCTGTTGGGAGACAGATGGTAGCCTCCCGTCAAGGCCATCCAGCGTGTTTTTTAACGTGCACAGGGCTCTCCCGCACACGGGGCCACGCTTAACGTCCCATCCGATGGACGGCGGCCTTTCCAAGCTCATCGGTGTCCCCTACTGAATAGCTAGATCCTGTAACAAAGTAAAAATAACCATTGTTATACTATAACTATAGTTTTAAATATCTATACAAGGGGAACGCAATTACATACACATTTCCAGATTTTACATTTTTTCGTTTCTTTCTAGTGGTACGTGAAGCGTAAAAGGTTGAGAACCAATTGCCCTATGACATTCCCCGATTCATGAACTTTCATTTAATTCAAAAATCATTAAATTTGTCCGTCGTGTTCGAAAGATATGGTGGAACAACTTGTTTTGACAAATCCCCAAACCGACAAATGAGGGGCGAAAAACGATAGGAAGTAATAAAAAAAAATATGTACTCCACACCCTTGCACCTTCTTTGAATTCTCTTAATAGCTCCCCACTAGTAATAAATCTTGTAGCATAATTTTCACCTTGAATTCACCTCTTAAAAGTTGTTATGCTTGGGATGCAATTCTCCTACTGGGTAATTCGTTTTTCCTGTTTTATATGTATTGCATACCCATGAATGCATGCATGGGTTCCTCTAAGTGATGTCACTTACCCACTTTACTTACTCACTTCAAAGTTTAATGCGCCACGTAAAGAACAGAATGTCGATTTTGAGAAGGAAATAATATTTCATCCTCAAAACTCCCATGCCTCGGTCTTAAAGCATTAAAAGCTCTATCCGAACACAAAAAGAATAATGATCATTCATCAGCATTAAGGAAGTAGTAAGTATCATCTGGCATGCGTGGTATTTCCTCTCTGCTCTTACCTCTTTCTCTGCAACATCGCAAAGGCCATCGATCAGATATCTTCGGGTTATCTGAGGAAAGTGTAACCCTCCTGATACTTGATGCGTAGCAGGAGTTACGATCAGAGGTTGTACTTGGTGCTCAACGACTTCGCTGTCTTTGTCAGGGCATCACGAATACAATGGAAATCAGAATTGTTTCAACGCCTCTTTTAGAGATGAGTTTCGCAGTGGGCCACGGTGGCAGCTGTGAACTCGCCGAAGGTGCTCACACTTTACTCTTTGATCCCTTCTCTAGATCATGTGGTCGAGTCAACAACCAGGTGCAATTGTTCGTCACCTGTTCAGTGGCATTGTTATTGGTTCCAGTCGAGTAGTAGGCGGAACACGTTCCCACACTGAGTCAATTTGGCTGTAACCATTGGCCTCAACTTGTTGGTGATGAAAGGAAATACCAAGATCACGTCCTTCGCTTGTTTCAGAGATGAGGAACTGTTGTTCTCTTGCTTGGGAGGAACAATAGCTGCGGAGGAATCCAGCTCCGGTCATCAGGGTAGAGGTTGAAGCTCATTGGGTGAAAACAACTTGTGTGATGATGACGGGGACCTTTTCCCAGTTGAATTGGATTGTTTTATTTCTGAACGACACTTTTATGCACACAATGGGCTAAACGGTCAGACCACAAGGACCCTAAAGGCTCAGAGAAAACTTGGGGAAGGGAACCCACTGAATAGATGTTAGGATGGCTCCTGTGAAGATCATTCAGCTTGTACTGGAGCATTAATGAGCTTCCTATGGCTTTCCGCCGTACGGAGCCACGGCTTAAGATTTTATCCAACGGACGGCGTCCTTTCGAAGCCCATCGGTGTCCCTTTTCTGACAGAGGGAAGGGAGGGGGTTGCAACGAAAATAAATTTTAAAGATGGCACAGGTAGGATTGAAAACTGAGAACTGCAGATTTACGATCCTGGTAGGGTACTGACTGACATAACCTTCGCCTCTCTCTTTCAGATCTTTTAGCTGAATGCGAAACTCCGATACAAGTGAATGTCAATATAAATGGAAATTCCTACATCCTGGCTCATTGTGGGGCGGGATGACCCACCTGGTAGCACGCCAGGCTCGTAATCTGCAGTTTCCAGGTTCGAGTCCCAGCTGGGCGTTGAGATTTATCTCCGTAAAATTCCACGCCCTGTCCTCGGGCAGTAGGGGACACCGATGGGCTTGAAAAGGCCTCCGTCTATCGTTAAAAAAGACCGCCTTATGCACGCTAAAGAACATGCTGGATGGTCTTGACGGGTTGTTGGATTGTTTTACCTCTGAGCGGCACTTTTTTGCACACCGTGGGCTAAATGGCCAGGTTGGGTTGGGTTGTTTTACCTCTGAGCGGCACTTTTTTGCACACCATGGGCTAAATGGCCAGATCACTTAGACCCAGAAGGCTCGGGAGACAGATAGTAGCCTCCCACCAAGGCCATCCAGCGTGTTCTTTAACGTGCACAGGGTATGGCTCTCCCACACACGGGGCCACGGCTTAACGTCCCATCCGACGGACGGCGGCCTTTCCAAGCCCATCGGTGTCCCCTACTGACCGTGGGCAAGGCGGGGAATTTTGCGGAGATAAATCTCAACGCTGACCCAGCTGGGACTCGAACCTGGGAACTACAGATTACGAGCCTGGCGCGCTACCGACTGAGCCACCCCCGCCCCGTCTTGACGGGAGATTGCGTCTCCTAATAGCTGCCAGTGTGTGTCCCTCTCCAATTTTCTCTGAGCGCTCGGGGTCCTTGTGACTTTGAGGTGTGTCGAACTTTTAAATCAAACAGCCGGACAAATCAGGCAGTCGGCCGGATAGGCCGGATAGGCCGAATAGGCCGAACTTTCATTTTCCAATAGATGAAAGTGATGTACAGTCGCTCAAACAAATATCCGAACACTACGGTTGATTACAAAATTCAGAAAAAAATATCTGGCAACGATTTTTTTAAAAATTAGTGATCTGGCAACCTTCGTGTCACGCGATTACAGAATTGAGGAAAAATATCTGGAGCGTGTACAGCAACTGTACACGCTCCAGTTACCGTTCACAGCAAACTGGAGCGTGTGCAGTAACTGCACACGCTCCAGTTTGCTGTGAACTGTAACTGCACACGCTCAATATTTCCGTGAGTGAGCCCACACGATCTAGTATCAAAATAATATAACCACCTATGTACCCAATAGAATACACTACAAGATACACAAATATTTGACGTGACATTGTTGAAACTGAAGGTCGTTTGATCCCATTTTCAATAAGCTTTTTTACTCTCTAAGAATAATGATATTATGTCTGAACTCACTTTTGCTCTTTATACATCCTAAAAGTTATTTTGTATGCGTTATTTAAGCACCCCATTTATCGTAATAAAGAATTATATAATAATAGGTGGAATAAAAGATTTTTCCTCGAATCATAATGAATAAACACGATGCGTAGAAGAATGTTTAGAATTGTCATTATTCATAAAATTTTTAAGTTCCAGCAGATCCTTGGAAGAGTTTTATTTTTAGTTTTAAGTAATTTACGAATTTCTTTTATTTATTTGTTTTTGGCTAAAGTTGTTTGTTCATTGAATTTATTGCGTATATCTTACGATGCAAATTAAAATGTGTAAATTTTTTGAAAGAATACAGAGCAGGAGATTGGAATAATTTATAAAAAAAAATATGCTAATATCGCTTCAATTGTATTCTTTATCCATTTATAGTTCGCTTCGGTATCAAAATTTCTCCCTGTTTTAAAAATTACATACTATTTTTAAACGAAGGAGAAGTTTTAATGCAGAAGCAAAAGGGGCAGGGTGGCTCAGTAGGTAGCGCGCCAGGCTCGTAATCTATAGTTCCCAGGTTCGAGTCCCAGCTGGGTCAGCGTTAAGATTTGTCTCCGCAAAATTCCCTGCCCTGCCCACGGTCAGTGGGGGACACCGATGGGCTTGGAATAAGCCGCCGTCCGTCGGATGGGACGTTAAGCCTTGACCCCGTGTACGGGAGAGCCATACCCTGTGCACGTTAAAGAACACACTGGATGGCCTTGACGGGAGGCTACCATCTGTCTCCTAACAGCTGTTCCAGTGGGTCCCCTCCCCCAACCTTCTCTGACCTACGGGGACCATGTGACCTGGCCATTTAGCCCATGGTGTGCAAAAAAGTGCCGCTCAGAGGTAAAACAACCCAACGCAGAAGCGAAATATAAGTGGATGAAGAATAAACTGAAATGATATTAGTAAATTTTTAAAAATTGAAAAGTCCGCTTACTTTATTTACGAAACAAAATCCTTACCGGTAACAAGAACACTAAATAATACAAATAATAATAATAATGCAAAAAATACGTTTGCTATTATCTGCGCCTACCTAAACGTGAGTTTAACCCGTTGTCTTCACGACACAACAAGAAAATTAAAAAAATTCAAGCCCCATTTGTGAACGAAGTGAGATGGATTGAAGTTAGGTTTCGATTAACCCAGTATTCGTTTCTGTCGCATCATGATATCCGGTACAATTATTTTACACTGTAAACAACAATTCTAACAAGCCGCGGACAAAAAAAAAACTGTATATTTATAAGGCAACTACATGTTACCTACATATTCTATCACATTAAAAAGCAGAATTGAAAAATTTCCCTATCTGGAAACAATTAAAACACAAACTACCAATTTACAATTTTTGAGGCTTCATGAAGCAATCGACTCTTTCATACTGGCAATGTAGCGTTTCAATTGGAAATGATCGAACATCTTTAAAAGTACTCCTTTTATTGAGAATATGTTTTACGTATTCCGGGGCGTTATACCGGATTTACACGTCGAGTTTTCTAAAATGTATGTTATATTACTTAAGTACGTTAAAAATCTTTGATTTATCTCTAACGATTATTGTTTTATTCAGATTTGGGTTGGGTTGTTTTACCTCTGAGCGGCACTTTTTTGCACACAATGGGCTAAATGGCCAGGTCACATGGACCCCGAAGGCTCAGAGAAGGTTGGGGCAGGGGACCCACTGGAACAGCTGTTGGGAGACAGATGGTAGCCTCCCGTCAAGGCCATCCAGCGTGTTCTTTAACGTGCACAGGGTAAGGCTCTCCCGTACACGGGGCCACAGCTTAACGTCCCATCCGACGGACGGCGGCCTTTCCAAGCCCATCGGTGTCCCCTACTGACCGTGGGGAGGGCGGGGAATTTTGCGGAGATAAATCTCAATGCTGACCCAGCTGGGACTCCAACCTGGGAACTACAGATTACGAGCCTGGCGCGCTACCGACTGAGCCACCCCCGCCTCGCCAGATTTGGGTATTTACTTTTGTCGAGCAGTTGTAATCGATTGAAAACCTCAATTAATCTGGAATTTTCGTTTATCGGGAGATTTTCAGTATCAAAATGCCTTGAAGCAATGAAATAGAAGAGATTTACTATCGATTTAGTTACCAATAAATCTTTTAATTTTACACATAAGACAACAATCTTTATTACATTATGAAACAAAATCAATAAGAAATCATGATAGGAAAGTATTTGATATTTTTCCTATATTAAAATGCTAATGAGTTATTTTAATGTTCTATTTTTAAGCAAAGTTTGGTGCAGACCTTTCGTTTTTTATTTGTGATCAAAAGTTTTCAGCTCCATTCTGACCATAAATAGATTGTTTTTCTTCCCATAAGCTTTGCTTTTTTTGTTTCTTTTCTACCTGTAATCTATAAATTTCTGGAATGTCGAATCACTTGCAAAATAACCTTTTTCACGTAATTCATTTAATAATTAAAAATTTACACGCTAATATTAATTCTAATGGACACATATGCTGCATTTATTATTTATCATATACTGCTCACATAAATTAGGGGATATTTCAAAATGAATATGAAGCGATGAAATATCCCCTAATTTTTATGATGGCCGAGTGGTTAGCGCGCTTGGCTACTGATAAGGGACCTGGGTTCGAGTCCCGGGTAAGGCATGAATGTATGTGTCGTTTTTCTGCTGAGGTCCTGCCAACCTTACAGATCTTCTACTATGGCATATAAACTGACAGACTCCTGTCAGACCTCTGTGGCAAGCAGCTGCTTGAGGAGATATTTATTTTATTTTATACTGCTCACAAAAATTAGGGGATATTTCAAAATGAATATGAAGCGATGAAATATCCCCTATTTTTTGTGAGCAGTGTACATAAAATATGATTGCATCTTAGGAGTGTACAAATAACTTCATTACAAAGTTGCTGAAGTGTTATTTTCTCTTGCCGAGTGGTTAGCGCACTTGACTACCGATCTAAGGGGCCTGGGTTTGAGCCTCGGACAGGGCATGGACGTTTGTGTTGTTTCTCTGCTGAGGTCCTGCCATCCTCACAGACCTTCTACTATGGCGTATAACTGACAGGCTCTTGTCAGACCTCTGTGGAAAGATGCTGCTTGAGGGGGTATTTATTTTTTATTATGTTTTAATCAATGGCAAAGCAAGGTATTCGATTCTCTGGTGCAAGACTATTTCACCCGCTTTCCTTAAGAAAACTTTTTGGGAAAAATTAAGAGAATATGTTTTAATGAAATAGAAATACATTCATTTTATCGTTTTATTAATTTATTTGTACAATGTACACGTAAAAATCACATCCCGTTCGATTGAAACGCTTTTAAAAAAGGCGTGTCGAGCACGAGCCCTGGTTATTATGAACCATTGGAAAGATGATAAATTAATATTTACTCAGTAAATGAAATGATGATAATTTTGTTTCATTTCATCCTATCTAAATATAATCAAACTATTGCATTTAATTACATAGGTCCAACATTTTAGGGAAGAGGGAAGGGGACGCATAATTTTATTTACGATATTATTGGGGTTTTTAAAATCCCACTCCTGCAATGTGAAAAGTAAATTTTTATACAAATATTTAACATTATAAACCAAATACGAATATCCGTTTAAGATCGGATCTAGGAAGGGAGAAGTGGACTCCTCCACTTCCCTTTCAGAATGCTAGTAAGGGTAACTGAGGCGAAAAACTATTAAACTTATTTCATGCATTTTTCAAGAAATGTTTGAAAGACCTATAGAATAGAGAGGAAAATGTTACACTGCATTGGAAATCCAGCCTCTTGCCTCCCCCCTCCCTTTTACATTTCTCCAGCTCTATTGTGTTCCGTGTCCTCCCCCCTCCCTTTAACATTTCTCCAGATCTATTGTGTTCCGTGTCCTACCCTCTCCCCTTTTACATTTCTCCAGCTCTATTGTGTTCCGTGTCCTCCCCCCTCCCTTTTACATTTCTCCAGCTCTATTGTGTTCCGTGTCCTCCCCCCTCCCTTTAACATTTCTCCAGATCTATTGTGTTCCGTGTCCTCCCCCCTCCCCTTTTACATTTCTCCAGCTCTATTGTGTTCCATGTCCTCCCCCCTCCCCTTTTACATTTCTCCAGCTCTATTGTGTTCCGTGTCCTCCCCCTCCCCTTTTACATTTCTCCAGCTCTATTGTGTTCCGTGTCCTCTCCCACTCCCTTTTACATTTCTCCAGCTCTATTGTGTTCCGTGTCCTCCCCCCTCCCCTTTTACATTTCTCCAGCTCTATTGTGTTCCGTGTCCTCCCCTGTCCCCTTTTACATTTCTCCAGCTCTATTGTGTTCCTTGTCCTCTCCCACTCCCTTTTACATTTCTCCAGCTCTATTGTGTTCCGTGTCCTCCCCCCTCCCTTTTACATTTCTCCAGCTCTATTGTGTTCCGTGTCCTCCCCCCTCCCTTTAACATTTCTCCAGATCTATTGTGTTCCGTGTCCTACCCTCTCCCCTTTTACATTTCTCCAGCTCTATTGTGTTCCGTGTCCTCCCCCCTCCCTTTTACATTTCTCCAGCTCTATTGTGTTCCGTGTCCTCCCCCCTCCCCTTTTACATTTCTCCAGCTCTATTGTGTTCCATGTCCTCCCCCCTCCCCTTTTACATTTCTCCAGCTCTATTGTGTTCCGTGTCCTCCCCCTCCCCTTTTACATTTCTCCAGCTCTATTGTGTTCCGTGTCCTCCCCCCTCCCTTTTACATTTCTCCAGCTCTATTGTGTTCCGTGTCCTCCCCCCTCCCCTTTTACATTTCTCCAGCTCTATTGTGTTCCGTGTCCTCCCCCCTCCCCTTTTACATTTCTCCAGCTCTATTGTGTTCCGTGTCCTCTCCCCCCCCCCCTCCCTTTTACATTTCTCCAGCTCTATTGTGTTCCGTGTCCTCCCCCCTCCCCTTTTACATTTTTCCAGCTCTATTTTGTTCCGAGCCGTCCAATGGCCGAGTGGTTAGCACGCTTGGCTACTGATGTAAGGGACCTGGGTTCGAGCCCCGGATAAGGCATGGCTGTTTGTGTTGTTTTTCTGCTAAGGTCCTGCCATCCTCTCAGACCTTCTACTGTGGCATATAAACTGAAAGGCTCCTGTCAGACCTCTGTGGCAAGCAGCTGCTTGAGGGGGTATTTATTTTTTTATTATTGTGTTCCGTGTCCTTCCCTGTCCCTTTTTACATTTCTCCAGCTCTATTGTGTTCCGTGTCCTCCCCCCTCCCCTTTTACATTTCTCCAGCGCTATTGTGTTCCGTGTTCTCCCCCCTCCCCTTTTACATTTCTCCAGCTCTATTGTGTTCCGTGTCCTCCCCCCTCCCTTTTACATTTCTCCAGCTCTATTGTGTTCCGTGTCCTCCCCCCCTCCCTTTAACATTTCTCCAGATCTATTGTGTTCCGTGTCCTACCCTCTCCCCTTTTACATTTCTCCAGCTCTATTGTGTTCCGTGTCCTCCCCCCTCCCTTTTACATTTCTCCAGCTCTATTGTGTTTCGTGTCCTCTTCCCCTCCCTTTAACATTTCTCCAGATCTATTGTGTTCCATGTCCTACCCTCTCCCCTTTTACATTTATCCAGCTCTATTGTGTTCCGTGTCCTCCCCCCTCCCTTTTACATTTCTCCAGCTCTATTGTGTTCCGTGTCCTACCCTCTCCCCTTTTACATTTCTCCAGCTCTATTGTATTCCGTGTCCTCCCCCCTCCCTTTTACATTTCTCCAGCTCTATTGTGTTCCGTGTCCTCCCCCCCCTCCCTTTTACATTTCTCCAGCTCTATTGTGTTCCGTGTCCTCCCCCCTCCCCTTTTACATTTCTCCAGCTCTATTGTGTTCCGTGTCCTCCCCCCTCCCCTTTTACATTTCTCCAGCTCTATTGTGTTCCGTGTCCTCCCCCCCCCTCCCTTTTACATTTCTCCAGCTCTATTGTGTTCCGTGTCCTCCCCCCTCCCCTTTTACATTTTTCCAGCTCTATTTTGTTCCGAGCCGTCCAATGGCCGAGTGGTTAGCACACTTGGCTACTGATGTAAGGGACCTGGGTTCGAGCCCCGGATAAGGCATGGCTGTTTGTGTTGTTTTTCTGCTAAGGTCCTGCCATCCTCTCAGACCTTCTACTGTGGCATATAAACTGACAGGCTCCTGTCAGACCTCTGTGGCAAGCAGCTGCTTGAGGGGGTATTTATTTTTTTATTATTGTGTTCCGTGTCCTTCCCTGTCCCTTTTTACATTTCTCCAGCTCTATTGTGTTCCGTGTCCTCCCCCCTCCCCTTTTACATTTCTCCAGCGCTATTGTGTTCCGTGTCCTCCCCCCTCCCCTTTTACATTTCTCCAGCTCTATTGTGTTCCGTGTCCTCCCCCCTCCCCTTTTACATTTCTCCAGCTCTATTGTGTTCCGTGTCCTCCCCTGTCCCCTTTTACATTTCTCCAGCTCTATTGTGTTCCTTGTCCTCTCCCACTCCCTTTTACATTTCTCCAGCTCTATTGTGTTCCGTGTCCTCCCCCCTCCCTTTTACATTTCTCCAGCTCTATTGTGTTCCGTGTCCTCCCCCCTCCCTTTAACATTTCTCCAGCTCTATTGTGTTAGGTGTCCCTCCCCCCCCCCTCTTTTTTTTTATGTAAACCCGTTCCTGATGCCTTTTAATGTAACAGATCATAATCTCTGTCTCAGTTTTGAATATAAAAAATGTACAGAACATTAAATTTGAGAAACAAACAACCGACAAAACTTTTCGCTCCTTTTAGCAAATAGCAAATGTATATACTGAATAGCGTGTTGCTTTAAAATTCCGTTAGCATAGCAGAGGAAAATATATATATTGTACTATTTACCGAGATCGTTGCATAACATATAAGCTCTCCAAGTCCCATTACATGGAAAAACCAATGTACGAGAAACTTTTGATTATTAGCAAAAACAAAATCTTTCCTATTGCACATTTTGATTCTGTATTAGTTTGAATTTATTCCCAATATCATTGAATTACCAACAAATGCAAAATTTCTTTGCATTGTGCTAACTGTGCAGTTTTAATTGAAGCATATCACGATATTATTATCTACTGCTAACTTAAATAACGAGCATCCCCCACACACACTTCAAATCATCCGCAACGATGCTCGCCACTTAAATCACGTGACTGTGGCATGAGAACGGGGCAGCCCTCCAGTCTGCTCTGTGATGATAACCGGGGTATCATCCCCCACAGAGCGATGGCAACATTGCAGCTGGAGGAGGCCGTGGGCTCTCTGACGATGGAATTGTTCTCTGTTGATGTCAACGCTTCAGCTCAATAGGTGGATTTTGGCCCTCCTAGGATCAGTGAGCAATTGCTTTTGCTCTTTCGTGAGATTAAAATTGGTAAATGTATTAGCTCGCCGTATTCGTTTCTACATAGAGGTAGCTCGATTCTTTTGAAAAGGTTCGTATGCTTTATTTCTTTCCGTGATTGTTTTAGCTTTTTTATGCTACATATTTAGCTCGTTTTCAAAAAAGAGTTGGATTGTTTTACCTCTGAGCAGCACTTTTGTGCACACAATGGGATAAGGGGCCAGTTCACAAAGCACCCAAGAGCTCAGAGAAGACTGAAGAAAAGAATCCGCTGGACTGCTTTTAAGAGACAGAAGGAAGCCTTTCATCAAGGCCATCCAGCGAGTTATTTAGTGCTCACTAGGTGAAATTCTCCTACACGTGGTGCCATATCTAACGTTCCATCCGAAGGGAGCATCCTTTCCAATTATATCGCAAATTAGCGAAACAGTCAGAGCAGGGAACAAAATATTCAACCTTTCCAAATGTATCGCTAATTAGCGATACATTTGGATCTCCTTTTCCATTCTGGATTTTCAGGATCTAAGCAGAGGTTCTGAAACTTTTTTGGCACTGCGACCCCTTGCAATTGCAATCAATTTAAGCGAACCCTCTATGATTTTAAACAAAATTATGCGATCTATTTGGAAGAGGGAATGGGGCGCATAATTTTACTTACAATCATAGGGTTAGGTTGTTTTACCTCTGAGCGGCACTTTTTTGCACACCATGGGCTAAATGGCCAGGTCACAGACCCAGAAGGCTCAGAGAAAGTTGGGGGAGGGGACCCACTGGAACAGCTGTTGGGAGACAGATGGTAGCCTCCCGTCAAGGCCATCCAGCGTGTTCTTTAACGTGCACAGGGTATGGCTCTCCCGCACACGGGGCCACGGCTTAACGTCCCATCCGACAAACGGCGGCCTTTCCAAGCCCATCGGTGTCCCCTACTGAACGTGGGCAGGGCGGGGAATTTTACGGAGATAAATCTCAACGCTAACCCAGCTGGAACTCGAACCTGGGAACTACAGATTACGAGCCTGGCGCGCTACCGACTGAGCCACCCCCGCCGAACTTTTGAAAGAGATGAAATGGGAAATGAAGAGACGAAATTGAATGTAGCTTGCCCGCTTTCACTCAAACGGTATAGCATTTGGCGCGTAACCAGAAGATCTCGCATTCGAGTCCGGGAGATAAGGGGGGGGGGGGGGGGGGTAGATGAGTGGATTTCGTTTTTTGTACCATCCCTTACCGAGTGGTTAGCGCGCCTGGCTACTGATCAAAGGTACTGGAGTTTGAGTCCGGGATAAGTCGTGGATATTTTCTCTTTTGTGTGGTCCTTCTGCTGAGGTCTCGCTTCCCTCATATACTCTTCTCTAGGACACATTTGAACGACATACTTCTCTGAAATCTTTGTGGCAAGCAGCTGCTTGAACGAATTTATTTCATTTTTTATTTAACTAATTCATCATTGCAAAGACTGTTAATAGAATTTCAATCGTTTCGTAGGATTTGGGTTGGGTTGTTTTACCTCTGAGCGGCACTTTTTGCACACATGGACCCCGAAGGCTCAGAGAAGGTTGGGGGAGGGGACTCACTGGAACAGCTGTTGGGAGACAGATGGTAGCCTCTCGTCAAGGCCATCCAGCGTGTTCTTTAACGTGCACAGGGTATGGCTCTCCCGCACACGGAGCCATGGCTTAACGTCCCATCCGACGGACGGCGGCCAAGCCCATCGGTATCCCCTTCTGACCGTGGGCAGGGCGGGGAATTTTGCGGAGATAAATCTCAACGCTGACCCAGCTGGGACTCGAACCTGGGAACTACAGATTACGAGCCTGGTGCGCTACCGACTGAGCCACCCCCGCCCCTGCTTTTCGTAGGAAGTGTGATGTATCGTCTCTTAGATAGAAGTGGGGAACTATTTGTTATCCGCTGCCAAAGATATGTTCCTTAGAGTAAGAAAACAGATATTTTCCTATCAGGTGCTATGGATAAAAAAAAAACACCATCTTCCACTTTGTCAATTTCCTTAAAATGTTTTTTATTCTTTGAATTCACAATATTGAATTGCATTTTAGGTAAAGACCCAGTTTCGGGTTACGAAAAGATATGTTGGCTTTGATTTCCATTTTAGGAAGAAGTTGATGTTTCCTTCCAGAGGCAATCCTTTTCTTCCGACTGATCCATCAGTCACTGTTTTCACTGGGAACATAGATGGAATTTCTGAAACGTAAAACCATCCTCCGCTTTCGTAACCTCCGCTTTCTGAGAACAATGATTAATTGCCAGGACTCATACTGACCTTTTACAGTCAGACCAGGGAACAAAAGGTGAAGTTGAGACTCGAGCTTAAAAAGAAATCCGTGAACACTGAACGTTTTCTAAATGTTTCACAGTCTCGCGAAGATAGATACAATTTTTTTCATAACTCATTCAGATATTTATTTAATTTCGTGTTCCAGGAGATAAAATATCCAAATGGTGCGTTGGGTTGGGTTGTTTTACCTATGAGCGGCACTTTTTTGCACACCATGGGCTAAATGGCCAGGTCACATGGACCCCGAAGGCTCAGAGAAGGTTGGGGGAGGGGACCCACTGGAACAGCTGTTGGGAGACAGATGGTAGCCCCCCGTCAAGGCCATCCAGCGTGTTCTTTAACGTGCACAGGGTATGGCTCTCCCGCACACGGGACCACGGCTTAACGTCCCATCCGACGGACGGCGGCCTTTCCAAGCCCATCGGTGTCCCCTACTGACCGTGGGCAGGGCGGGGAATTTTGCGGAGATAAATCTCAACGCTGACCCAGCTGGGACTCGAACCTGGGAACTACAGATTACAAGCCTGGCGCGCTACCGACTGAGCCACCCCCGCCCCAAAGCAAGAAAGAAAAATGAAAGAAAAATGAAAAAAAAAATATGTAAATTATATGACGAAAAATTATTTTGTTTTTGCTGTTGAAAATGCAATTATTCCACATAGAAATAAAAGTGCTTCTCTCTATTCCGGGCTCCCACATTCTAGGCCTCTGATAGTCTCCAGAGGTGGGAAGGAGGGGTAAGTGAGGAGTAAGGCGAAACAACGGAACTAGATCACGGATAGAAGAATGAGGAAGCTTTGAGAATGTGTGAAGAGAAACAGAGTGTAACCACCCAGAGTAGAAAGAAATGTGATTAGACACTCTGTTTATGTTGAAAGGATGAACCATATAAGATGAAGAGAAGAACTCGTGTAAGCATTAAGTTGACAGGGTGACTAGATGTGTAATGGGGAAAGAATGCTCGAACACCACAATGGTGTTAAAGGAATATTTCGGGGGGGGGGGGGGAAGGACACAAGAAGCTTTCTAGTGCGTGCTTAGGCAGATTTGAATGTTGATATGGTTGAATAAAATCAAAATAGTAATCAATTTTCTTTCGAGCAGCCCACCTGCCATAAAAGTTTGATAGTGTAGTCAGTTTAATGCGACATAGAGAAGTGCTGCAAATTGCTTCGAATTGCATTACTTCTGAGCGCACTTTTGTGGCTTGTCCTCGTTTTTCTCCATTTGTCTAAATAGACAAATCAAAAAGGCTTCAGAGTTGAATAGGGAAATTATCCACTTGGTAGTTGTTAGAAGACCGATAGAAGCATCACATCAGGGTTATCCAGTATGATCTTTAATGTGTAGAAGGTTTCCTGCACACTGACGTAACTAAGGCTCAACCTGGGCTCAACCTCCCATTCAACGGATGAATCTGATGCTCTACAAAAGATGTAGGGAAGGACTCTGAAGAAAGGCAACAACAGAAACTTTCACTTCGAAATCGATATTGAAAATCTTATGAAATCTTTTTATTCCTTAGTCAAGCACTGAACCCAATGGTTCCCAACTTTTATTAGCTAAGTGCCCCTTTCATGAATATTAAACGATTTAATCCTATTAATCTGTTTTAAAAATATTTTCCTTGTATAGGAATTTACGAAAACGAGCAACCCACCTGCCATAAACCTTTGATAGTAGGGGGCGGGGGTGGATCAGTCGGTAGCGCGCCAGGCTCGTAATCTGTAGTTCCCAGGTTCGAGTCCCAGCTGGGTCAGCGTTGAGATTTATCTCCGCAAAATTACCCGCCCTGCCCACGGTCAGTAGGGGACACCGATGGGCTTGGAAAGGCCGCCGTCCGTCGGATGGGACGTTAAGCTGTGGCCCCGTGTACGGGAGAGCCATACCCTGTGCACGTTAAAGAACACGCTGGATGGCCTTGACGGGAGTCTACCATCTGTCTCCCAACAGCTGTTCCAGTGGGTCCCCTCCCCCAACCTTCTCTGAGCCTTCGGGGTCCATGTGACCTGGCCATTTAGTCCATAGTGTGCAAAAAGTGCCGCTCAGAGGTAAAACAACCCAACCCAACCTTTGATAGTGTAGTCAGTTTAATGCGACAAAGAGAAGTGCTGCAAATTGCTTTGAGTTGCTTTTCTTCTCAGCGCACTTTTGTGAATTTGTCCTCGTTTTGCTCCGTTTGTCTAAATAGACAAATCATAAAGGCTTCAGAGTTGAAGTAATTCAACTCTGAAGCCTTTATGAATGGTAGTGGTAAAAGACCGATAGAACATCACATCACGGTTATCCAGTATGATCTTTAATGTGTAGAAGGTTTCCTACACACTGACGTAACAAAGGCTCAACATGGGCTCAACCTCCCATTCAACGGATGAATCTGATGCTCTACAAAAGATGTAGGGAAGGACTCTGAAGAAAGGCAACAACAGAAACTTTCACTTCGAAATCGATATTCAAAATCTTATGAAGTCTTTTTATGCCTTAGCCAAGCACCTAACCGAATAGTTCCCAACTTTTTTGAGCTAAGCGCCCCTTTCATGAGAATTAAACGATTTAATCCTATAAATCTATTTTAAAAAATATTTTCCTTATATAGGAATTTATGAAAACGCCCCCACAAATTTCCAAAATGCCCACGATAGGAACTGCTGTCCTTAACCACTCGGTGAATGATCCTTGATTATATATTTTTACTTACTCTTTGAAACATTTTAGGATTTATGATTGTTTATATTATCTGTTAATGAATTTAAATCTAAATGAATATCTCTGTCGAATGCTTGAAATTATTTCTGTAAATGATTATTCATATATTCTGATAACTATGTTATTAATTAGTACATACCTGGCCTAGTGGTTGGCATACTTGATTAGTAAACCAGCTGGCGTGTGTGGTTGTATGAGAAACCAGGTAGAAGCCGAATTGAGCTTCTAGGTTATCTCCGTCCATTGTGTAGGGGAGTACCTTCTTCCCTTTTAATTAAAAAATAAACCGATTATCGTAAAAATTAGGGGACGGGGTGGCTCAGTCGGTAGCACGCCAGGCTCGTAATCTGTAGTTCCCTCGTTCGAGTCCCAGCTGAGTCAGTGTTGAGATTTATCTCCGCAAAATTCCCCACCCTGCCCACGGTCAGTAGGGGACACCGATGGGTTTGGAAAGGCCGCCGTCCGTCGGATGGGACTTTAAACCCTGGCCCCGTGTGCGGGAGAGCCATACCTTGTGCATGTTAAAGAACACGCTGGATGGCCTTGACGGGAAGTTATCTTCTGTCTCCCAACAGGTGTTCCAGTGGTTCCCCTTCACCAACCTTCTCTGAGCTTTCAGGGTCCTTGTGACCTGGCCATTTAGCCCATGGTGTGCAAAAAAGTGCCGCTCAGAGGTAAAACAACCCAGCGTAAAAATTAATTCTATCCTTTATATATGAAAACTGTATTAGCAAAATATTGAGATTCTTTCATGTTACGTGATTAAAAAACTATATTCAGAGCTCTCTAATTTTGAAAATAAAGTTTTTATGAAAAATATCACTATAGATAAATTGCAAAACTGAATCTCATTTTTTATCAATATTCATCTAATATTGAAGACTCGTTAAGAGTGGAATATTTAAAAAATGACAATCTGTTACATACAAACTAAATATCTTTCCTCAAAATTGGGGGGGGGGCGGGGATGGCTCAGTCGGTAGCGCGCCAGGCTCGTAATCTGTAGTTCCCAGGTTCGAGTCCCAGCTGGGTCAGCGTTGAGATTTATCTCCGCAAAATTCCCCGCCCTGCCCACGGTCAGTAGGGGACACCGATGGGCTTGAAAAGGCCGCCGTCCGTCGGATGGGACGTTAAGCCGTGGCCCCGTGTGCGGGAGAGACATACCCTGTGCACGTTAAAGAACACGCTGGATGGCCTTGACGGGAGGCTACCATCTGTCTCCCAACAGCTGTTCCAGTGGGTCCCCTCCCCCAACCTTCTCTGAGCCTTCGGGGTCCATGTGACCTGGCCATTTAGCCCATGGTGTACAAAAAAGTGCCGCTCAGAGGTAAAACAACCCAACCCAAATTTCCTCAAAAATGTGGAAATCTGGAAGAATCATTGCACACTGAAATTGCATATATTTTAGTGAACGATTTGTTTTAGTAATACACTGTTATACAAAATAATATCACGAAATCAAACAGTGATAACACGTGAAGCAATGAACACATATTTCTACTGTTTGTGGTTAACATAGTCATGAAAGATGGGGTTATTTTTAAGCAATAACTTCTGCCTGAGCATCATTCGTTTATGAACAATCTCCAACCGATAATCAATCTCAATCCATAATCTTTGAGGGATATCTGTAGTTAAGGCGAAAAAGTTTTTCGTAAGTTACAAAAAAATGGGATTTCAACAAGATCCCTTGTCCATTTAGGAACACTCTTGATGAAGAATTTCTGGACGTTGGATGGGCTAGTAGGGCCAATAGCTTGGCCTCAACGGTTCCAAGATTTTACCCCTTTTGACTGTTTTTCTTCAGTACTATGGGAAAGATATCATGTACGCTGATCTTGTTACTGATCTTCTGAATCTGCGCGACATTATCTCAGATGTCATTTTAGTAGTTATAACTCTTCAAATATTAAACGTATTACACCAAGTCGGGATTTGAGTAAGATTCAGATTATTGATTTACCTCAAATGGACTTTTTCTTTAAAAATCTGCAAAAATAGAGGAAATTTATTGCATATAGCATGAGGTACACCAATATTTTAGGTAATAGAGTTTATAGCAATGTTACGTGCTTGAATCCAATATCTATATATTTTAACCCTTTCACGACTCAGGGAAACATTTTTCCCATTTTAAAATTGGTGATTGTCGTATTTAATTATAACCTTATCTGCATTTTTTATACAGAATGTCAAAATAGAACGTATGCCGAACGCAATTACGTAAACGGGAACGTTTAGAAAACAAAAACAGAACTGTCAGGACGCATAATATATGTACTATGTGCAATGTACATCTTTGCCTCACTACCAAAAGAAATTGTTTCGCAGAATATCATAATTAGCACATCATTTTGTATAGTAATTTTATTTCATAATTTTGTATTATTTTAGTTAACATTTTGTTCTAATAAACCAATAAATAAAAGACATTGCATAATAAGCCTAACTATAATTTGTGTTACCTTTATTTCCCATAAAATTCCAAAAAAACTACACATTGTTATGTATTTTTCTTATGATTTTCATTTATTTTACGTCTAAACAAACTAAAATAAACGGTTACATACTAATATTTACTCTTAGAAACCTTATGGTCCTGAAAGGGTTAACATTTGCCTCAACAGACTACTAATTTTCTCTTTTTGCCAAATGTATTCACATACTTCTAAATATCTGTAGATTTTTTTTCCTGCCTTTTGCAACTGGACATTCGCCTGTAATGGGCACAATAAACATAAACTATTCAATCTGTGTTTTCCCATTCCATTCTAATATCCTCAGCTTTGCTTTGTCTGCAATTTGCAAAAGAGCTGATCTATTAATGAGAATGAAATTCCCACATCGTGTAAACGGATTAGGAGAAACACTCTAGTGACATATTTCTAGATGGATGTATCAAAATCTGCTGGCAATGTTGTGAATAGAGATCGTTTCCTGGCATTATTCATAAATTGGAGGCAGTCAGCATCGCCTCGTCCCCGAGGCAATGGTTTAGGTCGTAGCGCCAGCTGGGCTGTGTCCGTGACATTCACTAGGGGATTCTCCGTATCCGCCGGAAGGCAACAGTCCCGACGCCACATCCGTTACCTGTAATTGGAGCAGAGGAGAACCGGAGTGTTTGGACAGGTGGAGGCATCCGTGGGACGGCGATTGGATTGCCTGCAATCTCCTTGTCTCGTTCTGTAGGTTGTTCCAGCTACGTGGCTCGAACGTATTCAGCTTGGCACAGTCTGGTTGTGGCTACTTTGTTAGATTGCGTAGTTGTATCTTGATATTTCGTATTAATAAGTAACTTAAAAGTTTTAGGATAATTGTCTATTTCGAATTATTGTTGTCTGTTTATCTTAGTGGTTTATCTTAGTATAATTTTAAGATGCTATCTCAAAATTTCGAATTTCAGTATTTAAATCTCAGTATTTCGAATTATTGTTGTCTGTTTATCTTAGTGGTTTATCTTAGTATAATTTTAAGATGCTATCTCAAAATTTTTGGTGAAGTACATTGGTAGGATTATTATGCATCAAACATTAGAAAATTTTTAAATGATAAGGATTTCTAAGTACAGTAGAAATTCATTTAACCGATTTATATGGGGTAGGAGAAGATCAATGAGTTGAAAAGCCGGATAAACGAGAGAAAAGGCACACAAGTAAGAAATGGGTTGGAGAAAAAACGTAAATTGTCTAATCATAAATAATGAAGAAAATGGCAACAAAAATATGTTTAAAAAATATGCATAAAAATTTTATCCCGAGAAATAATCCACATGAATTCTTACCAGAGTTAAACTGTCAGAAACCATAACACCGTTGAGAGTTATTATAAAATGAAATTATACCCAGCGAAACATTCACAACGAAGAGCAGTCAAAGAGAGTTAATGTCGTCTTTAACACAGTTAAGGTGCCGCTAGAAGACAGTCTAAAAATTCTGTTATTTTAACCTATTCAAATGCTATGATTTAAAAATTATTAAAACATTTTAAGATGCAAAAATCATAGGAAATGGAGTGCGAGACAAAATTAACAGAGAAAGTAGGTCATTCGAAAAATTCTATTTAATAAAATGCTAATATTGAGAACCGTAAATTTTGCACTGCGTAGTATCACACAACATGTTCCTAAAGTTCATACTGAAAGTCAGATGATCAACGGTAAGTTTATCAAGGTTTTACAGTATTTAGTTTTCCAGATTTCCTGGCACGAACTCGTTATATAAACTTGCAAATATTTTAAGGCATGAAACATAAAAACTAGATTTAAAACATGTAACAATGGTAAGTCATTGTTATATGCAATCAATGCATGATTATTAGTATGTTGAGCCTTGGGCGACAGTGGGATTTTAGAACCTTAGTGTGAAGATTTCACAGCAAAAGAAGCATTTATATTCATCTCATTAACCGGAATCCCCTTGTAGGTATTCGCATTTTTTTAAAAAAAATAGAAGTTAAAAAATAATAATTTTTCTTCGAACTTTAGCAAAAGCATAATTTAAGACTTGAATATGGATTATTTATTACACCCAATTCTGTTTTTACACGGATTTTTAAAACGTTTTTGATTTAACACGGTTTATAAAAAAATTCTAATTCTCTCTTTACACGATTTATTGTTTATCTAACACAGTTCTAACGGAGCCTTTTTAAAAATCTCCATTTGAATTTAATTCCGAAAAAATATTCCTGTTCAAGAAAAAATTCCTAGAATTTACATTTATAACAAAGATGCCGCTTTTATGGTCACATTTATCGAAGTAATTTTAACTTTGAAAATGTACTACAGATACATATTTTGTGCACTAAAATCCCCAAAATAAAAACCACACTAACATAACTACACAACAAGTTTTCTCTATTTTATTCTCTCCAGCTGGGTCAGCGTTGAGATTTATCTCCGCAAAATTCCCCGCCCTCCCCACGGTCAGTAGGGGACACCGATGGGCTTGGAAAGGCCGCCGTCCGTCGGATGGCGGCCTTTCCAAGCCCATCGTAAGTTAACGTGCACAGGGTATGGCTCCCCCGTGTGCGGGAGAGCCATACCCTGTGCACGTTAAAGAACACGCTGGATGGCCTTGACAGGAGGCTACCATCTGTCTCCCAACAGCTGTTGCAGTGGGTCTCCTCCCCCCAACCTTCTCTGAGCCTTCGGGGTCCATGTGACCAGGCCATTTAGTCCATGGTGTGCAAAAAAGTGCCGCTCAGAGGTAAAACAACCCAACCTATTTTATTCTCTATTTTATGGAAAAATTGTACAAAACCTACTTCATTCGGAATAAAGTGGCAACACTGAGTTCTTGGAATTCCCCGCGATTTTTATCTTTAATACATACGTTAGTCTTGGTCTCTCATTTCGTGTTTAAAGTTAAAAGTGTTTAGATGCTTAATGGAAGAGATCGAAAAAAAATTTGTTTTGCTTTTTGAAGTTTTCAAGCGATGAAAGCGATTTAATTCCCGTCTTACGCAAACTAATGCGTCTATTGTCAGAAAGTGACAACGAATGAAATCTAGTTAATAAGCATATGTAAGTCATATTTTTTTTTCACTTTTGTATTCTTGAATTAGTGGTATATTATATTCTGGCAGAAGTGCAGCATATGGGCCTCAGCCGCCATCTTGTTTTATTTCGCCGCGGTGAAAAAAGAGTCTGAATGGTAAAAGTAGTCCGTTCCGCATCTACTTTGAGAGGCGTATTGAGGAGATATATATAATTTAAAGGATATGCTTATATAAGTAATATGCAACGCTACATAGAAGAAAATCATGTTTCTGCACTTGAAAAAATTACTGAAAATAATCTCATCAAAACAAGATTTTATTAACAACGATTATCGCTACAAAATGAGCCCTCGTTTCGCACTTAAAAAAACCCCGAAAATTAAACAATTTCATCAAAATTAAATTTTATTAACCACTCTTATCACTAAAGAATAAACCTTCATTTTGCACTTAAAAAAGGCGCAAAAATTAATTTTCTCTTCAAAAGATTTCATTAACAATGTTCATTGATATTAGATTTCATTAACAGTTCTTATCGCTAAAGAATAAGTCCTTGTTCCTTACTAAAAAAAAGTCCCAAAAATAAATAATCTGATCAAAAGATTTCATTAACAATGCTTATCGCTAAACAATGAAACCTCGTTTCTCACTTAAAAAGAACCCTAAAATAAATATCAAAAGTAAATTTCAAGAATCAACTTAAGAAAAGCCCCGAAAACAAATAATCTCATTAGAGAGAACTATTCTAAACAGCATATATCAGTCATAAACATCGGAACATGCGAATGGATATCATATTGCAACTCAACGTTACAGGTTTTCCTGGGGAAAAGTACAACATGGCGGCTGAGGATCCTATAATAAGCACCGTAGCCTATTTCCTTTATGAAGGATAATCTACTTTATATATGTACATATAATTATCTTTATAAGTTTATAAAATATAAAATGTGTTTAAATGAATAAAAATCAAATAAAGATTTCATTAAAGATTTTGATATGATTTGTTTGAAAACAACTTATTATTTGTACTGGGTTTTCAAGTCTGGAACCAATCTTCTATTTTTTCACTGTATATTTTTTACACGGTTTTTTCGGGAACCTATCTACCGTGTAAAAACAGAATTGGGTGTATTTAAATAAATTATTCTATCATTCACTTAAATATATGGGTTCTGAATGTTTATGCGAACCAGTTGAGGATGTTGATAATTACAAATATTTAAAATTGTTTAGTGATAGTCGATTAACATGGAAAAACAGTTTAACATTATACTTTTGAAATTAATAATTAATGCAGGGATTAAATCATATTTGAAATATGGATCAATTTCGTGGGGAGGATCACATTACAGTCATATTAAACCAATTATTATTACACAAAATAAAATATTGAAAAACATATGACAGTGTTAGATTTTATTATAATGAGATGCATATTGTTTTAATTAAGAAAATTATATGTTTATAGAATTATATTGAATATTAAAAAGCATTACACAGAAAGTAACGTTAAAACCACTAATCATAATACAAAATCGACTGATTATGCTAACCACATTATTCCACATCCTAGGAAAAGTATTACACAGACGTATTATATACATTTTGCACCAAAAATATTTAATAAATCGCCAGAAATAATATAACAGCTGTCCAGTGGGTCCCCTACCCCAACCTTTTCTGATCCTTCGGAATCCTTGTGGCCTGGCTTTTTATCCCATTGTGTGTAAAAAGGCTCCATTTCAGAAGTCAAATAACCCAACAACTTTTAAATAATAAAATAATAATTTAAAATAAATTTTCAAAAATATTAAAAATATGGATTGACTATTGATATTAAAATGATCGTTATTTAAGAAATATAATTACTGTTATATATAAATGTGGTGGATATTGGTACTATTTATGAATTAGTAGCTATCATAAGTTGTGAAATTTAAATTTCTCACTTACAGATGAAACAAATTTTAATGATATTACTATTTTTCATAAAATTGCAATTACACCGGCGAGTATGATGGTCTTTTTGGATGGTTCATATTCCAAATATTAATTCAAGTAACAAATAAATATTTAAGAATATTATACATATTGATAATTGACGCGGAACGTATCCCCCGCGTTGTACGGGAGTCCACTGTACTAATAAAATAATATTTGCATTTTTCCAATCATCCACTAGCTCAAATTAAAACTTTTAAGGAAAAAAAAGTTTAATGAAAGTGCAAAATTCATTCTCTTTGAAAACGAGCTTCTCATATGAGCCAGAGGCGATACGCGTCCTTCTGATTATATTTTGCGGTTCCGTAGAACTGAAAATATAGCTCAGGGTTTTCGCCACTGTTAAAGTGTTTGGGAAACACTGCCCTAATAGGGAGAGGGCGGATGTTGTCTCGGTAGCACGCCAGGCTCGTAATCTGCAGTTACCAGATTCGAGTCCAATCTGTACAAGCTTTGAGTTTTATATCCGCTAGCCCATATCCTGACTCAGTGAGGAAGAAGACACTGGTGGGCTTCACAAGACTGCCGTATGTCGGTCCCGTGTCCAGGAGAGAACATGCTGGATGGCCTTGACGGAAGGCTTCCGTCTGTCTCCTAACAGCTGTCCAGTGGGTCCCCTTCTCTTAGCCCTTGGGGTCCTTGCAACCTGGCTGATTATCTCAATTTGTGCACAAAGACAAAATTGTATCACTGGCAGTAATAAATATTACCTTTAAGGCACTAAGGTAATGTTTATTACTGTAATGTTCATTATGCTAACATCAGGCCAGGTAATGTTTATTACTGCTAATGTCAGGCCAGATAATGTTTATTACTGCTAATGTCAGGCCAGGTAATGTTTTTTACTGCTAATGTCAGGCCAGGTAATGTTTATTACTGCTAATGTCAGACCAGGTAATGTTTATTACTGCTAATGTCAGGCCAGGTAGTGTTTTTTACTGCAAATGTCAGGCCAGGTAATGTTTATTACTGCTAATGTCAGGCCAGGTAGTGTTTTTTACTGCTAATGTCAGGCCAGGTAATGTTTATTACTGCTAATGTCAGGCCAGGTAGTGTTTTTTACTGCTAATATCAGGCCAGGTAATGTTTATTACTGCTAATGTCAGCCCAGGTAATGTTTATTACTGCTAATGTCAGGCCAGGTAATGTTTATTACTGCTAATGTCAGGCCAGGTAGTGTTTATTACTGCTAATGTCAGGCCACGTAATGTTTATTACTGCTAATGTCAGGCCAGGTAATGTTTATTACTGGTAATGTCAGGCCAGGTAATGTTTATTACTGCTAATGTCAGGCCAGGTAATGTTTATTACTGCTAATGTCAGGCCAGGTAATGTTTATTACTGCTAATGTCAGGCCAGGTAGTGTTTTTTACTGCTAATGTCAGGCCAGGTAATGTTTATTACTGCTAATGTCAGGCCAGGTAATGTTTATTACTGCTAATGTCAGGCCAGGTAATGTTTATTACTGCTAATGTCAGGCCAGGTAGTGTTTATTACTGCTAATGTCAGGCCAGGTAGTGTTTTTTACTGCTAATGTCAGGCCAGGTAATGTTTATTACTGCTAATGTCAGGCCAGGTAATGTTTATTACTGGTAATGTCAGGCCAGGTAATGTTTATTACTGCTAATGTCAGGCCAGGTAATGTTTATTACTGCTAATGTCAGGCCAGGTAATGTTTATTACTGCTAATGTCAGGCCAGGTAATGTTTATTACTGCTAATGTCAGGCCAGGTAGTGTTTATTACTGCTAATGTCAGGCCAGGTAGTGTTTTTTACTGCTAATGTCAGGCCAGGTAATGTTTATTACTGCTAATGTCAGGCCAGGTAATGTTTATTACTGGTAATGTCAGGCCAGGTAATGTTTATTACTGCTAATGTCAGGCCAGGTAATGTTTATTACTGCTAATGTCAGGCCAGGTAATGTTTATTACTGCTAATGTCAGGCCAGGTAGTGTTTTTTACTGCTAATGTCAGGCCAGGTAATGTTTATTACTGCTAATGTCAGGCCAGATAATGTTTATTACTGCTATTGTCAGGCCAGGTAATGTTTATTACTGCTAATGTCAGGCCAGGTAGTGTTTTTTTACTGCTAATGTCAGGCCAGGTAATGTTTATTACTGCTAATGTCAGGCAAGACTCTAAATTGAAGACAAGGAGGGAGTTAAGTGAATGGATTGAACAGCAACGGGCCAAAACATCTTTCGAATTTCATTTATCATAAATTATATTCTCTGAATAATGCAATATATAAATTTTCTTGTTTCAACTCTGTTTAAGTGATTTTCATCTTTTTTTTTTGTAACTATCCCCTCCCCCTACCCCCCCTTTCCTACATCCGCTCGTTGCTAACACCATTATTGAACAAGATAAAAGACTATGTGCAATATTCTCTCTGTAAAGTATTGTTATAGTAAAAAATTACTCTTTCGCTTCTTTCGCAGATTGTTATCGTCCTGAGCTTGGAGCACGTTCCATCGGCTCCCATGGGTCCCCTTTGCAGCCCAACAGTCCTCCTTGAAGCAGAACGGCCTGCCACTGCCATGGCTAGATGGGAGCAAATCACGGCGTCATCATGACTTTGACCGACGGCATTAGTGTGCAGCATCTGCATTGCTCTTCTCTCTCCCTCCTCTGGTGGTGTCCGCGTTCTCAGTGCGTTATCATGATAGTGTCTACTGTAGCCCCTGGATAATAATATACTGTGAGAAATACGAGATAAAAAATTATCTGTTCGTCTCTTTGTAATATTGAGTGTGCGCATGTTGTTTCCTATAAGGAGATCAAATTTCCTGTGTATATTAAATTCAGTCTTCGGTGAGATGTTCCATGCTTCACTGTGTCGTCCACGTTATTTGTGTCCCTTGTTAAATGTGACGAAATAAAAGAAAGGATAACTACATACAAGGAGCGCGTACATTTTTCACGGATATGGCTGTTTACGGAGAAAAACAATTTTTCGACTGTCTGAAAAAGGATCCAGAAGACCGCACATCTGAAGTAAGTAGCTCTTAGTTTTTGTGTTCTATTCAGTATTTTAATTCTTTCACATTTGGTTAACATAGACATTGCCCTACCCAAATATTAGAGAATTTCCCTGTTATGTGGATGGAAATCTAACTCCAAGAACTGTAACTTCTTATGTAAGCATCTACTAGAAAAATGCGACTGAAGACAAATGTCATAATCAAATCTATTTAAATTTCGATTTTCAACAAGATTCATATAGTATTTAGATAGTTATGGGTTGCGTTGGGTTGTTTTACCTCTAAGCGGCACGTTTTTGCACACCATGGGCTAAATGGTCAGGTCACATGTACCCCGAAGGTTCAGAGAAGGTTGGGGGAGGGGACCCAACAGCTATTGGGAGACAGATGGTAGTCTCCCGTCAAGGCTATCCCGCGTGTTCTTTAACATGCACAGGGTATAACTCACCCGCACACAGCGTCACGGCTTAACGTCCCATCCGAAGGACGGCGGTCTTTCCAAGAGGTAGTTATGGAAGCTGGAATATTTCACAACAGTAATACCACGTAAAACTTTACCTCGGAAACTAACTTAAATAACAAATATTTTTCCAACCATTTAATAAAGTAAATATAGATTTTAGAAGTTTGTGTAATAAGTATTTCAGTATTAGACAATTATGAACAACTTTTATAAAACAAGATAATTTATTGTTAAATATTCCAGCTTCCACAGCTTTTTAAATACGAACGAATATTGTTTAAAATCGAGATTTAAATATTTTATTTTGATCTTTAATTTATCTTTATTCACATTTTTTCATTACATTAATATTTTAGGAGTTATGCAGCTTTTAATTTAGATTCCCATTGCATAACACAGAAATTCTGTAATATTTTGTTAGGCAGTGTATATTCTTATTGCTTTTCATAGAACTCTCAAAGTGCCTTCTAAAATTATTAATGCTAAAGCACTGTTTTTCCAATAGGTGTTCAAGGAACAGTTTGCACTTGTCCCATTCAATATTTTAACATCCAAAAAAGGATTTAAATTCATGAATGTTTTGCAAAATAATAAAACTTGTTTGAAACAACATATGTCTTACACGTTTAAAAAAATCAATAATTGATTACACTTTTTTGCAGTCTTTGTTTCATGTTAAAGCAAAATATGACAACCTCACAATTTTGCAAAATTCCTTCTTATTTATTAAGCGTTCCGACACTGAAAAAAAAAAATGAGAAAACATTCGCAGTGGAGTTCAACTACATAACTTGCTTCAACTTTTTGTATCTACAGTTCTTATAAATCATAGTTTGCTTGACAGGTCATTAACTTGTGATCTATTATGATCTACGAGAATGGTCGCAGAGACAACAGCGCAGACTCATCGTCTTTCCATTTGTTGCATATGCTACACCATTTAATAAAATAAATTGGCTTTGACCAGACAATTGAAAGACCAACTCATGGGCTTTAACTAAACAACCGAAGCCAGACGTGGTCTCTATTGTTGCATTGCCGACTTGTTTGAATGTCTACTAGCCGTAGTTTCTTCATGTCTGAATTGAAACAACTAGGACAGTGATGAAGACCCTTTTTCTACAAGAGCGTCAAAATACATTCAGCAATTTTACAAATAAAAATTTCGCGTGTCGCATCGACAATAACAAAAAATAAATAAAAACGATAATAAATGCTTTTTTTAATTTTTATCTTTTTAATATAGGCTCTAAATGCGGTTTCAACAATCTTGTTGGGTTATACAACTTACTGGACAAACAACGAAATACAGATCCAAATAAGAACACAATTACGTATAACAATACAGATATAAACTTTAAAATAGATATATTTATTGAGAAACTTATTATTTGGTTGATGCTAAATTACCTATTCGTGGTTTATAAATCAACACATGCAACAGTTGAATCTTTGCGAAGGCGACTTCTGGTTGTAGAATTGACAAGTTGGGTTGGGTTGTTTTACCTCTGAGCGGCACTTTTTGCACACCATGGGCTAAATGGCCAGGTCACATGGACCCCGAGGGCTCAAAGAAGGTTGGGGGAGGGGACCCACTGGAACAGCTGTTGGGAGACAGATGGTAGCCTCCCGTCAAGGCCATCCAGCGTGTTCTTTAACCTGCACAGGGTATGGCTCTCCCGCACACGGGGTCACGGCTTAACGTCCCATCCGACGGACGGCGGCCTTTCCAAGCCCATCGGTGTCCCCTACTGACCGTGGGCAGGGCGGGGAATTTTGCGGTGATAAATCTCAACGCTGACCCAGCTGGGATCGAACCTGGGAACTACAGATTACGAGCCTGGCGCTCTACCGACTGAGCCACCCCCGCCCCTAGAATTGACAAAATTCAATAAAGAAAACAATTGCTCGTTAGCATATATTGACTCTAATATCCTTCACAGAGCTTCTGCTCTTGATTGAACATCGTTCGCTACTTAAGCGAATTTCTGCTATTTTTTTTAAATTAATGTCCATGTGCCAAACGTTTGCAGAACTTATTCTCCATAAGACTCAGACCCTCGTTTCAAAAATATTTTCCATATTCCAAATAGAAATGAATATCTTCATTCTGTAATGCCAACGGTTATCGATTTCAGCTGCATCAGATTAACCCGTTGATTATTTAATATATTCATTTCATCATCCGTTTAAATTGTGTCTCTACAATTTGAACCCCCCCCCCCCTTCCATCTAATGCTGTAACTGGTTAGTTTTGGATCTGAGGCAAGAATATAAAATTGCGCTCATCTCCCTCCCAAATCTTTTAATTATTGTGGGGAATGAAAAATTTTAGTGCTGCCCCTTTAAAAATATTACTGCAGAGTTGTTTAATCAAAGTGATCATTATCAGCAGTGCCGGAACTAGGCATTCTCACGCTCGGGTCAAAAATTCCAAATACGTCCCTCCCCCCGTCAATAATAAAGGATTTATAGACTAATAAAATAATAAAATGATAAGTATATTTACCACAAAGAAAGGTAACAGCGAAGCACTGAATATACAAGAAGAAGAAGAAAACACAATACTCAAAAGAAAATCACAAATAATAATAATTATTGAATATAACATAATTTTTATGATTTTGCATAAATAATTAGGTTTTTGTTGTGTTGTTCAGAGAGCCTCTTTTTTGAATAAGCTGAATGGCGGGATCACAAGAACCCCGAAGGCTCAGAGAAGGTTGAGACAAGGGGACCCGCTGGACAGCTGTTAGGAGACTGTAGTAGCCTCCCGTAAAAGCCATCTAGTGTGTTCTTTATCAAGCGTAGGAATGGCTCCCTCCAGCAAACGGATCACGTCTTAACGTTCCACACGACGGACGTCGGCCTTTACAAGCCCATAAGTGTCAGCTACTGATCGTGGTCAGGGCGGGGAGTTTTGCAGAGATAAATCTCAACTCTCGCCCAGATGGGGCTCGAAACTGAAAACTGTAAATTACGAGCTTGGCGCGCTACCGAATGAGGCGCCTCCGCCGCCACTACCCCTCCCTTAAATAATTAGGAATAGATAGGAATAAGAGATATTTTGAAAAGTTTAAAAGGCATATTTTTTAGGCAATTAAATTTTTCGTAAAAAATAATTGTAGTTTCCAGCTTTTCACCTGAGGCAGGCCTCGTGTAAATCACCACAGCCTCATCGCAACGAATAGATCATTTTTTGGCGCGTTATTAGATTTTATATACAAAATGAAGATTATCTTATATTTCCCCAAATATGTGAAATTGTCGGCTTTGACATATTTTAATCCTTTCAGAAGAAGGAAAGAATATATTCTGTTATATTAAAGTATCAACTCAGTTTTAAAATATAAGGATAATTTTTTTACCGAATCTGAGGCATACAGACGCACTTAACCCTTCGATGCAAAAGCAAAAACAACGCAAGTAGTTGCAGTTGTACTCATTCGGATATTAGCTTTGGGCAAACATGCTCCATATAAACATGAACGTATCTGATTTCGTCAAGCTCTGCCTTCTACATTGATCAACATGTTCTGCTTGCTTCTTCACTTATGAAAATCACTTATTACATCTCAGTCAGTGCAGTGGTATGTACATCTGACATACACACTATAGGAAATGAAAAAATGCAACACTTCCAAGAAGTTATGCAAATGTGACGAAGTTTAGGGAGGCGGTAGTACATATATGGAAATGCATGGAAATGATTAGGTTTGGGTTGGGTTGCTTTACCTCTGAGCGGCACTTTTTTGCACACCATGGGCTAAATGGCCAGGTCACATGGACCCCAAAGGCTCAGAGAAGGTTGGGGGAGGGGACCCACTGGAACAGCTGTTGGGAGACAGATGGTAGCCTCCCGTCAAGGCCATCCAGTGTGTTCTTTAACGTGCACAGGGTATGGCTCTCCCGCACACGGGACCACGGCTTAACGTCCCATCCGACGGACGGCGGCCTTTCCAAGCCCATCGGTGTCCCCTACTGACCGTGGGCAGGGCGGGGAATTTTTGCGGAGATAAATCTCAACGCTGACCCAGCTGGGACTGGAACCTGGGAACTACAGATTACGAGCCAGGCGCGCAACCGACTGAGCCACCCCCGCCCCCGAAATGATTAGGTTTGCAGGAGGATCGAAACGATTGGACAAGCGCTAGCTGATGCCACAGGTACGGAGCTTAAGTGTGATTGAAAGATGCCATCCCACGTTCCACTATACAGGACAGTACTATATCTGATGGATGGCACCACAAATCACTTTCGTGTGCTGATTGAGGCCTAAAAAAACTGACATTAAAGCTGAGAAGCATCGGGGAAGGTACCTTTCGAATGATCTAAGACGCACAAGGATTTTTGTGGCCCGCGAACAAAATAAAATTTTTACTTGAAATATTAAATAAATATCTGTGATCCACTTTATAATTTTTTGTCAACTTATATTACTTTACTTGATATGCAATCTTCAACTTACTCATTCTATAAAGTTTACAAAACATTCTTAAGCCGATCGGCAAACTTCTGAAACCTTTTAAGAGCGGTGCGGCGTCATCAAATAAATGTTTTTATGAAGCTGCAGTAATAAGAAGCATCTAACGACAGCAGGAATCGCTCTCACTGCGCATGAACATGGCATGCATTGTGAAATGTTGCACTGTATTGTGCACCAGGAGACATTGTGAGGCATTTCGCTGAGACTAAACGACGTAATGGAAGAGGTTGTCAAAATTACCAATTTAATACGTGGCGGAAATCGTTCTCTTAAACACAGAAAATTTAATGCTTTTTTGGACGAACTGCATGCTGAATAGGGCGATCTGCTTTTATAGTAATATTCGCTGGTTAAGTGCCGGAAAATGACTCAAGATATTTTTTTACTCTTCGAAAAGAATTTCATCTTTTTCTCACAGAAGTGGGCACCGATGAAGATTTAATAGCAAGTTTTGTTGATGACAATTTTCTATGTTCACTTGCTTTCCTAACAGATATTATAAATTATTTAAATGTCTTGAATAAATCCTTAACAAGGAAAAGATCAAAACGTGTGCTGTCTTTATAATTATGTTACTGGATTTTGAAACAAACTACAATCGCTGAAGTCAAATTTGCAGGAAAACAATTTAATTCATTTTCAAACTTGTAAAGAGTTCTAAGAAGAAATGAAGCAACTTAGTAAAAACAGTTAATATTGAAAAATTTGTTCCTAAATTAGATATCACAATTGAAGATTTTAATAGAAGATTTTCTCAATTTGATGACCTTAAGCAAAGTTTAAATTTCTTCAGTAATCCATTATATATTGATATTAGCACCGTAGATCCTAAATATCAAATGGAATTATGTGACCTTCAGACAGACCCAATTATTGCATCAAAAAAAGAAACTGAAATAGAATTGTTCAAACTTTTGCCTGAAGAAAAATATCCAAAAATGAAAGACTTTGGACTCCAAATAATTTCTGTGTTCGGAAGTATATGTATCTGAGAGCGCGCATTTTCTGATATGAAACATATAAAATCAAGAAACAGAAACTGCTTGAAAGACTCTACACTTGAACATATACTTCGGCTCGCAACAACAAATACCGATATGGACGTAAAAGAAATTATTGCCCAACAACTACGGCCACAATGCTCCCATTCAATTTATTAAATATTTGATAAGGTTTAGAAAATTTATATTGGTTTATTATTTGGTACTAATTACTTTTCGTATAAATAAAATTGTTTTTTGATATTTTTGAGGTTTATTATTACGTACAGTCGCTCAAAAAAGTATCCGAACGCTATGGTTGCATACAAAATTCAGAAAAAAATCTGGCAACGATTTTTTTAGAAATTAATGATCTGGCAACCTTCGTGTACGGTACACGAAGGTTGCCAGATCATTAATTTCTAAAAAAATCGTTGCCAGTTGTTTTTTCTGAACTTTGTATACAACCATAGCGTTCGGATACTTTTTTGACCGACTGTACTTATTATTTTTTCGTATAAAAAGAAACAATTTTTTGAGGTTTATTATTACTTATTATTTTTCGCATAAATAAAATAATTTTTTCAGGTGACATGAACTGACTTTCAATTACCTATCCTATACTCTTCTTTTTTTGGCCCGCGAAACATTGGCAAAGGAAAAAATGGCCCGCGGTTTTAGTGAAGTTGGACAACACTGATCTAAATTAATCTAATGTTATCTTAATTCTGTCAATCTGTTCATTCTTGTCTGGAACATGAAAACTTTTCGAATTTTGAACAATGCCAGGGATTTATTTCCAATACGGATAGGTAGCATTATTGTCTCAATTAATACTGTAACTCTGTAAACGAATTGTGCCGAGAGTCTTCCGCTATTTTAAGGGTAAATTCGAGCTTTTTTTTTTTATATAAAAATGATTTTTAGCTACCTAAATATAAGATTGTTTGGACAAATGTGCAAGTTCGAAGCTCTCGTGATTTCATGGATGGTTGGGTGAGGGGACCCACTGAACAACTGTTAGGAAAAGGGTGTGAGCCTCCTCGTCAAGGCCATCCAGCGTGTTCTTTAACATGCGTAGGTGTTGCCCTCCTACACACGGAGCCACGGCTTAGCGTCCCATCCGACTGACGGTGGCCTTTTCAAGCCCAGCAGTGACTCCAATTCACTGTGGACAGGGCGAGGAGTTCAGCAGAGAAAAATCTCTACACTTACCCAGTTGGAACCCGAACCGGAGAATTGCAGATTACGAGCCTGGCATGTTACCAACTGAGCCAGTCAAACACAGATAAAGGCAACCAAAGCTCCCTGGTTGACAAAACGTTGTGGAAATTATTCTAAACCGCTCAAGATGCCCTTACGCAGACGTCGATAGCCATTCCTACAGTTAACAACAAACTTTAAGTGGAAAAATCATCGGCTTTAGAGAAGCTGGTTAATCGTAAAGATTTGTCCAGACTTATTGGCCTCAATCCCAGCACCATCCTACACCTGTGGCGCCAGTGGGTTCAAATCCAGCACACGCCGACAAGGATCAGAAAGACAATGTATGACCACGGAGCGACAGGACCGCCATTTGCGATGCATGGCATTGTGTGACAGATTCGCGACTACAACGCAACTGCAAAAGGACTGGCAACAGATAACACATCGAATACCTACCAGGCGGACGTAAACAGCAAGCTTTTACAGTTTTCATTGCAAGTCTATCGTCCGGCACTGCATTTGGCCCTCACATCTGCCCACGTGCAAGCACATCTTCAGTGGTATCGTCTCAGACAGAACTGGAACGAACAAAAGTGGAGTACCGTGGTGTTTAGTGTCTACCGTCGTGCTGACAAGGTGTTCGCTGTCATCCAGGGGAAAGGAACGCCACCCAGTGCTTGGGACATCGTCACACAGCTCCAACACCTGGTGTCTTGGTGTCGGGTGCCATTAGTCGGACATCCAGAACTGGTCATCATAAGGGGATCTCTAACTGCCCAATGATATTTTACCAACATTTTGAAGCCAGTGGTTGTCCCATTTGTTCAGCAGCACGGAACCTTTTACCTGCAAGATAACGCCCGTCCCCACACAGCCCGCATTAGTCTGCAGTATCTACACCAGCAAAACGTTCAGGTACTACCATGGCCAGCACGCTCACAAGACCTTTCACCTATTGAACACGTCTGGGATATGACGGGCCGACAACTCCAACAGCACCCAAGAGGTGTGCCAACCACTGTTGCTAAAATGGAACAGCGACTTCGCGCTATTTGGCCTTCTATTCTTAAGGAGGACATTATAGAGGACATTATAGAGGCTTTCCCCGCCGTGTTCATGAATGCATTGCTGCGCAGGGCGGTTCAACATCATACTAATTATACCACTTTACCGGGTAGGTAAAGTGGTAATTATCCATATTTTTTTTTTTTGATAATGTAATCAATCGCACATATCAGTGTATCTTAACAGTTGCCTCCGTTTCAATAAAATGGCATTAATCCTTCCAAGTGCTGGAATTTTTTTTCTTGTAGTGTATTTCGGATTTCGTAATGTATAATTCGCCATTTTGGAATGAATTATTTTTACAAGTTTCTTCATAAAATATTGCTTTAATTCTTTTCAGACGGACACAAACAAAATTCTCATTACATGCTTACATAGATTCAAATAAACTGTTTTGAATATGATTCATTTCCCCCTCTACTGCAAAAAGGAATAGGATAATTAGCAACAAAATCGAATCTGATAATATTGGAAACATTTTTAGTCTTAAGAGTTAAACTGGAGGTTAGACCTATCGCGAGAAATCGCTAATCAGACGGAAAAATTTATGTCTGTCGTGGCCATATGTTAATGAAGTTCACGACCAAGCTCAGGCTTTGAGACAATGAGTTATGGCCCATAAGAAGCAAGGAGAGGAATTTCTAATAGGGAAAACGAAGCTGATTGTTCATGGTCTGTTGTTATTCGTTCAAAGCTGTAGAAAAAATTCCGGGGTGGAATTCTTTAAATAATTGTATATCAAGTTTCACCATAAAGTTTTCATTTTTTTAAATTGTTTTGTAGGGTCCCCCAAACACACACACACACATCGCAGGGGTTGCGAGGTATATCAGTATACCTCTGGATCAGTGCTATAAAGTAGAGTCTACATATCGGTCAATCGCATTCAACAGAACCGGATTTAAATACTTCAAATACTTTTAATATACCGCGAGTTTTTGTGCTTTTCAATTTAGAAAGAAACCCATAGTAATTCGTAATCGTTGTAAGAAATGTCATTTAGAAACGTTAAGGAAGAAGAATTTGCAAGCAATTATACGGAAGAAGATTGGCTTATATTCTAATGCGTCCAGGTTCGAGTCTCTATTATGTCTGCTTTGAGATTTCTCCTCTAACCCTCAGGGGATACCAATAGGCTTTGAAAGACCGCCGTCCGTCGGATGAGACATTAAGACGTGGTTTCGTTTGCAGGAGAGTCATACCGTGAGCAGATTAAAGAACACATTGATGACTTTAATAATAGGGGTCTCGGCTGGTAGTGCGCCAGGCTCGTAATCTCCAGTTTCCAGGTTAGTGTCCCAACTGTATCTACGTTGATATTTATCACCAGACCCATATTCTGCCCTCGGTGAGAAAGAGAACACGAATGGGCTCGGAAAGACGCTATTCGTTGAATGGGACATTAAGCCCCGTGTACAGAAGACCGTAACCTGTGAACGTTAAACAGCACGTTCAGTTATGTTGACGGAAAGCCTTTGCCTCCTATCAGCTGTCCAGTGGGTCCCTTTCACCCAACCTTCTCCAAGACTTTTGGGTCTTGTGACCTGTCCATTTAGACTACTGTGCACAAAAAAATGCCGCTCAGAAATCAAACAACCTAACAAAACAAACCCTTAACGAAAGATTTCATTTGTCTTTTAAAAACTTGGGGTGAACCTTGGAGTCTTTGTGACCTGACTATTTAGATCCTTGCGAGCAGAAAGTGCTGAACAGAGCTAAAACAAAAAAAGTCATCAGCGAAAATTGCTTCTGAATTGCTAATCTATAATAATAAAAGGAGCTGTCTATGTGTTCAAATGCACAATTTCACAGTCCCCAGACTTTCCCACTGATTATTATAACTCATTCTTTGTGAGACTGAAATCACCATTTCTGTCTCAGTGTCATAAAGCTCTTGATGGAGCCTGAAAAGGTGTCATCCATCAAGAATATGTGTGGGGGGAGGGGGAATACTCACTCTTATAGAAAAAAAATAAACTCTCTTTTTGTAAACAAAGAAACAGGTTCACAAGAGGAGTGAAGGATGTGTACCGATTCTGTGGAGTAAATCTTGGAATAAATCTTTGCATGGGATGTTAACAACCTTGCTGAAATGCTCATTAATAAATCCGAAGTGGAACTAATTAGGGTGACACTTTTTTTTAATCATTTATTTATTCAAACAATTACAAATAAATCATTTCTGTTTGCAGATGTCCCGCAAAGTTAACAGCTTATCTGCAGGAAAGAATAATGCATTAAAATAATATTTTACATTTTTTTTTCTGTTTTCATCTGATAATCTTAATGCATTTATTATATATTTATTTTACTATTTCAGTTGAAATCTTCAACATTAAATAATTTGTTCTCTTTAACAAAGTTTTTACACCCTTTTTTTTCACTTCAAATATTTCATAATAATATTGGGATTTTTATATTCGTCTTTAGCACTACGTAATTTGTTAATAGGTGTTAATATTAATTTTCTAATTTATTTTTAAAAATCTATTTAATTCGTGTTAAAGAATTTACTGCTAGCAGTTCCCTTTGGTAAGAAACTAAAATGTGTGTAATTTTGTAGCTATGAAATAGCACTTTCCATAGTTTTTTATGAAATTTGGTAGTTGAAAATATTTTTCTTCTTTAAATCTTGATATAAGTATAAAAATTATGTAAAATAGTATAACTATATTATATTTATAGTAAGATAAATTATCCAAGTAAATAAATCTATCTTAGGCTGTAGTTGGGCGTTAATTGTTATAATATTTTTAGCTATTGAGGATTGAATACGTTCTATTTTTCTAATATTTGTTAAATTTGTTGTACCATGTATCGTTATGGCATAATTTAAGACAGATTCACAGAATGATTTATAAAACATAATGTGTTGGTATCTGTCATATATCGTAGTTTCTTTAACTTCGAAGCACAAAGCCTTAATGTGCCGGAGATTTTCTCAGCATGAACGTTCCATCGTCGAGATGTAATCATAGATATTTTATTTTTTGTACCCTGCCAGTTTTGATGCAGCTGCAGTTTTCCAGCTTAGAAAAGTTTTTTCTTTTTTTTTTGTACACTTTACTTTGTGGGTTTTAATTATTAAGTTATTGTTTATTTTGAAATCAGGTGAATGAAAGTCATCCATTTGGCTTTACTGCTATTTAGATAAAGTTTATTAGAGTTGCCGTCCCGTGGCCGAGTGGTTAGCACGCTTGGCTACTGATCTAAGGGACCTGGGTTCGAGCCCCGGATTTAGGCATGGATGTGTATGTCTTTTTTCTGCTGAGGTCCTGTCATCCTCTCAGACCTTCTACTCTGGCATATAAACTGACAGGCTCCTGTCAGACCTCTGTGGCAAGCAGCTGCTTGAGGGGATTTTTTTTTATATATTATTTTATTAGAGTTTAGCCATCGTTTAATAATATTATAGTTTTATTACATTATATGTTTAACCTTATCTTCTTCCGATTTGTTGATATTATCAAAAACTATATCATCGGCATATAAAAACATGATACTATTTAGTTTTAATATTATTAAGTCGTTTATGTAAATAAAAATAAAAGGGCTAAAATAGATCCTTGAGGAACACCATATTTAACTTAATTTCTAATGTAAGTGTTGTTTATTTTAATTACTGTGAATCTGTTTGATAAGTAGTTTTGTAACCGGTGTAATGCAATGCCTCAAATTCCATATTTTTCTAATTTCTGTAGAAGAATGTCATGATCCAAAGTGTCAAAGGCTTTCTGTAAGTCTAGGAACACTGTAAATGCCTTGTCACTTCGATTTATTGCCACGTAGGTTAAATCAATAAATTTCGGTAGGAAGTTCACGGTACTTTTTCTTTTTGAAACCTTTATTGATTTTCACTGAGAATATTGTTTAATAAGAAATTTGTATAAGGTTTTGTAAACATATTTTTTCAATATTTTAGGTACAGAAGATAAACTAGGGTTGTTGTTTGGGTTGTTTTACCTCTCAGCGGCACTTTTTTGCACACCGTGGGCTAAATGGCCAGGTCACATGGACCCCGAAGGCTCAGAGAAGGTTGGGGCAGGGGACCCACTGGAACAGCTGTTGGGAGACAGATGGTAGCCTCCCGTCAAGGCCATCCAGCGTGTTCTTTAACGTGCACAGGGTATGGCTCTCCCGTACACGGGGCCACGGCTTAACGTCCCATCCGACGGACGGCGGCCTTTCCAAGCCCATCGGTGTCCCCTACTGACCGTGGGCAGGACGGGGAATTTTGCGGAGATAAACCTCAACGCTGACCCAGCTGGGACTCGAACCTGGGAACTACAGATTACGAGCCTGGCGCGCTACCGACTGAGCCACCCCCGCCCCTAGAAGATAAAATAGCAATGGGCCTGTAATTAGTTATAATTGACTTTGTTCTTCCTTTAAATATTGGCCGTAGAATTGCCATTTTAAGCTCAGTTGGTATTGCACCAGTTGAAATGCTTTCATCAACTATATCTCTTATGACATCCGCTAATACCTCGATGATACTGTTTTTAATATGTTTGATATGCATATTGTCATATCCAGCGGTTTCGCTATTATTTAAAGTTTGACTAAATTCAGAATATATGTGCTGTTTGAAGGACGCATATAAATTAAGTTTTTGTTTGTAATGTTATTGTTTTTTTTAAATTCAACATCAGGTTCTTGGTTGATTTCTCTTATGTGTAAAACTAACGAGCAATATTCACTATTAAATTTATTTGCAATTTGTAAAGACGTTAAACTTTTAGACATATTCTTAATGATAGTTTAGTCAATAGATCTTTCTCATTTCAACTTCTAGTGCTTGATGGATTCATTTCCATGTTTGTCTCATGTCATTTCTTTTTAACATTACTTGTTCTTTATAAAAATTTTGTTTCTGATTTCTGATTTTCGCTGTAACTAAGTTGATTAGTTTCTTATACTCATTTTTACACCTATCGCATTTTGTGTTATTTTTATATTTAATCCAAGCCTTATCTCTACGCTCTATTAAATTGATAATATCCATTGTGACGGTTATTTAGATGTTCAAAATTCTTTGTGGTTTTTTCATTTTTTTATTTCATTGTATTTTTTTAATGATAACAATTGGTAATTTTGTTTGTGTTCATGTGTTTTTATTATATTTAGATCAGTCTGTTAAGATTATTTTCCCTTCGATATTTTTATGCTCATAATACCAGTTAATTTCCGTTGTTTTGATATCGGTTGAGACTTTTCCATATAGTTTTTCATCTTTCGATCCAAATATAGCTACAATTGCTGTAAACCCCCCTCTTTTATTAGGGCGGTCCAACACTTTTTGGCCATGATTCGTCTACTCTGTCAATCTCTGTGGGCGCGACACAATGGGGGCGGGGGTGGCTCAATTGGAAGCGCTCCAGGCTCGTAATCTGTAGTTCCCAGGTTCGAGTCCCAGCTGGGTCAGCGTTGAGATTTATCTCCGCAAAATTCCCCGCCCTGCCCACGGTCAGTAGGGGACACCGATGGGCTTGGAAAGGCCTCCGTCTGTCGGATGCGACGTTAAGCTGTGGCCCCGTGTGCAGGAGAGCCATACCCTGTGCACGTTAAAGAACACGCTGGGTGGCCTTGACGGGAGGCTACCATCTGTCTCCCAACAGCTGTTCTAGTGGGTCCCCTCCCTCAACCTTCTCTGAGCCTTCGGGGTCCATGTGACCTGGCCCATGGTGTGCAAAAAAGTGCCGCTCAGAGGTAAAACAACCCAACCCACGAGACAATGAGATAATGATCAACGATCTTACTGAATGAAATCATAGATTTGGACATAATTTTTCCATCTAATTTTACATTTAAAGGCTCGATACTTGTGCGGCATAAATTGTTACTTACTACTTCTTCTCTAGTTACGTCACTAATTAAGAGATCATATCCCATCTCAGCTAAAATATTTACCTACCTTTCGACACCATGTTTATTAACATTCAATACATCAAGATTAAAATCTCTTATTAGTATGTGACTATGTGTTTTAACAATATATTTCTAAAAACTGATGGAAATTAATTAGGAAATGGTTTATATCTGTGTTTGGTACCTGTATAATATTATAAATTGTTTCGCCTTTTATAACTCTCAGATATAGCGTTTCTGCAAGCAAAGTATTAACACTCATTTTCTCAACTGATATTGCGTTTCTATAGTAAACGATTATTCCCGTTTCCATTTATTTAGAGTATCATCAAAAATTTGTTCATAGATGTTTAATTGAGAGAAATTTTTTTCAGCATTAGTAATGTCAGTTTCGATTAAAATTATTACGTCCAAATACTGTATGAAATCTGCTATATTAGCATTAAAAACACGTATTTTCAGTCACATTTTTCCATTAAATGTATATTTTAGAAGTTATAGCGCTTGTAAGTTAGATTCCCATTGACATCACATGAAAATTGTGTAGTATTTTGGTAGGGCAGTGTATTGGTATTAAGTACCTGTCCACCAAACTGACACCCACGGAGAGGATGTGGAAGGGAATGTTCCATCAAATAAGACACTCCCATTTTCTCTCTTGGCTTGCTGCCAATAACGATGATTCTGCAGCAGTTTTTTCGATAATGTCATTCCAAACTGCAACAATCAGGAGTTGAAAGATGGTTTTACTTTTCACCGAGTTGGTTAATGAAGTCGTCATCCTCTGCTGATCATTGCTTTGGTCTACCTTTTGTCATTTCGTCGTTTGCCCTAACAAAGTTGGATCAACACAGATAATAGACTTTCAAAGGCGCAGATTGGGTGGCTCCGTCACTGATATCTCTACCTACCCACTCTCTCCCCGAAGTCTCGGTGATCAACTTGTTACCTAAAGTATAGTCAATGCATTTAATTGCATTCAACAACTTATCTCGTTAGAATAATGAAACACCAACTCTGATTAACACTCCTACGACAACACTGCTCTGTGCAGTGGGGAGAGGGTTTATCTTAGTTGGCAGCGCACCAGGCTTGCAATATGCAGCTCCCAGGTTCGAGTCCAACGTTAGAGTTCAGGTTTACCTTCGTTGGCCCCCACCTGCCCTCGGTGAGGAAGAAGACACTAATGTGTTTGGAAATACCGCCGTCCGACAGAGAAGAAGTTGTCTCTGTGTACAGCAGAGCAATACCTGTGCAAAGTGGGGCGGCGGTGGCTCAGTCGGTAGCGCGCCAGGCTCGTAATCTGTAGTTCCCAGGTTCGAGTCCCAGTTGGGTCAGCGTTGAGATTTATTTCCGCAAAATTTCCCCGCCCTGCCCACGGTCAGTAGGGGACACCGATGGGGTTGAAAAGGCCGCCGTCCGTCGGATGGGACGTTAAGCCGTGGCCCCGTGTGCGGGAGAGCCATACCCTGTGCACGTTAAAGAACACGCTGGATGGCCTTGACGGGAGGCTACCATCTGTCTCTCAACAGCTGTTCCAGTGGGTCCCCTCCCCCAACCTTATCTGAGTCTACGGGGTCCATGTGACCTGGCTTGGGTTGGGTTGGGTTGTTTTACCTCTGAGCGGCACTTTTTTGCATACCATGGGCTAAATGGCCAGGTCACACGGACCCCGAAGGCTCAGAGAAAGTTGGGGGAGGGGACCCACTGGAACAGCTGTTGGGAGACAGATGGTAGCCTCCCATCAAGGCCATCCAGCGTGTTCTTTAATGTGCACAGGGTATGGCTCTCCCGCACACGGGGCCACGGCTTAACGTCCGATCCGACGGACGGCGGCCTTTCCAAGCCCATCGGTGTCTCCTACTGACCGTGGGCAGGGCGGGGAATTTTGCCATGTGACCTGGCCATTTAGCCCATGGTGTGCAAAAAAGTGCCGCTCAGAGGTAAAACAATCCAACCCTGTGCAAAGAACACGCTGGATGTCCTTGACAGAAGGTTTCCATCTGTCTTCTAACAGCTGTCCAGTAGATCCCCTTCCACAAAGCTCGTAATCTGCAAGTTCGAGTTCCGGCCTGGGCCAGCGTTGAAATTTATCTCCTCAAAACTCTACACCTTGCATTCAGTCAGTAGGAGACACCGATGGGCTTGGAAAAGCCGCCGTCCATCTGATGGGACGCTTGAGCCATCGCCCCGTGTGCGGGAGTGTCATATTCTGTGCACGTTAAAGAATATGCTGGATGGCCTTGATGGTAGATTACCATCTGTCTCCTTACAGCTGTCCAGTGAGTCCCCTCCACCAAACTTCTCTGAGACCTCGGGATCTTTGTCGCCTGGCTTATTTAAAAAATATCCCTCAACAACCGCTTGCAACAAAAGTCGGACAGGAGTCTCTCAGTATAATGCGCTTAATAGAAGATCTGTGAGGAAGACTTCAGCAAAAAAGAAAAGGCAACACTGAAAAGAAACATCCAAAACTTATAACATGAAATGGATCGAGGTTCGAACCCAGATCCTTTTGATAAATCACCAAGATCGCTAACCACTCATCTTATTTAATTTAATTACTGTTCATATTCGTAGGTTTTTCCTACGAATATGAACCTATTTCCTATTGCGTTTATTGCGAGTTTTTAAGAATGCTGCGAAAGATTCTAAAAAGAAAACTTGAAGCAACAGGGAAGAGGTTAAAAATATTGTCTCCAAAGATAGCAAAAATTCAAAATGTTCTTATTCATTTATATATGAGTGAGTGAGGGCAGTTTGGCTCTTTTAGGAATTTTGTAATTTATGGGAAATTCCGTCTGTAATTAATACTGACATGCTGTTCGCATCAGTTAGCTCATCTTTGTTATCATCCTGTCATAATAGTATCTGGCACAACAGAGTTCTGGTTCAACCATGTAGAAAAGTTGTTGCGATAGTATAATAACAGAAGATTTGAAATACGCTTATTCTGGTTATAAAATCAATAGCCTTGACAGTGAATTTATGGGATTAAAAAATAACCTACGAAACATCATGGGAAGAGTAGATGATCTATGATACTATTTCGTGGTTCACTGATGACACTTGCGAAAGATAAAGCAATTTAAAATGCTTTTATAAGCAATGACTTTTCACTACAGGGGCGGGGGTGGCTCAGTCGGTAGCGCGCCAGGCTCGTAATCTGTAGTTCCCAGGTTCGAGTCCCAGCTGGGTCAGCGTTGAGATTTATCTCCGCAAAAATTCCCCGTCCTGCCCACGGTCAGTAGGCGACACCGATGGGCTTGGAAAGGCCGCCGTCCGTCGGCTGGGACGTTAAGCCGTGGCCCCGTGTATCAATCCAACCCTGTGCAAAGAACACGCTGGATGTCCTTGACAGGAGGTTTCCATCTGTCTTCTAACAGCTCGTCCAGTGGGTTCCCCCAACCTTCTCTGAGCTTTCGGGGTCCATGTGACCTGGCCATTTAGCCCATGGTGTGCAAAAAAGTGCCGCTCAGAGGTAAAACAACCCAACCCAACTTTTCATTATGTTTTATGTGCTTGAAGTGCGGAAATACACTGCTGGCCATTAAAAGTGCAACACCAGGAAAAACTCATCAGATTGTCCCGAAATATGCAAGATGGCATCCCATGGGGGAACAATTCAAAGCGCAGCACATGCGCACATCATGTGTGACAGAAACGCCCCCTGGAAATGGTATAAGAGGATTACAAAGAGCCGGTGTAAAGCACTTGAATTGTGTTTGCTCGCAGTTCTTGCACACTAAAGGATCAAGTATGCCCAGTCGAAGAACACTGCATCCATACGACCAGGTTTCCGACTTTGATCGAGGGAGAATTGTGGGATTACGGGAAGGCGGATTATCGTACCGAGATATCGGTGCTTGTGTTGGACGGAATGCTGCGAAATGATGAAAATATGGCGTCAGTGGATAGAAGAGGTCTCAACAGCCCTGTCACACAAACGAACGAGAGAACAGACATCCCGTGCGCATGGCTATGAATGGTCGTACAGCCACATCAAACACCTTAGTTCAACAGTTAGAGTGTGTTGCACATCAACCAGTGTCCGCACGTATGGTTCACGTCGTCTGTAGCATTGGGGCATCTTTGTTAGGCGACCATTGCTTTGGCTACCATTGACTCTACAGTCGCTCAAAAAAATATCCGAACACTATGGTTGATTACAGAATTCAGAAAAAATATCTGGCAACGATTTTTTTAAAAATTAGTGATCTGGCAAACTTCGCGTACAGTACACGAAGGTCTCTGGTGCCATTTACCAACAGGACAATGCCCGATCACATGTGACATGTATCGTCCAACAATTCCTGGATAACCACCATGTGACACTTCTGCCTTGGTTTGCTCATTCACCGGATCTGTCCCCAATTGAACGTGTCTGGTCCATGATCTCTCGACGACTAGCACACCAGACACCAGCAACTGCTACAACAGATGAACTTTGGCTACGTATCAAAGCTGCATGGACTGATATTCTCCAAACACACATCCGACGTATCATTCTCTCAATGCCGGACCGTGTAGCAGCGGTAATTACCGTTCATGGTGGATACCAAAGATACTGATTTCTTTGTATTTCACAAGTCTAACCGTGTTGTATTTGTAATCATTTGATCCTTGTAACATAAGCTATGTATTCACTAAATATGGCTTTGATATCTCTTGTCTTTCCTAGTATTGCACTTTTAAGGGGCGGGTGGTGGCTCAGTCGGTAGCGCGCCACACGTAATCTGTAGTTCCCAGGTTCGAGTCCCAGCTGGGTCAGCGTTGAGATTTATCTCCGCAAAATTCCCTGCCCTGCCCACGGTGAGTAGGGGGACACCGATAAGCTTGGAAAGGCCGCCATCCGTCGGATGGGACGTTAAGCCGTGGTCCCGTGTACGGGAGAGCCATACCCTGTGCACGTTAAAGAACACGCTGGATGGCCTTGACGGGAGGCTACTATCTGTCTCCCAACAGCTGTTCCAGTGGGTCCCCTCCCCCAACCTTCTCTGAGCCTTCGGGATCCATGTGACCTGGCCATTTAGCACATGGTGTGCAAAAAAGTGCCGCTCGGAGGTAAAACAACCCAACCCAATTGCACTTTTAATGACCAGCAGTGTATTTCCTAAAATATTTCTAAAAATATTTTCATTCAAATTAGTTTCAACACTTTAGAGGTTAACCTTTATTATTAGGATTAAAGTTCTCTGATTAAAACTCCGCTTTTTTTATACAGATTTTAATAATTCACTTTGAATGCTTTGGTTAATTATTAATATCGTATCAATGAGAAATTCCCAACTGCGTGAGAAATTGTAAAATAATTTAAGGTAAATATGGGGAAGGAAAATTCAAAATTAAATAATCACTCGCGTTTTCATTAGCCGAACTAATTACACATCTTCTTGTAGGAACTTTGGAAATCGGCAGTTTTCCGTAATTTGCATGAAATCTGCATAACGAATGATTAACCTGAAGATAAAGATGATCAAATAAAAGAAGTTTAATTGGATCTACGGTGACTCGTATTAAAACTTCATCGGTTTAAAAGAGAGTACCAAAGAATAGTTCTTTCATCAAAAACTGATTTGTGAAATATGAAATAATTAAAGTGTTAAAATTCATCTCCTCGTTTCAATGATTTATTGAAATATTTCTTCTTACGTTCTTAAGAATTTTGTGCATTGTTTGGTGTCTCAGTTATTCAAAATATCGAATAATACGAAATTCAATCCGAAGACGTCTGGATAGAAGAAACCGGGCCTAGGGTTGGGTTGTTTTACTGTGAGCGAACTTTTTTGTACACAATGGGCTAAATGGCCAGGTCACGAGGACACCGAGGGCTCAGACAAGGATGGGAGAAGAGGATCCACTCGACAGATGCTGGATGGCCTTGAAAAGGCCATCCAGCATTCCAGCAGCTGACCAGCAGCTTTTCAAGGCCATCGAGCATTCTCGTTAACTTGAACAGGGAATGACTCTCCTGCATAGGGTTCCACGGTTTAACGTTCCAACCGATAAACGGAGGCTTTTCCTAGCGCATCGGGGTTCCATTTCTGACTACAGGCAGGGTGGGGGTTAGAGGAGAAAAATCTCAACGCGACAGTTGGGACTCGAACCTGGTGATATCAGATTGCGAACCTGGCGCACTACGACTAAGCCACCCCCGCCCAGATCGTATGTAGCAAAATATGAAGAGATGAGGCGACAAATGATTGGATTGGACTGGAACGAACCAGAACGCCATTCTCATATTTTTCAAAATATTTTGTCCAAATAGTTTTGTTTCGGGTTATTCTTCTCTGTTCCAGTTCTGGGTCAACGTTGAGATTTATCTCCGCAAAAATTACCCGCCCTGCCCACGGTCAATAGGGGACACCGATTGGATTGGACTGGAACGAACCAGAACGCCATTCTCATATTTTTCAAAATATTTTGTCCAAATAGTTTTGTTTCGGGTTATTCTTCTCTGTTCCAGTTCTGGGTCAACGTTGAGATTTATCTCCGCAAAAATTACCCGCCCTGCCCACGGTCAATAGGGGACACCGATGGGCTTGGAAAGGCCGCCGTCCGTCGGATGGGACGTTAAGTCGTGGCCCCGTGTGCGGGAGAGCCATACCCTGTGCACGTTAAAGAACACGCTGGATGGCCTTGACGGGAGGCTACCATCTGTCTCCCAACAGCTGTTCCAGTGGGACCCCTCCCCCAACCTTCTCTGAGCCTTCGGGGTCCTTGTGACCTGGCCATTTAGCCCATGGTGTGCAAAAAAGTGCCGCTCAGAGGTAAAACAACCCAACCCTGTTCCAGTTGGAACTCCTGCACACGGATCTAGTAGATTTATAGAAAAAGATTCTTGCAAAATATGAGTGATATTTACAATCAATGTTCATTGAATTATGACCACTTCTCCTAATGTTTTACCAATGGGAAGTTAATTTCAAAAATATATAACTTCTAAAATAAGCATTTTATGAAAAACAAAATGCGGCGAAGAATAATTTAAAGCCCTCAATCAAATCTATCTAAATCTCGATATTCAACAATATTCTTCAGTATTTAAACATGTATTGAGGCTTAAACATGTCGTAAATAATTCCTTTATTTTTTAATAAATTTCTTAGAATTCATTTCGAGTTCTAAGAAATTTATTAAAAAATAAAAGAATTATTTACGCACACTTTTACATTACGTAGTTATTTATGGTTTGAAAAAATGCTTCTTATTTCAGTTTCAATTAACTTCAAAGGAAAACTCTTTCATTGGCATTGCTGTTGTTAAATTGAAATATTCAAATGTCCATAAGTCTTTAAATATTAAAGGAATGTTGTTTGAAATCGGTAATTAGATAGAATTGATTGAGATCTTTAGTTTATCTTGAATCACATTTTATCATAAAAGGCTTAATTTCAAAAGTTATAAAGGTTCGAAATTAGCGCCCCCTTGACATAACACGGGGCCGCGGAGATCAAAATTCAATGATCACTCAATGTATACAGGGTGAATCTGAAAAAGTGGGCAAAACTTTACGGGGTGGTAGAACGCAGCTATACGAGCAATATTCGTCATAGAAAGTATGGGCGGAACGCAAATGGCGAGCCGCTAGGTGGCGTTGGAAATGGTATAGAAGAGTCGGTCCTCGCACCCAACGGCATTTCTACCGTGTATTGCCGAGAGGATGGCTGGTTATACTAACCACGAAATGGCGGATATGCACTTTGTGTACGGTGCGGCGGACGGGAATGCGAGTGAGGCACAGAGACGTTACCGCGACCGGATTCCGATGAGATGCACTCCAGATCGGAAAACCTTCGAGCGTTTGCATCGGCGGCTGTGTGAAACGGGATCCTTCGCCACGGCGAAGCAAGACGCAGGGCGTGAAAGGAGTGTCAGGACGCCGCAACTTGCAGAGGACATTCTGCGTAGGGTGAAAGAGCGACCGGGATGTAGCACGCGAGCGGTTTCCCGTGCAGTACACGTGTCCCAAATGTCGGTTTGCCGTGTGCTACAGGAGGAAGGAATGCACCCCTATCGTACGCAGAAGGTACAAGCGTTGTCACCGGCGGACTATCAGCCACGTGTCGATTTCGCACGTTGGTACCTCCAGCAGAATGCAGCGCAGCCGGATTTTGGTGCACATGTTCTGTTTACGGACGAGTGCACTTTCACCCGTGAGGGCGTTTTGAATACCCACAATTCACACACGTGGGCATCTACGAACCCGCATACCACACGTCCTCATTCGTTCCAGCAGTGGTTCTCCGTAAATGTTTGGGCAGGGATCCTCCATGACCATTTGGTTGGCCCATACCTCCTGCCACACCGTCTGGACGGCAAATCGTATAACACATTCCTACGAGAGGTGTTGCCGGAGCTGCTGCGTCCGATTCCAACCCCCAGCAGGTCGAGAATGTGGTTCCAGCACGACGGTGCGCCTGCACACTTCAGCTTAGATTTGCGGAACACTTTACATGCAACGTTCCCAGGGCGATGGATTGGTCGAGTGGTCCCATAGCTTGGCCACCAAGATCGCCGGATCTCTCGTGTTTGGACTTTTTCCTGTGGGGCCATATGAAAAGCCTAATCTACGAGTGCCCCATTGAAACCGATATGGATCTAGTCGCCAGGATCGCCGTTGTTGCCGGCGATATTCGGGAAATGCCTGGTGTCTTCGCAAATGTGCGTCGGTCCCTACCCCGCAGGTGTGAAGCCTGCATTACAGCTGGCGGCAGCTCTTTTGAACAATTTCTTTGAGCATGTACCTCAATTACATTCCTGTTAATAAAACGTTTTCTGAAGTATCTCCTCTCCTTCTTGTGTTCATTCTTTAAATGTGACAGTGGAAAACTACCTTTTAACACGCTGGATGGCCTTGACGGGAGGCTACCATCTGTCTCCCAACAGCTGTTCCAGCGGGTCCCCTCCCCCAACCTTCTCTGAGCCTTCAGGGTCCATGTGACCTGGCCATTTAGCCCATGGTGTGCAAAAAAGTGCCGCTCAGAGGTAAAACAATCCAATCCACTCAGTGTATGTATAAGTTTACTTTTTTTCCACCTCCTTTCTGCTATTAATATTCTTAAGGAGGGAATGGTTCCTTTTCTTCCATTCCCTTCCCCCCTACGGGAGAGTTTACATTATATTAACGCAGGCCCATAAATAAAATTCTAATACATAGTTATCTGATTATTGCAGTTGCTTCTCATTACGCAGATGTAGTCTATAGTTTCCGGGTTGTAATTTTCAGATAAAGATCAGTCTTTAGGAAAAGGATAATGGAGCAGGATATTATCCTTCATTTAAATTTATCATTGTCATAAGCTTTCTGTAGCTACTTATGCTGATTTCTTGCCTGTGACTGACTACTTATAACTGGTTAGATTTCTTACTGGACTTCTTTAACAGTTTGCTGACATGTTTATTGTATATAGTTAAGCGAAGCGTCTTTTAAAATAATACTATTGGGTTATTTTACCTCTGAGCGGCACTTTTTTTGCACAAAATAGGCTAAATAGCCAGATCACAAGGGTGGGTTGGGTTGTTTTACCTCTGAGCGGCACTCTTTTGCACACCATGGGCTAAATGGCCAGGTCACATGGACCCCGAAGGCTCAGAGAAGGTTGGGGGAGGGGACCCACTGGAACAGCTGTTGGGAGACAGATGGTAGCCTCCCGTCAAGGCCATCCAGCGTGTTCTTTAACGTGCACAGGGTCTCTCCCGCACACGGGGCCACGGCTTAACGTCCCATCCGACAGACGGCGGCCTTTCCAAGCCCATCGGTGTCCCCTACTGACCGTGGGCAGGGCGGGGAATTTTGCGGAGATCACAAGGACTCCAAGGACTCAGAGAAGACTGAAGAAAGAGAACCCACTAGAAAGCTGTTAGGAGACAGATGGAAACCTCCTGTCGAGGCTATCCAGTGTGTTCTGTAGCGTGCACAGAGTGATGCTTTCTCCTGTGCCCGTGCACAGTGACGGCTTAACGTCCCATCCGATGGACGGCGACCTTTACAAGTCAATCGGTGTGCCTTTTCCAAAACGGCAGCTTTATATGGTTAAATTAGACTTACTTTCTGACTTTTTATGTTCATCAGACTTTTCCCATTCATTTACATCTTATTTTTTTTAATTTAGACTTGTATTCTTAACTTTTTATCGTACTTGGTATCTTGGGCATTAGGTGGTTCAACTTCGGAAGTTTTATCTTAGAAAGAACCAAACAATTTTACAGCCTAAATTTTGTCTTTCGGTGTGTACTATTTTTCTAAACTCTCCATAAATTCTAAAAATCCCCACAGCAACCCTTATTCTTCTGTTCTTCTTATGCCGCACATCGCTAGTAGCTGTTAAACATCTCCCAAAAGATTAAACTGAGACACTTTTTTTTAAACTAAACCACAAACTTTTTTCTCAAAAGGTAATGCATATCCCTCTTCTTTCCCCCCCCCTAAATCTGGTCCTACTAGGAACTTTTTTTGTGGTCATTTAATCGGCTTTAATAAACGCATAATATAATCCTGTTGCCACATGAGACATAACGGTTGTTGAACGGTGTTATTTACATTCATACAGTCTGTGCTTACATAACGATCCAGTCAAATAAAAAAAAAATATAATAAATACCCCCTCAAACAGCTGCTTGCCACAGAGGTCTGACAGGAGCCTGTCAGTTTATATGCCACAGTAGGAGATCTGAGAGGATGGCAGGACCTCAGCAGAAAAACGCAATAATAAAAATTAATAATAAATTATCCTCCAAACAACTGTTTGCCACAGAGATGTGACAGGAGCCTATGAGTTTAGTACGCCACAGAGAAGATCTCTGAGGAAGGCGAGACCTCAGCAGAAGGACAACACAAACATCCATGCCATACCCAGGGTTCGAACCCGCGGTCCCTCAATAAATTTATAAAAATCAAATGGGAATGATTCCTTCAAAATGAAGGCACGTGGTTGTCTTAATCGGTAGGTCGTTAGACTCCTAATCTTATGTTCCCAGGTTCAAGCCCCAACTCTGTCTGACTTGAGATTTTCTCCGACAACCCCGACTTTGCAACTCGGTGAGAAAGACGAAACCGATAAGCTTGGAAAGACCTCTGGGGGCCATGAGATTTTAAGTCGTGACCCATCGTGTAAAAGACACATAATCTATACACATTAAGCAGTGGAAATGTCATATGTCTCTTGATAGTTGTCCAGTCCTAAGAGCTCCCATTTTTCCAACCTTCTCCGAGTCGTTGGAATCCTTGTGACCCGGCCATTTAGCACATTTTGTGTAAAAAAGTGGTACTTAGAGGCAAAGCAACTCAATCTTCTGAAAGTACACCGTAAGAACATTCGAAAAGACAGGAGAAAAAGAGTTATTATGAAGGAAGTTGGGTTGTTTTACCTCTGAGCGGCAGTTACCTATAAATGGCCAGGTCACATGGACCCCGAAGGCTCAGAGAAGGTTGGGGAGGGGACCCACTGGAACAGCTGTTGGGAGACAGATGGTAGCCTCCCGTCAAATCCATCCAGCGTGTTCTTTAACATGCACAGGGCTCTCCCGCATACGGAGCCACGGCTTAACGTCCCATCCGACGATCGGCGGCCTTTCCAAACCCATCGGTGTCCTCTACTGACCGTGGGCAGGGCGGGAAGTTTTGCGGAGATAAATCTCAACGCTGAGCCAGCTGGGACTCGAACCTCGGAACTACAGATTACGAGCCTGGCGCGCTACCGACTGAGCCACCCCCGCCCATATATTATGAAGGAAAAATCTGGTATCGAAGTTTCTTTGAAAGGAAGTCTGGTATCATTGTCTTCAGAAAAAAAAACTTCCTTCTTGAAATTAACATTTTGGAATTGAAGCGTTTCTTTTCAAAAAGAATAGCCTTGAAATTCCTTTGAAAAGAAATAACGGTGTGAAAAGTTTTCTTTGTGGAACTCATTCCGTTAACAAAAAGGTTTCTTTTTAAAATACGATAGTCTGGTATCAAAGAATTTCTTTTTAACAAAGCTCTATGCGAGTTTCTTTTGCTAAAGAAAAAAAAAGTTTCAGGGTTTCCTTTTAAAAAGAAGCTCTAATATCAAAGTTAAAAAATATCTATACTAAAAAAAAAATCGTAATTAACTTTCAGATGTATTTTATTTGATTTTCACAAACAAGAGAAAAATAAAGGAAATAAAAAGAAATAAGAATAAATAAAGAATATTTTTCGTGCAAAGTAAAAGATTATTTTTCTTATATCTTACTTAATATATCAAAAAAATAAAAAATGAATAAATACCCCCTCAAGCAGCTGCTTGCCACAGAAGTCTGACAGGAGCCTGTCAGTTTATATGCCATAGTAGAAGGTCCGAGAGGATTGGCAGGACCTCAGCAGAAAAACGACATAAACAGCCATGCCTTACCCGGGGCTCGAACCCAGGTCCTTAGATTAGTAGCCAAGCGCGCTAACCACTCGGCCATCCAAAACGAAGCAAAAATACTATTTCTAGCAAATATTCTTTATCCTAGAAGCAATAATTGACAGATGTGACGCAGGAAATTTATTTTCATGGCTAGTATTAAACTCTTTATTATAAGTTACCATTTTTCAAGGTCATGATGTGAAAATGGCGAGAAATGCTCTCACTATCATTGCTCTCCATGATGATACCTTTGAACCTATCTTTCTTCATACACACTTTTCCAATTGCTTCTACTTCTTTTCCGATACATTCTCATCTCGTACGACTCCCACCGGTGGATTCATCGAACTGCTGGTCTAAATATAGACTCTGCAGATCTTCCTGTATCAACTAGTCTTAAGCGTCTCCACTAAAGCCGATGTTTTCCAACAAAAGTTTTTGCGCAAAGTTTTCTCCCTTTATCTGAAGGAATAATATTCCAGGATTCGTAACTTTACAGTTTTGGAAGGAAAATACATTTTTTTCATAACGAATTCAGCTTCAAAAACGGAAACAAATGTTATGAAGTAAGAAAATAAAGGGAAACTTCGTAAAACAGGTTACACTGTTAGAAAAAGCTATGGAAATAGTTTTCACTGAGGTTATTCTTATCCTGATTCTTTATGAGAGTAAAAGTTTTAACAAATCAGTTTTAGCTAAAATTATAAACCTTACAACACAAAATGATATTCCACAGGGAAAATAAAATATTTTTATTCATATGTTATTTAGCTCCAGTAGTATCAAAAACAGCTCTAGTTTAGCATTTTGAAACAGCAGAAGATATACCGACTGATTTCCTCCAGAAAAAAAAACACCTTTATACCTCTTAATATAGTAATAGTAATTCGTTATTATACCTCTTAATAGTTTGCGTATGAAATTTCCTACCGAAATGCTAGATAATTTCAATGTTATGCCAATATGGGAATCTAAATTTCGAAGCTCTATAACTTCTAAAATATGCATTTTATTGAAAAATGTAACTGATGATAAAGTTAATAATAAAATCGATTTAAAAACGAAATTGTTTGAAACGATACTTATTATTTCGGTTTTAATTAATTTCTGGAGAAATTCTTGTGTCGCATTACTATTCTGAAATATTCTAGCTTCCATAACTCTTAAAATACTGTCAGGCTAGAGTAGCTTAGTTAGAGCCCTTTTGTAAATATATTTTGTTTCGTGCATTATTTTCTGGTCCCCACTGAGGGTTGTTTGGGTTGTTTTACCTCTGAGCGGCACTTTTTTGCACACCATGGGCTGAATGGCCAGGTCACATGGACCCCGAAGGCTCAGAGAAGGTTGGGGGAGGGGACCCACTGGAACAGCTGTTGGGAGACAGATGGTAGCCTCCCGTCAAGGCCATCCAGCGTGTTCTTTAACGTGCACAGGGTATGGCTCTCCCGCACACGGGGCCACGGCTTAACGTCCCATCCGACGGACGGCGGCCTTTCCAAGCCCATCGGTGTCCCCTACTGACCGTAGGCAGAGCAGGGAGTTTTGCGGAGATAAATCTCAACGCTGACCCAGCTGGGACTCGAACCTGGGAATTACAGATTACGAGCCTGGCGCGCTACCGACTGGGCCACCCCCGCCTCTATCACCACTGAGGTATATGAATGTAGGATACCTTTAGTTGCAGCAAAGCCGTGCTAGTGCAGTGCTTGCTGGAATGTTAATCGATGTAGCCGATCAGTGAGAGGGAGGCCCACCCAACTTGTGGTGTCGTCTGACAGTTGACCCTGCCGGAGGTCAGCGACCTGCCACATGTCCGAGAGTTTGCAAGAGGGCAGAGGAGAATTTGCAACGAACAACATGGCAGAACCCGGACAAAGAACGAGCGCGTGAGACCCAAAAGTTTTGGCTCATAAGTGTCGACCCGAATTAACGGGATTGGGCTCTCGAGACACAGCTGAACAGGCATAGTAAGCTGGTGTCTCGAAACAGCTGAACAGGCATAGTAAGCTGAGTCCCCGCAATTGTCATAAAATCACAGAAGTCGTAAGGAAGACTCTTTCACCCTTAAGGAAGACTCTTTCACCCGTAAGGAAGACTCTTTCACCCGTAAGGAAGACTCTTTCACCCGTAAGGAAGACTCTTTCACCCTTAAGGAAGACTCTTTCACCCGTAAGGAAGACTCTTTCACCCTTAAGGAAGACCTTTCACCCGTAAGGAAGACTCTTTCACCCGTAAGGAAGACTCTTTCACCCTTAAGGAAGACTCTTTCACCCTTAAGGAAGACTCTTTCACCCGTAAGGAAGACCTTTCACCCTTAAGGAAGACTCTTTCACCCGTAAGGAAGACTTTCACCGTAAGGAAGACTCTTTCACCCTTAAGGAAGACTCTTTCACCCGTAAGGAAGACTCTTTCACCCGTAAGGAAGACTCTTTCACCCGTTCGCATATTGCGACTGAAAACCGGAGTGACATCACAAATACTTAACGATTATTGTGGAAAATCGACTCTTAAATACGTTGGACCTCATAAATAGGGTACCCTCAGGACCTAGCGCGAAACTGATTTTTTTTTTGACACTGCTGCTTAATTCTCTGTCTCTTCTACTCTGTGTTCTGGCTCCAAGACCAATTGATGTACCAAGACGTATTGATCAGCTGACAATTGCATCTATCGTGATTGGTTGGCTGCAACTGGTTCTAGAATTCACCATTCCATAGCGGACACTAGCAATGAACTGCATCACAACTCTCTAAATGCCCTTCTTCACATAATCAGTTTTTTTTAGCAGCAAATCTAAGTAGATTCTTCTAGTTCTTCTTTTAAAATATAGGGGAAATATGGTTTTTCGTAATCTGTAAAATCCCAAACTGAAATTTGATCTAGATTCTGAGATTCTGGATTTTCAAAACTCTACTGTTATGCATTCAAGACGAGCCAGCTCTAAATATTCGATCATTTTAGCAGTGACGGATATTTAAATGAGGAAATTACAAAAAGATTAGCGATGAAGCAGTGACGTAAGCGCCGTCTTTAGTCTGGTGAGTAACATTTCGTTTTGTTTGTTTACCTCGCTGCTCGTGTAAAGCAACAGACTTGCTAATGGAAAAGAAAAAATAATTACCAACAAGAAACGAAACTTGCTGAGCCCAGGCAGCATCTGATTAATGCCTCTGGTTATCCCTCTGCACTATCTGACGTTTGACAGGATCAAAGCCACACTTGATGCAGATGGACGCCATTAAGAAAACTTGGTATGCTAATTGCGGAGAGCTGTTGAGCGACGGATTCGCCCATGTTGGCTTGTAAACATGCACACACACTCACAAGCATACAGGTGTGTCATGTGATCCCTGGAAGAATTGGAATTAATTAAGTGAGAATGAGATTTGGCTCAGTCGATAGCGCGCCAGACTCGTAATCTGCACTTTCCATGTTCGAGTATCAACCCTTCAGCGCTAAGATTTATCTGAGATAATTTCCATTCTCCCTTGGTGACACTGTACCCCTGAGCTTGGAAAGGACATCGTCTGTCGGATGGGACGTTATGCCGTGAATATATGTGCAAGAGAATCTTGTGCAAGGATGACCTTGACAAGGATGGCGCTGGATGGCCTTGACGGGAAGCTACCCTCTGTCTCCTAACAGCTGTCCAGTTGGTTCTCTTCCCCAAGCTTCTCTGAGCCCTCGAGGTCCTGGGGCGGGGGTGGCTCAGTCGGTACCGCGCCAGGCTCGTAATCTGTAGTTCCCAGGTTCGAGTCCCAGCTGAGTCAGCGTTGAGATTTATCTCCGCAAAAATTCCCCGCCCTGCCCACGGTCAGTAGGGGACACCGATGGGCTTGGAAAGGCCGCCGTCCGTCGGATGGGACGTTAAGCCGTGGCCCCGTGTACGGGAGAGCCATACCCTGTGCACGTTAAATAACACGCTGGATGGCCTTGACGGGAGGCTACCATCTGTCTCCCAACAGCTGTTACAGTGGGTCCCCTCCCCCAACCTTCTCTGAGCCTTTGGGGTCCATGTGACCTGGCCATTTAGCCCATTGTGTGCAAAAAAGTGCCGCTCAGAGGTAAAACAATCCAACCCAACCCAAACCCTCGAGGTCCTCGTGACTTGGTCACTTAGTCCATTGTGTGCAAAAAAGTGCAGCTCAGAATAAAACAATTCAATCCAACTTGAGCGTTATGGCAGTTCTTTGCATTTCATGTCTTGTGGAAGTTTTAGATCCAAACTCAAACTTCTTCCCTTCAAATTCTTTGTCTTCGAAACAATTAGCTTTTCAGTCATATATTTTTTCAAAGATCGTTTTCATAAGTTACTGTTTTTGTTTTCACTTTACCGCTTATCCTTATACAGACATTCTTTTTTCCTTGCTTTAAGAGATAAATGAAAAATTCTTCCTAAATTGGGTAAGTCCTAATAAAATATTGTTATTTGCAGTGTTCGAATCTTCCATTAGTTTGAATTTGAAAAGCTGCAGAACATTTTGTGTTAAAAAATTCCACATTCACTAGAAATGATCGGACTATTTTAACTTTTAAGCAGTATCATATCGTAATATTATATATTTTAATTTACATATATTAATATTTTGGTTTAATTATTTTTCCAAATTTATTTATTTATTTTTTTTTTTCCAAAGTCCACATATCGTTCGCATAACTCCCCGCCCTGCCCGCGGTCAGTAGGGGGTTTTCGTAGTTAAAGATTATACGAGATTTCTCAAGATAACGGTAGCGCGCCAGGCTCGTAATCTGTAGTTCTCAGGTTCGAATCCCAGCTGGGTCAGCGTTGAGATTTATCTCCGCAAAATTCCCTGCCCTGCCCACGGTCAGTAGGGGACACCGATGGACTTGGAAAGGCCTCCGTCCGTCGGATGGGACGTTAAGCCGTGTCCCCGTGTGCGGGAGAGCCATACCCTGTGCACGTTAAAGAACACGCTGGATAGCCTTGACGGGAGACTACCATCTGTCTCCCAACAGCTGTTCCAGTGGGTCCCCTCCCCCAACCTTCTCTGAGCCTTCGGGGTCCATGTGACCTGGCCATTTAGCCCATGGTGTGCAAAAAAGTGCCGCTCAGAGGTAAAATAACCCAAAACCACCACATATCGTTTTCACATATCGATTAAAGTTATGCTTTTTTTTACTACATTAGATCAAGCTCTTGGCAGTTCAAAAAAAAGGGTTTTTTTATTCCCGTTTCGATAGATTTTGCTACTCTGCGGTCCCCGAGGTTAGGTGACCGAACAGTCTCAAATTTCGTATGAAGTTCCTTCTGTGTGTCCCTTTGTTGGGTTAAAAAATCAGGCTTCTACCTACAATGGGACGCATTAACATAATAATACCTTTGAAAACGTGGAGGATCTGAGAACGGCATCAATATTACAGATTAAGTAGAAAAATCTAGGTGTGTTTAAGTTATTGGTGTGTTTCGCACTTGTAGAGGGAGCTGACCAATGACCAAACAGTTTGTGTTGGGTTGGGTTGTTTTACCTCTGAGCGGCACTTTTTTGCACACCATGGGCTAAATGGCCAGGTCACATTGACCCCGAAGGCTCAGAGAAGGTTGGGGGAGGGGACCCACTGTAACAGCTGTTGGGAGACAGATGGTAGCCTCCCGTCAAGGCCATCCAGTGTTCTTTAACGTGCACAGGGTATGGCTCTCCCGCACACGGTGCCACGGCTTAACGTCCCATCCGACGGACGGCGGCCTTTCAAGCCCATCGGTGTCCCCTACTGACCGTGGGCAGGGCGGGGAATTTTGCGGAGATAAACCTCAACAGTTTGTGTAAAAAGAGAACTGGAAATCCGAGTTATGACGAATAGTGAGCCGTCACAAAGTTTTGCACCGACATCTCAAATGCAAAGGCCCTGTTGTTATCCATTCCGCATACTAACCACTGTCTGGCTACTGATTCAAAGGATGGACACAGAGACGTGGCCCTCCTTCCCAATTCCCAATCCCAATCTGATTACGGGCTTGCATTGGAGTAGTTTTTCTCAAATAATAAAATACGAATTTCAAATATAATCTGAATATTCTGTTGAAATAAAAATCTGTCTGAAATTCTATGTAAAAAAGATGTGAACACCAGACTTGAAAATCGCGACTGACTGGAGCGACATGAAAGACTTCTGAAATAAAAATATTTCCATAAACAAAAAAAAACTCTTTCCAATCTATACTAAATCGCCATGTCTCGTTTTCAACTAGGTCTCATTTGAAGAAGGTTTAAGGCTCACTAAGCAGTGCTGATATATTCTTATTTTGTGTATTCCTCTCTTTGCCTTAATGGGCTGCATCAAGAGATAAATCAATTTTGGGGCTCCTTTGGTTAGACACTAAAAAAAGAAATAAACTCCTACAGACTCTACACCATCACAAATATTTATGGACACAATATAAACACGCGCCTGCTTACAGAAATTTACGACACTCAAGAGTCTGCTCCAGAGGAAATAATGAGCCACGGAACTGTAAAAGAAGACATTTCCATTCCACTTCCATGAAATCCAATATCACTTAAGTAGTTTCGTAAAGTGCACCTTGACCTAACAGAAATAGGTAACTGGAATGGAAAAAAAGTAAGCACACCAGAAAAAAACATGCATACGAGAAAAAAAACATGCACACGAGACGATGATGTAACGATAAATGAAACTTTTTATATTTTCCTCTTGTTAAACCAGATCTTCCATTGATTATTGTAAGATCAAACGGTATCTGCTTATCGATGGTAGATTCGTATTTTTTGTTTACAATTCATGTTAATAATTATTTCGTAATTCTTTTTTGTTGGGTTGGTTGTTTTTCTGTAAGAGTCGTGTTTTTTTTTTGCACAAAATGGCTAAATGACCAGGTTACAAGGATCCCAGGGGCTCAGAGAAGGTTGGAGAAGGTGGCACACTGGAACAGCTGTTGGGAGATAGATGGTAGCCTCCCGTCAAGGCCATCCAGCGTATTCTTTAACGTGCACAAGGAGACACGGCTTTGCGTCCCATCCGATGTAATTAATTTTACGATAATTCATTTTTGTTATTTTGTGATCTACGGGACCTGGGTTCGAGCCCCGGGTAAGGCTTGGATGTGTGTGTGGTTTTTCTGCTGAGGTCCTGCCATCCTCTCAGACCTTCTACTATGGCATATAAACTGACAGGCTCCTGTCAGACCTCTGTGGCAAGCAGCTGCTTGAGGGGGTATTTATTATTTTTATTTATTTATTATTTTTCTGCAGTATATCTATATTTATATAATCCACAGTAAATTTGCTGTTTGTGCATTTTCGTAATTCAATTTATTTTACCAGCTGCTTCCTTTTTTCTATTCCTTATTGTAAATTTTTTTGCAGATTGAGACCCCCCCCCCCCGAACCATTTGTATCTCTGGCCTTCATACTCCTTAATCCATCACTTACGAGAGCTATACACTGTGCACTTTAAAGAACACGCTGGATGGCTTTTACCGGAGGTTTCCATCGTTCTTCTAACAGACGTCCAAAGGAACTCCTTCACCTAACTTTCTCTGAGCCCTTGGGGTCTTGTGACCTGGCTATTTAGACCTTCGTGTGCAAAAAAATTGCTTCTCACAGGTAGGGCCGGGGGTGGCTCAATCGGTAGCGTGCCAGACTCGTAATCTGCAGTTCCCAGATTCGAGTCCCAGCTGACACATTATTGATATTTATCTCCGCAAAACTCCCCGCCCTGCCTATAGTCAGTAGGGGACATCGAGAGGCTTGGAAATGCCGCCGTCCGACGAAATGGGATTTTAAGCCGTGGTCCTGTGTACGTTAAAGAACACGCTGAATGGCCTTGATGGGAGGTTACCATCTGTTTCTAAACAGCTGTTCCTGTGGGTCCCCTCCCCCAACCTTCTCTGAGCCTTCGGGGTCCTTGTGATCTGGCCATTATCCCATGGTGTGCAAAAAAGTGCCACTCAGAGGTGAAACAACCCAACCCAAATTCTCACAGGAAGATTCACACAGCAACAAAAAAAACCCTTTCTTTTGAGGTTTCACGTTCCTCACCTATCTTCTCCATGTCGTATTGACTAGGCTCCTGTTAGAACCCCGCGTCAAACTGCTACTTGAGGATATTTTTATACTAGCTGAACTGCCCCCGGGCACCGAGGGATGCTCAATCGGTAGCGCGCAAGCACGTAATCTGTAGTTCCCAAGTTCGAGTACCAACTGGGTCGGCGTTGAGATTTATCTCTTCAAAATCCCCACCCTCCTTCGGTCAGTAGGGGACACCGATGGGCTTCAAAAGGCCGCCGGTGTCCTTCATCGGATGGGACGTTAAACCATGGCATCACGTGCGTGAGAACCATACTCTGTGTACGGCAAAGAACACGTTGGATGGCCTTTACGGAAGGCCACCATCTATCTCCTAACTGTTGTACAGTGGGGGGTCCTTTCCCCAACCTTCTCTGAGTTTTGGGGATCCTTTTCCTGCCATTCGCCCATTTTGTGCGAAAAATTGCCGATCAGAAGTGAAACTACGTGACCCGGGGAATCACAGGGCGCCATTCAACTAGTATAAAAAGTCCACTTTTAAGCTGTATATTCTGTTCTTCACTGCCCTAAGGTTAGTTTTATGAGAACTGCACCCACCCACACACACCCACACACCTTCCCCTACCTCCCGACCCTTTAGCACAGATTTAACACGAAGACTTACCTGGCATTGCTGAGGTCGTTTCTGATGTCAGCACGTGGCTTTTCTTCTACGCAAACAATCGATATTTTTATTCCCGTTTCGATAGAGTTTGAAACTCTGAGTCCCCGAGGTACGCTATCGAACGGTGACAAATTTCGTACGAGGGTTCCCTCTGTGTGACCCCGTGTTTGGTTATAAAATCAAGTTCTTACCTACATTATACGTACGTTTAGTAAGCATTAACATTATAATACCTTTGAGAATGTGGGGGATCTAACTACGGTATCAATATTACATATTAATGAGAAAATCTAGGATAGATATCGTCACTTGTATCTGGTATCGATTCCGATTTCGTAGATAGAAAGATAACCTCGCCGGCGCCGCTTCTGTAGCTATGGATACGTCGACCGCCTATAGTAGCTCTAGTGTTCTTCCTCCTTCCTCTGTGGGGCGGGGGTGGCTCAGTCGGTAGCGCGCCAGGCTCGTCTGTAGTTCCCAGGTTCGAGTCCCAGCTGAGTCAGCGTTGAGATTTATCTCCGCAAAATTCCCCGCCCTGCCCACGGTCAGTAGGGGACACCGATGGGCTTGGAAAGGCCGCCGTCCGTCGGATGGGACGTTAAGCAGTGGCCCCGTGTGCTGGAGAGCATACCCTGTGCACGTTAAAGAACACGCTGGATGGCCTTGACGGGAGGCTACCATCTGTCTCCCAACAGCTGTTCCAGTGGGTCCCCTCCCCCAACCTTCTCTGAGCCTTCGGGGTCCATGTGACCTAGCCATTTAGCCCATGGTGTGCAAAAAAGTGCCGCTCAGAGGTAAAACACCCCAACCTCCTTCCTCTGTCGTTATCAGTCGAAACCTGTCAGAAAAGTAACTGTGATATAAATATAATTATTTTTCGGTGTTCATAGAGAACAAAACTTGCTTCGCATCAGCAGGGATCTCGTTCCATTTGTCCATAGCTATGGAACAGTCGCCAGCGAACGTAACTCTCCAACTGCAGAATTGACATCGGATGCAAGTCGTGATACTTGTCCTGCATTTACTGATTAATCTGTTATACACGAACCACTAGGTGCTAATAAACCTACAACTCGAGGAGAGTGATTAAACTGGTTAGATAATAATGCATTTAAGTAAGCTTATGTTGACTACCTCCGTTGTTGGCAATGGTACAGTTTTAAGAAAACAGAGAGAGTAAAATGTTAATAAGCTAAATGTGAATTGCAGAGATACACAACGAGAGCGCTCTCTTGAAATCTAGCTACAGGTACTAAAGACAGTCAGAAATGTTTTATGGCTTGGGTTCCATATCACTTTCTAAACAAATATTTAATCTCCCAAACGACATCATGGCGACAAACTATCCCCATCAGTCGGGTTCAAAATATTTTAGCAACAATTTACACCTGGTGATTTATTTATTGTTGATTTTGATAGCTTGAGCTGTTTCAGTTGCATTTATAGTTAATTGCAGCATAGTTAATGCTGAATATGATGCAACCACCTGTAACGTATTCGATAATCAAAGAAATTTAAACCACGTTTACAATTCTTTTAAGTACAGGAAAATCTAAACAAGGTTGAGTTATTTTTCCTCTGTCACTTTTTGTGCATACAACAAGCTGAATGGCCAGAAAAGGTCGGGAAAAGGGATCTACTGTACAGCTCTTTGCAGACAGATCGAGGTCGGGAAAAGGGATCTACTGTACAGCTCTTTGCAGACAGATCGAGGTCGGGAAAAGGGATCTACTGTACAGTTCTTTGCAGACAGATCGAGGTCTGGAAAAGGGATCTACTGTACAGCTCTTTGCAGACAGATAGAGGTCGAGATGAGGGATCTACTGTACAGCTCTTTGCAGACAGATCGAGGTCGGGAAAGGAGATCTACTGTACAGCTCTTTGCAGACAGATCGAGGTCGGGAAAGGGGATCTACTGTACAGCTCTTTGCAGACAGATCGAGGTCGGGAAAAGGGATCTACTGTACAGCTCTTTGCAGACAGATCGAGGTCGGAAAAAGGGATCTACTGTACAGCTCTTTGCAGACAGATCGAGGTCGGGAAAAGGGATCTACTGTACAGCTCTTTGCAGACAGATCGAGGTCGGGAAAGGGGATCTACTGTACAGCTCTTTGCAGACAGATCGAGGTCGGGAAAGGGGATCTACTGTACAGCTCTTTGCAGACAGATCGAGGTCGGGAAAGGGGATCTACTGTACAGCTCTTTGCAGACAGATCGAGGTAGGGAAAAGGGATCTACTGTACAGCTTTTGCAGACAGATCGAGGTCGGGAAAAGGGATCTACTGTACAGCTCTTTGCAGACAGATCGAGGTCGGGAAAGGGGATCTACTGTACAGCTCTTTGCAGACAGACCGAGGTCGGGAAAGGGGATCTACTGTTCAGCTCTTTGCAGACAGATCGAGGTCGGGAAAAGGGATCTACTGTACAGCTCTTTGCAGACAGAACGAGGTCGTGAAACGGGATCTACTGTACAGCTCTTTGCAGACAGATCGATGTAGGGAAAAGGGATCTACTGTACAGATCTTTGCAGACAGATCGAGGTAGGGAAAAGAGATCTACTGTACAGCTGTTTGCAGACAGATCGAGGTCGGGAAAAGGGATCTACTGTACAGCTTTTTGCAGACAGATCGAGGTCGGGATAAGGGATCTACTGTACAGCTTTTTGCAGACAGATCGAGGTCTGGAAAAGGGATCTACTGTACAGCTCTTTGCAGACAGATCGAGGTCGGGAAAAGGGATCTACCGTACAGCTCTTTGCAGACAGATCGAGGTCGGGAAAAGGGATCTACTGTACAGCTCTTTGCAGACAGATCGAGGTCGGGAAAAGGGATCTACTGTACAGCTCTTTGCAGACAGAACGAGGTCTTGAAATGGGATCTACTGTACAGCTCTTTGCAGACAGGTCGGGAAAAGGGATCTACTGCACAGCTCTTTGCAGACAGGTCGGGAAAAGGGATCTACTGTACAGCTCTTTGAAGACAGATCGAAACTTCCCATTGAGACCATCCATCAGGTTCTTTACCCTACAGTCGCTCAAAAAATATCCGAACACTACAGTTGAAACAGAATTCAGAAAAAATATCTGGGAACGATTTTTTTTAAATTAGTGATCTGGCAATCTTTGTATACGTACACGAAGGTTGCCAGATACTAATTTTTAAAAAAAATCGTTGCCAGATATTTTTTCTGAATTCTGTATCAACTATAGTGTTTAGATATTTTTTGAGCGACTGTACATAAGGTATGGATCATCTGTACACTGGACAATGACTTGGACAGAAAGAGTCCTTTTCAAGCACATCGATGCCACCTTTCTCACCCAGGGCATGGGTTGCTGAAGATAATTGTCAACACAGACACAGTGGAGACTCGAACCTGGCAACATCAAGTTACAAGCCTGGCGCACTACCGACTAAGCCAAATCCCACTCATCATCATCATCATCATCATCAAGCAGCCATGGGCTACGGAGGTCTAACCAGACCGGGCAATTTAGTTCTCCAAGCAAGTCTATCCTGAGCTACATCTACTGCATCTGGCCACTGCACACCAATTTTAACAAGGTCCTGTTTGACATTGTCTGCCCACCGCATCCTAGGTCTCCCCTTCTTTCTGAGGCCTTTAAGCACACTGTTCCTAACCCTATTCGCCAATCTATAATTATTCATACGGGCAACATGGCCAAACCAACGGAGTCTCTCTCTGCACAATATGCTGCTTAAAGGAGGTTGCAAACTCCTTTGCCTAACCTCATCATTAGTTACAAAGTTGAACCACCTAATGCCCAAGATACTGCGTAAGCATCTGGAATCAAAAGCATCTAGTTTCCTGTTATCCTGTTATCCTGTTTACAAAGTGTCCAAGTTTCACTACCATAACTAACCCTAGAAAGAACCAAACTATTATACAGTCTAATTTTAGTCTTTAGGCGTATACGCCTATTTCTCCACACTCTCCATAGATTCTTAAAAGTCCCGGCAGCAATCCCTATTCGTCTGTTAATCTCATGCCGCACATCACCATTATCTGTTACATAGCTCCCAAGATGATTAAACTGTGACACCTGCTCAAGACTGCAACCATTCAGATTAACTGAATCACATCCTGCCTGACCAAGTTTCATCACTTTAGTTTTCTCTCTGTTTATAACCAAACCTACTCTACTACCAGTCTCATCAACAGCTCGAATGAAAGAGTTCATCTCGTCAATATCAGTTGCCAAAAGGGCTAAATCATCAGCATAATCTAAATCAGAAATTTTCGTATCTCCAACCCATTTAAGGCCAAAACCTTTCCCTTGAATTGAATTTCGCATAACATAATCAATAACCAAACTAAAGAGAAAAGGAGACAAAATGCACCCTTGTCGAACACCAGAAGTAATGCTAAACCAATTGCTACAAGCCTTACCAACTCTCACACACGACTCAGTGTTATTATAGAGAGCTTTCATTATGTTAACTAACCTGTCTGGTATACCATATGATTTCACAATCAACCACAAATTATGACGATCAACAGAGTCGAAAGCCTTTTTGAAATCAACAAAGCTAGCAACCAAAGGTTTCTGAAACTCTAAACATTTCTCAAAAATCTGCCTAAGTGAAAATATCTGATCCACACATCCCCTACCACTTCTGAATCCACATTGCTCATCACGCAATTCACTGTCAACCAGATTCTTAATTCTATTAAGCACAATCATGGAAAGAACTTTACCTAGAACAGAGAGTAGGCTGATACCCCTATAGTTATCACAAGAGCTGCGATCACCTTTTTTGAAAATAGGGATAATAATAGCTCTGGTAAAATCCTTAGGAACCATGCCTTTATCATAAAAGATATTCAGAATTTCAGTCATCCAAGTGGTAACCGAAACATTTCCAGCTCTAAGCATTTCTGTAGTAATTTCATCTACCCCTGGGGATTTATGAAGTTTAAGTTTAGAAACAGCCACAATAACTTCAGATTGTGTTATAGGGCCAACATTAAAGCCACCAATGCATCTATCATCATTGCAAACAATGGGAATAGAACTAACCGCATTGTTTAGAACATCACTGAAATGCTCAGCCCACCTAGCCATGACAGAATCTTCACCTTTTATAACCTTACCTTGTTTATCCTTCAATCCCTGTATACCTGTCAGTTTTCTACCACACAAAACATTAACTATCTGGTACAGCTCTCTGCTGTTGTGCTGTCTAACTGCTTCCTCGGCTTTGTCAGCCAAGCCATCAAGCCAAAGATTCTTATCAGCAGCTAACTGATCTTTTACACGTTTATTAAGTTCTCTGTAATGCTTTCTATTAGGACTAATAGGGTATTGATTAAGGACATTCCTGCAGTTCTTTCTTTCCGAAATAAGCTCAAGTGACTTATCACTCAGATAATTCTGTCTCTTCTGCTCCTTTTTTCCTAAAAGAGTACTGTTAGTGTCCAAAAAAGCCTGTTTAAAATGATCCCATTCTTCCTCAACTTCAGTAGTAAGCATACCATGACTGTCATAATGACTAAGTAACCTATCATGGTAAGCTTTGGCTATAACTGGGTCTTTCAGAGCTTCATTTTTATTCTTCATTAAATTCTTCATTTAATTCATTCATTTTTGTTCTTCATTTTTATTCTTCATTAATCTTCATTAAAAGCAAATTTTTTAACCCTAGCACAACACTTTTTAAGTTTAAGTTGCAAGACACTTTTAACTAGGTAATGGTCAGATCCAATTTCAGCTCCCCTATATGCCCTGGTATTTCTAACAGAACTAGCCCATTTACTGTTAATTAATATATAATCAATCATATTCTTATGCAGCCCATCATGTGAAACCCATATGTACTTATGTATGTCGCGGTGTTTGTAATATGTGTTAGTTATTCTGAAACCATTGAGTTTACTTACCTGTAGGAGACGTTGCCCATTGCCATTGCAGCTACCAATACCAAAAGGGCCAATCACCCCTCCCCAAAGGTCAGAGTCAGTACCAACTTTGGCATTGAAGTCACCAAGAACAAGAGTAATATCTCCTTTCTTGACAGAATTCAAAATATCCTGAAGTTGTTCATAAAACCTATCCTTCTCAACCTCATCGGCATCCTCAGTGGGGGCATAACAGCAGATAACATTCAAGTCTTTAACGCTTGTCTGAAATTTTGCTGCAAGAAACCTTTCATTAATGCACTCATATCCTAGAAGAGCATCACTAGCGTGTCTGCTGAGAAGCAAACCCACGCCTTGGTGATGCTTATTGTCGTCCCTCCCTGAAAAGAGAAATTTAAGATTATTTTTAAGAATCTGACCTTTATCTGTCCATCTGGTCTCTTGCAAGCCGAGAATATCTAAATTATAAAGGTGGAATTCTTGTGTGAGGACATCAAGAGAAAAAGCTCTGTGCAGAGTCCTCACATTCCAACTACCTATGGAGAGAAAATGGTTAGTAGGATGTTTAAAGAAACTATGTTTATTGAGAGAGGGAATGCCGACAATATCAAACAGCCCCCTAATCGCAGACATGGGGCAAAGTTCCCCCACCACTAAAGGCTGAAGCCATCTACACTGGAAGACTTCCTCCAATGTAGAATTTGACGATGCCAATAGAAGCAAAGAGTTCAAGTGCCTGCGATGACCTCTGCTCAGGATTATCCACCAGCTGATAAGCATATCTGTGAATCTATTCATTTGGGGCTGTCAACCCACAAAGAAACAGAAAACACAGCGGAAGATTTTCCCTCCACAGAAGCCCACCAGTGCAGCAAAATCAGGATCCATAATCAAGCTCAGAGCCATATATCTGTCCAGTCCAGTGGGTATATATGGTCAGCACCAGGACCCTGTGTGGTTGACCACTCCTCAGCAGGGTAGAAAAAAAAGAAAATAGCCATAGTTGTCCAGATCAGTAGGCCACACTAATCTGGCAGCCCTCCCCTTCCGTTCACTTCCACAAGAGAGTATCTCTTTTGAAATGTACTAACGGTCTGCACCACGAGAAGGCGGGGTCGGACATTAGGTGCTAGGCCTGGCCGGATCTATGCATCATCACAGGGGATTGGTGCATAGCTCTCCTTCCAGTGACTACCTAGCTACCACTCAAGCTAAACAGAAAGCAATAATGATTATAGAATTTCTCACAGTTATTCTTCAAAGGACATTCAAAGAATCCCTTGGGGCGGGGATGGCTCAGTCGGTAGCGCGCCAGGCTCGTAATCTGTAGTTCCCAGGTTCGAGTCCCAGCTGGGTCAGCGTTGAGATTTATCTCCGCAAAATTTCCCGCTCTGCCCACGCTCAGTAGGGGACACTGATGGGCTTGGAAAGGCCGCCGTCCGTCGGATGGGACGTTAAGCCGTGGCCCCGTGTGCGGGAGAGCCATACCCTGTGCACGTTAAAGAACACGCTGGATGGCCTTGATGGGAGGCTACCATCTGTCTCCCAACAGCTATTCCAGTGGGTCCCCTCCCCCAACCTTCTCTGAGTCTTCGGGATCCATGTGACCTGGCCATTTAGCCCATTATGTGCAAAAAAGTGCCGCTCAGAGGTAAAACAACCCAACCCAAAGAATCCCTTGGATAGCAGATCACATAAAAATAATCCTTCCAGAGGGAAATCCGTAAAAATAATTGAAATTAAGCATATATACCCTGCACGACATTGAAATTGCCCCACCCAGAAGGAGTAAGAGGATATGGGTGAAATGTAGAAGACAGATAGCAATACATATTGGCATACCATGATTTAATTTGCAGGCACTTAAGCGGTTAGAAGATGAGATAATGCAACACAATGTGACTGTCAGTAGGTGGTTGCACTACCGTGAACGGCAATACAGGCAGCAATATGGCGTGGCATGGAGTCATAAAGTCGATGGATATGGTCCTGATGAATTGCACCAAGTAGCGTTGACTTGCTCGCGTAATTCATCGAGATTAAGGGGAAGTGAAAGCCCTATACTTGCAATGGTAAATATTTTGGGTCACAACTACACAGAAATGAAAGATTGCTCGAGTTAGAGAAATTGTAGGTGGATTACAGAAACTTGAAAACAAAATTATGGCTGAATCAAAAATAGAAAAAAGAGAAAATATTTTTAGACATACGTTTTTTTCACTTGCAGATTTAACCATGAAATATGTCCCCTTACAGACACTAGATGGCACTACTCTTCCTTCTGTAGCATTTCATTACTGTAAGACGCAATAAATTTTGAAAATAATTTATTTTCTAATCACATTTCCTAAATAAATTAACAGCAATAATGTGTATTACATTCCATTCTGTAAACCTAATTACTTAGATTCTATATTATATGCTTCTTTATATACGAATATGTGGACGAAAAGTTGCATAGTTATGTTTCAGTCAGCAGTCCGCAGTTTTAGCAGTTGCTCAAGTGACTCCAGGCACCTGAGGCTTCTGTCCCCCCCCCCCGACCAAAGCAATAAATATGTCACCACGGAACCGACCTTCTTCCCCCCCCCCCCCGGGCCGAACTTGGACACTCTAGTGAGATGCGTGTCCATTGACTCTTGACAAGGTCGCTTGGAGTGGGGGCCTCGGTTTCAACATTCTAACAATCGGTGGTGCGACCGCACGAGTTCTGTGTCATTATCCGTAATTATCCATCGAATTGTTTTTATTCAAAACCAAATAACGTAAACTTTTACTTTGCGTGAGTCCTGATGTGTTGATTGGTGACGATGATTTGGTAGAGGTTATGTCCGTGGCCGAGTGGTTAGCGCGCTTGGCTACTGATCTACGGGACCTGGGACCTGGTTTCGAGCCCCGGATAAGGCATGGATGTATGTGTCGTTTTTCTGCTGAGGTCCTGCCATCCTCTCAGACCTTCTACTATGGCATATAAACTGACAGGCTCCTGTCAGACCTCTGTGGCAAGCAGCTGCTTGAGGGAGTATTATATATATATTATGTCCGTCGTCTGCAGTAATGTAAAAAACAAATTGTATTGGTTTATGAACACACACTATCAGTAAAAATTTAAAAAATGATGAATCTTGTTTCCTCTCCACGAAGCATAAATATTATATTCGAACTCAGGGTCAATCAGCCATCAGAAATAGGAAATGGTATGGCCTTCCACAATCAAATAAAAATAGTTGTTCTGGAAATGATTCTGGGAGACCAGGTTCAAATCCCACTCAGGGAAAACAAATTCTTTTCCGCTAATTATTTCAAGTGTACTGTAAATTTTTGAAAATACAAACATTCTGAGAAAATCAGAGACTAAAAAGATTCTGCCAAGCTTTTATAAAAGAAAAAATTCTTCAAGCAGTTGCTTGCCATATCGGTCTGACAAGAGCCTGTGAGTATAACTATATCACAGTATCGTTGTGTGGAACCAGAGAGTCAACACATCATCATCATCATCCTCAAGCAGCCATGGGCTACGGAGGTCCAACCAGACTGTGCAATTTAGTTCTCCAAGCAAGTCTGTCCTGAGCTGCATCTACTGCATCTGGCCACTGCACACCAATTCTCACAAGGTCCTGTTTGACATTGTCTGCCCACCGCATCCTAGGTCTCCCCTTCTTTCTGAGGCCTTTAGGCACACTGTTCATAACCCTATTCGCCAATCTATAATTATTCATACGGGCAACATGGCCAAACCAACGGAATCTCTCTCTGCACAATATGCTGCTTAAAGGAGGTTGCAAACTCCTTTACCTAACCTCATCATTAGTTACAAAGTTGAACCACCTAAGGCCCAAGATACTGCATAAACATCTGGAATCAAAAACATCTAGTTTCCTGTTATCTTGTTTACAAATTGTCCAAGTTTCACTACCATAACTAGCCCTAGAAAGAACCAAACTATTATACAGTCTAATTTTAGTCTTTAGGTGTATACGCCTATTTCTCCACACTCTCCATAGATTCTTAAAAGTCCCGGCAGCAATCCCTATTCGTCTGTTAATCTCATGCCACACATCACCATTATCTGTTATATAGCTCCCAAGATAATTAAACTGTGACACCTGCTCAAGACTGAAACCATTCAGATTAACTGAATCACAGCCTGCTTGACCAATTTTCATCACTTTAGTTTTCTCTCTGTTTATAACCAAACCTACTCTACTACCAGTCTGATCAACAGCTCGAATGAAAGAGTTCATCCCATCAACATCATTTGCCAAAAGGGCTAAATCATCAGCATAATCTAAATCAGAAATTTTCGTATCTCCAGTCCATTTAATGCCAAAATCTTTCCCCTGAAGTGAATTTCGCATAACATAATCAATAACCAAGCTAAAAAGAAAAGGAGACAAAATGCACCCTTGTCGAACACCAGAAGTAATGCTAAACCAATTGTTACAAGCCTTACCAACTCTCACACACGACTCAGGTTATTATAGAGAGCTTTCATAATATTAACTAACTTGTCTGGTATACCATATGATTTCACAATCAACCACAAATATGACGATCAACAGAGTCGAAAGCCTTTTTGAAATCAACAAAGCTAGCAACCAAAGGTTTCTGAAACTCTAAACATTTCTCAAGAATCTGCCTAAGTGAAAATATCTGATCCACACATCCCCTACCACTTCTGAATCCACATTGCTCATCACGCAATTGACTGTCAACCAGATTCTTAATTCTATTAAGCACAATCATGGAAAGAACTTTACCTGGAACAGAGAGTAGGCTGATACCCCTATAGTTATCACAAGAACTGCGATCACCTTTTTTGAAAATAGGGATAACAATAGCTCTGGTAAAATCCTTAGGAACCATGCCTTTATCATAAAAGATATTCAGAATTTCAGTCATCCAAGTGGTAACCGAAACATTCCCAGCTCTAAGCATTTCGGTAGTAATTTCATCTGCCCCTGGGGATTTATGAAGTTTAAGTTTAGAAATAGCCAAAATAACTTCAGATTGTGTTATAGGGCCAACATTAAAGCCACCAATGCATCTATCATCATTGCAAACAATGGGAATAGAACTAACCGCATTGTTTAGAATATCACTGAAATGTTCAGCCCACCTTGACATGACAGAATCCTCACCTTCTATAACCTTACCTTGTTTATCCTACAATCCCTGTATACCTGTCCGTTTTCTACCACACAAAACATTAACTCTCTGGTACAACTCTCTGCTGTTGTGCTGTCTAACGTCTTCCTCAGCTTTGTCAGCCAAGCCATCAAGCCAAAGATTCTTATCAGCAGCTAATTGATCTTTTACACGTTTATTAAGTTCTCTTCTATTAGGACTAGTAGAGTCTTGATTAAGGACATTCCTGCAATTCTTTCTTTCCGAAATAAGCTCAAGTGCCTTATCACACAGGTAATTCTGTCTCTTCTGCTCCTTTTTTCCTAAAAGAGTACTGTTAGTGTCCAAAAAAGGCTGTTTAAAATGATCCCATTCTTCCTCAACTTCAGTAGTAAGCATGCCATGACTGTCATAATGACTAAGCAACCTATCATGGTAAGCTTTGGCTATAACTGGATCTTTCAGAGCTTCAGTATTAAAAGTAAATTTTTTAACCCTAGCAGAACACTTTTTAAGTTTAAGTTGCAAGATACTTTTAACAAGGTAATGGTCAGATCCAGTTTCAGAACCCCTATATGACCTGGTATTCCTAACAGAACTAGCCCATTTGCTGTTAATTAATATATAATCAATCATATTCTTATGCAGTCCATCGGGTGAAACCCAGGCTCGTACCCAGGTCCTATTTATTAGTAGTCAAGTAAGCTGATCCCTTGGCCACCAGAATTAAATCTTTTTATCACAGTACAAAACTCATATATATATATTAAATTATTAAATATAGACCACATTGAATATTTCGATATGGTCTAATTTCTTTTGATTTTTTTGGAAGAATGACTTGTTACTGAAACTGTAATATAAAATAATATAATAAAAACGTAAATAAAATTAAGCTACAAATATACGTAAAGAATTATTCATCTGAAGTAATTATTGCTGATATGACAGGCAATATTTTTTTTCAGATGAATAATTGTTGAATTCTCTATCTACAGGTTATCTGTGTATTTACAATGGATACGAAAAGAAGTTTGGCCTAAAGAATTACTCAATAAAATTAAAAACATTCAAGAATCAAATCAGCGTAAGAACTATTTCAGCTGTGAAAAGCAAAAGAAATCGGAAGCTCAAGAAAGCAGAAACTTAGGGCTTGGCCAACAAATCTATTGACAACAACCCTAAGCTTGGCCAACAAATCATTGTTGGCCAAGCTTAGGGTCTTTAGCTTCTCGTTGGGGGTGTTCCCCTCTTATTAAGGCTATTTTTAGAAATCTGTTCCTTACCCCTCTTTAGCATAAACGATACAGAAGCCTCCTAATGTCTTCCCTGTGGCCAATCTCACCCCCTACCACCCCCTAGGAATCGGGCGATATTCAGCGCCATCTGTTGAGCGAGGATCAGCATAGAATCGCCTTTTGCTTCACCTTAAGCACTGGCCGATGAGAGGATTGCACACGTCATCCAATGTGGTCCCATAGATTTTCTATTGGGGACAAATCTGGAGATCGTGCTGGCCATGGCAATACTTGAACATGTTCAAACATTGTCTGGAGACCCTAAAAGTGTGTACATGGGCGTTGTCATGCTGGAAAATGGGCTGCCGCATGCCTCCCAGAAATGGTAACAAAACGGGCTGCAGAACTGCGCTAACGTATCGTGCAGCTGTCAGTGTTCCCGTGATGTGGACAAGAGGTGACCAGCTGTCATATCCAATAACACTCCATGCAATTATGTCTGGCTGACGGGTGGTGTGCCGGTCGCGAACAAAAGCTTGATCCATCCTCTCACCAGGTTGTCACCATACACGGACCTGTTGATCGTCAGCACCCAGACACCAATCATCACTAAACACAACAGTGTTTCATTCCTGACCCCAATTCACATGACTTCAGCACCAAGCCAGAAGGGCGATGCATTGGTTTGCAGTCAATGGCAGTTGATGTAACGGTTGCCTAGAGTGCAGATGTGTCTCATGCAACCTTCGGTTTACCATTCGGGTCACTCTGGGAACGCCCATGGCTGCTGACACAGGCAGTCGAATATTGCCTGCAATGCTCTGTGGTGACGAACGAGCATGCCGAACAATGCGTCTATCAAACTGTGCTGATGTCTGTCGGACTGCACTACCTCCTCTGCTACGCACACTGGAACCTTCATTTCGCCATTTGTGGATTCGGAGTGAACCACAGTGTAGGCAAAGGTTGATTATCCTTTCGCCGAGTTTCAGGTCTGTAAAGGGAGAACTTGCAGAGTGTGCGATTCTCCACCTCATTATTAATGTTTGCAGTAGCAAAGCAGCAAAGGTCCACGGAGTTGAGCGCATCCCCAGCACTTAAGTGTATAAAGTGTAAATAAACTGTGTCGTCTCTATCTAACTCTCGTGCAGTTAATTGATGGACTTTTTTTATTCAGCATTCAACACAGCGAGTCAGAGGTATAAAGTGCCACGGACCTGAAAACCCGCGAACCTGTCTTTTCACCGAAGTGAGGGTGAAGTAATAATCGAGTAATAATTTCATCATCCTCCGGCAGCCACGACATTTGGCCCAATCCCATCGCATTATGAATAGGCAAGTCATCACATCTGACTTAGTGTGACGGGATCAGAGCTTACCGATCATCACATCTGTCTCAGTCTCCATAGATCGGAGAAGGGAGGACATCACATCTGGCTCAGTCTCCATAGATCGGAGAAGGGAGGATATCACATCTGGCTCAGTCTCCATAGATCGGAGAAGGGAGGACATCACATTTGGCTCAGTCTCCATAGATCGGAGAAGGGAGGACATCACATCTGGCTCAGTCTCCTTAGATCGGAGAAGGGAGGACATCACATCTGGCTCAGTCTCCATAGATCGGAGAAGGGAGGACATCACATTTGACTCAGTCTCCATAGATCGGAGAAGGGAGGACATCACATCTGGCTCAGTCTCCATAGATCGGAGAAGGGAGGATATCACATTTGACTCAGTCTCCATAGATCGGAGAAGGGAGGACATCACATCTGGCTCAGTCTCCATAGATTGGAGAAGGGAGGACATCACATCTGGCTCAGTCTCCATAGATCGGAGAAGGGAGGACATCACATCTGGCTCAGTCTCCATAGATCGGAGAAGGGAGGATATCACATTTGGCTCAGTCTCCATAGATCGGAGAAGGGAGGACATCACATCTGGCTCAGTCTCCTTAGATCGGAGAAGGGAGGACATCACATCTGGCTCAGTCTCCATAGATCGGAGAAGGGAGGACATCACATTTGACTCAGTCTCCATAGATCGGAGAAGGGAGGACATCACATCTGGCTCAGTCTCCATAGATCGGAGAAGGGAGGATATCACATTTGACTCAGTCTCCATAGATCGGAGAAGGGAGGACATCACATCTGGCTCAGTCTCCATAGATTGGAGAAGGGAGGACATCACATCTGGCTCAGTCTCCATAGATCGGAGAAGGGAGGACATCACATCTGGCTCAGTCTCCATAGATCGGAGAAGGGAGGATATCACATTTGGCTCAGTCTCCATAGATCGGAGAAGGGAGGACATCACATTTGGCTCAGTCTCCATAGATCGGAGAAGGGAGGACATCACATTTGACTCAGTCTCCATAGATCGGAGAAGGGAGGACATCACATTTGGCTCAGTCTCCATTGATCGGAGAAGGGAGGATATCACATTTGGCTCAGACTCCATAGATTGGAGAAGGGAGGACATCACATTTGGCTCAGTCTCCATAGATCGGAGAAGGGAGGACATCACATTTGGCTCAGTCTCCATAGATCGGAGAAGGGAGGACATCACATTTGGCTCAGTCTCCATAGATCGGAGAATGGAGGACATCACATTTGGCTCAGTCTCCATAGATCGGAGAAGGGAGGACACATTTGGCTCAGTCTCCATAGATCGGAGAAGGGAGGACACATTTGGCTCAGTCTCCATAGATCGGAGAAGGGAGGACATCATAGATCATTCCCGAGTTTCTATAACTGATAATATTTCTTTGCGAGATCATGTTAGAGACGAGTTTGGACCTCGCTTTTGTCGGACTTAACACAGACGGATTCGAGATTGGGTTCAGTCATAGTTTAAACTTCCAATTTTCCTCGTAACTCTCAAAATATTAATATGAAAGTGAAATAAATATTCTCTTTTGGTTATAATTTCAACCTTTTAATCGATTTTTAGTAAATAAAAAACTAGAATCATCTTTATTTATTTTGTTTATTATATTAGTCAGTTTTTACTTTTTTGGGGTTTAAAATGTTTCTGAAAAATTTTAAGTTTCTATGCATCATTTATAATATTTTTTGTTCCAATAACAATAAAATTAAAATTATTAAATTTATTTCATGATTAAATTAGAAAGTTTATAATAGCCTAAAATACAAAGAATTAAAAAATGATGTGGTGGCATGCTTTTATATGCCCCTAGAACCTCATAAATCCGACACTTTTGAACAGTGAACTTTTAAAACTTTTTGCGACGTATTCCGATATGGAACTGTGAATTGCTTTATATCATAATTCACGAATCCTAGATCTCTGATTATATTTTGAAATGCATAAAAAAATAATAAATAATCCCTCAAGCAGCTACTTGCCACAGAGTTTTGACAGGATCCTGTCAGTTTATACGCCAAAGTAGAAAGTCTGTGAGGAAGCGAAACCTCCAGCAGAAAGACAACACAAACAATCTTGTTCCAGACAACACAACAACCTAACCAGGTCCTCGAACCCAGACCCCTTTGATCGGTAGTCAAGTGCGCTAACCACTCAGCCACAAGACGGCTTAAAAAAAAACAGATTACAAAACAACTTTCTTTTGTTCTAAACCAAAATAATCCTATTTTACTCTGGAAAATTACCCGATATTTAGCGATACTTAGGTACTTTCAAAAAACCGTAGTTTTCTAAACCCCAGCTCGTTCCAGATTTACGAGGTTCTATTGTATTTATATGCTTTACAGATATTGTTTTTATATGTTTGTCAGAGAAATATTTTCCCTTTTCTTAGTCAGGGCTCAGTACTTATAGAAATAGTTCAGTTCGGATGGGCTGGGGCTCGAAAATTTGAGCGCGAACATATCTCTAGTTCTTCTTAGAAGAATCCTGAAACAGATAGCACTGTTCTCTGTTCGGGTATGAGTTATTCGCAATACATTGGCACTGCTATAAAGCATCACATACAGCTGCTTATACCACCACATTACTGAGTCAGTAACGTCAAGATTCAGCAATAGCTCACTGAAAGTACGGGAATTGTTCACCAATAGATGCTCGCCATTATTATAATCAGAGAATTGTGTATAGATGCACTTCGAAACTCCCAGCTGGGTCAGCGTTGAGATTTATCTATACTGAAAGTACGGGAATTGTTCACCAATAGATGCTCGCCATTATTATAATCAGAAAATTGTGTATAGATGCACTTCGAAACTCCCAGCTGGGTCAGCGTTGAGATTTATCTCCGCAAAATTCCCCGCCCTGCCCACGGTCAGTATGGGACACCGATGGGCTTGGAAAAACCACCGTCCGTCGGATGGGACTTTAAGCCGTGGCTCCGTGTGCGGGAGAGCCATACCCTGTTCACGTTAAAGAGCACGCTGGATGGTCTTGACGGGAGGCTACCATCTGTCTACCATCAGCTGTTCCAGTGGGTCCCCTCCCCCAACCTTCTCTGAGTCTTCGGGATTCTTGTGACCTCGCCATTTAGCCCATTGTGTGCAAAAAAGTGCCGCTCAGAGGTAAAACACCCGCATCTATACACAAGAATTGTGTATAGATGCACTTCGAAACTCCCAGCTGGGTCAGCGTTGAGATTTATCTATACTGAAAGTACGGGAATTGTTCACCAATAGATGCTCGCCATTATTATAACCAGAGAATTGTGTATAGATGCACTTCGAAACTCCCAGCTGGGTCAGCGTTGAGATTTATCTCCGCAAAATTCCCCGCCCTGCCCACGGTCAGTATGGGACACCGATGGGCTTGGAAAAACCACCGTCCGTCGGATGGGACTTTAAGCCGTGGCTCCGTGTGCGGGAGAGCCATACCCTGTTCACGTTAAAGAGCACGCTGGATGGTCTTGACGGGAGGCTACCATCTGTCTACCATCAGCTGTTCCAGTGGGTCCCCTCCCCCAACCTTCTCTGAGTCTTCGGGATTCTTGTGACCTCGCCATTTAGCCCATTGTGTGCAAAAAAGTGCCGCTCAGAGGTAAAACACCCAAGCCACTTCGAAACAATGAGAAATGTTCAGAATAGCATCTTGAATGGTACTGAATTATTAGTCAACTGTAAAGACCTCTTACAGCACGAAATATGTCTAACAGAATTTTGGCTAAGAATTCCTGGACCAGAGATATCTTGCATACGACTCCTCGACCCGAGACCGTTTTATCTGGCCCACAGCTATTTTTTTCTGATATGAATTGAACAAGGTCTGAGGTTTATTAGACAAGACTTCTGAATAAAGAAATTGGAAGCTTTATTTCTAGAAGCCTTAGTAACGGTTGCTATTACAAATCTGTCTAATATGTAATATAATAAATAATAAATAAATACCCCCTCAAGCAGCTGCTTGCCACAGAGGTCTGACAGGAGCCTGTCAGTTTATATGCCATAGTAGAAGGTCTGTGAGGATGGCAGGACCTCAGCAGAAAAACAACACACATATCCATGCCTTATCCGGGTCTCGAACCCAGGTCCCTTAGATCAGTAGGCAAGCGCGCTAACCACTCGGCTACGGTACGTAATAATTTGTCACCCTCGGACTATGAATTGATGGTTTCCATGATTATTATTAACATGAACTATGCTTAAATTTGCTTTCATTTTTGTTTCATAAAACTGAATTCAAGCACGAATTTCAAAAAGTCACTTAGATGTAAAAAAACACTTTTCTACAAGTTTTTTTTTTAACTCAAAACATGTTTGCTTACCAACGTAATAGTTTCAACAAATATTCTTTTTTTTATTTTTTCCTTAAAAAGTTGTAACTGTTATCCAGTAAAAATGTGAAGGCAATTTCGTGTTTCTATTGGAAGTACATTTTTATACTTTTTATGTCGAGTTTTTCTCTCTTTTTTTTGAAAGTAGCCAGAAATTACCTCTTACATTAGATTTTTAATAATTCGTCCTACATTCCCTAAGGTCTAGATTGTTTTGGCCAGCATGTCCTAACCTCCATTCATTCAATAATCTCCTTAGAACAACTTCCTTCTTATTGGAAACTTGATCATTAATGCAAATCAAACACATTAGTTGTTCAACAGGTGTCTTCGAAATCTGACACTATGACATTAAAAGAGAACAACAAGACAAAGGTTGGGTTGTTTTACCTCTGAGCGGCACACTTTTTTGCAGACAATGGGCTAAATGACCAGGTCACAAGGATCCCGAGAGCTCAGAGAAGGTAGGGGGGGCTCACTGGACATCTGTTAGCACACAGATGGCATCCTTCTGTCATCAACCCAACCCATGTTCTTTGCCCCATACTTAATAGCAAAAATCAGTGTCATTTATTTCCTGGATGCCAAGGCAACATCCAAAAGTATCAGTTATTGGTATTAAAATCTGTTTCAACAAATTCTCCTTCACCTACGTACACTGGGTAAGGAAGTGCTGGGTGTGGTGTGTAAAGAAGCACTGCTGTGGCCTTGGCTGTCGTCCACGCAGATAGCACACAGATGAAGTAGATGTGGTGTCCCCCTCAAGCTTTAGGTCATTTCGTCTTCGTGCATTGGTGTGTCGTGTCCGTTGTTGCGTCACGGATAGCAAAGCTAAGGATTAAAGGGAATTGGGGTTAGTGATTGATGGAGCGGACAATGGTTAAAAACGTAAAGATGTACATATTGTCAATACGGAGAAGAATATTTTGATAAGAGTTCAGACTGACACGAAGAGTTGATGGGTTGGGTTGTTTTACCTCTGAGCGGCACTTTTTTGCACACCATGGGCTAAATGGCCAGGTCACATGGACCCCGAAGGCTCAGAGAAGGTTGGGGGAGGGGACCCACTGGAACAGTTGTTGGGAGACAGATGGTAGCCTCCCAACAAGGCCATCCAGCGTGTTCCTTAACGTGCACAGGGTATGGCTCTCCGGCACACGGGGCCACGGCTTAACGTCCCATCCGACTGACGGCGGCCTTTCCAAACCCTTCGGTGTCCCCTACTGACCGTGGGCAGGGCAGGGAATTTTGCGGAGATAAATCTCAACGCTGACCGAGCTGGGACTCGAACCTGGGAACTACAGATTACGAGCCTGCGCGCGCTACCGACTAAGCCACCCCCGCCCCAAGAGTTGATGAATTGCCAATAGTAAAGAAGTACACATACTTAAAAGTTACCGTATTTTTCCGTGATGTAAAAAGCGTTTTTCCTGTTGAAAAATTTCATCAAAAATCGCCTACCGTCTTTAAATTCAAAATATGCAATCTCTACCCAAAAATTACCCAAATACAGAGTTCCGAAAAATAATAGTGGAGTTTCGAGAACCAAAATATTGGAAAAATAATATACATTTTTAAGAAAGTAATATTTTAATTAAAAACGTACTTCAAATAGTTTTGTACAAAATTTGCATCTTTCGTGACCCTGCACATGTCTAATCCGTATTCCACTTCTTGCTATACACGCTGCAGCATATCTCTTGATACTTGCTAAGTTCGAGTGCCATCTGGACCAGTGTTGAGTTTTATCTCCGCAATAATCCCTGCCCTGCCCACGGTCAGTAGGGGACACCGATGGGCTTGGAAAGGCCGTCGTCTGAAGGATGGGACATTAAGCCATAGCCCCATGTGCCGGAGAGCCATATCCAACACACGTTAAAGAACACGCTGGATGGCCTTGACGGAAGGATGCCATCTGTGTGCTAACAGATGTCCAGTGGGTTCCCCCAACCTTCTCTGAGCCCTCGGAATCCTTGTGACCTGGTCATTTAGCCCATTGTCTGCAAAAAAAGTGTGCCACTCAGAGGTAAAACAACCCAACCCTTGTTACTTGCTCAATTGTTCCTCTTATTCTAGCTTTCAAATGATTCAGGTCTCGAATTTTGTCTATGCAAACATAATTCTTTACAAAATCCCACAAGAAAAAATCAAAGGGTGTCAAATCAGAGCTCCTTGGTGGCCATGAAATCGGATCACCCCTGCCAATGCACCTGTCAGAAATTGTTGCACTAAGAACTTCCTAACATCTCTTGAAAAATGTGGTGGTGCGCCGTCTTGTCGGTATTTTGAAAATCCTATAAAACATTTGTTACTAAGAACATTAATTCCAAGATCATACTCAATGAGAAGGGAAATTTTTTGTAAATATAAATGCTGTATTTATAATTGTTAACTGTGATAACTTAATCCTGGCCTAGGGAGCCCCAAATATACATGTCATTATAAAATTGTACGTCAATTTGAATTGAGTTGTTTTACCTCTGAGCGGCACTTTTTTGCACACCATGGGCTAAATGGCCAGGTCACATGGACCCCGAAGGCTCAGAGAAGGTTGGGAGAGGGGACCCACTGGAACAGCTGTTGGGAGACAGATGGTAGCCTCCCGTCAAGGCCATCCAGCGTGTTCTTTAACGTGCACAGGGTATGGCTCTCCCGCACACGGGGCCACGGCTTAACGTCCCATCCGACGGACGGCGGCCTTTCCAAGCCCATCGGTGTCCCCTACTGACCGTGGGCAGGGCGGGGAATTTTGCGGAGATAAATCTCAACGCTGACCCAGCTGGGACTCGAACCTGGGAACTACAGATTACGAGCCTGGCACGCTACCGACTGAGCCACCCCCGTCCCAAAATTGTGCGTCAAACAAAGGTAAATGTGTAAAATGTAAAACATTGTAAATCATTTCTGTTATATATTTTTTAAATGAATTATAGAAATCTAATATTTTAAAATATCTATTAAAATATTAGCAGTCCTATGGCCGAGTGACTGATCAAAGGTACCTGGATTCGAGCCCCGGATTGTGTTTTTTTTATGCTGAGGTCTCTCCATCCTCACAGATCTTCTACTATGGCGTATTAAACTGACAAGCTCGTGTCAGGTATCTGCGGCAAGCAGCTGCTTGAGGGGATATTTTTTTTATTAAAATATTCATACAGTGCATTTATATGGCTTTCAGACTAGCTTTCAAAGAAGCCCCACATTTGTGCTAGCCAGGGCCACATCTCAGCCTCTGAAACATGAAAAGTTTACGTATACTGATTGTGAAATATTTTACTAAATGAAATGTTGAAAAAAAAAAAGAAATTTTTAGGGCCCCCTCTGAATGTCGAGCCCCTGTGTGATAATCTGCTCCTTTCTGACTTTCTAAATGGTTGAACTCCAAACTTTCATTTTGCCGAGACTCTTGGGACGGAAGTAATTGATGTGACCCGAGACCTGAACGAAGAAAGTGAAATCACCCAATCGCTTTTTTTTTTGTATCCTTCCGCTGTTATGAAGTAATCATCCTCCCACGCAATCACGCTCTTATTACCACTGGGGAGGAACAGCAAATTCGGCAGTGGAGCGTGAAAAGGAACAAAAAACAAAGATGAGGGGGAAAAAACATCGAAATGATTTAAATGGATGACACAACCCGACAGAAACTATTCTTCGACTTGTACCTTTCGTTCGGAATCATTTGAATGACCTTCGTTGCTTTCGAAGAGCGTTTAGTTTAGGTTGAAGATGGGGTCATTTGGCTGCCATCTTTCTGTTTAAACTTAAAGGATTCCGTCATTATTCTAGGAACAAGACAGTTTACTAGCAAAAGATAACAAAGAGAAACTGCAACTACGTTTCAATAGTTTCTCTTCATGCGGAACTGAAATCTCTGAATCCGCAATGAAGAGAGGAGAATGCTATACTCATCCTACTTGATTCTACACATAAAGGGTTGGGTTGTTTTACCTCTGAGCGACACTTTTTTGCACACCATGGGCTAAATGTCCAGGTCACATGGACCCCGAAGGCTCAGAGAAGGTTGGGGGAGGGGACCCACTGGAACAGCTGTTGGGAGACAGATGGTAGCCTCCCGTCAAGGCCATCCAGCGTGTTCTTTAACGTGCACAGGGTATGGCTCTCCCGAACATGGGGTTACGGCTTAACGTCCCATCCGACGGACGGCGGCCTTTCCAAGCCCATCGGTGTCCCCTACTGACCGTGGGCAGGGCGGGAAATTGTGCGGAGATAAATCTCAACGCTGACCCAGCTGGGACTCGAACCTGGGAACTACAGATTACGAGCCTGGCGCGCTACCGACTGAGCCACCCCCGCCCCTACACATAAAGGAAAAGGGATTTATTTAAGACTAGTTAAACCCACGGCGTGGAACGTATGTCCATTAAAACTTTTCCCATTCAAGTCGATAAGTTCAAGGATAACAATCCATCGATAAGTTCATTCACAGCTTTCCACCGTTAACTTGCTACTTCAGTCACAACTATCGTCGATAACGTATTACTCCATTCACAAGGTAGACGCCCCCGGAAATTTCAGACAATTTTCGAGGGATTACTCCCAACCCACGGCAGCTAGGAACCTGATCTGTTACTCCAACAGGGCTAGAACTAAGTGGGACCACCCCCACCAAATTTGGACCAATCGTTCAGGTATACGCGGAATCACAGGAAAACCAAAAATTTCTGCTACCGATGACGTCACACATGTCTTCCTGCCTCTTTCGTTCGCCAACAGGTACGGCTATTATGTAATATGATGATTCTTATTCAATGTCGACACACTGATAGACAGACACAGTCACTTATATCAGAAAATCTGTCTTCTAATAGCATCCCTCAAACCTCTTTGTGGTCCTTATGACCTGGCCGTTTAGCAAAATGTGTGCAAAAAAGTGTCGATCAGATTTAAAATAACCTAACTGTCAGACCACTGTGGCAAGCAGCTGCTTGAAGGGATATTTATTTTATTTGTAAATGAAAGCTGATGATATAGGGAATGTCATTTCAAATCATGTCTCTTTCCTTCTACCCCTCCCCCCAAAAAGTAGGGGAGGAAAATTTTAATTTCACAAAACCATTTGACGCCGTTTGAGAAAAATATTGGAACACAATTTAGCATCGAAATGGGTTGGGTTGTTTTACCTCTGAGCGGCACTTTTTTGCACACCATGGGCTAAACGGCCAGGTCACATGGACCCCGAAGGCTCAGAGAAGGTTGGGGGAGGGGACCCACTGGAACAGCTGTTGGGAGACAGATGGTAGCCTCCCGTCAAGGCCATCCAGCGTGTTCTTTAACAGTGCACAGGGTATGGCTCTCCCGCGCACGGAGCCACGGCTTAACGTCCCATCCGACGGACGGCGGCCTTTCCAAGCCCATCGGTGTCCCTTACAGACCGTGGGCAGGCGGAGAATTTTGCGGAGATAAATCTCAACGCTGACCCAGCTGGGACTCGAACCTGGGAACTACAGATTACGAGCCTGGCGCGCTACCGACTGAGCCACCCCCGCCCCTAGCATCGAAATTGTAGGTGAGATATTGCTGCGAAAGTCAGTTGTAAGACATGAAAAAAAGCAGATTTTTCTGATGCATAAGAGAAAATGTGAGCACAGAAAATGGTAAAGATGAAAAGAGAAAATACGAAAACTATGAGTGGAACAATGGTGAACATTCCTCGGCGTGCTGTGGTTACCTATATGGACGATGGCATGGACTTTACTGAATGCATGTGTTGATGATCTCCGTTTAGAGAAAATGCCATATTGATTTTTGAAATTCAACAATAGTAATTGCATACTATTACCCGTAGTCTTATAATAATTAAGTAGCTATCTGAAGAAATTCAATTTTTACCGGGAATGGGAATCACTTCCATGACCTCTTAAAAATATCCTGTTTTTAGGAGATCGTGTAATTTATTTTTTCTACGCTTTTAATTTTATTCAGGTTTATTTCATCAGTGCTTCAAAGAAATGTTGAATTTGAACACGTGTTCACCATCACGTTTTTGCTTATGGTAAAGTATTCTTCTTCGCAATTCAATATTTTTCTTCGCAATTCAATATTCTTCTAAAAGTTTTTCTCTTCTGTAATTCATATTTCGCCGTCTACCTCTGTTCTTACTTGTGTTATTAGTTTTAATCCCTTTATTAAATTGCGTTTTTTAACATGGAAAAGCATTTGTTAAAATAAATGTGCCAAAATATTCGCACGAAAGAATGGTATTTTCTGTTTTGCACGACATAAAATTCGGCTTTTTATATGCTCGGTTATCGCCTTTGAAAGACACATTATAAATTTTTCGTTTTGGAAGAGAAAAGGATTAAATGAACTAAATAATGCATATGTATAGGACACTGCCGAAATAGTTTTCCCTTAAACTAGTGGTTCTCAAGGGAGGCGTTTTATACCTTTTTTTTAGGCGTGGGTCGTTTTCTGTAGAAATAGATTTATTAGAATATCGAATGGTTTTTGGATTAGCATAGTTATGAATATTTTTTTCGACAGAAAATTCTTATAAATTCGCGAATACAATATTAAAATTCTCGTAAATTTGCATAAACGATAAATATTATTTCAACTAATTTTATACAAGGATACACATTTTGCGTTTCATGAAGGGCGCGAGGCGTTGAGGGCGCTGCTGCTGCGTTCAAAATTGTTCGGAACAGCTGCCCTAAAAGATTATAACATGCATTTTAAAAAATGACCCAAGTTGGTCCAATGGTTGAAAGAATACTTGTTTTGAACTTTTTTAACTTAGTTATGACAAATGTAGAACTAAAAAACGGATCGTTCAAGAAAACCACAACAACTCTTTTTTTATATGTGTTTTATCCAAAAAGAGGCAATAGCAAATATGATTTTCAATGATATCGTATAAATTTACACAAAATAATGCCCTAAAATTGCAATAGTAATAGCTCCTGAAGTAATGAACATATCTATATACTGATTTCTGTTATGAAGTCATAAAAGATGGGAGTTTTTCAGGCGAAAACGTTCTCACGAAAACCGCAAGCCGTGTGGTTAATCTACAATTGATAATCCATCTTAATTCATACTCATTGAAGCATATCTTGCGTGATGGTGAAAATTCTGATCATTGGTCTTGTGTTGTTGAGGAACACTTTGGATAAAGAATTTCCTTCGCTTTAGATTGGTCTAGGTCAGTGGTCCTCAACGGGGACCACGCCATACTTCTAGGGGGTCACTGGAAAAAACGAAACTTAAGGGGTCACGGTAAGTTTCTGAGGAGGGAGGGGGGCATCCAAACTTAACTGTGAGAATAAAATATTACGAATGAGATGTAAATAAAAATTATATTTATATTTTCATGAAAAACTTACACATTTTAACAAGGCTCCCTGGAACATTGCGTTAATTTTTTAATTTTTTAGTACACGTAACTTTTTCGTACACGTAACAATAAAGCCATTACTGAAAATAAGTTCGTAAAAAATGCTCGTAATGTTCTTGATATTCTGAAGAGAGACGATCTTCTAAACAACGATGCAGCAAGATATTGAAAAACTTGCAAGTTTGCATCAGCCACAAGGATTACACTGTATAAAGTTGAAATTATCAAAATATTTTTTGTTAACAGATCTCATGATGATGCAGTCGCTCAAAAAAGTATCCGAACACTATGGTTGATTACAAGATTAAGAAAAAATATCTGGCAACGATTTTTTTAGGAATTAGTGATCTGGCAACCTTCGTGTCACGTGACACGAAGTTGCCAGATCACTAATTTCTAAAAAAAATCGTAGCCAGATATTTTTTCTGAATTCTGTAATCAACCATAGTGTTTGGATACTTTTTTGAGCGACTGTACACTACATTATGCATTAATCCGTTCTCAATTGACATATGGCATAAAATCTTGGAGGGGCATGTATTTCAATAATTCTAAACAGCTTTTGATGCTGCAAAAGACATTTATTCGCTTATTAACTAAAAGCCCAAAAACGCAACCTTCGTTACCTTTGTTTCGGGAAGCAGGAATTTTGCCTTTACGGTATGATTATTTTTTGGTAATTATTAAATACTTTTACTTTAGAAATGAAAGCATTAAAACTGATACGAATAATTACTAATTAAGACGAGATAAAAACATAAATTATGAAATTCCTGCACTACATAAGAAATTTTTAGGCACTGTTATTTGTACAGTCGCTCAAAAAAGTATCCGAACACTATGGTTGATTACAGAATTCAGAAAAAATATCTGACAACGATTCTTTTAGAAATTAGTGATCTGGCAACCTTCGTGTATCTGGCAACCTTCGTGGTGACACGACGATCACTAATTTCTAAAAAAATCGTTGCCAGTTATTTTTTCTGAATTCTGTAATCAACCATAGTGTTCGGATACTTTTTTGAGCGACTGTACTTAGCACCTAAATTCCTTTCCTCTCTCCCGGTCAACATGAAAAATATCACGAATTATCATTTGTTTTCTAAAGTTCTCAAAAATTATATTTTGAAACTGGATGATACGGAAACTGTTTTGCATTAAGCTACTAGAACTGTTAATTTAACGTCCCATATTTAACGTAGATATTGAATGTTTCTGACTTTTCTGACTTTCACACTTTCTGTATTACTAGAAATTTTTTGTTTTGAGTTATTTTCGTTTTTTTTTTTGCATTTTATTAAATGTGCCGATTGATGCTTTCAATTTAAATTCTTTCTGTATGGAGATCTCTTGTGAGACCTTAAAAGCGTTTTCTGTACTGTTAAACATTATCTGAAATAAAAATGATCTATCTGTAAGTCACCACTACAAGACGATAAGTTTCGGTTGCCATGACAATAGAAAACACACTAGAATTATTTTTTTTTCGAGGTACGCGCCAGGTCATTACAATCTGATCTTGCTCTTCTGCGTTGCAGTAGCATGCATCAGTTGCGAGCAAAGCGTCCTCATGTGTCAGGTGTCTGCGACAAATCACTAGGGAGTTGAAACATTTCCTGAGCAAGTTCCAAATGAGTTACTTTGAGCCATGTCGTGCACATCTGTTTGGGGTTCATGAACAATCTTACTCTCCGGCAACACGCGACGAATTTGGTATCTGCAATTTGACTTAAAGCTTCTGTGATTGTATATCGTAGTAGACTAGTTATTGGCTTCAAAATGATCGTATGATTGCATAGTTGGGTTGGGTTGTTTTACCTCTGAGCGGCACTTTTTTGCACACCATGGGCTAAATGGCCAGGTCACATGGACCCCCGAAGGCGCAGAGAAGGTTGGGGGAGGGGACCCACTGGAACAGCTGTTGGGAGACAGATGGTAGCCTCCCGTCAAGGCCATCCAGCGTGTTCTTAAACTTGCACAGGGTATGGCTCTCCCGCACACGGGGCCACGGCTTAACGTCCCATCCAACGGACGGCGGCCTTTCCAAGCCCATCGGTGTCACCTACTGACTGTGGGCAGGGCGGGGAATTTTGCGGAGATAAATCTCAACGCTGACCCAGCTGTGATTGCATAGTGCTTTGCATTACTTTCAAAGGCGGGTGAAGGAACAAACGTACAGGTAGCACAGGCCGCAAAAACCGTGCAGAGAGTTACATCTCAATTCTAGCGGGACTCAAACCTGGGAATTTACAGATTACGAGCCTGGCTCACGACCGACGTTCCAAGTACCACCTGTGCCAGCTTTTAGCCCTTCTGATCATAATAGATGGAGTGTTTCATCAAATCCTGTTTAACTGGATATGTAGCATAGGATTTATATTAGAGCTAAAATTTGATATATGATAAATTGTGATTACCAAGGGATTGTTATGTAATATGCAACCGGTATGTAAAGCCATTCCCTGGATTTGGGTTGTTTTTATCCCTGAGAAACGCTTCGGTGCACACAATGGGCTAAATAGCCAGGTCACAAAGACCCCAAGGATTCAGTGAATCTTATCTCTAATAATTAAAAAAAAGCGAAGTTGAATTGTTTTACTTCCGAGCGGCATTTTTATGTATAACGAGTGGTTTCAAAAGGGAAAGGATTTAGAAATTTTGAGTGTTTCGGGTTAGGTTGGACCTCTGAGCGGCACTTTTTTGCACATAATGAGCTAAATGGTCAGTTGCAAAGATTCAGAGAAGGTTTATGAAAGGGGAACCAACTGGACAGTTGCTAGGAGACAGATGATAGCTCCCGTCAAGGCCATCTCCCGCACCTAGGGCCGTGGCGTAATGTCCCATCTGACGGACGGTGACCTTTCTAAACCCATCGGTGTTTCTACTGACTGTGGGAAAGGCAGGGAGCTTTGTGGAGAAAAATATCAAGGCTGTTCCAGGTGGGAGGCGAACCTGGGAACTGCAGGTTACGAGCCTGGCGCACTACCAACTAAGCCCCCCCCCCCCTCCACAATAAATATTATTTCAACTAGTTTTATTCGAGGATTGGATTGTGCCTCCGAGCTACGCTTTTTGCACACAATGGGCTAAATGGCCACTTCACAAGCCTCGACTACATGACATTTCTTCAACACCACACAATAAGTCCTTTTAAGGACTAAACATCCACAAACTTTATCACAACACAAACACTTCACTTCGAAACTGCGGAAAAACTTCACTTCAGCCTGCTAGCTACACAACTGAGAAATAAAAAATTACAAGAGAAAAAAGTGCTAACGTCAAACTTCTATCATCACTTCTTCTTGGGCTACTGTCTACTATGGGAAGAATACTTTCAAAGCGAAACGTCAATTCTTCAGCAGATGGGGGTGGCTCAGTCGGTAGCGCGACAGACTCGTAATCTGTAGTTCCCAGGTTCGAGTCCCAGTTGGGTCAGCGTTGAGATTTATTTCCGCAAATTTCCCCGCCCTGCCCACGGTCACTAGGGGACACCGATGGGCTTGGAAAGGTCTCCGTCCGTCGGATGGGACGATAACGATTGGCTTAACGTCCCATCCGACGGACGTCGGCATCGTTCCGCTATCCCATCTGACGGACATCGGATGGGACGGCGGAACGTTGTGAGCCAGCCCCCGCCCCCATGATATCAAGGAGCAGTTGGAAGCAAGTTTCCAGCTTTTTCCCTTTTAACCCGAGTCCCAGCTGGGTCAGCGTTGAGATTTATCTCCGCAAAAATTCCCCGCCCTGCCCAAGGTCAGTAGGGGACACCGATGGGCTTAGAAAGGCCGCCGTCCGTCTGATGGGACGTTAAGCCGTGGCCCCGTGTGCGGGAGAGCCATATCCTGTGCACGTTAAAGAACACGCTGGATGGCCTTGACGGGAGGCTACCATCTGTCTTCTAACAGCTGTTCCAGTGGGTCCCCTCCCCCAACCTTCTCTGAGCCTTCGGGGTCCTTGTGACCTGGCCATTTAGCCCATGGTGTGCAAAAGAGTGTCGCTCAGAGGTAAAACAACCCAACCCTTTTAACCTTCTGCGGAGGAACATTTTCCCTTTTCAATTTGCTTACCAGTTGCAGATGAAAAATCCCATAATGTCATAATGAGAGCTTTACAAATGGCACCCTATGTGCCATTTCAAGAGGTTAGCTCTGAATCATATCTGACTTTCAGCTAGAGTTTAAATATAATACAGAAATTGTTTTCCTGTTTGTTTCATTTAAATAATAAAAATAAATACCCCCTCAAGCAGCTGCTTGCCACAGAGGTCTGACAGGAGTCTGTCAGTTTATATGCCACAGTAGAATATCTGAGAGGATGGCAGGACCTCAGCAGAAAAACGACACATACATCCATGCCTTAACACGGGGCTCGGGATCCAGGTCCCTTAGATCAACAGCCAAGCACGCTAACCACTCGGCCATGGGACGGCAGCAAGGTTAAAATCAAATCCAAAATTCGTGACTGTGCAAAATACATACTTTTGCCCACTACCCAAATTTTTTAGGATGGGCAGCTGCCCATTTTATGCACTCCCTTCACACGACACGGCATAAGATATATTAATTTTTTAAGAGAGAGTTTTTTTTTGTCCAGGACCCCGACATTTCCTATTCGATTAGAAAAGGTCAAAAGTTTGGTTATTTCCTTCTTTAGACATTCGTAGACATTTATTCCAGGGACCGTAATTCTCTCCAGTGCATTGAACTTTTTGGCAACACTTTGTTCAACAACCTTAGCAGAGAATCTTTTGCCGACGGACTTGAAAAAGTGGCTGACAAACGACAGCCTTCGTGTCCTTCAGACGTTCAGATTTATGGCCTAGTTATTGAACTTGAACCACTCACTTTTCTCGAGGTTCTTCACACAGTTTCACTTTGCCACAGCTCCGTGCAAGTGCAGTAGAGCGAGGAATTTTCCCACTGATCGTACAAACGTTTAGGTTAGCAAGTTCCATTGCGGGCATTTGATGAGAATTTCGTATCGGAACATACGACGGTAACGCGGTTAAAATATCGACGAAAAAGGAATGTTTCGAACCATATGGTACCATTCGACACATCACGTAAAATATGGAGATTGCAAAATGCTGTGAAATATTGCTGCTGCTGCCATCTGTTGGAGAAGAGAAGAAACATATGATATTAGCGCCAGCTATCGGTCATTATTATAACTACTTGAAATAAATAAATGAATAAGATATTTTTTTTCAAATCAAATCAAAGTTAATTACCTTTACATATATTTTTGTACATTTATGCACATGAATGAAATATACATATGTCTGTATATCTAAATAGATGAACAAACAATAATATATATGCACATGCATACAGATAAACAAAGTAGCGAGTGTTGTGGGGCAATATTTGTAAACCCAAGAGCATAGCTCATCTAGGTTAAAATAGTGACTATTAAGTTTTATCTTTAAAGCAACAATGAATATATATAGATATATAATTTCTTAAGACAAAAAAAAATAAATAAAATTGTGATGATTATAAAACATTGTAAAATAGCGAGATAGGGCTCAACAGTGCCAATATTTTTAAGATAATCCTTCAGTAGGTATTTAAAATGATAATAGGCATTTGATTCATTTCGTATATATAAAGATATTGAATTAAAAAACTTTGGTCCAAAACAGTAGAAGTATTTATGCATAATTTGTTAAGTTTTTTTTTTCACGACTGGAATTGCATATCTTAAGCCACTAAATTTGTCATTTATAATTCTTTTTGCAGTCGCCAATGAACTGTTAGAGTTGAGAAATTCAGCATTTAAAAATGTATAAATGTCTAAGCGAAAAAATGCTAAATTACAATATTTTTTCAAATTACACTAAATCCTGTCGTTATTTTTTATTATAACATTAATTATTCTGTTTTGAACGGAAACTACTTCTTAAATTTGTAATATAAGTATCTCCCAACTTAAAATACCATATTGGATAACAGACTGTACCCATGAAAAATAAAGCATTTTGCACATATCATTATCTATAATATTTTACAAGCAGTAAAACCTTTTTAACATTAATCTTAACTTATCAATAAGATGTTTTATGTGCGGTTTCCATCTTAAATTATGATCAATTTTAACACCGACATATCGAAAGTTATAAATTTTCTCAATTTCAAGACAAGGACAAATTTTTTATCTTTACATTTTGGTTTATGTATCTGTAGTATCTTTAAATTCGTGGAAATTTTGTATTAAAAAATATTTCCAAGGGAGTTTAAGAGGATAAAACGTTAAGTATCCGTGGAGGTAAAACGAAAAGGAAATTGATGTAGTAACTAAAATATTCCCTTTTACTTCTGCTAAAGGTTATAATTGCAAAAAATAGTGTGATTAAAAGCAAATTAAAAAACAGGAAAACTCATTTCTTAAATTTTAATCTTTTAAAATTTTCTAGAATTTCGGGCGAGGGGAGTTGATGATGTTGTATGAGACATTCCAAGTCGGACAGAGGGTATCAGGTGACCCTGATGAATTCTTTTGTAAAAAATATAGAGTCCTCTTAAGAGCATGGGAATGGCACCTACTTCTGATTAAAAAAAATTATGTTCAAAAGTGATCGCCATTTAAAAATGGCTACGCCAAAATAATGAAATCAAAAGCGGCATGTGTTGTATTCCTAATATTTCAAAAACAATCCATTTCAACATTTTCATTTATTTTTTGTTTCAGATATTATGTCCAACACATCATACGAAAGTCATTTGGCTCTAGCATTGATAGGATATAGAGAAAAAAATGTCAAAATAAGGTTAAAAAACCGAATTAATTTTTTTCTCGATTTCTTGTTGAAGTTACAGTTATACTGTCAATATCTGGAAAAAAAATTATACTCTTTGGTAACAAACATAATTATTTCTCCTCACCAGAAGTTGAACTTTAAAAGATTGCATATCTGAAAATATGGAAAAACTTTGCAAAAATGGCATATTTTGAAAATCCTTTGAAAAAGCAAACTTATAGTGAAAAATTCTGAACCTTTCGCAAGTTAAAGGTTTGAATTTAAATAATGGCCGAGTGGTTAGCGTGCTTGTTTACTGATGCTACTGATCTAAGGGACCTGGGTTCGAGCCCGGGTAAGGCATGGATGTATGTGTCGTTTTTCTCCTGAGGTCCCGCCATTCTCTCCAGACCCTCTGCTATGAGCATATAAACTGATAGGCTTCTGTCAGAGTTCTCTGGCAAGCAGCTGCTTGAGGGGGTATTTATATTTTTATTTTATTAGAAATGAACTTTGGTGTATTTTACTTTAGCAGTTTTTTAAGTTTTTGAATATTTCGATGATTTCATTTCCAGTACTGCAGCAGTATGAAGGAAATGCACTGAAATGAAACAAAATGTTCTACTAAGAAAAGTGAGAGTGAAATTGTTATTCATCCTTTTTTACAGAAATAATAGTTTAACTGGATTGTGTTTTGTTGTAAGGTTTATAAAGCCGAATTATTATAAAAGATCAATTTGTGAAAGACTCCAAAAACGATTAAGCAGGAAAAATATGGTATGGCTAAGTTTTTGAAACAAAACAAATGAAAACTGAAAACTGATACAAACTCTATTGTAGAAGTCACTTTTGGTTAATTGTACCAGAAGAATGGTTCCGATTCAATAACTATCTGTCCAAATTGCTTGTCTAAAAGGCGATTTTTTTTTTTTCATTTAAAACCATTTCTAACAAAAAAGAAAGTCAAAATATCTCCTGACATAGCTGATCGTGTGCTCTGGTGTAGAAAGCATGATATATATTTTTTGTTGGAAATGGTTTTAAAAAAATATATATCAGCTAGATCAGTGGTTCTCAACCTTTTATGCTTCATGTACCCCCTGGAAATGTGTATATAACTGGCATACCCCTTGTATAGATAGATAAAACTATAGTTATAATATAACAATGGGAATAAAATAAAACATATATATCAGTGGTTCTCAACCTTTTATGCTTCACGTACTCCCTGGAAATGTGTATGTAACTGGCGTACCCCTTGTATAGATAGATAAAATTATAGGTTGAGTATAACAATGGGAATAAAATAAAACATATATATCAGTGGTTCTCAACCTTTTATGCTTCACGTACCCCCTGGAAATCTGTATGTAACTGGCGTACCCCTTGTATAGATAGATAAAACTATAGTTATAGTATAACAATGGGAATAAAATAACACAAATATATCGGTGGTTCTCAACCTTTTATGCTTCACGTACCCCCTGGAAATCTGTATGTAACTGGCGTACCCCTTGTATAGATAGATAAAACTATAGTTATAGTATAACAATGGGAATAAAATAAAACATATATATATCAGTGGTTCTCAACCTTTTATGCTTCACGTACTCCCTGGAAATGTGTATGTAACTGGCGTACCCCTTGTATAGATAGATAAAATTATAGTTAGCGTATAACAATGGGAATAAAATAAAACATATATATCAGTGGTTCTCAAATTTTTATGTTTCACGTACCCTCTGGAAATGTGTATGCAACTGGCGTACCCCTTGTATAGATAGATAAAACTTTAGTTATAGTATAACAATGGGAATAAAATAAAACATATATATATTCACATTAAATTTTGCATTCATAAATTACATATATCGACACAAAAAATGACATAAACAATTTAGGAAATCTTATAAAATTATAAACATTTTACTGGGTAATCAGTCAAACAGCTCTCACGTCGCACCCCAAAATATTTACCGCGTACCCCAAGTTGAGAACCCTTATTCTAGACAATAGCAATTTGGACAGACAGCTATTGAGTCGCAACCATTGACAATCAATTGCAGTAATCAGCGGTTGGTAGTTCAGCAGTGAGAGCACCTGGCATGTTATCAGGAAGTCGTGGGTTCGGATCATACCCGGCTAATGACAATTTTTTCTCCCTATTTATTTAATGTTTCACAGGTGCTTACCTGTAATTCAACAAAAAGACATAAATCCGTCTTTCTGTAAGAGAAAAATATTAATCTAATAAAATATTAAAAGCGCCTAGTAATTTTAATCTACGTACCATGGAGAGTGGGATGGGTGTTGGGCTCAGTCTGTAGCACACCAAGCTCGTAATCTGATTGTTCCCAGGTTCGGTTCCAACTGTGTCAGCACTGAAATTCATCTCTGCTCACAAATGCCAGGGTGGGAAAGGGTGAACATATCAGGCACAGATGGGCTTGAAAAAGATGTCTGCTGAATGGAATGTGCAGAAAAGCCATACCCTGTGCACGGTAAAGAATGCGCTGGATGTCCTTGAAGGGGAGTTTGAAGGGGAGTTGGGATGGGTTGTTTTACCTCTGAGCGGCACTTTTTTGCGCACCACGGGCTAAATGGCCAGATCAAATGGATCCTGAAGGCTCAGAGAAGGTTGGGGGAGGTGGACCCACTGGAACAGCTGTTGAGAGCAGATGGTAGCTTCCCGTCAAGGTCATCCAGCGTGTTCTTTAACGTGCACAGGGTATGTCTCTCCCGCAGACGGGGCCACAGACTTAAAGTCCCATCAGACGAGACGGCCGCCTTTACAAGCCCAGCGGTGTCCCCTACTGACCGTGGACAGGGCAGGGAATTTTGCGGAGATAAATCTCAACGCTGACCCAGCTGAGACTCGAACCTGGGAACTACAGATTACGAACCTGGTCTGCTACCGATTGAACCACCCCCGCCTCCTTGAAGGCGCAACTTCCATCTCTCTCCTAATGGCTGTTCAGCGGATACCCTTCTCCAACTTTTCTGAGCCCTTGGAGTCCTTGTGACTTATCTATTTAGCTCATTGTCTGCACAAAAGTGCCACTCAGAAGTAAAACAATATACCAAAACCAAAGAGTATAAACCCACAGAAGAACAAAAACTAAGTAATGTGCTGAGCCGAAACACCAATTTTTACCCTGCAAATTTAAGTATCATTACTCTTAGACGCCAATGGAGAGAAAAATGCAAACATTCCCATCCTACATATGTCAATAGAGAATGAAATTCGTGGCTCCGTAACTGGTTAAATAAATTTTTATGAAAACATATCACCGAAATTAAATTAAATATAAGATGTCAATTAAACTGTCCCAGGTAAATTTCGATTTTGAACGATATATCTTGTGTTCAATATTTCCGTACTTAAAGAGTTATAGAGGTTTGAATATTGAATAACAGAGATGTCAATCATAAGAATTTACCGTAGAAGTTAATCAAAACTTAAATAAATATTATTTCAAACCATTTAATAAAATGTGTGTATTTTAGAATTCTCTACGGTCTTTTTTAATACTTGTCAGTTTTACACAAGTTTTTCAACTTTGCTGCAGTTTTACACAAGTTTCTTAACTTTGCTGTAGTTTTACACAAGTTTCTTAACTTTGCTGCAGTTTTACACAAGTTTCTTAACTTTGCTTAACAAGTTTCTAACTTTGCTGCAGTTAAGTATTCGAGCTTCCATAGTTCTTTAAATACCAGACAAATATTGTTGAAAATCGAGATTTAGAGAAATCTGAATGAGATTTAAATTTATCTAGTCCTATTTTCATGTAAAATATTTATTGTAGAAATTACGGATCTTGGAATTTCACTCCCCATGGAAATCGTTAACATGGAAATGTTTCCATTTTTCTGTCATTCATTTGTATTTATTGCATGCCATAAAAAGAATAGAAAAAAAAAGTCATATCGTTTTGAACGAGCACGATCTTTTTTTATCATTTCAGGATCTCCAGATTATCTATTCCTATCTGCATGGATTGGAAGCCCTCTCCTCTCTCCGCGAAGCATCCTTACGTACACTCTGCAAATCCGTCAGATATGAGCAGCACGAGGCTAACGACATCCTCTATTGGTAAGTTTTCATCCTATTCAATTTCCATAAACCATGAGTTGCACTGGTACATTCGAGTCATTTAAAGAGTTATATACACTTAAAGACTAAAATTAGTCTGCTTAATAGTGTGGTTCTTTCTACTGTTTGTCACGGTAGGGAAACTTTTTGTAAGTTAGATAACATGAAATTTGATGCTTTTGATTCTAGGTACTTACGCAGTATCTTGGGCATTAGGTGGTTTGACTTTGTAAGCTATGATGGGGAGTCGGAAATCGGGGTCGGAAATCGGCGGCTCTGAGCACTCTAAAGAGAGTCTCTTGACGGTTTTTGGTTTAATTATGAAATTTTTAAATATTTTCGTTAGAAACTAGCACCAAAGCAGGTTGGCAGTGATAACTCAAAAGTCACACTAATGAATGGTAGATTTTTTAATAATTCTTTTCAATAATCTTATTGTACACTCCAATATACTTATTTTAAAATTATAGGTTATGATTTTATTTTTCTTAATAAAATAATCTGCGGTTTTGGATTTATTCCTTGTTATGGTTCTTCATTCAATAAAGATTATAATCTGCAGCTCTTAAAATTTTTTAGTTTAACTTTTTTTTTAATTTTTGGCTTTTGATTCAAAAAAGGTTTCCGACCACTGCTTTAGGCAAAGGAGTCAGCAACCACTTATACAAATTACATATTTTGCACAGAGAGGCAGCGTTGGTTTGGACATGCTACCCATAAGCATTATTGCAGATTGGTGAATAGGGTTATGAGCAATGTGCCAATCAGCCACAAAAAAGCGAGAAAATCTAGAATATGGTGAGTAATTGTGTAAACAGGATCTTGCGACAATTGGATTACAATGACTAAATACAGCACCTCAGTACAGACGTGTTTGGAGAACTAAATTTTGCTTTCTGGTTAGTCCTCCAGACCTTGGTTGCTTGAGGATTATATGTGGGTATTTTAGAAGTTATAAAACTTCGAAATTAGCTTCCCAGTGACATGTGAAAAATTCTCTAATAATTTGGAAGATGTTTTACCTCTGAAATCCTAACTTTTCGTATTCGTATGATATGGTTTCATTTCCATTATTTTCGCAGATTTCAAGACACGTTATTTTTTGATTTCATCTTTCTAAATATAATTTTATCTGAGAGGAAAAGAGAATTAAAATGAGGAAAAACAATTACACCCGAAAATTCAGAATTTTGTGTTTATACTATAATATTTAGAAACTTAGAGTATTAATTAAATTAATCTATCTCTGTCATTAAATCTGTCTCTGTCACTGGACAAGTGACAGAGACAGATTTAAATGCCCTCTTTGTATTTAACTATAGATATTTAAATTACCAATATATGTACTAAATAATATTATTTTTTGATAACACACATATTAGCTCCGGACCAAATGTTAAACATATTATTGATAGCCAAACCTGTTATTAAGAAATAAAAAATAATTATTTGAAATATTAGCAAATAGTTAATAATATGGAGAATAATTATTAATCATGAAAGAAATGTATTAAAATATGTATAAAAAGTATTTGTGATTACTCCTTTTGTGATTACTTCTTTCACCGACTCTTAAAAAAGTGATTTCCTTAAATATGTTTCATATCATTGTGTGTTCAGATTTTTAAACAAAAAAAAATTACTTTCGAAGAGAACCGGTTGTTAATAAATCGAAATGATACCATTGTCTACGCTTGAAGATGCTAAAAGAACGAGGATCTCATAAAATACAATCTCGAGGTACTCATATATAATGTTCCCTACTTACTCCTTTCAGCCAACAGATGGCACCACGAGCTAATCGTTTCCGAATTTAGTCAAAAGATGGCGCCACAGCACCGTTTCGCATTCGTTTTCTGAGTCGCTATGTTTTTTCACCATGCAACAGGTTTTTATTTTCAAAATTTGACCACAAAAGATGAGGTCGTCTGTACCAAGAATTTTGCTGATCAGGCACGTACCCAAGATTTAATTTCGGAGGGGGGAGAGGGTTGTCAGAGAACAAGACTTAAGTAAAGTTCAAAATTGCTAATATACTCCACCTGCAATGACGGATGTATGTCGAGCTCACAATTCAAATCTCGCAAGGGCCTCAGAATTTGATTTTTTCGAACATTTTATTCAGTAAAATATTTCCCAATCAATATAATCTACTCTTTACGTACATATCTAGTGTTTTAGGGTTTATGCCAAATATGATGTAGTTTTTTTAAAATACAATATAATAAACAGATATTTTTTTTGGCTTATAATTAAGCTTTCGTTTATTTTTAAGTATATACAAATTTATATAATATATATTGAAATTTTTTGTTTATGCATTTCTGTAATTCAATTTATTTAACCTGCTGTATGCATTTTTTTTCATTCGTAATTTGCACCCCCCGCCCCAAAAAAAATAAATAAATAAAATAACACTTATTTCCGAACAGTCAGGTCCTCTTGAAGCTCTTGAGCCTCTAAATACCTTAAAACGCCAATTTTCACCAGACATGATATATTAAAATAATATTATACACAGAATAGCACTTTGTTTATATTTCAAACTACGTTTTAGTGTCAGCCATTTAGCATGAGGATAAAATAGAATTTTACGAAGATACATGATTCTAATTTCAAAGGAGTTGGAGAAGTTCCTGAATATTCCTTGAAGTCAATGATTAGATATTTATATGCAGCGTTGTCAATTTAGTCAGTTCATCTTTTTTTAAATATCCTTTAGATGTACGGCACAAGCAAGATTGCCACTTTCCGCAGCATTTTTTTCCCAGCGCCTACCAAATTTGTCCCTTGGAAAAGCGAGAGAAGTTCTTCGAACCGGGGCAAGACTTATTTTACAACCTATGTAATCAAGGGCAGACCTTCTGAGGGAGGCCATGCCTCCTCCCCTTTCAGAAGGGAGGCCAAGAGGTCATGCCTCCTCCCCTTTCAGAAGGGAGGCCAAGAGGCCATGCTTGGCCATGCCTCCTCCCCTTTCATAAGGGAGGCCAAGAGGCCATGCCTAGCCATGCCTCCTCCCCTTTCAAAAGGGAGGCCAAGAGGCCATGCCTAGCCATGCCCCCTCCCCTTTCAGAAGGGAGGCCAAGAGACCATGCCTAGCCATGCCTACTCCCCTTTCAGAAGGGAGGCCAAGAGACCATGCATGGCCATGCCTCCTCCCCTTTCAGAGGAGCGGGGTGACTCAGTCGGTAGCGCGCCAGGCTCGTAATCTGTAGTTCCCAGGTTCGAGTCCAAGCTTGGTCAGCGTTGAGATTTATCTCCGCAAAAATTCCCCGCCCTGCCCACGGTCAGTAGGGGACATCGATGGGCTTGGAAAGGCCGCCGTCCGTCGGATGGGACGTTAAGCCGTGGCCCCGTGTGCGGGAGAGCCATACCCTGTGCACGTTAAAGAACACGCTGGATGGCCTTGACGGGAAGCTACCCTCTGCTCCCAACAGTTGTTCCAGTGGGTCCCCTCCCCCAACCTTCTCTGAGCCTTCGGGGTCCATGTGACCTGGCCATTTAGCCCATGGTGTGCAAAAAAGTGCCGCTCAGAGGTAAAACAACCCAACCCAACAACCTCCCCTTTCAGAAGGGAGGCCAAGAGACCATGCATGGCCACTCTCTTGGCGCCACTTTCACTTTTTTTGGGTCGATTGCCTTTCTTGCCCCCCCCCCCTCCCCCATTTTTTTTTCTACATTCGGGTCTGTATGTAATAGTTTTTACACATAATAATAAAAACTGACTACGCAATAATTTGAAATTACGTCCCCGCCTTGATTTAAGCCCACGGCGGATACCCATTTCCCTTTGCAAGACCCCGGTTAGGGCCTTGTTGTACCATGATATAGCGCTCGGGTTTCATTTCACACTTTTGAAAGATTTCACGATTTAAGAAGTATTATTTTAACAACAAAATGAAAAATAATTTGGAACAATAGAAATTGAGGCGATGGGGGCTAGACTCCAAATCTTACACAAAAAACATTACACAAACTTCCGATATATCGTTTTTGTTAGTGAACGATTGTCATGAAAATTGTAGTTGTGTTTTATCTTTTGAAAAAATTTTTCGAAATTAACGAAAGTTACAGTAAAATGTTTCAGCTTCCACAATTATTTAAAGGTTAAACGACCATTGCGGAAAATAGATTACAAGTCTTCAGACTTTCCGAAATAAAATGATGAGGACAATGATGGATGATTCTCTGGCATGTCTCTGAAATTGACTCAATAAATAAAATAAATAAATATCCCCTCAAGCAGCTGCTTGCCACAGACAATGAACGTATAAGTAAAAGAAGTTCAGCTTTGACAAAGCGTAAGTGGCGACCTCAAGTGGTGTTTCGATTCGTATCGTGCATTTGTTTAAGCTGGGAAGCAAACAATAAGGGGCAAAGGAATTATGCATAAAAAAATTTATATTTTAAAAAAGGAAAAACAGTAACTGCACTTTGTATTTGAAAAAAATAATATCATGACTTTAATAAAGGTTTATTTTCTCCATTGGAATTATTTTTCGTTGAACCAACAGTTATAAATTGAACGGATAGAGATGATTTGAAATTAGACTGAAGTTAATTTATAGAATAAATTATTAAAATTAAAAGCTTTCTTGGTTGCATAGAAACAGGAAACAGAATTGATATTAATATACTCTTCAAGGATATCAATGGGAAATTATTACATAGGAAATGCGAAGAGAATGGAAGTTGACAGTAACATGTAATTACAAAAGTGGTCGTCCCCTGTAATGTTCATTTCACCTCTACACCAAATGCACGATACTCGATTTTGCATTAATCTCTATGGAAGCTTAACTTCTTCTCCCTCTACATTCTTTGCCACAGAGGTCTGACAGGAGCCTATGAGTTTATACGCCATAGTAGATCTGTGAGGATGGCGGGACCTCAGCAGAAAGACAACATAAAGAACCATTCGTTACCCGGAGCTCGAACCAAGACAATTAGAAACCAGTAGCTAGAACCAAGACAATTAGAAAGTTATCAAAAATTTGTTTTGAACAAATGGCGAACAATACAACATGATTATTACTGATTTATTATTATATGACCACAAATATCAGCAACGACATTAAAGGTCTCGGTCTGTTCTACTTTGATCAGGGGATATTTCCCAGTTTATTGTAAATGTTCATTGTTTTTAGGACGATATACAGTGGTAATTTCACCACCCAAAGCCATTCGGCCCATCTTTTATGGTTTATATTATAATTCAGTTCTGAATTCATCAGTCGACATATCTAAAGGCACTAAAAAATATGCATTTCTCAGATGAAGGAAAATAAGTGTTTTAACACCCGCTATTCCGTTTAATTGTTAATTATGATCTCTGATCTCTGAAGAAGACCGATATTTAGAGAGATGTGAATGAAATCTTCAGTTTTACTCCCGTAAATTTTTTTTTTCCTAAAAAACTTGTTTTTCAAGTTAGAGAGCTTTAACTATGGCTTTCCATTCATATAATGTGGAAGCATCCTATCACTTTTTATAATATAGGACAGTGGTTCTCAACCTTTTATGCTTTCCGTACCCCCTGGAAATGTGTATGTAACTGGCGTACCCCTTGCATAGATATATAAAACTATAGTTATAGTATAGCAATGGAAATAAAATAAAACATATATATATATACATTAAATTTTGTATTCATAAATTAGATATATCGATAAACACAAAAAATGATATAAACAATTTAACAAATTTTATAAAATTATAAACATTTTGCTGTGTAATCGACTTTTGAGCTCTCACGGCCTACCCCAAAAAATTTTACTGCGTACCCCACGTTGAGAACCCCTAATATAGTGTATATGTAACATACAAAAAATAAATTCTTCCAACACAGGTACCGTTCATCTATAGCATCCTTACACCCCTTTTAAAAATTACACCACTGTTAAAAAATTATTCGACTGTGAATGGATCTGAATACTTCGGTTCGTAGATGCAGAGACTTTCCTCTCTCTTTTTGGCGCCCTGGGCGTCAGATTTATTTCACGCTATTCGAATCTAATAAACGGAAAAAATAACACTTATGTAAGTTTTAATTTAGTTAATTTTAAAAAATCATATTCATTGTTGATAAAATAAGCATTATCATAAACTATGGTAATAAAAAACAATTCAGTCATGAATAATTAGAAGACAATACATAATAATTTAAACTGAAAAATGGACTAAGTTACGGACATAGGTTGGGTTGTTTTACCTCTGAGCGGCACTTTTTTGCACACCATGGGCTAAATGGCCAGGTCACGTGGACCCCGAAGGCTCAGAGAACGTGGGGGAGGGAACCTACTGGAACAGCTGTTGGGAGGCAGATGGTAGCCTCCCGTCGAGGCCATTCAGCGTGTTCTTTAACGTGCACAGGGTATGTCTCTCCCGCACACGGGGCCACGGCTTAACGTCCCATCCGACGGACGGCGGCCTTTCCAAGCCCATCGGTGTCCCCTACTGACCGTGGGCAGGGCGGGGGAATTTTGCGGAGATAAACCTCAACGCTGACCCAGCTGGGACTCGAACCTGGGAACTACAGATTACGAGCCTGGCGCGCTACCGACTGAGCCACCCCCGCCCCATACGGGCATAGTGATCACGAGAACTGATTTTATATTTTAATATATTTTACCACTGTTTGAAGTTTGAAGTGCATACATTATACAACATGGATTATTATAGTGAAGTCTAGAAAATGAAAAATAATAAACACTGAAATTTTTCATTTTAAGTCTTTCTCTGACCCCCTCTTCCACAGGCGCTAGCGTCCCATCTGCCCATGACCTGACACGGCCATGCGTATTTTATCACATAGGCGGGGGTGGCTCAGTCGGTAGCGCGCCAGGCTCTTAATCTGTAGTTCCCAGGTTCGCGTCCCAGTTGGGTCAGCGTTGAGATTTATCTCCGCAAAACTCCCCGCCCAGCCCACGGTCAGTAGGGGACACCGATGGGCTTGGAAAGGCCGCCGTCCGTCGGATGGGACGTTAAGCCGTGGCCCTTTGTGTGGGAGAGCCATACTCTGTGCGCGTTAAAGAACACACTGAATGACCTTGAAGGGAGGCTACCATCTGTCTCCTAACAGCTGTTCCAGTGGGTCCCCTCCCCCAACCTTCTCTGAGCTTTTGGGGTCCTTGTGACTTGGCCATTTAGCCCATTCCGTGCAAAAAAGTGCCGCTCAGAGGTAAAACAACTCAACCCAGAGTTGAGATTCATCTCCTCAAAATTCCTCGCCCTGCTCTCGGTCAAAAGGGAACACCGATATTTTGGTAGGCCACCGTCCGTCGGATGGGACGTTATGCCGTGGTCCGTGTGTGGGACAGCTATGCTCTGTGCACGTTAAAGAACACGCTGGATGGCCTTGATGGGATGTTACCATCTGTCTTCAAAGTCCAGTAGGTCCCTTCCCTCCAACCTTCTCTGAGCCATCGGGTCCTTGTGACCTGGCCATATTAGCCCATTGTGTGCAAAAAAGTGCAGCTCAGAGGTAAAATAACATACATCTTTATCACGTGACAGAAGCTAAAATTTCTGTCGAAAGAATCAGTCATTTACAGAAAAACAGTCTGATCCTTCACGCATGCGCTCAACCACACTCTCGTCTCTAATCTCCACAGAATTAGATTTATTTTCTGCGGCTTCTGAGTCCAAAAGAGATAGAAGAGTGTGAACAGAACTCCAGATCAATAACCTCACTTCCCTGACAGCGAAAACGATGTAATTAACAGTGACACAGATCATCCACGTGATAACGCTCTCGTATCGTTTCTTGTTAGGACTCTTTCTTCTGCCCGTCGCACCCATTAGCCCTAAATTGATTTAATGAGCTTAATGACGCACTTTTCATACGAACACTTATTATAATTCAGCGAGAAAGCCTCTGATGGACACAATGGAGTGATTCCTTCTGGGAAGATGTTGCACGTCTCTGAAGAGAGGAAAGTGTCATTGACATCACGTGGACGTACTTGCTGACTCATTCTTTGTTACCTTGAATCATTGTTTCAACTTGTCACGTGACATGACAAGGGGTATTACTTGTTCATTTGTTCGATCATGCTTCGTATGCCGCACGATGTTTCAAAACCTTCGAGGCTTTATTTGCTGTTATACTTTTTCCGAAAACAGGTTGTTGTTTTTCTTTGGTTAACGGTCATAAATGATACAGGAAAGTCTGTCAGATAATTGAATGACTAATGCAAGAAACAAATAGAGTGATCATTAATATTCAGCTTCCATAGTCTGCCAATAATGCTTTCTTTTTTTCTATAAAGGAAAGTTCAAAACTGTTGAAGACTTAAGAACTGTTTTGGAAGTGTTATAATCTCTAGGTTAGGATTAATTTAACAATCCTCACCGCTTCCAATATTTAAACGCAAAATTCCCTGCCCTGCCCATGGTCAGTAGGGGACACCGATGGACTTGAATAGCCGCCGTCCGTCGGATGGTACGTTAAGCCGTGGCCCCGTGTGCGGGAGAGCCATACCCTGTGCACGTTAAAGAACACGCTGGATGGCCTTGACGTTAGGCTACCATCTGTCTCCCAACAGCTGTTCCAGTGGGTCCCCTCCCCCAACTTTCTCTGAGCCTTCGGGGTCGATGTGACCTGGCCATTTAGCCCATGGTGTGCAAAAAAGTGCCGCTCAGAGGTAAAACAACACAACACAAACACCACAGGCACAGGTGGTGTAATTGTCCAATATTTAAAAGGATAGAGATATCTAAAAGCTCTATCTGACTCGTTCCGATTTCTTATAAAACATAAAACTCATGAATGAACATACAACCGTGTCGTCCTGGACTCGAACCCAGATTCCGGAAGCTTCCTTGCCACGGCGAACCGTGGAACCACCGAGGCCGCATTTAGTAACTGTATTTTGTTATTCGGTATTCGCATTTTACCGAATTATGATCCAAATCTCCCTTTATTTACCTTTTAAAAATATATTTCAGAATGAAATAAGTCGTACACTTATTGAATACGATTTTCGCCTGATTTTATAATATTATTATAAAATCAATTTATTTATAATAAAATCAGGCCTTTCTCACATATCTCCTCTATAGTGGATTAAACAGGCAAACTCCTGCAAGACCTCTGTGACAAGCAAATACTTGAGGGGTAAGATGTTTATTATTTCGTAAAACTAAATTTATTAAAGTAATAAGGGACGAAAAAAATTACAAGTAGGAAAGGCGACCCCTAGAAGTTTGAAAACTCGTGTTATTATATTTTAGCAGAGTAATTATTTGAAGTTCGGTATTACACTCACTACGTTACTGAAGGCAATTTAACGAAGCACAAAAATACCCGGAATTTCATTGGAATGTTTCCTCTTACTGATTTTAAAAAATCTACCCTATCTTTCTTTAGAGTTAGCACCCTATCTTTCTTTAGTGTTAAAAACGAATTCAACAGGTGTTTCCTTCACTGACTGGGTAAAATTTTTGCATACAGAAAAATAGGAGAGACTATAAATTAGAGTAAAATTCCTATTTAATGTATCTTTGGGAGTAATAGAGTCCCACTACAGGGACCCCCCACGCAATGTGCTTCCCCCTGTGGCGTCACCGGCCACGCCACCTTCAGCCCCCTTATTAATATTAATAATTCATAATTAATAAATAATCATTAAAAATAGTTAATTAAAAATTAATTAATCCCCTTTATTAAACCCCCTTTTATTAAAAAATTCCTCCCCTTTATTAAACCCCCTTTTATTAAAAAATTCCTCCCCTTTATTAAAAACCCCTTCCTTCCCTCCCCTTTAACCCATGGCACCATCTAGTGTATAGGTTGAGTACTATTTTTAGAAAAACCCTCTATTTTAGTCGTAATTATTCCAATTTTAAATCCCCCCTCATTAAAAAATCCCCCCTTATCAAAAGCTCCGTTCCCCTATATCAAAAGCTCCATCCACTTTATTAAAATTCCCTCCCCTTTATTAAAAACTCCCCTTGTCAAAAGTTCCCTTTATTAAACTCCCCAGATTGCAAACTATCATGGTTTTTATCCTTTTCCAAGTCCAACTAAACTTTTGGTGGCAACAGTCAGAATGGCTGATGCAAGCCTCGAAATAATTGCAAAAATAATTGCAGCCGTGACATTGTATGCAACAGAGATATACAAGGGTTTATCAAAATAATGGAAACACCGATGGCAACTGGAGTACACGCAATGAGCCATATGCATATCATATGGCATCACCCGCGATGCACGTCGACCACGATGTGAAGTGTAAACGACGTCAACCCCGATGTGAAGTATATAAAGGGGAGAAGTACGATGTCGGCTATTGCGTAGCAGTGCCACAGGCACAGGTGGTGTAATTGTCACTTGTGGTGTAATTGTGGACAATGTCAGCTCTCAGTAACCTCCAAAAAGGCAGATCATTGGTGCATGGTCTTGCAGAAGTTTCAGTAAGCAGAACGCCGGAAATAGTAGATGTAACACGAGAAACTGTATCGAAGATTATGACTACCTATCAAAAAGGACAGGGCGTTGCCTCCAAACGTGCAAATTGTGGATACCACACGAAATTGTCAGATAGAAATATGCGAACGTTGGCACGGATTGTACAACGGAAGCACAAGCCCATGGCACCGCAATAGCAGCAGAGTTGAACACCAGTCGGAATTATCCCATTTCCGTCATAACAGTTCATCGGGAACTTTATCGTGCCGGTATTTACGGCCGTGCTGCAATCCACAAACCTATGATTACCAACATCAATGCAACAAAACGTGTAAGTTGGTGCAAAGCACATAAAAACTGGGATGCTAAAGACTGGCAATGTGTCATCTGATCTGATAAATCGTGCTACACGTTGTTTCCCACCACTGGTAGAGTGTACATCTGGAGAAAACCTGCAGAAGCGTAACACCCAGACTGTTTGGTTTCGACTGTGAAGCATGGAGGTGGATCCCTGATGCTGTGGGGTGCCATATCATGGCATTCCTTAGGGCCATTAGTTATTCTGCAGGGCCGTGTCACATCCGCAACGTACGAATCCATTCTCGGGGACCACCTGCACCTAATGTTTCAGGCATTGTTCCCTAATGACCATCTGTGGTTGTAAGCGGATAATGCACTCGTGCATTGTGCGAAACGTGTCAAGTTGTGGTTTACAGAGCATGAGGATGAGGTATAGCAGCTACCATAGCCACCTCAATCTCCAGACTTCAATCTTATTGAAAATTTGTGGGAACATCTGGAGCACAATGTTAGATTACACTTTCCATCTCCAGCATCACGGGCACAGTTGGGCCATATTTTACAGGAAGAATGGTCCCACATTCCATTACCGTATGTGAATGACTTGTATAAGTCTATTCCAGGTCGAATTGCGTCTGTTCTGAACGTTCGAGGAGGGCCTACAGCTTATTAATAATATGTACTCCACAAACAGTACGTGTTTCCATTGTTTTGATAAACTCATGTATATTTTGTACGTTAAAGAACAATCTGGATGGCCTTCACAGGATGCTTCCATCTATCTCTCAACAGCTGTCCAGTGGGTACCCTTCCCCCAACCTTCTCTGAGCCCTTAGGGTCCTTGTGACCTGGCTATTTAACCCATTGTGTGCAAAAAAAGTACCACTCAAAGGTAAAACAATTGAACCCTTTGAGGGTTGAAAATTTCTATCACTCAAATACGGATTATTTACGAAATCAAGTTCACTAACTCTGAATTATTTTGAGTTGTTTTGCCTCTGAGCTACACTTTTTCACAGTGAGCTAAATGGCCAGGGTTGGGTTGGGTTGTTTTACCTCTGAGCGGCACTTTTTTGCACACTATGGGCTAAATGGCCAGGTCACATGGACCCCGAAGGCTCAGAGAAGGTTGGGGGAGGGGACCCACTGGAACAGCTGTTGGGAGACAGATGGTAGCCTCCCGTCAAGGCCATCCAGCGTGTTCTTTAACGTGCAGAGGGTATGGCTCTCCCGCACACGGGGCCACGGCTTAACGTCCCATCCGACGGACGTCGGCCTTTCCAAGCCCATCGGTGTCCCATACTCACCACCCTGCCCCATACTGTGGGCAGGGTGGGGAATTTTGCGGAGATAAATCTCAACGCTGACCCAGCTGGGACTCGAACCTGGGAACTACAGATTACGAGCCTGGCGCGCTTCCGACTGAGCCACCCCCGCCCAAATGGCCAGGTCACAAGGGTTCAGAGAAGACTGGGCGGAAAGGAGATCCATTGGACAGATGTTAGGAGACAAATGGAAGCCTCCCGTCAAGGTCATCAAACGTATTCTTTAACGTGCGTGTAAGGGTATGGCTCTCCCGAACACTGAGCCACGGATTTACGTCTCATGCAACGAACGGCGTATTTCTCGAATATAGCCCATCTGTCAGATGGACTAAATTCGAGAAAATAGCACATTGTTTCTATTGTGCTTCGGCTGAAATCTAAAAAAACTAAAAACGTTCATTGAACACGGATACACTAAATCGAAATTTCATTACATTCAGAAAAAAAAAATATGAATACAATAATGCTAAGTTTGTCATCAGCACACCACTGAGAACGTCCGTGCAGGGATGCGATTTTAATTCATTACATTTCAGTCCCAAGAGGCTCATTAAAGGGGTGTCGCCGCTTTCGGTCTCGATCAATGTGACCCCTACAGATGGACCGCTTGACCCCCGCAGCTACCATATGATGTGGTCATCAGTGCACACATCAGGGTCACGCTGCGTCAAAATGATGGATTGTCTGCGAAGAACACAGAGGGTGGGGGAAGGAGGAGGAGGAGGGGGGGGAACCGCCGACTCTGGGAAGAGTGCTGAAAGAGTCTCTTGTGGCGAGCGACAAGTTCAAAAGGTTGAAGGTCGAGAAAGACAAATGGCGTCGGAAAGCATCCGGTCTGAAGGCTCTTTGCGATCTAATTGTTACAAAAGGGAAATGACTCGAAATTGAAGAAAATTATTTTAGAAGTTAGAATTCTTTAATGAATTGGAGGGGCGGGGTTGGCTCAGTTGGTAGCGCGCCAAGTTCATAATCTGTGTTTCCTAGGTGAAAAGATATCCTATAAAAATTATAGATCTATTGCTATTTTGTCCCGTTATCGAAAAAAAATTATGGAACGATACGTAACCAATGTAATGAAAAGATATCTCAGTAAAGGTAATATAATTTCTTCGAGACAGAAAGGATTTCAGACTAATAAAAGCATTATAACATTATTGGAAGATTTTTCTGACAAAATATGTTTTAATCTAATTGAGGGCAAAAGAGTAAAGCTTTTGGCCTGCTGGACCACAATATGTTACTCAAAAAATTATGTAATGCTGGAATGAGAAGAAGGATTTATAATTGGTCGCAAAATTACTTATCCAATAGAATTCTTTAACTAGAGTAAATAGCATTCATAGTGACTTACCGAAAATCACATGTGGGATACCTCAAGGTTCAATTCTTGGGCCCATTCTATTTTTAATATATATTAATGACCCAGGTGGGACTTGAATCTTCAAACTGCAGATTACCGCTATCGACTGAGCCACCCCCTCCCAGCCCGACTAGTGTAACGAAACATTTACGGTATTAAATGCAAAAAGGGAAACCGATAGCAATTTCCAGTTCTATTGAAAAACTGACATGTCCATTCAAATGCGTTAGCTGAATTCAATTTCTGTCCCTTCGTTTCAACAGAAAATTGATAGAAATCATCTAAAGTTTCAATACACTTCTAAAGAGTTTTCTTCTAAAGTAAAAGGAATAACGGATTCCTAAGAGAAAAATTGATTGCACAGACAATTAACTATTTATCTCAGACAAAATAAACGAAATTTCAGTGCCAGTAATGTCACTTTATTTAAATTCCGTTTCTAAGGAAGGCCATCTAGTCATTTTTTTCTTTCTCTCCATATGTAATTGACCAAAAAGAGATTTATCTACATCAAACTACGAAAAAGTGGCAAGTTTATGACCGGTAATTGCACATTACGTGAAAGCTTATTCCCTGAAATTCCTCTATCAGATAATGGCATCCGTTAGAAGGTCTCTGCAAGATATACGCACAAAAACGCGCGCGAGAGACAGTTTCTGACGGTGAATATTATCACCATCAACTTTGCGATAATAATATATTATCGTCATCAACTTTGAACCTGTCAGAAATCTACGGATGCGACTGCGGTTGAGTTGATTCATTACTGGAGATTGATTTTTCGCTAAGGTCCACTGAGACTGAGAAGATTGCAATTGGAAGTTCTACGGACGAATACTTTAACGCAGGGATTTCAAATAGATGAAATTCACTCATCCATTTTGAATGCTAATGATGCATTCATCTGAAAAGAGATTATGGATCAGGATGGCTATGGAGGATTCTTGAATCAACAGAGAGCAGCACATCATTTTTTGAGAATGATCTGTTTACAATTATTATTTATGATCGCATTTATAGTTTTTTATTATTTTTATTTTAAATCCGTTCGTCCAGTGGCCGAGCATTGATCAAAGAGACCTGGGTTCGAACCCTGGGTAACGGCACTGATGTCTGCGTTGTTTTTCTGCTGAGGTCCCGCCATCCTCACAGACCTTCTACTATGGTATATAAACTGACAAGCTTCAGTCAGACCTCTGTGACAAGCAGATTTTTAAGGGAATATTTATTCATTGCCGTCCGGTCGCCGAGTGGTTAGCGCGCTTTGCTACTTGATCTAAGGGACCTGGGTTCGAGCCCCGGAGAAGGCATGGATGTTCGTATTGTTTTCTGCTGAGGTCCTGCCATCCTCTCAGATCTTCTTCTGTGGCATATAAACTGACAGGCTCCTGTCAGACCTCTGTGGCAAGCAGCTGCTTGAGGGGGTATTTTTTTTTATTTATTATTTCGTGAAACGCTTCAGTTTTTTACACGTATGAAAAAATATACTGATTGAAAGAAATTTTTAAGTATAAAATGAAAAGGTAAGAAACAATAAGTTATTTGTATATAACAACACTGAATACAGGTACACGACGTAACAAAAAGAACCCCTTGATCGACTCCGAGCCTTTGGGATTCTAGCCAATTTGTTTAATTAATAATTGTTTTTTAAAATAAATGAATAAAAAATAATGAAAAAAATAATAATTCGTTTAATTAAATTAATTTAACTAACAAATACATCTAATTCTGTTTTTATACGGTAGATAGGTTCCCAAAAAAACCGTGTAAAAAAAAATACAGTGCATATGAAAAAATAGATTTTTTCCAGACTTGAAAACCCAGTACAAATAATAAATAAGTTATTTTCAAACAAATAATATCAAAATCTTTATTAAATCTTTATTTAATTTTTATTCATTTAAACACATTTTTTATTTTATAAACTTATAAAGATAATTATATGTGTATATATATATATAAAGTGAATTATCCTTCATAAAGAAAATAATATGTCACTAATTCAAGAATACAAAAGTGCAAAAAAAATGACTTACATATGCTTATTAATTAGATTTTATTTGTTGTCACTTTCTGACAATAGACGACGCATTCGTTTGCGTAAGACTGGAATTAAATCACTTTCATCGCTTGAAACATTTTGGCCGTCGTGTTCATACCCCAATGGTGAAATGCTCTCTGTGGCATGGGAAACCAAATTATCACTTGTTTCCAGTGATTCTGAAGTTTGATTAGTTTTGACAACGAACTCTGTAATCAATCTTTGAGATCCTGCTTTGACTAGATCTTTGTATTATTCTTGATAATGCGCCATACATGATTTCAGTTCACGTTTAAACTGCTCAGCTCGTTCGACAATGGGATCATGTGTAAGAAAATGACTTTCCAATTTACTTGCCATTTGAAGTCCTTCTTTAATTAAACCTGCAGTGAGTGGAACCTCTTCATCACCATCACTTTTTTCTTTTTCATCAGGAGTCTCAAGGACAACTTCTATTATTTCATCTTCGCTGAGAGCTTTGTCAATCAGCAAATTCATTAATATCTGCAAAAATTCATCGAATCCTTCTCCACCAACTGCATATGCTAAAGTGATGATATTAGGATATTCAGTCGTATTTGGGAGTACAGGAACTTTGCTTTTTACACATTCTAGCCAAATAACTTTCCAGCATGCGTTTAAAGTTGATGGTTTTAATTCTGATAACGTCAATCCAGCATGTCTGATACAATCTAAAATAGAAAGTTTCTTCCACACATCAAAACTGTTAGTGTTTTATCCTTGTCTAGTTTATCCAAAATGTATTGGAATGTTCGTCTTACGTAGTAAGTTTTAAATGTGGCAATTATACCCTGATATTAGGGATGTTGTATTAGGCGACAGAAAACAAAATTGTACATTTGGGTGTTCCAAAACAGGATGGCCAGGCGCATTGTCTATAATCAATAGAACTTTAAATTCGAGAATTTTTTCCTTCAAATAGCGTTTAACTTCTGGAACAAAACATTTATGGAAACGTTCATTAAAAATTTCTTTTGTAGGCCAGGCTTTTTTGCTTGCTATCAAATACACTGTCAATTTATTCAAATCTACACCTTTCATTGACCGTGGTCTTAGGGATCGATTGATGAGCAGCGGTTTTAACATACGATCTTCTGAAACTTTGCTGCAAAATAGAAAGATCACACGATCCTTAGCTGCTTTAATGCGACCAACAGTTTTTTGTGATTTTGCTACGTAGGTTCTACTCGGCATTTTTTCCAAAAAAGACCAGTTTCATCTGCATTCCAAACTTGATCAGGAGTGTATCCACCATCTTCAATGATTTGGGCCAATTTTGGACAAAATTCTTTAGCACCCGGCTCATCTGCAGAGGCAACTTCACTTTATATCTTTACATTATGAAACGCGTGTCTTTGAAGAAATCCTGCAAGACAACCTGTACGTGCAGAAAATTCTTAATTTTGTTTAACTGAGCTGATGTGTTTGGTTCCATTTCTTGTATCTGCTTATATATATATTCGTAATGCCATCTGTGTGATGGTATTTCCGTCTAGAGGTATTCTTTTTTTGCGAGTTATCTTCTATCAACATTACTAGTGACTTTTCCATCTTCACTTTTACAATAACTCTCGTGTACGATGACAACTTGACGCTCAATTTTGTCCCAGAAAGCACAGATTTTTTAATAGCATCATCATTTTTCTTGATGGTTCTTACGGTAGCTTCGTCCAAACCAAAATATTTACCTATGGATATTGAATCTTTTCCAGTTGCAAGACGATCTAAAATTTGGATCTTAGTATCCAAAGAGATAGCTTTCCTTTTCTGCTTTTGTATAGTTGAATTATCCGACATCGTGGTAAGGCTTACGAAAAATATTTGAATTGTAGTTAATAAATCAGATGATGACAATTTGTAAATTATTTATCAGTAACATTTAATAAATTTATACTACGCACACAAAACTTCAAAAAACAAATTTTTTTTCGATTTCTTCTATTAAACATCTAAACACTGTTAACTTTAAACACGAAATGAGAGACCAAGACTAACGTATGTATTAAAGATAAAAATTGAGGGGAACTCCCGGAACTCGGTTGCCACTTTATTCCGAATGAAGTAGGTTTTGTACAATTTTTCCATAAAATAGAGAATAAAATAGAGAAAACTTGTTGTGTAGTTATGTTAATGTAGTTTTTATTTTGGGGATTTTAATGCACAAAATATGTATCTATAGTGCATTTTCAAAGTTAAAATTACTTCGAAAAATGTGACCATAAAAGCGGCATCTTTGTTATAAATGTAAATTCTAGGAATTTTTTCTTGAATAGGAATATTTTTTCAGAATTAAATTCAAATGGAGATATTTAAAAAGACTCCATTTGAACCGTGTTAGATCAAAATAAATCGTGTAAAAAGAGAATTGGAAATTTTTTTCGAAACCGTGTTAACTCAAAATCGTGTAAAAAAAAGAATTGGCCGTGTAAAAACAGAATTGGGTGTACATGAAAAAAAAGTGCTGCTCACAGGTAAAATAAACCGAACTTTTCTTAGAACTAATGGCGCAGTTTAGTCACAATACTAACATCAAAAGTTTGAGACAAAAGTACCAAAGTGTCATTTTTTAAGAGGAAAAAACGACCTTCTGAAGTTTTCATTCCCGTTAGGCAACCGTAAACAGCAATTACGCACAATGGCACACATTCTGCACCCACAACACTTGGCTAATGTCCAAAGGACGACCAAGGGCGCATACTACATCACTCCTTAAGTAATCACCGGTGTCAGCTGCTACCAATGGCTTCGAAAGAAATATTTCTTCTTAGCAATTCTCTGATATATAAGAGTTCGTTTTATTATCCCCAAGATGTAAATTTCTCATCCATAAAATATGACACTCTCTCTCTCTGATGTTCAGTGCGCTTCTTATTTTTATCTTCCCATTCCATACTAAAAAGCGTTAGTATTACAAGTAGAGAAAAATTGGAATTTAATAAACCATTTCATATATGAGAGAAGCATAAAAGTTTAAAAATATATCGTTCTCTATAACGATGCCTTTTTTTTCCTAGATAAATTAAGCTTACGGTTTTTCTAACTGAGCTTATTCCTTTATTTTGAAGCTAAGCTATTCATTCCTTAAAAGATAAATTAAATTTATGCATTCTCTTCTAGAATGAGTTACTATTCTTTTTTTTTTTTAAATTTAAACTTATGCTTTTATACTTTTATTTTTTTCCACTGTTTTGCGAAAAAATTGCAAGAAAAATGAGATGTCAGTTTCTAGAAAAATTGGACAATGATTTCAAGACGTAACAAATATAATTATTATTTCTTCGAGCCATGAAAAGCAAGAAATCTTTCCTTGGTTATAAAAAGTGCCCTAGAACTCAGCGCTAAGTCAGTATCGTGTCAGGAATGTAATCTGAGGTTTAGTTCATGTTCCCAGAGGGGCTTAAGCATTCGTGAGGCCCTAAGGCACATAACTCCTCCAATCTGTTATTTGTTTAATTACTAGTGTTTATATTAGCTATAAAGTTTCTTAACTAAATGCACAGACTGCATATTCAGGTCTATTCAGAACTGCGCTTATTTTAAGTAATTTCTTTTGTTTTTCAAAATAATAAAATTATTTTTATCACAGCTGTTTTGCTACATACAGAAAGATTTTTGCCTGGTGTGTAATCAGCCTTGCCTGACAATCTCTGGACAGAGAGGATTTTTCTTCGCAATTTTATTTGAAGAATCACTTCGTTTAACACAATCCTTGTCGAACACCTGATTTCTATTTTATTACATACCAGCAACATCTTCCTTTCCCTGAATATTATTGGGGGTGGCTCAGTCGGTAGCGCGCCAGGCTGGTATTCTGCAGTTCCCAGGTTCGAGTCCCAGCTGGACCAGTGTTGAAATTTATCTCCGCAAAACTTTCCGCCCTGCCCACGGTCAGTAGGGGACACCGATGGCCGTCCATCGGATGGAACGTTAAGCAGTGGCCCCTTGTGCGGGAGAAGCCATACCCTGTGTGCGTTAAAGAACACTCTGGATGGCCTTGACGGAATTTAATTGGGGGAAATCTCAATTTCACGCACAGTGAGAATTTGAACCTGGGAATAATTATATGAGTGCTTGGAGCTCTGCCGACAGAGCCAACATCTACTTATTTAAACAAGATACGCATAATCTTACCTAATGTGTGGGGGAAAAAAAGGGAAACACTTAACTTACAAGAATTAGCTTAACTGATTTTTAAAATGTGGTAGAATGATAATTTTTAAAAGAAAGCATAAGCTTAACCAACTCTGAAAAAAAAAAGTATAAACTTAGCTTATTTTAGAAAGCAGGCACAAGTTGAACTTGGGTTAAAAAAAGGGGGTAGAAGCTTGAGTTGTTAAAAAAATACAGGGAAACTTTACTTTAAAAAAACCTGTTATAATTTTACCTTCTTTAAAATGAAGCCCTGACCTTAACCTACCACATATTTGCTTTTCTTACGCTAAAAAATATGTGGTTAACTTACTTTAAAACAAGAAATTCAAATAGCAGCTGAAGAATACCAAATACTCGTTTTCAAAGTGAATGTAATTTGCTGTTTTTCGATTTTAGAGGCTTCTAACTGTAGAAATTTTAACTCATTATACATTCAATAAATCCGATTAGCAATATTTTATTACTGCATCCAAGAAAAAAAATTAATTATTGATTTATATTTTAAAACAAAACTGGTATGCTTTCCCTTCACCCCCGGGGGGGGGGAGGAGGTTAAGAACGAAGTCGCTGTTTCTTGGTCTCTACATTCTACACTCTACCTCCCAAATTTTAAATTTCTACCATGAATAGACCGTTTATATCCTCGAAGTTTTGTAATTTTCCAATTATAGCACCTTCTAACGGCGGTAAACGAAGGTACTGGAAAAATAAAGAAAATATTAACCGTAATGTTTCCTTAGTACCTTTCCAGTTCCCGCAAAAATTTTCTCTCTTAAAAAACGAGTCTACAGATGGACGACAGAGTGAAAATAATAATGATTTTTTTGAAAAACCACCTTAAAAATAACAACCTGCCGTTGCCTCAATCACAACTCATTGCAATTGTGTATTTTTCTTGTTATTACACTGCCCTACCAAAATATTAGAGAATTTGCATGTTATATCAATGAGAATCTAGCTTTGAAGCTCTATAACGTCTAACATATGCATTTATGGAAAATTGGGTTGAGTTGGGTTGATTTACCTCTGAGCGGCACTTTTTTGCACACAATGGACTAAATGGCCAGGTCACATGGACCCCGAAGGCTCAGAGAAGGTTGGGGGAGTGGACCCACTGGAACAGCTGTTGGGAGACAGATGGTAGTCTCCCGTCAAGGCCATCCAGCGTGTTCTTTAACGTGCACAGGGTATGGCTCTCCCGCACACGGGGCCACGGCTCAACGTCCCATCCGACGGACGGCGGCCTTTCCAAGCCCATCGGTGTCCCCTACTGACCGTGGGCAGGGCGGGGAATTTTGCGGAGAAAAATCTCAACGCTGACCCAGCTGGGACTCGAACCTGGGAACTATAGATTACGAGCCTGGCGCGCTACCGACTGAGCCACCCCCTTGGAAAATTGGGATTGATGATATATTAAAGGTTAAAACGAAATCTATTTAAATCACGATTTTCTACAATGTTCGTTCAGTAAATGTTATGGAAGTTAGAATATTTTAAAATAGTAATGAGTCATTAAGATTTTGCCTCAGAAATTAATTAAAACATCAATAATAAACATTGTTTCAAACAATTTGATGAAATACACATTTTAGAAGTTCGCGTAATGATTATTTCATTATTAGTCAATTACGAATTTCTTTCTATAAAACAAATTTATTTATTGTTAAATATTCCAGCTTCCATATAACTCTTTAAATACTGAACGAATATTGTTGAAAATCGAGATTTAAATAGATTTGATAATGGTCTTTAATTTATCTCCAGTCACATTTTTCCATTAAATGTATATTTCAGAAGTAATAGAGATTCTAAGTTAAATTCCATTGATGTGACATGAAATTGATATTTTGTTAGGGCAGTGCACATGAAAACCTTTTTTTTTTAAACTTTTATTACGTGTGTTATATTTATTGCGTATCTTTTACAGTCGAGGTGAACTCAGCATGTGTTGGTATATTCTTCTTTCTGGGTCGGTATTCATCGATGGTTCCATGTTTCTACCTCGCAGTAGGTAAGTAGATTTTCGTTTTGTACGAAAGTAGTTTCCTCAATAAGCATTAGAGGAAACGTGCGATTTTTCTCTTATAGTCTATTACTATTGTGTGCTGATCGATAAAGATATTCAACAAATTGCCAAAGTGAAGACAAAGAATGTAGAGGGAGAAGAAGTTAAGCTTCCATAGAGATTAATGTAAAATCGAGTATCGTGCATTTGGCGTAGAGGTGAAACGAACATTACAGGGGACGAACGCTTTTGTAAGTACATGTTACCGTTAACTTCCATTCTCTTCTCTTTTCCTATGTAATAATTTCCCATTGATATCCTTGCAGAATATATTAATATCAGTTCTGTTCCCTGTTTCTATGCAATTAAGAAAGCTTCTAATTGTAATAATTTATTCTATAAATTAACTTCAGGCTAATTTCAAATCTTCTCTATCCGTTCAATTTATAATTGTTGGTTCAACGAAAAATAATTCCAATGGAGAAAATAAACCTTTATTAAAATCATGATATTATTTTTTTCAAATACAAAGTGCAGTTACTTTTTTTTCCTTTTTTAAAATATAAATTTTTTGATGCATATTCCTTTGCCCCTTATTGTTTGCTTCCCAGCTTAAACCAATGCACGATACGAATCGAAACACCACTTGAGGTCGCCACTTACGCTTTGTCAAAGCTGAACTTCTTTTCCTTATACATTCTTTGGTGAAGATTAGTTAGTAAACAAAATATTTCAGATATTTCCCACCGGTAATTTTATATTTTTAAAAATGCGGAAATGTATTTATATTTTTGAGCTAAGTGCATAAAATTGCATTTAAAGCAAAAAATCAGAATTTTTGGGCAAAATAAAATACACAGATGTGCAAAACATTTTTAAAAAAATATATCATTGTCTTTAACCTCAGGAAGCGATAGTTCGTTCTGATGTTAATGCCTTTGTCACTGCTTTTTTTTTGTCCTGAAAATATGACCTTTTTTTTTTCTTTTGTCAGTTAGAAAGTAGTCTGTTTTAAAAAGTACAACAAAAAAAAACTGACTTTAAAGAAAATAAATTATTTTAAGCTTCATACACAGAAAAAAATGCATTTCTGAACACTATATTCTGTGTATTGTTTTAAATTAGTACAGTCGCTCAAAAAAATATCCGAACACTATGGTTGATTACAGAATTCAGAAAAAATATCTGGCAATGATTTTTTTAGAAATTAGTGATCTGGCAATCTTCGTGTACTGTACACGAATCTTCGTGTACTGTACACGAAGGTTGCCAGATCATTAATTTCTAAAAAAAATCATTGCCAGATATTTTTTCTGAATTCTGTAATCAACTATAATGTTCGGATATTATTTGAGCGACTGACAGGCCTGGGCAAACTACGGCCTGCCCTCTATTTGTGCGGCCCTTGGGCTACTGATGGCGTGTAAATCAAAGTTGCAAAAAAAGGAAACTTTTTTTTTTCAGTTGTTTCTACATACATTAGTGAATGTATATTTATTTGGGGCAGCCATTACATGTCAGTTTTCTGTGTGACCCTTTAGATGAAAAATTTGCCACGCATGAACTAGCAGATCAAACACAACTTATGTTAATTATACGTTATTTCTATATTAACAAGATTTTGTTTCATGTGTTTTTCAAATATGTGTTATTTAATAATGAGTAAGGCGTATTATGAGGAAGGCGTACTTTAACCACGAATACATTCGCACATGCAGCACAACGACAGAGGGGGGCGGGGGGGCTCAGTCGGTAGCGCGCCAGGCTCGTAATCTGTAGTTCCCAGGTTCGAGTCCCAGCTGGGTCAGCGTTGAGATTTATCTCCGCAAAATTCCCCGCCCTGCCCACGGGCAGTAGGGGGACACCGATGGGCTTGGAAAGGCCGCCGTCCGTCGGATGGGACATTAAGCCGTGGCCCCGTGTGCTGGAGAGCCATATCCTGTGCACGTTAAAGAACACGCTGGATGGCCTTGACGGAGGCTACCAACTGTCTCCCAACAGCTGTTCCAGTGGGTCTCCTCCCCCAACCTTCTCTGAGCCTTCGGGGTCCATGTGACCTGGCCATTTAGCCCATGGTGTGCAAAAAAGTGCCGCTCAGAGGTAAAACAACCCAACCCATTCGCACATGCAGCACAACGACAGATAGGAATGGAAGAAAAAGTACGCTGAGTATGATTTTAATGTATAGGGTAAATAAAAATATTTAAATCCAGCTGATTAACAGATCCTAATAGATAATAAAACGTTGCACTTTTTTACATACTCGTCCATTTCTCGTCAGTTTTCATCACCGCATGAAAGTTCATATAAGGGGGCAAAAAATCTCTTAAAATTTTAGAAAATGGAAATTCAGTCCTAAAATCTAATAAATAATTCCAGTTATGAACAAAAAAAACTCAATAAATGTCAACCTCATCATAGTAGAGAACAGACTTTAAAACGAGTTTTATTATAACGAAATAATGGAATTTCATAATAACAAAAATGTATTTTGTGTAAACCTCTAAAAACATTTCTTACGTTTTTCTAAACTCTCATTGGTGCTACTTCAAAAGGAACTGACTATTACCATTCAATGTTTTTATGACAGCATTTAATTCGAAACAACATGCCAAAGCTTCATGAAAATCACTCCCTGTCCCAACCCCCATAGGAAACAGGAAAAACTCCATTAATACTTTATTCCATTTTCTTTTCTGGACAGTCTCTGTCAATTTCAGCATCATCCATTAAACCCGAAAAGTAAGCCTAAAGATTACCTCCCATCATGTTAACAATTGCAAGCGGTCCCAATAAAGCACGGACTCCTCCGGTGGCCTTTCCCGCTTTGTCATGTGTACGTAAACTAGGAAGTACATGTCAACTCCATTTGTCCTTATTTTCGTCCCAACTAACGGATACTATGGTTACCATGACGATGCCCGGCGAGTTCGCTGTCTATTATCTGTCTCCGCCCGCTGTTCCTTGTTGTTACCTGACACTGGTTCGGATGCTGGTGATGTGTGCAGAGAAGCACTCACGCTGATGAAAAGAGGTGTTCTCTCATTGGGCATCGTACACATCAATAAACCAATCACAATTCTTCGTTTCACATATTGCTTGACGACAGACAATACGAAGTACTTCCTTTGTTATTTCGGGTTTTTTCTTTTACGCTGTCACTTTGTTCCGAACATTTTCAGTTTTGTCTTATTTACACTTGCATATACGTTGTTTTAAAAAGGATTTTGTTTTTAAATCTACCTAATTTTTTCGCGCACTTTTTGTTAGTATTGAAGATGAAATCTCAAATTTTCAAGCTCACCTATGGGCGTCTGCAAGGGGGGATGAGGAGCAGTTTCCCACTCCTGAAAACATTAATTGAAACATTAATTTACGTTGAATATAATAATAAAAAATAAATACCCCTCAAGCAGCTGCTTGCCACAGAAGTCTGACAGGAGCCTGTCAGTTTATATGCCATAGTAGAAGGTCTGAGAGGATGGCAGGACCTCAGCAGAAAAACGACAAACAGCCATGCCTTACCCGGGGCTCGAACCCAGGTCCCTTAGATCAGTAGCCAAGCGCGCTAGCCACTCGTCCATGGGACGGCTTAAAAATTAAATACCCCCTCAAGCAGCTGCTTGCCACAGAGGTCTGACAGGAGCCTGTCAGTTTATATGCCGGAGTAGAAGGTCTGAGAGGATGGCAGGACCTCAGCAGAAAAACGACACGAACATGCATGCCTTACCCGGGACTCGAACCCAGGTCCCTTAGATCAGTAGCCAAGCGCGCTAACCACTCGTCCATGGGACGGCTTAAAAATTAAATACTCCCTCAAGCAGCTGCTTGCCACAGAGGTCTGACAGGAGCCTGTCAGTTTATATGCCGTAGTAGAAGGTCTGAGAGGATGGCAGGACCTCAGCAGAAAAATGACACAAATAGCCATGCCTTACCCGGGGCTCGAACCCAGGTCCCTTAGATCAGTAGCCAAGCGCGCTAACCACTCGGCCATGGGACGGCTCACGTTGAATATACCAAGAAAAAATATTTCCTTAGCGAAATGTAATCTTGATTTTTTTTTTGAATGTACCAAGAAAAATTTTTTTTTCCTTAGCGAAATGTAATCTTGATTTTTTTTGTGCGTTTTCTTTTGTTTTCGGAAGCATGTCATTTATATTTATTAACACGACAAAAATATGCTTGTATTTCCAATAATAAATATAAGTTCCCTTTTTTCTGTTTTGTTTTCAGGTATGCTTAATTGCATTTATGCTAAATGTGTGTATGAGTGCTGTATTCGCAATTGAGCTCATTAGGGGCGGAAGTGGCTCAGTCGGTAGTGTGCCAGGTGCGTAATCTACAGTTCCTAGTTTCGAGTCCCACCTGGGCCAGGGTCTAGATTTATCTCCTCAAACCTTAAAATATTGTTTAGTTTCTTTTGACCTCCCTGCCTTAAAAAATTTTCCCCTCATGAATCATTTCCCTCCCTCCCCCTGAAAATATTCTGCGTACTCCTAAGACTCACGCACGCTTAGAAAAAAAAGTAGTGATGTATCTTAACACATATATATATACACACAGAAATGTATACTGTTAAAATATATATTTTTTTAATTATTCGTAGTGTAATGTAAATATACGTTATGTAAAATGCTATGAATGATTTCTAGAAAGAGAACTTCTTGAGCAGAATCGCTTTAAATGCTAAGGGTACTAATTTAAATGCCATAGTTACTAGAAATCCTCAAAGTGGGAGAGTCATGCCCCTCCCCTCCTCCTCCTCCTCCCCCCCCCCTCTCCCCCCAGATCAGAGTCTGCTATTGCTATTACACACTTCAATCTCTCTTTGTATACCACACTTTTTTCGTTTTTATGTTTTGCATTATCTTCAAGTTCCAGGACTCTACTACTAGATTTTCATGGCACATGCCAAATATATATTTTTCGCTATTCATTTAATAATGGCGTGCTACTCTCCCCCCGCACCCCCCAGATCGCTTTATGTAATGTATGTGTATTTTTTTTCTCTTGAACATTCCGCGTGAAATAGTTCCCCACGCTATAAGTTGCCATCCTCTGTTATTCAATATCACCTCGCTTCACAACACCTTCATGCTCCGTAGTACTTTTAATATTCCACTATACTTCTGTGCTTCACGATTATTCTATATATTCTTATATTCCACTATACTTTCTGTGCTTCACGGAACTTCGTGTCATGTGACACGAAGTTGCCATATCACTAATTGCTAAAAAAAAATCGTTGCCAGATATTTTTTCTGAATTCTGTAATCAACCATAGTGTTCGGATACTTTTTTGAGCGACTGTACTTTCAGTGGGAAGAAAGTGGTATAGAAATAATCCTATAAAGGATAATAACAATATGTTCATAATATATTACGAGAAAATACAATATTCTTCGGATATGAATATAAATATTGAAGCATTTTATAAATGAGATAAAATAAAGAAGAGACATATTCTTATCCAACGTGAGCAGGCTAAGGCTCTCCCGCCCAAGGAGCCATGATTTAATGTCCCTTCCATCAGAAGGTGGCCTTTTCAAGCCCATCGGTGTCCTCTTCTTGATCGATAGCAGAGCGAGGAATTTTGCGGCGATAAATCTCAACGCTGGCCCACCTGGGAACTGCAGATTTCGATCCCGAAGCGCTACTCGACTGAACTAAATAAACTCCGACTCTTCCTACCAATATTTTCCAACAATATTAAAAAAAGTTTGTCACATTTAGCAAATAAATGGCTAAAATTTTTTTAACACATTGTTATTAAAACAACCGATTTATCCTTGTAAACATCTAAAAATGTAAATCTGTAAATCTAAAAAATAAATCTACTCGGAATCCAAATGATCTGATGATAAGAATATGTCTCTATTTTATCTCATATGTAAAATGCTTCAATATTTATATTCATATCCGAGTGGACTGTTGAAAGATAACGAGTCATTTTGATTAAAGATAACGATATTGCTCACACTATAACATCGCTATTTACCTTTGAAGATGTTTGCAATATTGTTAGCCTTAAAAGCAGTGTTATTCAGTGAAAAAAAAAATTTACGTAATGTATAATAGAGTATTTAGTCTGAAAAGAGTTCGATACTCTAAAAACACATAGTTGTTTTTTTACCCTGTGAAATTCTATTGACATACATCATCAGCAGCCTTGAGAATTCCAGAGCTTGTTGTCAAGGTAAGCAAGCTGAGCGGCTTCCGCATTCATCCTCCTTTAAGAGTACGGCCACACAGAAAGCGGTTTCAGCTATTAATCAGGAGATAGAAACCAGATTAAGAAGAAGATAATGATCTTAAACGATCAAATGTGAAAAATAATTATAGAAAGTGTGTAGGTGATTTTAATTTTCAGTCTATAATTCGATTACAAGAGAATTTATCATAGTAATTTTTTCACACTGAAAAAAAAATGAAACTAGTTTTAAAGAAGACAAAACGAAAATAATACTGTAGTTATAATCTCAAAAGATATCTGCTTTAAATGATCGAATAGTAGATAGTGTTACAATTTACAATTTCTTGCTTATACTCGTCTATAATTTACAATTTATTACATGAATTTGACTGCAATTTACAATTTATTGCATGAATTTGACTGCAATTTACAATTTCTTGCTTGTATTATGCTATAGTTTACAATTTCTTGCATACATTCGATTACAATTTACAATTTCTTGCTTGTATTCGGTTACAATTTCTTACTTGTATTCGACTCCAATTTACAATTTCTTACTTGTATTCGATTACAATTTACAATTTCTTGCTTGTATTCGGCTAATTAAATTAAAACTAACTGAGATTCACACAATTATTGCACGGGGTTTTCTTAATAAATTTATGAACATGTGATACATAAAAATGTACTAAAAACTGTTTCAGTTTAACCTTTGCTCTACCAGTCACGTATTTTACTCAAAAATTACTCAAAGCATAAATGCTCGTAATGTAAATCATTTCTAAAGAAACATTTCTGACGTAAATGCACTTTAGAAAATTTGCCTCTCTTTTCTGTTAGTTTTAGGCTATTGCAGAGAAACAGTTTTAGAACGCGCAAAACTGATGTTAACTTTTCAGTCCTCAGAGGAGTGTAGAAAACCCCACAACGTCCTAACAGAGAAAGGTCATGCATTTAATTATCATTTCATTTATATTCTGCTAACGAATAATGCATACATTTCATTTTGGGTTGTTTCACCTCAGAGCGGCACTATTTTTTTTGCACTCAATGGACTAAATGGCCAGTTAACAAGGACCACGAGGACTCAGAGAAGATTGTGTGGCGGGAGTGGCTCAGTCGGTAGCGCGCCAGGCTCGTAATCTGTAGTTCCCAGGTTCGAGTCCCAGCTGGGTCAACGTTGAGATTTATCTCCGCAAAAATTCCCCGCCCTGCCCACGGTCAGTAGGGGACACCGATGGGCTTGGGAAGCCCGCCGCCCGTCAGATGGGACGTTAAGCCGTGGTCCCGTGTGCAGGAGAGCCATACCCTGTGCACGTTAAAGAACACGTTGGATGGCCTTGACGGGAGGCTATCATCTGTCTCCCAACAGCTGTTCCAGTGGGTCACCTCCCCCAACCTTCTCTGAGCCTTCGGGGTCCTTGTGACCTGGCCATTTAGCCCATGGTGTGCAAAAAAGTGCCGCTCAGAGGTAAAACAACCCAACACAACCTGTCAAGACCGTACAAGGGACCACGTCTTAACGTCCCATCCGACGGACGGCGGCCTTTCCAAGCTCATCGGTGTCCCCTACTGATCGAGGGCAAGGCGGGGAGTTTTGCGGAGATAAATCTCAACGCTGGCCCTGCTGGGACTCGAACCAGGGAACTGCAGACTCTGGCGTGGTACCGACTGCACAGGGTAATACTATTCAATCAGAAAGTGCCGGAGTAATTCCACCGGACAATGATTGCACAAACAGACTTGAAATAGGAAGCACCGAGAATATCAGAATGCTAAAAGGAAGATAAACGGTGATTTTCTCTACAAAACGCTATCAGCACCATCAACACACGTTATGTAGCCTTTTAGATTGAGCTCGTCTGAATTTAATCCACCTATAGCGCTTGGCTACTGATCTACGGGACCTGGATTCGAGCCCCGGGTAAAGCATGGATGTTCGTGTTGTTTTCTGCTAAGGTCCTGCCATCCTCTCAGATCTTCTACTGTGGCATATAAACTGACAGGCTCCTGTCAGACCTCTGTGGCAAGCAGCTGCTTGAGGGGGTATTTATTATTTATTTATTTATTTATATCTGAGTTTTTATAGTGGAAAATGTTACCTAATTATCTACGTAATTACGATGGTATAATATTACTGCGAAAGAGGCACTTAGAGGCTTAGTTTAGACATCTTTCTTCCTTCTGATGCAGTTAAGAAGCCGTGGTTCTGTGCATATCTAGCAGACTTCTATGCAAAGTCTAAAAATTATCCTATGCATATCAAAGACATTTTCGATGTTTTTGACATGAGCCATACATTTAACCCTAAAACATATCCATTGGATCACACCGATATTTGTCCTATCCTTGGAGTCTTTGTCACTGGTACATTTAGATTATTCTTAAATATAAAAAGAACCAAGTCATATTTTGCAGGCCATCCTTTTAAATGGCCTGCAAAATATGACTTACAAAATATATGACTAAAATTGCCCGCCCTGCCCACGATTAGTAGGGGACACCGATGGGCTTGGAAACGCCGCCATCCGTCGGATGGGACGTTAAACCATGGCCCCGTGTGCGTGAGAGCCATACCCTGTGCACGTTAAAGAAGCAAATTATGGCCTTGCAAAATATGATTTGGTTCTTTTTATACTTAAAAATAATCTAAATGCACAAATTTTGCAGGCCAATTTTAAAATAGAACCAAGTCATATTTTGCAGGCCAATTTTAAAATAGACCAAGTCATATTTCGCAGGTTTCATTATATACACCGTCTTCGTCCTATCGCCAATAACAAGGATGTAATTTAAAATCGCCATATATCAAAATCATTATCTTAATATACAGTTTTCCAGGGAACATACGAAAGAATAGCTCTACATCAGAAGTAATCCTTCATAAACAAGAATAATCTTCATCCAGGAAATACTGAAGATTCTGCTTATGAAGAGACGGCAACTTCTACATTCTAGAAGCTTACTAATGATCAAGAAATCAGAAATGGTGCAAGGATTACTTGCTCAGCAGAAAACGGCCCTGACCTACTTGGTAGTAAGGAGATTGCAGATGGAAGATTATCGCTGTTTTCATCACGTTGGAAGAGGAAACAGGTCCTATCATCATTGTTATCATCTTATGAAAGCATTAATAAGAGTTCTGTATCTTAACTAAATCGGTTTATTGACATCCTGTTATGAAAAACAAAAAGTCTGTAAGGATTATTGACTATTAATGTGCATTTCTATTGCTTAAGGTAATAATATATCCTTCGTAAAGCAATCGATCATCATAATATTGGAAAAGAATCAGCAAATAGGTTATTGGTACCAACAAAGTGAACACAGGTGGACCACTCAGTGGACATGAGGGTCGACGCTAATGGAATACGTTCAGTGAACACGCGATTCACTCATAGATTACACTTATTAAACATGGGGAGCAACACTCATGGATTTCGCTCAGTGGACACAGCGATCGACACTTCTGGATTATACTCACTGAACACAGGGAGCAAGGCTCATGGATTACACACAGTAGATTCCCACTCGTGGTTGGATGTACACTCGTGGATTACACTCAGTGTGGGGAAGGGATCGACACTCGTGGATTACGCTCAGTGAACACAGGGATAGACACTCATGGATTAAGCTCAGTGGAGACAGGGATCGACACTCGTGGATTATGCTCAGCGGACATGGTAATGGATACTCGTGGAATACATTAAGTGGACACGGGTATGGCACTCATGGAATACACTGAGTGGACACAGTGATGGGTTGTTGGGTTGTTTTACCTCTGAGCGGCTCTTTTTTGCACACCATGGGCTAAATGGCCAGGTCACATCGACCCCGAAGGACACAGGGATGGCACCCATGGAATAAACTCAGTGGACACATGGATTGCCACTCAATATTTACACTAAGTGAACATAGGGATCTACTCTCCTCTATTAGATTCAATACTTTACTGGAAGTCAATGAAAACATTTGTCCCTACATCGGTTTTTTTTCTTTCATCAAACCGGAATTTAAATTTTGTGTCCCCCCTCCCCTTCTTTCCTCCCCGTCACTCCTCCTAATGTTTTCTGGATAAGTGCCTACTCTGTGGGTATCGAACCTTAAGAAAGAAGTATGAGAAATTAAAATCTCTCCGATAGAAACTGATAACTCATTTGAGCGGAGCATTCCAGCAAAGATGAGTCAGATATCTTCCTGTCACATTTCTTTGCCAATATTGATTCAGTGCAGTGTCAGTGCTGGCCAGCATTCATCAGCCCCTGTTGCAAAAGGAGTCTGACAACTGTGTCATTCATTTTTGTAATTGGTGAGAAATCAGGACATCGACCGATCGAGAAAGAATGTTCCCGTCATTAAGGGATTCTCGTGTGCTGATAGAGGTTAGTAGGAGCGCATCTTCCTTCTATAAAACTATCTCCGCAAAATTCCCCGCCCTGCCCACGGACAGTAGGGGACACCGATGGGCTTGGAAAGGCCGCCGTCCGTCGGATGGGACGTTAAGCCGTGGCCCCGTCTGCAGGAGAGCCATACCCTGTGCACGTTAAAGAACACGCTGGATGGCCTTGACGGAAGGCTACCATCTGTCTCCCAACAGCTGTTCCAGTGGGTCCCCTCCCCCAACCTTCTCTGAGCCTTCGGGGTCCATGTGACCTGGCCATTTAGCCCATGTGTGCAAAAAAGTGCCGCTCAGAGGTAAATGGTCAGAGGCTCAGAGGTGCCGCCCAAAATTGAAATATATCATCTCACATCAGTAAAAAACAAAATGCTGTGTACAGAAAATCGTATTTTATCGCACCAAAATTAAAAAAGAAACGGAAGTAATATAAATTTTATATCGTGTACTCTTAATTCCTTTGTTCAAGTTTCGTATCTGCAAAATAAGCTTTACCCTTGTACCATGGGGCGGGGGTGGCTCAGTCGGTAGCGTGCCAGGCTGGTAATCTGTAGTTCCCAGGTTCGAGCCCCAGCTGGGTCAGCGTCGAGATTTATCTACACAAAATTCCCCGTGTTGCTCACGGTCAGTAGAGGACACCGATGGCCTTGGCCAGGCTCGTAATCTGCAATTCCCAGATTCGAGTTCCAGCTGGGTCAGCGTCGAGATTTATCTACACAAAATTCCCCGTCCTGCTCACGGTCAGTAGAGGACACCGATGGCCTTGGCCAGGCTCGTAATCTGCAATTCCCAGATTCGAGTTCCAGCTGGGTCAGCGTCGAGATTTATCTACACAAAATTCCCCGTCCTGCTCACGGTCAGTAGAGGACACCGATAGCCTTGGCAGGCACGTAATCAGCAATTCCCAGGTTCGAGTTCCAGCTGGGTCAGCGTCGAGATTTATCTTCACATAATTCCCCGCCCTGCTCACGGTCAGTAGGGGACACCGATGGCCTTGGAAAGGCCGTCGTTCTTCGCATGGGACGTTAAGTCGTGGCTCCGTGTGAAGGAGAGCCATACCCTGTGCACGTTAAAGAACACGCTGGATGGCCTTGACGGGAGGCTACCATCTTTCTCCCATGGCTGTTCCAGTGGATCCCCTCCCCCAACTTTCTCTGAGACATCAGGGTCCATGTGACCTGGCCATTTAGCTCATGGTGTTAAAAAACTGCCGCTTAGAGGTAAAACAACCCAACACTTGTATCACCACCCTGATAAAAAAAATAAATGCCCCTTCAAGCAGCTGCTTGCCACAGAGGTCCACCCTGAACGTGCTCTAAATATCCGACTCTCATTTCTTTACACTTAATGACCAGCAAATGTTGAGAAGAGAGAACATCGAGGTTTATCATTTCACTCAAAAGGAAAGGAAAATCCCGATGAACTAATTTTTCGTTTAAAAATAATGACTGAAATGAGATAAGATAGGAAAAAAAATGTTAAAGTGGAATGAATTTCGAAAATGAACTCACAGGATCATCCGCGAAGCTAAGAGATAGATCAAGCCTTTAAAGAAGGGAACCGCCATTACTTTTAATAAGCTAATAATCTCCAAATTGTTTCGTGTCAGGGGGAGGGATACTTTTATTACTCCCATTCTCCAACATTTAATTTTTTATCTCCCCTTCTACATTAATTCTTTCTAGTCTTCGCTTACAGATTTATTCCAGAAGATACCATAAACCCCAAGATTAATAAGTCGCAGCAATAAAACGTGAAGCTGTTAAATTCCGTAGGTATTCAGTTCACCTTCTCCGGAATGATCCGAGCAGATAGATGCCATTACCCAGTGCCATTCCAGGACCCATTTTCTCCCTTTTACTGCCGGTGGCTCATTTCCTCGACCACATAAAACTAAGGCCCAAAGGCCTTCAATTGTGTCATCTCACTACGAGCAAGTAATAAATTTTCAAGTAAATGTCCAGCGGTATTTCACACGCTGCACATCGAATAGTAACTGGCACAAATGCACAGCTGCCATTTTCGTCATTTTTTTAATTTTTTTTTTTATTATTTTTTTTTTGGGGTGGGGAGGTTTACTTTTCATTCAATTCGATAACAACATTCGTTTTTAAGATGCAGCATGTGCTACGTAAGTATTGACAGAAAAAATAAATAACAACACTAGTACAGTAATAAACTGTTACAGGAAAATGCCCTTCAGGCAAGAAACACATGAAATAATTGGATGAAAAACAATTTGGTTGCCCGCAGTGGAATTCAAACCCACGTCTGCCAGAAACATATCAGGTATGATAACCCTACACCTACAGAGAATGACTATTTTTTTTTTCGAAACAATTGACATAATCTGGCAAGTTTCTGGGAGACGTGGGTTCGAATCCCACTCGGGACAACAAAATATTTTTCAGCTTTTTTTATATAGTAAAATAATTAGATTTCAGTTTTAGGAGAGGGAGGACAGTGGGCCTTGATATGCAACGTAGAATGGAGAGGAGTCCTAGAAATTATTCGTAGTTTGTACAGGACTTCTCGTAAAGGAGATACCCTACTAAGACAGAAGTCACTGCTTAAGTTAAAGTTGATTTATTGAGATGGATTCATACTATATACACTCAACAGCCACTTATTAGGCAGAGTTTCGTGTTGTGTGATTAGGTTTTACCGCTGAGCGGTACTTTATTTTGTACAAAATGGGCTAAATTGAGTAAAATGGTACAAAATGGGCTAAATGGAGAAAGGCCATCGGTGTGCCCTACTCGCAAAGTCAGAAATCCCAAAGTCCCTGAGGACTCAGAGAAGGTTGGGGAGGGTGAACTCACTGGACAGCTGTTGGGAGACAGATGATAGCCTCCCGTTAAGCCATCCTGCATGTCCTTTGACTGCACAGGGTATCCCGCACACCGCGCCACAGCTTAACGTCCCATTCTATGGACGGTGGCCTTTCGAAGGCCATCGGTGTACCCTACTGACCGAGGGCAGGGCGGGGAATTTTGCGGAGAAAAATCTGAACACTGGCCCAGCTGGAACTCGTAACTGAAAACTGCAGATTATCTGTGCCATCGCAGTCTCGTTATGTCAATTGTAACTTAGACACAGAACTCAGTAACTTCTTAAGTAAGCTTTTCCTCATGAAAAAAAATGTGATTGAAGATAATTTAAAGATTTCAATCAAACCTATTTAAAACTCGATTTCCAATAATTTGCGTTCAGATTAGAGAAACTAGAGCATTTAACAAGTTATCACGTTCTTCAAAAAAAAAATTCAAAATTGAAAAAATTAACGTAATTGTTGCTTGAACTGCTAAAAATACATTTCGGAATGTTAATAAACTTTACTATAACGGTTATTGCATTCGTTTTAACATATTTCTATAAACTTTGCAGAGAAATTACTTAAATTGGCGTTGTTGCTGTTAAATATTCCAATTTGTGTAACTCTCTAAATGCCGAACGAATATTATCAGAAATCGAGAATGAGATAGATTTCATTGAATTGGGTTGTCTCTCCTCTGAGTGGCACTTTTTTTGCACACAATAGATTAAATGCCGAGGTCACAAGGACTCGAAGGCTTAGAAAAGGCTGGGGGAGGGGACCCACTGGAATAGCTGTTAGGAGACATACGGTAGCCTCCCGTCAAGGTCATCCAGTGTGTTCTTTAACGTGCACAGGGTATGGCTTTCCCGCAAACGGCGCGACGGCATCCGACGGACAACGGCCTTTCCAAGCCCATCGGTGATCCCTACTGACCGTGAGAAGGGAGGGAAGCTTTACGGAGATAAATCTTAACCCTTTCAGGACCATAAGGTTTCTAAGAGTAAATATTAGTATGTAACTGTTTATTTTAGTTTGTTTAGACGTAAAATAAATAAAAATCATAAGAAAAGTACATAACAATGTGTAGTTTTTTTGGAATTTTATGGGAAATATTTTTCCCATTGGACTATAAAGGTAACACAAATTATAGTTAGGCTTATTATGCAATGTCTTTTATTTATTGGTTTATTAGAACAAAATGTTAACTAAAATAATACAAAATTATGAAATAAAATTACTATAAAAAATGATGTGCTAATTATGATATTCTGCGAAGCAATTTCTTTTGGTAGTGAGGCAAAGATGGACATTGCACATAGTACATATATTATGCGTCCTGACAGTTCTGTTTTTTTTTTCTAAACGTTCCCGTTTCCGTAATTGCGTTCGGCATACGTTCTATTTTGACATTCTGTATAAAAAATGCAGATAAGGTTATAATTAAATACGACAATCACCAATTTTGAAATGGGAAAAATGTTTCCCTTAGTCGTGAAAGGGTTAAAGCTGGCCCAGCTGGGACTCAAACTGCAAACTGCAGATTTCGTAATGAGCAGACGCGCTACCGACCTCACATTTGATTGAAAGCTTTGAATTATATTCAATCACATTTTTTCATAAAAAGCTGATTTAAGAAGTTACTGAGTTCGTTGTCTGATTTACTATTGAAATTACATGGAATTAATCAAGTGGCTGCTGAATATACGAGTACATAACATCAACATAGTATCAGCATTTTTGACTGAAATTTGACCATCTTCACCCCAAATTCTTTGCTCAAAGTGGAAATCGAATGCCTTACAGATGCTGGCGGGACCCTTATGAATAATGTAAGCACAACAGTGTGTCGCATGCAACATCATTGGACCACCAAATGACACGAAGGACAGTTATGTGATCAGCACTCTACTCCACAGAAGATCGCATGCGCTGTAGAAGGGCCATTCGCGACCCTTGCACCACAGCGACTGTGCTGCAGAGTGATTTCAAGAACCACTACGGATACCGTGGTCCCCATGCAAACCTTTAGACTACATTTACATGAAGCAGGAAACGAGGATGAGACATGCAGTCCAGCAACTGCCATTGCAGCGCGGGGCGGGGTTGGCTCAGTCGGAAGCGCGCCAGGCTCGTAATCTGTAGTTCCCAGGTTCGAGTCCCAGCTGGGTCAGCGTTGAGATTTATCTCCGCAAAATTCCCCGCCCTGCTCACGGTCAGTAGGGGACACCGATGGGCTTGGAAAGGCCACCGTCCGTCGGATGGGACGTTAAGCCGTGGCCCCGTGTGCGGGAGAGCCATACCCTGTGCCCGTTAAAGAACACCCTGGATGGCCTTGACGGGAGGCTACCATCTGTCTCCCAACAGCTGTTCCAGTGGGTCCCCTCCCCCAACCTTCTCTGAGCCTTCGGAGTCCATGTGACCTGGCCATTTAGCCCATGGTGTGCAAAAAAGTGCCGCTCAGAGGTAAAACAACCCAACCCAAGCCACTGCAGCGACATCACCGGATACGCCGTCTCCACTGGTGTCGAGAGAGGCAACATTGGACTACAGAATGGAGGAGAAGAGTGCTGTTCACAGCCGAGTCCCAATTTTGCTTCTGCATGCCAGATAGCCGTTTGTCGGCATCGTCAATGACATGAGGAAGCCTATTCTATTAGCCTCCATACGGCTCCTCACCATGGTACAATGGTGTAGGGTGACATCACATATGGTAGCCAGTCACCTCTGCTCCATATTTCTGGTATGCAATGAAGATATATATAAAATATAATAAGATTATAAGATATAGTAACAGCGAGACGTTACATCGATGACATCGTTAATCCTGTGGCACGACCCTTCCTTACCACCATGCCTGGACTGATTCTGCAGCAAGACAACGCCACCACACATTGCACATGCAATGATGGACGGTCTCCAAGGTTAACATTCACCCATGGCCACCATGCTCCCTGAACTTGCCCATTGAGCATGTGTGGGACCTTATGGATCGACGTCTTCGCCAGCAAACTTGGTACAGTTGTGCGCCCAATTGGTTGCTGTTTGGAACGCCATACCTCAAGACACCATTAACCATCCGATTAAGGTAATGCCAAAGTGTCTACTGGCTTGTATAACCTCCCGAGATGGGCTTACTATGCACTGATGAATCTGAAATAAACTCGCGTATCTTGCGTTCTCACATTCTGCTTTTTGATCATTTGCATATCTACCCTCATAGCTTTCATCCTGTCAGTTTCGGGCGTATATATCACTTCCTTCTCGGTGTTGGGATTTCCACTTTGAGAAGTGTAGTCGCATTTCTAATTCTGTATTGCATTTTTCTTAATCAAAACTTTCATAGATAAATTAATACATCAAAAACATTAATGCATTTAGAAGACAGTAGTTCAATTCTTTTATCTTTGATGCTTTTGACTCCGTTAACTTTGATTAATTTTGGGCAGCAGACATTTTCATTATATGAATAGTGATGGAGATACTGTATGATGTTGCAGTCGAGACATCAACTGTATTCGAGCAGTGTCTTGTGTAAGAAGGTTTTGCTTTTTTTAAGCCATGTTTGATTTTTTTTTTTTAAGTTGTTCTATCTCTGAGCGTCACTTTTGTGAATACAGTAGAATAAATGGCCAGGACACAAGGACCCCAAAAGGTAGAGAAAAGATTGGGATTGGGTTGAGTTATTTTACTTCTTTGCACACCATGGGCTAAATGACCAGGTCACATGGACCCCGAAGACTCAGAGAAGGTTGTGGAGGACACCCACTGAAACAGCTGTTGGGAGACAGATGGTAGCCTCCCGTCAAGGCCATCCAGTGTGTTCTTTAACGTGCACAGGGTATGACACTCCCGCACACGGAGCCACGGCTTAACATCTCAGCTGTAGGACGACAGCCTCTCCAAGCCCATCAGTGTCCCCTACTGACCGTGGGCAGGGTGGGGAATTTTGTGGAGAAAAATCTCAACGCTGACCCAGCTGGAACTCGAACCTGGGAATTGCAGATTACGAGCCTGGCGCACTACCAACTGAACCACCCCCACCCCAAAGGCTAGGAAAGGGACCCACTAGACAACTATTAGAAGATGAGGAAATTTTCCGTCAAGACCCCCCAGTGAGTGTGGGGGGGGAAGTGACTCAGTTGGAGCACGCCAAGCTCGTAATCTGCAATTCCCGGTTCTAGTCCTACCTGGCCATCGTTGAAATTTGTCTTTACAAACTTCCTCCCCTCACCCACCCTGCCCTGTAGGGGACAACGATGGGCTTGGAAAGTACGCCGTCCATCAGATACGACGTAATGCCATGTCATGTGCAGGAGAGCCATACACTGTGCCCATTAAAGAACATGCTGGATGGCCTTGATGGGAGGCTATCATCTGTCTTATAACAGCTATCCAGTGGTCCCCTTCCCCAACCTTCTCTGAGAACTTCCACCAGGTCCTTGTGACCTGGTCGTTTAGCCCATTTGTGAAAAAAGAGTGTAGGTCAGAGGTAATACAAACCAAACTGGCTGAGAAAGCCTCATTGAAGAATACACTGGCTTTCTCAGCCAGTGTATTCTTCAATGAGTACAAGAGTACGCCTACACACATAATTATGGTTTATTGTCCCATTTGAGAGATGGTGGCCTTTCGAATCTCGTTAATATACCTTTTCTTACGAGAACATAACGTAAAAATCCGAATAGAGATCTCGAATCCCGAAGGAGGAGATTGTGATTGGCGTCATAGTGACTGAGCAGTTCGGGCCACGCCGAATAAAGGAATAGAGAATAAGAAAGGAAATTACAAGGAGCTTTTATAAATATGAGCAGGCAAAGTATTTGGAAATTCCAAGTAGAAACAAATAGTGAAACACAGAAAAGTAAATATATTGCTGTTCAAATTCCAGAGGAGAAAGAAGATTTGTCATTTTTCTGGAATCTCGTCTGACTCACTGGTCTTCTCTAAGATCCTGTCCCTGTGACGAATTTCAAACACATGATCTTATCAGACTTCTGTAACAAGAAGGTTGCTTTAGGAGAGATTTATTTTCATCTGACAACCAAAGAAACACAGAAACTTATCAACTCTGGAGGACATTTCACCAAAGTCGTTCATTTAATGAACTCTCTTACATTCTAATTTTAACTTTCTTTCACAGCCACTTCACCATTGACCTGCAAAGATAGACAATGACCCCACTTAACTCTCTTGATATTTTTTCATCTTCCTGAAACCACCCCTTTGCTTTGTGAGAGATTCCAAAATCCGTTACTCGATTTCTTTCGCTGAAAAGGCTCAAATCTACGCTCTGGTGACGCCATTGTTCGCTGAATCCCCTTTTGACCTTCGATGAGTACCAGCCACAGTTTAATGAATCACCGCCGGTTTCTACCTACTCTTCAAGTTATCGCTCTCAGCTCGCTTGAATGAAATTCAAGGATTCACGTCCACAGACAAGTCTCCTGAACTGCTTCTTTTCACACATCCTTGGGCTACAGGAAAATGCGAAGGCGTCGAAAACTTGTTCTTCAGAAACACGAGTTTGGGTGATGGGGCTGCCTTACTACAACAACCGTTAAGAGATATCTTTTGAGATCTTTGGTTCGGCTCGACCAGTAGGAGCTTTTCCTGTTTGTTCTCTATGTGGACGATGGCCACTTCCGCAATTCTGAGCTCTGCTGCATTTTTTTTTTGTTCTATGTTTACTGCCGTCTGATTTCAAATATAGGGTTATTTATAAAAGAATACCCATATTTTTAAATGTTATGTTTTGTTAAATAGTTAAGTAATAAAAATAATTGTTTGTCCAAAACTACAAGATACTCTTCACGTTTGTCGACATATAACATGGTGATATCTCCGGAAAATTCTCCGCCCTGCCCACGGTCAGTAGGCGACACCGATGGGCTTGGAAAGGCCGCCGTCCGTTGGATGGGACATTAAGCTGTGGACCCGTGTGCAGGAGAGCCATACCCTGTGCACGTTAAAGAACACGCTGGATGGCCATGACGGGAGGCTACCCATCTGTCTCCCAATAACTGTTCCAGTGGGTCTCCTCCCCCAACCTTCTCTGAGCCTTTGGGGTCCATGTGACCTGGCCATTTAGCCCATGGTGTGCAAAAATGTGCCGCTCAGAGGTAAAACAACCCAATCCAATCCACATGGTGATATATCGTACATATCACATGGTGTCGCTAGAATCACATTTATGTCTTAAATGCCAAATTTTCAAATCGCTGGATTGTCAGAGGTGGACGATATTTTGGCTCCAGAGAAGTCTTTATATGTCACCATTGGACTTGTTTATTGCTGATACATTTAAAACATCGTTTATTCTGAAAATAAAAACACAATTTATAGCATTTATAGGAAAGAAACACTGCAGCTGTTGCAAGTGTTATACCATACTTGCTGAGCATAGTAGATTGGGTTATTTACCTCTGAGCATTCCTTTTTTTGCACACAGTGGACTAAATAGTCAGGTCACGAGGACCCCAAGGGCTCAAAGAAGGTTGCGAGAAGAGCCCAGAAAAAGTGGGTCCCCTCCACCAACCTTGCGATGCAAGTCCTAAACTGTCGAAGTCAGATGGTAGCGTCCCATCAAGGCCATCCAGCGTGTTCTTTAACTTGCACAGGGTATAGCTCTCCCGCACACGGGGGTAGGGCTTAACGTCCCATTATATGTTTCCATTTAATCCTCCTCAAAGCCAACTCAGCTCCGTGGGGGCGGGGGGGGGGCTCAGTCGGTAGCGCGCCAGGCATGTAATCTGTAGTTCCGAGTTTCGAGTCCCAGCTGGGTCAGCGTTGAGATTTAATCTCCGCAAAATGCCCTGCCCACGGTCAGTAGGGAACACCGATAGACTTGGAAAGGCCACCGTCCGTCGGATGGGACGTTAAGTCGTGGCCCCGTGTACGGGAGAGCCATACCCTGTGCACGTTAAAGAACACGCTGGATGGCCTTGACGGGAGGCTACCATCTGTCTCCTAACAGCTGTTCCAGTGGGTCCCTCTCCCCCAACCTTCTCTGAACTTTCGGGGTCTACGTGACCTGGCCCTTTAACCCATGGTGTGCGAAAAAGTGCCGCTCAGAGGTAAAACAACCCAACCCAACTCAGAAACGTGAGGTTCTGTAATTTGGACATTTAGCCTACTGTACCCGTGAAGATTAAAAATACAATAAGTGAAAATTCACATCTAAAATTAAGGGAAGTGAATTTAAATAGAATTTAAATCATCTCATTACGTGCGTTTCGATAAATTACGGATAATCCTTATTTTAAGTCAATGGGAAGGTAACGTCAAAGCTCTATAACTTCTAAAATAAGATTTTTGCTGTTTAGTAAAATGTGATTGAAAATAAAGATCTCAATCAAATAAATCAATATCTCGATTTTCAACAATATTCGTTCAGTATTTAATGAGTTATGAAAGTTTGAGTATTTAACTATAGCAATGCCAGTCTTAAGAAACTTATGCAAAACTGAAAAACAGTGAAAAAAATTCTTTGCACGAAGTTCAAAAATACAAACTTATTTTATTAAGCACTTTGATACAATTTTATTAACTTCTGAAGCCAGTTTTTGTAGCTGCCATTGTTATCGCTAAACATTCAAACTTACATAACTCATTAAATACTGAACGAATATTGTTGAAAATCGAGATATTGATTTATTTGATTGAGATCTTTATTTGCAATCACATTTTCTAAAACGAAAAAACTTATTTTAGAAGTTATAGAGCTTTCAAGTTAGCTTCCCATTGACTTAAAGTAGGGATTTTCCTTAATTTATGGAAACCAGTATAATTCTAATATGAAGTAGAAAAGAAAAAAATGCAGTTGTACATTGACTTACATATTAAACTATGTATAATTTTGCAGAAAAAAAAAGTTTCAGAACTCACTCGTCTTAACCCTTTCACGACTAAGGGAAACATTTTTCCCATTTTAAAATTGGTGATTGTCGTATTTAATTATAACCTTATCTGCTTTTTTTATACAGAATGTCAAAATAGAACGTATGCCGAACGCAATTACGTAAACGGGAACGTTTAGAAAACAAAAACAGAACTGTCAGGACGCATAATATATGTACTATGTGCAATGTCCATCTTTGCCTCACTACCAAAAGAAATTGCTTCGCAGAATATCATAATTAGCACATCATTTTGTATAGTAATTTTATTTCATAATTTTGTATTATTTTAGTTAACATTTTGTTCTAATAAACCAATAAATAAAAGACATTGCATAATAAGCCCAACTATAATTTGTGTTACCTTTATAGTCCATTGGGAAAAATATTTCCCATAAAATTCCAAAAAAAACTACACATTGTTATGTATTTTTCTTATGATTTTTATTTATTTTACGTCTAAACAAACTAAAATAAACAGTTACATACTAATATTTACTCTTAGAAACCCCTTATGGTCCTGAAAGGGTTAAGTGTTCTAACCCTTAAACTATCAGCAGCTTCGTCATTAATTCCCAAAATGTAACTCTAAATTTTCCGAACCTTGTCTCTCATGGCGCCATCTATGATCTGGAAAGTCAACTCGGGTTCGAGATTCCTTCATCGGCGAAATTTATTTCTATCGCAAAATTATTTGTTGAATTCTGTGTTAACAGGTAATTTGTGTATTTAATATTGATTGATTATTGAACTAGATGTTTCTTATTTCCGAAATTCGACAAGCAAATCTAAACTTATGGTCCTTGGTTCGATTCATTCATTAAGATATGATTATACCTAGAAGCATAACCCATGGAACGTCACTAAGTTTTCGATCCGGAAAAATCACCTACTCATGTCTTTAATCTGGATCTTAAATAAGGCATTAATCATTTTATTTTCATCTTGCTATTTGTTATTAAAATAAAGCAAATATTCGTTAGAACGTTTGCTGTAATTAGTGATAGGAAAAACACAATGCTTAGGTTCTTAATTATCCCTAACTCGCACAAATATCCTTCAATTCAAAAGGGCCTTCTGAAAACCTGAAGTGTTATCAATCATGTGTTTAAACTACATCAACATCGTGCGACTAGTTAGCATAATTTTGAAGGATAAGCCCTTAGCAACATTTAAGTATTTTAGGTGGATAAAAGCTGGCAGGCTCCTGTCAGACCTCTGCGGCAAGCAGCTGCTTTAGGGGGTATTTATGCACCGTCCCGTGGTCGAGTGGTTAGCACACTTTACTACTGATCTACGGGACCTGGTTTCGAGCCCCGGGTAAGGCATGGATGTATGTGTCGTTTTTCTGCTGAGGTCCTGCCATCCTCTCAGACCTTCTACTATGGCATATAAAATGACAGGCTCCTGTCAGACCTCTGTGGCAAGCAGCTGCTTGAGGGGGTATTTATATATATTATATATATTAAATGATTTCAACTATAGCTGATGTGGTTTCACAATGAATTGGAGCATTTGCAATTACTGTTCACACTCCAATTTGCTGTTAGGCTAGGTTGTTTTACCTCTGAGCCGCATTTTTTACATACAATGGGCTAAATGGCCAGGTCACAAGGACCCCTAGGGCTCAGAAAAAGTTAGGGGAGAGGACCCATTGGAACAGCTGTTGGGAAACAGATGGTAGACTCCTCATTAAGGCCATTCGGAGTGTTCCTTAACGTGCGAATGGTATGGCTCTCCCGCACACCAAGCCACGGCTTAACGCCCATCCGATAGACGGCTGCCTTTCCAAGTCCATCGGGTCCTCTACTGACCGAGGGCAGAGATGGAAGTTTTGCGGAGATAAATCTCAATGTTGACTCAGCTGGGACTCGAACCTGGGTACTGAAGATTACGAGAGTGTCGCGCTACCTGCTGAGCCCCTTGCTGTTAGGCAAACCATTACCAAACACTAAGGCGGCATCATAACAAACTGGAATGTCTGTAGTTATTTTCACACGCTCCAAATTGCTATCTGACAAACTGTCACCAAATACTAAGCGTCATCACAATAAATTGGATCATGCGCAGCTTTTTCACACGCTCCAATATTCTGTCAGGTAGATCATTGTCAAATACTAAATGCGGCATCACAGCAAATTGGAACTGCACACGCTCCAATTTGCTGTGATGACACCTTAGTTTCTTGTAATAGTTTCGTTTTAAAACTTCATACATGCACCATTTTTCAGTTCTGTTCTCCACTCCACTGGCGATTGAAATTATTATCTTCTAAACTAGCTTGTAACTACCCACTTTTTACTTTATTATGATTCTACTTCTGTTGGTGGTAAAGGTTTTAGCACACCAGAAGGATGAGGATGGCACAGTCGGCAGCGCTCCAGGCTCGTACTCTGAAGTTCCCAGCTACCAGCATTGAGATTTATTTCCGCAAAACTCCCCACCCTACACACACCGGGGAACACAATAGGGAACACCAATGAGCTTGGAAAGGCAGCCGTCCTTCGGATGTGATGTTAAGCCGTGGCCCGTGTGCGGGAGAGCCATACGCTGTGCACGTTAAAGAACACACTGGATGGCCTTGATTGGAGGTTACCATCTGTATCACCCAACAGCTGACAAGTGGGTCCCCTTCCCAACGTTCTCTGAGCCTTCAGGGTCCTTGTGACCTTATTATTTAACCCATTGTGTGCAAAAAAGTGCCTCTCATAGTTAAAACAACCCAACCCAAACACACCAGAGAGTTTAGTCACGTTAAAATCGCTAAACAACACAAACCTCTTTTTGTGTGGCCGTACCCTTAGAAGTGCCCTCTTGATCCATGAATGTCTGGAATTGCTTCTTCGAATCGCTCGAAGGGGTTCTGCGCATAGGTGAAGTCAAAATAAGGTCATCTCGCTATGATCAGGCTATGACTTGACCCACCTGAGAAGTCTCTTGTCTGCGCTGCTGTGCTTCGTAAAATTCAAGCGGATGCAAAGATGACGGTTTTGTTTCATGAACTTGTTTTGTTTTGTGTTGATGACGTTAGAAAAGAAATATAAACTGATAAAAGTTCATTTGAATGTATTTGGTAAAACGCATCTGAAAGAAACGGGCAATTCCAATCACATTCCAAAAAGCAAAATACAAAAGTTGTACGTGTGGCTAAATTTGAAATAAATAAATAAATAAAAAAATAAATACCCCCTCAAGCAGCTGCTTGCCACAGAGGTCTGACAGGAGCCTGTCAGTTTATATGCCATAGTAGAAGGTCTGAGAGGATGGCAGGACCTCAGCAGAAAAACGACACAAACAGCCATGCCTTACCCGGGGCTCGAACCCAGGTCTCTTAGATCAGTAGCCACAGAAACAAAAATGCTTTAAATACTCTCTTATAATTAGGATTCAATGCAACTTCTCTTTTTTAATATAAATTTTTTTGCTGGTCACAAGCATTCAAATACTTTGCTTAGGTTGAGTTAGTTGTATTACTTAAGAACGGGGGGCGAGGGGGGGGGGCTCAGTCGGTAGCGCGCCAGGCTCGTAATCTGTAGTTCCCAGGTTCGAGTACCAGCTGGGTCAGCGTTGAGATTTATCTCGGCAAAATTCCCCGCCCTGCCCACGGCCAGTAGGGGACACCGATTGGCTTGGAAATGCCGCCGTCCGTCGGATGGGACGTTAAGTCGTGGTCCCTTGTGCGGGAGACCATACCCTACGCACGTTAAAGAAAGTGTTAAGGAGACAGATGGTAGCCCCCCGTCAAAGCTGGATGGCCTTGACGGGGGCTACCATATGTCTCCCAACAGCTGTTCCAGTGGGTCCCCTCCCCCAACCTTCTCTGAGCCTTCGGGGTCCATGTGACTTGGCCATTTAGCCCATGGTGTGCAAAAAAGTGCCGCTCAGAGGTAAAACAACCCAACCCAACTTAAGAACGGCACTTTTTTTTGCATACAATGGGCTAAATGGCCAGGTCACAAAGATTCGGAGAAGTTTGAGGGAAGGAGACCAGCTGGACAAAAAAATATGCTCTTTGAAGACAGAGGATAACCTACCGTCACGACCATCCAGCGTGTTGTGCAATGTGCACAGATGTAGGTATGGCTCTCCCACACACGGAGCCACGGCTTTACGTTCCATCAAGCGGATGGAAGCGTTTCCTTTTTTTTTATTCGGAGCCGAACGATGCCTCTTTTTGTACTGCGGGAAGGACGAGGAGATATCTGAAAGCAGGAGCAGTTTGGTCTCAAACTTTGAAACAACAAATTGCGAACTTGTTACCGACTAAACGAATACCCGCCACAATTTTAACTGGACATTTACTGATATACATTATTATTATTTGGAGACCAAATTATGATCTCGCTTTTGTTTAAAGCTAAAAATACTTGAAATAGTGGTATAAACGGAAATTCCTGAGAAGCATCTTTGTAAACGCTAAAAGATTCATTACCGAAAGTGAGTAAATACCAGAAGGGAAAAAAACAACAACTCAGTAGTGTTCTAATTATCTCATCAAAAGTACCACTCAGATGATAAAACAACTAGCACAATCTACCGAATTTTAAACCTTCCCTTGTAACTGTTTTTTCCTCGTTACTATATAGCCATCCTTATTCAACACCCAATATTTAAGTCTTATTTCCATATCTGCAACAGCTTGACAGTCATTTCTGCAAAAATACAACTCGTGCAAAATAAATTCCATCACATTTTCAATTCTTATAAGCACTTAGGAATAAATAAATAAATAAACTTCCGTTATTCCTCGTCAAGTACGTTTTTATTATACAAGAATTCAACCCCCACGATAAATTATATATCGTCATAAAGAGTTCTACAACTTCTTTTTTCTTTGCTTTATAGCAGTGATTGCACCTAGACAGGTGAAATTAAGCAAGATTCAATTTGGAAACGGTTCCTGAACGATCTCTTTATATCTTTCGCCGAACGTTTTGTTATTGTATAAAATATAACTTTGAGTGTTCAAGCTTCTCCTCTAAAAGAAACGACCCCTTTTGTCTTTCGCACCTCGTCTTCTTCATCTGCAGCTCCATCATCAAATATAGAGAAGAGAATAAAACTTTATGCTCCTCCATAAGAAGCTAGCTGTAGTGCAAAGAGCACTTTTGGGAGCAATATCCAGAAACTGCGAAGCGGAAATGTTGGGATTTCTCTTCAGGTTATAAAACTCTCAAGGAAACTCTGGGTGGAATTATGGCCTCGAAACAGCAGAAGTGGATTTCCTCCTTCCCTCTTGTGGACAAAGGCATAAAGGTTATGAATTATTTTGCTTTTACACGTCTGGGTTTCATCTGCTGTTCACTCTCTCGAATAATCTGGAGATCGAATGGATGGCAGAACCTGTGCACGTGTGGAAAGGGGGAAAACGCATTACTTTATATTTGGGTGGAAAGATTTTTTTTGTTCAATGTTAGTTTTAAAATGCGAAAGTAATAATATTTTTCTACCACTCCACTTTTACTATGAATTCTGTTTTTAACTGCTTTTATATATATTATTCGTTTATCTACGTTATCTATTATATATCTACGTCAAAATCGTTTCCAGGGAAGAATATTTGAGATTTGTTTAAACGAGTAGTATCTAAAATAATTCAAACCAATTCCTTCCAAAGAAGCTACGTCAGTGCCATGCTCAAGGTAGGTAAGGGTTATAATTAATTCCTACCTTTCAAGATCTGAATGATGAGTAATCTGCAGAAATATACTAATATCCGAGTAAATATACTGATAACCCAGTAATCTGCAGAAAAACGGATCACTTTAGATTATGTCAGTTTTCTGCTTTAAGGATGGGTTGTTTTTGCCTCTGAGCAGCACCTTTTCCCCTTGGACAGGTGCTGAGAAGCGGATGGGAGCTTCCCGCCAAGACTATCCAGCATATTCTGTAACGTCTTCTCCTGCATACCGAGTACGGCTTTAAACTCCCATTCGACGAACGGCGGAATTTTCAAATCTAGTTGTGTCCCTTTCTCACCTAAAGAAGAACGGCTCCTAGCGTAGAAAATTCTCAACTCAGACATAATTGAGATTCCTTCCCACAACCTTCTTTGAACCTTTGGGGTCCTTGTGACTTGGCCATTTAGCCCATTGTGTGAAAAAAAGAGCCGCTCAGAGGTAACCCAACCCAATTAACCCAAATCTGTGTAAGCGATGGGGACTGCTCTTAATAGACAGACCTTTCGGTGTTCTCTTTATCACCAAGGAAAGAATTAGAGGGTTAATGGAGAGTTGGCTTGTGTTGTTTTAATCCTGAGCTGCACTTTTTTTTCACACAACGAACTAAATGACCAGTCGCAAGGATTTAAAGGGCTCAAAGAAGGTTAGGGGAAAGGGAAACACTGGACAGCTGTTAGGAGACAGATGGAAGCCTCCCGTCAAGTTTATCCAGCTTGTTCTTTTAGGTCTACAGAATATAGCTCTCATGCACCTGGGGCTAAGTCGGTAACGCACCAGGCTCGTAATCTGTAGTTCCCAGGTTGGAGTTCCAGCTGGGTCAGCGTTGAGATTTATCTGCGCAAAATTCCCCGCCCTATCCACGGTCATTAGGAGACACCAATGGGCTTGGAAAGGCCGCGGTCCGTCGGATGAGACGTTAAGCCGTGGCTCTGTGCGCGGGAGAACCATACCCTGCGCACGTTAAACACATTGGATGGCCTTGACGGGAGACTACCATCTGTCTCCCAACAGCTGTTCGAGTGGATTCTCTGAGCCTTTGGTGTCCATGTGACCTGGCCATTCAGCACATGGTGTTCAAAAAGTGCCGCTCAGAGGCTCAGAGGTAAAACAACCCAACCCATGCACCTGGAGACCACAGCTTTATGTCCCATCAGACTGACGATGGTTTTATTATCAACTGACTCCACATTTAGCTATGGCTTTAGTTGGTTGCAGGGACAATGCATTCTTTCGTTTTCCAGGAACGTTTCAGCAATACCTTTGTAGTAGGGCGTTCCTAATAATTTGCACACCTTTGCTGCAAGAAATTTAGAGGTGTAATAAAATGCAAAGATAAAGTACTGTAATTCGAGCAATAAAGTTATTTCAAATAAGCGAAGTGATATTCGCTGTTAATTTTTCTTTCTTGTAGTTTCGCATAAAAAAGAACTATTCCTGGAAACCAAGGGCTGCCATCTTGCGTGAACACGAGAATTTTGTGCCGGAATTTCGCTTCAGCAAACTGCTGACCCAGTGCCTTACAAGTCAGACTATGAAGGATTTCATTTCGGTCCCAACTGTCATGGTGTGATGGCTTTTTTTGTTTCTTTCGGGTGAGAATGTTGGCATAGCAACCAATTGCAGACGACATACATCCAGTGTCCTTTCCTTGCACCAGTTTTTTCTCGAGATAAGTTCCAGTTCACTTCCTTTTATTGTCGAACGTCACTTCCTTTCCATGCCTTGGTGAGAGTTCCTTACTTTCAACTGCAGCGAAAGTGTCCTTCGGATTCTTTCTTACTTAATGTCGGAATTCGGAAATTCGGATCAACAGAAAGCAAAGATTTGAATGTGAACCATTGAAAGAAGAATTCGCATTGTTAAGTGTTCTGACCGCCTTCTTTCCGTCACGTAATTCGAATGCCGAGATCGTGAAACGCGACGACTCATGACGAAATAATAAACCTCGTGTAATCGAGGGAACTCGCTGTTTCAGCGAACGTCGGAAATAGTGGAGTGTGAGAAAAATTAAATTCTGAATTACTTCAGGTAGCCACCAGCGACAAAGATGGTGCTATTTTCAAGATTCTGGAAGGTTGGGTTGGGTTGTTTTACACCTGAGCGGCACTTTTTTGCACACCATGGGCTAAATGGCCAGGTCACATGGACCCCGAAGGCTCAGAGAAGGCTGGGGGAGGGGACCCACTGGAACAGATGTTGGGAGACAGATGGTAGCCTCCCGTCAAGGCCATCCAGCGTGTTCTTTAACGTGCGCAGGGTATGGCTCTCCCGCACACGGGGCCACGGCTTAACGTCCCATCCGACGGACGGCGGCCTTTCCAAGCCCATCGGTGTCCCCTACTGACCGTGGGCAGGGCGGGGAATTTTGCGGAGATAAATCTCAACGCTGACCCAGCTGGGACTCGAACCTGGAAACTACAGATTACGAGCCTGGCGCGCTACCGACTAAGCCACCCCCGCCCCCTTCTGGAAGGTTGTTTAACCTCTGTATAGTACTTTTTTGCACATAATGGGCTAAATAGCCAGGTAGCAATGACCCCAAAGGCTCAGAGAAGGTTGGGGAAGTGGGATCCATTGGGCAGCTGTTAGGTGACAAATGGTAGCCTCGTCAAGGCCATCGTGATTGTTCTCTAACATGCGCAGGGTATGGCTCTCTCTCTCACACAGGGGCGGGGGTGGCTCAGTCTGTAGCGCACCAGGCTCGTAATCTGTAGTTCCCAGGTTCGAGTCCCAGCTGGGTCAGCGTTGAGATTTATCTCGGGAAAATTCCCCGCCCTGCCCACGGTCAGTAGGGGACACCGATGGGCTTCGAAAGGCCGCCGTCCGTCGGATGGGACTTTAAGCTGTGGCTCTGTTTGTGGGAGAGCCATGCTCTGGGCACGTTAAAGAACACGCTGGATGGCCTTGACGAGGCTACCATCTGTCTCCAGCTGTTCCAGCGGGTCCCCTCCCCCAACCTTCTCTGAGCCTTCGGGGTCCATGTGAACTGGCCATTTAGCCCATAGTGTGCAAAAAAGTGCCGCTCAGAGGTAAAACAACCCAACTATCTCGCACACTGTACCACGGTCCATCCGACGGACGGCGATCTTTCCAAGCCTGATCAGCAGTTTTAGAATACATAAAATTCGGAAGCAGAGTTCTTGGGTTGTTTGCACTCTGAGCAGCATTTTTATGACACAGAACCTAAACGGCCAGGAAATGGTCTAACCAAAAGGTTGGGTTAGGAGACCCATTGGGAGCTGTAAGGAGGCAGACGGAAGTCTCCCGTCAAATGCCATCCAAAGTGTTCTTTAACATTCACAGGGTTTGGCTTTCTTACGCACGTAGTCACGGCTTAATGTCACATCCGACGGCGGGCCGTCGGATTAGACTATTTTAAGACCATCGTGATGTCGCCATTACGAGCAAGGACAGAGAGGGCACTTAGTGGAGATAAATTTTAACGCCATTTTAACGAGGCAACAGGTGGAACTCGAACCTGGGAACTGCAGATTACGAATGTGGCGCGCTACTTTCTTAGCCAACCCCAGTTATGGAAGTGAACCGTTTCCTGTCCAAATTAAAAAAATTAGTAAATGGTCTTGACGCGAGCCTCATTCGTTTGTAGCCAATGTCCAGGTATTCCCATCCCAACTCTGAGCCCTGTGTCCTTGTGACTCTATCAATTAGGTCCTTGTGTGCCTAATAGTGCCGCTCAGAGACAGGGATTGGGTTGTTTTACCTCTGAGCTGCACTTTTTTTGCACACCATGGGCTAAATGACCAGGTCACATGGACCCCGAAGGCTCAGAGAAGGTTGGGGAAGGGGACCCACTGGAACAGCTGTTGGGAGACAGATGGGAGCTTCCCGTCAAGGCCATCCAGCGTGTTCTTTAACGTGCACAGGGTATGGCTCTTCCGCACACGGGGCCACGGCTTAACGTCCCACCCGACGGACGGCGGCCTTTCCAATCCCATCGGTGTCCCCTACTGACAGTGGGCAGGGCGGGGAATTTTGCGGAGATAAATCTCAACGCTGACCCAGCTGGGACAGAGACAGGGGTATAGGCAAAGTATAGCACTGAGTGTTTAATCGCCCCTACTTTGGAAAAAAATTCTTAGAAATCGTTATTCTAGCAAATAACATTAACAAAGGGTTTTAGAAAAGTTTACGAAACGCACGTTCTTCTCCCTTTCTCCACCAACCTTCAAATGTACAGTCGCTCAAAAAAGTATCCGAACACTACGGTTGATTACAAAATTCAGAAAAAATATTTGGCAACGATTTTTTTAGAAATTCGTGATCAGGCAACCTTCGTGTCACGTGATTACAGAATTCAAGAAAAATATCTGGAGTGTGTACAGCAACTATACACGCTCCAGTTACCGTTCACAGCAAACTGGAGCGTGTGCAGTAACTGCACACGCTCCAGTTTGCTGTGAACTTTTAAAAGAAATTAGTGATCTGGCAACCTTCGTGTCACGTGACACGAAGGTTGCCAGATCACTAATTTCTAAAAAAGTCGTTGCCAGATATTTTTTCTGAATTCTGTAATCAACCTTAGTGTTCGGATATTTTTTTGAGCGACTGTACCTGCAGCCCAATTGTACGGGGATAGGGAATTTAGGGAATTTATGCTTGAAATACTAAAGGCACTACTTTTGAAACCGAAAAAAAATTCTCTTCTAAACTCTTATTTTTCTGTAAAATGAAAGAAATTCATAAAAACGGCACTTTTCTCAAAGTTTAGAATACTGGAAACTTTTTTGTGTTATTAATAAATCTTCTCTTAATATTTGGGATAAAATATTCTTAATATTTTGAATAATAATAAGTTTATATGCAATCTAATTATAAACTAGCGCGTACCTATGAAAACCTTCTACCAATAGTTAGACGGTGATTTTCACTATCATATACAGTACATACATATGCATTGAATGAGTAGCAGTTACTAAGGCCTTTCGAAGTCTAGATTCTAAGTTAAAAACCTTTGGGTTATATATTATTCATATTAAAAAATTACTGGGTTGGTTGAGTTGTTTTACCTCTTAGCGGCACTTTTTTGCACACCATGGGCTAAATGGCCAGGTCACATGGACCCCGAAGGCTCAGAGAAGGTTGGGGGAGGGGACCCACTGGAACAGCTGTTGGGTTGGGTTGGGTTGTTTTACCTCTGAGCGGCACTTTTTTGCACACCATGGGCTAAATGGCCAGGTCACATGGACCCCGAAGGCTCAGAGAAGGTTGGGGGAGGGGACCCACTGGAACAGCTGTTGGGAGACAGATGGTAGCCTCCCGTCAAGGCCATCCAGCGTGTTCTTTAACGTGCACAGGGTATGGCTCTCCCGCACACGGGGCCACGGCTTAACGTCCCATCCGACGGACGGCGGCCTTTCCAAGCCCATCGGTGTCCCCTACTGACCGTGGGCAGGGCGGGGAATTTTGCGGAGATAAATCTCAACGCTGACCCAGCTGGGACTCGAACCTGGGAACTACAGATTACGAGCCTGGCGCGCTACCGACTGCGCCACCCCCGCCCCCAGCTGTTGGGAGACAGATGGTTGCCTCCCGTCAAGGCCATCCAGCGTGTTCTTTAACGTGCACAGGGTATGTCTCTCCCGCACACGGGGCCACGGCTTAACGTCCCATCCGACGGACGGCGGCCTTTCCAAGCCCATCGGTGTCCCCTACTGACCGTGGACAGGGTGGGGAATTTTGCGGAGATAAATCTCAAAGCTGACCAAACTGGGACTCGAACCTGGGAACTACAGATTACGAGCCTGGCGCGCTACCGACTGAGCCCCCCCCCCAAAAAAAAAAAAAAAAAAATTACTGCTGATCATATAAAAATGATCTTATGGCCCTGACGTCAGTAAACTAAAGGACCAGTTAGATAGGATGTTAAGTTATTACACCTCGACCATAGCAAGAATAACAAGTGTTTTTCTGAATGTATATAACGTTAGGCTCTCTTGTACATGAAAACGCGGCATAATGCTCCATCCGAAGGACGGATGATCCAAATCCTCTATGTGATATTTATCATGGAAAACAGGGTGTAGTGAAGTGGATAAAAATCCAGTTGTTGGTAAACTGAACCCGAACCTGGAGATACGAGGTTGCGAGCTATAGAGTTGGATTGTTCTACCTCTAAGCGGCACTATTTTGCACAGAATGGATTAAATGGCCAGGTCATAAGGACCCCAGGGGCTCAGAGAAAGTTGGGCAAAGGAGACCTACTGTAAGTTGTACAAGACAGATGGAAACATCTTGTGAAGGTTACCAGAGTGTTCATTAAGGTGCAAAATGTATATTTCTCTTACACATAGCTCCACGATTAAATGTTTCATCCGACCGACGGCGGCCTTTCAAAGTCCATCATTTCCCTTTCTTACGGAATGCAGAGTGGGGTTTGCTTCCCACCCCCCCTCTAGATCCGGCCGTCGTCATTGTTATAGACCAGGCGTGTCCAACCTTTTGACTTCCCTGCGCCGCATTGAGTGAAGATTGGACTTCCCTGGGCCACACTGATTGAAGATGAACTGTTTTGGGCCGCACATAAAATATATAATATAGTTAATATATATGAATAATAAAACTTCATTTATTTTCTTATGTTTTCTATTATAAAATAAAAAAATGGGCAACATAAAACTAGTGGGATATCAAAAACTCGCTAAAAATCACATAATCATGTTGAAAGCTTATGTCGTAAACACGTAAACTTTACGGTTTTGTGGGCCGCATTACCAGCTGTCCAGGACCGCGGATTGGACACGCCTGTTATAGACAATAAGTCACGTGAAAATGAACAGTGTCTCTCCCGCACACGGTGCCGCGCCTTAACGTCGTATCCAACGGATGGGGGCCTTTCTAAACCATCGGTGTCCCCTACCTTTCGAAGGCAGGGTGGGGGTTTATAGAGATAATTCTGAACGCAAGCACAGTTGGGACTGGAACCTGGGAACTGGGCATTGCTAACCTGGCCCGCTACCGACTGAACCACCCCCGCCCCTGCGAACTATAGACAGAGTCAAAATCTCCTCCCCCCTCATCCCCTCCCGCTTTTAATGGAGAGAAATTTACATGAAAAATAGTTTTGAATTCTGATCTTAGATATCCGTCCAATCCATCACGATATTCATCAAAAATTATTCAACTTAATTCTTAAATTTTATTTTGAACAACTCGTACAATACAAAAACAGCATAATGATTAATGAATTACAGTATCGCCACACACACAAAATAAAAGCACTTCAGCGCAGAAAACGGATATTGCTTTGAATTCCCGGCATCAACAGCCAAAGACAATTAAATGTTAGTTTAATAATAAGCTTCGGACCACACAGGTTTCCTCCAATATACTCGTCTTGGCTCTAGGTGATGACTGACTCTTCCGGGTTCATCTGATTCCTGCAGGGTGTGCTCCTCTTTCGGTCTCGTCGACAACAAGTTTTATCTTTTGCCTCTTCTTCACTCAACCTTTGTTTTTTTCGTCAATTTCGACATCGGATATGTGGGTCAAGAAATGGATCTCTTATAATTGAGAACATCGCACACTCTATACGAAAAGGCTCTTAGCATATTAGCTGGTAGTTGTTGGTTGTTTCAGCGCTGAGTGGCTCTTTTTTTTACATCCAATGGCAAAGTTACGGGATCCCAAATTCTAATATAATCCACAAGAAAGCTATTTGAGTTGTTTTACTTCTAAGCGGCATTCTTTTGCACACAGTGGGCTAAATGGTCGAGTCACAAGGACCTTAAAGGCTCAGAGAAGGTTGGAGGGGGGGGGGAATCCTTCTCTAACCGTCTCTGAGCCTTCAGGGTCTTTTAGTGTGTGCTCAGAGATGAAATAATTCAACCCTAAGTTGCACCACATGCTAAAATCACCATCAGTTAATGTCACGTGCGCAAACACTAGACATCAAAACGTAATGACATTTTGCAAAGAAATGCGTTCCGAAACAATTTTCCGTTTGCTTATTAGTGTAATGAGTCATGGTTGCATTTCAACTTTATTGTTTTAAATAAAATTGTTCAGTTTTCGCACTAGTGAGAAGACCTTGGCAAGGACAGGAGGTCGATTGCTCAGTTAACTGTAAGACTATGTTCTTGAAATTCCCTCTGACGTCATCAATTCGTAGGAATTGTTTCCTTTGTTAGAGATCTAACTAAAGAAGAAGGTTTTCGGATGAATTTGGGTAAACGGTCAGATTAGCTAGGAAAGGAATCAAAGCAAACATTGGATAAAAATGAACTTTCAGTTAATCTCTTAAAAGCAATAGGAATCCAAATAATTTTGATTTGTTGGTTTCCATCGTTTATAAATTTCTGAGAATGAAGTTAAAGAGGTTAAATGTTCCATTACACTAATGTTTCCAGAACCTTTTTGGTCGCGACCAAATTCTGCCTTCGGTGAGAAAGAGACCTGATGGAGTCAGGTCCCTATTACTATGATATTCACGAGGTAAATGGATGTTATTCAAACATTTATTTTCCTCGCGACCCAATATTCAATATTCACCTCGCGATCCAATATTCAATGTCTAGTCACCTCGCAATCTAATATTCAAATGTCTATTCATCTTGTGAGCCAATATTCAATGTCTAGTCACCTCGCAATCTAATATTCAAATGTCTATTCATCTTGTGATCCAATATTCAAATGTCTATCATCTCACGATCCAATATTCGAATATCTGTTCATCTCACGACGCAAAATTCAAATTCCCATTCACTTGCCGATCCAAAAACACAAAAAATAATGTTAATTGTGATATGTACATGCTCTCCTTCATCCGGGCCTTTAGCCGCCGATCAGACGAACTGCCTCGATTTCAAGCCCACTAGTTGGGTTGTTTTACCTCTGAGCGGCACTTTTTTGCACACCATGGTATAAATGGCCAGGTCACATGGACCCCGAAGGCTCAGATAAGGTTGGGGGAGGGGACCCACTGGAACAGCTGTTGGGAGACAGATGGTAGCTTCCCATCAAGGCCATCCAGCGTGTTCTTTAACGTGCACAGGGTATGGCTCTCCTGCACACGGGGCCATGGCTTAACGTACCATCCGACGGACGGTGGCCTTTACGAAGCCCATCGGTGACCCCTACTGACAGTGGGCAGGGCGAGGAATTTTGCGGAGATAAATCTCAACACTGACCCAGCTGGGACTCGAACCTGGGAACTGCAGATTACGAGCCTGGCGCGCTACCGACTGAGCCAACCCCGCCCCCCAAGCCCACTAGTGTTCCCTTTCTCACTGAAAGGTAAGGTGGGGGATTAGCGGTAAAAATTCTCAACGTAGTCAGAGAATTTGGTTGTTTTACCTCTGAGCAGCACACAATGAACTAAATGAGCAGATCGCAAGATCCCCAAAGGTTCAAAGAGGACCGCTTGTACAGCTATTAAGAGACAGACGGAAGTCTCGATCAAGGCTATCCAGCGAGTTCCTCAACGAGCACAGGATATAGCTTTCCAACACACCGGACCACGGCTTAAAGTCCCATTCGACAGATGGTTGACTTCCTGAATCCATCGGATCTCTTTCTCACCGAGGGCAGAATGGAGATTGGAGGAGAAAATTCCGAATCCAAGCAAAGTTGGGAGTCCAGCATTGTAATATAAGAATATGAGCTTGGGATGCTACCTGCTGAGCCAAACCTCACCCCAAAACTAAATGCAAATTTCTGTTAATAACACTTCGTTTATAGAGGTTGGGTTGGGTTGTTTTACCTCTGAGCTGCACTTTTTTGCACACCATGGGGCTAAATGGCCATAACACAAGGGTGGGTTAGGTTGTTTTATCTCTGACGATGGGGCGGGGTTGGCTCAGTCGGTAGCGCGCCAGGCTCGTAATCTGTAGTTCCCAGGTTCGAGTCCCAGCTGGGTCAGCGTTGAGATTTATCTCCGCAAAATTCCCCGCCCCGCCCACGGTTAGTAGGGGACACCGATGGGCTTGGAAAGGCCGCCGTCCGTCGGATGGGACGTTAAGCCGTGGCTCCGTGTGCGGGAGAGCCATACCCTGTGCACGTTAAAGAACACGCTGGATGGCCTTGACGGGAGGCTACCATCTGTCTCCCAACAGCTGTTCCAGTGGGTCCCCTCCCCCAACCTTCTCTGAGCCTTCGGGGTCCATGTGACCTGGCCATTTAGCCCATGGTGTGCAAAAAAGTGCCGCTCAGAGGTAAGACAAACCAAGACAAAATCTCTGACGACGCTTTTTTGCACACAATGGGCTAAATGGCCAGGTCACAAGGACCCCGAAGGCTCAGAGAAGGCTGGGTGAGGGGACCCACTGGAACAGCTGTTGGGAGACAGATGGCAGCCTCCCGTCAAGGCCATCCAGCGTGTTCTTTAACTTGCACAGAGTATGGCTCTCCCGCATACAGGTCCACGGCGGCCTTTCCAAGAGCATCGGTGTCCCCTACTGACCGTGGGCAGGGCGGAGAATTTTGCGGAGATAAATCTCAACTCTGACCCAGCTGGGACTCAAACCTGGGAGCTACAGATTACGAGCCTGGCGCGCTATTGTTTATAGAGGAAAACAGTAAAATGTTACCATAGAGATATCACACGATGATTCGAATTCAAAGCGATCTGTCCTGTTTTAGACAGATCTTGCCGCTTTCAAAGATTAGGCTTTAATTTTAGAAACAAATTGTTTCGAACTCGTTATAAGTGAAATGCTATTCTGTGGGAAGGTTTACAATAAAAGGGCTAAGTCACCTTTTCCTGCTGTATTGTGTTACAGTACACCGAAGTCTACGTGTTCCGAAAAGGTAACCATTGCTAATTGGATGGCAAAAGCGTCAAAAGCCGAGCAAACGTTGTTATGAACAGGAATGACCTGACTTGGAAAACAAAAACCGACTATAAATCATTTTAAGTAGGACAATGCTCGGTTATGTATGCGGCCATTTGGTTGACTGCATTGTTCTGATGCGAAGATTGTTAGCCATGTCAGGCATCTAGACCGCCGCATCACGGCGCTGGGGTTGTGTCCGATTCCGACCACCTCCCAGATACCTTATTTTACTCAGATCAAAACTCTTCAGAAAAAGTGTAGAAATTCTTTTTTATGTTTAGAATCAAACTACTTTTGTTCATTATCTCTAAAAATGCTCTGTGTCCCAGCCATTTTTAATCCAACAGACCTCAAAATTTTCGCAATAGACTCTCTTTTTGGTCTTCGCCAATTTTCGCAATAGACTCTCAGTATGGTTCTCGCAAAACACATAAATAAATAAATTTTGATTCCAATCACATTAGAAAGTCCAATTTCAGGACCCTGTTGTTGTTGTTGTTGTTGTTTCATGCACATTTGGATGGCTCATAAATAAAGAGAAAATACGCTTAGGAATGATTACAAATTATTTACATGGAACAAAATTTTTTTTTTCTTAAATGTTGATTGCAAATTTATTTAAAGCAAAAAACTATGACCCGTTTCAACAGACTTAATCTGCTAGTAGACAAAAAGAATATGTGATTTGTCGGAAAAAGAGTAACTGAGTATAAAAAAATGAACTTGAGAGAGAAGGTCTTTTCGAAAAAAAACACCCAAATGGAAAGTAAAATATGCGTTTAGGGGAAAAGGAGCATCCAAATGAAAAATACATAATGATGCCTTTGGAGAAAAAAGAGCAACAAAATGGAAAAAGTAAGTATACTTCAAGAATGCAAGTCATTATCCTGCCAAATGAAAGAATCAAAAAAGGTCAACTAAGGTCAATACGGATCAGTATTTTTCGTAATCGATTGATAAACGGAGAAATTGCCAAAAAAATACTGATTTATGGCCTGAAATATATTATTACCATTTTTAAAAAAGGTAATCGCAATTCTTGTGATAACTATAGGGGTATCAGCCTAATTTCTGTTCCAGGTAAAGTTCTTTGCTTAATTGTGCTTCATAGAATTAAGAATCTGGTTGACAGTCATTTGCGTGATGAGCAGTATGGATTCAGAAGTGGTAGGGGATGTGTAGGTCAAATATTTTCACTCAGGCAGATTCTTGAAAAATGTTTGGAGTTTCAGAAACCTTTGGTTGCTAGCTTTGTTGATTTCAAAAAGGCTTTCGACTCTGTTGATAGTCATAATTTGTGGTTGATTCTGAGATCATATGGTATACCAGACAAGTTAGTTAACATAATGAAAGCTCTCTATAATAACACTGAGTCGTGTGTGAGAGTTGGTAAGGCTTGTAGCAATTGGTTTAGCATTACTTCTGGTGTTCGACAAGGGTGCATTTTGTCTCCTTTTCTCTTTAGTTTGGTTATTGATTATGTTATGCGAAATTCACTTCAAGGGAAAGATTTTGGCCTTAAATGGACTGGAGATACGAAAATTTCTGATTTAGATTATGCTGATGATTTAGCCCTTTTGGCAAATGATGTTGATGAGATGAACTCTTTCATTCAAGCTGTTGATGAGACTGGTAGTAGAGTAGGTTTGGTTATAAACAGAGAGAAAACAAAAGTGATGAAAATTGGTCAGGCAGGCTGTGATTCAGTTAATCTGAATGGTTGCAGTCTTGAGCAGGTGTCACAGTTTAATTATCTTGGGAGCTATGTAACAGATAATGGTGATGTGCGGCATGAGATTAACAGACGAATAGGGATTGCTGCCGGGACTTTTAAGAATCTATGGAGAGTGTGGAGAAATAGGCGTATACGCCTAAAGACTAAAATTAGACTGTATAATAGTTTGGTTCTTTCTAGGGTTAGTTATGGTAGTGAAACTTGGACACTTTGTAAACAGGATAACAGGAAACTAGATGCTTTTGATTCCAGATGCTTACGCAGTATCTTGGGCATTAGGTTTTTCAACTTTGTAACTAATGATGAGGTTAGGCAAAGGAGTTTGCAACCTCCTTTAAGCAGTATATTGTGCAGAGAGAGACTTAGTTGGTTTGGCCATGTTGCCCGTATGGATAATCATAGATTAACGAATAGAGTTACTATTATACAGTCTAATTTTAGTCTTTAGGCGTATACGCCTATTTTATGAACAGTGTGCTAAAGATTTTTATGAACAGTGTGCTAAAGGCCTCAGAAAGAGGGGGAGACCTAGGATGCAGTGAGCAGACAATGTCAAACAAGACCTTGTTAGAATTGATGTGCAGTGGTCAGATACAGCAGATATGCTTGGAGAACTAAATTGCACGGTCTGGTTGGACCTCCGTAGCCCATGGCTGCTAGAGGATAATGATGATGATGAAAGGTCAAGGAAAGTAAATAGGTCGCTAAATCCAAACGCGTTCACAAAAATTAATAAAGATGGGAAATAGTTTCAACGAGAATGGTTGGTGAATGCTAAAATAAAAGCGAAGGCATATTTCTGTATATGTAAATTATTTTTCAACCAAAAACATAATTGACTCAAAAAACCAATGACTAATAAATTTTTTTAACAAACATTCAAGACATGAGAGCTCGTTGGATCATACAAACTTTTTTTACTAGGCATTTATTCTCACTTTTATTACTAGAACTAAAAGACATGGTCACATTGTTGAACCCTTATTATAGCACTCGACAGCGAACGTCAATACTAGATGGAAGTGCTGGAAAGAGTTATCCCCCGAATTATATGTTTTGCTTCCCATGAAATGCGTTTTCGAGGGAAAAATAAATGTTTCGTAGAGTTGTTGGGTTGTTTTACCTCTGAGCGGCACTTTTTTGCACACCATGAGCTAAATGGCCAGGTCACATGGAACCCGAAGGCTCAGAGAAGATTGGGGGAGGGGACCCGCTGGAACAGCTGTTGGGAGACAGATGGTAGCCTTCCGTCAAGGCCATCCAGCGTGTTCTTTAACGTGCACAGGGTATGGCTCTCCCGCACACGGGGCCACGGCTTAACGTCCCATCTGACGGACGGCGGCCTTTCCAAGCCCATCGGTGTCCCCTACTGACCGTGGGCAGGGCGGGAATTTTGCGGAGATAAATCTCAACGCTGACCCAGCTGGGACTCGAGCTTGGGAACTACAGATTACGAGCCTGGCGCGCTACCGACTGAGCCACCCCCGCCCCGTTTCGTAGAGAACAGAAAGGGAAATATATACGTGTATTTGGAGTACTTGGCAGAATTTGACCCATTTTTCCGAAGGCATTTAAATAAGAATGCTAACTTAAGGAAAGGGTTCATCATTTGTCTCTTATTTACGACGAATTTATTATTGTAATTAGTGACAAAATAAGAAATGATGCAAAAGATTTTAAAAACAAATCGAATTTTTTCTCAATAATTAAAGATTACACATCCGATGTCAATCACATTTACCAACTGACTATAGTTTATGAAAGCAAAAGATTTATTTCGGCAGCAATCTTGATGATTATGGAAATACTGCACGTCGACTAATTTATTTTCGTCCACAATGCGTTAAACAATACAGACAGAAGTTATTTCTTTCTCAGCGTGTTCCTTAAATTGAGTTCGAAATGAGACTTGGAATGTAGTTGGAAATGCGAGTTCAGTAGTTGGGTTGTTTTACCTCTGAGCGGCACTTTTTTGCATACAATGGGCAGGTCACAAGGACCACGAAGGCTCAGAGAAAGTTGGAGAAAAGGACCCACTGGGACAGCTGTTGGGAGACAGATGGTAGCCTCCCGTCAAGGCCATTCAGCGTGTTCTTTAACGTGCACAGGGTATGGCTCTTCCGTTGGTTGGTTGTTGGTTGTTTTAGCTCTGAGCGGTACTTTTTTGCACACCATGGACTAAATGGCCAGGTCACATGGACCCCGAAGGCTCAAAGAAGGTTGGGGAAGGGGACCCACTGGAACAGCTGTTGGGAGACAGATGGTAGCCTCCCGTCAAGGACATCCAGCGTGTTCCTTAACGTGCACAGGGTATGGCTCTCCCGCTCACGGGGTCACGGCTTAACGTCCCATCAGACGGACGGCGGCCTTTCCAAGCCCATCGGTGTCCCCTACTGACCGTGGGCAGGGCGGGGGAATTTTGCGGAGATAAATCTCAACGCTGACTCAGCTGGGACTCGAACCTGGGAACTACAGATTACGAGCCTGGCGCGCTACCGACTGAGCCCCCCCCCCCCCCCCTGGCTGTTCCGTACACGGGGCCACGGCTTAACGTCCTATCCGACGGACGGGGCCTTTCCAAGCCCATCGGTGTCCCTTACTGACCGTGGGCAGGGCGGGGAGTTTTACGGAGATAAATCTCAACGCTGATTCAGCTCGACTCGAACCTGGGAACTGCAGATTACGAGCCTGGCACTACCGACTGAGCCACCCCCGCCCCCACGAGTTGAGTAGAAGTGAGACGCTTTTTCAATATCGTTCAAGAACTTGACGTATTCTCTTCTGTATCAACTCATCGGTTACGAGTTTTGGAAAGCTATTTAAGAAAAGACATTTAACTGTAAAATGATTATCAAATAATAAGTTGTTTGAAACGCTCTGATGCATTAAAAGAAAATGAGAGAGAGATTAAAGAATCTTTAAAGTCACTCTCATCAAATCGTTGGAGAAATCAGAAGTTTCATTAAGAATATGCAGGGCTATACAAAAGAACCGATGACTTTGAAAGTTGTTTTGTTAATGTGTATTTAAGTAGAGCAAATGTTGTCAAGGTATCTCTGCAATCATCTACAACAGTGATAGGACAAATGCGACCTGTAATAGCATTTAATCCGGCCAGAAAAGTATACTGCTCACAAAAATTAGGGGTTGGGTTGTTTTACCTCTGAGCGGCACTTTTTTGCACACCATGGGCTAAATGGCCAGGTCACATGGACCCCGAAGGCTCAGAGAAGGTTGGGGGAGGGGACCCACTGGAACAGCTGTTGGGAGACAGATGGTAGCCTCCCGTCAAGGCCATCCAGTGTGTTCTTTAACGTGCACAGGGTATGGCTCTCCCGCACACGGAGCCACGGCTTAACGTCCCATCCGACGGACGGCGGCCTTTCCAAGCCCATCGGTGTCCCCTACTGACCGTGGACAGGGCGGGGAATTTTGCGGAGATAAATCTCAACGCTGACCCAGCTGGAACTCGAACCTTTGAACTACAGATTACGAGCCTGGCGCGCTACCGACTGAGCCACTCCCGCCCCCCACAAACATTAGGAGATATATTATCGCTTCATATTCATTTTGAAATATCCCCTAATTTTTGTGTGCAGTATATTATGAATCCAGTCAAGTCCTTATCGTATATAGTGTTACGACAGATGAATGTGCTGTAGTGAGTTTACGAAAAACGTGACATGAACGCTCTCCTATGCTTCAGCGTGAGATTTATGTAACAAATGAATTGGAACATAGAACCGATCTGAAATTTAAGTAAGATAGAATTGAAATATTGGAGTTGTGGATATGTAAAAAAAATGACGCAGTTAGTCTCAGTATATACGTGATAAGTGTTTGAAAAGAAGAAATATTTTTATATGGTGAGCGCACGGGAGGTTGATTAGTGTTATTTGTGTAAAATCTGATGACTTAACATAAATAAATAGAATGATTTGTGCCTGAAGTGAGGAGTTAAAAGAAGGACATTGACTATAAAAAAATTAAGAGGTAAAAATTGATCAATTGAGTAGACAGAGCTAGTTTTTACTGTTCTGTAAGAAAAGATTACTAATTTATGTACGATAGTGTTTAGTTTGTTTATAAGTAATTTCATCCATGCTTTTGTAATAAATTGCATTGTTTTATAATTTGTATTATAAAAATATACTTACTTATAACCACTGTCAGTGCTCATCCATTTTAAATTTGCAACAATACATATACCGTATATTTCCGCAGATAAGACGATAGTTGAATCATAAAAAAAGGCCCCCAAAATCCGGGTCGTTTTATAGGACAGATACAAAAAAATTAGATTGAAATTTATATGAATTGAAACCATTATTACTACAACTTATCGAAAAATCTATTATATTATTTAAATACGCTATATGATAATATATTACATTGTAATAGTAAAAAATACATTACATTGTAATAGTAAAACAATAAATAAAAAAAAAACCCTCAAGCAGCTGCTTGCCACAGAGGTCTGACAGGAGCCTGTCAGTTTATATGCCAGAGTAGAAGGTCTGAGAGGATGGCAGGACCTCAGCAGAAAAACGACACGAACATCCATGCCTTATCCGGGGCTTGAACCCAGGTCCCGTAGATCAGCAGCCAAGCGCGCTAACCACTCGGCCACGGGATACTAAAACAAAATAAATATTAAAAGTTATGTTTATTGAGCTACTGAGGAAAAAATGGACAAACCGTAATTATTTACTAGTACAGAGTAGGGTATGTCCACAAAATAGAATAGCCCATACAACGCTTTTGTGAATAGTCAAGGTCATTACCCGAATGCCCGAATCAGTGCGAATGTTTGCGAATAGGACATAATTCCGTATACGCTGTACAGTATTATTATCCAAATGATGATCGCCGATCTAAACTAAATTCATACGCCGTTGATAGTTTGGGGTCGTCTTATAGGACAGATATATGCTAAAACTATAAAACTTTGATGAAAATTTATACCTCGTCTTATCTGAAGGTCATCTTATCTGCGGAAATATACGGTAATTATTAATACACAGTCTTATGAAATTTAAATCTTTGTATGCTTAGTGTGACTAGAATAATGAAAAAAGTAAAATTTTTACTTTATTAATATATAACAAGTCGCTACTGGACCAGAAAAAAAACGTAAGCCAACCTTTCCAGTACAAGGGTTAAATTTGTTTCGCAGGCCGTAATGAATGATTCGAGAAAAATTAGTGTGTTACATTTTGGCGTCGTAACTTCAACACTCTCACGCATTCGCCGCAACGAGCGACACAGTCTTTTAAATTCGTTTATTTCCACTTATTTTAAATTCGTTTATTTCCACATATTTTAAATTCGTTTATTTCCACTTATTTTAAATTCGTTTATTTCCACTTATTTTAAATTCGTTTATTTCCACATATTTTAAATTCGTTTATTTCCACTTATTTTAAATTCGTTTATTTCCACTTATTTTAAATTCGTTTATTTCCACTTATTTTAAATTCGTTTATTTCCACTTATTTTAGCATCGAATGTACACGGATTTTGAAATGATTAGTAAAATTTAAAATGCTGTTTTAGTTCATTTTTCGGGCGGCCGCGTAAAAATTATTCGCGAGTCGTAGGTTGGACACCACTGGTCTAAAGGATCATTATCAAGGGCTCTGTCATTTTAATAGTTTGCGTTTATTCAAAATGTCCATGAAAACTTCGATGACACTAGTAGTGTAGTAACTGAGAGTTCCTAGCCAATGTTAAAATATAGGGGATCCCATATTAACCTATGGGACACTTTTGGGGAGAAGAGCTTTAAACTTATTTTCGGGAAGGCGCTCTGCGTGAAAGACAGAACACAAGGTGGTTTTGTTGGGAAAATGTTGCAGTTATCAACACTTCACTGAATTATTGGGTGTTGGGGTGTAAATATCCGGTTTAATCGGAGAAATCGGATAAAGCAACAGTTTGGGAAAGTTTAGTTTAAAGCTCGTCTCCCCAAAAGTGTCCCATAGGTTAACATGGGATCCCCTATACTTTAACATTGGCCCAGAACTCTCATTTACTATACTACTGACACTGAAGGGGCGGGGGTGGCTCAGTCGGTAGCGCGCCAGGCTCGTAATCTGTAGTTCCCAGGTTCGAGTCCCAGCTGGGTCAGCGTTGAGATTTATCTCCACAAAATTCCCCGCCCTGCCCACGGTCAGTAGGGGACACCGATGGGCTTGGAAAGGCCGCCGTTCGTCGGATGGGACGTTAAGCCGTGGCTCCTGTGCTGGAGAGACATACCCTGTGCACGTTAAAGAACACGCTGGATGGCCTTGACGGGAGGCTACCATCTGTCTCCCAACAGCTGTTCCAGTGGGTCCCCTCCCCCCAACCTTCTCTGAGCCTTCGGGGTCCATGTGACCTGGCCATTTAGCCCATGGTGTGCAAAAAAGTGCCGCTCAGAGGTAAAACAACCCAACTGACACTGAAAGCCAATATGAAAAAATTATATTCAATAAGTCCTATAAAAGTTAAACAAAGAGACGAATTGCTAGAAAGCTGTTTTTTTTTATGAAAAATTGATGAATGATGTAGAATAGAAGGTGAAGAAATTTGTAAAAGTAGATATTTGTTTTGTGCAATTATCTTGTGTGACAAAATAATTTTTGTTATCGGCAGGATCCAAGTTTTATAAGTATGTAAATAAGATGTTTGATGTGCTGTTAAATTATAATAAAAAACGTATAAAAATTATATTTAAAATCTTACAGAATCTAATAATGGTGATTTAAATGTCGAATGACTGGAACAGATATTGAACAATTTGATGTTTTGTCAAAATAATTTTAAAAGTTTAAGAAATTCTTCAAAGAAATTTGAACTTATTCATGACAATTAAATTATTTCTCTATTACCAAAGTGTGGAAATCTTTCTAATGTTGCTTTTAGTTTTGCCAATGAGTAATGGCGAAAGTGCAATCACTTTTCCATACTAAAAACTGAAAAAAAAAAAATTGCGTAGTACACTCGTAGAGGAAAAATTAAATGCTCTTGCAATTCTGTACATATGAAAGGGAAATACACTACATCAAAAGTAAACTGTAGTATAATTAACGATTATAGTGAGTAGAAAATTCTGAAGAAAATGTACTTATTTTGGGCGAAAATCATTTTAAGTTTCATAATAATATTTTGACGTAAAAAATTATTATATACTGCCTTATTTTAATTTTTCGTAATTTCTGTTTACGCAATTAATGGTTCTAAATTTTATATATAATTCTTATACCTATATCATAACTTGGGACGGGAGTGGATCAGTCGGTAGCGCGCTAGGCTCGTAATCTGCAGTTCCCAGGTTCGAGTCCCAGCTGGATCAGCGTTGAGATTTATCTCCGCAAAACTTCCCCGCCCTACCCACGGTCAGTAGGGGACACCGATGGGCTTGGAAAGGCCGCCGTCCGCCTGATGGTACGTTAAGCCGTGGTCCCCTGTGCACGTTAAAGAACACACTGGATGGCCTTGACGGGAGGCTACCATCTGTCTCCTAACAGCTGTTCCAGTGGGTCCCCTCCCCCAACCTTCTCTGGGATTTCGGGGGTCCTTGTGACCTGGCCATTTAGCCCATTGTGTGCAAAAAAGTGCCTCTCAGAGGTAAAACAACCCAACATTATAACTTAAGGTGCAGAGGCCCGTGTATGAAAATTGTCTAAAACGCGTCTGTATCTACGGTCTTGTACTTTTTGTTTTTTCTGAGGTCTCGCTTTCCTCTTTGAACTTTTCCATGGCGTATTACAGTATATTGATAAACCCTTCTCAAACCCATGTGGCAAGCAACTACTTGATGGGTAATTTTTTTTCATCGTGTTTTGTAAGATGAAATTAAAATTCTCTTTTGAGAATTTGCAAATTAAACCGATAAAATGTTATTAGAGCTCTAAGTCAAGTGGCTGCATAAAGAGAATTGTTTTTTTTTTAAACCTCACTACGAAAAGCATGAAATAAAATTAAAGAACAAGTGGAGCGAAACATAAAGTGATGCTCAGCAACATCACTTTGTTTCTTCGCAAAAAAAAGTGTCGGAGTTGAGTCAGCCGATAGCGCACCAGCTTGTAAAGCGATGATCTTTGTTAAATCTCTGCTCTAACTCAACTGAAACATTCTCCGCTAATTCTCACCCTGCCAAAGCCATACTTTATGCATGTTAAAAGAACACGCTCGATGCCCTTGACATGATCTGTCTCCAAATTAGCTGTCCAGTGGGTCCCCTTCCCTTTCTCATCTCTGAACCCTTGAGGTCTTTGTGACGTGGCCATTTTGCTCATTGAGTGCACAAAAGGGCAGGTCACAGTTTAAGTAATCCAATCCAAACAACGTGGTTATGACCACACGACTCAACATCCCATTAGATATACGTCGCCCATTGCAAACTCAACGGTGTCACTTTTCCTGTCGAGAGCTGAAAAATAGAGAACCGAAAAACCTGGGGGAGGGGGACCTTTGGGATTCAAATCTTGATTCTCGTGTTTCGGTGGGGGGGGGGGGGGGGGGGGGGGGGGCTCAGTCGGTAGCGCGCCAGGCTCGTAATCTGTAGTTCCCAGGTTCGAGTCCCAGCTGGGTCAACGTTGAGATTTATCTCCGCAAAATTCCCCGCCCTGCTCACGGTCAGTAGGGGACACCGATGGGCTTGGAAAGGCAGCCGTCCGTCGGATGGGACGTTAAGCCGTGGCCCCGTGTGCCGGAGAGCCATTCCCTGTGCACGTTAAAGAACACGCTGGATGGCCTTGATGGGAGGCTACCATCTGTCTCCCAACAGCTGTTCCAGTGGGTCCCCTCCCCCAACCTTCTCTGAGCCTTCGGGGTCCATGTGACCTGGCCATTTAGCCCATGGTGTGCAAAAAAGTGCCGCTCAGAGGTAAAACAACCCAACTCTCGTGTTTCGAGCCTGGTAACTTTTGTTTTAGAATACGGCCTAAACAAATTTTTGTAACGAAGCCTTAAAAGGGGCTTCCAGTCCGCTCTTAAGGAGGAATCTGTTAAGATACCTAGTTTGAAGTCTGAATAACGCTAAGACATCAAACACTAATTTCAATTGCTTTTTCAGTCTAAATTTGTAATAATTACTGAATTAATTTTTCAATAATAAGTTTTTGCATCTCTCAATCATCACATACAGTTTAGATGTTTTAATTCCGAGCTGCAAACAACGTACTTTTTTTCTTGCAAACAACTTACTAAATGACCATGCCACAAGGACCCAAGAGTCCTGTAAGCAGGAGCTATTAAAATGACACCTCTACTAGTTGTTATCAAGAATGAAGATGTGTTATTATTTATGATCTTAACAACAAGTGCTGAATTAACTCCTAAACTAAGCAGGCTCGATGATAAGGCGGAAAATAAGGCCCACCAAATTTTGTGTACGGGAAAAAGGATGGCTAAAATTTATTTTACTCAATGTCTGATTTCAAAATGTTATTATATTTACACAACTTCTACGAACATTATGTGGAGAGAGCGATTAGAATTTTGCACTCTATGGAGCTAAAACCACTTATTCACGCACTGGGCGCGACACTACATAAGATAGGGGGGGGGGGGGGTTGATAATATACAAAAAAAAAAAATAACTGTTCGCAATTTAAAGGTCTAGCAACGACACAGCTAAGACGACAAGGCAAAAAATGTACATCTCTAAATGAAGCATAAATGTTAACATTATGGTTGATGATTTAGCATGATTATTAAAGACCACTTAAAATTCAGAAGCCTCCCTCCCAGTGTTTATGAGCACACGGCTCAACATTCCATTCGATGCACGTCACGATGTAACCCATTCGAAACCGATCACTGTCACCCTTGATTATTGGAAACAACCCGAAATCAGAAGCTCCCATTGGGCCCTGATTATTAAAGATATCCCCCCCCCCCAAAAAAAAAATAAAAATAAAAACAGAAACCATACTGGGCCCCTAAAATTTAGACCCTAATTGCTCCAAAAACTTATGAGTACCTCCCTATTTAGAAACATCCTCCTCTTTCATTATCTGTCCTTGGAATGGAGGCATCCAATTGCATTCGCCTGCAACCAGATTATTGAAAACATTCCATTAGAAGTGAGTATTTTTAGGAAACAATTTTTCTGCTGCGGTCCTGCCATCCTCTCAGATCTTCTACTATGGCATATAAACTGACAGGCTCCTGTCAGACCTCTGTGGCAAGCAGCTGCTTGAGGGGGTATTTATTTTTATTTATTTATTTATTTCTATTACAATTATTCCACGTTCATTTTAATTATGAATCATGAAAGAATTTTTCGAATATTTATTTAGTAGAACAACATTTTTCGACAGATAAAATGAAAAAAAATTCTTTAATTATGTTTCGGCGCGAAGTTTTCCTAAGAGGCTTTCTGAGTATCCAACATCAAAAACTGGAACGGGACGTGCCAGCAGGCTGGCGCGCTCACCTGTGGCATGCGGCGCAAGGCACCATGGGAGGAGTCAAGTACCGGCTCCAGGTGCGTCAAGGCAGCCAACCAACGGAGGGCCAATTCAACGGCCACTGGCTTTGACTGTTGGCAATACTCATTTCTTATTGCATTATTATTCTGCCCTTAACTGTTTTGGCTACAATTCTAGCTGCAACGTTATGCCAGTGTTAATATGCTAGTGTGAGTGTGCCCTATGCTTAAATCAACCCTGGATTACTACTGCTTTAACATCCTGCTTCAAACAGAGTAGGAATGTAAGACCTAAAAGCTGCCCCCAATCTTTCCATGACGTGTATGGGGATACCGCTTTCTTGCTACCATGTGCAGGTAAGTGCGTTGCTTCTTCTAATAACTCTGCAAACTGCGTTCCACCAAATTGAATCTTTCCACTTCTTGATGCTTCTAATGAGATAATTGTTTTCAACATTTACTGAAGAATTATAAATAATATTTGAATACCGAAAAGTTTCAAAGAATTAAAAATAAAACATGAAATTTTGATAGTGATGCTCAGAAATTAGAGAATAAACAAATCAGTAGTTTTACAGGACCTATTTCCATTCGTACCATTTCAGTTTACCTATTCTCATTCGTACTATTTGAGTTAACTTATTTTCATTGGCACTGTTTCATTTTACCCATTATTCACTCGTACTCATTTGAGTTTATTTATTTTCATCTGTACTGTTTGGGTTGTTTTACCTCTGAGCGGCACTTTTTTGCACACCATGGGCTAAATGGCCAGGTCACATGGACCCCGAAGGCTCAGAGAAGTTTTGGGGAGGGGAACCACCGGAACAGCTGTTGGGAGACAGATGGTAGCCTCCCGTCACTGCCATCCAGCGTGTTCTTTAACGTGCACAGGGTATGGCTCTCCCACACACGGGGCCATGGCTTAACGTCCCATCCGACGGACGGCGGCTTTTCCAAGCCCATCGGTGTCCCCTACTGACCGTGGGCAGGGCGGGGAATTTTGTGGAGATAAATCTCAACGCTGACCCAGCTGGGACTCGAACCTGGGAACTACAGATTACGAGCCTGGCGCCCTACCGACTGAGCCACCCCCGCCCCTGTACTGTTTGAGTTTAGCTATTTTCATCATTCGTCTATTTGAGTTTACCTATTTTCATTCGTATTATATGAATTTCTCGAATAGAACGGCTGTTTTAATGTCTCTCTAATCCTATTCTCTTTTACTTTCAAATCAAAAGTTTCCATATTTTATAGGCCAGTGAACAAATATATTTTTTCTTGATAGATCGTTCAAGGATGTGAGGTCATAAATTATATCCTGTTTAGCCGCCCCTCCCCTGCCTATCCTGCCCTCCTTACGAGTAACCCCAGAATTTCGATCTCGCTTGAATCCTTGACTGAAACTTTTCCATTTCATTTACGACGTACTGGCTGCATTGGATAATGAAATTAATAAAAAAAAAATAAATACCCCCTCAAGCAGCTGCTTGCCACAGAGGTCTGACTGGAGCCTGTCAGTTTATATGCCATAGTAGAAGGTCTGTGAGGATGGCAGGACCTCAGCAGAAAAATAAATACCCCCTCAAGCAGCTGCTTTCCACAGAGGTCTGACAGGAGCCTGTCAGTTTATATGCCACAGTAGAAGAAGGTCTGAGAGGATGGCAGGACCTCAGCAGAAAAACGACACAAACAGCCATGCCTTACCCGGGGCTCGAACCCAGGTCCCGTAGATCGATAGCCAAGGGATCTTAAATAATTTAGGATAAAAGATCCAATTGCATTTTACTCGCTATAATTAGTGTCGCAGATAATTCGTCAACAACAGAACCTTAGGAAAGTGAAATGTTGATTCCAGTTAGAAATAGAGAGAATTTAAAACGTCTAGCCCAACTCGATATGAGTAGAAAGGATAGGACCTTTTTTGCTCATAGGTAAACCCAAATTTTTAGAATCCTATTATGTACCAACTTGATCTGGTTATCGAAGTAAGAAAAAGAGTGGTAAACATAACTTCAAAGCTACTTTGGGCTCGAATCTTAAATTTTGCAAACGCACCAAAGCTGGAAACAGTTTTTACTGGTTGAACTTCATCTACAATATTTTTATTCACGGGACATAGCCATTCTTTACCTCCAAACAAACCTCTTCGAAATTTATTTCTGAATCCTCTTAAAAGTAAGTGGTTACCTTTTCAATTACTGTAACCTCTGTTGACCACTGTGAACACAAGGAACATCATCTAAAAATAAATGTATTGTTTGGAAAATAGTTTGTCTTTTTATATGGAGTATAATTATCTTTAAAAAAAGTTATACCTTTCAAGTGCTTATCTGTTTATTACGCGACATCCCATATCTTAAAAGTTCGTTGAAGTGATTGTTTTACAGATAAATTTTATAAGCAAAAATAGTCAGATAAGAAAGTTTCAAGAGCTCAGAGAGGGCTGGAAATAGGAATTCACTGTACAGCTGTTGGGAGATAAGTTGTAGCCTCCCGTCAAGGTCATTCAGCATGTCCTCCGATTTGCAAACCTTCGACCCTCGTGGGATAAAATTATATTTAAATTCACGATGATAAATATTGAATGCTAATTAAAAATTTGTTCTAAATGGACAAAAAGTTTTAATGCAGAAAATGGAATAGAGCTCAGAATCAAAATTATTCAATCAATTCAGCATTTGTTAAATTATGAAGCTGATACAACTGCAGAGGGAACTTCTGTGTAATGGTTAACCATGAAATGATAGTTTATATATAATTGACGTTAGTAACTTGCAACTAATGTTGCGTTCTTGGCTGGATAAGAATAGAATTAAATCCAAAATATCAAAACACTATTAATTATATATACCAGGGGTGGGCAAATAGCGGCCCGCTAAGTTTTTTGTGGCCCGCCAAGACAGTCAGAAAAATCCGCCTTGAACCCAGATTTCCTTCCCGTGCGCGACCCAAGATTCGTCTCGTATTTTTCACTAGGACGGCCACGTCAATACGCATGCGCAGTGTAGATACGAAAACAATTGCCCACCCATGATATACTGTATACGATATAATAACTAAAGTTTGGTATTCTCTTGTGGCAACAGTGAAACTGTAACGAAAATGGCGTAATGAATAGTGTATATTCTTCCCTTATAAGAATTTAAAGGTAAGATATTAAAGTAATTACTATAAATATGATGCAGTCTTTAATTCTGCATTTGTTTATATAGAAACAATGCATGTATATGAAATGCTCGAAATAATTTGCCAAGCTATTTGTGAATACCTGATCCTAGAAAACAGTAAACCCCAATCTTTTATATGTGGGCTACATTGGATTATCAAGCCTGCTGGGAGAACTACAGAGAACATAAATGTGAATTTAAATTTATATAGATTGGACATTCTTTTTCTGTTCTCTTTACCTCTCTCGTTATCAAGTCACTCAATATAACACTTTTCAGCATAATTTTACATACCTAAATAGATGGCTCAGTCGATAGCGCGCCAGACTCGTAATCTGCTAGTTCCCAAGTTCGAATCCCAGATGGGTCAGTGTTGAGATTTATCTCCGCAACATTCGCTAGTTCCCAGGTTCGAGTCCCAGATGTGTCAGTGTTGAGATTTATCTCCGCAACACTCCCCGCCCTGCCCTCTGTCAGTAGGGTACACCGATGGCCTTTAGTAAGAGGCCGCCGTCCGTGGGATGGACGTTAAATTTCGGTTCCGTGAACCCATACTCTGTGCACGTTAAAGAACACACTGGATGGCCTTGACGTGAGGCTACCATATATCTCCGAACAGCTATCCAATGGATCCTCTCCCCCAACCTACTCTGAGCCTTCGGGGTCCTTGTGACCAGGCGATTGTAGCCCATTGCGTAAAAAAAAATGACTCTCGACGCAATCCATCCTCTTCTCCCAACCTTCACTGAGAAGGTGGTCCTTGTGACTTGGCGATTTAACCCATTGTGTGTAAAAAAAATTGACCCCGAGATGTTAACCCAACCTTTAAAACATAGGAGGTTGGGGACCACTAGTCTAAAAGGATCTGATCGTGAGGAATCGCCTTCCTAAATCAAATCCTCCCTTAATCACGTTCTAAAACAGTTCAGTATCAGTAGATATACTTGAAATGTTTCGTAGTTAATGCCCCTCTTCTACTTGATCGCATTTATAAATTTTACACTTAGAAGAATAAAATGTCGCAATCAAGAATAAAATGTCGCAATCAAGGGTGCAGAAAACAGAAGAACTGAGAGAATTACTTTGTAGTCCAGAAAATGTCATCGCATTTTACTCTGGAATGAAATAATCTCCGTTTCACATTAATTCAATTTCCGGTTTGGATACTCTGTTTTGCAACAAATAGGTCAGATAATCATGTTAATGTGATCTAGTTGTTTCACAAGTTTTTGATAAAGCCAACAGTTTTGGGGCAGTTTAAAGTTGCGAGATAAATGCACTCGTATAATTGTTGTTACTCGCTCTTTATATGAAGCGAAAACGAACATGAAAAAAGTAGGCCTAATTTTGTGTTTTGTTTTCAGAATTATTCTTTTTGAACTCTCGCGAACTTGAAGGGGAGTTTCCATTTCGACTAATATTTACTATATTTAATGTGAGTGAAAACATGCTGGAGCATCATATAAGGAGTGGCCGAGTGGTTAGCCCGCTTGGCTACTGATCTAAGGGACCTGGGTTCGAGCCCCGGATTAGGCATGGATGTATGTGTCGTTTTTCTGCTGAGGTCCTGCCATTCTCTCAGATCTCCTACTGTGGCATATAAACTGACAGGCTCCTGTCAGACCTCTGTGGCAAGCAGCTGCTTGAGGGGGTATTTATTTTTTTTATTTTTTATAACTTTTCGCAATGATCTCATATTCTTGGGGTAAGGGTTGGCTCCGTCAGTAGTGCAGCAGGCTCGTAATTTTCCGTTTCGAGTCCCTGAGGGTTCAGCGTTTGAGATTTATCTCCGCAAAACTCCACGCCCTGCTGTCATTCAATAGGGAACACCGATGGGCTTGGAAAGGCTGCATGCCTTATCCGGGGCCCGAACCCAGGTCCCTTAGATCCAGTAGCCAAGCGCGCTAACCACTCGGCCAATACTTTTCTAAAAATTAATAAAAATCCTCTAATATGTAACGATAATTTTTCAGCTAAAGTATATTAACATTAATAACTCTTAACATGTTACGTATGATATCTAAATTTAACATAAAACGTTTAGGCTTCATCTCACTTTTCCATGTAACGTGTTAATATTTCCAAACCCTGTTCTCATCTTTTCTGACTTAACCTGAGTGAAAAATTTGGCTTATAGTTTAAGAAGTTTCCTTGTCAATTATTCTTAGCAGGAAAAAGATTACTTCGAGTTAAAAAGCAGTCGACCAAATTATTATAATTGATCCATTAGTTCAGCAATTTTGTACTGAAATCAGTATTTTTTGTTACAAAACACCAGATACCTTTTCAGATTTCTGTTCTAACCCAAAACGTTAAGGCTGTCTGCATTTCTGGGATATGCGGGTGGCTCAGTTTGTAACGCGCTAGGCTCGTAATCTGTAGTTCCCAGGTTCGAGTCCCAGCTGGGTCAGTGTTGAGATTTATCTCCGAAAAATTCCTCGCCCTGCCCACGGTCAGTAGAGGACACCGATGGGCTTGGAAAGGCCGCCGTCCGTCGGATGGGACGCTAAGCCGTGGCCCCGTGTGCGGGAGAGCCATACCCTGTGCACGTTAAAGAACACGCTGGATGGCCTTGACGGGAGGCTACCATCTGTCTCCCAACAGCTGTTCCAGTGGGTCCCCTCCCCCAACCTTCTCTGAGCCTTCGGGGTCCCTGTGACCTGGCCATTTAGCCCGCAGTGTGCAAAAAAGTGCCGCTCAGAGGTAAAGCAACCCAACTCTCTGCATTTCTCATACGAATTGGTCTTGTTTAGTTTTTGTTTTCTAGAAATTCACGCAGACATGACCACTGTTCCACTCGCATGGATGCATTTTTTTTTTAATCCCTTGCATTTGAAATGGGATATCTAGTTTTCTATATTTAACTGAATGATAACACGCCAATGGTTACGTATTTTCACTTGCACTGTTTCGCTTCATTGCTCAGGCAAATATTATATGAGTTTTTAAGTTTCTTTGAAGCATGGCACTGGAATTTGAAATAAGTCGCTTACCGAAACGAAATAGATGAGAACGAAATAGTGAAGTGTGGTAAGAAAATCTTTTTAAAATAGTTTCTGAAACTATTTAAATCGGGACCTCTTTTGAATTCTTTTTGTTAATCGTAGTCATCGAGAAATCATTTTTATTGAAATGTAACTTCCTGGTAGTCGAAATTTCATCAACACGCTTAAGTACTGATCAAAGAAACCCGAGTTCGAGGGGCGGGAGTGGCTCAGTCTGTAGCGCGTCAGGCTCGTAATCTGCAGCCCCTAGGTTCGAGTCCCACCTGAGCCAGCGTTCATATTTATCTTTGCAAAACTCTCCGCCCTCGATGGGCATGGAAAGGTCGCCGTCCGTAGGGTGGAATTAGCCGTGGATCTGTGTGCGGGAGAGCCATACCCTGTGCACGTTAGAGAACACGCTGGATGACCTTAACGGGAGGCTACTATCTGTCTCCTGACAGCTATTCCAGTGGGTTCCCTAGCCTTCTCTCAGTCCTGGGGGTTCTTATGGCTGGCCTTTAGCCCATTGTGTACAAAAAAATGCCGCTCAGAGGTAAACAGCCCAACCCAGTAATTATTACAAGGGGAGAAAAATTGCAGTATAAAAAATGAGGAAATTGATACAATCAAATCAGTATATAGGGAAAGAAGTGTTTTTATGAGAGAAATCATAGTTACTTGTTCAGAAACGAATAGTTGGGTACGGACTCTAATGGCTAAATATAAAATCTCAAATCAAGGCGGGGGGGATCCAGTGTGGGCTAGGGAACGCTCTTCTTTCAATGATGCCTATGATTATATTAAACAAAATGCCCTCTCACTTTCACAGTAAGTGAACCGAAGAGCGAAATTCCAAGCTTCTTTAGGGGGCGGGGGTGGCTCAGTCGGTAGCGCTCCAGGCTCGTAATCTGCAGTTCCCAGGTTCGAGTCCCAGCTGGGTCAGCGTTGAGATTTATCTCCGCATAACTCCCCGCCCTGCCCACGGTCAGTAGGGGACACCGATGGGCTTGGAAAGGCCGCCGTCCGTTGGATGGGACGTTAAGCCGTGGCTCCGTGTGCGGGAGAGCCATACCCTGTGCACGTTAAAGAACACGCTGGATGGCCTTGACGGGAGGCTACCAACAGCTGTTCCAGTGGATCCCCTCCCCCAACCTTCTCTGAGCCTACGGGGTCCATGTGACCTGGCCATTTAGCCCATGGTGTGCAAAAAAGTGCCGCTCAGAGATAAAAACAACCCAAATCCAAGCTCCTTTAACTCCTACAGAGATTCACTTTTGAAAAGCAATTTTTTTCACTGTCCTAGTCTTAACAGTTTAAAACGCATTGTGCACGTGATACGTGAATCTACGTATTTCCGTTATCATGAGGCTTAGAACCGAAAAACTGAAATTTTGTGATGTTTCACCCACCCATTGTTAGAGTATTAATATTTTTCCTTTAAACAGCAGTCTTAACAAAAATCATATTAATTCACTAGTAAACACAGGAAATATCTCGTACGCACGAGACTCATGAAATGGTTAGCTAAAAAATTAGTTTTGCCCGAGTAGGATTCGAACCTACACTTCCCAGAGACATCTTCACTTTTTCGTTTCGTCGTCATCAAGCAGTATCTTAAATTTTGAAATCTAAATGTAAATCTGTAATTATCTTTGATAATTTTTGAAGAAATAACTGCCTAGGTTTAAATTACAAATCATTCAAAGTATTTCAAATTATTTCTTGTTTATTAATATGTTTTTTTCCCACTTTTCCGATGTTAAAGTTGTTCCTTTTTTGTATATGTGTTGTTCAATCAAGATACTCGTTTATGAAACAGCCTTAAAAACCTATTGGCATTCTCCCATTCCTTGGAAGAGCACAAACCTCCTCGTTCCATCGATGAATCCCTTGGGTTTCGGCAGCTGCCCGTACCGGTCCTGCCAGCACAGGTCGTGACCCGAAACCGTGCCTCAAGGTTGCCTACGGACATGCGCGAGGTCGGATGCCTATGTGCGTCACCGAAGCCGTCGCTTCAGCCGCCTGTGTCATTATCTGTGCTGATGGAGCATGCGCTGAACGTCTCCTGTGGCAGGAAGTTCTGCTCCAGCAGATACTAGTTACTGAGAACTCGGATTCTGAGGAACAAATTGAGAAGAAAAAAAGTGGTACAGTCGATTTCTTCGAGATCTTAGTAACAAAATCTTGGCCTGAAGACCGGGAAAATCCCTCCCCCCGGCAAACTTTTATTGGATTTATTGACGTTAAAATAAAGTGGTTGGAGGAAAATAATTTTAGAGTTAAATTGTTTTACATTTTTGAAGTAGTTTCTTGCTGCGTAGTAGGCAAATCACAAGAATCTTGGGGGAACGGGTGCTCAATAGGTAATGCGCCAGGCTCAGAATCTGCAGTTCCCAGGTTCGAGTCCCACCTGAGCCAACGTTGAGATTTATCTCAACAGAACTCCCCGTTCTGCCTACGGTCAATAAGGGATATGATGGACTTAGAAAGGCCGTCAGATGGGACGTTAAGCTGTGGCCCGTGTGTCGAAGTGCCATACCCTGTGCACGTTAAAGAACACGCTGAATGGCCTTGACGGGAGGTTTCCATCTTATCTCCTAACAGCTGTCCAGTGGGTCTCCTCCCCCAACTTTCTCTGAGCCCTCGGGATCCTTATGACCTGGCCATTTAGCCAATCGTGTGAAAAAAAAGTGTCTCAGAGGCAATACAACCCAACCAACAAGAATTTTGAGTCTGATTTTTACAACAGATGGGGACATAGTTTCAAGGTCATTCATGATGTTTCTAATATAAGGTGTGGAACCATGCACATGAGACCCCGGATTAATTCCCTATCCGACAGATGGCACCAATAGTCTAAGATTTGTGGATAGCAGAAACTATTTGGCGTCGAATGGAAAAAAAAAATATTTCTTTTTACGTAGCCACAAGAGAATATTTCTAGATCAAGACAGGCTGAAACTGTGGGCAAGTATCTTTACAGATCCTGGATGGCCATTTCGAAAATCAGAAGCCGCACATTTATTTTTGCATAATCTCCATAGATTCTTAAAAGTAGTCCAGATGATCTGCATCATTTAGTACCGTCAGTTTTCTTGACCTTATTAATTTCAATCATCCTCCTCCTCAAGCAATCATCGACTACGGAGCTCCAACCAGGTTGAACAATTTAGTTCTCCACATCTGGTTACGGTCATTCAAAAGATCGGAAATTTTACTGAAATCTCTCCATTTTCTTGTTAAAGGTGAATAAAAACAAGGATGTTAACATCATTGTGTTCGACCGATTAGTTATTAGTGTGGAAGCAGTGGTGAGGTTACACCAAGTCTTCGTCCCCAATAATTTTTGAAGAATACAATAATTCCTGAAGCAACCAGATGTACCATTCCTTCTTTTTTTTTACAAGTACCATATATAACTGAATTCGCTGTTACATTAAAAATGCGATGCGCTAAATTACTCAATGCGATGAACCTCGCCATATCTAAACTTCGAGTGCGCGCCAGGCTCGTAATCTGTAGTTCCCAGGTTCGAGGCCCAGCTGGGTCAGCGTTGAGATTTATCTCCGCAAAATTCCCCGCCCTGCCCACGGTCAGTAGGGGCTTGGAAAGGCCGCCGTCCGTCGGATGGGACGTTAAGCCGTGGCTCCGTGTGCGGGAGAGCCATACCCTGTGCACGTTAAAGAACACGCTGGATGGCCTTGACGGGAGGCTACCATCTGTCTCCCAACAGCTGTTCCAGTGGGTCCCCTCCCCCAACCTTCTCTGAGCCTTCGGGGTCCATGTGACCTGGCCATTTAGCCCATGGTGTGCAAAAAAGTGCCGCTCAGAGGTAAAACAACCCAACTCTAAACTTAGAGCAAAAATTTTGATAAGAAACGTGTCATTACTTAGTTCACTAAATGAGTTCCACTTTTATCGCCGAATACTCATCTGTACATAAAATCATGATTGGTGCTGATTTAAGATTACCAAGTCACGAAACGTAAACAGTGGCGACACTTTTTGGTACAAAATAAAATAAATAAATACTCCCTCAAGCAGCTGCTTGCCACAGAAGTCTGACAGGAGCCTGTCAGTTTATATGCCATAGTAGAAGGTCTGTGAGGATGGCAGGACCTCATCAGAAAAACAGCACATACATACATGCCATCCGGGGCTCGAACCCAGGTCCCTTAGATCAGTAGCCAAGCGCGCCAACCACTCGGCCACGGGACGGCTATAGCGCCATTATATAAAAAAAAAAATACTCGCATTTTAAAGTTATTTATACGTATTTATTTCAAATTTCAATTCAGCAGTAATAATAAGCACTAATGTAACATTGTTTTGTATTTTATTTGCATTAATTCAGATAAGCTTAATTTCTCGTACGTTTCTTTTTGGTCACAAAAATTACTCATCTTTAATATCATCGTACACTATCGAATTTGAAGAAGGATATTTATGAATAGAATAAAAAATAAAAATAATATATACCCCCTCAAGCAGCTGCTTGCCACAGAGGTCTGACAGGAGCCTGTCAGTTTATGTGCCATAGTAGAAGGTCTGTGAGGATGGCAGGACCTCAGCCGAAAAACGACACAAACAACCATGCCTTACCCGGGGCTCGAACCCAGGTCCCTTAGATCAGTAGCCAAGCACGCTAACCACTCGGCCATGGGACGGCTGATAAATTAGAAATTAAGCATTTGTACTAACACTTAATGCTTTATTTTGTAAAATGTTATTTACATGATATTTTCTGAAACAGTGTACTTATGAATCAACAGTATTTATCCTGTGTAATAGTCTACAATGTTAAACTTGCTGCTGAAAATGAGATAAAACGCGGTGTTTACTAGCCTAAAAAAATTCAGTGTAAAAAAAGTCGGATCTCGCTGCTGATTGAAAACCGGTTTTATTTCATTAAGCTATCGTCAGACAGATTGCACTTCAACGGCAAGAATATAAATATTACTTGTTACAGATGGTTATTTCATTAATATAGGAATTTACTATTATCGATTCATGCTTAAAAATGAATATCAACTGGTAACCATTTAGTTTTACTTTTAGACAGCAGTCTAAGTAGTCTCCCTTGACGCTAAGTCACTCGTTTTCTCGACCTTATAAAATCAAAACCGTGTAAATCGAGGGATGGGTGTATAACACTATAAAACATGGGCATTCTTTTATAATAATCATGTATAAAAACGTTGGACGTTATTTTAACATATAGGTTTATATGGGAAAAGGTTGGATTTGAAAAATGAAATCCATCTAGTACTATTTTCATAGGACTACGGGTTGGGTTATCTCTGAACGCCATTTTTTTGCACACCATGGGCTAAATGACCAGGTCACATGGACCCCGAAGGCTCAGAGAAGGTTGGGGAAGGGGACCCACTGGAACAGCTGTTGGGAGACAGATGGTAGCCTCCCGTCAAGGCCATCCAGCGTTTTCTTTAACGTGCACAGGGTATGTCTCTCTCGCACACGGGATCACGGCTTAACGTCCCATCCGACGGACGACGGTCTTTCCAAGCCCATCGGTGTCCCCTACTGACCGTGGGCAGGGCGGGAATTTTGCGGAGATAAATCTCAACGCTGACCCAGCTTGGACTCGAACCCGGGAACTACAGATTACGAGCCTGGCGGACTACCGAATGAGCCACCCCGCCCCCATAGGACTACGCTATTGTGAGGAAACTGCAGAAAGAAAGGAGCTCTTTAATATCGTTTCAGACACGGATCGCTGTGAAATGTAACAAAAAACTCGAATATACTAATAAAAAAAGAACTCGCGAAGGTGGCGAGACCTCAGAAGAAAGACAATGGGAAATGTCCATACCTTACCCTAGGCTCGAATCCAGGTCCTTTTGATCAGTAGTTAAGCACGCTAACCATTCGGCCATGGGACTTACTCAAAGCTGCTTACTAAAAAAATAAGACTAACCTTTCGATAAACTGGTTGTGGTTATAATATATGGTTCACTTGAACCAGACCCAACTAACTCAAAGTCTAACCTGGTGTCGTTGATAAGTGCTGGGCATCTGAAGATATTGAACCTTTAATGGTGTAACGAGTTTGGTAAGGGCCAGCCCCCCCCCCACCCCCATCAAGCTCTCGCAACTCACCAACTAATTTTATTCGGAAAAAGGGATAGAGAGGCGCTTGACAGCGGCGATCCTTTTTATTTAGCATGCACCTGGTTGATAACATTCTTTTGAGTGGTATCTATTAAAATTAATTTAAATAAAAATAAATACCCCCTCAAGCAGCTGCTTGCCACAGAGGTCTGACAGGAGCCTATCAGTTTATATGCCAGAGTAGAAAGTCGGAGAGGATGGCAGGACCTCAGCAGAAGAAGGATTCTTACATCCATGCCTTACCCGGGGCTCGAACCCAGGTCCCTTGGATCAGTGGCCATTTTTTTTTGTATGGACTTATGGAGTCATCATTAGTAAAAAAATTCTTCTGCAACAATTACAATAAGTGAATTTCCAACAGTAAATATGAGTTGTACGAAAAGTTGTAAGGCATGAGTTCGCCCAAAATCGCCCCTCTGCATACACCATTATAGTTAAAATAGTGCCTCTAATAAAAAGTTTCAATGAATTTGCTACAACGATGTACTAAATAAATAGCTTTTAGATTAGTCTTCGAAACTTTGAAGTTACTGGCCGGTCAAAGTCAATGAAATAAAAATTATCCTTTGGAATGAAATATTTGCGTGGGCGAATGATTGGAAAAGTTTGAAAAAATTTAATTCTCAAGTTTTAACAATCAGGCACGATTAGTGTTAAAAGTAAAAAAAGATTCCAGAGGGATTGAATCGTACAGTTATGATTTAAAATTAATTACAAAATGATCGAATAAAGCTGCAATTCAGAATAGTTGCCACAAATATATACGTATAGATTATTAATCCCAAGGTCCATACTTAAATATATATGATTTAAGCATACATGATGATACGACATTTGCTAATTAACGTAGAGAATTCCCGAAAAAGTTTAAATTTAACAGAGATCCCAATGGGGTCCCCATATCTTTCTTTGACCCCAAGGGATCCTTCTGACCTGGCCATTTAGCTCATTATAATTTAAATTTAGCTCATTTAGTACAAAAAAAGGGCCGCTCAGAGGGAAAACAACCCATCTCCCCTGCACAGATCACGACTCGACGCCCCATCCGACGAATGAAGGCCTTTCCAATCCCATCAGTGTCCCCCTTTCTGACCCCGTGGCAGGGTGGGGGTTTAGCAGAGACAAATCCCATCGTTGACCCATGGAACTCGAACCTGGGAACTACAGATTTCAAGTCTAAAACTCCAAAGTTGTTCCTACGGACGATCTCGTTTTGATGTAGCGAAGGGATCCCTATTCGAAATCCACTAAGGATGGATGTTTATGTTGTGCTTCAACTGCACCTCAAGTCTCCCTCTTCTATGTCACCTCTGACGAATTCGGCTGACAGATTCCTGTCAGATATCCATAACACATGTACAGCTTTGGGAGGGTTTTTTTTTTCTGTAACGTTGGCAGGCCTGTTATAAAAAAAATTACTCTGCCGCTTCATTTGCTAGCGATGTGGTTATTATCAGGAACAAGAAACAGACTCTCCAGATGAAAAATTTCATTCGTTTTCTGGCAAGAGAAGGACAGTAATTCGTACACTTGGAAAGAGTAAAGAAATGCCTTCAATAAAAAAAAACGTAATATTTTGCTTGACATTTGACAGCATTGCCTTTTCACTTTCAAAGACTAAATTACGAAATGGTGTTAATGATCAAAGAATTCTAGATCTTGCCATACTTTGAATCAACGGTGTCCGAGGACGCGACTTTACATTTTTAATATCTATACAAGATTTTTAATTGACAATTTGAATTCTAGATGTTGATCTAGAAGGGGCGGGGTGGCTCAGTCGGTAGCGCGCCAGGCTCCTAATCTGCTGTTCCCAGGTTCGAGTCCCAGCTGGGTCAGCGCTGAGACTTATCTCCGCAAAACTCCCCGCCCTGCCCACAGTCAATAGGGGACATCAATGGGCTTGAAAAGGCCTCAGTTCGTCGGATGGGACGTTAAGTCGGATGTGCCATACCCTGTGCACTTTAAAGAACCCGCTGGATAGCCTGACGGGAGGCTACCATCTGTCTCCCAACAGCTGTTCTAGTGGGTCTCCTCTCTGAGCCTTCGGGGTCCATGTGACCTGGCCATTTAGCCCATGGTGTGCAAAAAAGTGCCGCTCAGAGGTAAAACAACCCAACCCACATCTTGAAATCGCAGAAATACAAAACATCTTTCTTGAATATAAAAAGATTTGAAACCTAGTTCAAAAAAGCGTTTACGATCATGTTCCAAAATATTTAATTTTTTCTTGGATATTTGCAATGTTCATTGAATCGTTTACCGTATAATTCATGTGTGGCCGACTATACTTGATTCTTTGAAGTGCAATAAAAAACTCGATTAACCTATATTTAAAAAAATTTTGACATTCGATTATATAGGTAACCGAACCAAACGATTGTTAGCCATTGAATATTGAGTGAATACTAAGTGATGCTATGATGATATGCTTCGCAGAATCCCACAAAAGGTAGTTAGGTGAAAAATAGGTGTATTTTCTGATGAAAATGAAATTTTCCTTTCTTTAACGTTTTCAACAGCAGTTTTTAAAGTGTTATTTACTCGTGAAATGTGGCGATGTCGGCTCAGCAGGTGGCGCACCTGTGCCAGCGTTCAGATTCATCTCAGCAAAACCTCGCCGATGATCTTAAGAAAGTTACCGCCCTTTGGATGGGAGATTGAGCCGTGGTCTCGTGTGCAGGAGAACCATATCGTCTGCACGTTAAAGAACACACTGGAAGGGCTTGACGGGAGGTATACGAACACTTGGACATTTAGCCGAGGTATCAGAGGAAGGTCATTTAGCTCATTGTGTACAAAAATGCTCGTAGAGGTAAAACAATATAACCCTTGTGAAATATCGTTCCCATCCTTTCCCATGATCTCATACCCTGTGCACGTTAAATATCATACCCTGTGCACGCTGTGATAACATGATCATATCCTGTGCACGCTGTGATAACATGATCATACCCTGTGCACGCTGGATAGCCTTGACTATTATATGTCTTCTAGCTGTCTAGGGGCGGGGGGTGGCTCAGTCGGTAGCGCGCCAGGCTCGTAATCTGTAGTTCCCAGGTTCGAGTCCCAGCTGGGTCAGCGTTGAGATTTATCTCCGCAAAATTCTCCACCCTGCCCACTGTCAGTAGGGGACACCGATGGGCTTGGAAAGGCCGCCGTCCGTCGGATGGGACGTTAAGCCGTGGCCCCGTGTGCGGGAGAGCCATACCCTGTGCACGTTAAAGAGCACGCTGGATGGCCTTGACGGGAGACTACCATCTGTCTCCCAACAGCTGTTCCAGTGGGTCCCCTCCCCCAACCTTCTCTGAGCCTTCGGGGTCCATGTGACCTGGCCATTTAGCCCATGGTGTGCAAAAAAGTGCCGCTCAGAGGTAAAACAACCCAACCCTAGCTGTCTAGTTTCTCCCCTACTTAACTTTAAACCATTGGGGTCCTTGTGACCTGGCCATTTAGATCATTGTGGGCAAGCAAAAAATAGTGCATTGTGTGTACTGCTGCTCAGATCCGACCCATATTTCCACCGTTTCCTTTCGTCAATTTTATTTCAAAAATTTAACAGCGATACCAAAATCGTTAACTGAAATTACGTCCAATGTTAAAATTAAAGTGAAACAGCAATGCAAAATGCTGATGTACAGATTTTATGTTCACTCACCGTATGTAAACGAAGTATGCTTCATCAAGTGGAGATACAAAGGCCCACACTCTCAGAGAGCATGTCGTGGGTACAGGATTGAGGGCGAGTCAGATATTGTTTGTTGATTACAGGTTCTACCCACTACAAACAAAATTGTGCCCACAAGAGTTGCAGCATGGGATGATTCAGCCGAGATAAAGACAGACAAGTGATGTCTCTGAATGGAAAGATGTGGGGAGGAGAGAGGATCGTTCTGTGCCATCTTCCTCCCACATAAAACAAAAAACCCTGCACTCCAATCTCATTGATCAGGATAAAATGATTTTTATTTAGTTTAAGCTGTCCCGTGGCCGACTGGTTAGCGCGCTTGCCTACTTATCTAATAGACCTGGGTTCGAGCCCCGGTAAAGCATGGATGTTCGTGTTGTTTTTCTGCTGAAATCCTGCCATCCTCAGACTTCTGCTATGGCATATAAACTGACAGGCTCCTGTCAGATTTCTGTGGCAAGCAGCTGCTTGAGGGGGTATTTTTTTTTAATCCATTCAACGGGATAAACTGAGACACCGAATACTGATCGTGTGGGGGCGGGGTTGGCTCAGTCGGTAGCGCGCCAGGCTCGTAATCTGTAGTTCCCGGGTTCGAGTCCCAGCTGGGTCAGCGTTGAGATTTATCTGCGCAAAATTCCCTGCCCTGCCCACGGTCAGTAGGGGACACCGATGGGCTCGGAAAGGCCGCCGTCCGTCGGATGGGACGTTAAGCCGTGGCCCAGTGTGCGGGAGAGCCATACCCTGTGTACGTTAAAGAACACGCTGGATGGCCTTGTCGGGGGGCTACCATCTGTCTCCCAACAGCTGTTCCAGTGGATCCCCTCCCCCAATCTTCTCTGAGCCTTCGGGGTCCATGTGACCTGGCCATTTAGCCCATGGTGTGCAAAAAAGTGCCGCTCAGAGGTAAAACAACCCAACAACCCAAGAGGCGGGATTTGACTCAGTCGGTAGTTCGCCAGGATCGTAATCTGCAGTTTGCAAGGTTCTAGTCCCAACTGTGACAACAACGTTGTGATTTATCTGCGCAAAATTTCCACCCTTCCCTCTGCCGGCTTGGAAATGCCGCCGTCCGTAGGATGGAACGTAAATCCGTGGCCTCGTATGCAGAAGAGCAAAACCCTGTGCACGTTGAAAATGGATGGAATACTTCAATCTCTCACTTAACACTGTCCAGCAGGTCCCCTACTGCCAACCTTCTCTGAGCCTTTGGGATGCTTGTGTCCTGTTCGTTTAGCTAATTGTATGTGGAGGCGGGGGGGAGTCTGCTCGGAGGTAAAACAATCCAAGGTGAGAAATTGGACGTTAACCGTCACAAGCCATGACCCATGTGCATAAGAAGTAGATTCTTACACACTAAAGAACATGCTGGATGGCTTTGACGGTAGACTTTCATTTATCTGCTAACAGCTTCATAGTGGATCCCTACCACAACCTTCTCTGAGCATCAGAGTTTTTGTGGCTGCTGATCTAAGAGACTTGGGTTCGAGTCCAAGCCCCTGCTGAGGTCCCACCATCTTCACTGTCCTTCTACTATGGCGTATTAAACTGACATGCTCCTGTCAGACCCCAGTGGCAAGCAGCTGCTTGAGGGAGTATTTTTTTTTATTTTTTATGTAAAAAATAATGCCACTCAGAAGTAAACCCAAAAATAAGTTAAAGATAATGAGAATTCTTCAATTGCTCTGCAAGTTGAATTTGCTCGTTTTATCTCGGAGCAGCGCTTTACTTCACACAATGGGCTAAATACATCCCAAGGGCTCATAGCTGCCTCAAGGAAAGAAATCCACTGGCCAACTGTAAAGAGACAGATGGAAACTTTCGTAAAGACCAATCCAATGTGTTCATTAACGCTTACAGAATATCTGAATAATGAACCACGGCTTAACATCCTATATGACGTAAGGCGTTCCACCCAAGTCCATCAGTGACGTTTTTCTCACGGAGGGCAGGGTGGAGGTTAAAAAAGAGAAAATATCAACCCAAGCACAGTTGGGACTCGAACCTGGAACACTAAGACTGAGTCAATCCCCTTTTCTGAAGAAATAAGAATTGCGTTTGAAGTTCTAGAGACTATATTACTGAATGCTTAGGAACACTTCCATGTTATTTGTATGAGAAGTTACACTGAAAGCTCCATACACACATTTTGCGGAAAAATATCACTGAAAAAAAAGATTTTAATTAAATCTCGATTTTCAACAGTAATTGTTTAAATTTTTAGGAGTTATTGAAGCTGGAATATGTAGTAGCAGATGCTGATAGAGTTAATTTATCTCAAAAGCTATTTTTACGAATTGTGACTTACTTAGCTTGACTGGAATGTGTTGATCTAAACCGAATATGGATTGTATTGGATTGTTTTGCCTCTGAGCGGCACTTTTTTGCACACCATGGACTAAATGGCCAGGCCACAAGAATCCCGAAGGCTCAGAGAAGGTTGGGGGAGGGGACCCACTGGAGCAGCTGTTGGGAGACTGATGGTAGCCTCCCGTCAAGGCCATCCAGCGTGTTCTTTAACGTGCACATTGTATGGCTCTCCCGCACACGGGGCCACGGCTTAACGTCCCATCCGACGGACGGCGGCCTTTCCAAACCCTTCGGTGTCCCCTACTGACCGTGGGCAGGGCGGGGAATTTTGCGGAGATAAATCTCAACGCTGACCCAGTTGGGACTCGAACCTGGGAACTACAGATTACGAGCCTGGCGCGCTACCGACTGAGCCACCCCCGCCCCCAATTGAGCCGGAAAAAAGTATAAAAGGAGACAAAGACACAATTTCCTTTGCAGTATAACATTTGCTCCTTAGTTTTCAAATCTTGAAGAGATTTGTTGAAAATAGTGAAATGTGCGCAAGTTTGGTAATGTTATGTCTCCATTACATTTATTAGCATTCTCAAATCGGTGGTATTGGTAGGGTGGGAGGGATGCTCCCCTCCTAGATCCAGTGCTGATTTCACTTTAAAATTTTTGGGGCTTCTTAAACTTATCACAGCTTAGGGCTTCAGAAGATCAAAGTCCGGCCCTGCATACAAGTAAAATTTAGGTTTGTTTTGCTATTAAAAGAATGTAACAATTGAATAATAAAGCAATATAAGTGAACGTGTTTTGCTTAATAATCATCATCTTCAAGCAACCATTCAACCCGATTAAGCACTTTAGATCTCCAAACTCATCTTTCCTGAGCTACATCTACTGCATCTCGAACTATAGACGAATTCTAACAAGGCCCTGTTTGACATTGTCTGCCCACCGCATCCTAGTTCTCCTTCTCTTTCTGAGGTCTTTTAAGTACACTGTTCATAACTTTATTCGCTAATCTGTAGCTATGCATACGGGTAACATGGCCAAACCAACGGAGTCTCTTTCTGCACAATATGCTGTTCAAAGGAGGTTGCTGACTCCTGAATTGATTGAGACCCTGATTTAGGATGAGCTAACAGACTCTTCTGTTGTCAAATGTTTCAGCTTCGATATTCTTTAAATATTAGGTTAATGCTGTCGAAGATCAACATTTACAAAAATTTAATAATTTTACTTTTCATGCAAAAAACCACCAGCTCGGAGGGGGGGACTCAAGGACTAAAGTCGAAAAAAGTAAAATTGGCTATCATATAAGGTAGCTCTCTCCCGCCAAAGGACTGGATTTTTATTGAAGTATAACATTCACCCCTTCGTTTTACAGGTCTTTAAAAAATTTGGTAAAAAATGCAGGAAAAAATGCATAAGTTTAATATTTTTTGACTCTATTACTCCCGTGGCCGAGTGGTTAGCACGCTTGGCTACTGATCTAAGGGACCTGGGTTCGAGCCCCGGATTAGGCATGGATGTGTGTGTGTGTGTCGTTTTTCTGCTGAGGTCCTGCCATCCTCTCAGATCTCCTATTGTGGCATATAAACTGACAGGCTCCTGTCAGACCTCTGTGCCTGTTCAAAGATAAATGTGTTGTTCAAAGGGGTAGTAAAAACCTTTCTGTGGCAAGCAGCTGCTTGAGGGGATATTTATTTTTATTATTTTTATTACTCTTACTAGCATTCTCAGACGGGGGGATGACTTCTTTCCCCTCCCCTTTACCCAGATCTGGCCCTGCTCTTGGTACTATTGTGTAGTTCAAAAAACCTTTTACCATAAAGGCTTTACAGTTCTCTTTAAAGCAGAGAAAAATACTTTCGTTTCTTAGAAGAGAATATTTTTCCTTCAATCCTTTCATCATTTTGCGGAAGAGATAGCAGAATCTCCTTATACTCTCGACCGACATATTCACAATGAATATTCTAGGTCGCGTTTCAACAACCAGGCTTTGTTCATTGTAGTGACTCTGCATATCAAAGAAGTGGTGACTGGCAGTATTTTTTGGAGATATGACCAATAGCATAACATTTGTTTTAAACCACTGGAGTAGACAGTTTTCAAGGTACTGGTGCAGCCATCCGTTTTTTGCGAGAGAGTTACCGACTCGCATGTATAAGAGAAACTAGAAAGATAACACATTGCCCATGGCGAATATAGAATGCTCATTTTCAAAACGAATGAAGCTCATCGTTTCATGATTTCAAATTCTAACGGTGAAAATTCGAACCAGTGGATGATTCATAAAATGAAAATGTTATTATTCCGCAATAATACGAAATTAATTTCCTTATTAACTACTATCTGCATGAATCAACAATTTGATGAGACAATGTTAACACATCTTCGACTTTAAATAATATCAAGAATCTCTCAGATCTCCTAATTTGCTCTTAAATACTCGAAATTGATGAAATGCATCCGTAACGCAACGTTTCTAATCTTCCAAATTAATTCCCAATCGAACTGGGAAGACCGTGATCACGTGAGAAGAAATTTCTTCGCAGTACACTTTAGAACATCTTCGCACGCATTTGTCAGAATAGTCCTAAGTGCAGACAACGTATAAATCAGTGGTTATAAATAATTTTAATATCGGAATAATTATTAACCTGCGATTTGAATGTTTTATCCAATAAAAACTTTTTGATGGGGGAAAAACAACTCAGTTTTAAGTCTACCGGTTGTCTACAAATTTTGTCATTATTTTGCATTTGTAACTTCTTTTAATACTGATTTTATTATTCACAACAATTCCACGAACGATAGCATGGCCCCTACATTAGAGAATAACATTACAGAGTATACTGGACGGGAAACATTGCTCATAATATACTACGATTTTTCCTCCAAAGCTCTTAAGTCTTGGGGACGGGAGTGGCTCAGTCGGTAGCGCGCCAGGCTCGTAATCTGTAGTTCCCAGGTTCGAGTCCCAGCTGGGTCAGCGTTGAGATTTATCTCCGCAAATTCCCCGCCCTGCCCACGGTCAGTAGGGGACACCGATGGGCTTGGAAAGGCCGCTGTCCGTCGGATGGAACGTTAAGCTGTGGCCCCGTGTGCGGGAGAGCCATACCCTGTGTACGTTAAAGAACACGCTGGATGGCCTTGACGGGAGGCTACCATCTGTCTCCCAACAGCTGTTCCAGTGGGTCCCCTCCCCCAACCTTCTCTGAGCCTTCGGGGTCCATGTGACCTGGCCATTTAGCCCATGGTGTGCAAAAAAGTGCCGCTCAGAGGTAAAACATCCCAACACTCTTAAGTCTTGGAATCATTGTGCATTAGGTTGTTTTACTTCTGAACCGTACTTTTTAATACACAATAGGCTAAATCGACAGGTCACAAAGACCCAAGCGTTCAAAGGAGATTATGGGGACTCATTGGGGAGCTATTCGGAGATGGATGGTAACCTCCCGTCAAAAACATCCAACGTATTGTTTAACTTGCACAGGGTATGGCTCTCAATCACACGGGGTCTCGGCTTTACGCCTCATCCGCCGACGGCGGCCTTTTCAAGCCTATCAGTATCCCTTACTGACAAAGGGCAGCGTGTAGCCCATTGTGTAGCAAAAGAAGTTCTTTTTAAAGGTAAAAAAACTCCTATAACTCGATTTGCAACAAACTAAATAGATTTATCGAGTTTAGAACTTAAGTGTGCTCATCTAAAAGAGAACTATGAGATAGCCATCATTGATTATAATTAACCTCTGACGTGGATGATCTGTTCCTTTAGAAAATAGTCTTTGCATTTTCGTACAGACATTATTCTTTGATGACCACGTGCTAATCAGGATCACGATATTTGTGCTTGCCAATTCTCCAGCCCTGTTCTCCGATTCCAAAAACCTCTCTCCGATCTTATTAGATTGCAATCCTCCCGATCTGATTACTTTCACCTTCCTTAAAACATCGGCTCATATCTCGCTGTTCGTGGCGCATTAGAAGTTGTTGCATAATAGATATCTCTCGCTGACAAGGATTGTTCCTTCTGAAAGAACCAACAATCGGTCCACATTCAATCTCATTTTAATCCCTTTCTCCGAGGCAGACGATAACCATCGCTCGAGAAACAGAGCCCTTGATTGCAACGTGTATAATGCAAAGAACATTTCATGCATATATGTATGGAGAGCACGAAAATGCAAAGTGTGTGTGTGTGTGCTTTCTTTTTGGAAAAGAGTGTCCTATGAATTTTCAAGCAACGCAGAACTCAACAAATGTAAATTCTAACAGCGATAAGAAAAAGATTAAACTTGTTGGAGATGTATTGAATGCAAATACTACGGCCTTTTTTGTTACCTTTCCCTGAGCGCAAAATGCAACTGATTGTGAAAAGATTCTCCTGTTCGTCAATGTTTACAAAAATCTTTGTCGATGATGTGAACGTGTATAAATCGATATCATTATCGTTTTGACATACAGAATGCCAAGGTGTCAAACTTAAAACCATTTAACTTTGTGCAAAGTTCAAAACAACTAGATGTCGTGATATTTTACAAAATATTACAAAATAATACAAAATTTAATCGAATATTACATCACAAATTTTAAAAGTTTTAATATATCAAAAGAAAAGCAAGCCATAATATTTCCTCATTGAAATATGTAACAAATAAAACATAAGTGTCATAAATCTGAAACAAAAGTAGAATGGGCTTTCAAACTGCTTTACCCTTGAAAAGAAAAAGATATTTGTCATGAGATAATTTTGTGGAATCCCGACCTCCCAGTTACGTGCCGGGTGCTCTAACCACGAAACTATCACTAGCTCTGTCACATATCCACTTAATTGTGACTTTTAAATCTCTCTGATCTGGATTTCTTGAATTATATGTCACATAGATTACCTGTTATTTATTATTGATTGATATTTTTGTCAATTTTCGTTATTGTCTCCATTACGTTAAATACACTTTCTCTAACCTCGTATAGTTTATCTCCGCAAAACTCCCCGCCCTGCCCACGGTCAGTAGGGGACACCGATGGGCTTGGAAAGGCTGCCGCCCGTCGGATGGGACGTTAAGCCGTGGTCTCGTGTGCGGGAGAGTCATACGCAGTGCACGTTAAAGAACACGCTGGATGGCCTTGACGGGAGGCTACCATCTGTCTCTCAACAGCTGCTCCAGTGGGTCCCCTCCCCCAACCTTCTCTGAGCCTTCAGGGTCTGTGACCTGGCCATTTAGCCCAGGGTGTGCAAAAAAAGTGCCGCTTAGAGGTAAAACAACCCAACTCTAACCTGAGAGCCATACCTGTGCACGTTGGAGCGGGGATGGTTCAGTCGGCAGTGCGCCAATTTCGTAATCTGCAGTTCCCAGGTTCGAGTCCCAGGCTGAGCCAGCGTCGAGATTTATCTCCACAAAACTACCCGCCCTGCCCACGGTTAGGAGGACACCGATGGGCTTGAAAAGGCCTCCGTCTGTCGGATGGGACGTTAAGCCATGGCTCCTGGTGCGGGAGAGCCATACTCTGTGTACGTTAAAGAACACGCTGGGTGGCCTTGACGTGAGGCTACATCTGTCTCCCAACAGCTGCCCCAGTGGGTCCCTTCCACCAACCTTCTTTGAACCTTTGGAATCCTTGTAACCTGGCCAATTAGCTCATTGTGTGTAAAAAAAAGTGCCGCTCAGAGGGAAAACAACCCAACCTCAATCAGCCTCTAACTTTGTCCACATGCTAAACAAAACTAAAGATTCTAAATGCTTTCAAGTGCGTGGATCAACTTGAGCCTTCAGATTATTCACCGCTTGTGAGGTGAGTAATATAATACACTAAATGTCAAGGCAGAATGTGCGCTTAATGAGGTCAAAAATAAATATGGCCTTGTCATTCAAATTAGATCGCAGTTCTTCGAAATTTAACGTTTATTCCTTTGGAACATAAAACTGCGACATCTCAACCTTGTCATCAGATGGTTAGTATTATGCAACGAACATCTGCTATCATGAGAGTCATGTAAAGTATTTAGAGAAAAAGTATTTATCATTTTTACTGTAAAAAATAAAGTTGTGTAACAAAACACACACACAAAAAAATACCAATTAAAAATTTCTAAAAACGTACTTTGTTATGAGCCTTAAAATCTAAATAAAAACTTCAAGCATCCCATTTTTTTTTCGATTGACAAGAGAAATCGGTGATGGCGGCCTATGGCTCTTTAATCATCATCATCAGTTTATTATGGGGCGGGGGTGGCTCAGTCGGTAGCGCGTCAGGCTCGTAATCTGTAGTTCCCAGGTTCGAGTCCCAGCTGTGTCAGCGTTGAGATTTATCTCCGCAAAATTCCTCGCCCTGCCCACGGTCAGTAGGGGACACCGATGGGCTTGGAAAGACCGCCGTCCGTCGGATGGGACGTTAAGCCGTGGCCCCGTGTGCGGGAGATTCATACCCTGTGCACGTTAAAGAACACGCTGGATGGCCTTGACGGGAGGCTACCATCTGTCTCCCAACAGCTGTTCCTGTGGGTCCCCTCCCCCAACCTTCTCTGAGCCTTCGGGGTCCATGTGACCTGGCCATTTAGCCCATTGTGTGCAAAAAAGGGCCGCTCAGAGGTAAAACAACCCAACAACAAATGAGTTTATTATAATAATAATAAGGTTACAAACAGCATATATTTGTAATAGTTTAATAATCCAAGAGCATCTAAGCTCATGTGGATTGTTAAGTCCCGACTTAAGTTTTCAATTGACACACGATTCGATTCGTTACAATTGAGTCCTATTAAATCTCCTTCGTGTTTTAGGCTGGAGGGTTTAATGGAAGCATATTTTGGGACAGTTCATGACATTCCCCACATCACAAGAGTTTATTTCGGATAGAACTAGTTACGATCGACCACAATGAAACTTTTCTCCTCCATTTTGAGAGGATGAAAGCGTTGCGTTGTTTCACCCTCGAGCGGCACTTTTTTTGCACACAATGGGCTAAACAGTCAGGTCACAAAGGGTTGGGTTGTTTTACCTCTGAGCGGCACTTTTTTGCACATCATGGGCTAAATGGCCAGGTCACAAGGACCCCGAAGGCTCAGAGAAGGCTGGGGGAGGGGACCCACTGGAACAGCTGTTGGGAGACAGATGGTAGCCTCCAGTCAAGGCCATCCAGCGTGTTCTTTAACGTGCACAGGGTATGGCTCTCCTGCACACGGGGCATCGTCTTAGCGTTCCATTCGACGGCCGGCGGTCTTTCCAAGCCCATCGGTGTCCCCTACTGACCGTGGGCAGGGAATTTTGCGGAGATAAATCTCAACGCTGACCCAGCTGGGACTCGAACCTGGGAACTGCAGATTACGAGCCTGGCGCGCTACCGACTGAGCCACCCCCGCCCCTCAGGTCAAAGATTCCAAGGGCTAAGAGAAGGATCGGAAAGGGAGAGCTGTTAGGAAACAGATGGAAGCCTCTCGTTTAAGGTCATCCCGTGTATCCTTTAACGTGCACAGATATGGTTCTTCCGCAGACATGGTCACGGTTCAACGTCCCATCCGACGGACGGACGGCTGCCTTTCCAAGCCCGTTGGTGTCCTCTACTAACTGAGGCAGAGCGAGGAGTTTTGCATCAATAAATATCAATGTTGGCCTAGCTGGGACTCGAACCTGGGAATTGCAGATTACGAGCCTGCCGCGCAACCGGCTGATCCAACCCCGCTCCAGGAGGTATGGGAAGGTGCAAAATTTTTCTTCTAGGAAATAAGTGAAAAATTCTTTTTGTGTTGCAGAGGTAGTAATAAATATTACCATATGCATTTTCCCGACCATCTATTATTTTCAATTTCAATTGTTAGAGTATAAAGAGAGGAGGTTAAAAATTTCACTTTCTTTCGTAATTTACTTGAAATTACATAAGATAATGCCGGGAGCTCAAATTTACATCTGCCCAATATTTCTAATACAGGGTAATTGCAAATAATCTAAATAGTTTCATTAATTTATTAAAAAAACAAATGCAAGAAATGAAATTTACACTCCATTCCAAGAACAACATGAAAGGGGTTTTTCTTTTTTTGGTACCCTATTGAAGTTCATTACGCTCCCATTTGTTATTCTGCACACATGAAAGCAATATTCAATTTCCTGCGAAACATTTTTCACGAAATGACGATCAATTTTTTTCCCTACAGCGATTCTTATTCTCTAGCTTAAATTTTAGAGTTTCAGGCGGTGGTGGGAAAATAAACTTCAATTTTCACTAAGCCCCTCAGAAAGAAATTAGATCTGGTGAACATAGTATAATATTTTATTATTATTCAGGTAAGGAATTCAGCACCCCCCCACCAACACACGCATCTGACGATCGAACGATGAGACAACTGCATGTTTATTTAGTTAAGGAAGAGTTTATTTCTCCAATGCACTAGAGTGACATTGTTGGGTCAGTCGGTGGTCCAACTCCAGGTTCGTAATCTGCAGTTCCCAGATTCGTGTCCGAACATTTATCTCCTCTAACTCCCAGTTGGTCTTCGGCGAGAAAGTTGGGTTGTTTTACCTCTGAGCGGCACTTTTTGCACACCATGGGCTAAATGGCCAGGTCATATGGACCCCGAAGGCTCAGAGAAGGTTGGGGGAGGGGACCCACTGGAACAGCTGTTGGGAGACAGATGGTAGCCTCCCGTCAAAGCCATCCAGTGTGTTCTTTAACGTGCACAGGGTATGGCTCTCCCGCACACGGAACCTCGGCTTAACGTCCCATCAGACGGACGACGGCCTTTCCAAGCCCATCGGTGTCCCCTACTGACCGTGGGCAGGGCGGGGAATTTTGCGGAGATAAATCTCAACGCTGACCCAGCTGGGACTCGAACCTGGGAACTACAGATTACGAGCCTGGCGCGCTACCGACTGAGCCACCCCCGCCCCTCGGCGAGAAAGGGAACACCACATAACTTGTAAAGGGCACCATCCGTCAGATAGTATGTTAAGCCGTAGCTCCGTGTATAGGAGAGAGAGAGAGCCATACCATGTGCACATTAAAGAACACGCTGGATGACTTTGACGGGAGGCTACCATCTGTCTCCAACAACTGCCCAGTGGGTCCTCTCCCCCCAACCTTCAATGAGCATTTCAATGAGTAGTCCTTGTGACCTGACATTTAGCGCATTGTGTGCAAAAAAGTGCCGCTCAGAGGTAAAACCCAATGCGCAACAACACAAAATCATTTGTAATCACTTTGTATAAATATCTTGGCAGCCCACTGAGACGAAGTTTTGACAAGGCTTTGTCTGCATAATATTCATACAAAAGATGTGTGAGAGAAGCGAGACTTCAGCAGAAGAAATATTCCTACTTTATCCTCAATTCAAACGCGAAAAATAAACCACCTTTTCCATCATCAGTCTATACATTTGTCTAACTTACCGTCTTATGCTAAAGGTTTCATCAAATCGTTGTGCTTTTAAAGCTACCCAAAAACGAGTTCCATATCTACTATCCTGGAATTCCTTCTGACAGCAGTTCTAATGTTTGATTTATTGTTCTGCGTTTAGCGTGCTTCTAATCGATGTGGATGCGATTTGATGATCTTTATAATAAGATAAACAATCGCCGAGGCGCAATGCACCCGCTGAAATGCCACTTCCAATAGCAAATCCGCCAGATGGGCGGAAGGCATTGGTTCGGATGAAATTGCTACTAATATTCATTGCTCTCTTGGATGGGGCGGGGGTGGCTCAGTCGGTAGCGCGCCAGGCTCGTAATCTGTAGTTCCCAGGTTCGAGTCCCAGCTGAGTCAGCGTTGAGATTTACCTCCGTAAAATTACCCGCCCTGCCCACGGTCAGTAGGGGACACCGATGGGCTTGGAAAGGCCGCCGTCTGTCTGATGGGACGTTAAGCCTTGGCCCCGTGTGCGGGAGAGACATACCCTGTGCACGTTAAAGAACACGCTGGATGGCCTTGACGGGAGGCTATCATCTATCTCCCAACAGCTGTTCCAGTGGGTCCCCTCTCCCAAACCTTCTCTGAGCCTTCGGGGTCCATGTGACCTGGCCATTTAGCCCATGGTGTGCAAAAAAGTGCCGCTTAGAGGTAAAACAACCCAACAACCCAACCCTAACGTTTGTGCGGACTCTACGTTCGAGGTGACGTCACTGGCGGCGGAAGTTTTCAGTTCCCTGGAATTCCGCAGGTACTGGACCGATCGGTCCCCAATTTGGTTTGGTGGTTCCATTTAGTTCTGACTATGTAGGTTTAAAGATCGAGTTCTTAGCTGCGGTGGGTTGGGACTGAGCCCGCCCAAGTGTGCGAAATCTCTAGTGGGGGCGCTGCAATCATTTACCTTATCATTACCTCAAGTGGGGGGAAGGGGACCCACAGGACAGTTGTTGGGAGACAGATGGTAGCCTCTCGTCAAGGGCATCCAGCATCTTCTTTAACGTGTATAGGGGTGGTTCAGTCGTTAGAGTGCCAGGCTCGTAATCTGCAGTTCCCAGGTAAAACTCTCCGCCCTTGCTCAATAAGGGACACTGATAGGCTGGAAAGGCCGCCGTACGTCGAATAGGACATTATGCCGTGGTCACATCTGCGGGAGAGCCATACCATGTGCACGTTAAGAGCAAGCTAGATCCATCTTGACGGGAGATTTCCATCTGCCTCTTAACAGCTGTCCAGTGGGTCCCCTTCCCCCAACCTTCTCTGTGCTTTCGGGGTCCTTGTGACCTGGTCATTTAGCCCATTGTGTGGAAAAGAGTACTGCTCAGAGGTAAAACAACCCAATCGTTAAAGTGTGCAGGGTAAGGCTCTCCCGCACTCGGGGCCATGGCTTAACATCCCATCCGACAGACGGTTTTTATTGGACTGAAATTTACTGTGTCTTTTTCTGTTAATTATTTAACCTATTCAGATTCAATTTGTATTCAAACCACTTCACTCGTAAATTCCCTCGTTGCAATGTAATATTAGAAGCACCCTTCATTATTCCCAAAATAATTCGACATCAGACTGATTGCCTCATTGAACATCAAGATTAGTAGGACACTTTTCCCCGACTTGCAAAGAGCAGTTTCATGTTAATCCGCCTCTCCACTTACAGATGCAAGCCGCACTATATTGTTCTCCTGGTCCATATATAATTATGAGTGATGTGATGGGCTTCTAGTCTAATCCATTCTATCCACTGGCTTACCTACAGCTCGCGGAGGAAATGCATCACTCGTGACCTGTGGTTCCACGTGCGGAGAATGATGACGCAAACGGTCAAGGTTAGAGAGAAGTGCAATCAGCTGATTCGCGATTAAATCAGGAGATTAGAATAGGGTTGCAGTGATAATTTCCGTCTGGTCTTTTGGTGCATATCAGATATTCTGGGGGGGGGGGGGGGGGGGCGGTTTCTTCTAACACATCGAAGTGACCACTGCTCATAATCTATTTCTAGCTATCTGCTTCTGTGATGTATTGACTCCCTATTTTTGGATCTTTCAAAGATCCAGCACGAAGGCTTCGTTGTTAATTATCAGTGGATCTTTTTAACCGATCGTTGTTATATAGTTTTTTTTTTCAGTATCATTGGCTGTGCTTTCAATTTATTCATATGTGTGGGGCAGGCGATAGCGGCTCATAATTTCTAGTTGCCAGGTTCTAGTCTCATTTGTGCCTGTGTTGAGATTTATTTTCGCGAAACCCATAACGTGCCCTCGATCATAAAGAGGACACCGATGGGCTTTAAAAGACCGCCGTCCGTCGGGTGGAACGTTAAACTGTGGTCCCAAATTCGAGAGAGCTATATCCTGTGCACGTTAAAGAATATTCTGGTTGGCCTTAATGGGAGGCTACCATTGTCTCCCAACAGCTGTTCCAGCAGGTGTTCCCCTCCCCCAACCTTCTCTGAGCCTTCGGGGTCCTTGTGACCTGATCATTTAGAACATGGTGTGCAAAAAAGTGCCGCTCAGAGGTAAAACAACCCAACCCAATTCCTCAACCTTCTCTGATCCCTTGGGGGTCCTTGTGACCTGGCTATTTTGCCCATTATGTGCAAAAAAAAATAACGCTCAGAAGTAAAACAATTCAACTCATTCGTGCTTGTGTTCAGTTTAAAAAAAATTAATGTTGTCTTCAGTTTGTGGTAAGTTCGCCTCTAAAAATTAAACATATTTTTTGTTTAAAGCGCTAAATGAGAAAAATTTGAAGATTCATATCAGTCTAATGAAATAATGTAATTCATATTTTCGAATCATCCAGTAGTTTTTAATTTTCACCTTTAGAGGACGCTAAATTGAAAAGAAAAAAAATTCAACAGTTTTAAATGACTTATTATAAATTTGTGATTTATAAGGTAACCTCTTGGGGTGGAAAAAGTTAATATTGAGAGTAACAATTTGCCCCTTACCATCTTCGGAAGGGGATATTGAACTGATTTTGTCACAGGAGATAAATGGGAAACTATTTTTCGATTAGACGAATAATTATATTTTACAATTTGCTCATACCTAATCATCCATTACTTCGAATTTCAACCACTTACGAGTAATGAAGTCGTAAAAATATCAACTTATTCTCTTTAAAAAGAAAAGTAGTGTTCCATGTTCGCCAGGGGCGATATGTGGTTTTCGTAGTTAAAGATTATACGAGATTTCTCAAGATAACGGTAGCGCGCCAGGCTCGTAATCTGTAGTTCTCAGGTTCGAGTCCCAGCTGGGTCAGCGTTGAGATTTATCTGCGCAAAATTCCCTGCCCTGCCCACAGTCAGTAGGGGACACCGATGGGCTTGGAAAGGCCGCCGTCCGTCGGATGGGACGTTAAGCCGTGGCTCCGTGTGCGGGAGAGCCATACCCTGTGCACGTTAAAGAACACGCTGGATGGCCTAGACGGGAGCCTACCATCTGTCTCCCAACAGCTGTTCCAGTGGATCCCCTCCCCCAACCTTCTCTGAGCCTTCGGGGTCCATGTGACCTGGCCATTTAGCCCATGGTGTGCAAAAAAGTGCCGCTCAGAGGTAAAACAACCCAACCCAATCTCAAGATAGACGTGTTGATCTCGTGTAATCTTTGTTTATACCTCTGAGCCTCTTGTTATAATCATATGTTTTACCTCTGAGCAACACTTTTTTGCACACCATGGGCTAAATGGCCAGGTCACATGGACCCCGAAGGCTCAGAGAAGGTTGGGGGAGGGGACCCACTGGAACAGCTGTTGGGAGACAGATGGTAGCCTCCCTTCAAAGCCATCCAGCGTGTTCTTTAACGTGTACTGTGTATGACCCTCTCGCACAGGGGTCACAGATTAACGTCCCGTTCGACGGACAGCGGCCTTTGCAAGCCCATCGGTGTCCCCTACTGACTGTGGGCAGGGCAGGGAATGTTGCGGAGACACTTTTGTAGGCGCAGTGGGTTTAAGTAGCAGGTCTCAAAGACCCCAGAGACTCCGATATGTTTGGGGTGAAAGTGTACCCAATAGAGAACCGTTAAGAGACAAATGGAAACCTCCCTTCAAGGTCATACATTGTGTTCTTTAATATGCATAGGCTCTCCTCTATGTGAGACCACGGCGTAACATGACATCTAACGTACATCAGCTTTTCTAAAGCCATTGGTGTCTCCTTTCTCAACGAGGTTAGGAGAGATAAATCCTCAACACAGTTTCATGCGAGCATCCATTTAAATGAGACAGTGATTAAACAATAATACATTTTCTCTGCGGGGAGGAGGAGGTTTAGTTGGTAGCGCGCTAGCCTCGTTATCTGCAGTTCCCAGGTCCGAGTCCCACCTGGGCCAGCTTTGAAATTCATCTCAGAAAAATTCCCCGTCCTTCCACAAGGCCACCTAGAAGACAAGGCCATGACAGCGATACTGTGACGTCACGGACGGAGGGGGAACAGGCGAATGAGGTATCTCCGGTAAAGCCAACGCAGCAAACAAGCTTTTATACAGCGCAGTTCATTCGCCGGTTCTCCCTGGAGGTGTGACGTCACAGTATCGCTGTCATGGCCTTGTCTTCTAGGTGGCCTTGCCCGACCTCGGTTAGTAGACACCGATGGGCTTGGAAAAGTCGCCGTCCGTCGAATGGGACGTTAAGCCATATATACTGTGCACGTTAAAGAACTCGCTGGATGGCCTTGACGGGAGGCTACCATCTGTCTCCTTAGAGCTGTCTAATGGGTTCCCTTCTCCCAACCTTCTCTGTGCCCTCGGGGTCCTTGTGACCTGGCCATTTAGCCCATTGTGGGCAAAAAAAGTATCGCTCAGATGTAAAACAACCCAACTCACAAATTTCTGAAGTTCAATAGGCACCTTGTACTGCCATTAGCTATTTCTCAAGATAGACGTGTTTGGATGTTTTTGCTTGAGGATTTAGCATGTGCCTAGAATCTAGATTAGCGCTTATATGGATTTAGCATGATGTATCTGTATGCATATAATGTAGGATTGTCCAGCCTCGTAATCTGCAATTCCTAAGTTCGAGTTTCAAATGTCTGCTTTGAGATTTCTCTCTACTAAATAGGGGATTAGTGGAAAAGGGAATTCCGATGGTACTATAGGCTTTTATCAAAGTTTCGTGAGAATTGTAGTTGTTTTGAATCGGAAATATGAGTACGAGACTTGAAACGTGATCAGCAATATTAGAGATCATTGCAAGCATATACAGAACTAGAAAACACTGATAGAGAGAGGGGGGGGGACTGACTCTATCGTAACGCAATAAATGGGGTAGGCAAAAGCCTAGATTTTCATCTTAGTATTTTTCCCTTCCATTTTAGAGATTTTTAAAAAACGAGTGAAATATATCTAATTTTAATATTTTTTGTCTCTATTATCTTTACTAGCATTCTCAAATCTATCCGTCCCCCTAGATTCGTCCCTGATTGCAAGCTTAGGAAAATAACATTTGAAAACTTACATAAAAATAAAGTGCAAGAAGTACTGATCTATTTCTTTAATGGGGCGGGGGTGGCTCAGTCGGTAGCGCGTCAGGCTCCTAATCTGTAGTTCACAGGTTCGAGTCCCAGTTGGGTTAGCGTTGAGATTTATCTCCGCAAAATTCCCCGCCCTGCCCACGGTCAGTAGGGGACACCGATAGGCTTGGAAAGGCCGCCGTCCGTCGGATGGAACGTTAAGCCGTGGCCCCGTGTGCGGGAGAGTCATACCCTGTGCACGTTATAGAACACGCTGGATGGCCTTGACGGGAGGCTACCATCTGTCTCCCAACAGCTGTTCCAGTGGGTCCCCTCCCCCAACCTTCTCTGAGCCTTCGGGGTCCATGTGACCTGGCCATTTAGCCCATGGTGTGCAAAAAAGTGCCGCTCAGAGGTAAAACAACCCAAATCCTCGTACCTCGTGATTTAATCAGATTTTAAAAAAGCCCCAATTTCTTCGTTAGCTGTTACCTGGAACAATTGAACGCCGCTCCTTTTATCGTCGATCAACATGCGTTACGAAAAAAGAAAAAAAAAGGAACATGGTTTCATGGCCCATAAACGTCGCTTCGTGGCTAACAAGGAATTAATGACAGCCAAAGAGATAGTTTCCGTTACCCACCTCCTTCCACCAAAACCACCCCTCATTTCAGACTCGCCCAACCTCAGGACTCCTCGGTGTTTGTCGCACACGCCGGCCAAGTAACGATCAGCGCCTTCTCGGTAATGGCCACGCTTTAATCTTTCCTGCGCCGCATGTTCCACAACTAGCGAAAACGCAAGAGTTGAACGACCTGTGGATACGACGACAAATGCCGGACTAGGCGATGGAGATTGAAACAGACTAGGGTTGTTTTTTGCCGGCGAGGTTTTCAAGTATGGTCGTGATGTAATAAGGATGTTTGGAAGCCGATTTTCCTCGCCAGTTGATGTCTTTAGCGATCTAAACCCGATAAACTGGATAGGCAGGTCATACATCTCATGTTGACAACAAACAGCATTGCTCCCTCACTGGCAAACAAACTGTTGTTATTTTGATGCTAGGGGGAAAAAAAGCTGAAAGCAAATTTTAAATAGTAGAAATAAATACCCCCTCAAGCAGCTGCTTGGCACAGAGGTCTGACAGCAGCCTTCTAGTTTAATACGCCATAGTAGGAGTTCTGAGAGGATGGTGGAAAATCAGAAAGACAACACAAACATCCATGCCTTACCCGGGGCTCGAACCCAGATCTCTTTGACTAATAACCAAGCGCGCTAACCACTCGGCCATGGGATGTAGAAACAAGGAAAGTAGGGGCGGGGGTGGCTCAGTCGGTAGAGCGCCAGGCTCGTAATCTGTAGTTCCCAGGTTCGAGTCCCAGCTGGGTCAGCGTTGAGATTTATCTGCGCAAAATTCCCCGCCCTGCCCACGGTCATTAGGGGACACCGATGGGCTTGGAAAGGCCGCCGTCCGTCGGATGGGACGTTAAGCCGTGGCCCCGTGTGCGGGAGAGCCATAGTCTGTGCACGTTAAAGAACACGCTGGATGGCCTTGACGGGAGGCTACCATCTGTCTCCCAACAGCTGTTCCAGTGGGTCCCCTTCCCCAACCTTCTCTGAGCCTTCGGGGTCCATGTGACCTGGCCATTTAGCCCATGGTGTGCAAAAAGTGCCGCTCAGAGGTAAAGCAACCTAAGAAACAAGGAAAGTAGCTTCCAAAATATGTCAAGAGCAGTGTTTTGTTTCTAGGTTTACTAGAATTTTCCTTCTGAGGGACAAAATTAATATTTTGGATAATGATGAGAATTTTTTTTCAAATAGAGTGTCAAGCTCATAACCAAACTTTCTAAAGCTGATGAAAGGTTAAGCTTTCCGCTATGTTCTGTTTGGTAAATTGGGTTGGGTTGTTTTACCTCTGAGCGGCACTTTTTTGCACACTATGGGCTAAATGGCTTGGGGTCGTTGTAACCTGGCCATTTAGCCCATTGTGTGCAGAAAAATGCAGCCCAGAGTCAAAACAACCGAACTATCCAAACTTCAATAACTTTAAATATTGAATGAATGTTGTTGGAATGCTTATCGAAAACTATAAAATTGCATCTTGTGCTTGAATTAATGATTAAGCCAGGGAGGGCTAAACTTTTTGACAGTGCTATCGACTTTTAAGACACAAAATCTTTTGCGATCGAAGTCATAATAATGATTTAACACTGCTTGTGTTATACGGGGGAGAAAGATGCCATGTACATTTCAGTTTTAGGTTGGCCGTGATTTTTACCAGTTTCGATTTAATCTATATAATAATAAAAGGTGTCTGTCTGTGTGTGTGTGTCTTCTGTCTGTAGCAGCCATAACTCATCGGGAAATCAACGTACACGCTCCAAATTTTCAGAGAATGTTTCAGGTTGTGGTCCGGATTGCAGTGCCAAATTTCAGGTCGAAAATAACAAAAAGGGGCTTCCCAGAAGCAAAAATATTTAACCTACGGGAAACGAGAATCGCTGTGAAATTTATTGTTGCCATTTACTTCTCTTTAACTGTGAACGTAAAGAGTTAAAATAGCATTTAAAATCTTCTGCTGCAAATCTGCTTCCGTTGCCAGATTCCCCACGTTTCTGAAGGCATTATTAAAGCGTTCCATTGCAGCTAGGGCCCTAATTTTCTAACCAAACATGGAGTCGGGCAGAGGGAACCCGCCTACGAAATATGGGACCTTTCGGTGAAGTATGTCGGGAATTACAGAATGTCAAAATCTGACGAAATAAATATCTCGATCGTTTGCGACGGCTCTGAGAGATCGCGCCGAGTCTGCAATGGCCTTTGCAACACCAGGAAAATCTTCGTATTCAAACTGTGATAAAATGTCGGGGGGTGGGTACTAAATAACCTCTAGTGCAGGAAACAACAGAATATGGTGAAACAGGAAACAACAATAAAAGTGAGACACAAGCTGTCACAATTTGTGTAGAAACGAAGCCATGGGCCAAATGGGAACCTGAATTTTAAACCAATCACTGGGGCACACAGGGGACGCTGGGCAGGAAATTTCGACCGTGCGGATGAATATCACAGGAGCCATAGGGCGGCAAATTCTGTGATAACGGAAATAAAAATCTCGATAGTTTAAACAGAAACTTAACTACGGGCTATGAGAGAGCTCACTGACGTCAACAACGATCCACGCCAACACCGGGAAAATTTCTTCCTGTTGAAAATCTGTGCTAAAGTATCGGGGGAGGGGGACTTACAAAATTTACCTTCAGTGCAGCGAAAATAAGAATATACAGATTAAAAGTTACACCCGGGCAGCGCCGGGTACGTTCAACTAGTAAAGCATAAAATCGTGGGACAGTCGAGTCCCAATGATGTTCCACGGGTCTTAATATATAACATTTATTGCAATCTTGACTAACAGTCATCTTTCACATTATGATTTTGCAACTAACAAGGGTACATCAGTCAGTTGGTGTGGCTGAAAGCATCGCTCATCACAGCAATGGCTCTCTAAGAGCGGACTAACAGATAAGGACTTTCTCGCACTCCTCGCAAACTCTTCCTCTTGACCTCCTTTCTCTGCCCCTCAAAACCTACTCTGCTCGTCCTCTAAAACTTTCTGTCGTAGATGGTAGATCGTGTTTGACAATGTGCAGTTCCCGGATATACCCTTACCCACTTCATCTGAAGAGTTTTATGTCACTGATAAATGTAAGAAAATTTTCGGTTTAGTGAGAATACGCCCCTGACGGTTGAGCACCAGCTAGGCCTAAACCCACCTCGGGGAGTAGGATAGCAGGTGCGTGGACTGGAGTCACCTGTGAAGTGTGGTTTCCAAGGAAAGGTTGGTTGGTTGTTTTACCTCTGAGTGGCACTTTTTTTCACACCATGGGCTAAATGGCCAGGTCACATGGACCCCGAAGGCTCAGAGAAGGTTGGGGGAGGAGACCCACTGGAACAGCTGTTGGGAGATAGATGGTAGCCTCCCGTCAAGGCCATCCAGCGTGTTCTTTAACGTGCACAGGGTATGGTTCTCCCGCACACGGGGCCACGGCTCCCAGGGAAAGGAGATAAAGAGAAGAAGAATGAAAGGAAAAGCTAAGGAACAAGAATAGATTTGCATCTTTGGAATCGTTGATTCTGAATTATTTCATAATCAACAGAATATCTGATCAATTCATTGGGATGTAAAGTAACATCTTGAAAGAATTTTGTGGCCATTTTGTTAGTGGCATCTGTGATTGAATCAATTTTAGTGTCCTGTGTGATGATTGAATTTCTGAAAAACCAGGGAGCTGCTACAGCCGATCTGATGGTCCCTCTGTCGTTCTCTCTATCCAACTTTCTGCCGTTCGATCTAGGTCGATATACCCTTACCTACTTCATCTGAATTAAAGAGTGGCTTGAGCCGTAGCTAATCAGAAGGTAGTATCAATTTTTTACTTAAGGAAGGTATTACCTCCTCACAAAAGGATCTGCCCTTCCGTTGGTCAGCCTCCACCAATCAGAAGGAGCAAATATTAGTGGGAGCTTAATATTTCTTTGATGTTGCGCTCTCTACCACGTGGGTTCATTTAATGCTTTGGACTGCAAAATAGGCCTATGAAATATAAGCTGTTAGGCTCTTAACTGTGCTTTCAAAGCTTATTATTTTACTAATAATATTATAATTGTGCTAACTGAAGTTTTTAACTTCCAAATTTGGCAAAAATTTTCGAAGTAATAATTTAATACAGAAATAAGTAAATATGAATCCTTTAACGTTTAACGAAAAACCTATAAGCTATAACTTTTTCCAATTCGTGTTTATGAAACATAATGCCAACATTAGCATGGTGATAAATCAAGAATTACACGATTATACTAGAATTATACACTTTATTAAAAAAATCCGTTAAATCTACTAGCGCGCCAGGCTCGTAATCTGTAGTTCCCAGGTTCGAGTCCCAGCTGGGTCAGCGTTGAGATTTATCTCCGCAAAATTCCCCGCCCTGCCCACGGTCAGTAGGGGACACCGATGGTCTTGGAAAGGCCGCCGTCCGTCGGATGGGACGTTAAGCCGTGGCCCCGTGTGCGGGAGAGCCATACCCTGTGCACGTTAAAGAACACGCTGGATGGCCTTGACGGGAGACTGCCGTCTGTCTCCCAACAGCTGTTCCAGTGGGTCCCCTCCCCCAACCTTCTCTGAGCCTTCGGGGTCCTTGTTACCTGGCCATTTAGCCCATGGTGTGCAAAAAGTGCCGCTCAGAGGTAAAACAACCCAACCCGTTAAATCTACCTGCAAATTCTCTCACAAACATTAAGACTTGTGATAGAGTAGTGCCAGTGGATCAGTTGTAGATGATAACCAGCCATGGCAACTGCGCCATCGACAAATCAGTTGAATGCGATCAACGGTTTGGTCACCTCTGCGTAAGCTCTTGAGAAAGTTTGTGTAATATATATTGCACTTTTAGTTTGAATAATATGCTAATATACAAAGAAGCTTATGGGTTTCGTTTTCCATATACTCATATGTTTTTAGGTTGATTTCGATCCTCACAGCCTGGATAATGAAATGAATGCAAAATAACATCATCGCTTTTTATGAGGAAAGCTCATTTGATCAATAAGCATAAGAGAAGAACATCTGGCTGATTTCCAGCGGAATGAACTAGACGGGCTAAATAGATCATCCGAATAATTTCAAGTCCCTCTTTTGAACCTCTTTGCCTCCAAGGGAGATCTTCCACTCTTCCCATATTTCACCATCTCTCTCTCTCTCTTAAATTTACCCCCACATCGCCTTCTTTCCTCCAGAGGAAATGAGCCCTGCACCACAGGAAGTCCTCTCCTCTTTTATTCATGAGTATTTTCCCACCGGAAGTTGTTTCAACCTTCTGACTATCATCTGAGGGTTTCTGATAGAGCTCGAGTTTGCTCCTCTGGTGAGACTCGCACTTTAAGCATTTGGGGTGAAAGAAGTTTTGGTTTTGTGTCTGTAAAATGCATTCTCCCTGATCTGTGGAAGCACTAAAAATGAAACTGACATCCATGCTATTATCTGGATGGGAAATATATATTTAAAATGATATAAAGACCTGGGATTGTCAACAATTCCTTTTTATATCTTTCTTAAAAATTGTTTTAAATTTTTATATCTCAGTTCGTAATTTAACGTACTATAAAAATAGTTCAGAATAACTTTTTTTTATTATATATATATTTTTAAGTGTGACCGAGTGGTTAGCATACTTGGTTGCGGATCAAAGGGATTCGAGTCCCGGATAAGGATGGATATTTCGTGTTGTTGGGTTGTTTTACCTCTGAGCGGCATTTTTTTGCACACAATGGGCTAAATGGCCAGGTCACAAGGACCCCGAAGGCTCACAGAAGGTTGGGGGAGGGGACCTACTGGAACAGCTGTTGGGAGACAGGTGGTAGCCTCCCGTCAAGGCCATCCAGCGTGTTCTTTAACGTACGTAGGGTATGGCTCTCCCACACACGGGGACACGACTTAACGTCCCATCCGACGGACGGCGACCTTTCCAAGCCCATCGGTGTCCCCTACTGACCGTGGGCAGGGCGGCGAATCTTGCGGAGATATATCTCAACGCTGACCCAGCTGGGACTCGAACCTGGGAACTACAGATTACGAGCCTGGTGCGCTACCGACTGAGCCACCCCCTCCCTAGGATATTTCGTGAGTTGCCCTTCTGCTGAAACCTCTCTTACTCATAGATCTTCTCTATGGTGCATTCAACTGAAAGACTTCTGTCAGAATTCTATTGCAAATTGTTGCTAGAGGGGCTAATCTATTTTATTTCGTATTTATTCATACAACTTTTACCTCCAGTTTAGTTTGGAATTAATCTATGGAATGTGTGAATACCTAGCATATGCTGATGTTACAGTTTTATTTGTTGATTTATTTAATTTGAAAACAATTTATGGAAATATATTTCCAAATGTAGGTTTATTATGCATACGAGTTGGGTTACCTCTGAGCGGCGCTTTTTTTGCACACAATGGACTTAATGGCCAGGTCACATGGACGCCGAAGGCTAGGAGAGGGGGACCCACTGGAACAGCTGTTGGGAGACAGATGGTAGCCCTCGTCAAGACCATCCAGCGTGTTCTTTAACGTGCAACGGTATGGCTCTCCCGCACACGTGGCCACGGCTTAACGTCCCATCCGACGGACGGCGGCCTTTCCAAGCCCATCGGTGTCCCCTACTGACCGTGGGAAGGGCGGGGAATTTTGCGGAGATAATTCTCAACGTTGACCCAGCTGGGACTCGAACCTGGGAACTACAGATTACGATCCTGGCGCGCTACCGACTGAGCCACCCCCGTCTCCTATGCATCCGAGTTATTTTTTCTTGAAGTGGGAAGGTTTAAAACGTTAACATAACATTTCATAATGTTTACATAACGTCATCTCCGGCAACAAAAAGCTGCCGAAGAAAGTCGAAAGATCAAATCTGCTTAATCCCTTATTTTCAATAATCCATTCATTAGCTGGAATGCTTAACGTGGCCCTGGCGCGAGATAGGCATTCCTTATGCATATTTGGAAACATGCTGGATTTAATATACAGTTAACGAAAGAGATTCATCTATTCTTAACAGGTATTTCCTAGTCCTCTTCGGGGTGGGGATGGCTCAGTCACTAGCACGCCAGGCTCGTAATCTGCAAGTCCCAGGTTCGAGTCCCGCCGGCCAGGGTTCAGATTTATCTCTGCATAACTCCCCTTCCTGGCCTTGTCAGTAGGGCATTCCAATGGGCTTGGAAATACTACCGTCCGTCGGATGGGATACAAAGCCTTGGTTCTTTGTGCGGAAGAGCCATAACTTAGGCAACACAGAGAAGATGCTGGATGGTCTTGACGGGAGGCTACAATCTGTCTCCTAACATCTGTCCAGTGTTTTCCATCCCCTCAACCTTCTCTGAATCCTTGGGGTCTTTGTATGCATGTAATTCCCCGCCCTGCTCACGGTCAGTAGGGGACACCGATGGGCTTGGAAAGGCCGCCGTCCGTCGGATGGGACGTTAAGCCGTGGCCCCGTGTGCGGGAGAGCCATACCCTGCGCACGTTAAAGAACACGCTGGATGGCCTTGACGGGAGGCTACCATCTGTCTCCCAACAGCTGTTCCAGTGGGTCCCCTCCCCCAACCTTCTCTGAGCCTTCGGGGTCCATGTGACCTGGCCATTTAGCCCATGGTGTGCAAAAAAGTGCCGCTCAGAGGTAAAACAACCCAAATCTTTGTATGCAAAAAAAATACCACTTAGACGTAAAACAACTATATTCATTAATTTTTCGACAGTGACATTTATTTTTTGAAACTGACTTTAAAGTGATTAATAAACGTGAAAAAAAAAAGTTCAATAATCATAAAATGCAAGCGAGATTTTTCTTAACATGCCATAAATTCCCCGTTGGTAATCAATTTCCAAATCAGCAATGTTCTCTGTATTAAACCAACCAGGAAACTACCAATGATCTATTTCTTTAAGCGACATTGAAATTATTATTTTCCTTTTGCCAAGCAATGCCGTCGTCCTCCCATTAATGCCCTGCATTCCGCTAAGGTTATTAGGGCTGTCGCAGTGTTGGTGACCTGTAGCATTAACTCCAAATAAGCAGTACTTTGACACTATTCCAGCATTAACCTTGCCCCAAGGCAAATGGCATTGATACATACATAATAGCGGTCCAAAGCGTCAGTAGCTGCTTTTGAACGCTGCGCATCAGTTACATTGACCCTTTTGTGTGCACACAGGCAGATATTCCCTTTGCCGATGAATGTGTACTTTGTAGTGTTCATAAGGCATAAATGCAAACTTGGAACTACCAGTGGAATAATAAGGCGATTTATTGAGTTTATAACTCAACCGTAGTTTGTTTATTCAGTTCAAGTTTTCCACTAAGGGACTTAAGGCACTGTCTCTAGTATACTGATTTTTATATTGTAAATGATTATAACTCCTGAACTTAACATTAGTAAATGAAGATCAAAAAGAAAGTATTTTTACAAAAAAAAATTTTTTTTTTTGGAAAATTGTCCCGATCAATTTACAAAAGTTACAAAAGAATTGTACGATTGATTGCAAAAATTGTATGATTGATCTACGTACAAAATCAGTTTTCCTAATAATTCTGAATGATAAGAGTGTTTTCATTGTATCATAAGAAATTTTTTATCTAAATACCAGAAGGGACGGCGGTTGCTCAGTTGGCAGCACGCCAGGCTCATAATCTGCAGTTTCTAAGTTCGAGCCCCAATTCTACCTGAGCGAGGATTAGTTCGGTTGGTAGCGGGGCCAGACTCGTAATCTGTGGTTACCAGTCTCTAATCCCATTTTAGCCATCTTCGAGATTTATCTCCGTTAAACCCTCCTCACAACCGTCCCATGGTCGAGTGGTTAGCGTGCTTGGTTACTGATCAAAGTGACCTGGGTTCGAGCCCAGATAAGGCATGGTTGTTTGTGTTTTCTTTCTACTGAGATCGTGCCTTCGTCACAGATCTTCTACTACAGCGTATAAACTGGCAGGCTCCTGTCAGACCTCTATGACAAGCAGCTGCTTCAGGGGTATTTATTTTTAATCCCCCCCTCCCTCTTTCCATTGGTCAGAAAGGGAACACCGATGGGCTTGGAGAGGCTGACGTCCGTCGGATGGGACGTTAAGCCGTGGCTCCGTGTGCTGGAGAGCCATACCCTGTGCACGTTAAAGAACACGCAGGTTGGCCTTGATAGTATGCTTTCATCTGTCTCCAATCAGCAGTGGGGCGGGGGTGGTTCAGTCGGTAGCGCGCCAGGCTCGTAATCTGTAGTTCCCAGGTTCGAGTCCCAGCTGGGTTAGCGTTGAGATTTATCTCCGCAAAATTCCCCGCCCTGCTCACGGTCAGTAGGGGACATCGATGGGCTTGGAAAGGCCACCGTCCGTCGTATGGGACGTTAAGCCGTGGCCCCGTGTGCGGGAGAGCCATACCCTGTGCACGTTAAAGAACACGCTGGATGGCCTTGACGGCAGGCTACCATCTGTCTCCCAACAGCTTGTTCCAGTGGGTCCCCTCCCCCAACCTTCTCTGAGCCTTCGGGGTCCATGTGACATGGCCATTTAGCCCATGGTGTGCAAAAAAGTGCCGCTCAGAGGTAAAACAACCCAACCCAATCAGCAGTTCAGGAATCTTCTACCCAACTCCGACTCTCTGGGGTCCTTGGGACCTGCTCATTTAGCCCGTTGTTTGTGCAGAAGATTCCATTCAGAGATAAAACAATTTAATCCCTTTTTCACACCGTGTTCAATAGCTCATGCATTGCCTGAAAAGTGATTTAACTTTGCTCGTAATTCAAGAATCATAAGAAAATTAAATCGGTGAATTAGCATCGATGAAATAAAAGCATCTAAAATAAAGGAGGTACTGGGAAACTGCCGACAGACGAAATAATATTACTTTACACCGCAAGTTCATTTGCTGCATTACATAAATTATGATATAATTGAAGCCCCAAGAGGAATAAAAATGTATGCGCATCCAGTTCACTGAGAGGGAACGTTATATCTGATATCTCAGCAGGATCAACCAAAATATTTAAGTAGAAAAGATGATGTGTAAGGGGAAGTGGGAGAAGGAGGAGGAACCCCTAATGGTAGTGATCCACAGAGATGTTGCAGTGGTAAGATGCTCCGTCATCAGAAGAACATCAGCAGACTGGGCCAAATGCTGCACCAGTACCTGCACATAATGACCGCTGGATGGAGATGTGCTGCTGAGTTATCGGTTGCAGATGGACAGTAATGTTGCCCGAGCCGAGGAGAGGAAGAGACGATGCTTGGCACATCTTCCGTGAGCACTTCCCTGATGTGTGGGTGTGGCTCCAAAGATGCCAGTGATGGAGCTCTGAAGCTCGTGCCTTGTGGGGTTGCTCTGTAGTTGCTGGAGGAGAATTGCTGGCGAGTGGTGGCAATATCCTTGCTCTTCGAGATCCGATGATGATATCAAGAAGTTGGAGGAAGGAGGAGTTAGATGAAATTTTTACGTCAAATTTAATGACTAACTTCTAGTATTTTTTTTTGGTTGGAAAGATAGTTATCAACTGTGATGGTAGAATAAAATTCAGAGAAACGTTGTTTTTCTAAGTTATCATAAAGCATTGAATAGCGCATTTTCCTTATTTACAGTTTTTATCATAGATATTTAATTTCATTCACTTAATACATTAGAATTCTGTAATATAGAATGCCCTACTAGAATATTAGAGAATTTCTATCTTACAGTGATCTGACGTTAGATTCCCATTGACCCCAAATAATAATATATAAATAAACAAAACCTATTCCCAAATAACTTCGCAATAATGCGTTTAATGGAAAAATGTGATAAATTAATAATCAGAATCAAAATCTATTGAAATCTCATTTTTCAACAATATTCTTTCAGTTTTTAAATAGTTATGGAAGCTGATATATTTATCAATAAATTATCTTTTTTTATAAAAACCATTCATAATTGTCTAATATTGAAGTAATCATTACTCAAACTTCTGCAATATATATTTTATTAAATTGTTTGAAACAATACTTATTATTGTCACCCGCAACTTTTTTTGAGACATGCTGCATGAACTAAATAAGATCCTCGTTAACTAAAATAATTAATTATTCATAATTACTAATATTCAGGACTATATATTAGTACTTATTGTTGATCCGACTTCGAAAACTGCTTTCTAACAAATATTATTTTGAAAGAGTGGCCAAAAGAGGATTTAGATTCGAACCAGGAACAACCCACAAGCTAGTAATACGTAGTCCCGTATTTCCTAACTGTAGTTGCGATGAGTAGAGGTTTTAAATAATTGAGCAAAATGCAGATTTTGTTTAAAACAATAACAAAAAAAATAAATTTATTGAAATCTCAAAGTCAACAAAATTCCACCTCAGTCCTAGAGAGGTAGATGATTTTACATTGCAATCATATTTTAGTAAACCAACTCCACTTAAACAATCAATTCCCCCGCCCTGCCCACGGCCAATGGCTTGGAAAACCAATGGGCTTGGAAAGGCCGCCGTCCGTCGGATGGGACGTTAAGCCGTGGCCCCGTGTGCGGGAGAGCCATACCCTGTGCACGTTAAAGAACATGCTGGATGGCCTTGACGGGAGGCTACCATCTGTCTCCTAACAGTTGTTCCAGTGGGTCCCCTCCCCCAACCTTCTCTGAGCCTTTGGGGTCCTTGTGACCTGGCCATTTAGCCCATGGTGTGCAAAAAAGTGCCGCTCAGAGGTAAAACAATCCAACCCCAGAAAAAAGACACCACGTCCACTGCCATATTTGATGAGTGGAACGGAGTCCTGGTGCAAGGAAACGGCACTCCATCCGAAGGTTCGTGCTCAGTCTTGCGAAAGACGAAGTCATGCCCTACAAGAGACAGACTACCTGCTGTTTTAGTACCAACGAAGCGACTTCGCTGAGAGCATCAACAGAAACGGATGAAACCGAATATCCCAGAACGATATATATTATAAATGGAGTCTGGCTAACATCAGCTGCTCGAAACGTCTCTGTCAAACACTAAGTGGTTGCACTAGAATAGTGGATCAAAAATGAAAAGAAAAAAATATCAATAGGTCTGCGACATCTCATTATTTTAAGTTTTAACTGATTTCCGAGAGTAAATTCTTATGACTCGTTAAATAGTAAGCAAAATTTAATACATTGTGGCCAACCCACACTTAGCAAGAGCCACAAGAAATATAATTATATTCTTAAAGAGCTGGTGGACAAATTCTCTAACTAAAAACGAAAAAAATTAATTTCTAATGAGTATCCCATGGCCGAGTGGTTAGCGCGCTTGGCTACTGATCTAAGGGACCTGGGTTCGAGCCCCGGGTAAGGCATGGATGTTGTGTCGTTTTTCTGCTGAGGGTCTGCCATCCTCTCAGACCTTCTACTATGGCAAATAAACCGACAGGCTCCTGTCAGACCTCTGTGGCAAGCAGCTGCTTGAGGGGGTATTTTTTTTTAACGGATTAGAAATAAAAGCTATATTTTCAAGGAATCAAGAAAATAACTTGATTAGAATTAAAAAAAAGGGCAATTTTGATGTTACTAATTAATAGTGAAAATCATTTGGCCAAAAAATTAAAAAAAAAATGCGTCAGATCCAGTACATTGATGATTGTATTTTATGAGCCCCAAGTTGCCCAGATCTAACACAATATATAGAAAAGCAGATCCCCTAAAAGGCCGAAATAACAAAATCGGAAACCGTGTACCATTAAAGACAATGTGCAACTTTTCTGCTAATTTCCCAGTTAAATTTATTAACTTACGAGAGCTTCCCACCACCAGAGAGGGAAAAATCGTGTCGAAAGAGAATTACACACACACGGTGAGTACTAGAATCAGTCTCAGCCGGGACAACTTCATTTTCTTGAGTGATGGAGATGTAAGATGACCCTCGAAAGAGAAGCTGTCACCAGCAGACCAAACAAGTGGTTTGTGAACCGTACTATGGATCATTTACCTTCAGGTCAACAGTTTCCTGGAAACAGGCGAAGAAATAGTGTCAACAGTCAAAAGATATCTTCCTTCTTTCAACTTCCACTCCCTCTTAGCTCCACCCTCAACGCACATGCGTACTGACCCGCCCCAGCACTCGAGTCATCCAACACCCAACAATTCAAGTGTGTCTGAGAGACATGATGACCTCTTGACCTCTGAGGACCAAATGGCTCTTAAAGCAGTCCCTGTTGGCTCCAAGCGAAACGAACAACTTTCTGTCTCTTAGTGGCTTGGGTGTGCTTTGAGAGCCAAGTTAAAGCCTTCTTTATCATCAAGAAGCCACGGATTTCTTTGAATATTTTTTTTCTGTGAGAATGTGTTTCAGTCTCTCTCTGCACGAAATACGGCTAATACATGCATGAAAGGGAAAGACAGTACGCACTCGATTTAGCGGATTTCGGGTTTAACGGACAGAATCATTTCAGCCAACAGCGGACTTGTGCTGAAACAACGGACTAAAGCCGTTATTTGTGAATTAATCCGGATAATATTCGGTGCTTCCCCGTGTGGTAGGGCTGGAGTGGCTTAGTCGGTAACGCGCCAGTATAATCTGCAGTTCCCAGGTTCGAGTCGCAGCTTGGCCAGCGTTCAGATATAAATAATAAATAAAAAATAATAAATACCCCCTCAAGCCGCTGCTTGCCACAGAGGTCTGACAGGAGCCTGTCAGTTTATATGCCATAGTAGAAGGTCTATCTCCGCAAAACTCCTGCCCTGACCTCGGCCACTAGGAGACACCGATGGTCTTAGAAAGACCGCCGTCAGATGAGACGTTAAGCCATACCCCCGTGAATGTTAAAAACTCGCTAGATGGCCTTGACTGGAGGCTACCATCTGTCTCCTAACTGCTGTCCAGTATCATTGTGACTTGGCCATTTGGCACATTATGTGCAAAAAAAGTGCTGCTCAGAGGTTGGGTTGTTTTACCTCTGAGCGGCACTTTTTTGCACACCATAGGCTAAATGGCTAGGTCACAAGGACCCCGAAGGCTCAGAGAAGGTTGGGGGAGGGGACCCACTGGAACAGCTGTTGGAAGACAGATGGTAGTCTCCCGTCAAGACCATTCAGCGTGTTCTTTTACGTGCACAGTAATTGTTTTTTTAACAATTCAGATTAAAGTCGAACACCGCAGATAAGGACAATTTACAAATTTCGATTAAAGTCGAGTGTGTCAGTGGAAGAGTTGAGAGTTAAGGGCATGATAGCTAGGGGGGAAAGCTCTGTGCTGACCCCCTTCCCTTGGTGCCCTAAGCACGTGCTTATTTTGCTTAATGGTTAATCCGGCCCTGACGTTAAGCATCGTTCGCATCCGCGGTAATTTACTCGGACGAATGTCTGTGTGTGAACACTATCTGACATCCTCATAATTTGATCTTTACGAGTGTTAGGGATATTTTACAATAAAAAGTTGAGATTTGAATCGGTTGCTTCAAAGGCAAGGGATGAAAAGAGTAAATTCCAGTGTAAAACAAAAGTATAAAATTGAATGAAATATTAGAATCACTAGGGTCCGTCGCACGTGTTTGTAAGCACATGTCCACGTATTATGTAAGTAGGCGATTAAGTTTCATGAACTTGCTACTCTTTCGTATAAAATCAGTAAATGCAATAAAAATACATATTAACGTGTCATTCTGGTTTTTATAAAATTTCATTCCCTATTTAACGAATATTCGGATTTAACAGACACCCACCCATTCCCCTAATTCGTCGGTGAAATCGAAGGTATCACAGGACTCGTGAGTCACAATTGAAATCGATCTTCGCAGTTTTACTGCGAAGATAAACTCACGAAGATTGTGACTCACGAGTAAACGTTTTTTAAATGTTTCACGTAATAAAATGGAAAGTGCCGATCCTAAGAATAGTATGTATTTGTTTGTTACATAAAGTTGAGTTTGATTGTTTTACGTCTGAGCGGCACTTTTTTGCACACCATGGGCTAAATGGCCAGGTCACATGGACCCCGAAGGCTCAGAGAAGGTTGGGGGAGGGGACCCACTGGAACAGCTATTGGTAAACAGATGGTAGTCTCCCGTCAAGGCCATCCAGCGTGTTCTTTAACGTGCACAGGGTATGGCTCTCCCACACACGGGGCCACTGCTTAACGTCCCATCCGACTGATGGCGGCCTTTCTAAGTCCATCAGTGTCCCCTACTGACCGTGGGTAGGACGGGGAATTTTTCGAGATAAATCTCAACGCTGACCCAGCTGGAACTCGAACCTGTGAACTGCAGATTACGAACCTGGCGCGCTACCGACTGAACCACCCCCGCCCCATTAAAGTTGAGAGAATGGCGTTATTTCGCTTTTCCAAAATTACCAAATTTGTTTTTATCAAGGGATCAAAGTTCGTTTCGCCACAGCAAATGTAGTGGATAGTTTTAATTTGCCTTCATCATACATGGCATAAAATTTCGGATTAATCAGGCTCAGACACATATATATAAAATAAGGGGGGGGGGGGGGACGACGACCAAGTGATTGGATCGATGCGTAAAAAGGAATAAGGGGGAGTGATTGGATCCTCCATTCCAGCATAAAAGTATTCTCTCAGGTTTATTTAGTGGTTTTGAAAAATTTCTTAAAATGCATGTAATACACAGTGGACATCCATTAACTTAACGTTCCCATGTTAAGTCAATTTAGAGTCAAATTCGAAAACCGTGTACCGTAATTTCTGCAATAAGCTTTTTTAATAGGAAAATAGGGCTAGATAAATTTAAATCTAATTCAAATCGATTTAAATCTCGATTTTCAACAATATTGTTCGGTATTTAAAGAGCTATGGGAGCTCGAATACTTAACAGCACCAAAGTTAGAGCTGAGTAATTTGTGTAAAACTGATAATTATTAAAGGAACTGTTTGCATAAAATTCTAAAAAACACACATTTTATTAAATGGTTTGAAATAATACTTATTTAAGTTTTGATTAACTTCTAAAGTGAATTCCTGTGATTGACATCTTTGTTATTCTATATTCAAATGGGGGTGGCTCAGTCGGTAGCGCACCAGGCTCGTAATCTGTAGTTCCCAGGTTCGAGTCCCAGCTGGGTCAGCGTTGAGATTTATCTCCGCAGAACTCCCCGCCCTACGCACGATCAGTATAGGACACTGATGGGCTTGAAAAGGCCGCCGTCCGTCGGATGGGACGTTAAGCCGTAGCCCCATGTGCTGGAGAGACATACCCTGTTCACGTTAAAGAACACGTTGAATTGGCCTTGAGGGGAGGCTACCACCTGTCTCCCAACAGCTGTTCCAGTGGGTCCCCTCTCCCAAACTTCTCTGAGCCTTCGGGGTCCTTGTGACCTGGCCATTTAGCCCATGGTGTGCAAAAAAGTGCCACTCAGAGGTAAAACAACCCAACCCTATATTCAAACTACCATAAGTACGAACGTGTATTGTTCAAAATCGAAATTTAGACAGTTTAATTGTCATCTTATATTTATTTTCAATCATATGCTTCCATAAAAATTTATTTAACCAGTTACTGAACTTCGAATTTTATTTTCCTTTGACATTAGATGATGATGTTTCCATTTTTCTGTCTATTGTCTGTACGTATGTTTAATATTTTTTCGCCTTCATTTTATTAATATCTATAGAATATAAAAAGTATTTGTCTTCCATAAAATTGAAAAAGTTTCTCACACCCCTCTTAGATAAGAGGGCATATTGTTGCTGTCAATGGAATATTTCTTGACACTTATATAACATCTTTTGATACTTATATATCTTTTGACAAATGAGATCTTAAATTTCTACCATAATTTATAACATTGGTTAAAATTTAATTTTATTTATAATCTTCATTAAAGTTTCGCTTTTTTTCTTATTTAGTGATATCTAACGATATAAATTAAAACTGCCTAAAGATTTGAAAAATCAAAAGACAATTATATTTCATTAGTAGCAATCGAACTAAAAAGTTTTCCAATTATCTCTTAAGGCAAAAAAAAAAGAAATTAATATAGAAATTAGTGATCTGGCAATCTTCGTGTCACGTGACACGAAGGTTGCCAGATCACTAATTTCTAAAAAAATCGTTGCCAGATATTATTTTCTGAATTCTGTAATCAGCCATATTGTTCGGATATTTTTTTTGAGCGACTGTACATTATCTCGTGTTTCGTTTTTTTAAACGAGATAAAAAAAAAAGATTAAATTCTTAACGACCCAACCAAACACACATATTTGCACTTCAGATCTTTAAAAACCAGCAACTTAATCGAAACCGTAGAATTTTCGCTAATAATTCTTTAATGATTATCAGAAAAACAAATCTCAGAAAGGCTATTTCATCCGAAGTGTTTCCTTTTGTCCTTCCGATGAGCGAGGTAAATAAGCACATCCTTCCATTTGGCCACCAGCATCCTCAAAGAGGTCTCTTCGGCTTCCACCAGTTGGCACGTAATAACTCTCGTTCTGATGCGATTGCTTCTCGCACCCACAGGCGCTCAGATAACTCGACCGTCAAACAGACGGGGTGGCCAAACAAAAGGCGGCTACAAACCTTCTGTCGTCTTAGTCGGTGATATCCCTATACACACTGGGAACGGGACTGGTTCAGTTGGTAGCGTGCCAGACTCATAATCTGCAGTTCTCAGGTTCGAGTCCCACTGTGCCGGGGCGGGGGTGGCTCAGTCTGTAGCGCGCCAGGCTCGTAATCTGTAGTTCCCAGGTTCGAGTCCCAGCTGGGTCAGCGTTGAGATTTATCTCCGCAAAATTCCCCGCCCTGCCCACGGTCAGTAGGGGACACCGATGGGCTTGGAAAGGCCGTCGTCCGTCGGATGGGACGTTAAGCCGTGGCCCCGTGTGCGGGAGAGCCATACCCTGTGCACGTTAAAGAACACGCTGGATGGCCTTGACGGTAGGCTACCATCTGTCTCCCAACAGCTGTTCCAGTGGGTCCCCTCCCCCAACCTTCTCTGAGCCTTCGGGGTCCTTGTGGCCTGGCCATTTAGCCCATGGTGTGCAAAAAAGTGCCGCTCAGAGGTAAAACAACCCAATCCTTCTGATCTGGCAATTTAGCCCATTGTGCGCAAAAATGTGCCTTTTAGAGGTAAAACAACCTATTCCTTAAAATATAGTTATTTTTCCAATGCATAATTCATTAGAAATATACGTTTTTGTTTTAAAGGGAATAATTTTTCCTGCGACTCCTTAAAAATGCCTTTTTTTTATTAGTGGCTCTTCGCTAAGTTTGTATTGAACGAGTGTGATTTAAAAAGTTTGGACATGCTAATAACTCTAATCACTTTCTGTGATCATACCATGCCTTTGCCACCAAGCAACTTGAGGAAATACTTCCAACCCCTTTTCAACGAAGTCCTATCTTTATTGATCTGAATCAGGTTTGCTCGCGGCCTTTTAGCCGCAAGGTCACTTCTTCGCTACTGGCAAAATTGTAAATAGATCGCAGACAGAAAAACGAAAATGCCTTCTAAAAGTTATTTTCTTTTTTGTCTCTGATTTCTACCTCTTCGGTGATTGCCTCCGATACAAAACCAACCACTTTTTCCTACTTGAGTGATATGCTAGCCGATAAAGGCTCTCTTTCAGTTAGTAATGAAGCCGGGCTATTATTGACAAAGAAGTCAATAACTTCTGCTTGGTGGTAAGCTAAATACGAACAACGAAAACCTGAGTAATTTTCAGATAAGAATGTTGATGGTGAAATAGCTCTTCCACAAAATTTTTAAAAGGAAATGCCGATATGTTTGAGCAGATAATAACGGGAAAGGCTAAAAGCTATCAATTAAAGTCATTTATATCTTTCCCGATTCGTTTATCGGAAAATCGTTGCAACCAGATGTTGTTCTCTTCTTTCTTTCTTAATGCAAATCATTCTCGTCTTTGAAATCGAAGTGCTGTCGGTTGCATGCTAGAATTGAAAGTTGAAATTCCCGACAAGTATGGGGGACGGGGTTGGCTCAGTCGGTAGCGCGCCAGGCTCATAATCTGTAGTTCCCAGGTATCGAGCCCCAGCTGGGTCAGCGTTGATATTTATCTCCGCAAAATTCCCCACCCTGCCCACTGTCAGTAGGAGACACCGATGGTCTTGGAAAGGTCGCCGTCCTATTGGATGGGACGTTAAGTCGTGGCCCCGTATGCGGGGAATCATACCCTGTGCACGTTAAAGAACACGCTGGATAGCCTTGACGTGGGGGGGCTACCATCTGTCTCCCAACAGCTGTTCCAGTGGGTCCCCTCTCCCAACCTTCTCTGAGCCTTCGGGGTCCTTGTGACCTGGCCATTTAGCCCATGGTGTGCAAAAAAGTGCCGCTCAGAGGTAAAACAACCCAACAACCTGGTCTTGGAAAGGCCGCCGTCCTATTGGATGGGACGTTAAGTCGTGGCCCCGTGTGCGAGAGAGCCACACCCTGTGCACGTTAAAGAACACGCTGGATGGCTTTGACGGGAGGCTATCATCTGTCTCCCAACAGCTGTTCCAGTGGGTCTCCTCTCCCAATCTTCTCTGAACCTTCGGGGTCCTTGCAATCTGGTCATTTAGCCCATGGTGTGCAAAAAAAAGCGCCGCTCAGAGGTAAAACAACCCAAGTGGAATATTTTACTCTTAGCTATTTTTAATCTTGCGCTTTTGTTTTTCCTTTTCAGTACGTAGCCAACGGTTCATGAAACCATTGTCTACGTACTGAGGGGGAAAACCCGTACTGAGGGGCTACGTAAATCTCATTTCAATAAATACTCCATGTTTTATTCTCCCCCAAAAAGGAAAATTTGTGAATGATTATCCCGCTATATCATCATCCGAACACGAAGGCCAAGTGCAACGATTTTTGCATCAAATGAAAACTTGTGACGTGGGGAGTGCCATGGGCTACCTCAAATTATGCACCTTTTTTCTCACTCCCCCACCCCTAAGAAAGGGAAGTGAAGTGAGAAATTAACGAGTGATATTAATTTATTTATTATTATTATCATATTAAATTCATTCGGTAGAAATATTCTAGAAATCCTAATAGTGATCCTAGAAGTTGATTTTAAAACCAAAGAAAGCGAAAGTGATCATTACACAAACTTCTGGAAAACTTCTTGCATAAATTGCTTGAAATAACATTTAGAGCATTTGTGTATTATTTTGGGGTGGAGGAGAAAAGCCCTGGAGGAGGAAGAACTGTTCCACTTTCCATTACCTTTAACGTTTTTAAACAATACTTCTGAAATCTCGAGAATTTGTTCTCCATTTAATTTTCCAGTCTCTGTCACAAGTTAAGAACATGGGATACGATTTTCGTTTGTTAAAAGCATTCAGAAAATGCTTCTTCCCACTTCAATGTAGTGGAGTGTCAAGAAAGATCTTGTTTCATTTCCACCATCTTTCGACAACTCCTCAGGCGACCAGTGCACTTATTGATTGCGACCTGTGCGTGCTGTATCTTCCCTAAGCCTTAATGGCCTGCGGTTCTAGGCCATAAATACCGAAGAAAGGGATGGAGCACGACACTGGCATTTTCCCTTTATCTTCAGTTACAGAGAGCGATACGAAGCCACATGCTCCCCCACCTCTCATTCAGACAACAGGGATTGGTTTCCTCCAGTACGATCATTTGCTTCTTTCACATTACGCTGCTCCAATCAGCAGGGTCACAGAGGTTTAATGGTACCCCGGAGTTTTACCTTTATTGATTGGCTGCTCGTTTATTGTCTCGAAAGGAGGTTTCGAACTGGAGGCCGAAGGTGGTAGCTGAACCCTCAAACCTAGCACATTGACAGTATTTGAAAAGGAGCCATCAGTTTGAAGCTACATTGACGTGTAACAATGTTCCTTCCAGTTGCATATCTTTATAGATTTCTTATGCCTCTCCAGGTGGGTCAGCGTTGAGATTTATCTCCGCAAAATTCCCCATCCTGCCCACGGTCAGTAGGGGACACCGATGGTCTTGGAAAGGCCGCCGTCCTATTGGATGGGACGTTAAGTCGTGGCCCTGTGTGCGAGAGAGCCACACCCTGTGCACGTTAAAGAACACGCTGGATGGCCTTGACGGGAGGTTACCATCTGTCTCCCAACAGCTGTTCCAGTGGGTCCCTCTCCCAACCTTCTCTGAGTCTTCAGGGTCCTTGTGACCTGGCCATTTAGTCCATGGTGTGCAAAAAATGGCCGCTCAGAGGTAAAACATCCCAACCCTTATGTCTCTAGTTATTTTTTATCGTTTTTTAAATCGCATTTGGTGAAATGGAGAATTAAGTTCTTCCCAAACCGCAGATTAGCTTGGTGAACTGCACTTGCAAAAGAACTTGAGTTGGATATTTTTAATCTTATTTATTGGTAACCATGGTGTACACTTAAGGGCAATCACAAATTTAGGGAGATATTCTAGGGTCCAAAAGAAGAAGAAGCAAATCTTATAAACATATCCCTCGAAACGCTTAATTTGGAAGTTAAGGTATACAATTTATTTTACAACTGATCTAATAGCCTTGAGCCTGCTACTGACTGTACCAAGAAGCCTAGGATAAAAATGCGGCTCGTATTTTTCATCCTCAGAGTGTCCTGCAATAACCATTAGGATCACTACATGAATCTCTGAGCGTATTCGACGATCCGAAGTCTGCATCCGCGTTCAAGAAGGGGGTGGGGAGGAAGGGATGGATGACATCTGTAATAGTGTACCAGGAACATGCTGGATGGACTTGACGGGAGGTTACTATTTGTCTACTAGCAGCTATCCAGTAAGTCCCCTTCACCCAACCTCTGAGCCATCGGGGTCCTTATAACCTGGCCATTTAGCCCAATATGTGCAACAAAGAGTCGCTCAGAAGTTAAACAACCCATACTCTATCCCGGTCCCTTTGATCAGTTGCCAAGCAACGTAACCACTCTCTGTATAATATATAAGGACTCGCGTACACGGCCCATCATGACTGTCAATATGTTAAAAATCTCAAGTTGTACAACATGCCAGGGCAGTCATAAGTCTCAATCCTGGAAGAGGCGAGTTAGGGATGCTTGGGAGATTAGGTAGTCCTGAAATGACACTCTTAACTTTACTCATGGATTATTTAGCAATCAATATCCTTTTAATAGCTTGTCAGTTGGCCTCTAGGTAATGAGTGTTAGGGATTTTCCTTCCTAAAAAAGAAAATGACAAAACTTTGCACCCCTAATTCTAATCGGTAATGGACGGGGGGTTGCTCAGTTGGTAGCGTTCCAGGCTCGTAATCTGTATTTCTCAGGTTTGAGTCCCAGCAGGGTCAGCGTTGAGATCAATTTCCGCAAAACTCCTCGCCCTGCCCTCGGTCAGTAGGGAACACCGATGGGCTTGGAAAGGTCGTGCGGGTAACTTTTTCTAAGCCCTTGGGGTTTTTGTGAGGCTATTTAGCCCATTTTGTGCAAATAAGTGCCGCTAAGAGATAAAATACCTAACCAATATGAATGAAAAATGGCTGAAAAAAAATCATTCTTAGAACTGTCGTGCCCCCCACGTTCTTATGACGGCCACTGCGACATGCTGGGAAAAGTGAAATTGCAATTATCACAACCTACATATCAATGTGTACAACTTGAGGCATTGGCGAAGTAGAAGTATTAGACCAGCGTGTGCAACCTTTCGACTTCCCTGGGCCACATTGAATGAAGATGAATTGTTTTGGGCCGCACAAAAAATATATAATATTAAAAAAAATTGTTTTTAATTTTAAATTAAATACCCCCTCAAGCAGCTGTTTGCCACAGAGGTCTGACAGGAGCCTGTCAGTTTATATGCCATAGTAGAAGGTCTGAGAGGATGGCAGGACCTCAGCAGAAAAACGACACACATCCATGCCTTACCCGGGGCTCGAACCCGGTCCCATTAGATCAATAGCCAAGCGTGCTAACCACTCGGCCACGGGACGGCTAATATATAATATACCACACATAAAATATATAATATAGTTAATGTATAAAAATAAAAATACGCCCTCAAGCAGCTGTTTGCCACAGAGGTCTGACAGTAGCCTGTCAGTTTATATGCCATAGTAGCAGGTCTGAGAGGATGGCAAGACCTCAGCAGAAAAACAACACGCACAACCATGCCTTACCCGGGGCTCGAACCCAGGTCCCTTAGATCAGTAGCCAAGCGTGCTAACCACACGGCCATGGGACAGCATATGAATAATAAAACTTCATTTATTTTCTTATGTTTTTTATTATAAAATTAAAAAAGGGCAACATAAAACAAGTGGGATATCAAAAACTAGCTGAAAATCACATAAATATGTTGAAAGCTTATGTCGTAAACACGTAAACTTACGAGTTTGTGGGGTGCATTGCTAGCAGTTCAGGACCACAGGTTGGACACACCTGTATTAGACGAAACCAGATGGACGAGACAGAAAAATGGCGTAATGGCCGTCATGCATCGGGTGGATGGAGCACGTGACTTGCGTTCGCATCTTTATCGACTTCTTAACACCTCCAAGTTGATGCAACACATACACTGTCCCCAAGTGCTGACAGTGAAAGTGAAAAAATCACTTCTAGATTCCGTTGCTATGTTGCTGAACTGACGATCCAGTTTGTGAGCTTGAATGCTATCAGTCCTTTTTGAGTACAAGATGGACTTTGCATAAGGAAAGGATTAAAAACAAGTACAAACAGTTTTGCTCTTTAAATTATAATCTCCTAGTGGCCGAGTGGTTAACGCGCTTGGCTGCAAATCTAAGGGACCTGGGTTCGAGCCCCGGATAAGGCATGGATATATGTGTCGTTTTTCTGCTGAGGTCCTGCCATCCTCTCAGACCTTCTACTGTGGCATATAAACTGACAGGCTCCTGTCAGACCTCTGTGACAAGCAGTTGCTTGAGGGGGTATTTATTTTATTTTAATATTTTTGGCAATCTAGTGTCACGAGGCGAAAGGGTCCGCAACGTTGGCTAAATGAGGTGGAGGACATTCAAAGTTTTTTCTCAAGTTTACAGAGTATGACATTCTGCACACTGCATTGACTGTATCATTTGGACTTTCATTTGGACTTTTTTTTTTTAAGTCTAATGGTGTCCCCCTGTCTCTCCACTTAAGGAACAGGCTGGATATGACAATGTTGGCAGGGTTGGGACTATTAACCTGGGAACTGAAGGTTTAGAAGAAGCCTTATGGTTTAGAATGTTATATAGAACCATCAGCCAACTGTAAACAGAAATTTTGTTATATTCGATTTCTTTAAATTTGTTGAATAGGACTGAAAAAAATTCGCATGGCGCTAAATTTAATCTTTAGAATTGAAACACTACAGTAAAACTTTCAATAAATTTCACATTAATATGGATCATTAAGCGATGGAATAGTTTTAAATTTTGTAAATTTATGTGTAATTTGATTATGTCCTTCAGATGCTCTGCGGATCATTTATTTCAAATAATCCTCGTGTAACTATAAGAATGAGAAAGAATATGGATTGCTGTCATTATTAGAAAATTTCCCGTTGAAATTCTAAGGGTTCTTGAAGTACGAAAAAAGGAAGTGTTCCAAACTCAAATACAGGTATTATTTTCCGCCTGAGTTTTTTCCGCAACATAAGGTTGCCGGAAGAAAAGACGTCAGATAAATTTGGGAGCAGGTGGTCAAACATTTCAGAAGTTTGAGGGGACGGGGGAAAGAATGTTAAACGAAATTTTCAAACAATCAACTATAACTTGAAGGATGAATATCGCTTCTGGCCCAATTGGGATACTCGTTTTCAAAGAGAAAGAAGTTACTGAAGGCAAAAAGTAATAAAAAAACTTCAAACACTGGATTGGGTTGGGTTGTTTTACCTCTGAGCGGCACTTTTTTGCACACCATGGACTAAATAGCCAGGTCACATGGACCCCGAAGACTCAGAGAAGGTTGGGGGAGGGGACCCACTGGAACAGCTGTTGGGAGACAGATGGTAGCCTCCCGTCAAGGCCATCCAGCGTGTTCTTGAACGTGCACAGGGTATGGCTCTCCCGCACACGGAGCCACGGCTTAACGTCCCATCCGACGGACGGCGGCCTTTCCAAGCCCATCGGTGTCCCCTACTGACCGTGGGCAGGGCAGGGAATTTTTGCGGAGATAAATCTCAACGCTGACCCAGCTGGGACTCGAACCTGGGAACTACAGATTACGAGCCTGGCGCGCTGCCGACTGAGCCACACCGCCCCCTCAAACACTGGAAATTCCAACTAAGGGATGATTGGTAAATAATACTGCTTTTATTAGTGCCTATAAAATACAAAGAAACTTTCATTTGTCTTTTAAAGCAAAAACGGTTTTCTCACCCCCTCTGGGGTGAGAAGGCAAATTGCTGTTGCCAACATAAACCCTTCGACCAAGACATTTTACCATCTAAATTTCAAATTTCTAGCATAAGTAGATCGTTTGCAATATTCATTTATAGTTTCAAAATTTTTTCAGCTTTTTCAACCGCTAGACGGCGTTATTAAAGCTATTGTGAGATTCGAAATATTTAAATCCTAATATTTCATCAATTTACCTATAGAGTTCAAGAAGAATTTCTTTTTCTCTGTAGCAAAAAAGTGGAATGTCTGCATGCTGGGTGAATAGACTATACGTTTAATGTAATGTAAACAACCCAAATCTAAGTTGTTATCATCAATATTATATGAATTAATAGAAATGAAAGTTCAACATCGCAAAATTAATTGCAAAACACATAGTTCCAAGCATGGGCGTCCGCAGAGGGGGGCAAACGGGGCACTTGCCACCCCCCACCCCCATGGGATCGAGTAAAACATTTTACAAACTATAATCGTAAAAGTGATTGAGATATGCAACCTTACATTCTCGACCAATTTATATTGTAAATTTATATCATTATGTATGTGTTTTTGTATTGATGCAATACTGTATTCTATAATCTATTTGTGGAAAAAAAAAACCCAAGAAAATTAAATAATTAAATAAAAATTTATTGATGTAATTATTTGTCTCCAAGGATTTTTCTGCGGGCGTCCCAGGTTCCAAACAACAGTCGATTAATGCAAAATATATACGTTCTGGCATTTTTGCAAGAAAATTATTTTTTTCCCATTTAAATACGATAATAAAAAGAATAGAAAACGAGTTTACTACAATATGCTAAGAACGAAAGAAAAATTCAAATTCAAAGAAACGCACATGTAGAACAAACAAAATAAGCAAGAATAAGAAGAAAATTGGAGTAAAGGAGCACATAGCTCGTACAGATAGAAATAAACCTTTCTTTAAACTTTAGCAGCAGCATTAAGTAAAAGAAAAAACAAAAATACTTTCCATTACGAAAATACATTTGGCACAATCGAATTAAGAGCACTGAAATGTAATGGTGAGTTAGTAGCTTGAAATATTACTTTGTGAATTTTGTTTCTGAAGACGCGAGGGCTTTTCACCATTCTAATACCATAAGGTAAACAGTTAAACAATTTCGGAGCAATATAAATAAAATATCTTTACAAAATGGATTTTTTTTAACCAATAGACCGTCAAAAGAACTTTTTTTTCTCATATTTGTAATCAATTTTTGTTGTGGATAACCAATGACCGAATTTAAATACGAAGTATAACTCTTTATACATATAGATCTGTTCAATATCATTAAATGAATCTATATATACAAAGGATTGGTATAATTGAAATGGAAAACAAGTCGAGCATTATTTATAGAAATGTTTTTAAAGTTATTAATGTTCTGCTTGTATGCCCCTCCCCAACAACAAAATCCATATTCTAGAGTTGAATACACTCATGAATAATAGAGTTATAAGAAATTTCCTAATAATAATTTTTTTAATATAATAACCTTAAAAGTAAATATCGTAATTTCTTTGTTAATTTCAAAGCATGAGACCTCCATTTTAGAGTCTAGTTTAAAACCCAATGCAATTATAACAAAATGCACGCTCTAGGCTTGGACAAATGCATGAGTGTGAACCTATGCAATTTAAATCGGGAAGTTTAGTATTTGTCTGAATAACTCTTTTGCAATTCAAAGAGCATAAATTTACTCTTCGTTGTGTTCCGTTTTAATGTAACCAGTTTAATATTTTCTTTAAATCAGACCCAACACAAAAAATTAGTGTTTCATAGTCTTCAGCAGAATAAAAAATGGTACACTCTTCTGCATCACCTGCATAACAGGGGCGGGGGTGGCTCAGTCGGTAGCGCGCCAGGCTCGTAATCTGTAGTTCCCAGGTTCGAGTCCCAGCTGGGTCAGCGTTGAGATTTATCTCCGCAAAATTCCCCGCCCTGCCCACGGTCAGTAGGGGACACCGATGGGCTTGGAAAGGCCGCCGCCCGTTGGATGGGACGTTAAGCCGTGGTCTCGTGTGTGGGAGAGTCATACCCTGTGCACGTTAAAGAACACGCTGGATGGCCTTGACGGAAGGCTACCATCTGTCTCCCAACAGCTATTCCAGTGGGTCCCCTCCCCCAACCTTCTCTGATCCTTCGGGGTCCATGTGATCTGGCCATTTAGCCCATGGTGTACAAAAAAGTGCCGCTCAGAGGTAAAACAACCCAAACCAAACTGCATAACAGAAGAGTGTGCCATATAAAGGAACAAAAATAATTTATGTATATTATAAATTATATTATAAATAAAAGTGGACCCAAAAATGAGCCCTGAGGTACCCCCCTTTTCAATTAATAAAAAAACACTTAGATTATTATGTATTTTGCACAGCTTGTAATTTATTACATAATTGAAATTTAAACTAATTATGTGTTGTACCTCTAATGCCAAAAGAAAAGAACTTCGAAAGAAGAATTTTTGTAAAATAGAGTAGGGGTTCTCAACGTGAGGTACGCGATAATTTTTTTTCGGGTACGCCGTGAGAGCTCAGAAGTCGCTAGATCTAGTAACAAGTCCATTTCACTGATTACCCAGTTGGGTTGTTTTACCTCTGAGCGGCACTTTTTTGCACACCATGGGTTAAATGGCCAGGTCACAAAAACCCCGAAGGCTCAGAGAAGGTTGGGGGAGGGGACCCACTGTAACAGCTGTTGGGAGTCGGATGGTAGCCTCCCGTTAAGGTCATCCAACGTGTTCTTTAACATGCACAGGGTATGGCTCTCCCGTACCCGGGGCCACAGCTTAACGTCCCATCCGACGGACGGCGCCCTTTCCAAGCCCATCTGTGTCCCCTACTGACCATGGGCAGGGCTGGGAATTTTGCGGAGATAAATCTCAATGCTGACCCAGCTGGGACTCGAACCTGGCGCGCTGCTGACTGAGCCCCCCCCCCCCCCGAGTACCCAGTAAAATGTTTATAATTTTATAAGATTTATTAAATTGTTTGTCATTTTTTGTGTTTATCGATATATGTAATTCATGAATACAAAATTTAATGTATATATGTATGTTTTATTCCCATTGTTTTACTATATAACTATAGTTTTATATATATGTACAAGGGGTACGCCAGTTACATACACATTTCCAGGGGGTACGTGAAGCATAAAAGGTTGAGAACCACCTGCACTACAGAATCAAAAACCTTCTGTAGATCCAAAAATAGCACAAGAGTCTGAATTTTTTTTCAGTTAAATTTAACGTACTGTCGCTCAAAAAAATATCCGAACACTATGGTTGATTACATAATTCAGAAAAAAAATATCTGGCAACGATTTTTTTAGAAATTGTGATCTGGCAACCTTGGTGTCACGTTTGGTTTCTATACTCAGCATCTCTGAATTGTTTTACCTCTCAGGTTCGTGATCCGAAGATTGCCAGATCACTAATTTCTAAAAAAAATCGTTGCCAGATATTTTTTCTAAATTCTGTAATCAACCGTAATGTTCGGATATTTTTTTGAGCGACTGTACATTGTTCAGTACTTTTTCCCTCCCTAAATCCAAACTGATTATCTGATAATATTTTATTTTTCGGAGCAGTTTAGTAATATTTTTTTATTATTTTTTAAAAATTTTTGGACAATAATATATTATAGAAATAAGTGAAATTGGTCTATAATTTGAAATTTCAATCAATCACTAGCTTTATAAATTGGAATAATAATGGCCTTTTTCAAATCCTCAATAAACAATGTTTATTGAAAGGAAGCATTTATGATAATAGTCAACTGATTACTAAAAGAACAAAGGTGATGACACTTCCCAAGTCCAAAGTATCCGTAGTTATTTACCAATTTCTGTATAGTTGTATGTTTATTTCCTTTGAATTATGTTTAAAAACGTACATTAAACTGTGGTTCTGTGTGAATGAGAATCTCTTTTAAAGTTAATGCTGGCTGGCTACGTTGTCGAGTCTCTCTGATGCCGACAAATTTAACCTTTTTATTAGCCTTCGGGTCCATTATAACCAAAAGGTCATCAAAAATTAGAACAACTGATTTAAATACCATAAGTGACGGTTCATGACGTCACAAGCAACACTCAACTCAATTAAATAAGTTTTAAAAAGAACACATTTCGTTTAATGGCAAAGTTCATTCAGCTACTTTGACAGTAAAGAAAAATCACACCTTGGCACGCTTTTATCCTTTAATAAACACTTCTTTTTCCTAACTCTGAAACAACTTCGGTAAACAACGTTGAGACCCTCGATCCATTCCTAGAAAGTTTCCAAGTTTATTTAATTCCGGTTGCACAGCAAAGATGCGAAAGTTTCAATGCTAGCTTCCTTTTTTTAAAACCTGAACTGCTTCATAAAATATTCAAACAGCCATATGAATAGTTGCGAGTGCGCTAGAAAATAAATGCTGTTTATATTGATCAAGAATATGCTGAGTTTAAAAGAAATTTTTATAAAGTAACACAACTACTGTACGAAATATTTCTGTTCGTAATAGTCGAGCCTTACGTTTTGGCTTTCCCCTATAAGAGAAACGCAAATTAGATTTGCAACGAGCTCTCATTTCAGTTTAACCTTGTGTTGAAAGTTTTAGAAGATTCGCATTCGTAAAAAAAAAAGCAAACTTATATGAAGATGGATGAAGTTAAATTGCCTTTACAGTGATTCTTTCAAGTATGTATTTAAAAATATTTTGACAGGATTTGCTTTCTTTCTAATCTTCTAAGTTTTAGCAACACTCAGGAAACATTTTCCAGTTGGAATAAGAGCTAGTTGTCTGTTGTTCAAATATCTGTTTCCATGATGTACACAAGAATAATCCCGAGTTTTGACTAAGATTGCCGTTATCATCATGATAACCGATAATTGGACAACAAACAGTTCTTACTCCAAAAATGGGGGCGGGGATGGCTCAGTCGGTAGCGCGCCAGGCTCGTAATCTGTAGTTCCCAGGTTCGAGTCCCAGCTGGGTCAGCGTTGAGATTTATCTCCGCAAAATTTCCACGCCCTGCCCACGGTCAGTAGGGGACACAGATGGGCTTGAAAAGACCACCGTCCGTCGGATGGGACGTTAAGCCGTGGCCCCGTGTGCGGGAGAGCCATACCCTATGCACGTTAAAGAACACGCTGGATGGCCTTGACGGGAGGCTACCATCTGTCTCCAAACAGCTGTTCCAGTGGGTCCCCTCCACCAACCTTCTCTGAGCCTTCGGGGTCCTTGTGGCCTGGCCATTTATCCCATGGTGTGCAAAAAAGTGCCGCTCAGAGGTAAAACAATCCAATACTCCAAAAATGATTTCTAGGTGATGGCGCATCCGTCTAGAGTTTTCTTTAAATTAGTCGGGTATGGCTCTTCTGCACATTGAGCCACGGCTTTGTGTTCCATCGAACGGACAAGGTCTTTCCAAGCCCATCGATGGCCACTCTCACCGAGGGCAGGTAGGGGTTTAGCGGAGATAAATCTCAACGTTGGCCCATGTGGGACTCGAACTTGGGAACTTCAGATTACGAGCCTATGGAGTTACCGGCTGAGCCAAGCCACGTCACTCCTTTATCTGAACAATCGAAACTTTATTTTCATTAAATACAGGATCAATAAAAGAATACTCATATTTTAAAGTGCTACATTTTATTAAATAAATTAGTAACAACAACAACTGTTGTTTCTTCACATTTTGTACACGAAGTTTAGTGTTCTGTTTAACAGTCGTCAGTGTGAGCGCCATTGGTGGTGTGATATTGAACTTCTTTCGATACTCAGCATCTCTGGATTGTTTTACCTCTGAGCGGCACTTTTTTTTGCATAGAATGGCTAAATGGCCAGATCACAAGGACCCTGAGTCTGAGAGAAGGCTGGGGGAAAGGTCCCACTGGACAGCTGTTGGGTGATAAAAGTAATCTCATGTCAAAGTCATACATACTCTGTGTACGTTAAAGAACACATTGTATGGGTCTTCCGCATACGAACCACGGCCTAACATCCCATCGGATGGAGGTGACCTTTCCCAGCCTATCAGTTCCCAGGTTCGAGTCCCAGCTGGGAGAGCGTTGAGATTTATCTCCGCAAAAATTCCCCGCCCTGCCCACGGTCAGTAGGGGACACCGTTGGGCTTGGAAAGGCCGCCGTCCGTCGGATGAGACGTTAAGCCGTGGCCCCGTGTGCGGGAGAGCCATACCTTGTGCACGTTAAAGAACACGCTGGATGGCCTTGACGGGAAGCTACCATCTGTCTCCCAACAGCTGTTCCAGTGGGTCCCCTCTCCCAACCTTCTCTGAGCCTTCGGGGTCCATGTGACCTGGCCATTTAGCCCATGGTGTGTAAAAAAGTGCCGCTCAGAGGTAAAACAACACAACCCAACCCAGCCTATCAGTGTCCCTTACTGGTCAAGGGTAGGGTGAGAGTTTAGCTTAATCTGCAGTTCCCAGGTTCGAGTCCCCAGGTGGGACTTGAATCCCAGGACTGTATATTAGCTCGCCCCATTAAACTTCGAAAATTTCTTGAATTTTGGATACGCAATTACTTTTGTTACCTAATTATTTAGCAAAATAGAACACTTTAAAGATGAGTATTCTTTTAGAATGACCCTTATAATGGCAACATGGGGATTAGTCTCATTATATAACGAAATGGTTTTCGTTAATGCAAGTCTCAATGTGCAACATACTGTGAGCAATCAGAATCAAGATATTTAAAATTGTGGAAGTTATTAAAACTTGTTTATTATAAAACACTCATATAATTTCCCCACTCTACCTCCCACTTCGCTGTGTATTAGTTATTGTTAGGCTAAATTAAAAATTTACCCTCTCTCATCTACAATTTCTGGTTGTGTTCCCGAGAATGGTCAATGGGAGACTAAGTATACGAATATAACGAATGAAAGCTTACCTTACGAAATGTCTTCACATACTTCAAACGGCTTAGCAAAGACTATTTGCTAATGATAATTGCTAATATTACACTGCTCTATCAAAATACTAGACTTTGTGTTTTGTCAGTGAAATCTCACTTCGAAGCTCTATAAGTTCTAAAATATGCATTTAATGAAAAATAGGACTGAAAAAAAAATAAAGTTCATAATCAAATTTATCTAAATCTCGATTTTCAACCATATTTGTTCTGTATTCAAAGAGTTATGGAAGCTGTAATATTTCAAAACATGAATGCGCCATGAGAATTTATCTCTGATTAAAACTTGAATAATTTTATTATTTAAAACCATTTCATAAAACAGTGCATTTTAGAAATTTGCATAATGATTATTTCAATATATAGACAATTATGAATTCATTTTATAATGCAAGATAATTTATTGTTAAATATTTCAGCTTTCATAAATCGTGAAATATGGAAGGAATAGTATCGAAAAACGAGACTTAAATAGATTTTATTATGATCTTTAATTCATCCTCGGTCACATTTTTATATTAAATGAATATTTTAGAAATTGCGGAACTTCAAAGTTGGAGAGAATTTTGTTGCTATCTCAATGGATATCTAATTTTTTGGTAGGGAAGTGTATTTACCAATCCTTCGGTATAGAAAGTCGTAGGTGTTCCTCAACAGAATCTATTGCATCCGTATCAACAAAATATCGGGTTATGACAGACAGCGTTCCTTTCAAATGGGGCGGGGGTGGCTCAGTCGGTAGCGCGCCAGGCTCGTAATCTGCAGTTCCCAGGTTCGAGTCCCAGCTGGGTCAGCGTTGAGATTTATCTCCGCAAAATTCCCTGCCCTGCCCACGGTCAGTAGGGGGACACCGATGGGCTTGGAAAGGCCGCCGTCCGTCGGATGGGACGTTAAGCTGTGGCCCCGTGTGCGGGAGAGCCATACCCTGTGCACGTTAAAGAACACGCTGAATGGCCTTGACGGGAGGCTACCATCTGTCTCCCAACAGCTGTTCCAGTGGGTCCCCTCCCCCAACCTTCTCTGAACCTTCGGGGTCCATGTGACCTGGCCATTTAGCGCATGGTGTACAAAAAAGTGCCGCTCAGAGGTAAAACAACGCAACGCAAAGTGTTAACTGTAACAACCTGATGTGAAGTGTCCATCTGTTTTAACCAAGTACCGACATGTGTTGTTAATGACGTTACACAGGAGAAGTAAATTTCAGCTAGAGCAGTGCTACGTAATTTATGGATGATCCCAAACTTAACTAAAATCAGTCTTCTAACATTTGGCACCATTTTCTCATCCATGGCATAACTTCCGTTAGTTCAATCAACTTCCCCTAAGCACCAAAATCTCCCCATATCACACCTGCCTGCTCTCTCATGTTGTTTGATCAGCCTGAGGCCATCCCAACAGTCTTCTGATACCGTCGTTCACATCATCACCACGCGCAATCCCCCACCCCTCCGCCTCGGCCTAACTCTCTACCCGCAAACGGCCGGTGATTGCGGTATTGCTATAGCAACCGACACATGAGAACGTGACCTACGATGCGGTAATTAAAACATGACGCAAAGCTCGAGCGGCACGCCTGGCCATTAGGGGCACAATTCACCTGCACACTCCCAAAGATCGCGCCAGTGATGATGCTCCTCGTGCTATAATTGAAACTCCCCTCTAACTCTCCCCCCCTCCTCCTCAAAGTTAATGCAACATTAAATAGATAAGTGTATGCAAAATTTCGCTTCAAGTTTCGGCTTTTCCGTAGCATCACTTGTAGCTAGTGGAATATTCGACTTGTTTTTGCTACTTCGGAGAGAAAGGGTCGTAAGTTTTCTAAATTGGTATAATTGTGATTTTTTTTTTGTATTTGGGGGTTAGGGAGGAGGAAGATGATTCGAAGAAAAAGACTTGAGAGCAGAATGTTAAATGAAGAACCGTGGGACAGGTGGAAGAAAAAGGAAATGCTGACAGAATCCTTATGGCTTTCTCTTAGGCATATTGTAAAAAAAAATTGAAGAATGGTGGGAACGCTCAGACTCCTGATCGATACTCTCGGAAATTTAATCGCAAATTCTAGATATGCAAAGAAGTGATAGATTGGAAATAACATAAATGATTATCATCTTTCCTGTTGCTGAGCGGTTAGATGCTTAGCTGCATTAAATAAAATAAATACCCCCTCAAGCAGCTGCTTGCCACAGAAGTCTGACAGGAGCCTGTCAGTTTATATGCCATAGTAGAAGGTCTGTGAGGATGGCAGGACCTCAGCAGAAAAACGACACATACATCCATGCCTTGGGTTAGGTTATTTTACCTATAAGCGGCCCTTTTTTGCGCAATAGCCAGTCACAGAGACCCCAAGAATTCAGGGAAAGTTGGGGGAAAAAGGATCCACTGGACAACTCTTGGGAAATGGATGGAAATCTCCCGTCAAGGCCATCTAGCGTGTTCTTTAACATGCGCAGGATATAACTCTCATGCACACGGAACCATGGCTCAACTTTTATTGAGAAGGACGGCAGTATTTCGAAGCCCATCGATGTCCTTTTCTCGTGGGTTAGTGTAATGCCCTCCCTTTTTAGATCTATGAAGACTGAGCCAGATGTGATATGCTCGCTATTCGGAATGCGATGGGACTGGGCCAAATGTCGTGGCTGCCGGAGGACGATGCGATTAGTACTTAGAGAACTTCAGTGAAAGTGTCAGTTTTTACACTTCAGTGAAAAGACAGGTTCGCTGGTTTTTAGGCCCGTGGCACTGTATGCCTGATGTTCGCTGCGTTGAATGATGAATAACAATAGTCCATCAATTTATTGCATGAGAGTTAGATAGGGACGACACAGTTTTATTTACAGCTTATACACTCAAGTGCTGGGGATGCGTTCAACTCCATGGGCCTTTGCTGCTGCAAACATTAATAATGAGGTGGAGAATCGCACACTCTGCTAGTTCTCACTTTACAGACCTCAAACTCGGGGAAAGGATAATCAACCTTTGCCTACACTGTGGTTCACTCTGAATCCACAAAACTATTATCAGATTCTCCAAGAATCTCGATTTCCTCTTGGAATCGCACCCTCCCTTCAAGGGTTACTTCGAGTAAGGCGCTGCGTCCTTCTGACGCGTATCGAAGCGACTCTCTCGTTCGAAAGCTCACACCAAACTGTTGTCTCAAAAATCCCGCCTAGCCTCCTCGCTGCACTAGCGCCCTAGGCTAGTTATTTACGTCCATGAACAACTTCTCGAATCGATCTTGATGCAAGCAGCCCGCTTCCGACCCGAAAGCAACAACAGTGACTCACATCCCAGCGCAAAAACACACTTACATAAAAACACAATACATAAAAATATATACAACATATATTACACAATACATAAAAATATATACAACAATAAAACACAACAAAAATACATCAATAAATAAATAAACTTAAAATTCGGGGGACATGACAGCGGAGATAAATCTCAATGCTGGTCCAGTTGGGACTCGAATCTGGTAATATCGGATTACGAACCTCGCGCGCTGTCAACCGAGGCAACCCCCCACCCCTCTTAACTACAGGACAAAGGAGCCCGGATGAAGCGTGGGTATTTCTTGTCTTTCTGCTTAAGTCTCTCCTTCCTCGCAGATCTTTTCTTATGACTTTTATACTGACAGGCTCTTGTCCAACCTCTGTCGCAATCAATTGCTTCAGGGGTTTTCTTTTTGGAAAGATAATTAAAAGTTAGAGCACAACACTCATGAGATATTTTATGGTAACGTTGAGACACTTTTTCATTAACAGCCGATCACAAGTATTTGCTTTAATATTTTACTGAAGTGGTCGAAAAGTACAAGATTAGAATACTGGACATGGAAATAATGTTTAAAGAGTATAAAGAAAAGGAGACAATATGTCTCTGCAGTATAAAAGAGGAAACATCAGTAATTCCAGATGTAGCAATCTCGGTGTGAAAGACCAAGATCTCAGTATCAAAGGTTATAACAACATAAAAAGAAATATTCCATTTGTTAGCTGCGCTGAACTTTGAGTATCAATGTTAGGATAGTTTCAAGTTTCTATCTCGAACATGACTTCATTATAATAACGCAATGATAGTTTTAAACAGGAATTAATATTTAAAGAAAATTATATATTCCCTCAAGCAGCTGCTTGTAACAGAGGTCTGACAGGAGCCCGTCAGTTTATACGCCATAGTAAGTCTGTAGGGATAACACAAACATCCATGCCTTACCCGGGGCTCGAACCCAGGTCCCATTTGATCAGTAGCCAAGCACGCTAACCACTCGGCCATGGGACACCTCAAGAATTAATATAGTATGATATAATTTCATTTTTATCAAGAGGTGAATTGGAAAATGAAAATAACTAAACGAAATCACAGGCTACGACTATATACGTAGTTGATCACAAAGATTAAAATCAAAGAGTTTAAATGGGAATCCCTCTGTCCAGCGGTTATCTTCCAGTCATAATCTATTCCAGTGATGGGATTATCCTTTTTAATTTAGTTGGATTGTTTTACTTCTGGGCGGCACTATTTTGCACACAATGGTCACAAGGATCCCAAGGGATCAGAGAAGGTTGGGCGAAAGGAATTATCTGAACTGCTGTTCTACAATCTGATCTAATAATGGGAACCACCCATCAAGGCCATCCAGTGTGTTCTTTAACGTTCACAAAGTACTACTCTCCTACAAACTGAACCCCAGCCTAACGTTTCATCTGACGGATGGTACACGGTGTACGCTTTTTCACCGAGGGTAGAATGGGGATTAAGGAGATAATTATCACAGCAAGTACAGTTCAACCTGGGAACTGCAGATTACAAGCTTGGCGCGGTACCCACTCAGCCAATCCCCACACCAAAATTATGATGAGTTTTCATGTTAACAGGATCAGGTTCAAGAAAGCATTAAACAAACAGAAGAAATATTTGCAAAGGTCGATATTTTAGACCAGTGTTCCAAACCGTTTTGAGCTCGGCGCTCTCTTTACTGGGCGCTCTCTTTCGTTGGGGACAACGACCCCCTTAGTCTTTCTAAGGACTCCTTACTCTTTCTAACGAGACCTCTTTAGCCCATCGTTCTTTTACTCTTTCCAACGACCGCTTTACTCTTTCCAACAACCGCTTTACTCTTTCAACCCTTTCTAACGATCCTTTACCCTTCTTAAAAGCCCTTTTCATTTTTTCTAAAATCCCTTTACCCTTTTTAAGCTCCCTCACCTTTTATAAAACCCTTTTACCCTTTTTTAAAGCCACCTTCACCTTTTCTAAAAAAACTTTACCCTTTTTAAAGCTCCCTTCACCTTTTCTAAAACCCCTTTACCCTTTTTTAAAGCCACTTCACCTTTTCTAAACCCTCCTTCACGGAATTCGAAGTATTCTCGTATGAAACTACTTGAATAATATTTACCGCGTATAAAAACTTCTGAACATTTTGATACTATATCCGTGAAAATCTAAGAGATTTTTTTGTCCACACAAAACACGCATAACTGTGTTAATCTGAAAACTATTCGATATTCTATTTAATCTATTTCTACCGAAACAATTAAATAAAACTTTCCCTACAGTTTCTGGAATTCCTCCGTTGGGAACCACAATTATTCACCTATGGTTTTTTTTTTCGCTCCCCAAGATGCATTTGATAGGAAAGATTTATCCTAGAAGTAATGCAGCTTCTAATTGGATTTAGCATAAAGTGAGGAAACACTCCATGTATTCTGTCAGGCTACAATAATTTATCAGCTAACCGCCAACTTTTATAACACCAAAGTGTAAAAATGGCGAATCTGTTCTGACGTGCAGAAAGAGGAATATTCATTACAAGGAATCATAAATTTTCTAACTCCTGGCTCAACCACAAGCGTGACATTGATAAATCTTCTTCAGAAAGAATAGAGAGAGAGTTTGGAGGAGAGTCTGTCAGAAAACAACAGGTGCGCTTCACCTGGTAACAAAATCAGGAAAACAAGCAACCATTTAATGACCATCAATGCTGGAGAGTATTTCGAAGAGAAAAAGGTGATTGAACGTTCCTATAAACATTTCTATGTAATTAAAAACAAGTTTTAGAAAAAAAAGTCCTCCTCATTCATTTCTTATGTTAAATATCTTTCCATCTTAAATATTATGCTCCACTTTCTGGCTGTCCTTTGGATATTCATTTTGTTACGTCATGGTATCTAAGACTTCTATAGTAGACAGTTCACAATATGCAACTCACTTGAAACCCAAAGGCAACTCGAAATGTATTTAGTCAACACATCCCCGCCCTGCCCACGGTCAATAGGGGACACCGATGGGCTTGGAAAGGCCGCCATCCGTCGGATGGGACGTTAAGCCATGGCCCCGTGTGCGGGAGAGCCATAACTGTGTTAAAGGACACACTGGATGGCCTTGACGGGAGGTTACCATCTGTATCCCAACAGTTATTCCAGTGGGTTCCCTCCCCTAACCTTTTCTGAGCCTTCGGGGTCCTTGTGATCTAGCCATTTAGTCCATGGTGTGCAAAAAAGTGCCGCTCAGAGGTAAAAACCAAACTAGTCAACAGATATATAATCTCGTTTTTCAATAGCCTTCCGTTGCTCTTTGCGTCGTCTGCTTTCAAGTGGTAATATTTCCTGAGTGCGTTGAACTTAATCGTGATGAATTGTTTTTGTTCATCTGGTCTTAGGACAGGTTCGTAATCTGTAGTTCCAAAGTTCGAACCCCAGCTGTGCCAACGTTGAAATCTATCTCTGCTAAACTCTACCCTACCTGTTGGTAAGTTTTCGGCATTCTTGCAATCAGATATTAAATTTTTCAGAAGGATAAAATCCGACGTTGCCCTGAACTCTCATTTGCTTGAGAACTATTTTTTTTTACTTTAGTAACTGATTCTTCACTGAAACAACTCCTTTACCATTTCAAAGTTTTCACTATAGGAGTTTTTACCTTCTCTTGCACTCGCTCTGGCCGGGATAGGCCACCGCCTCCTAGATTGGTAGTAGTGGGTAAACTGGCTAATTGTTACTTGAAGTGTGTGATTCATTGCATGCAGAAAGAGAAGGTGAGGTCATTTTGAACGCCAACAGAGCAATTAAAAACTAATATTTATATATTTATTGCGAATTGGTTTTTAGTCAATATACAAGTTGGGTTGTTTTATCTCTTAGCGGCACTTTTTTTTGTACAAAATGGGCTAAATGACCAGGTCGCAAAGACCCCGAAGATTCGGAGAAGATTGGGGGAGGGTACCCACTGGACAGCTGTAGCCTCCCATCAAGGCCATCCAGCGTGTTCTTTAACGTGCACAGGGTTTGGCTCTCCCGCACACGGCGCCACGGCTTAACGTCCCATTCGACGGCCTTTCCAAGTCCATCGGTGCCCTGTACTGACCATGGGCAGGGCGAGGAGTTTTCCGGAGATAACTCTCAACGCTGGCCAAGCTGGAACTCGAACCTGGGAACTGCAAATTACGAGCCTGACGCGCTACCAATTGAGCCAACCTCACCCCTGTCAATATACGAGTAGCGGGAGTTGGCTTAGTAGGTAATGCGCCAAGCTCGAAATCTGATGTTGTCAGTTCCGAGTCCCCACTATGCTAGCGTTGAGATTTACCTCCTCTAACCTCCACCCCCTGCCCTGCCCTCAGTTAGAAAGGGGACAACGATAGGCTTGGAAAATCTGTCAGATGGTATGTTAAGTTTTGAACCCTTTTGCCGGAGTGCCATACCCAGTGCACTTTAAAGAACACTTAGGATGACCTTAATGGGAATCTTCCATCTGTCTTCTAACAGCTATTCATTTCCTCAACCTTCCCTGAATCCATGGGGTCCTCGTGACTTGGCCATTTGGTCCTATTGTGTTCAAAACTGTAACGATTAGAGATTAAATAACTCAAATCAATGTATGTATTTTATTTTTCTCCAAATTAAAAAATAAAAATTTCTCAAGCAGCTCACTTTACCATGGTGCTCTATAATCGGAACTTATCTTCATAATATGCTGTGGAAAAATTTTACTAAGTTTTCCTCAATAAAAGCACATTAACAAGATTTCAGCTAGAGCACGAATAATAGCTACAAACTTTTTCCATTTTAAGGTTATTTTTTAATATTTTGGCATTAAATATATAACATCACAACAAAAAAAACTAGAATACATAAAAACGAGAAAAAAATAATTTTTTATTTTGGATATCTATGGCTGTGAAAACAAACGTTCTAGGAGCCCATCCTTTTAGACCACCACCAAAACAGTTAACGGTTAACAAATCTTTGGCGAACTTTATCAACCCTCCCAAAATGAAAATTACAGAGTGAATTCCTAAGCTATTCCACAGTAGGGAAAGGGACATCATTAAACTTTCGAAATCGCAAACATTACGAAAGCAATCGACCATCCCGAAGTACCCTGTTAGAGTAGGGTACTTTCCGCATCGAAAACGGGTCATCTCCTTTCTTAACGAAACCTCTTTTCCTGCATCGCAGGACGGAATACATTTTCTAAAGCGCAATTCCCAGTCCATTCCCTCAACTAGAACTCTGCTGGCTCGTCTGGATCTTTCATTACTTAGATGGCTTCATCCTGCCTATCCTTAGGAGGATGAATATTAAACTCGCTGCTGGGAATACTGATGGGAGTTCATATGAGCTTGCATCTTCGCTGAAAGAGCATTCGTTGCTGGGGATACAATGAAGATGAAATCATCAGATGCAGCTTCAGATCATTACTTAGGTGGAAGCACTGAGGATACTGGTCTAAAAAGTGACAGGTTTGGCAAATGTTGTTTTGAACGGAAAGTAAACTCAAAGCTCGGCATTAGAAACGGGTATAAATAATACACAGATTTATTTAAATAAATAAAAATAAATACCCCCTCAAGCAGCTGCTTGCCACAGAGGTCTGACAGGAGCCTGTCAGTTTATATGCCACAGTAGGAGATCTGAGAGGATGGCAGGACCTCAGCAGAAAAACGACACACACCGTTGCGATATTATCTTCAGGCAAAAATAAAAGGTTAAATAAAAAAATTCCTAGGTTCGAGTTTGCACAAGGCGTGCAAGAGAGCCACACCCAATGCACATTAAAAAAGTGCGGAAATAGGATGCTTCCATCTGTCTTCTAATAATTTTCTAGTGGTTCTCCTCCCCATTTCTTTCTCCCGTTTCCTAGTCTTCTCCCCCACTCAGAGCCTTGAGCCCTTGTTGATGATTGGTGGTGGTAGATGGCGCTACTATAAGCTGGCCGAAGTGGATCAACTTAGCAAACGCTCCAAATCAGTGAAAAATGAAAAGCAGGAAAAAGTGACTATGGAGACGTAACGAAAAAGTGACTAAGGCGAAAACGTAACGTATGGCATTGACGTAACGCAAGGTCATTGGTGTAACGTTAGACATTTGAAGTAATGAACGATCATTGACGTAACGTATGACATAACGCAATATCATTGACGCAACGTATGAAGAAAGTTTGTAGAAGAAAGTTGCAGGTTGTTGAGGAACAGAGCACAACGACGATAGTAGTCCGGAAGTGAGTTCACATACTTCTGATGTACAAGTGATGCGAGGTCAAACGGAAGACAAAAACTCGGTAAGTCTCCAATAAAAGCAATGGAGACTTATTATGGCCTGGCCATTTAGCCGGGGCGGGGGTGGCTCAGTCGGTGGCGCGCCAGGCTCGTAATCTGTAGTTCCCAGGTCCGAGTCCCAGCTGGGTCAGCGTTGAGATTTATCTCCGCAAAAATTCCCCGCCCTGCCCACGGTCAGTAGGGGACACCGATGGGCTTGGAAAGGCCGCCGTCCGTCGGATGGGACGTTAAGCCGTGGCCCCGTGTGCGGGAGAGCCATACCCTGTGCACGTTAAAGAACACGCTGGATGGCCTTGACGGGAGGCTACCATCTGTCTCCCAACAGCTGTTCCAGTGGGTCCCCTCCCCCAACCTTCTCTGAACCTTCGGGGTCCATGTGACCTGGCCATTTAGCCCATGGTGTGCAAAAAAGTGCCGCTCAGAGGTAAAACAACCCAACCCAAAGCCATTTAGCCCACTAAGTGTACAAAGTGCTGCTAAGAGCAACCACCAATCCAACAACATTCAAAAGATAGGTTAATTCTCAAGTGTTTGTAATGCCATGTTTTTATTTAAGCTGAGTCGTCTTGATGTTAGTACCATAAGTAAGAGAGATGTAAAATGAGAATTTAAAATGGTTCTTGCAGCAGTTATTGAGATGGGTGGTATTCATAATAAACACCAAAAAACGATCTAGTGTTTATATTGTTTGTTGAAACGAGGTAATGTACAGTTATCTGAAAAAATAAAGTTTCGCCTTGAGTTGGATTCGAACCCGCTCTTCCCTGTTACATGCCGGATGTTCTGACCACTAAATTATCAGCGTCTAACTGTTTGTTCAGTTAATGTGACTTGTTGACTTTCCCAAATACTGTTCGATTCACTCGTGGCACCATCTATGGCAGGAACGGACAACTAAGTTGCTACATATGCTGAAAACAATATTTAGTCACTGAGATCTCTTCCAGGGACGTACCCGGGGAGTCCGGACTTCCCCTAAGCGGGGATAAGGGCGGGAGTGGCTCAGTCGGTAGCGTACCAGGCTCGTAATCTGAAATTCTCAGGTTCGAGTCCCGCCTGGGCCAATGTTGAGATTTTTCTCCACAAAGTCAGTCTCACATCAGTAGGGGACAACAACGGGCTTAGAAAGGCCACCGTCCGTCGGATGGAACGTAAAGCCGTGACCTCGTGTGCGACAGAGTCATACCTTGTGGACGTTAAAGAGCACGCTAGATGGCCTTAGCAAGAGTCTACCATCTGTCTCCTAACAGTTGCCCAGTGGGTCCCCCAACCTTTTCTGAGCCCTTGGGGTTCTTGTTACCTGATCATTTAGCCCACTGTGTGCAAAAAAGTGCCGCTCAGATGTGAAATAGTCCATCCCGACCCCTCACCCCGAAAACCAGATCATTTTATGCGAAACCTCAAACGTGTCTACCTGCTTTGAAATCCAAAACAATTGTCTTTGTATGATTTAGCCTCATATTTTACACTGAAAATGGATTAACAAAAAACAAACTATAAAATCTTATTCCATATACAATATAATTTTAACCTTTCCTATTCGTTGGAATATATTAGTAATTGGGAGACCGTACTCAAATCTTATTCTCAGATATCTTCCCTCCCCTCACCTCTGGAAATAAATCCTGGGTACGCCCCTGCTTTCGGCGTTATATTGATTGATATTTCCTCATTAGAGTATCACAGGAGAACCCTGTATACAAGGGATTCGTGAATAATTAACTGCAAAAAATTGTTTCACGTGCCATTTAACTGAGAACTGTGGGTTCGAGTTCCACCCATGGCGAAACTAATTTTTTTCAGCTAACTATTCTTCACTCCCATGTGTACAGGATATCTCTTGTGATACTCGACTTACTATTGAACAACCTAAATACTTTCACATTGTCGTCTGTCTGTACTCTGTAGATATAAAACTTTTTTTTTGTTTCAATGACAGAAGTAAGTAGTTAATTTATAGATAAAAGTTCTTTTTGAGTTGGATCGGTATTGATACAATATTTCGGGCTTTCCTCCGGAACTTTCGAACGTTTCAATTGCGCTCACTAACGATGGGAAAAAAATTTTAAAATGGATATTGCAAAGGATGCATTTATGCTTAAAATTGTGTTGAAGTAAGAGGGGCGGGGGTGGCTCAGTCGGTAGCGCGCCAGGCTCGTAATCTGTAGTTCCCAGGTTCGAGTCCCAGCTGGGTCAGCGTTGAGATTTATCTCCGCAAAATTCCCCGCCCTGCCCATGGTCAGTAGTGGACACCGATGGTCTTGGAAAGGCCGTCGACCGTCGTATGGGACGTTAAGCCGTGGCCCCGTGTGAGGGAGGCTACCATCTGTCTCCCAACAGCTGTTCCAGTGGGTCCCCTCCCCCAACCTTCTCTGAGCCTTCAGGGTCCATGTGACCTGGCCATTTAGTCCATGGTGTGCAAAAAAGTGCCGCTCAGAGGTAAAACAACCCAACCCAAGTGTTGGAGTAAGAGGTTAACAGCAATGATTTGTCCTCTTACCATCAGAGGAGTGGGAAAACGCAACGTTTTCATTTTAAGGGATAAAAAAAAAAATCCCCTCTTTGTTGTATAAGTACTAACAAATATTTCTATTTGCATTTTTGCAAACATCCATGGGACGTGGGTTGCTTAGTCAGTAGAGTTCCAGGCGTAATATGTAGTTCTCAGGATCGAGTCCCCTCCCCCTGGGCCAGCATTGAGATTTATCACCATTAAATTCCTACCCTGACTTTGGTCAGTAGGTGACACCGATGGGCTTGGAAAGACCGCCCTCCATCGGATGGGACGTAAAGTCGTGGCTCCATGTGCGGGAGGGGCGGGTGTGGCTCAGTCGGTAGCGAGCCAGGCTCGTAATCTGTAGTTCCCAGCTGGGTCAACGTTGAGATTTATCTCCGCAAAATTCCCCGCCCTGCCCACGGTCAGTAGGGGACACCGATGGGCTTTGAAAGACCGCCGTCCGTCGGATGGGACGTTAAGCCGTGGCCCCGTGTGCGGAGAGCCATACCCTGTGCACGTTAAAGAACACGCTGGATGGCCTTGACGGGAGGCTACCATCTGTCTCCCAACAGCTGTTCCAGTGGGTTCCCTCCCCCAATCTTCTCTGAGAGTTCGGGGTCCATGTGACCTGGCCTTTAGCCCATGGTGTGCAAAAAAGTGCCGCTCAGAGGTAAAACAACAACAGCACAACCTTGTGCGGGAGAGTTATACACTATGTACGCTAAAGAACACTCAGATGGTAGCCTCCCGTCCAAACCATCCAGTCTTCTAACAGCTGTCCAGCAGGTCTCCCAGACTTCTCAGATCTCTCGGGGTACTTGTGACCTGGCCATTTAGCCCATTCTATGCAAAAAAGTGACTCTCAGAGGTAAAACCAAACCAATTAGTTTGAAATATCATTCTTTTAAGCGGTACAAAAGTAGGAAAATAAACAACTTCATTCTCTTTGAAAACTAACATCCTATATTCGCCCCAGAATACATGTTCTAGTTTCTCTTTAGCTCAGTCTGCAATGCATATCTACGATTATATTGAAACGATTCGATCATAAGAAGAAAAGATTTGTGAAAGAACTGAGATCACAGTGGAAATAAGCCTTAAACAAAGCCAAACATTCTTCTCCGGAATTTGAACCTAGGTCCTTTTGCTCCACGGTCAAGTACACTTTAACTGTACGGCCACTGCACTGAGGAAAAAAAAAAATGATTACTTGCCATACTCCTTATTTAGGACATCTGTTGTTGAGGTGTCTTTTCAGAAAGATTTTTGTTTTTCTTGTTATTCTACTCTTCTTCTTTATCGCGCGATAACGAAAATATTTGAAAAGCTTCTCAAGAGATTTTGATGTTCTCTGTGAGGTGAAAAAGAATGAACTTTTTAGGCATGGCGAACTCTTCACAGCTTTGTTCTCTTGATGATTTTTACTAAGGAACGTCCATGTTTAAAACTTCAGTCATTAACGACGAAATCGGAACGCCTTTTAAATTACCGATTTATGTGACTGAGAGTGCAGTGGCAATTTTCTCCAACATTTGAAAAGAGGCTCTCTTCCCTAATCCTTCGCGGAATAGGGAAGCCATTAACACTGTCACACACCCATCAAGTGCCGAAGATTTGCTGTGGGCTACCTTTTAATTTTTAATCCTCTAGCAGCTCTAGCATGACGATAGCACTCAATTCCACAATATCCGGAAAGAGCTGACCTTACCAGGTTGATTTTTCATTGTATGTAAAGGGCTTTAACCCTGTTCACTTTAAAGGACACGCAACGGGAGGGACTCAGTCGGTAGCGCGCCAGGCTCGTAATCTGCAGTTCCCAGGTTCGAGTCCCAGCTGGGTCAGCGTTGAGATTTATCTCCGCAAAATTCCCCGCCCTGCCCACGGTCAGTAGGGGACACCGATGGGCTTGGAAAGGCCGCCGTCCGTCGGATAGGACGTTAAGCCGTGGCCCCGTGTGCGGGAGACCCATACCCTGTGCACGTTAAAGAACACGCTGGATGGCCTTGACGGGAGGTTACCATCTGTCTCCCAACAGCTGTTCCAGTGGGTCCCCTCCCCCAACCTTCTCTGAGCCTTCGGGGTCCATGTGACCTGGCCATTTAGCCTATGGTGTGCAAAAAAGTGCCGCTCAGAGGTAAAACAACCCAACCCTTAGTATATCAGAATGTGTGACATGCGCAAATGATGCTAGGTTATAGGATTCTACTTTTTTGGTATTTCACACTTATACCTCTGTGGCAAGCAGCTGCTTGAGGGGGTATTTATTATTTTTTATTTATTTATATTGGCAATAACTTTCAAATAGTTTCTTTAACCATTTTCGCTTTCAATTAGATAATTATTTATATATAATTTTTTTTTATATTATGAACAAAATTTCGACAATCAACTACTCTTAAACCATGCACTAAGAGTTAGGTTCTGATTCCTGGTAAATTGTTAGCAAACATTCAGCAGAAAGTGGCACGAGTCAAAACACGAAATATGCTAATTGCGAAATGCACAGGCTGGTCACGTTCGTGATTTCTAGTTTCTTAGCTATGAATATGCACGATAAGATGAAATATGCAACCTCATCTAGAAAATCTTCTCCGTATCGGGATAAAGGTTTTCACATATTGTGTGAAACTTGTTTGTAGTTTTTTACCACAGTTGACTTATTTAAAAAGAGTTATCAGCATGTTCAGCTGCAGCGAAAAAGGACCCGATGCAAATCTGAAATAAACAGATGCTTTATTCCAGTAAACTCAGCCTTACATCTAACGATTTACCAAATAGGATAGAGCCCGAACGATAGTTCCAAGACACCAAAACCTTCAAGGTATGTAAAGCTCTTTTTAATAATTAGATAAAATCATATATACATATAAACAAATCTTTTTTTTTATGTGAATGTTGTGGATTTTTTTTAATGATCTTCGAATAACGATTTGGGGGGGGGGGAGTAAGAGCATCTGGATATGTTCCTTTTACTAATGTTAAAGTCGATTTATTAATGAGATTCGTGGAAAATAAATCTCAATGGTACTTATTAAATTTTAATTGCTGAACGCTGATTTAAAAGTTGAAATAACAGAAGAAATGATTTTTCTATATTAGTACTTTGTGATGATGAAAGGCCCCTAGGTTCGAGCCCCGGGTAAGGCATGTGTTGTCTTTTTGCTGAAGTCTCGCCTTCCTCACAGATCTTCTATTATGGCGTTATTAAACTGAGAGGTTCCTGTCAGACCTCTGTGGCAAGCAGTTGTCTGAAAAATTTTTTTTATTAGTACTTATCTCTTTTTTTTTCACTATCGTAATTAGGGGCGGGGGTGGCTCAGTCGGTAGCGCGCCAAGCTCGTAATCTGTAGTTCCCAGGTTCGAGTCCCAGCTGGATCAGCATTGAGATTTATCTCCGCAAAATTCCCCGCCCTGCCCACGGTCAGTAGGGGACACCGATGGGCTTGGAAAGGCCGCCGTCCGTCGGATGGGACGTTAAGCCGTGGCCCCGTGTGTGGGAGAGCCATACACTGTGCACGTTAAAGAACACGCTGGATGGCCTTGACGGGAGGCTACCATCTGTCTCCCAACAGCTGTTCCAGTGGGTCCCTTCCCCCAACCTTCTCTGAGCCTTCGGGGTCCATGTGACCTGGCCATTTAGCCCATGGTGTGCAAAAAAAGTGCCGCTCAGAGGTAAAACAACCCAACCCACTATCGTAATTAATATTCAAATTACAACGGAGTCTAATTCCTTATGAATAATTTCAAGTCTGGCCAATCTTATCTCCAGTAATAAATGTATTAAAGATATGAAATAATAAGCTCAAAAAATTGGATTTGCCGTGAATGGGATCCGTACCCACGTCTCCTAGTAACATACAAAGTATGCTAACCACTACTCCATCAATGGCTAACGTTTTTTTCTTCAGCTAGTGCGACTTATGAACTTCCCGCATTTTTAATTGATTTGCATGTGGCGCCATCTGTCGAGAAATGGATAACTATATTGTCTCACATGATGAATTTTTAATATATGTCACTCAAGCTCACGGCGTTAAATCAGTAGTAAAGCATAGGCGATGTCCTGTAGACATGGGGACTCATGAAATAATAGGATAAAAAAAATTGGTTTTGTAGTGGTTAACATACCTGGCAAATTACTAGGAGACGTGGGTTCGAATCCCCCTCACGGCAAAACCAATTTTTTTTTAGCTTATTATTTCATGAGTTTCATGTCTACAGGACATATCCTGTGATACTTTACTACTGTACTTAAGATAGTTTTATCATAATATCTATTGCGGTAGCCCTCTCGTATTACATTACAGGTATTTTTATTCCAAAACCTGTTGTGATGGTCTACGTCAGGGGTTCTCAACGTGGGGTACGCGGTAAAAATTTTTAGGGTACGCCGTGAGAGCTCAAAAGTCACTAGATATATGTTATAGTATAACAATGGGAATAAAATATATAAATATAACTATAGTTTTATCTATCTATACAAGGGGTACGCCAGTTACATACACATTTCCAGGGGGTACGTGAAGTATAAAGGGGCGGGGGTGGCTTAGTCGGTAGCGCGCCAGGCTCGTAATCTGTAGTTCCCAGGTTCGAGTCCCAGCTGGGTCAGCGTTGAGATTTATCTCCGCAAAATTCCCCGCCCTGCACACGGTCAGTAGGGGACACCGATGGGCTTGGAAAGGACATCCGTCGGATGGGACGTTAAGCCGTGGCCCAGTATGCGGGAGAGCCATACCCTATGCACGTTATAGAAAACGCTGGATGGCCTTGACGGGAGGCTACCATCTGTCTCCCAACAGCTGTTCCAGTGGGTCCCCTCCCCCAACCTTCTTTGAGTCTTCGGGGTCCATGTGACCTGGCCATTTACCCCATGGTGTGCAAAAAAGTGCCGCTCAGAGGTAAAACAACCCAACCCGTGAAGCATAAAAGGTTGAGAACCACTGGTCTACATGAATAGAGTAACTTTTTACTTGTGTGAAAAGTTACTTTTTACAATATTGAATTTTTCTAAAGATGCAAAACTATATTAACTAGAATACCAAGACACTTTCTTATTGGAGTTGTTAAATTACAATATGTTAATAACTATTAGTATTTTTTTTTACCTTGTATTGCCATTTTGCGAATTATTTTAGCAAAAATGCCAAAACGCATGAATTGGAATAATTTTCTGTTTTTTTTTTCACTTCGTTCGCATTTGAAACGTGGTTTGTTTCGCCTATATCCAGCTATATGTTAGACTTCAATAAACTGAATTAAATTTAAACGCTGAAAAAAATACATTTTCATATTTTCCAAACTCTTTTAAGGCGAGGTAGGGCGAATCAAAAAACACTGATAAAAATTGAAATGAATTTCGAAATGGCATTTATAATTACTTTGTGTTTACTTTTTAAGTCATTAGAATTATGCAGAATTCTATCATTCACCATGAACAATTTTATCCGAGGTATAGCATTTTAAGTAAATCTGTTCTTCTTTTTTCCGCAAAAGAAAAAACCCTTCCACTGGTTCGAGTCCCAGCTGGGTCAGCGTTGAGATTTATCTCCGCAAAAATTCCCCGCCCTGCCCACGGTCAGTAGGGGACACCGATGGACTTGGAAAGGCCGTCGTCCGTCGGATGGGATGTTAAGCCGTGGCTCCGTGTGCGGGAGAGCCATACCCTGTGCACGTTAAAGAACACGCTGGATGGCCTTGACGGGAGGCTACCATCTGTCTCCCAACAGCTGTTCCAGTGGGTCCCCTCCCCCAACCTTCTCTGAGCCTTCGGGGTCCATGTGACCTGGCCATTTAGCCCATGGTGTGCAAAAAAGTGCCGCTCAGAGGTAAAACAACCCAACCCTTCCACTGTGGCTGCACGTGTTGCATAAACGCTTTCCCTGAATTAAAAAAAGAAATTCGACCATTTCCCCATTAGCGACACCTGTCATTTCAGTTGCGCATTGATTCGCTCCACGACAGATCATTTTCCATGCGCACAAAAGGCACTCCAGTCCACATCGCTCGCTGAAACGGAGGGACTGTTTTCCCTTGTTTGGAACTGCAGCATGAAAGCGTTACACACGAGTACGTTCACTGTCTGGCCATCTGTTATGGATTCACCTTAACTTTAGGTTGGTTCCTTCTCGTAGCGATTTTCTTCAAAAATATAATTTATTTTCACAAATTTAGGTGTATTGCATAGTATTGTGTAAAAATATATGTGTTTTCTTTTAATGAAAATAGCCAAAATTATGAAATATAATGCAACAGAATTTAGAACTGTGATTTGCATCTTTTTCAAGCTTGTGGAATTTGGAGTTTTTTTCTAACTGTTGTCAAAATTGGATTGAATAGTACATATAATTTGTGTCATAATTTCGTTTGAATAGTATATAATTCGCATCAGAATTTGCCGAACTGTTACGTAATTGGTGTCAGGATTTAGTGAGTTGTTGCATGCTTTTTTGTTAAATTTAGTGAGCTAATATGCAATTTGTTTACATTGACACGAAGAATATGTCCTCATGTCCTCCCTTAACCCTTTCACGACTAAGGGAAACATTTTTCCCATTTTAAAATTGGTGATTGTCGTATTTAATTATAACCTTATCTGCATTTTTTATACAGAATGTCAAAATAGAACGTATGCCGAACGCAATTACGTAAACGGGAACGTTTAGAAAACAAAAACAGAACTGTCAGGACGCATAATATATGTACTATGTGCAATGTCCATCTTTGCCTCACTACCAAAAGAAATTGCTTCGCAGAATATCATAATTAGCACATCATTTTGTATAGTAATTTTATTTCATAATTTTGTATTATTTTAGTTAACATTTTGTTCTAATAAACCAATAAATAAAAGGCATTGCATAATAAGCCTAACTATAATTTGTGTTACCTTTATAGTCCATTGGGAAAAATATTTTCCATAAAATTCCAAAAAAACTACACATTGTTATGTATTTTTCTTATGATTTTTATTTATTTTACGTCTAAACAAACTAAAATAAATAGTTACATACTAATATTTACTCTTAGAAACCTTATGGTCCTGAAAGGGTTAAGAAGTAAAACAACGTTTCTTCTCTTAATTTGCATTCTTCGGGCATAACATTACTGAAAACAATATATATAAGTTCACTGATGTGAACAGATTGGAATAGCAGGAAGCCCCAAGAAGAGGAGCTTCTAACTTTCCCACAATATTTTACTGTATTTTAATGTCTATAACCAGAGCCGGATCTCGGTGGGGTAGCATGCCCTCCACCTGCTTTTAAGAATTTTTTAAGACCTGTAAAACGTAGGGTGAAACGTTGTGCTGTATTGGAAACCCAGTCTATTGCCCCCCTCCCCTCGATTTTTTTTAGATCCGGGTCTCTGAATAAATTATTTTCCCCCATCTGGAAATACCAAAGCATCCCCATCAGAAATTTATCTGCCGAACAAAGCTGAAGATAAAAACCTGTAGAGTAACTTTGGAAGCAATTGAGACTTCCTGGTGGATGCATTGACGTTCTCACAGATCATTGGTTGATTGGTATGTCAGTTACTTGTCAATCAACCAATGAGAACTCTCGATGCATCCCCTGTGCAGTCTGATTGTCTGAATTACTTTCCAAGTTGCATACGCTCTTTGCCTCGCCTAAACTTAGCCTGTTATTAAATAATGATGCAATAAAGATTTAAGACCATGCAATTTTAAGACCATAAAAAGAACCCTATACTTTAGACTAGGGATTCTCAACGTGGGATACGCGGTAAAATTTTTTGGGGTACGCCGTGAGATCTCAAAAGTCGCTAGATAAATGTTTTATTTTATTCTCATTGTTATACTATAACTGTAGTTTTATCTGTCTATACAAGGGGTACGCCAGTTACATACACATTTCCAGGGGGTACGTGAAGATAAAAGGTTGAGAAGGGGACATCGATGGGCTTGAAAAGACGGCAGTCCATCGGATGGAACGTTAAGTCGTGGCCCCGTGTGCGGGAGAGAGCCATACCCTCTGCATGTTAAAGAACATCTGTCACCCAACAGCTATCCAGTGGTCCCCTTCACCCAACCTTCTCTGATCCTTTGCAGTCCTTATGACCTGGGTATTTAGTCCATTGTGTGCAAAAAAGCACTTCTCAGAAGTCAAACAATCCAATCTTTCTTCCATTTTTCCAGTCATTTTAGTGTTTTGGTAACGTTAATCAAATCCCATGCTTCAAAATATACCAGATGCCGTTTAATGTAAATTTCGAGTATTCAAATCTATCATTCATTATAATCAGATTACGGAAACAAAAATCAGACTATCTCGTATAGTACGTTTTTATTAGGTTATTATAATCGTTTTTTCGGTTAAATAGAATAGTAATTTCCTGTTAGATTAAATTGCAAGAATGTGTGCCATCTTTTTCGAGAAAGAAAGCTGCAGTCATCGGACATAGTGCAGGAACACTTTAGAAGATAAATGGATAATGCATATCATGTTTTTATTGATGATTAGAATATTAAATTTTCGAAAAACCCTGCGGTTAATCATAAGCCTGCTGTAATTTCTTCTACTGATTGTTATTCTAATTTTCTGCTTAGGACGTGGGTCGGCTCAGTCGGTAGTGTGCAAGTTCGCAATCTGTAGTTCCCAGGTTCGAGTCCCACCTGTTGCCAGCTTTGAGATTTATCTACGCTAAACCTATTCTGCCGAGCCCATATCCTCTTCACGTGAAAGAACACGCTAGACGGCACTGACCAGGATTTCCATATGTCTCCTAACAGCTGTCAAGTGGGTCCCCTTCTCCTAATTAATTCAGAGCGCTGTGGTGGGTCCCCTTCTCCTAATTAATTCAGAGCGCTGTGGTGGGTCCCCTTCTCCTAATTAATTTTGAGCGCTGTGGTGGGTCCCCTTCCCCCAAACCTTCTCTGAACCCTTAGGGTCCTTGTGACCTGGTCATTTAATCCGTTTTTTGCGGAAAGTGCTGCTCAGAAATAAAACAATTCAACAGCACTCATATTTATTTGCAGCTCCTCTAAGCATATTAAGCATTGCATTGCCATTGCTATAACACTACTTGACTTCAAATAATCAAGTCTAAGAGACATTAACTCTGCTTTTTCTCGACTCATTATCAGAACTATTTTCTCTTTCCTCATGAATTTATTCATGCATGATATTAGAAATAAACACCATGACAATAACAAGCGAGTTTATGTAATGACAAGCTTTTTTTTTTGTTACCGCGGTTTATATTTTGTCTCGTATAAAACACTCGGAATGTTCCCAAGAACACTTAGCGTGCTTAGCGATGTATGTGCCTATAAAGCAAGCAGCTGATATAAAAGTATGTCTGCGATGATGTTCTTGGAAGACGATAGCATCAGCTGCTCATTATTATCCGAGATAAAGTAGTGACAACTTTTTTTCTTGTCTAATATGTCTTCAGGGAAATCAGTGATGTTTACAAAATGTTCAAAAATATGCAAAAGCCATTTGTGTAAGTGTTTTTAATTTGTGCAAGTTAAATTAAAGGATTTCGAAATTTGCGAAATATGTTACAGACGAATTTTAATAATGAAGTAATAAAAAAAGAATTCGATATTTTTTTTTCCTTTTGATATTTTTGTAAAGAGTTGAGAATAATTTCGAGTTGGGTTGTTTTACCTCTGAGTGGCACTTTTTTTGCACACAATGGGCTAAATGGCCAGGTCACATGGACCCCGAAGGCTCAGAGAAGGTTAGGGGAGGGGACCCACTGGAACAGCTGTTGGGAGACAGATGGTAGCCTCCGTCAAGGCCATCCAGCATGTTCTTTAACGTGCACAGGGTATGGCTCTCCCGCACACGGAGCCACGGCTTAACGTCCCATCCGACGGACGGCGGCCTTTCCAAGCCCATCGGTGTCCCCTACTGACCGTGGGCAGGGCGGGGAATTTTGCGGAGATAAATCTCAACGCTGACCCAGCTGGGACTCGAACCTATGAACTACAGATTACGAGCCTGACGTGCTACCGACTGAGCCACCCCCGCCCCAATAACTTCGAGAGAAACTTGTTTGTGCCTATCTAAAATGTTTGCCGTCCCTTATTAAGAGTCACCTTGAAAACAAGTGAAGAAAGGAAACGTACACTGCCCGGCCAAATTAAAGATTCCATTTTATGTCAATGGGAATGTAACTTCGAAGTTCAATAATTTTTAAAATATGATTTAATAGAAAAATGTGACTGAAGATAAAGATCATAATCCAAATCTATATAAATCTCGATTTTCAAAAGTATTCATTCAGTGTTTAAAAAGTTACTGAAGCTGAAATATCTAACAATAAATTATTTTGTTTTATAAAAATCATGTCGTGGTTAGCGTACTTGGCTACTGATCATAGGGACTTGGTTTCGACTCCCTGGTAAGGCATGGATGTTGATGTTTTCTTTCTGCTGAGGTCCCGCTATCCTCACAGACCTTCTACTATGGCGTATAAACTGACGGGCTCCTGTGGACCTCTGTGGCAAACAGCTGCTTGAGGAGATATTTATTTTTTTTTAATATTGAAACAATCATTATACAAACTTCTAAAATGTATATTTTATCGAATAATTTGATACGAAACTTAAGTTTCAATTAATATCAGAGGTAAATTCGGGGGCGGGGGTGGCTCAGTCGGTAGCGCGCCAGACTCGTAATTTGTAGTTCCCAGGTTCGAGTCCCAGCTGGGTCAGCGTTGAGATTTATCTCCGCAAAATTCCCGCCCTGCCCACGGTCAGTAGGGGACACCGATGGGCTTGGAAAGGCCGCCGTCCGTCGGATGGGACGTTAAGCCGTGACCCCGTGTGCGGGAGAGCCATACCCTGTGCACGTTAAAGAACACGCTGGATGGCCTTGACGGAAGGCTACCATCTGTCTCCTAACAGATGTTCCAGTGGGTCCCCTCCCCCAACCTTCTCTGAGCCTTCGGGGTCCATGTGACCTGGCCATTTAACCCATGGTGTGCAAAAAAGTGCCGCTCAGAGGTAAAACAACCCAACCCAGAGGTAAATTCATATGATTTATTATTGTTGCTAAATTTTCCAGCTTTGATAACTGTAAATACCGACGAGTTTGTCGCGATATCTACGGAGCAAACTCCCACTTACCCTATTAATCAGAAGTTCTGGTGAAAGGTTGGCATTTCTTAAATAACACTCGAATTGTACTTAACTCTTAAAAAATAGTTGCCGAAGAAAGCATTTTATCAATTAACTAACATCTGACTAAATTTGTGTAATGTTGAAATCACTAATGGCTCTTATTAAAACTATATTTTTATGCATGCATATAAAAATAATGGCAATGCAAAACATCTAGACAACTTTCTAACCCAGTTTTTTCCATATGCTCTAAGTACAAAAGAGGAGCAATTATAGTCGTTTATAACAAAAAAAAAACGTAAATTCTTCATTATTATTTCTCATTGCTTTAATAAAGGATGAATTAATGGTCCATTTTCTCTGAAGCGTTCTTTTTCTCTCTAACTTAGCCTGAAAGTCATTTCTGATTTCTTCAACAACGCACAACTAGACTCTATGCTTCTGCAGCAGGTCACATGATATCTCCTACTTATTCAGGGCACCGATGTTTATGAATTCATTTGTTCGCTAAGCTGCCCAGACGTCTCTTACTCAGAGAAGTTCTTACACTGCTCTCAGCCAAGCATCATGAGAAACTCATTGCCCTAGTTCCACCTTCTCTTTAACTACACAAATGGCGCTTTCTTGCGACCTACATACACCAAAATGTAATGTGATCGCTTCCTGCACACTGGGTAGTGGATGAAATGATCCAGGGATAAGACTGCTTAGGCCACAGGGAGTTTTATTAATATGGGAAAAACTATTTTAGGCTTAACTTCCAAAGGCATTGATGAATATTGATTGTGAGTACCGAAAAACTGTTGAACGTATTGGATGTTGTTTTACCTATGAGCGGCACATTTTTTTTGCAACATCGTGGTTTAAATGGTCAGTTCGCAAGAACCCCAAGGTTTAGAGAAGGTTGGGCAAAGAGGACCCACTGGACAGCTGTTAGGAGGCAGATGGAAACTTCCCGTCAAGGCCTCCCAGCGTGTTCTTTGACGTACAGAGTACGGATTCCCGGACTCTGAGGGGGGGGTGACTCAGTCGGTAGTGTGCTAGGCTTGTAATTTGCCGTTCCCAGGTTCGGGTCACAGCTTGGTCAGCGTTGAGATTTATCTCCGCAAAATTACCCGTCCTGCCCAATCAGTAGTGGACACCGATGGGCTTGGAAAGCCCGCCGTCTGTCGGATGGGACGTTAAGCCGTGGCCCGTGTGTGGGAGAGCCATACCCTGTGCACGTTAAAGAACATGCTGGATGGCCTTGACAGGTGGCTACCATCTGTCTCCCAACAGCTGTTCCAGTGGGCCCCCTCCCCCAACCTTCTCTTAGCCTTCGGGGTCCTTGTGGTCTGGCCATTTAGCCCATTGTGTGCAAAAAAAGTAGCGCTCAGAGGTGAAACAACCCAACCCGGACACAGAACCATTGCTTAACATCTCATCCAACGGACAACGACCATTCCAAGCCCATCGGTGTCCTCTTGCTGACCGAGGTCATTATGGGAGTTTACCGGAGATAAACTCTAGGCACTACCGACTGAGGCACTCCCATCCCTGGGACTGATAAGTAATTAAGAGGCGCTTATGGCTTAACAGAAAGCTCTCTTGTGTGACTAAAAATAGTGTGAAAACAAAAGCTTGAAAGTTGTAACTCTGAGCTTGTAATAGTTCAAAATGAAACCCTCTGGTTTTTTTTTTTCTAAATTTCTACGCAGGATATGTCACAGACAGCACTACTGACCTCATTCTCTGGAGTATTTAATTCTGGCTGCATCAAATGGAATCGATACTTGAATTCTGTGACGTATTATTTTTTTTCTCTCTGTGTGTAAGGATAGAGTTTGCTAATTCTCACCTATCGGGTTACAGTTATAAACGCACCGCAACGTCATTGTTTTTTTTATTCTTCTTCGAAATCTTTGTTGATTCTTATTTTATTTCGGGTTAGCTAGATCGGATGTTGACCTTCATTTCTTAGAATATTCTCCGTTGGAAATATTTAACGCAAATGATATTCATGATTTCAAGTATGCATCTGAAGAAATTTCGTGACTGAGGCTGGTTATTGACCTGATGTTACGGTGGTTCGAGTCCTCACTGTGCTTGTTTTGATATATTTTCCTCTAATGCCCACTTTTACCTTCTGTGTGAAAGGGAGATGCCGCCGTTTACCTGATAGGCCGTTAAGCCATGACCTTGTAAGCAGGACATATACCGCGCACATTACACAGGGGCCTTGTGAGCAGGACATATACTCCATGTGCACGTTACACAATGGTCTTGTGAGCAGAACATCTACACTCTGTGCACGTTACACTGCGGCCTTATGAGCAGGACATTTACTCCCTGTGCACGTTACACAGCGGCCTTATGAGCAGGACATATACTCCATGTGCACGTTACACAGTGGTCTTGTGAGCAGAACATCTACACCATGTGCACGTTACACAGCGGCCTTATGAGCAGGACATATACTCCCTGTGCACGTTACACAGTGGTCTTGTGAGCAGAACATCTACACCCTGTGCACGTTACACAGCGGCCTTATGAGCAGGACATATACTCCCTGTGCACGTTACACAGTGGTCTTGTGAGCAGAACATCTACACCCTGTGCACGTTACACAGCGGCCTTATGAGCAGGACATATACTCCCTGTGCACGTTACACAGTGGTCTTGTGAGCAGAACATCTACACCCTGTGCACGTTACACAGCGGCCTTATGAGCAGGACATATACTCCCTGTGCACGTTACACAGTGGTCTTGTGAGCAGAACATCTACACCCTGTGCACGTTACACAGCGGCCTTATGAGCAGAACATCTACACTCTGTGCACGTTACACAGTGGTCTTATGAGCAGAACATCTACACCCTGTGCACGTTACACAGCGGCCTTATGAGCAGGACATATACTCCCTGTGCACGTTACACAGTGGTCTTGTGAGCAGAACATCTACACCCTGTGCACGTTACACAGCGGCCTTATGAGCAGGACATATACTCCCTGTGCACTTACACAATGGTCTTGTGAGCAGAACATCTACACCCTGTGCACGTTACACAGCGGCCTTATGAGCAGGACATATACTCCCTGTGCACGTTACACAGTGGTCTTGTGAGCAGAACATCTACACCCTGTGCACGTTACACAGCGGCCTTATGAGCAGGACATATACTCCCTGTGCACGTTACACAGTGGTCTTGTGAGCAGAACATCTACACCCTGTGCACGTTACACAGCGGCCTTATGAGCAGGACATATACTCCCTGTGCACGTTACACAGTGGTCTTGTGAGCAGAACATCTACACCCTGTGCACGTTACACAGCGGCCTTATGAGCAGGACATATACTCCCTGTGCACGTTACACAGTGGTCTTGTGAGCAGAACATCTACACCCTGTGCACGTTACACAGCGGCCTTATGAGCAGGACATATACTCCCTGTGCACGTTACACAGTGGTCTTGTGAGCAGAACATCTACACCCTGTGCACGTTACACAGCGGCCTTATGAGCAGGACATATACTCCCTGTGCACTTACACAATGGTCTTGTGAGCAGAACATCTACACCCTGTGCACGTTACACAGCGGCCTTATGAGCAGGACATATACTCCCTGTGCACGTTACACAGTGGTCTTGTGAGCAGAACATCTACACCCTGTGCACGTTACACAGCGGCCTTATGAGCAGGACATATACTCCCTGTGCACGTTACACAGTGGTCTTGTGAGCAGAACATCTACACCCTGTGCACGTTACACAGCGGCCTTATGAGCAGGACATATACTCCCTGTGCACGTTACACAGTGGTCTTGTGAGCAGAACATCTACACCCTGTGCACGTTACACAGCGGCCTTATGAGCAGGACATATACTCCCTGTGCACGTTACACAGTGGTCTTGTGAGCAGAACATCTACACCCTGTGCACGTTACACAGCGGCCTTATGAGCAGGACATATACTCCCTGTGCACTTACACAATGGTCTTGTGAGCAGAACATCTACACCCTGTGCACGTTACACAGCGGCCTTATGAGCAGGACATATACTCCCTGTGCACGTTACACAGTGGTCTTGTGAGCAGAACATCTACACCCTGTGCACGTTACACAGCGGCCTTATGAGCAGGACATATACTCCCTGTGCACGTTACACAGTGGTCTTGTGAGCAGAACATCTACACCCTGTGCACGTTACACAGCGGCCTTATGAGCAGGACATATACTCCCTGTGCACGTTACACAGTGGTCTTGTGAGCAGAACATCTACACCCTGTGCACGTTACACAGCGGCCTTATGAGCAGGACATATACTCCCTGTGCACGTTACACAGTGGTCTTGTGAGCAGAACATCTACACCCTGTGCACGTTACACAGCGGCCTTATGAGCAGGACATATACTCCCTGTGCACTTACACAATGGTCTTGTGAGCAGAACATCTACACCCTGTGCACGTTACACAGCGGCCTTATGAGCAGGACATATACTCCATGTGCACGTTACACAGTGGTCTTGTGAGCAGAACATCTACACCCTGTGCACGTTACACAGCGGCCTTATGAGCAGGACATATACTCCCTGTGCACGTTACACAGTGGTCTTGTGAGCAGAACATCTACACCCTGTGCACGTTACACAGCGGCCTTATGAGCAGGACATATACTCCCTGTGCACGTTACACAGTGGTCTTGTGAGCAGAACATCTACACCCTGTGCACGTTACACAGCGGCCTTATGAGCAGGACATATACTCCCTGTGCACGTTACACAGTGGTCTTGTGAGCAGAACATCTACACCCTGTGCACGTTACACAGCGGCCTTATGAGCAGGACATATACTCCCTGTGCACTTACACAATGGTCTTGTGAGCAGAACATCTACACCCTGTGCACGTTACACAGCGGCCTTATGAGCAGGACATATACTCCCTGTGCACGTTACACAATGGTCTTGTGAGCAGAACATCTACACCCTGTGTACGTTACACAGCGGCCTTATGAGCAGGACATATACTCCCTGTGCACGTTACACAGTGGTCTTGTGAGCAGAACATCTACACCATGTGCACGTTACACAGCGGCCTTATGAGCAGGACATATACTCCCTGTGCACTTACACAATGGTCTTGTGAGCAGAACATCTACACCCTGTGCACGTTACACAGCGGCCTTATGAGCAGGACATATACTCCCTGTGCACGTTACACAGTGGTCTTGTGAGCAGAACATCTACACCATGTGCACGTTACACAGCGGCCTTATGAGCAGGACATATACTCCCTGTGCACGTTACACAATGGTCTTGTAGCAGAACATCTACACCCTGTGCACGTTACACAGCGGCCTTATGAGCAGGACATATACTCCCTGTGCACTTACACAATGGTCTTGTGAGCAGAACATCTACACCCTGTGCACGTTACACAGCGGCCTTATGAGCAGGACATATACTCCCTGTGCACTTACACAATGGTCTTGTGAGCAGAACATCTACACCCTGTGCACGTTACACAGCGGCTTTATGAGCAGGACATATACTCCCTGTGCACGTTACACAATGGTCTTGTGAGCAGAACATCTACACCATGTGCACGTTACACAGTGGTGTTGTGAGCAGAACATCTACACCCTGTGCACGTTACACAGCGGCCTTATGAGCAGGACATATACTCCCTGTGCACGTTACACAATGGTCTTGTGAGCAGAATATCTACACCATGTGCACGTTACACAGCGGCCTTATGAGCAGGACATATACTCCCTGTGCACGTTACACAATGGTCTTGTGAGCAGAACATCTACACCCTGTGCACGTTACACAGCGGCCTTATGAGCAGGACATATACTCCCTGTGCACTTACACAATGGTCTTGTGAGCAGAACATCTACACCCTGTGCACGTTACACAGCGGCCTTATGAGCAGGACATATACTCCATGTGCACGTTACACAGTGGTCTTGTGAGCAGAACATCTACACCCTGTGCACGTTACACAGCGGCCTTATGAGCAGGACATATACTCCCTGTGCACGTTACACAGTGGTCTTGTGAGCAGAACATCTACACCATGTGCACGTTACACAGCGGCCTTATGAGCAGGACATATACTCCCTGTGCACGTTACACAATGGTCTTGTGAGCAGAACATCTACACCATGTGCACGTTACACAGGGCCTTATGAGCAGAACATCTACACCCTGTGCACGTTACACAGCGGCCTTATGAGCAGGACATATACTCCCTGTGCACGTTACACAGTGGTCTTGTGAGCAGAACATCTACACCATGTGCACGTTACACAGCGGCCTTATGAGCAGGACATATACTCCCTGTGCACGTTACACAATGGTCTTGTGAGCAGAACATCTACACCATGTGCACGTTACACAGCGGCCTTATGAGCAGGACATATACTCCCTGTGCACGTTACACAATGGTCTTGTGAGCAGAACATCTACACCATGTGCACGTTACACAGGGCCTTATGAGCAGAACATCTACACCCTGTGCACGTTACACAGCGGCCTTATGAGCAGGACATATACTCCCTGTGCACGTTACACAGTGGTCTTGTGAGCAGAACATCTACACCATGTGCACGTTACACAGCGGCCTTATGAGCAGGACATATACTCCCTGTGCACGTTACACAGCGGCCTTATGAGCAGAACATCTACACCCTGTGCACGTTACACAGCGGCCTTATGAGCAGGACATATACTCCCTGTGCACGTTACACAGTGGTCTTGTGAGCAGAACATCTACACCATGTGCACGTTACACAGCGGCCTTATGAGCAGGACATATACTCCCTGTGCACGTTACACAATGGTCTTGTGAGCAGAACATCTACACCATGTGCACGTTACACAGCGGCCTTATGAGCAGGACATATACTCCCTGTGCACGTTACACAATGGTCTTGTGAGCAGAACATCTACACCATGTGCACGTTACACAGCGGCCTTATGAGCAGGACATATACTCCCTGTGCACGTTACACAATGGTCTTGTGAGCAGAACATCTACACCATGTGCACGTTACACAGCGGCCTTATGAGCAGGACATATACTCCCTGTGCACGTTACACAGTGGTCTTGTGAGCAGAACATCTACACCATGTGCACGTTACACAGCGGCCTTATGAGCAGGACATATACTCCCTGTGCACGTTACACAATGGTCTTGTGAGCAGAACATCTACACCATGTGCACGTTACACAGCGGCCTTATGAGCAGGACATATACTCCCTGTGCACGTTACACAATGGTCTTGTGAGCAGAACATCTACACCATGTGCACGTTACACAGGGCCTTATGAGCAGAACATCTACACCCTGTGCACGTTACACAGCGGCCTTATGAGCAGGACATATACTCCCTGTGCACGTTACACAGTGGTCTTGTGAGCAGAACATCTACACTCCTAGCACGTTACGCAGCGGCCTTTTGAGCAGGAAATCTACACCCTGTGCCCACTAAAGAACACACTGGATGATCTTGATATTGGACTTTCAACTATGTCCTAAAAACTGTCCAGTGAATCGTCTGTGTCTGTAAACTTGTGTCCTAAAAACATGTCGACTGGAGTCAACAAGTTATTTTGAAAATATGTTGGTGGAGAGGTTAATTTTTTCAAATGATTTAAAAAAGCAACCAATAAGTAAATAAAAACATATTAAGTTACACTTCGTGTGTATGTATATTAAATAAAATCTACAAATCTCGGAGATTTTAAACTTTTTTAATACTAATACCCACACAACCAGAATATCCTAAATATATCTAAGATGACCAGTGGATTTCCACAGCTCATCTTAAATACGTTTTTGATATTTTCTGGAGAATGTAGTTGTGTGGGTAAGTCCCTTCTGAAACGTATAAATTTGGCGGGGGGAGGCAGTCAGTGTTGGTTGGTTTGAATATCCCTTTGAATAGCCACTGGTTGGGTTTTTGTGATATAGCCATTTAGGACCGTTGGGTATTGGGGAAAACGTGCCTCTCAGAGGTAAAAAAATCCAAGAAACCAGCCCTGTTTACTTTTTTCTTGCCTTAGCAATTTCATTTTTGAACAAAAAGTTGAAAATATTCCACGTGAGTCTCTCTCTAAACTGCTGCATCATAGCAAGCTGTCACGAAGCATTCTCCGTGGAAACTAAGCTCAGCTTCTTACATCCCAAAACAGTGGCGATATCAGATCTCCACGTGGCCCTCTCCTCATCCGTCAACTGGGCATTCTGTAACCGGTAGGATCGTAAACTGCTTCCCCAGCTGCAATATATCGCCGTCGGGCCATTGGGGACTCTTCATCCGTCCCTGCAACCACCGCCCGCCGAGCAGGAGGGAGGGAATCACTGCCTCGCTGTCAACAATGGGCCGTTGCTAGGCAACCGAAAATCGAGCCTGCATAAGTGAGAAGGCGCGCTCGCTTTTCTCCCAAAGCGATACATCCCTTTCGGGTATCGGTGTTCCCCTGAACTAGTGTTTCGGGTTCTAAATATGTTGATCAACTTCTTTTTTACTTTTCGGATTCTTTAGCTGTTTTCATACTTCGTGCAAAAGAATTCTCTGACCAGAGTCTTAGATTTAGTAGAAATTCCTTAAATATATTTGTTTCCTAATGAGAGTCAACTAGAAGATAACCTATCGCATCCGGCGAATATGTTGTGTTTGTTTTCCAAGAGAATGCGGTTTTCTTAATTTTCTGTCTTCAGTGCCCTCTAACAGCTGAAATTCAACTAATGGATGAATTCGAAAATGATAACAGGAATATTTTATTAGTATCTGTTCAATGAAAAAAGATTTTTCTTTTCTCTTAAAAAAAGTTGCGTTTTCCCACTCACCTGCGCACTAGACTCGTAATCTGCATTTCCCAGGTTCGAGTCCCACCTGTGCCAGCGTTGAGATTAATCTCCGTTAAATCCCCACCATCGATCAGAAAGGGGGATACCGATTCATTTTGAAAAGCCGCCATCAAGCCGTGTTTCCATGTGCAGCATAGCCATGCTATGTGCTAGTTAAAGAAGACGTTGGATTATCTTAACGGAGATTTCCATCTGTCACCATACAGCTATCCAGTGGATTCTCTTCCACCAGGGGCGGGGTGGTCCTCCGTCCCTGGTGAAAGCCCCTGGTGGAAGTCGGTAAACATCAGTCGTTAGTGCGCCACGCTAGTAACTTGCAGCTTCAGCTTCGAGTCCCGCCTGGGCCAACATTGAGATTTATCTCCGCAACACTACCCGCCCTGCCCACGGTCAGTAAGGGATACTGCCGTCCGTCGGATGGAACGTTAGAAGCAATGGGCTGTGTGCGGGAGAGTCATAACTGTGCACGTGAAAGAACACACTGGTTGGCCTTGACGAGAGGCTACCATCTGTCTCCCAAAAGCCGTTCCAGTGGGTCCCCTCCCCCAACCTACTCTGAGCCTTCGAGGTTCTTGTGACCTGGACATTTAGTCCATTGTGTGCAAAAAGTGCCGCTCAAAATCAGTCTGTTATAAGACAAATTTCGATTGTCCACCAAATCTGCAAGAAACGGAATGTAACAGTTTCAATATTTATTTGAATCTACTAGTTTTTAAAAGGAAAATTAAAAATAAATACTAGAATATGGGTTTCAATTTTATATTGAATAGAGTCTGAGTCGGTTGCACACCAGACTCCTAATCTGCAGTTTACTAGTTCGAGTGACTGCTATGCGTGCATTGAGATTTATCTCTGCTAATCCTGTCATCCCGTGGCCGAGTGGTTAGCGCACTTAGCTACTGATCTAAGGGACCTGGGTTCGAGCCCCGGACAAGGCATGGACAACACGAGAGTGTTGGTTTTCTGCTGAGATCCTGCCATCCTCACAGACCTTCTGTTATGGCATATAAACTGACACTCCTGTCTGTCTTATGTGGCAAGCAGCTGCTTGAGGGGATATTTTTTTTTTGTTTTTTAATCCTGCCTCGCTGAGAAAGGGGACATGGGACATACCGTCCGTCGGATGGGACATTATGCCATGTTCCGTGTGTAGTACACATAACAGGAATATTTTATTACAATATAACCTTGTGCATGTTAAAGAACACATTGGATGGTTTGGATGTCTCCTAATGGATGGCCAGGTAACGGCTAACAACCTTTTCTAAACCCTCAGCATCTTTTGACAGGGCTATTTAGTCTACTGTGTGCAAAAATGTGCTGCTTATAGGTAACACAAGCTAACCCGTAAACGTTCCAGATAATAAATTAAATCTATAAATCTTCTCTTTGAAGGAAACTAAGTCCGCCATTTTTCATGTTTTTTCAATTTTTCTTATTTACTTTTCAATTTTTACCTTATCACTTATTTATCTTCAACATCATTTGCTCCAACTTCCACCATCTTTGTTCTCCCTTCTGTTGATCTTCATCCTTTACCCTGTTAACCAAAAGAAGCACAAAGAAACTTTTAATGTCTTTGCCACCCTTTCTTTCCTCTTCATCGCGGGTGTACCGATCATCAACTTCAATTTATCTCAAGAGAAAGCGGCTGCTAGCACACCATTACTTTAGAGACTCATCTCTTCGTGAGGGAGTTTCCTCCTGAAACAACCTCTTAGCAACGTTGCAAGATCTCAAAAAAAAGCACGCTCCTTACCGGATGCAAGGGATAAACTTGTCCTGTTGTTCTTACATCAACGCACCTCACAGTATTCATCTTCATCACCCTTCTCAGCCTGCATCATTCATCCCCATCTTTCATCCCCAACCTCTCAATCACTCTCCTCCCAGACCTGACTACCAGCGAGTCTCATTGACAAACACACACAACGCCGAAGCCATTCTTCTTGTAAGGATGGATCCTTCCCCCTGGAGGCTGACGTGGGCGATAGGGTGTGGAGGGAGCCACGTTCGTTCCCGGATGCATGCCATCTTGCACGCTCCTCTTGTTTTCTGTTCGGTGGCATCTTAAAGTATGGGCATTACCTCGGCCAGAAGACGGCCCCCTGTTACCTAGAGAACTAGTTCCACGTAAAGCATGCGCGGCGTGAGTACGTGCATCACATATTGATGAAGCGGCTCCGGTGTGATGTGTGTGTTTACTTCGCTATTTTCTCGGCTCGTGCTTTGCTTACGTTCTGGGTATTACTTTTTGCGCGCGATTTAACGCCATCAAAAAACACCGTACATATTTTTGCGCATTTTCAGTCTGTGGAGTTTTTGAAAGGAGTTTTGGGTAGCAAATAATTTTGTGGTGTAACAATTTCTGTACGTCGACTAATACTGTAAATTTTTTTTTTATCCATTTTGCATCGTTTCATGCTTTTAAGGGTTTATAACTTCTGAAAGGCTTTTTTTGTTTTCGACGCACAAAGTCTTCTGGCGAAATGAAGAAGCAGTCAGCTTCATCATCATCATCCTCAAGCAGTAATGGGCTACGGAGGTCCAACCAGACCGCGCAGTTTAATTCTCCAAGCATATCTGTTCTGAGCTACATCTGCTGCATCCGGCCACTGTACACCAATTCAAGGTCACTTTTGACATTTTCTGCCGATGCATCCTAGGTCTCCCCCTCCTTCTGAGGCATCAGAATCTAATCTAAATCAGAAATTTTCGTATCTCCAGCCCATTTAAGGCCAAAAGCTTTCCCTTGAAGTGAATTTCGCATAACATAATCAACACCAAACTAAAGAGAAAAGGAGACAAAATGCACCCTTGTCGAACACCAGAAGTAATGCTACACCAATTGCTACAAGACTTACCAACTCTCACACATGACTCGGTGTTATTATAGAGAGCTTTCATTATGTTAACTAACTTGTCTGGTATACCATATGATCTCACAATCAACCACAAATTATGTCGATCAACAGAGTCGAAAGCCTTTTTGAAATCAACAAAGCTAGCAACCAAAGGTTTCTGAAACTCTAAACATTTCTCAAGAATCTGCCTAAGTGAAAATATCTGATCTACACATCCCCTACCACTTCTGAATCCACATTGCTCATCACGCAATTGCCTGTCAACCGGATTCTTAATTCTATTAAGCACAATCATGGAAAGAACTTTACCTGGAACAGAGAGTAGGCTGATACCCCTATATTTTACCAGAGCTATTATTATCCCTATTTTCAAAAAAGGTGATCGCAGTTCTTGTGATAAAAGTTATCACAAGAACTGCGATCACCTTTTTTGAAAATAGGGATAATAATAGCTCTGGTAAAATCTTTAGGAACCATGCCTTTATCATAAAAGTCATTCAGAATTTCAGTCATCCAAGTGGTAACTGAAACATTCCCAGCTCTAAGCATTTCCGTAGTAATTTCATCCACCCCTGGGGATTTATGAAGTTTAAGTTTAGAAATAGCCAAACTAACTTCAGATTGTGTTATAGGGCCAACAATGCATCTATCATCATTGCAAACAATGGGTGTAGAATTAACCACATTGCTTAGAACATCACTGAAATGCTCAGCCCACCTAGCCATGACAGAATCCTCACCTTCTATAACCTTACCTTGTTTATCCTTCAATCCCTGTATACCTGTTCGTTTTCTACCACACAAAACATTAACTATCTGGTACAGCTCTCTGCTGTTGTGCTGTCTAACTGCTTCCTCAGCTTTGTCAGCAAGGCCATCAAGCCAAAGATTCTTATCAGTAGCTAACTGATCCTTTACACGTTTATTAAGTTCTTTGTAATGCTTTCTATTAGGACTAGTAGGGTACTGATTAAGGACATTCCTGCAGTTCCTTCTTTCTGAAATAAGCTCAAGTGCTTTATCACTTAAATAATTCTGCTTCCTCTGCTCCTTTTTCCCTAAAAGAGTACTGTTAGTTTCCAAAAAAGCCTGTTTAAAATGGCCCCATTCTTCCTCAACTTCAGTATTAAGCAAACCATGACTGTCATAATGACTAAGTAACCTATCATGGTAAGCTTTAGCTATAACTGGGTCATTCAGAGCTTCAGTATTAAAGGTAAATTTTTTAACCCTAGCACAACACTTTTTAAGTTTAAGTTGCAAGACACTTTTAACAAGGTAATGGTCAGATCCAATTTCAGCTCCCCTATATGCCCTGGTATTTCTAACAGAACTAGCCCATTTGCTGTTAATTAATATATAATCAATCATATTCCTATGCAGCCCATCAGGTGAAACCCATGTGTATTTATGTATGTCGCGGTGTTTGTAATATGTGTTAGTTATTCTGAAACCATTGAGTTTACTTACCTATAGGAGACGTTGCCCATTGCCATTGCAGCTACCAATACCAAAAGGGCCTATTACTCCTCCCCAAAGGTCAGAGTCAGTACCAACTTTGGCATTGAAGTCACCAAGAACAAGGGAAATATCTCCTTTCTTGATAGAATTCAAAATATCCTGAAGTTGTCCGTAAAACCTATCCTTCTCATCCTCATCAGAATCCTCAGTGGGGGCATAACAGCAGATAACATTCAAGTCTTTAATGCTTGTCTGAAATTTTGCTGTAAGAAACCTTTCATTAATGCACTCATATCCTAGAAGAGCATCACTAGCATGTCTGCTCAGCAGTAGACCCACGCCTTGGTGATGCTTTCCATCCTCCCTCCCTGTAAAGAGAAATTTAAAGTTATTTTTAAGTATCTCACCTTTACCTGTCCATCTGGTCTCTTGCAAGCCTAGAATATCTAGGTTATAGCGCTGGAATTCCTGCATGAGGACATCAAGAGAATAATCTCTATGTAATGTCCTCACGTTCCACGTTCCTGCAGAGAGAAAATGATTAGTAGGATTTTTAAAGAAATTAGGTTTATTGAGATTGGTAGGGCCAACAATATCAAACAGCCCCCTGATCGCAGGCATGGGGCAAAGACCTGTTCCTCCTCCGCTAAAGGCTGAAGTCACCAATGCTGGTAGGAACTTCAGGCACCACCTTTTCAAGTGGACTTTTTCAAGAGCCATATGGCCTTGCCTGAGACACATTACTCCAGTTTAGGCTTGACGATGCCCAACTAGCTAAGTAAGGTTCAGGTACCTGCGATGGCCTCTGATTAGGATTATCCACCAGCTGATATAAAGTATCCCATGCCTCTGTTCACTTAGAGCTGGCAACCCAGAAGCAAACAGAAAACACAGCGGCAGACTCTCCCTCAACAGAGGCCCACCAGTGCAGCAAGTCCAGGATCCATAATCAAGCTCAAATCCATAAACAAGTCCAGTCTAGTAGGTATAAATGGTCAGCACCAGGACCCTGTGAAGTTGACCACTCCTCAGCAGGGTTGAAAAAAAAAGAAAAAAGTGGCCATAGATGACCAGATCAGTAGGCCATACTGAACTGGCAGCCCTCCCCTTCCGTTCCCTTCCAAAAGAGAATATCTCTTTCGAAAGGCCTAACGGCCTGCACCACGAGAAGGCGGGGTCGGACATTAGGTGCTAGACCTGGCCGGTTCTGTGCATCATCACTAGTGATTGGTACACAGCTCTCCTTCCAGTTTACGCCTAGCTACCATTTAAGTAGACAAATAAAAATATGAAACAGGGTTTAGTTTTTACAGGTTCAAATTTATTATTCAGCAACAGTGGGTTTGTCCTAATAGTTTAGTGTCATTAAATCTGATTTCATCCCATCCCGACAGTATCATGAGCATCAGAAATAGAAATGGGTTGTGATAAAGAAAATTGTTTACTAATACTTGATCTTACCGATTTTGACCAATCTTCCTATTTCTCTTCACTAGTCATTTGTCGGTTTGTGGATTTGCCAAAACAGTTGTTCCACCACATCTTTCGGACGATAAACTTGATTCTTTCTCCATTCTTTCTCTTCCTTGCGAACGACAAACATAACGATTTTTGTGCCAAATTAAAGTTTATGACGTGGGAAGCGTCATAGGATATAAACAACTGACTCCCCCATGCTCTGGGCGGGGGTGGCTCAGTCGGTAGCGCGCCAGGCTCCGTAATCTGTAGTTCCCAGGTTCGAGTCCCAGCTGGGTCAGCGTTGAGATTTATCTCCGCAAAATTCCCCGCCCTGCCCACGGTCAGTAGGGGACACCGATGGGCTTGGAAAAGCCGTCGTCCGTCGGATGGGACGTTAAGCTGTGGCCCCGTGTGCGGGAGAGCCATACCCTGTGCACGTTAAAGAACACGCTGAATGGCCTTGACGGGAGGCTACCATCTGTCTCCCAGCAGCTGTTCCAGTGGGTCCCCTCCCCCAACCTTCTCTGAGCCTTCGGGGTCCATGTGATCTGGCCATTTAGCCCATGGTGTGCAAAAAAGTGCCGCTCAGAGGTAAAACAACCCAACTCCCATGCTCTCTGCCCTCCTAAAATAAAGGGAAAATATGAAAATGATTCTTCAGCTATATCTTCGGAATGCGAAGTCTGAAAGTAACAAGTTATGCGTCAAATAAAAGCTTGTGACATGAAAATGTTACAGGTTAAAAAGTAATTAATCCCCCCCCCCAAAAAAAGGGGGGCTCCCTTTAAAAAAGGGAAAAATTATTGTTCCGCTATATCTTCTGAACGCGAGAGCATGCAATTTCGAATGAGGTGTCAAATGAAAGCTCATATGTGGACTGTCGTGGAGTATTTCATCCCTCACCATTCTCCCTCCCTTCACCTCTCTCCCCTAAAAAGGGGCGGATTTTCGCGGGGTGAATTTTAGAGAGTTATATCTCAAATTAAAGCTTGTGACGCCTCCAATGTCATGAGCTACCCTAAACACGACTCAAAAAACTGGGAAGAGGGAAAATGTGGTCGATGTTTATAATTAATATGTGAAACGAAAGTTTCTGAAGGTAGGTGTTTTTGATGACAAAGAAAAAAATATAAATAAATAAAAAAAATTCCCATTTTCCTGTATGGGTCTTAAAAAGTAGAAAATAAACTAAAGCCTTTCGATGCTGCAGTCACTGAGTTCGTATTCATTTCAAAGAATGAGTTCGTATTCATTTCAAAGAATGAGTTCGTATTCATTTCAAAGGATGAGTTCGTATTCATTTCAAAGGATGAGTTCGTATTCATTTCAAAGAATGAGTTCGTATTCATTTCAAAGAATGAGTTCGTATTCATTTCAAAGGATGAGCTCGTATTCATTTCAAAGAATGAGTTCGTATTTATTTCAAAGGATGAGTTCGTATTCATTTCAAAGGATGAGTTCGTATTCATTTCAAAGGATGAGCTCGTATTCATTTCAAAGGATGAGCTCGTATTCATTTCAAAGGATGAGTTCGTATTTATTTCAAAGGATGATTTCGTATTCATTTCAAAGGATGAGTTCGTATTCATTTCAAAGGATGAGTTCGTATTCATTTCAAAGGATGAGCTCGTATTCATTTCAAAGGATGAGTTCGTATTCATATCAAAGAATGAGTTCGTATTCATTTCAAAGAATAAGTTCGTATTCATTTCAAAGGATGAGTTCGTATTCATTTCAAAGAATGAGTTCGTATTCATTTCAAAGGATGAGCTCGTATTCATTTCAAAGGATGAGTTCGTATTCATTTCAAAGGATGAGCTCGTATTCATTTCAAAGGATGAGCTCGTATTCATTTCAAAGGATGAGTTCGTATTCATATCAAAGAATGAGTTCGTATTCATTTCAAAGGATGAGTTCGTATTCATTTCAAAGAATGAGTTCGTATTCATTTCAAAGGATGAGTTCGTATTCATTTCAAAGGATGAGTTCGTATTCATTTCAAAGAATGAGTTCGTATTCATTTCAAAGGATGAGTTCGTATTCATTTCAAAGGATGAGTTCGTATTCATTTCAAAGGATGAGTTCGTATTCATTTCAAAGGATGAGTTCGTATTCATATCAAAGAATGAGTTCGTATTCATTTCAAAGGATGAGTTCGTATTCATTTCAAAGGATGAGTTCGTATTCATATCAAAGAATGAGTTCGTATTCATTTCAAAGGATGAGTTCGTATTCATTTCAAAGGATGAGCTCGTATTCATTTCAAAGGATGAGTTCGCATTCATTTCAAAGAATGAGTTCGCATTCATTTCAAAGAATGAGTTCGCATTCATTTCAAAGGATGAGTTCGCATTCATTTCAAAGAATGAGTTCGCATTCATTTCAAAGAATGAGTTCGCATTCATTTCAAAGAATGAGTTCGTATTCATTTTAAAGGATGAGTTCGTATTCATTTCAAAGGATGAGTTCGTATTCATTTCAAAGAATGAGTTCGTATTTATTTCAAAGGAAGATAGGACGCCGGCAGCCTTGGTGAGTAGGTCAATCGGCGCCCTATCTTCCTTTGAAGTGAATACGAACTCAGTGACCGATTGCACCATCGATATGTTTTAGGTTTATTTTCTACTTTTTAAGATCCATATGAGAAGATGAGTTTTTTTTTCTTTTAAATTCTTTAATCATATTTTACGATTTCATTCACACTCATCTGTTGGGTTTTCATAGTGAACAGTCTAACGGAAATACCTAGAGCGCTTTCAATATCCAACAATAATTTAAATATTTAATAGGTTTTGATTATAATTTAAATATTCGGTTTTGATAAATACTTAATCAGTTGGGTTTTGATGCTATTCTGATGTATTTTTATGTGCATATTTTATCTGTCCTCGATCTATACGAAATGTAACTCTTTCTGTGAAATTGTTTCCTTTCCCACACCTGGCAATGGCGGTTTATGCTGAAATCTCTTGCTGCAATTAGCAAGACAGCTTCATTACCCCTGATCGTTCGTGATGGGCCGTGGATCCTGTCATCTTGGAACGCAGTCGAAATCACCGTCTCTTGGGAACGGAAGAACGGCGCTTGCAAAAAGAGCGTCGCATGTCCCGTAAACAACATTATTCAGTTTGGTAGTATTGGCTTGGAGAGTTTACCTGAAACTGTAGTTTTTTCTCCATGGTGGGCGGGTCCTTCGGAACCCTCCCCCCTCATGGGGAAAAACTCAAAGTTATAACAATTAAACTATTGTTATAACTTAGGGTTTGTCATCAATTGCTCTGTAATATTGAGTCTATCCTTCAACGACGAACTCCCAATATTAGAATGAACCAAAACAACATTTCCTTACATATGGAGGGGCGGGGGTGGCTCAGTCGGTAGCGCACCAGGCTCGTAATCTGTAGTTCCCAGGTTCGAGTCCCAGCTGGGTCAGCGTTGAGATTTATCTCCGCAAAATTCCCCGCCCTGCCCACGGTCAGTAGGGGACACAGATGGACTTGGAAAGGCCGCCGTCCGTCGGATGGGATGTTAAGCCGTGGCCCCGTGTGCGGGAGAGCCATACCCTGTGCACGTTAAAAAACACGCTGGATGGCCTTGACGGGAGGCTACCATCTGTCTCCCAACAGCTATTTCAGTGGGTCCCCTCCCCCAACCTTCTCTGAGCCTTCGGGGTCCTTGTGGCCTGGCCATTTAGCCCATGGTGTGCAAAAAAGTGCCGCTCAGAGGTAAAACAATCCAATCCTTACATATGGGACGTTGTGGATGTATTCAACTGGGCAACGCCCAGGTAAGCGACAATATGCGGAAATTAACTTTAAATATCTAGAAAGTTTACGATATCAACTATCTAAGTATCTCAAAAATTTCATATCTGGCAATCTAATTGAAATATCTAGAGTTTCCAATATCGAAAAAAAGTCACTTAAATATTTAGAAAGCTTTTGATATTCAACAATCTAAATATCTAAAACATTTTCGATGTCCTACAATAAAAAAATTGTAAAAATCCGTTTATCAGTATTGCATAGCATATCTTAAAAAAAAAATCGATCACTGTGAATTTTCTTGTTAATTTCGTTTGAATAATTATCCAAAATTTTGATTAGTTAAATGTTTTCTTGGAGTAATATTTGAATGCAATAAAAAGAATTGTATATACGTAATACCTATTTTATTTGAAATCGGTGATGCGGATTTTCTATTATCCGAACTACCTACATCACCAATTAATCTGGACAAAATTTATTACATCAGCCTAAGTAGTCCTACCATATAGATATTTCTTCTATTTTGGGGGCGGGGGTGGCTCAGTCGGTAGCGCGCCAGGCTCGTAATCTGTAGTTCCCAGGTTCGAGTCCCAGCTGGGTCAGCGTTGAGATTTATCTCCGCAAAATTCCCCGCCCTGCCCACGGTCAGTAGGGGACACCGATGGGCTTGGAAAGGCCGCCGTCCGTCGGATGGGACGTTAAGCCGTGGTTCCGTGTGCGGAAGAGCCATACCCTGTGCACGTTAAAGAACACGCTGGATGGCCTTGACGGGAGGCTACCATCTGTCTCCCAACAGCTGTTCCAGTGGGTCCCCTCCCCCAACCTTCTCTGAGCCTTCGGGGTCCATGTGACCTGGCCATTTAGCCCATGGTGTGCAAAAAAGTGCCGCTCAGAGGTAAAACAACAACCCAACCCACCAATTAATCTGAATTATAGAGTTTTTACTCGATTTAAAAAGTTCCGATATCCAGTCATCTAAATATCTAGAAAACTCCCTATATTCAATAACACAAGTGGACTTTCCGTAGCGAGCATATACGTTTTTATTACACCCAATCGAGCGAGGTACAGTTTCAATTTCGACCCTTCCGCCCATATCGTGCCTAGCATTCACCTGTTTTATCTCCCCACCATCCATCGAGCAAAACACTTCCAGAGAAACAACATCCAGTGCATCATTTTCCTTACCGCCGAAAACAAACCTGACTGTGCACAGCTCGCGCATGTTATTGCGTTTCACGCTGCCGAACGTGCAAGGGATAGAGCTCCGCCGCATGCGTGTTAGACGGAATTATCCTCGTCCCATTCAGGCATCCGCACATGGCGCGGCCCATTGTTCCTGGAGCAGGAATCGATCTGGAAATTCTGTGACGTGTGCACGTGCTGCGGTGGCGTGTCCCAGCTGTCTCCGTGTTCGTTTACTCGATCGCTTTCCCTTTCCTGTTGTCACTCGTACGGGAAGCAATTCAGTTGTCTGCTTCCTTTTGGGTCTCTTCCAATAACCAACGATTGACATGTTCAGCATATTCATCCTCTTTTCACCCAGCCCCGTGTCACTTGGCACATTCTCCGCTTTCATTATCTCGCGCTCTGACATCCTCCGATCCCTCTGAAATCGATGATACGTCACATCGTTACTTTCTTTGCACGATAAAATCCGCGATATCAGTTCGGCTCACGGTATCTCAATCTCTCTCTTTGTTGACAGGAGTACCTTTCTAAATTCCCTTTTTATTCAGAGATCTCGCTTTCTACTTTCCCTTATTATGAATCGCTTTGTTCATTTTCTTCCCTTTAACCCAGGACTGTGGATAAAGTGTAGATGCTTCAATGCATAATGAAACCAGACTCTTCATTTCAAGTATATTGAATGCATTTATTCGTTGGTGTCCCATGGTCGACGGGGCGGGGGTGACTCAGTCGGTAGCGCGCCAGGCTAGTAATCTGTAGTTCCCAGGTTCGACTCCCAGCTGGGTCAGCGTTGAGATTTATCTCCGCAAAATTCCCCGCCCTGCCCACGGTCAGTAGGGGACACCAACCCCTACTGACCGTGGACTTGGAAAGGCCGCCGTCCGTCGGATGGGACGTTAAGCCATAGCCCCGTGTGCGGGAGATCCATACCCTGCGTACGTTAAAGAACACGCTGGATGGCCTTGACGGGAGGCTACCATCTGTCTCCCAACAGCTGCTCCAGTGGGTCCCCTCCCCCAACCTTCTCTGAGCCTTCGGGGTCCATGTGACCTGGCCATTTAGCCCATGGTGTGCAAAAAAGTGCCGCTCAGAGGTAAACAACCCAACCCATGGTCGAGTGGTTAGCGCGCTTTGCTACTGATCTAAGGGACCTGGTTCGAGTCCCGGGTAAGGCATGGATGTATGTGTCGTTTTTCTGCTGAGGTCGTGCCATCCTCTCAGATCTACTACTTTGGCATATAAACTGACAGGCTCCTGTCAGACCTCTGTGGCAAGCAGCTGTTTGAGGGGGTATTGCCGTCCCGGTGGCTAGGTGGTTAGCCCACTTGGCTACAGATCAGAGACCTAGGTTCGAGCCCCTTAGTAAGTTATGAATATTTGTATTATTTCTTTCCTTCCTCACACAGACTTTGTCTATGGCGTATTAAACTAACAGGCTCTTGTCAGGCTTCTGTGGCAAGCAGCTGCTTAAGTAGATTTTATTTTATTATCATTTGATATCTATGTAAAAAAAATAGTCTCAGGGAAAAATCTCATGCTTCAATCTAAAAGGAGGGAAAAAGTGCTATGCCCCTCGAGAATGCATAAACCGAGGAGAAAAAATTATTGAACATGCATATTTTTTTTCTTGAAGAAATTAATTAAAGACCACTTATATGGAAGAACAAAAAAAATTATACCAAACGGCGTTCCAGTTCATTCTTGCCCGATCTCAACCCTTTCACTAGGATCACTTGGGGCGGGGGTGGCTCAGTCGGTAGCGCGCCAGGCTAGTAACCTGTAGTTCCCAGGTTCGAGTCCCAGCTGGGTCAGCGTTGAGATTTATCTCCGCAAAATTCCCCGCCCTGCCCACGGTCAGTAGGGGACACCGATGGGCTTGGAAAGGCCGCCGTCCGTCGGATGGGACGTTAAGCTCACCGTGCGGGAGAGCCATACCCTGTGCACGCTGGTTGGCCTTGACGGGAGGCTACCATCTGTCTCCCAACAGCTGTTCCAGTGGGTCCCCTCCCCCAACCTTCTCTGAGCCTTCAGGGTCCATGTGACCTGGCCATTTAGTCCATGGTGTGCAAGAAAGTGCCGCTCAGAGGTAAAACAACCCAAAAATCCCCCCCCCCTTCCCACTTTATTTCTCCAAGATTCGGACCTTTCGCTCTTACAATCCTTATTTTCAATCACTAGTAAAACTGTTCTCTCCCGATTCTCTTATTCCTGATGTTTTTATTCTACTCCTTGATTTCGTACTTTGCATATGTTTTAGATAGCTGCATATTTAAAGCTATTTGGAATAATTGTACATCGTACTCACGTAATATTCTCATCTCTAACTTTCAAACTGAAACTTTGTGATCTGTCTACTAACAGTGGATGTATCCTTCCCCTAGTCAACTTAAGGGGCGAGAGTGGCTCATTTGTTAGCACTCCAGGTTCGTAATCTGTAGTTCCCAGGTTTGGTCTCAGTTGGGCCAGCGTTCAGATTTATCTCCGCAAACTCCCCGCCCTGCCCTATTACGACTCTGCTAGGTCAGTAGAGGGACTTGGAAAAGCCGCCGTCCGTCGGATGGGATGCTAAGCCATACCCTAGAAGGGAGGCTATCATCTGTCTCCTAACAGCTGCCCAGCGGGTCCACTTCTCTTAAGGGGCGGGGGTGGCTCAGTCAGTAGCGCGCCAGGCTCGTAATCTGTAGTTCCCAGGTTCGAGTCCCAGCTGGGTCAGCGTTGAGATTTATCTCCGCAAAATTCCCCGCCCTGCCCACGGTCAGTAGGGAACACCGATGGGCTTGGAAAGGCCTCCGTCCGTCGGATGGGACGTTAAGCCGTAGCACCGTGTGCGGGAGAGCCATACCCTGTGCACGCTGGATGGCCTTGACTGGATGCTACCATCTGTCTCCCAACAGTTGTTCCAGTGGGTCCCCTCCCCCAACCTTCTCTGAGCCTTCGGGGTCCATGTGACCTGGCCATTTAGCCCATGGTGTACAAAAAAGTGCCGCTCAGATGTAAAATAACCCAACCACTTCTCCTAACCTTCTCAGTCTTCTGGATCTTTGTGACCTGGCCATTTAGCCCATTGTGTGCAAAACAGTGCCTCTCAGAGGAAAAATAATAAATTTCTGCCTTTTGTCTCTTTTCGTCTTGTCCACTTTTTCTGCTTCTTGACAGGATTTAGAAAGGCCTCCGTCCGTCGGATGGGACGTAAAGCTGTGGCTCCATGTACAGAAAAGCCAAACCCTGCGCACGTTAAAGAACAGCTGGAAAAGAAAGAATTTTTTCTTTTTAGAATTTAGTGATCTGGCAACCTTCGTGTCATGTGACACGAAGGTTTCCAGATCACTAATTTCTAAAAAAATCGTTGCCAGATGTTTTTTCTGAATTCTGTAATCAACCGTAGCGTTCGGATACTTTTTTGAGCGACTGTACATTGCAATTTAAATCCAGTCTCTCGATGACGCCGTCCCCTCCCCATCCTTTAGCCTAATGTGTACATAAAGGATAAAGTTTCTTCGCCCCTCTTTATTATTTTCTAAGTCCGCTTCTTACTTCTTGGTGATATGTTGAAATGATTAGGGTTGAGTTGTTTTACCTCTGAGCGGCACTTTTTTGCACACCATGGGCTAAATAGCCAGGTCACATGGACCCTGAAGGCTCAGAGAAGGTTGGGGGAGGGGACCCACTGGAACAGCTGTTGGGAGACAGATGGTAGCCTCCCGTCAAGGCCATCCAGCATGTTCTTTAACGTGCACGGGGTATGTCTCTCCCGCACACGGGGCCACGGCTTAACGTCCCATCCGACGGACGGCGGCCTTTCCAAGCCATCGGTGTCCCCTACTGACCGTGGGCAGGGCGGGGAATTTTGCGGAGATAAATCTCAACGCTGACCCAGCTGGGACTCGAACCTGGGAACTGCAGATTACGAGCCTGGCGCGGTACCGACTGAGCCACCCCCGCCCCTTGAAATGATTAGGGTTTTGGAAGAATAAGAATTGGAAGAAAGAATATCTTGAAAAATTTTTTTTGATCTTCTGAGAAAAATGATGACATCAACAAATCAGCAATTCAAGCGATCGCACGATATCTTAATTTAAACGAGTTTTCCACGAATAAGTTTCATGTGACGTAGAAACGAGTAACCCCGATGCTATCTGTTAATATCTGAATAACAATGCCAACTAAAACGGAAATGCCTGAATTTCCGGTCAAATGAATGGAAAGGGAAAATAGGAAACTGAATCTTGACGATGCAAAAACACTATAGAGTGTCAGGAACGGATGTTGATTACAAATGATGAGAATGTGCTGCTGTAAAAGCCAATTACTACCATCGCCGTGGCTCTAACGCGAATTATGGCAGTAACGGATGAAGAGCATTAAAATTAAGTGAATAATGAAACCAGCTTTTCCCTCCTGCATACATTAATCAGAGTCAAATGGTGAGAGGTGTTTCTTTCCTCTTGAAGTTATTTTGTGATGAATTCTTTCTTGAAGCTGATTAGAAGTCACTTTTATGTGTTCACCGAAGTTGACGGATATCACCCAGTCACTTAAGATATCAAAAGGCTCCTTTATTGGGGCGTGGGTGGCTCAGTCGGTAGCGCGTCAGGCTCGTAATCTGCGAGTTCCCAGGTTCGAGTCCCAGCTGGGTCAGCTTTGAGATTTATCTGGGCAAAGCTCTCCGCCCTGCTTATGGTCAGTAGGGGATACCGATGGGCTTGGAAAGGCCGCCGCCCTTCGGATGGGACGTTAAGCAGTGGCCCGTGTGCGAGAGAGAGAGCTCATACCCTGTGCACGTTAAAGTACACGATGAATGTCCTTGACGGGAGGATACCATCTGTCTCCCAACAGCCGTTCCAGTGGGTCCCTTCCCCCAATCATCTCTGAGACTTCGGGGCCCTTGTAACTTAGCCATTTAGCCCATGGTGTGCAAAAAAAGTGACGCTCAGAGGTAAAACAACCAACCAACAAGCCTCCTTTATTTCTGAAACTGTCCAGAGAAAACCTGGATCTGGAACAAGATAGTGAGGAGAAAAGTCGCTGGATTGAATCGCAAGAGACCAGAACGCTGTTGTAGTATATTTTTCTCATCTCAATGAATTGTGTAAATGCAATGCCCTATCAAAATATTAAAGAATATCCATGTTAAACAGCGAGAATCCAATTTCGAAGCTCCGTAACTTCTGAAATATGCATTTAATGGAAAAGTGTGATTGAAGATAAATTAAGATCATAAAATCTACTTAAATCTTGATTTCCGACAATATTCGTTCAGTACGTACAGAGTTTATGGCAGCTAGAATATTTAGAATATATCACATCATCAGGGCCGAATCTGGTGATGGTACTGATTTCAGGCATTTTTTTAAGAAATTTTTAAGGACCTCTGAAACAGAAGAAGAAATGTTAAACTGCAATGGAAATTCATTCCCCAAACTCCCATTTACTTGTTTTTCAGTTCAGTAGAGTTTCTCGTCTCTGCTCCTTCAGTTTTCTAGATCCGGAGGGGCGGGAGTGGCTCAGTCGGTAGCGCGCCAGGCTCGTAATCTGTAGTTCCCAGGTTCGAGTCCCAGCTGGGTCAGCGTTGAGATTTATCTTCGCAAAATTCCCCGCTCTGCCCACGGTCAGTAGGGGACACCGATGGGCTTGGAAAGGCCGCCGTCCGTCGGTGGGACGTTAAGCCGTCGCCCCGAGTGCGGGAGAGCCATACCCTGTGCACGTTAAAGAACACGCTGGATGGCCTTGACGGGGGGCTACCATCTGTCTCCCAACAGCTGTTCCAGTGGGTCCCCTCCCCCAACCTTCTCTGAGCCTTCGGGGTCCATGTGACCTGACCATTTAGCCCATGGTGTGCAAAAAAGTGCCGCTCAGAGGTAAAACAACCCAACCCAATCCATATCAATATTGAGCCATAAGAATGCACCTCAGGAATTGATTAAAATTTAATAAATATTATTTTAAATCATTTAGAGAAATATTGAAATTCTGAAACATTTATTTATTTAACAATTATCTTTTGTTTTATAATACAAGATAATTTACTGTTGAATTTTCCAGCTTCCATAATTCTTTAAGTACAGACTTTAAATGACTTTCAGTACAGACTAATCCTGTTGAAAATCGAGATTTTAATAGATTTGATTATGATCTTTTATCTTCAGTCACGTTTTTCTATATAATGCTATTTCTGAAGTTTGGTTCCAATTCACATAACGCGGAAGTGCTATTTTGCTAGGAAAGTGTATATATACACAGTGGTTTCAAAATAATATGACCACCTACTATACAAATACTATGGAAGGTGGTCATATTATTTTGAATGACTGTATGTATTGCTCCCAATTTCGTTATAAATCATAAATAGTAAAAGTATGCTTAGTGGTTTACAATTTTTCATCTCCGTCCTTGAATATCTCTAGGTTATTTAGGAAAGAGGTGTTATGGGTCCCTCACCACCTTCCTTCCATTCTTTTTAGCAGTGATCCGCTAGTGAAATATACCGAAGAGCCAAAACATTATGACCACCTACTTAATATGATATTGGTCCTCCATGTGTCTCCAAAACACCTCTTACCCGGCGAGGCATGGACGCCTCAAGATTTCTAAAGGTGTCTTGTGGTATCTAGTACCAACACGTTACCAGCAGATCCTTTAACTCTTGTAAGTTACGTGGTTGAGCCGCCGCAGATCGGATATGCTGTTACAACACAAACCACAGATACTCGATTGGATTGATGTCTGGGGAATTTGAAGGTCTGCGAACCATTCTCGAACAATTCAGGCAATGTGGCATGGCGCATTATCCTGCTGAAAGAAGGCACTACTAGAGGGATATACCATTGCCATGAAAGGATGTACCTGGTCTGCAATAATGTTTAGGTAGGTGGTTGACGTCATAGTTTCCTACACATGAATGACTGGACCAGGGTTTCCCAGCAGAACATTGCCCAAAGCATTACACTTCCTCCACCAACTTGTTTTCATCCCAAGGTGCATCCTGGTGCCGGCCGTCCACATTAGTGCAACAGGAAACGAGATTCATTGGAGCAGATGACCTTCTTCCAATCATTCAAGGTCCAGTTTTGATGCTCGCGTACCCATTGCAGGAATTTTCGATAGTGAACCAAGGTTAGCATGGGTACTCAGAGCAACCTGTGTCTACAAAGCCCAATTTTCAGCAGGGTTTGATGTACTCTGTGTTGTGACACATAACTCCCGTCAAGAGCATTTAAATTACGGCAAAATAGTTGCGTTATAGTATCCCTTCTGTTGGCTAGTACCATAAGGGGTAGCCTTCGCTCAACTCTAGCATCGATGAGCCATGGTCAGCCCACACCTTGCCGGCGGTTCGTGGTTTTTCCCACCTCGGACCATTTTTTTTTGAAGGTGCTAACCACGGCTGACCGTGAGCACCCCACAAGCCTTGCCGTCTCGAAAGGCTCTGACCCAGTCGTCTGGCCATTACAATTTGGCCTTTGACAAACTCACTAATGTCCGCTGCCTTTCCCATCTGAAGAACAAGAATAACACTGATTAACTGAGCTCAGTATCAGGTGTTATTTATACCATTTCATTAGCTTCACATGCGCCGTCGTTTATCTGCAGTTGCTTCGATTTGCATAAAGACGCAGTGGTCAAAATGTTTTGGCTCTTCGGTGTATGTCAAATGCTTAGCAAAGAGTTAAAAGGATAGAATGGATTGTTTTACCTCTGAGCGGCACTTTTTTTTTGCATACAGCGGGCTAAATAGCCAGGTTACAAGGACCCCGAAGGCTCAGAGAAGGTTGGGGGAGGGGATCAACTGTCACAGCTGTTGAGAGATAGGATGACAGCCTCCCATCGAGCTATCCAACGTTTTATTAATGTACACAAGGTATATCTCTCCCGCACACGGAACCACGGCTTAACGTTCCATCCGACGGCGGCGGCCTTTCCAAATCATACGGTGCCCCCTACTGACTGTGGGCATGTAGTTTTGCGGAGATAAATCTCAATACTGTCCCAGCTGGGACTCAACCTGGGAACTGCAGATTACGAGACTCGCACGCTACCGACTGAGCCACCTCCGCCCGAGGTTAGTACGATGAGTGCGTATTTTATACCACTGGAAGAAAGAACACAATGATCAAAGATTTACGAACCCCTCTCCCTCCATTTTACACACATCAGTTGGTGCCCAGCCTCTTAATAAGTTAATTCATAATTATATTCAATGTGAAAAATTATTTTCACCCCCTAAAAAATAGAACCTCTCTTAAAAATCCTCTTAAAACATTTTAACATTTACCTCTACCCTGAGGCCCCAATCGGGTTGTTTTGCCTCCAGGTGGCACTTTTTTTTTTTGCACACACTGAGCTAAATGGCCAGGGTTGGGTTGGGTTACCTCTGAGCGGCACTTTTTTGCACACCATGGGCTAAATGGCCAGGTCACATGGACCCCGAAGGCTCAGAGAAGGTTGGGGGAGGGGACCCACTGGAACAGCTGTTGGGAGACAGATGGTTGCCTCCCGTCAAGGCCATCCAGCGTGTTCTTTAACGTGCACAGGGTATGGCTCTCCCACACACGGGGCCACGGCTTAACGTCCCATCCGACGGACGGCGGCCTTTCCAAGCCCATCGGTGTCCCCTACTGACCGTGGGCAGGGCGGGGGAATATTTGCGGAGATAAATCTCAACGCTGATTCAGCTGGGACTCGAACCTGGGAACTACAGATTATGAGCCTGGCGCGCTACCGACTGAGCCACCCCCGCCCCACACACAAAGGGTGGATATTGGCTCAGTGGAAAGAGCACCAAGCTGAAAATCTATAGCTCGCAGGTTTGAGTCCCACCCAAGGAGTGTCCCATCTTTGGCACCGTTGAGATTTATCTCCCAAAATTTCCCGCTATCCCCTCTTTCAGTAGCAAACACCTAAGGTGTGGAATGGCTGCAGTCCATTGGATGGGAAGTTAAGCCGTGGCTCAGTGTGCGGGAGAACCATACCCTGCGCACGTTAAAGAACACGCTGGATGGTCTTGACGGTAGGCTACCATCTGTCTCTTAACATTTCTATGATGACACACCCTCCCCAACCTTCTCTGAGCCCTTGGGATACTTGTGACCTGGTCCTTTAGCCCATTTTGTGGAAAATTTGCCGCTCAGAGGTAAAACAACCCAATAAAAAATACCCCCTCAAGCAGCTGCTTGCCGCAGAGGTCTGACAAGAGCCTGTCAGTTTATATGCCATAGTAGAAGGTCTGAGAGGATGGCAGGACCTCAGCAGAAAAACGACACATACATCCATGCTTTACCCGGGACTCGAACATAACCAATCCAGAAATCTTGCTTTCACTCTCCTGAAAATTCTTTTTGGCAGTGTCCGTTCTATACAATGCATTAACCCTTTCGGCCCTGCCGGTGGCATTTGCCACCTTAATATATAAAGAGTTCTAGCTACTGGCTGAGTATCTAGTTTCACCATAAAGCACTAGATGTCACCTCTACAAAGTATGTGAATCACATTTCATGACATGGTTCAACAAGAAGTGAGTGTTTACATATCTGGGTTGGGTTGGGTTACCTCTGAGCGGCACTTTTTTGCACACCATGGGCTAAATCGCCAGGTCACAAGGACCCCGAAGGCTCAGAGAAGGTTGGGGGGGGGACCCACTGGAACAGCTGTTGGGAGACAGATGGTAGCCTCCGGTCAAGGCCATCCAGCGTGTTCTTTAACGTGCACAGGGTATGGCTCTCCCGCGCACGGGGCCACGGCTTAACGTCCCATCCGACGGACGGCGGCCTTTCCAAGCCCATCGGTGTCCCCTACTGACCGTGGGCAGGGAATCTTGCGGAGATAAATCGCAACGCTGACCCAGCTGGGACTCGAACCTATGAACTACAGATTACGAGCCTGGCGCGCTACCGACTGAGTCACCCCCGCCCTTACATATCTGAGTGACCTGTATTGTTCCGCTATTCAAGATGAATGCTAATAACCTGAACACCATGTTTGGTAAGTACCGATCTAAAATCGAAATCTAAAAATTGTTTCAAAATTTTTCACACGAAATAATTTCATAAGATCTTTGAATAAAAACGTTATTTAAAATGAATAAAAAATATGCTTCCATTTTTATCTCTAAGACCTGATTTTGGCATTTGCCACGATTTCCTAGTTTCTAAACCTGTGGCGGAAACCCGCTCAAACTTAGTAGGGAAGTCCTTGTATGTCTTAATTCAATTATTGATGATAAAAAAAAAATATTTTTCATATTAAAAATTCAGGGCTAACTTAATAGGTTATTACTCTACATACTGATTTGTCACCCTACATAATGCATGTTATAGAAAGCCTCTCCCCCCCCCCCCAGTAAATCGAGCAATTTTATTTGTTGGGGTTGTTGGGTTGGTTTACCTCTGAGCGGCACTTTTTTGCACATCATTTGTTGGGGAAAATTGTAGTAAGCGGAATGGAGGAGATGGCAATATTTAATATTACACGTATTTTTCAAGTTACTTTTAAAGACCACTAAAACTGAATGAACTTTTTTTATACCTGAGCGGCGTTCTGCTTAATCCTCCCCCCTCCCCTTTTATGTTTTTTTACTATTTCCAAATCCGAGCCTATTTAGAATTATATTATGGCATTAAAATGAGTCGGGGACCTCGGGAAAAAAATAAGAGGGGGGGGGGGAGTGGAGGGGGTTGGTGGCGGGGGTGAAGAGACAAATTTCCATTGCAGTGCAACATTTCCTCTTCCGTTTCAAAGATCTTTAAAATGCCTGAAATATGCACGAGATTAATATGTTTTGCCTCCATTACCCTTACTAGCATTCTCAAAGGGGAGGAGAGGGGCGTGGCTCCTCACTCCCTCCTAGATCCGGCTCTGATTAAAAGCATGTTGTTTCAGTATTTTACTGCTGTAATATAAACTGACAGGCTCCTGTCAGACCTCTGTGGCAAGCAGCTGCTTGAGAAGGTATTTATTTCATTATTAATGTTTATAAGCAATTATGTTTTGCTTATAATTGCTCACGATAAATTCTGTCTCTCCATTGATTGCTTCCCGTGGCCGAGTGGTTAGCATGCTGGGCTACTGATCTAAGGAACCTGGGTTCGAGCCCCGGGTAAGGCATGGATGTGGTAATATTTTTCTGCTGAGGTCTCGCCATCCTCTCAGACCTTCTACTGTGGCGTATAAACTGGCAAGCTCCTGTCAGACCTGGGGCGGGGTGGCTCAGTCGGTAGCGCGCCAGGCTCGTAATCTGTAGTTTCCAGGTTCGAGTCCCAGCTGGGTCAGCGTTGAGATTTATCACCGCAAAATTCCCCGCCCTGCCCACGGTCAGTAGGGGACACCGATGGGCTTGTAAAGACCGCCGTCCGTCGGATGGGACGATAAGCCGTGGCTCCGTGTGTGGGAGGGCCATACCTTGTGCGCGTTAAAGAACACGCTGGATGGCCTTGACGGGAGGCTACCATCTGTCTCCCAACAGCTGTTCCAGTGGGTCCCCTCCCCCAACCTTCTCTGAGCCTTCGGGGTCCATGTGACCTGGCCATTTAGCCCATGGTGTGCAAAAAAGTGCCGCTCAAAGGCAAAACAACCCAACCTGTCAGACCTCTGTGGCAAGCAGCTGCTTGAAGGGGTCTTTCTTTTATTGATTGCTTGAAAGAAAATGTTTCCCTCCAAATATTGATTTTGGTTTTTTGAGATTCTTGAACTGAACGCAATTTTTTTTCGATCCTGTGTTCTCTAAAATTCATTCAACTTATCAGCGTCGTTTCACTTATTCCGGAGCTACTAAATCAGTTCTTGTATAGTTTTCTTTTTCTGAATCCAAAAACCAAATATAATCGTTTTGAATCTAAAACTAAATCTCGCGGAAAGGAATGAAAAAAAAACGGGATGGATTCTGAACAACAAGATTGTCTCGTTTACGCAGTTCCTCTAATCGGTTCCGTCACTTCCGCCTTTGCCACGTCACGTATGCATCAGCTCATTAGCGGAAAGTCGTCAGTGATGTTTCCATTGGCTTCAGAAGGAAGACGATAGAGGAGAAAAAAAAAATCCCGCACATCACTCAATTTCGTTCTTTTTTCTTTCAGCGATATTTTGCGACGACTCCGTTTCCCGCCTTTTCTTTCTTAATCCATTCGGGAACGCGACGGAAGCACCAGAGCAATGAGATTGCACGAGACAGGAAGGAAGCGTTGCCCGCTATCATCCCCCTACTATCCGGCCACACGCGCTCTCCCTTATACACCCGCACACACCCTCAAAGCCGATAATTCCCGCAGTCTCCTTCCATTTCCCTTTCGTAGCCGACGGGAAAGAGACGCCTTTCCTGCAAATGTAATGGAGGCTGTTTGACGGCGCCATCCAGCGTCGGAAATGTCGTCACTGCGCATTTTTTTTTTGCTCTCTCCTAAGATACGACGAGTGTGTGATTAGGTTGTTTTATCTTTCATTTGCAGTGCGAGAGTTGTTTAGTCGATAATGCTGCTGACCAGTAATATGATGTTTCCATTTCGAGCCCTTGTGAGGAGACATCGATCGACTTTTAAAGTGCGCCATGTATCGGGTGAGACATTTGAGTCGTGGTTCTGTGTGCAGGAAGCCATGTCCTGTGCACTCTATAGTTCACGCTGCCTGACCTTTACTGGAGGCTTTTATTTCTAACAGGTCTCGAGTGCATTCACTTCCCCTGTCAAACTCTGAGTGAGGGGGAGAAGGCTCAGTTGGTAGAGCGCCTGGCTCGTAATCTGCAGTTCCCAGGTTCGAATCCCACTATCCCGCTCTTCCCTCGGTTAGTAGGGGAGATAGATGGGCTTGGGAAGATCGCCGTCCATCTTATGGGACGTTAATGAACGTATGCATCAGAACCATGCCCTTTGCACGTTAAAGAACACATTATACGACCTTGGTGGGAGGTTACCATCGCCCCTAACCCAGTGATTCCCCTTCCCCAACCTTCTCAGGGCCATGTGACCTGGCCATTTAGCCCATTGTGCGCAAAACAAGTGCCTCTCCAAACTAAAACGACCGAACCCTTTCGTGACAGTTTCATGCACACAATGGGTTAAATGAGCAGATCACAAATACCCCATGAACCCAGAGCTGTGTTCCATTGGATAGACTTAAGATACTGTTCCCAGAGAATCCACTGGACAGATTATTACGAGGCAGATGGAATTTTCATGTCCAAGTCCACACAGCATATTCTTTTAAAGTGCACAGGGAATAGCTCCCCTTCGAATTATCCTGCACACTGGCCACCAATGTCCCTCAGATGCCATTAGTTTTCTAAGCCCATTGGCCGGGGGTGTCAGTAGGTAGCGTGCCATGCTCGTAATCTGCCATTCCCAGGTTCGAGTCTCGCATTATCTCCGTAAAACTCCCCGTCCTGTTCTCGGTCAGTGGGGCGGGGGTGGCTTAGTCGGTAGCGCGCCAGGCTCGTAATCTGTAGTTTCCAGGTTCGAGTCCCAGCTGGGTCAGCGTTGAGATTTATCTCCGCAAAATTTCCCCGCCCTGCCCACGGTCAGTAGGGGACACCGATGGCCTTGAAAAGGCCGCCGTCCGTCGGATGGGACGTTAAGCCGTGGCCCCGTGTGCGGGAGAGCCATACCCTGTGCACGTTAAAGAACACGCTGGATGGCTTTGAAGGGAGGCTACCATCTGTCTCCCAACAGCTGTTCCAGTGGGTCCCCTCCCCCAACCTTCTCTGAGCCTTCGGGGTCCTTGTGGCCTGGCCATTTAGCCCATGGTGTGCAAAAAAGTGCCGCTCAGAGGTAAAACAACCCAACAACAACTCGATGAGCCATGGTCAGCCCACACCTTGCCGGCGGTTCGTGGTTTTTCCTCCTCGGACCATTTTTTTGAAGGTACTAACCACGGCTGACCGTGAGCACCCCACAAACCTTGCCGTATCGAAATGCTCTGACCCTGTCGTCTGGCCATTGCAATTTGGCCTTTGTCAAACTCATTGAAGTCCGCTGCCTTTCCCATCTGAAGAACAAGAATAACACTGATTAATAGAGCTCAGTATCAGTTGTTATTTATACCATTTCATTATCTTCACACGCGCCGTCGTTTACCTGCAGTTGCTTCGATTTGCATAAAGACGCAGTGGTCATAACGTTTTGGCTCTTCAGTGCATATGTGCCGTAATATATACTGTAGTTTTGTTGGGTTGTTTTACCTCTGAGCGGCACTTTTTTGCACACCATGGGCTAAATGGCCAAGTCACATGGACCCCGAAGGCTCAGAGAAGGTTGGGGAGGGGACCCACTGGAACAGCTGTTGGGAGACAGATGGTAGTCTCCCGTCAAGGCCATCCAGCGTGTTCTTTAACGTGCACAGGGTATGGCTCTCCCGCACACGGGACCACGGCTTAACGTCCCATCCGATGGACGGCGGCCTTTCCAAGCCCATCGGTGTCCCCTACTGACCGTGGACAAGGCGGGGGAATTTTTGCGGAGATAAATCTCAACTCTGACCCAGCTGGGACTCGAACCTGGGAACTACAGATTATGAGCCTGGCGCGCTACCGACTGAGCCACCCCCGCCCCATATACTGTAGCAAGTGGTAGTATTCCTCGTCATACGCAAAGTGAAAAAAACTTAAAACTCAGGAAGACCGAATTCGTTTCTTTATATTATGATGTAGTCTCGTATGTATGAGATCAGTTCATTTTTTTTAGGATATCTGACTTTCTTCTATGCTAAAAAGTTTACATTTTTATTTTTGTCCTAAGTTTGTTTCAGCTTATTTGGTTTCTCTTCAATGTGACGTGTGATATTTGAAATTTAAATTGTTTCTGTATAAAGATCTCATGAACTCTACTCTTGTGAGTTACTCGTGTTAATTCCCCTTTTTCTTTTCATTTCGTTCATTGGCCTAATGGTTAACGGTGCTTGGCTACTGATCTGAAGGATCTGATTCGAGCCCCTGTTAAGGCATGGATGTTTGTGTTGCCTTTCTGTTGAGGTCTTGCCTTCCTCCTAAATCCTTCTACTGTGGGGTATTAAACTGACAGGTTCATGTCAGACCTCTGTGGCAAGTCATCTGCTTGAGTTTTTTTTTTCTCTTTTTTTTTTAAATAAGTTAATCTTTTCTCTTTGTCCTCTGTTTGTTTGGGGCGGGGGTGGCTCAGTCGGTAGCGCGCCAGGCTCGTAATCTCTAGTTCCCAGGTTCGAGTCCCAGCTGGGTCAGCGTTGAGATTTATCTCCGCAAAATTCCCCGCCCTGCCCATGGTCAGTACAGGGCACCGATGGACTTGAAAAGGCCGTCGAATGGGACGTTAAGCCGTGTGCGGGAGAGCCATACCCTGTGCACGTTAAAGAACACGCTGGATGGCCTTGACGGCAGGCTACCATCCGTCTCCCAACAGCTTGTTCCAGTGGGTCCCCTCCCCCCAACCTTCTCTGAGCCTTCGGGGTCCATGTGACCTGGCCATTTAGCCCATGGTGTGCAAAAAAGTGCCGCTCAGAGGTAAAACAACCCAACCCTCTGTTTGTCTATCTGTAGAGGTTTGATGTTTGTTTTTAGAAATGATATAAAAAATTCTTTGGTTGGATATGGAAACGAAATATTACGATTCGCACTTTTTGAATCTCCCGATTGCTAAGCGGTGCATAATTGCAGCGGTGGAAAAAGTTGCAAAATGCAAAATTTCAAACAAATATTGCCAGCGAATAATGGATTATAGAGATTTAAAATTTTTACACTATAGTGTGAGAGGCAAGGTTTTTAAAAAAGAGATAATGGGTTCAATTTGTCAACCGTCCGTCCGTTTGTAGACATCGAAATTTTTTGTTTGTAGAGGTAAAAAAATCTTTTTTGGATAGGCATTAATGAATTATTATGATTAGCACTTTTCCGTATATCTCAAAAGCTATAACTGCGCTCTCTATCGGTGCAAAAAATCGAAAATTCCAAACGTTTAACGAGCATTGCAAAGGATGCATTTATGCCAGAAATTTTGGTAATGAAATGTGAACTTTATGAAGCTTCTATTGGCACTCAAGTTGACCCCTTACTCCCAGGGTGGATGGGAAACGCAACTGTTTTGCTTTAAGGTTGGGTTGGGTTGTTTTACCTCTGAGCGGCACTTTTTTGCACACCATGGACTAAATGGCCAAGTCACATGGATCCCGAAGGCTCAGAGAAGATTGGGGGAGGGGACCCACTGGAACACTGTTGGGAGACAGATGGTAGCGCCCCGTCAAGGCCATCCAGCGTGTTCTTTAACGTGCACAGGGTATGGCTCTCCCGCACACGGGGCCACGGCTTAACGTCCCATCCGACGGACGGCGGCCGACTTTCCAAGCCCATCGGTGTCTACTGACCGTGGGCAGGGCGGGGAATTTTGCGGAGATAAATCTCAACGCTGACCCAGCTGGTACTCGAACCTGGGAACTACAGATTACGAGCCTGGCGCGCTACCGACTGAGCCACCCCCGCCCCCGCCCCGTTTTGCTTTAAGAGATAATTGGAAAAACTCTTTTTTAGTTGGATTGGTACTAGTGAAATATTAAAATTCGCATTTTACAAATCCTTAGGTTGTTTCGATTTATATCGTTAGCGATCGCCAAATATGGAAAGGCGAAACTTTTAACAAATGCTTAAAATAATGCGTTTATGGTAGAAGTGTAAAGAGATATTCCTCTGATCGCAATAATCTGGCCCCTTTTGTCAAAGGGGTGTGAGAAAAGCAATTTTTTGAATTTAAGAACTAAAAGACAAATCCTTTTCATGTTGAATAGTTGCGAATAAAATAGTGCTATTTGCATATTCCCCATCATCCATTAGCTCGAATTAAAACTTTTAAAGTGTAAAAAAAGTAGGCAAACGAAACACTTGAATCTCTTTGGAAGCGAAATTCTTACAGGCGATATGCGTTCAAGTTTATATTAAGAGAGAAATGAGAAATTTTTTCATGTGCATGTTTACATTAAGAGAGAAATGAGAAATTTAATTAATATAATAATCTCTTATAATAATTAATTATAAGAGATTATGCGTGTAACATTAAGAGAGAAATTTAATTAATATAATCTCTTATAATTATTAATTATAAGAGATTATGCGTGTTACATTAAGAGAGAAATGAGAAATTTAATTAATATAATAATCTCTTATAATAATTAATGTTACACGCATTATCTCTTATAATTAAGAGAGAAATGAGAAATTTAATTAATATAATAATTTCTTATAATAATAATTAATTATATAAGAGATTATGCGTGTTTACATTAAGGGAGAAATGAGATTTTTTATTGTATAGGTATTAATAAAATATTACTCTTTGCATTTTACCTTTTATATATATATTAGATTTAATTTACACTATTGAGAGGGCATTAAAAGAGGGAAAATAAAAAAAAATTATTTTCTTTAAAAACGAACTTACCGCATTTGTCTTGGTAATATGTTATTATTCTAGTTAGTAACAAGGCCCACAACTCATCATTACTGTTTCCCTATATTGTAGGGGTGGCTCACTCGATAGCGCGGCAGGCTCGTAATCTGCAATTCTCGGTTCGAGTCCCGCCTAGGCCAGAGTTGAGATTTATCTTCTCAAAACTCCCCGCCCTGGCCTAGGTCAGTAGGGGACATGATGGGCTTGGAAAGGCCGCCGTTCATCGGATGGGACTTAAAGCCCTGGCCTCATGTGCCGCAGAGAGCCATACCCTGTGCACGTTAAAGAACACGCTGGATGGCCTTTATGGTAGGATACCATCTGTTTCCCAACAGCTGCCCAGTAAGTCCCCTCCTCCAACCTTCTCTGAGCCTTCGAGGTACTTGTGACCTGGCCATTTAGCCCACTGTGTGCAAAAAAAGTGCCGCTCACAGGTAAATCAACCCAACCCTATATTATGCTAAATTGAAAGAAAAAAAAAACTGAAATACAAATATTATAGGAATAAACGCAGTTCTAGAGCATTCTAGTATAAGTCATATTCCACAAAGTGGTCACTGAACTTCATTTCTTTGTATTGATCATGCTACAACAACTCTGTCCTTCATAAGATAAAAAAAACAGAACCAGTCCCAATTTATTAGATCGTAAAAATACAAGGTTTTCTCGCACCTTATCCATTTAATTCTTTTTCTCTTTTCGAAATGTCACATTAAGAATATTTATCTCTTCAAGTCTCTCCACGATGTACCACAAAACTGCTGCTCAGATCTTCGTTGTTCATCATCAAAGGGTTACCTGCCTCCCCAACCCCCATGTCGCGTGCTGTTGGAGCGCAGAACATCTGTCACCAGAGATGAGTGACCTCCCATGGTCGTCTTCCGTGACTATCGGCGAGGGTAGTAGCCGCTACAATTGACACTTCTCGTGACAGAGTGAGCCAACACGCGTGACCTACACCAATGCCACTATAGAGGTGATTGTGTTTGCCCATGTGGGCGTCACAAGTACACACACACAGACTTAGCAGACGCCGGAAAAGCAAGAACTGCTGCTTTTATCTCTGCTTGTCCATTTGTACCAAGCTTAGCTCTGCAAATTGATATATCAGAAGAAGTAGAATGAAAGGAGGTCTTTGTGAAATCTAAAACGTGACGCTGGACCATGATGTGATTGTGGGATTGAACCTATTCCATGAAGATTGGTTGAGGCTCTTGGACTGCAAAGGGGCGGGGGTTGCTCAGTCGGTAGCATGCCAGGCTCGTAATCTGTAGTTCCCAGGTTCGAGTCCCAGCTGGGTCAGCGTTGAGATTTATCTCTGCAAAATTCCCCGCCCTGCCCACGGTCAGTAGGGGACACCGATGGGCTTGGAAAGGCCGCCGTCCGTCGGATGGGACGTTAAGCCGTGGCCCCGTGTGCGGGAGAGCCATACCCTGTGCACGTTAAAGAACACGCTGGATGGCCTTGACGGGAGGCTACCATCTGTTTCCCAACAGCTGTTCCAGTGGGTCCCCTCCCCCAACCTTCTCTGTGCCTTCGGGGTCCATGTAACCTGGCCATTTAGCCCATGGTGTGCAAAAAAGTGCCGCTCAGAGGTAAAACAACCCAACCCAACTTGGACTGCAAATCTTCGCTGGAATTTATAGAAATATTGCACTTATACTGTGTGATTCAAAAGTCTAAACTACATCAAATAATGATGAACTACATCAAAATGCATTAAAATTGAATTGTATACAAATATTGATATCAGGATAAAAATTTATTGTGTTTACAAACTGAAATGCGTTTAAAATATAAATTGGAAACGTGAAAAAAGAAATCGGTTATCCAAACTTTTTAGTGATGATATAAGTTAGTAATTAACCGATATACACTTGCTTTTTACTTTAAACTTTTCAGTCCCGAATAATCGTGTGGATTTGGCCCAGTCAGCAAATCCTTCTCTGTTCTCGGCAAGAAAGGTGACTCTGATGGACTTGGAAAGGCCGTCGATCCGTATGCAGGGAAGCCATATCCTATGCACATTAAATATCATGCTGGATGGCCTTGACTGTTGGCTGCCATTTGTCTCCAAATAGTTATTCAGTACGTTCTCTTCTCCAATCTTATCTGAGCCCCTAAGGTTCTTACGACCTGACCATTTAACCCATTGCGTGAGAAAAAGGGTGCAGTTTAGAGGTTAACCAACCCAGCCCGATATAATTTGGTTAATCAAATAATTCACGACTCATCCATTTAGTCCATTCTGTGTCGCTGAGAGGTAAAACAACTCAACAACAGTAGAAATTTGAATTAATTGCTAACTGGGAAAATGCAAATAGTAATGTTTCGGTTACCACTTGGATGACTGAAATTCTGAATATCTTTTATGATAAAGGCATGGTTCCTAAAGATTTTACCAGAGCTATTGTTATCCCTATTTTCAAAAAAGGTGATCGCAGTTCTTGTGATAACTATAGGGGTATCAGTCTACTCTCTGTTCCAGGTAAAGTTCTTTCCATGATTGTGCTTAATAGAATTAAGAATCTGGTTGACAGTCAATTGCGTGATGAGCAATGTGGATTCAGAAGTGGTAGGGGATGTGTGGATCAGATATTTTCACTTAGGCAGATTCTTGAGAAATGTTTAGAGTTTCAGAAACCTTTGGTTGCTAGCTTTGTTGATTTCAAAAAGGCTTTCGACTCTGTTGATCGTCATAATTTGTGGTTGATTGTGAGATCATATGGTATACCTGACAAGTTAGTTAACATTATGAAAGCTCTCTATAATAACACTGAGTCGTGTGTGAGAGTTGGTAAGTCTTGTAGCAATTGGTTTAGCATTACTTCTGGTGTTCGACAAGGGTGCATTTTGTCTCCTTTTCTCTTTAGCTTGGTTATTGATTATGTTATGCGAAATTCACTTCAAGGGAAAGATTTTGGCCTTAAATGGGCTGGAGATACGAAAATTTCTGATTTAGATATGCTGATGATTTAGCCCTTTTGGCAAATGATGTTGATGAGATGAACTCTTTCATTCGAGCTGTTGATGAGACTGGTAGTAGAGTAGGTTTGGTTATAAACAGAGAGAAAACTAAAGTGATGAAAATTGGTCAGGCAGGCTGGGATTCAGTTAATCTGAATGGTTGCAGTCTTGAGCAGGTGTCACAGTTTAATTGTCTTGGGAGCTATGTAACAGATAATGGTGATGTGCGGCATGAGATTAACAGACGAATAGGTATTGCTGCCGGGACTTTTAAGAACCTATGGAGAGTGTGGAGAAATAGGCGTATACACCTAAAGACTAAAATTAGACTGTATAATAGTTTGGTTCTTTCTAGGGTTAGTTATGGTAGTGAAACTTGGACACTTTGTAAACAAGATAACAGGAAACTAGATGCTTTTGATTCCAGATGCTTACGCAGTATCTTGGGCATTAGGTGGTTCAACTTTGTAACTAATGATGAGATTAGGCAAAGGAGTACCTCCTTTAAGCAGCATATTGTGCAGAGAAGAGACTCCGTTGGTTTGGCCATGTTGCCCGTATGAATAATTATAGATTGGCGAATAGGGTTATGAACAGTGTGCCTAAAGGCCTCAGAAAGAAGGGGAGACCTAGGATGCGGTGGGCAGACAATGTCAAACAAGACCTTGTTAGAATTGGTGTGCAGTGGCCAGATGCAGTAGATGTAGCTCAGGATAGACTTGCTTGGTGAACTAAATTGCACGGTCTGGTTGGACCTCCGTAGCCCATGGCTGCTTGAGGATGATGATGATGATGAATATTTTGTTAATACCTTGAGAGCAGGAAGCTTATTTTTTATTTATATCTTTAAAAGATTGCGTCTTCTCCCCCACGTGATAAGTGAGTAAATTATTGTTGACAATTGCTTCTGCTTGGGATAAATAATTTAAATGAAACAAATTGTCTTGAGGAGGATCTTTATCCAAAAGGTCTGACCAGCATTCTGATTGCAAGACGGATGTCGACCTCTGTCGGCTTCAAACACAACTCCTTTACACCATTATAGAAAAAAAACAAAACAATTTTGTACACCAGAGTTTTTTTTTAAGTTGTACTAAAATAAAGCGTTCTTTAAAAGAGATATACAGCAGTAGGTGCTTACGAAGTTCCCCCCCACCTTCCTTTATATCACTGCCTCTGATTGGCCTCGTACGCTCACATTTAACCTCATGTCATAAAACCCAGCGGCGCTCTCCTCATTCGCCATCACCTTTGCGAAAAGCAAAGCAGCGTAGCGGCGCTCTGATGCGGAGACTGCGGCAGCGTGCTAGCTAGCCGTTGGCGGGAGAGTGACATCCAGTCCGTCAGTTGTGTTGCACGCGAGCCAGCTGCTCGAATTCGTCCGGACGACGGCGGTCAGCTCAGTCAGAGCAAGGAGTGAGGGAAGGATAGCGCTTCGTCTGCCTCCGCGCTATGGGACAGCTACATTTCCTGTTTTCACACTGAGGATACAGAAGCGTTGCGTCCCTTAGGAGGAGACGTCGTGTTCTCTTAGACGCGCCGGGTGGTCTGCTGCGAAGAGCCCTGCGGATACAGATCCGGCAAAGTGTTCTGTTGATTGGCGCCGCTTGCTCCATGCAATGGTGTCAAATGCTGAAGTGTCGAGCTTGCAGACTGAGGTCCGTATATTGCTACATGTTGGGAGTTTGATCAAGTGACGATTATTTTCTGAACACATTCTTTGAGTCCTGGTTTCGTATGTTTCGATTTTGCTAAAGGAATTATGTTTGTAACGACATATGGGACAAAACAGTGGTAAGCTTCTATTGATTAGTTTTTTTTCGCCACTCCTAAGTTTAGCTGATTCTCTGCCGAATTCTAAATATTTCAGTTGCACACAAGGCACTTCAAAAAAGATACAATACCATGGTTGTTAGTCGTCATCTGAATGGCATTATTCTAATGTAATGGAACAAGAATATTCTTGGAAGAATTGATCAGATTGATCTGTTTTAATTCCACTTCGTAGAAAGTCTCTGAATAACGAAAAAATGTGCTTTTGCGAAATGCCAGGTACTCGGTAAATACAGTCGGAGCCTTAACTGAAAATTGTGGGTACTTAAGAATGAAAGGAGTTTTCAATAAATTTTCCGCAATATTTTGTAATCGTGGAACCAATACAACGAATGTTGAATGCTATGGAAAATCATTAATTCTGTGTGTTCTGATGTTGAAGGGCAGTGCAAAACGAGGGAATATGTTGACCTAGGAAACTAGTCTTTGTGGTGCAGTGTGGAACAATGGGGAAATCTTGTAAATCAAAAGTCTTGTGCTTTTAAAACATCGCAACATTCCTATGTGTCTGATAATTACCTAAGCATAGTGCTTAAACATTTTGATTCACTACACAGAAGTTGTCTATTGTTTGTGGACTAAAACAGATGCAGATGTGTGTCAAGAAGGGACAGAAAAGTTAAGAAAAGCTATCCTGAAACTGTGGCCACTTGTGATTAATAACTTTGACTTAAACTTGTGAGGATTTTTTTTTTGAATCTACATAAAAATGTTAACTATTAGAAAGAACAAAGAAGAATATTCTTTAATATTCATAGCAAAAATATGCTCTTGGCTCGATTTATAATCATCTCAATGGTGTTGAGTAAAATTGGATAGTCTTCAAACATCATAATCATCAGTATCAATTTGTGAAAAACATATTTGCCACAACTTTGATGTCTATACCCTACGGAAAGAGAATATCACATGTTTAAATAGTGTATTGATAACTAAAATGAAGAACTCTAAAGTGTGCTTATAAAGAACTGTACTTCATGGACTGATCTTTTATAAACAACACGAGTTTTAAAGCGAAATTAGCATTCTGGGGTTTTCGATCAATGTAATTATGCACGAAGAGACAAGAATGAAATGAACTATTACTGGTCGTAGTCAAATTTACGGATTAAAGTCATGTTCTTTTTATGTGACGGATGATTATACCTTTGGTCGGAAAAAAAAAAGCCATCGCGTAACTACTAAAAAGAGATTTAAAAAAAAAAATCTTCTCTCCTGTTCAATTGACAAGTGTCTCTTTCCCGATGCATTAAAGGCAGTTTCTACTTCGCTACTTGCCGAATCTTTGGAGACGAAAAAGTAACTCTGAGAATCAAAAGGGGTTGGACAAACAGAAACAAGTAGTTGTCCGTGTGTGAACGACTCCGTCAGATGTTGCTATTTATTGTTTGATTTCCGCTGTCGTGTGTGGACCGTGTCACGTCGAACAACTCCATCACTTCTCCTGCTGACTACGTAGGGAGGGAGTGCTGGAAAAAAAGTAGCCACTAGTCATGGATGCCTTCATCAGAAGGAGGCATCACTCCTTCCGGGAAAACAACAAGAAGAGTTCGCAGCCGAAACGTCGTTTCTCTGTTTGGTGAGTAAAAAAGAAAAAAAATAAATGTCTTTTCCCGTGTTTTCTCTGTTTGTGATCGCCTCGTGTCCGACGGAGCATGTAGGGGAAGTGACTTCTTCACGAGAAGAGGCTGGAAGGAGATCGAGAAACTCCCTCTTTTTTTTCTATCGATGTTCCTCTTCAGAATGTGCTAAGCCCGATATTTTGTGACTGAAAACATTTCGATTCGAAATTCACTTTGATTCGGGTTTCGAAACTTTGAATACAAAAATTTTCGAAAATTTAAATAGTCTTCCAAGTTTTCGAGGACCGACATCTTCACACTGTACAAGTTCGGCGTAAAGTTCATCTGTTTCGAAATTTGGTGGGTTTCGATATTTTTTCAATTGAACGGATTCTGTTCGAAGTCTTCGAGTCGCGGGACAAACGATCGAGACCGAACATAAAGGCTTGTCGCCTCCAGAAAATATGGAAAGTTCGTTTCCAAAGAGAGTGAAATTTACCATTTTACGGCTGTAGAGAGAGAGAGAGCCATGTAACTGTGAAATCTCGAATTAATTCGAAAAATGCAGATAGTAACATTTTGTTAGTAAGTGTACAACGAAAGTAATTTTTCATATTCTTAAAACAAAAGATTTCATCCCCCCCCTCCCCGTCCATCTCCCTGGAGATAAAGTGGGGGAGGCTTGTAAATTTGTTCATGTTCGATTCCCAGTTAGGCCTACATTGCGAGTTTTCTCTCTAACCCCAGTTCTGCACTGGATGAGAAAAGGGACACAACTGGGTTTGGATACCGCCGTCCATAGGATGGAACATTAAGTCATGGCCCCTATGTAAGAGAGACGTATCCTGTGAACGTTAAATAACACTGTGGATGGATTTGATGGGAGTCTTCCATCTATCTCCTAACAGCTGCCTGTCCAGTAGATTCTGGTCCTTCTCTGAGCCCTTGTGGTCTTTGTGATCTGACGATTTAGCCCATTGTGTGCAAAAAAGGGCAGCTCAGAGGTAAAGAGTATTGTGTAATGGTAGCCGTCCCGTGGCCAAGTGGTTAGCACGCTTGGCTACTGATCTACGGGACCTGGGTTCGAGCCCCGGATAAGGCATGGATGTACGTGTCGTTTTTCTGCTGAGGTCCTGCCATCCTCTCGGACCTTCTACTGTGGCATATAAACTGGCAGGCTCCTGTCAGACCTCTGTGGCAAGCAGCTGCTTGAGGGGGTATTTATTATTATATTTTTTTTATTTAGGTATCTGTCCAATCGAGAAAGAATTCTTCGTTTAGCTCTTAATGCAAAAACGTTCAGTGTCTATAGATGGACGTAAACACTGATAATAATTATGCGTTTCTTGAGGAGCTAAAAATTAGCTTGAAATCTTTATTAAAAAATATTTTCTCGTATAATTTTAGTTATTTTGATTCATATGATCGAAAACGGAAAAATGAAATTCCACATTTCTCTTGAAATATAAATCTAACTTATGACACGGAATCCTTGTAGCCGACTGGGTAGCGTGCTTAACTACGGTATAAAGGGACCTAAATTCGAGCCTCTAATATTTCCTTAGCCGTCCCGTGGCCGAGTGGTTAGCGCGCTTGGCTACTGATCTACGGGACCTGGGTTCGAGCCCTGGATAAGGCATGGATGTATGTGTCGTTTTTCTACTGCGGTCCTCTCTCTCCACCTCTGTGTCCACCTCTGTGGCAAGCAGCTGCTTGAAGGGGTATTTATTATTTATTTTAATATTTCCTTGTCTGTTTAAATCTGTGGACGGGGGTGACTCAGTCGGTAGCGCGCCAGGTTAGTAATCTGCAGTTCCTAGTTCGGTTCCCAACTGGATTAGAGTTGAGATTTATCTCCATAAAACCCCAAACACTGCCTGCATTTGGTCAGTAGGGGACACCGATGGGCTTGGAAAGGCCGACGTCTATAGTATGGGACGTAAAGCCGTGGGCCACGTGTACAGAAGATCCATATCATCTGTCCACATTAAAGATTATATCTTTTACTTTTTTATCTTTATATTTGGTACGTAGAGACAAGTTTTTCATGGATGGCCTTGACAGGAGTCTACCATCCGTCTCCTAGCAGCTGGCCAGTGGGTCCCCTTCCCCAGCATTCTCAGAGTCCTTGGGGTCCTTGTCAACTAGCCATTTAGCCACTTGTGCGAAAAAGAAAGTGCCGCTCAGAGCTAAACAACCCAAATCCTTATGTCAGAGGTTTCGCCTTCCTCACAGACCTTCTCTATGGCATGTTAAACTTACAGGATCCTGTCAGGCTTCTGTGATAAGCAGTTGCTCGAGGGAGAATTTTTTTTAAATATTAGCTAGTCTTCTATTTTAAGAACTAGGATAGCCGAAAAGTACTTCGAGTTTTACTCGAATTTTTATCGTCTTATATTTGAGTGGGGAATATTAACAGTTTATAATTTTAAAACATGCATTATAGGTGATCGTAAGAAGTTATTTATTAAATCTTTTTTTTTTAAATTGCTCCCGTGGCCGAGTGGTTAGCACGCTTGGCTACTGATCTAACGGACCTGGGTTCGAGCCCCGGAATTAGGCATGGATGTGTGTGTCGTTTTTCTGCTGAGGTCCTGCCATCCTCTCAGATCTCCTACTGTGGCATATAAACTGACAGGCTCCTGTCAGACCTCTGTGGCAAGCAGCTGCTTGAGGGGGTATTTATTTTATTTTTTTATATATAACGGATAGCATGAAAAAATATACACGAGTGATTATATGATTAAAGTTATTGATTAAACAAAAAAAACATTTGATTAAATATTATCATTCACTCACTTAATTGATTTACTTAGATCAGTGGTTCTCAACCTTTTTATGTTTCACGTACCCCTTGGAAATATGTATGTAACTGGCGTACCCCTTGTATAGATAGATGAAACTATAGTTATAGTATAAAAATGCCAACTTAGCGACTTTGTCACTAGATCTAGCGACTTTTGAGCTCTCACGGCGTACCCCAAAAAATTTTACCTCGTACCCCACGTTGAGAACTCATTACTTAGCTGGGTGGGGGTGGCTCAGTCGTTATCGCGCCAGGCTCGTAATGTGTAGTTCCCATGTTCGAGTCCCAGCTGGGTCAGCATTGAGATTTATCTCCGCAAAATTTCCCCGCCCTGCCCACGGTCAGTAGGGGACACCGATGGGCTTGGAAAGGCCGCCGTCGGTCGGATGGGACGTTAAGCAGTGGCCCCGTGTGCGGGAGAACCATACCCTGTGCACGTTAAAGAGCACGCTGGATGGTCTTGACGGGAGGCTACCATCTGTCTCCCAACAGCTGTTCCAGTGGGTCCCCTCCCTCAACCTTCTCTGAGCCTTCGGGGTCCTTGTGGCCGGCCATTTAGCCCATGGTGTGCAAAAAAGTGCCGCTCAGAGGTAAAACAATCCAATCCTTACTTAGCTGATGTTGTTATTTTAAGCTTCCCTTTCCAAATGGTCAGTTCGCTAGAAATTCAAAAATGCCACTGACAGTCGAATGAGACTTAAAGCAGTGTGCTGGAGAACATCACTTCATGTTTAAAGAACACGCTGGATGTCCTTGACAAAAAGCTTCCATCTTTCAGTGCCCATTGGGTCCCTTTCTCTTCCCAATCCTGAGCTCTTGGAGTCCTTGTGACCGGATCATTTGAACCCCATTGTGTGCACAATAGTGACGCTCGTAAAAAAAAACCCCAACCCCCCATGAATCTGAAATCAATTTTGATTCTTTGTTATTGTTTTCCTTTACCAGCTGCTTGCTGTCAGTGATCTCAGCTTCCTGCCTCGCTCATTTCCTCAGCTGCCGCATGTTGTACAACTACGAGTGAACGACTCCGCCCCAGGTGCTGGCAACAACATCCGTACCTCGTGAAAGGATGTTTGTGTTGCCTCAACTTCATACAGGTTCAAGAGTGAAAAAGGGCAAATCTCTTTTCGGGTTTTAATTAATGGGAATTAAGACAAAAGATAATTTTGAGACGGTTGGGTTGTTTTACCTCTGAACGCACTTTTTTTTTTGCACATAATGTACTAAATGGGCAGGTCACAGGGACCCCGAAGGCTCAGAGAAGATTGGGAGGGGACACACTGGACGGCTGTTGGGAGACAGATGTTAACTTCCCGTTAAGGTCATCCAGGGTGTTCTTAACGTGCACAGGGATAGCTCTCTCACACATGGGACCACGGCTTAACGTCCCATCCGACAAACGGTGGACTGTTTAAGCCATCGGAGTCCCCCTTCTGACCGAGGGCAGGACGGGGAGTTTTGCGGAGATAAATCTCAACGCTCTCGCAGGCGGGACTCCAACCAGGGAACTGCAGATTACGAGCCTGGCGGGCTACCAGCTAAGCCCCCCCCCCCCCCCCCCCGTCCCATTTCGGGATTGGGTTGTTTTACCTCTGAGCGGCACTTTTTTGCACACCATGGGCTAAATGGCCAGGTCACATGGACCCCGAAGGCTCAGAGAAGGTTGGGGGAGGGGACCCACTGGAACAGCTGTTGGGAGACAGATGGTAGCCTCCCGTCAAGGCCATCCAGCGTGTTCTTTAACGTGCACAGGGTATGGCTCTCCCGCACACGGGGACACGGCTTAACGTCCCATCCGACGGAAGGCGACCTTTCCAAGCCCATCGGTGTCCCCTACTGATTGTGGGCAAGGCGGCCCATTTCGGGAAAGAAATAAATTCCGTTTGTGTGTGTGTGAAGTGATGAGTTGTCTAAAGATTGCTCGTTTTTAGCAAAATTAATTTTTAGTTTACTTCCGTTAGAAAAGTTAAAACTCCAGTTCGATAAAACATTTTAAGCCTTTTTTTTTTATAATTACTATATAGAGGATACAGAAATTGTCGTAGTTTTATAACTTCCAAATTATGCTTTTAATGGAAAAATATGACAAGATAAAGATTGTAATCAAATATGGTTAAATCTCGATTTTCAATAATGTTCGTTCAGTATTTAAAGAGTTATATACCGTGTTTGCCGGCGTATAAGACGCACCCCCTTTTTTAGACACATTTTTAAGGGAAAAAAAATTTTCCACATTGTTTCATGAATTTCCATAAAGATTTACTGTACTCATTTTAGAGTTATTTATGTATACAAAACATGTACTAGGGAACACTGTAGTTTGGTACTTTTTAATGTCATCCTCAAAACCCAGAAATTCATCCCCAGAGCTAAATAAAGAATCACTTGAAGCCTCTTTTTCAGAAACTAAGTCTTCGTATAACAAATCATTCTCTGTGCCATCAAGTGAGTTACTAATACCACATTTCTTAAATGACTTTACAACTGTCTCATGTTTCACAGCATTCCATGAAGTTTTGACCCATTTACAAAATCTGCAAAATGCTAGGCCTCTTCCTTCTTCCTGGTGGTGTCACTTCAAAATCTGTAGACTGCATCCAACTGTTCTATTTCTCCTTCATGAATCCTTAAAATGGTTTATTAATGCAGACATCTAAAGGTTGAAGCTGGCTCGTTAGTCCACCTGGAATTACAGCTAACTGAGTTTTCAATTGGTTGATTTTATTTTTTACAGCTTCTGTTCTATGACTCCGAAACTGATCCCATACTAGCAAAGCAGGTTTCTTTAACAGTCCACCAGGACGCCTAGACCACACATTGTCTATCCACAACTTCATCCCACCTTCATCCATCCAACCCTTAGGATGAACGTGCACAAACACACCTTTAGGCAGTTTTTCCTTGGGCAAGGTTTTCCTTTTGAAAATCAAAAGAGGCGGCAATTTTGTTCCATTGGCACAACACGACTGTGTAATGCGTTATCTCATGTCCACAAGTTTTAACAATAACACTTCTTGCACCTTTGGAATCTACTGTTTTGTTTGAAGTAACATCGAACGTCAGTGGGACCTCATCCATGTTTCCTATTTGTGAAAGTTCAAAATTTCCTCTTTTTCTTGCATTAATGGCAAATTTATGAAACTCGATAATCTTGTCTTCATATTCTGTTGGCATCTTTTGTGCTATTTTTATTTTAGTCCGCATACGTAAGTCATTTCTCTTCATGAATCTAGAACACCATGACGTCGATCCTGTAAAATCAGCGATGCCTCTGTTAGTAGCTATCACTCTTGCTTGTTGAATAGTCATTTTTGTTCAAACTGAAAATCCCGAGCTTCGGTGGACTAATATCCAAGTTTTTAATTCTTCTTCTAGTTCCGGCCATTTTGCAATTCCATGTCGCAGATTATGTTTACTACGCATAGCTTTTTTTAGGTCTTCTTCCTGTCTTCTCCAAGTTCTTATCATCTTTTCTGTTGGCGGTGATCCGAAATTCCTCTCTGCTGCCCTGTTTCCGTATTCTTAAGCATACTCAATCACTCTTAGCTTGAATGTAATGTCATAGCAGAATCTTCGTTGTTTTTGAGCCATGTTTCGCAGAAAGAACATGAGAGAGCTTCTTCGGTACTAAAAGTTTACGTTTTAGTTGCCTTGAGGCGCTGTAATCGGTAACGACGCGCCATGCTAGCGCTTTTCGAAAAAATATGCAGGTGAAATGTGATCACACATGCGCACATTGGATGAATCGTAACCTTGAGGTGTCAGTGGATCTGAACTCTATTTTACTGGAATGCACCTCCCTCTATCAGTAGTGAAACATAAAATACATCACGCAACTTAATATTTTTACAGAACAAAAAAAAATATGGAAACGATTTATTTGAAACCACTCTTTCACAAAAGGACAAAATGCAAAAGAATACTTATATATGTATATTGATATAAACCAAAAGTTTTAGACTGAAATTTCAACTCATAATTTTGATTACCGGCGCATAAGACGCACCCCATATTTAAAGCGTATTTTGAGGGGGAAAAAGTGCGTCCTATACGCCGGCAAATACGGTAATCTAAAAAAACTCATATTGTCTGATATTAAAATAATTATGATACAAACTTTTAAAATGTATATTTTATTAAACGCTTTCAAACAACGATTTTTTTTTTAGTTTATTAAATAATAATATTTTCTATTTATTTCTTAACACCTAATATTCCCGATTACATTGGTCTAGCCCAGTGGGCACAAATATTTCAAGGAAATTTACAGAAATGCACAAGAGTCTTATAAACTCGCCTGTGGGGGGCGGGGGTGGCTCAGTCAGTAGCGCGCCAGGCTCGTAATCTGTAGTTCCCAGGTTCGAGTCCCAGCTGGGTCAGCGTTGAGATTTATCTCCGCAAAATTCCCCGCCCTGCCCACGGTCAGTAGGGGACACCGATGGGCTTGGAAAGGCCGCCGTCCGTCGGATGGGACGTTAAGCCGTGGCCCCGTGTGCGGGAGAGCCATACCCTGTGCACGTTAAAGAACACGCTGGATGGCCTTGACGGGAGGCTACCATCTGTCTCCCAACAGCTGTTCCAGTGGGTCCCCTTCCCCAACCTTCTCTGAGCCTTCGGGGTCCATGTGACCTGGCCATTTAGCCCATTGTGTGCAAAAAAGTGCCGCTCAGAGGTAAAACAACCCAACCCAACTCGCCAGTGGAATTTATTAACACTCAATATCTGATTAATCATTTTTGGCAACAAAGTCTAAACATTTTAAGCATTTTTAAAGTAATCAAATAACAAAATAATTTGAACAAATAGAAAGAAAAAAAGTTTGATGAATGATAAAAAAAAAAAGTGAAATTATTTTGCGAAACAAAAAAACCCTCAATATTATGAATATATAGTAGCCATTTACGAAGATTTGAATTAAAGCTATGTAAACCGAGTGGTTAGCGCGCTTGGCTACTGACCTAAGGGACCTGGGTTCGAGCCCGGGAAAGGCATGGATGTATGTGTCGTTTTTCTGCTGAGGTCCTGCCATCCTCTCAGATCTTCTACTGTGGCATGTAAATTGACAGGCTCCTGTCAGACCTCTGTGGCAAGCAGCTGCTTGAGGGGTATTTATTTTATTTATAAATTTGTTTTCATTTTTATATTGTTTGGCAAAAAATTAAATAAATTTGGCGCAAGGTAAATATAATGTTTTTAGCCACAGTTTTCTTAGGTAAGAATTCAACGAGATTAACAGAATTACTGTATCTTGTGTTATAATTAGCACATTTTATATTTTGGTACGACCGATTTTTAAACAAATGTTTTAAAATTGAATGAATATGTAATTTTTTAACTGTTAAAATATCAACATCTTTATATAAATTTTTAACACTTTCATATTTTCTTTTCAATATGCAATTTAGATTATATTTTGAGCTACAATTAATTTGTTCATATTAGTATAATATGTGCCATCCCAAGAAGTATAATTCCATATTGCAGATACGATTTAACCCAACAATTACATATCATCGTTAAAGTTGAAATATCTACAAATTGTCTAATATAATATAACAGTGATATTTCGATATTTATCTTCTTTTATAACATTTGCTCTATGTTCCTTCCAATTTAATTTACAGTCTATGTAAATACCTAAATATTTAAAACAATGAACTCCGTCCCGTGGCCGAGTGGTTAGCACGCTTAGCTACTGATCTAAGGGACCTGGGTTCGAGCCCCGTTTAAGGCATGGATGTGTGTGTCGTTGTTCTGCTGAGGTCCTGCCATTCTCTCAGATCTCCTACTGTGGCATATAAACTGACAGGCTCCTGTCAGACCTCTGTGGCAAGCAGCTGCTTGAGGAGGTATTTATTTATTTTTATTTTTTAACTCCCTTAATAGGCAAACAGGAACAATTTTCGCCAATACATTCAAAAGCATGATAAAATATTTTATTATGCAGAAAATAACATTGTCCTTTTAATCTGAAATGGATATTTTTTTTTACATTTAAAAGTAATTTATTTTTTAATTTTTTTTATTATTCAAGTGTTAATTAATTTCTAGGAAATTTCTTATGACTTATTACTGTCGTGAAATATTTCAGCTTCCATAGCTCTTAAATAGACTTGATTATAATCTTTTATCTTCAGTCACATTTTCCCATTAAATGTATATTTCAAAAGTTATAGATCCTCGAAGTTAGCGTTCCTTAAAGTACATTAAACGTTCGAACATTTTATGCATGATTCTTTTATTAATAAATGAGCACATTGCTTTTAAAATTGCTGGGCCTAATTCTCTGTGGAATCATTTCGGAATACTCAATAGAATTCCTTTTCATAAGCTATGTTTTTAAAATAATAATCCGATAGCCTTAATCCTCGCGCCAGGCTCGTAATCTGTAGTTCCCAGGTTCGAGTCCCAGCTGGGTCAGCGTTGAGATTTTTCTCCGCAAAATTCCCAGCCCTGCCCACGGTCAATAGGGGACACCGATGGGCTTGGAAAGGCCGCCGTCCGTCGGATGGGACGTTAAGCCGTGGCCCCGTGTGCGGGAGAGCCATACCCTGTGCACGTTAAAGAACACGCTGGATGGCCTTGACGGGAGGCTACCATCTGTCTCCCAACAGCTGTTCCAGTGGGTCCTCTCCCCCAATCTTCTCTGAGCCTTCGGGGTCCATGTGACCTGGCCATTTAGCCCATGGTGTGCAAAAAAGTGCAACTCAGAGATAAAACAACCCAACAACAGCCTTAATCCTCGATTTAAGAGACATCAATCCCTACATGAGAGTGCAATAAATCATTCTTCTACAGGAGCATGAAAAAAGTATGAAAACTAGATCGATCCAGTCTTCTCCTTTGCATAATAAGAACCAATTAGCTGCTGGTTTTAACAGCTTGTGATGATAGCTCGGGCAGTAATATTTATTCTTCATGGCATGACAAGATAGCGCATCTGCCTCAGTAACAAGATCTCCATCCTCCCTTGCGGTCGACAAGGAATGGGAGAATAGTTCGCTTCGCATAGGAATAACATCAAGAAAGATGGAATCGCAGGAGTCCTCCTCTTTTTCTTCGATCGTCACTCTTGAGCACCCAAGCAGAAAATGGAAAAGTCACTGACTTTGGGCCTGTGAGCTCGTAGATGAAGTTTATCGGTGAAATCAACGGGAGAGGTCGGAAGCGATTGAATTTCTGGGAAACCATCTACGATCGAAACATGTAATGGACTTACTAGAGGGGTCTTGGTGAACCAGATGAAGTTATTTTTATCAACTGATACTTTAAATGATTGGTGAATGTGATCTATAGGAAAAGCAATCGCTCATGCATAAATGACCATTTTGTTTATTACCTGCTGATTAAAATATCCTAACTTGTTGGGGAAAAACACTTCAACAACTTAGATCAGGAATGGGCGTGCTCTTCTCATCGGCGGACCGGATAAGGATATTTTAGAATGCCGCGGGCCAGAACTTTATGTATTGCATCACTCTACACTTTGGGGCGGGGGTGGCTCAGTCGGTAGCGCGCCAGGCTCGTAATCTGTAGTTCCCAGGTTCGAGTCCCAGCTGGGTCAGCGTTGAGATTTATCTCCGCAAAAATTCCCCGCCCTGCCCACGGTCAGTAGGGGACACCGATGGGCTTGGAAAGGCCGTCGTCCGTCGGATGGGACGTTAAGCCGTGGCCCCGTGTGCGGGAGAGCCATACCCCGTGCACGTTAAAGAACACTCTGGATGGCCTTGACGGGAGGCTACCATCTGTCTCCCAACAGCTGTTCCAGTGGGTCCCCTCCTCCAACCTTCTCTGAGCCTTCGGGGTCCATGTGACCTGGCCATTTAGCCCATGGTGTGCAAAAAAGTGCCGCTCAGAGGTAAAACAACCCAACTCAACTCCGCCATTTGCCACGATTGACAGACGTTTTTCGAGACCGTTGCCATTCTCCGTCCATTGGGGATGTATGCCCCTTGATTTTCCTCTGAATTCCATCACCTCCGTTACGGATGCTCCTGTTCATCGCGGGGCGGGATTGGCTCAATCGGTAGAGCGCCAGGCTTGTAATCTGTAGTTCTCAGGTTCGAGTTCGGCCGGCGTTGATATCTATTTCCGCAAATAGATACAACTCAAACTGCTCACGGTCAGTAGGGGACATCGATGGGCTTGGGAAAGGGTGCGGTCCATCGGATGGGACGTTAAGCCGTGGCGATGGCCATGTGCAGGAGAGCCCATATCCTGTGCACAACAGTATTTTTCGGACTTTTTTTTACCACAACACAATAAGAAATACGTTTTCATCGCGACCCTATTTGTAAGATCCACTCTAATATTTTTTATTCTATATCATTAAAAAATGCTGGTCGCGACCTACTAAATTGATTTCACGACCCACTAATGGGTCATGACCTGCAGTTTGGAAAACGCTGCATTAAAGAACACACTGAATGGCCTTGACGGGAGGCTACCGTCTGTCTCCCAACAGCTGTCCAATGAGTGCCCTCCCCCAACCTTCTCTGAGCCTTCTGGGTCCTTGTGACCTGGCCATTTAGCACATAGTGGGCAAAAAATTGCCGCTCAGAGGTAAAACAACCCGTACTGCCCATCGCGCTCCATAATGATCCAGGGGCGGGGGTGGCTCAGTCGGTAGCGCGCCAGGCTCGTAATCTGTAGTTCCCAGGTTCGAGTCCCAGCTGGATCAGCGTTGAGATTTATCTCCGCAAAATTCCCCGCCCTGCCCACGGTCAGTAGGGGACACCGATGGGCTTGGAAAGGCCGCCGTCCGTCGGATGGGACGTTAAGCCGTGGCCCCGTGTGCGGGAGAGACATACCCTGTGCACGTTAAAGAACACGCTGGATGGCCTTGACGGGGGGCTACCATCTGTCTCCCAACAGCTGTTCCAGTGGGTCCCCTCCTCAAACCTTCTCTGAGCCTTCGGGGTCCATGTGACCTGGCCATTTAGCCCATGGTGTGCAAAAAAGTGCCGCTCAGAGGTAAAACAACCCAACCCATAATGATCCCCCCTTTCGAAGTAAATCAGATCAATCTTTTTTTCCCCATATTGCACTTGATTTTACTTTCCACGATGCCTTTACGGCTTTTATGGGCCTTCGTATTGATGTAGAATACTTACGTCAGTAAGAAATTTTGCATACGTTGGGATGTTTCGTGGTTCTTTGACCACGATGATTATTTTTTACATAATAATTTGGCCAGGAAGTGTATTTCTGTTTTTGTTATTCAGAAAAAAAAACGCTATTAACACCCTTTTTCCGATCGAAGAAAATAATAGTGTTAGGAAATCCTTTGATACCTCACATTACATACTGGCAGGATCTCGGTTACTAAGCAACAACATCCAGACCATGTAGATCATAAATGCATTCCGTAATGAAGTCAGATTAGTAAGACATTGGCGTCAGTCACACTTATCATTCATCATCTTAGCACGGGGGTAGGGTCAGAGGTTCTGACCCCCGCGACCACCCAAGAAGATTTATCATCGCCTGGTTGTTTAACTGCATCAACACAGTAAGGAGCATCTCCTTGGAGATTCCTCTTGGAGCAGCGCTGAGCCAAATCGTATTTTATGGAGTTTCTGTAGTATCTGATGACTGCATAATGTTCCCTCTCTTTCTCATCTCGTATGTCGTCAGATAAATTTTATCAACAAATTAGAAGTTCTTATCGTTAGCAAAGTGAGGCCACTTTCTTCAAATGTCAAGAACAGGTTCAAAGGGTAAATACGAGAGCGAAAAAATGCCCGAGTTTTTTGTCCGAGTTTTTTGTGGGACGCGAAGAAAATCAAGTTTTTACTTGAAATTTTAAATAAATATCTGCAATCCACCTTATAATTTTTTGTCAACTTATATTACTTTACTTGATATGCAGTCTTCAACTTACTCATTCTATAAAGTTTACAAAACATTCTTAAGCCGATCTGCAAACTTCTGAAACCTTTTAAGAGCGGTGCGGCGTCATCAAATAAATGTTTTTATGAAGCTGCAGTGATGAGAAGCATCTAACGACAGCACGAATCATGACTCTCACTGCGCATGCATATGGCATGCATTGTCGAATGTTGCACTGCATTGTGCACCAGGAGACATTGCGAGGCATTTCGCTGAGACTAAACGACGTAATGGAAGAGGTTGTCAAAATTACCAATTTAATACGTGGCGGAAATCGTTCTCTTAAACACAGAAAATTTAATGCTTTTTTGGACGAACTATATGCTGAGTATGGCGATCTGCTTTTATAGTAATATTCGCTGGTTAAGTGCCGGAAAATACCTCAGGTGATTTTTTACACTTCGAAAAGAAATTCATCTTTTTCTCACAGAAGTGGGCACCGATGAAGATTTAATAGCAAGTTTTGTTGATGACAATTTTCTATGTTCGTTTGCATTCCTAACAGACATTACAGATTATTTAAATTTTGAATAAATCCTTACAAGGAAAAGATCAAAACGTGTGCTGTTTTTAAAATCATGTTACTGGATTTTGAAACAAACTACAATCGCTGAAGTCAATTTTGCAGGAAAACAATTTAATTCATTTTGAAACTTGTAAAGAGTTCTAAGAAGAAATGAAGCAACTTAGTAAAGCAGTTAATATCGAAAAATTTGGTGCTAAATTAGATATCCTAATTGAAGATTTTAATAGAAGATTTTCTCAATTTGAAGATTTTAAGCAAAGTTTAAATTTCTTCAGTAATCCATTAAATATTGATATAGTCCTGTAGATAAGAAACACTTGAAATAATTAGTTGAAAAAAATTTGTTGTTTTGAGTGGGATTCGAACCCACGCCTCCTAGCAGCATGCCGTGCGTCATAACTGCTGAACGAACCCGCCATGCTTCTGGGAGGCGTGGGTTCGAATCCCACTCAGAAAAATCAATTTTTTTCAACTAATTAATTTGAGTCACATTTTTTCGTAAAAAGTTTATTTAAGCAGCTACTGGTTTCTGAGTTAATAAAATAAAAAAAATTACCATTGGCATAACTGTTAATCCATATAATAATCACACAAGTGCAGATAGGGTGTAGGTTTTTTAATCGAATTTGCCTTTGGTTTCAGTGTTTGTTCATATTAATGAAGCTTTATTATAGAACATAAAGGATCCTTTTTTGGAAACTGTTTTGCAATCGACCTTTGAACTGAACTCGAAGTTTGCTATCGATAGGAATTCCTAATTTGTGGGGCGGGGGTGGCTCATTCGGTAGCGCGTCAGGCTCGTAATCTGTAGTTCCCAGATTCGAGTCCCAGCTGGGTCAGCGTTGAGATTTATCGCCGCAAAATTTCCTGCCCTGCCCACGGTCAGTAGGGAAGACCGATGGGCTTGGAAAGGCCGCCGTCCGTCGGATGGGACGTTAAGCCGTGGCCCCGTGTACGGGAGAGCCATACCCTGTATACGTTAAAGAACACGCTGGAAGGCCTTGACGGGAGGCTACCATCTGTCTCCCAACAGCTGTTCCAGTGGGTCCCCTCCCCCAACCTTCTCTGAGCCTACGAGGTCCATGTGACCTGGCCATTTAACCCATGGTGTGCAAAAAAGTGCCGCTCAGAGGTAAAACAACCCAACCCTAATTTGTTGAAAAAACTTATCTGATGACGTTTTACGAGCAGATAGAAACATAACGTACCCCCACCAGACGTTGCAGAATTCTCTTAAAAGATGACTCGTTACCTACAGAGAACTGTTTCCATGGAGATGTTCCTCTTAAGCCTCTTGATACAAATAAAACCAATTGTGACTAGAGACGAAAAATTGTTATGGAGTTTTTGATTAGGAAATTAGTGGTTCACAACTTCCCACTAGTTATTTATCCTACACCTGAAAGAATCATACACCTGAGTGAATCATCCTTTAAGAGCAATAAGAGTTCTCAGAAGACTTCCATGTAAGGTATGATTTCTACTGATATAGACTCCCCCAAAAGTTTTAAACCATTTTTCGGTAGCGTTGTAAACCTTTGAGGGCTCACCTGTTCGTTGCTAGACAACCTCATTCTGGTGCTTCGCAAAAACACAGCGGCATATTCTGCTGATTTATCAACCTAATTGTCATTAGCATTTCATACCAATGCATTTGGCATATTTAGCCCTAGTTTGCATAATTGACGTTCCACTGTTTATACATAAAGAAAGGTAGATAAACTTTCATGTGTGTGTGTGTATATATATATCTAAAAGTCCTACTTTCTAATTTTTGATCACCATCCACCTTGAATGCTCCATTCACCCATATAGGGGCGGGAGTGGCTCAGTCGGTAACGCGCCAGGCTCGTAATCTGTAGTTCCCAGGTTGTAGTCCCAGCTGGGTCAGCGTTGAGATTTATCTCCGCAAAATTCCCCGCCTTGCCCACGGTCAGTAAGGGGGCTTGGAATGGGCTTGGAAAGGCCGCCGTCCGTCGGATGGGACGTTAAGCCGTGGCCCCGTGTGCGGGAGAGCCATACCCTGTGCACGTTAAAGAACACGCTGGATGGCCTTGACGGGAGGCTACCATCTTTCTTCCAACAGCTGTTCCAGTGGGTACCCTTCCCTAACCTTCTCTGAGCCTTTGTGGTCCATGTGACCTGGCCATTTAACCCATGGTGTGCAAAAAAGTGCCGCTCAGAGGTAAAACAACACAAACAACACAACCATTCACCCATATCACCGTCACAGTGTGCTTAATCCTCTGTTGTGGGTTGTGAACGGTGCGTGCATTTGCCATCTGTAGTCCCCGTGGGGCATTCTCCCCAATGGGATCTAAATAAGGAGTAATTGTGTTGCAGCGAATGAAGGGGGAATAATGAATAACATCGACAGGGAAAAGTAAGTGCCAGATGGCAAGGGGCTTAATTCGTTCTGCATTTCGTATTCGTAGAATATATGTCGTCTTTTTGTGTCGTCAAATGATTTATTGTAAAATGGATCTGAATTTAATTAAAGGTTTGAAAATGCTGTTATAGAGTTATTGTGTAATTAGTATTTTTGTGTGACTAGATCAGAGGTTTTCGATCTGTGTATTGAGATGAGTCTGCCATGTTTAAAATTTTATCTGTTAACTCTTGGAACGCATTCTTTGAAACATTTATCTGTCAGCCATTTCAAATATTGCACAAAACTGAAATAATTAAAAATAAAACCTCAAGCAGCTGCTTGCCATAATAGCCTCTCAGTTTGCACGATAGTAGAAAGTCTGTGAGAATGGCGAGATCTCAGCAAAAAGACAGCACAAGAAGCATCCATACCTTACCCTAGGCTCGAATACAGGCGGGGCCGTCGTGAAGGAACGGGCCTCCTCCAACGAATCGTGACGTCAATGACGTGGGCTTACGTTCGCCAAAACGTATTGAATTATGCTCTAGGAAATCTCACTGTTTTCCTCTATATACGGGGGCGGGAGTGGCTCAGTCGGTAGCGCGCCAGGCTCGTAATCTGTAGTTCCCAGGTTCGAGTCCCAGCTGGGTCAGCGTTGAGATTTTTCTCCGCAAAATTCCCCGCCCTGCCCACGGTCAGTAGGGGACACCGATGGGCTTGGAAAGGCCGCCGTCCGTCGGATGGGACGTTAAGCCGTGTCCCGTGTGCGGGAGAGCCATACCCTGTGCACGTTAAAGAACACGCTGGATGGCCTTGACGGGAGGCTACCATCTGTCTCCCAACAGCTGTTCCAGTGGGTCCCCTCCCCCAACCTTCTCTGAGCCTTCGGGGTCCATGTAACCTGGCCATTTAGCCCATGGTGTGCAAAATAGTGCCGCTCAGAGGTAAAACAACCCAACCCTCTATATACGATTCATTTTCGCAAATATCGTTCGAAAACGTTTGCAATTGACACCTCATGAATTAAAATAAATAAGTTTATTTTTTTCAATGAAATTTTTCCAAATCAAATTTTAATGTCATGCTGTTAGCTGTAGAATTAAACGGTATATTTATTTCAATTACTTTTAATAACATAATATTTTAAAGATTTTTTTACTAGTGATAGTTGTAGAATGTAGTTTCACCAATTTTATTGAAAATCAGATGAACAATAAAACTTTTGCAGTGCATTTTATAATAAAAATACAAATTATTTCTACCTGATTTTTATATAAAAGCGAAGGTTTATGATACAAAATTGCAAACACAACAGAAATGACACAAATATTACATAACATTTACATCTCCCCTAGGATTAATGCTTTTTAAACATCTTGAACTTCAAAAAAAGAGAATTATGAATTACTTTTAAACAGTAATTTCACACTAATAGGGGAACTAAATAATAAATATTTGAATGAAAAGAAATCTTTGATTATTATTTTCTCAAACATCTCAGCAAATAAAGAGGACAAATTATTCTAATAAGCCATGAGTTTCTTTTAAGTAATATTTTGAACTACTGTTTCAAGACATGCTATCTCAGTCATCAGATCAATATTTGATTGCAAATGACTGTGAATGTCGCTCACACAACTAAGCAAATAAACACAATAAAAAATATTTTATTCTGTTTCAATTGCTGACTCAGAGATATTCACAGATCGACAAAGACACATTAATATTTGCTTATAAATGACTGCTAAAAGATATTTGCTCACAGAACTAAGCAAATGAACAGAACAAAAAATACCGTAATAATGTATTAGATTCTATTAAGCAATTTGAGTTACTCACTCAACATTGATAGATATTACATCACAAAAATATTTCTTTTGAAATGAAGTATGAATATCTTTTGCTTACACATACCGGGAAGCGAAGAGAAAAAAAAAAGCAAATATATGCTGACATAAGTAAATATCAGATTTTCAATGTTTAAAAGATAATTCAAGATTTTGTCATTTTACTTGTAAACACTGATAACGTTCTTATTTTTGTTTTATAATTTTTATCTTTCCTCACTTTGCATTTCAAACATTTTGCTAAATAATTATAGCAATCTGTACCAAACATTTTGCTAAATAATTATAGCAATCTGTACCAAACATTTTGCTAAATAATTATAGCAATCTGTACTTTTCTGTAATAATGCATTGGCAAAATGCCACATACACAAACAGCCTCATTATTTAAATACAGATACTACTAAAGCAATTGATCGTCTGCAGCCGAAAAGCGTGAACCCATGCGTGGCCCATGGTACAGACGTCACGTCACGTGATATGCAGCTTGCAGCAGGCCTGTAGTTGAGACGTGGGGGTGGCTCAGTCGGTAGCGCGCCAGGCTCGTAATCTGTAGTTCCCAGGTTCGAGTCCCAGCTGGGTCAGCGTTGAGATTTATCTCCGCAAAATTCCCCGCCGTGCCCACGGTCAGTAGGGGACACCGATGGGCTTGGAAAGGCCGCCGTCCGTCGGATGGGACATTAAGCCGTGACCCCGTGTGTGGGAGAGCCATACCCTGTGCACGTTAAAGAACACGCTGGATGGCCTTGACGGGAGGCTACCATCCGTCTCCCAGCAGCTGTTCCAGTCGGTCCCCTCCCCCATCCTTCTCTGAGCCTTCGGGGTCCATGTGACCTGGCCATTTAGCTCATGGTGTGCAAAAAAGTGCCGCTCAGAGGTAAAACAACCCAACCCAGGCTTGTAGTTGAGACGGTCTTGATCCGGGTCCCTCTTATCAGTAGTAGCCAATCATAATAACCACTCGGCCACGGGACGGCTACTGAAATAATTATCTGGGCTTAAATAATACTTTTCATTAATATTAAGCGAAACATTTTTGCATATAATTATCAGGTATTCCCCATTTCCTTAAATCAATTGAACCTTCGAAAGGAGTGTTTTTTTTTTTAACTTTTTCGAGCCCCACCCACATTTTGCTATTTAAAATAATAACTTATTTCAAATAGCAAAAATGTTATGTATTATTATATAGTACTAGCCCACTTGTACTATATTTCGCCATTTGAAATAAATTCACCACCACTCTTGTGCTATATTTTACCATTTGAAATAAATTCATCACCCACTCTTGTACTATATTTTACCATTTGAAATAATTCACCGCCCACTTTAACTATATTTTGCCATTTGAAATATGTTCATGTCCACTTTTACTATGTTTTGCCATTTGAATATACTGCTGTTCATAATTTAAGCAAGTTAAACAAAAATATGCAAATATCTCCAGAAATCCTTTTCAGAATTTAACGAACATTTTGGAGGAATATTTAATATCGCATTTACACTTGAAATAAAGAATATATCTTAAATTTTAATTTTACAATTGGACATTTATCATGTCGAAGAATATATAGGAAAATTTGTGCAATTGTGAAAAATTATAGATCATCGCAGATATTATAGTTAACTTATTTAGTAAGGTAGACTTCTAACAAGCAATGCAGCTTGCACAACGAGCTCATTCTTCTAATAAGCTTATCCAATAATGCAGAAGGCTTAATAGGTCTAATAAGCTTCTCCAATAATGCTCCATCGATCATTGGTCCAATTGAGGTGCCCTGCGATGAGCTGAGGTTAGTGGTATGCAAACTACAGATCTTCCAGCATATATAACCCTATTTCATGAAGTCTTCGAAACACAGTTACTCCGGATACATGCCCTTCCTGTGGCAGCTGAAATCTCATATGCAAGTTGGCGCTCTGACATCATTTTATTGCGTCTTGCAGTTAGGGACACGAAACGATCATCTTGAACTGTTGTTGCTCTGGATCTACCCTGGTTCGTTCTTCTAGAACAGTGGCCCTCAAAGGATGTGCCGCGAAATAAATATAAATCATTTTGTTGCTACTTTCCACAACCAATTTTTCATTTTCCGTTTAGTCAAAAACTTATTCATATTAAAACTAAAATTAGCACAAAACATGCCCATATCATGTACAGAATCGTCTTAAGCCTTATCTGGGCCTCTAGACAAAAGTAAAATATTAGGCCATCTTTAAAACTCTGGGGGAATTTTGCCTCTATTCACGATATGTGGTAAGGAAAATGAGCCCCAAAAATTCCGGGGCCCCACCAAAAGATGGCCCTGAACATGTATGGCGTACGCACTAACATCAATACTAGTCAGAACTCGAACAGAATAACTTTAGGTTTACAAACCACTCGACAGAAATGGCTATTGTTGAAAACAAACTGCGCATGCGCGAGCCACCTGTAGTGTTGCCAACTTCAATTTTTAGTGTGCCGCGAGTATTCACGGCAAAAAATAGTGTGCAGTCAGCAAAAACGTTTGAGAAACAGTGTTCTAGATCATGTTCCAATGTCTTGAAAATATGTCCAGTCTGGAAATTACACTTTACGATACATTCGTGAACCTGGCAACCTCTCTATGTGCTTGCACTGCTTCCATTTGTCTCTCCACCTCTAACCATCATCCAGATCAGGCATGGCCAACTGTTTTTGCCCCCGGGCCGGATTGGAAAAAAAAATATTTTCACGGGCCGGACGAAATATTAAAATTGAAAAATGTTAAGCAAAACACTTATTTCTTTTAATAAACAAAATTTTATTATGAAATTTGTTTATGAATAATTGTAAGTAAATCAATACAACAAATTAACATAATAACTAATGCGACGTGTTGAGGCGGTTTGCATCGCTTATTATTTTTTTAATATCTGGTTCTATACTTGTAGTAGCTATTCTTAACACAGACTCCAAATGTAAATCATTCAATCATCAAACAGATCATATCGAGTACAGATGAGTATAAAAGTTTTAATTCTTTATAACGGAATCTTTTTTAAAAAATATAGAAGTATCGAGAATTCATTCGATTAATTACTAGAAGTTAAATGCTAATATTGAAAAATTGTTCGCGGGCCACATAAATTCATTACGCGGGCCGGATCCGGCCCGCGGGCCGTATGTTGGCCATGCCTGATCCAGATGGTTCCTCCTTTGCATTTTAAGAAAACTATTCCGAAACACTGTAAAGCCGCTCTTAATCCGATATGAGAGCGCCCGTGTTTGAAACTGCTTTTATCGCCAACTTAATTTGCATATCGTAGAATTTTTCGCATTGAGAAATGCATATTAAATAGCAACAAATGTGTTATTTATACCCTTAGAAATTTTCGCTTATTTTTCAAAAAAGGATTTATTGAGATATTGCAATTTTGTTTAACTTCCTTAAATTATGAACAGCAGTGTAAGTTTGCCGCCCACTTTTACTATATTTTGCCATTTGAAATAAGTTAATCGCCCATTTTTACTAAATTTTATACCATATGAAACTAGTTCATCTCCTACTTTCGTTTTCAACTTAATCTCCTCTACACAAGGGAGGGGGTGGCTCAGTCGGTAGCGCGTCAGGCTCGTAAACTGCAGTTCCCAGGTTCGAATCCCAGCTGGGTCAGCGTTGAGATTTATCTCCGCAAAACTCTCCGCCCTGCCCACGGTCAATAGGGGACACCGATGGGCTTGGAATAGGCCACCGTCCATCGGGATGGGACATTAAGCCGTGGCTCCGTGTGTGGGAGAGCTATACAAGTTGCAGCTTGCCAGAATATAATAAACGGGCAATGACCTAATCCTTATTTTTAATATGCATCCAAGAAAGAATAAATATAAGATACTAATTCGCAAGCGATTAAATTATCTATCAGTTTGTAAAAGTTTGGTCTTTCTCGGCCACCAGCAAAGATCGCTTATTTACAACAAGGTAAATCACCTCTTTGTGGTTCAAAGAACAACAGAGATTAGAAGAACAAGTTTCTTTTACATAAACTGCTCCTAATGCATTTATACAAAAAAGAGGAGCGATCCCCATCCTATTCCATCAACACAGACGTCTTGCCCGTGTTAATGTATGCAGAGTGCCACATGTTTTTCGAGGCTATTAAAAAAATTTTAAGGTCACCCCCCTCCTCCTAAAAATAGACCTGGATATGCGCCTGACCCCAAAACTATATACTTCGGTGTATGAGTAAATTAAAGAAGTGTGAGCAAGTAATAATATAAAATACCCCCTCAAGCAGCTGCTTGCCACAGAGGTCTGACAGGAGCCTGTCAGTTTATATGCCATTGTAGGTCTGTGAGGATGGCAGGACCTCAGCAGAAAAACGATACATACATCCATGCCTTACCCGGGGCTCGAACCCAGGTCCCGTAGATCAGTAGCCAATCGCCCTAACCGCTAAGAATATATTATAATTTAAAAAACTTGGAAATAAGAAAACTGTGCATTTTTTACTGCGCTAATGCATCGGAAGAATAATTGGAATCCACAATCAGTTAGAATATTTGCGAGAGACACTCCACAATCTAAGAATTTATTTCTAAAAAATATTAATGTTAATAAAAATCTAATTACCGAACACTGTTTTTTTTGGCTCCTAAAATTTTTAATGCTCTACCAAATAAATTTAAGGAAATAATTAATATTAAAACATATATTAAGGAAGTTAAAAATTGCATATTAAATACTGAGAATATTAATGTATTGTTCTAATCAAGCAACCGTGAGTAGTTGGGGCGAGGGTAGCTCAGTCGGTAGCGCGCCAGGCTCATAATCTGTACTTCCCAGGTTCGAGTCCCAGCTGGGTCAGCGTTGAGATTTATCTCCGCAAAATTCCCCGCCCTGCCCACGGTCAGTAGGGGACATCGATGGGCTTGGAAAGGCCGCCGTCAGTCGGATGGGACGTTAAGCCGTGGCCCCGTGTGCGGGAGAGCCATACCATGTGCACGTTAAAGAACACGCTGGATGGCCTTGACGGGAGGCTACCATCTGTCTCCCAAGAGCTGTTCCAGTGAGTCCCCTTCACCAACCTTCTCTGAACCTTCGGGGTCCATGTGACCTGGCCATTTAGCCCGTGGTGTGCAAAAAAGTGCCGCCCAGAGGTAAAACTACGCAACCCGTGAGTAGTTTAGAATTTTTACAGCCATAGCGAGAATACGTAGTTTCGACACTGGCTCAAAATTCCATAAATAAAAATAAATACCCCCTCAAGCAGTTGCTTGCCACAGAGGTCTGACAGGAGCCTATCAGTTAATAAGCTACCATATAATATAGCCGTGAAGTTATGTTTAGATCTCCCAACAGATGGCACTAGTAGTATTGTTTTGAGATACTACGACTCACGACCTCTCTTTTAACAGCATTTTCAATTCATAATTAAAAATAAGATTTCCCAAACCTCGTGTCCCCTTCATACAAATTAGACCTCATATGTTATTTAACAAAAATATTTCTGATAGTTTTTAGAATAAATAAATAATAAAATAAATACCCCCTCAAGCAGCTGCTTGCCACAGAGGTCTGACAGGAGCCTGTCAGTTTATATGCCACAGTAGAAGATCTGAGAGGATGGCAGGACCTCAGCAGAAAACAACACGAACATCCATGCCTTACCCGGGGCTCGAACCCAGATCCCGTAGATCAGTAGCCAAGCGCGCTAACCACTCGGCCACTGGACGGCTTTTTTAGAATAGCACGACGTAACTTTTTTTTTACTTTGGAAAACTTGGTGTCTGCGAGAACTTGTATTTTGAGTCTGGCAATCGAGAGGTAGAGAGATCTTAACGTCAACAGTCGATATTAATCTTCCAATTTGACGCTTAATGACCCATTATGCTCCCTTCCCCCCTAAAAACGGGAAATATGAAAGTCGTTCACCTATATCTTCCTAACGCGAGGGCCTACAGTTACAAGTTAGGTGTCAAATGAAAGCTCGCATAATATAGATAGGGCGTCGTTTTTACCCACTTAACAAGATTGCCGGCGTCCTATCTTCCTTTGAAGTGAATACGAACTCAGTGACTGATCACCATCTATATGCGTTATGTTTCTATATTTAGGGCCCTATAGGAAGATAGATATTTTTTAATTTTTTTTAATTTATATTTCAAAATCCCAGTAAGGGTAATAGAGGCAAAAAATTATTAGACCTATATTTCATACAGTTTTCAAGAAATTTTTTAAAGAACTACAAAACGAAGTTAGAAATGTTATACTGGATTTGGAAATTCAGTCCCCCTTTGCATTTTATCAGCTCGATTATTTCTTGCCCCCCCCCCCACCCCCATTAATTTTTTTTTTCTAGATCTGGGCCTGGATGTGATGGTCAAGTAATTTGCATTAGCATCGGTGATTTGTCCTCTTATCACCGAGGGGGAGGACTCAAATTTTTAAAGAGATAATGAGAAATTCTCTTTGTTCCATTTTCCCAATCTTCCATTACATCTAATTTCCTCTGTTAGAGAGCGATAAAATCTCTTCTATCCTCTTTAAAAATGAGCATTCTGTATTCGCCAGAAACGATATGTTACTCGTCTAGTTTTTCTGTAGGGTTGGGTTGTTTTACCTCTGAGCGGCACTTTTTTGCACACCATGGGCTAAATGGCCAGGTCACATGGACCCCGAAGGCTCAGAGAAGGTTGGGGGAGGGGACCCACTGGAATAGCTGTTGGGAGACAGATGGTAGCCTCCCGTCAAGGCCATCCAGCGTGTTCTTTAACGTGCACAGGGTATGGCTCTCCCGCACACGGCGCCACGGCTTAACGTCCCAACCGACGGACGGCGGCCTTTCCAAGCCCATCGGTGTCCCCTACTAACCGTGGGCAGGTCGGGGAATTTTGCGGAGATAAATCTCAACGCTGACCCAGCTGGGACTCGAACCTGGGAAGTACAGATTACGAGCCTAGCGCGCTACCGACTGAGCCACCCCCTACCCTTTCTGTAGGATATAGGCGAATATTTGCACTGTATTAAGACTATCCACAGATCTTGAGTCGGGTAGACTGGATCTAGTAACATATGAACTTTATTTTTCCCATTTATCTAGTTTTCTCATTATATTTGAATGTGCACTACAGCAATGCGACGTATTAAACACTTGTATTCCACACACCTTTCATTACCACTACTATTCTTTCTCTCGTGACCCAGTTTTTTTTATAAGTTTTTTTGCCCCCCCCCCCCCCAAAAAAAAAAAAAAAGATCTTGTGGGAAAGGCGCATAATCTGATATTCCTAGGTTCGAGTCCCGTTGTGAATTTCTCCAGTCGAACTCTATTCTTACTGAGGAAAGCGATAGCAACGAGGAAGGACGCGACTTTAAACTGTGGCCGCAGTTCACATGAGGGCCATACTCTTCGCAGGTTAGTGCAAAATCTATTAGTGGTGGGGGTTGGTTCAGTCGGTAGCGTACCGGACTCGTCATCTGCAGTTCCCAAGTTCGAGTGTCAGTGTGCGAAGGTTGAGATTTATTATCTGCTAACAAACATCGTGACATCGGTCAGAAAGGAGACACCGATGGGCTTGGTATAGTTGCCGTCCTCCGGGTGCGACGCTAAGACCTAGCACCGTGTACAATCGCCAGGCTCGTAATCTGTAGTTCCCAGGTTCGAGTCCCAGCTGGGTCAGCGTTGAGATTTATCTCCGCAAATCTCCCCGCCCTGCCCACGGTCAGTAGGGGACACCGATGGGCTTGGAAAGGCCGCCGCCCGTCGGATGGGACGTTAAACCGTGGTCCCGTGTGCGGGAGAACCATACCCTGTGCACTTTAAAGAAATGCTGGATGGCCATGACGGGAGGCTACCATCTGTCTCCCAACACCTGTTCCAGTGGGTCCCCTCCCCCAACCTCTGAGCCTTCGGGGTTCTTGTGACCTGGCCATTTAACCCATGGTGTGAAAAAAGTGCCGTTCAGAGGTAAAACAACCCAACCGTGTACAATAGATCCATATCCTGTGCATGTTAAAGAACACGTTGAATGGCTTTGACGGGAGGCTACCATCTGTATCCTGAGTCCCTCCTCCTTCCCAGTGGGCCCCCTTCCCCAACCTTCTCAGATCCTTCAGGGTCCTTGTGACCTGGCCATTTATCCCACTGTGGGCAAAAAAGCACCGTTCACCAGTAAAGCAACTCAACCTATCAATGCTTTTCTAACTTCTAAACTCCCTCGACTTTTTCTAAACAAAAACAAGGTTTATAGTTTTGCTCGCATTTTTTTCTCGCTTTAAGGTGTGGCACGCGAAGTCACATCTCGTGAGGAGCTAAATCTCTTTTTTAGGCTTTAATGAGGCAAAAGACTCATTAGAGCTAGCTTATCTGTCTCTCTGGCCTTTCGCTTTCCGCCCCAGGACCATCAGTGGTAATGACCAGACGCTTTCATACCCAATGCTCTATGATCATATCACATATTGCATGCATGGAGAGCCTTGTCACATGTAGCACGAACTCTCTCTGTCGGCGAAGACAACTGTTCCCAATGACCACACCCAATGACTGAACTATTGTTGTCTGCTTTTACTTTCAGAGGTTTGCTGACCAATAGAGCGCAAAGTAGTTTCAAGACAGGATTCTACACTAGTGCTTTCCCCTATGACGTCACCGGCCATGCCCCTTATTAATATTCATAATTAATTAAAATTAATTATTCCCCCCTTTATTAAAACTCCATTTATCAAAAATTCCTTTCTTTATGGGGGCAGGGGTGACTCAGTCGGTAGCGCGCCAGGCTCGTAATCTGTAGTTCCCAGGTTCGAGTCCCAGCTGGGTCAGCGTTGAGATTTATCTCCGCAAAATTCCCCGACCTGCCCACGGTCAGTAGGGGACACCGATGCGCTTGGAAAGGCCGCCGTCCTTCGGATGGGACGTTAAGCCGTGGCCCCGTGTGCGGGAGAGCTATACCCTGTGCACGTTAAAGAACACGCTGGATGGCCTTGACGGGAGGCTACCATCTGTCTCCCAATAGCTGTTCCAATGGGTCCCCTTCCCCTACCTTCTCTGAGCCTTTGGGGTCCATGTGACCTGGCCATTTAGCCCATGGTGTGCAAAAAAGTGCCGCTCAGAGGTAAAACAACCCAACCCTTCCTTTATGAAAAACCCATGGCGCCATCTAGTGTATATGCTGAGTTACTATTTTTAGAAAAACCCTCAATTTTAGTCATAATTTTTTCAATTTTTGACTCCCCCTCATTGAAAAACCCCTTATCAAAATTCCTCCCCCTTTATTAAAAACCCGTGGGGTCCACTAGTGTGTATGATGATTATTATTTTTAGAAAAAGCCTTCAATTTTAGTCGTAATTTTTGACTCCCCCTCATTAAAAAACCCCTTATCAAAAGTTCTTCCCCCTTTATTAAACTCCCCTCTCACCGATCACAAACTCCCTTCCCTTGGTTTCTATCCTCATCTGAAATTTTCCAAGTCCAACTAAACTTTGGGTGGCAACAATCAGAATGGCTGATGCAATCCCCTAAATAATTGCAAAACTAAACTTTCGGTTGCAAACCCTCACAGAATGGCTGATGCAATCCTCAAAAATAATTACAAAGTCCCAATTTTTTAATCCCCCTCATTAAAAAACACCCTTATCAAAAGTACCGCCCCCTCTATTAAACTCCCCCTCACTGATCACAAACTCCTGTCCCTTGGTATCTACCCTCATCAACCTGCTCTCAGAATGGCTGATGCAATCCTCAAAAATAATTACAAGGCCCCATATTTTGCGAATTCGACATTCACTAGTATAAGGACTATCCCGCAGTAACTGTTTTAAAAGACTGTTCCGCAGAAAATGGAAAATGCTATTGGGTAAAATAAAAAAAAAATAATAAAAGGAAAACGGCGAAAAAATCTGATTTAAACCCAAAGTTTAGTTGGTAGAAACCCTGGGACTTATTCGGAGATTTCTAATAAGGGGGAGTTTAATAAAGGGGGTGGAACTTTGGATAAAGGTGGGTTTTTTAATGAGAGGGGAGTCAAAAATTGGAAAAATTACGACTAAAATTAAGGGCTTTTTCTAAAAATAGTACTCATCTATACACTAGATTGCGCCATGGGTTTTTAATAAAGGGGGAGGAATTTTGATAAGGGTTTTTTTTAATAAAGGGGGAGTCAAAAATTGAAAAAATTACGACTAAAATTGAGGATTTTTCTAAAAATAATACTCAGCATATAAATGGCGCCACAGTTTTTTAATAAAGGGGAGGAATTTTTAATAAAGGGGATTAAGTTTTAATTAATTATTAATTATGAATATTAATAAGGGGGCGTGTTCGGTGACGTCATAGGGGGAAGCACTAGTGGGGGTACGCTATCCTGTCTTGAAACTACTGCGCAAACCTAACCTCACATACTGACTTTTACTTTTTTACAAGAAGTATGAAGAAAGCGTTTTGCTCATAAAAAAAAACAATCCCGGTTGTTGCTGTTTTTTCCTTTCGGGACGAGAGTTGGCTCATTCGGTAGCTTCCAATGGGTCCTCTCTCCCAACCTTCTTTGAGTTCTCGGGGTCCGTGTGACCTGGCCATTTAGCCCATTTTGTGCAAAAAAAGTGCCGTTCATAGGTAAAACAGTCCAACCCACTACTTTTTTTGTAATACGTAAGTCTTAGAACTTTTTATACACCTTGTACATAAACACTTGAAGCCTCGAAACATTTTGTGTAAGAATCTCCCAATGACTTATGATTTGCAGGAAGCCCTCCTCCGCCAATGGTCATCTTTGAGTAAATATCTTCTGATAGAGTACATTTGTGGCTACACGAGCAACATGCTTCGTTCATTTCTCAGTAGCCTTAAACTAAAGTAGTCCAGTCCACGTCAATCTAAACCAGGGGTGGGAAAATAGCGGCCCGCTAAGAGTTTTTTTATGGCCCCTCCAAGACAGTCAGAAAAATCCGCCTTGAACCGAGATTTCCTTCCCGTGCGGAGCGGGGATGGCTCAGTCGGTAGCGCGCCAGGCTCGTAATCTGTAGTTCCCAGGTTCGAGTCCCAGCTGGGTCAGCGTTGAGATTTATCTCCGCAAAATTCCCCGCCCTGCCCATGGTCAGTAGGGGACACCGATGGGTTTGGAAAGGCCGCCGTCCGTCGGATGGGACGTTAAGCCGTGGCCCCGTGTGCGGGAGAGCCATACCCTGTGCACGTTAAAGAACACGCTGGATGGCCTTGACGGGAGGCTACCATCTGTCTCCCAACAGCTGTTCCAGTGGGTCCCCTCCCCCAACCTTCTCTGAGCCTTCGGGGTCCATGTGACCTGGCCATTTAGCCCATGGTGTGCAAAAAAGTGCCGCTCAGAGGTAAAACAACCCAACAACCTTCCCGTGCGCGACCGAAGATTCGTCTCGTATTTTACACTAGGACGGCGACGTCAATATGCATGCGCAGTGTAGATACGAAAACAATTGCCCACCCCTGATCTAAACCAATCTCTGGAAACCGAAACGCCAAAATTCCTAGCTCTAAAACACTCTTGGTGATGTATTACATCGCAAATCTGATCTGCTGAAATAATTAACAAAGACTCTAAGCAACAATAAGCCTCGTGACGCAAAAAATGTCACCGGACATTTATTGGATTAAATACAAGCTGAAAGAAAACTTTCCTTTTTCCAATGCTTGGTTTTATCCGCGTTTCCAATCGAAATGAGCTGTCCGTGTAATTATAAACTCATTATGGAGCTTGCAGAATACTTAATTAGATCTCTCTGGCATTTCAAATACAGATAAAAAGCGAATGAGATGGCAAAAAAAACCTGACTGCATTCGTGTTGTTTGTACGAGGAAGATTGAAAAAAACGTTGCTACTGAGGCAAAAGTGCATGTGACAGAACCACGAAAAAAAGAACTGCATCCGTGCATGTTGTCGCCCCCTTCAATGAAGGGGGGAGGGAGGGGAAAAAAAGACACGATGGCGAACCGGACCGAAGACTGGCGGCGCTAATTATTTGTGTACTCTGTTCTGGCAGCGGACAAAAAAAGGTTAATGGAATTAAGCCTCCGTTAATGAGAATGGCAAGAGAGAGCGAGTGCAGAATGCAAACAGGAATGCGTGTCATTCTGGAATTCTCTTGATCTCTTAACCTCCTTTGAATCCTCCGGAGAGAGATGAACATTTCCGATGTGGGGGATTTTAATTATTAACTAGCTCTTTCGGGATGTTTCGGTTCACTGACCATTGCTTATTTCCATTTCACGACCAGTTGGCTTTCGTACAAAAAGTTAAATTGTCAATTTCGATCCGATAGCATTTTTTGCTATCGGATCGAAAATTTTTTGTTCTCTGCTACAGTTTGTTAGCGGTTCCTCAATTCTCTTGTTTCTGATGCATTAGGTGTTTTTTCCTTTAACTGGCTGTTGGGTATATGTATGTGGGAGGGGGGTAGTGTCAGTTCATACCCCGCTCACATCCTAAAGTTGGCTGCTTCGATTCTCTCATCTCTATAAACTGAAAGGAACATTCCCCCACCCTGTTGGAAGTTTGAAAATATACAATATATTCTCTGTCAGGCCCGGATTTAGAAAAAAAAAATATGGGAAGGGGGGCAGGAAACATAATCGAAGAATCATTCTGAAAGGGGAGAGCTCTTCCTTGATCCGGCCCTGCGATCTGCCAACGAGTATTCGGATATTTCCATATTATATGGATAGAAATCCCCATTCGAAGTTCCGTAATTTTGCCTTTTTTAAAGCTCTTTTTTTTACAGAAAAGTGTCATTGGAAATAAATTTAAATTAGCATTAAAATGTTTCTAGCGATTTCCAAGAACATTTAACAGCAGACAATGCTCTTAGGGTTTGAGCATTTTAACATTTTCCAAACGTTCTGATATCTTAACCTTTCTTATATATAGATATCTAGCCATACAGGCTGTGATCCAACCATCTCTGAGCTCTTGGAGTGTTGTCCCTTAAGATTATAGACAACTGTGGGCAAAAAAGGTGCGGCCGAGAGGCGAACGCATTCTGAAGAAACGGAGGTGAATCCTTGCAGTTAATTGCTGCATACGCTTCAGTTTGTTTAGGGCCAAATATAGAGTGGAGTGAGGGTAAGAGAGTTGTTGGGTTGTTTTACCTCTGAGCGGCACTTTTTGCACACCATGGGCTAAATGGCCAGGTCACATGGACCCCGAAGGCTCAGAGAAGGTTGGGGGAGGGGACCCACTGGAACAGCTGTTGGGAGACAGATGGTAGCCTCTCGTCAAGGCCAACCAGCGTGTTCTTTAACGTGCACAGGGTATGGCTCTCCCACACACGGGGCCACGGCTTAACGTCCCATTCGACGGACGGCGGCCTTTCCAAGCCCATCGGTGTCCCCTACTGACCGTGGGCAGGGCGGGGAATTTTGCGAAGAAAAATCTCGACGCTGACCCAGCTGGGACTCGAACCTGGGAACTACAGATTACGAGCCTGGCGCGCTACCGACTGAGCCACCCCCGCCCCAGAGGTAAGAGTAACGGAGTCAAAAACTAATCTGTTCATATTTCATGAAATTTTTTTAAAATCATCTAAAATGAAGAGGAAAATATTATATTGCTATTTTCTAGATCAGTGGTTCTCAACCTTTTATGCTTCACATACCCCCTGGAAATGTGTTTGTAACTGGCGTTCCCCTTGTATAGATAGATAAAACTTTAGTTATAGTATAACAATGGGAACGAGCTCTCACGGTGCACCCAAAAAATTTTACCGCGTACCCCACGTTGAGAACCTCTATTCTAGATCAAGGCCTGGTTCGAAGTATTTAAATCTAAATTTAATTTTCATTCCTTAATCGTGCATAAACTTCATCTGCTAAATATAAATTTGAGGATTTGCATCAATTCAGGGGAGAGAAAATCCTCCCTCTCAGCTGTGCTTATGATTGTTGAATCGCTTCATTCACGTTTAACGTTGGAAATTCATTTTGCGCCTAGAAATAAGCTCATTGCCTTTTTATCTTAAATATTTCAGAACTTCGTTTTCTTTCATTAAAATATAACCGAAGTTGGCCTTATTCGAATTACCAAAAAGAGGAACTTTTTAAAAGCATGAAATGTAAGCCTAAACTGTAACTACGACCTGAAAGGACTTGGTAAGAATTCCAGGCATTTCAATAGGTGAACTCTCTCGAATATGTTCTTGAGCTCTTTCCTCAAGTGTCATTCTCTCCGCCCTCTTCACCGCCCCTTAAATAACTAGAATCCGAAGCATTGTCTGCAAACCTGTTTCACCAGCAAAGAAATACTCACGAGGACTTCCATTTCTGGATTGGATGTCAGATTAGTTCCGAATGTTTCTTGGAATACTCCATTCAATAACTTCCCTTTTTTACTATCTTGTTTTGCTAGGGGCGGGGGTGGCTCAGTCGGTAGCGCGCCAGGCTCGTAATCTGTAGTTCCCAGGTTCGAGTCCCAGCTGGGTCAGCGTTGAGATTTATCTCCGCAAAATTCCCCGCCCTACCCACGGTCAGTAGGGGACACCGGCTTGGAAAGGCCGCCATCCGTCGGATGGGACGTTAAGCCGTGGTCCCGTGTGCGGGAGAGCCATACCCTGTACACGTTAAAGAACACGCTGGATGGTCTTGACGGGAGGCTACCATCTGTCTCCCAACAGCTGTTCCAGCGGGTCCCCTCCCCCAACCTTCTCTGAGCCTTCGGGGTCCATATGACCTGGCCATTTAGCCCATGGTGTGCAAAAAAGTGCCGCTCAGAGGTAAAACAACCCAACCTGTTTTGCTAGGTTTCTTTCAATGAGTGGTTAGAATATATTCTGTTTTGTTTATAGGCGTTTTATTTTTGCGTAAACTTGTTAACTTTTATTTGTGGATGATGATGTACATTTTCCGGAAGTACATATTGAATTGCGTGCTGCCGTTAACAAAGATGTCAAAATGCATTTCTTCTGGAAGAGTGGCAGTGTTGGTTCAATCGGTAGCGTGTCAGGCTCGTAATCTACAATTCCCAGGTTCGAGTCGCACTTAAACGAGCGTTGAGTTTTAAATCCACAAACCCGCGTTCTATCCTCGGTGAGAAACTGGACACCGATCTTAGAAAGGTAGCCGTCCGTCAGATAGGATGCTGAGTCGTGGTTCCGTATTCAAGAGAGCCATGACGTATGCACGTTCAAGAACCCTCTGTTGATATAAACAGGAGACTTGCATCTCCTAATCTGCTGTGTCGACTCCTTCTTTGAATTCTTAGAACCTTTGTGACCTGATTATTTCTCACGTGTGCAACTCGTCAGCCAATACTATATTCCAAAAAGTGCCTCACAGAGGCTCATGTTGCAGAAAATGATTGATCATCATCGATGTAAACAGTAAATATCTCCTCAAGCAATCATTTGTCACGCCCATGCGCAGAAGAGCCATACCCTCTGCACGTTAAATAACACGCTGGATGGCCTTAACGGGAGGCTACCACCTGCAAACAGCTGACTATTGGGTACCCATTCCCCTAACGTGTCAGAGCCTTCGAGGTCTTTGTGGCCAGGCCATTTAGCTCATTGCCGCAAAAAAAGAAAACATCGCTCATAGCTAAAACGACCCATAGTTGTCGCAACTGTTAAACAAGGTAAAATACAGGAAGAGAATCTCTCGTTTAAAGAAAAATTCCGTAAATATATCAAAGAATAAACAGTTTTAAAGGGCGGAGGTGGCTGAGTTGGTAGCGCTTCAGATTCGTAATCTGCGGCTCCCAGGTTCGATCCTAATTGTGCCTGCATTGAGATTTATCTCCTCAAAACTACCTCCTTACCCTCGGCCTACTACCCTACCTTCTGGGGCGGGGGTGGCTCAGTCGGTAGCGCGCCAGGCTCGTAATATGCAGTTCCCAGGTTCGAGTCTCAGCTGGGTCAGCGTTGAGATTTATCTCCGCAAAATTCCCCGACCTGTCCACGGTCAGTAGGGGACACCGATGGGCTTGGAAAGGCCGCCGTCCGTCGGATGGGACGTTAAGCCGTGGCCCCTTGTGCGGGAGAGCCATACCCTGTGCACGTTAAAGGACACGCTGGATGGCCTTGACGGGAGGCTACCATCTGTCTCCCAACAGCTGTTCCAGTGGGTCCCCTCCCCCAACCTTCTCTGAGCCTTCGGGGTCCCTGTGACCTGGCCATTTAGCCCATGGTGTGCAAAAAAGTGCCGCTCAGAGGTAAAACAACCCAACCCTACCTTCTTTAACTTGCACAGGGTATGGCCCCTCCCACACACGAGGTTACGAGAGAGCCATACCCTATGCACGTTAAAGAACACTCTGGATGGCCTTGCTAGGAAACTACCATCTTTATTCTAGTAGCTGTCCATTGGGTCCCCTTCCCCAACCTTCTCTGAGCCCTTGTGTGAAAAAAAGTGGCGCTTACAGATAAAACAACCCAACAGATAACAGATTGAAAATATCGCTCATTTGCGAGAACGACACAATTCAAAAACTGGCATTTTGGTGCTCTGTGAAGTCGTCGTCCATTTGCTGATTTTAGAGGTCCCCAAATTTGACACACCTCGATATTTTTCTTGGGTGTGCAATTCGTCATTACCGATTGCAATGCAGGAATTTGAGCAACAGATCAGACAGCGGCTACTTGTAGACGGCGACACCCTGCAAGCATTCTACGCCTACAAAGAATTACGGAACTTCACTATCAGTGGGGCGGGGGTGACTCAGTCGGTAGCGTGCCAGGCTCGTAATCTGTAGTTCCCAGGTTCGAGTCCCAGCTGGGTCAGCGTTGAGATTTATCTCCGCAAAATTCCCGCCCTGCCCACGGTCAGTAGGGACACCGATGGACTTGGAAAGGCCGCCGTCCGTCGGATGGGACGTTAAGCCGTGGCCCCGTGTGCGGGAGAGCCATACCCTGTGCACGTTAAAGAACACGCTGGATGGTCTTGACGGGAGGATACCATCTGTCTCCCAACAGCTATTCCAGTGGGTCCCCTCCCCCAACCTTCCCTGAACCTTCGGGGTCAATGTGACCCGGCCATTTAGCCCATGGTGTGCAAAAAAGTGCCGCTCAGAGTAAAACAACCCAACTCACTGTCACTGTAATGTGTGTCCAGAAAAATCCAAGTTTCGCATAAAAAATTTAGAATTCTGCTATTACTTGCGCATTGAGCCATTAGCATTTACATAATTAGTTAGTGCTATGAATCATGAATAACCTTTTTAATTTTAGAATACTGCATATTAGACAAAAACATTGACTAGAATCTAGAACTACATGAAAAATAAATTTCCTCTTGAAACTGAAACAGGGTGTAACCTTGTCTTTTCTAGACTTGTGCCGTAACACGCTAATCTTCAGCGGATTCTTCCTCAAGGTTACAAACGAAAAATATATTTTCTGTCCTTACGAGACAAAAGGAAGCAACCGAAGACTGTGGCTGAATTTACTCTTGGCAAAGTCCCAAAAAGTTGCACCTTTTCCCATCGCGAAGATGGCGTTGCCAGATGTTGGTCACTGTTCTACTAGAAGCTGTAAAGGAAACAAAGGCTGCCACGTACAATACTGGAAATAAATCGGATAGACGCTTTTTTTTGTGTCTTCTTCGTAACACTGTTGTTTCAGAAAGGCTAGAAATTGTGCGGCGTGAATGGCAGCTTTTGTTTTGGGCACGTATTCTTAAGAAATTATTACCTTGGTTTTTTAACGTAGTGTGTTTCCAAGGATTCTCACAACTGAGGTCAGATTTTGAAATAAAGTAGCTTTAAAAAAACAAATCTGCCAACATAATACAAAAGTTAGTTTTACTTACAAAGTTTCTCGCAGGAATTTCGTTTGAAAATTTAATTTTTTTTAATTGCCTTTTTATAATTAGTGCAAATCGGAACGGCAGGAACACCTGCTATTTTGGGATTGGCCCAGTAGGTAGCTCGCCAGGTTCGTAATCTGCAGTTCCCAGGTTCGAATCCCGCTTGGGCTAGCGTTGAGATATATCTCCGCAAAACTCCCCGCCCTGCTCTCGGCCAGTAAGGGACACCGATGGGCTTGGAAAGGCCGCCGTCCGTCGGATGTGAAGTTAAGTCGTGGTCCTGTGTGCGGGAGAGCCATACCCTGTGCACCTTAAGGAGCATTCTGGATGGCCTTGAAGGGAGGCTGCCACCTGTCTAACAGTTGTCCAGTGGATTCCCTTCTCCCAAATGTCTGAGCCCTTGGGGTCCTTGTGACTTGGCCATTTTAATAATAATAATATTTATTTGCACAATATTTAATACATAGTTAATACATAGTCAAGTTCCACAAGAGTTAGTGTTTAACTCGCAAGTGGATGTTTACAAAACATATATTTCCTGCAATCCTGAGTACATCAATATATATATAAATATGTAAACGTAAAAAGCAATTTCAGCCTCTGTTATATATATTTATCTCCTATTACTCATATCTCATTTCAATGCAATCAGTTAATACAGTAAATAAAGCATCAGTCGCAATCTCCACCGTTCAACAACCATTTTTTTAGTTCTTTAGAGAAATGTGTTTTATTATTTATAATTTTCATGTTATCTGGCAATGAGTTGAATAATTTTAAGCCACTATATCCATAATATTTTTTGAATAACTCTTTGTTTGGTTTTGGAATGCAAAAATCCTGAACCATTACCGCTCTTGTGAAATATTTATTAACAACTACATCAAATTTGTCCTTATTATGAAATACATGCTTTGCTAAAGCCATTTCTTGTATTTATTTTAAGTTGAGTATTTCAAGTTTTTTGAAAGTTTGCTCAGACGAGTCGCACTTTCTTTTAAATGTCATAATCTTTACTATATATTTTTGCAATTGCTGCAATTGATTTAAACAACATGAAGATGCTCCTCCCCAAATTAAAATTGCATACTGTATTCTGGAAAAGATTAATGCATAATATACGCTCTTTAAAATTTCTATATTCATCATATCTCTTAAAAGATACATTTTGGGAATTATTTGTTTGATTTTTAATACTACTTTTTTGAACATGATCATGCCAGGTTAGATAACAGTCGAAATTAACTCCTAAATATTTTAATGCTTTAGTACTTTTAATCCTTGGGCAAGCACGGTTTAAAGACCCAATTTTTTCTTGTTCGAAAAACTTACAATCACTCATATGATAGAATAAATCTCCAAGATCTCTATACTTTCCCCTAACAGTATTAAAATACATATATTTCGTTTTTTTACATTTATTAATAATTTATTTTTTTGGAACCAAGTTTGAAGTGTTCTTAAGTCTTCAGTAATATTGCTTAATAGTTCATCATCAGTTTTATCACAGTAAACCAAGGCAGTGTCATCTGCAAACGAAATAATCTTACCTTTGAATTTGGTGTGTAATAGATCGTTCACATATATTAAGAATAACTGTGGTCCCAAAACAGAACCCCGTGGAACACCATAACGAATTGATTTTTTTTTTACTCAAAACGCTCCTATTTTGACTTATTGTGTTTTACCCTTCAAATACGAATAAAATTTATTTAGTAAAATATCAATATACAGAGAGTCAAAGCTTTAGACATGTCCAGAAACAAGACCACCACTCGTTCATTTTTGTTGAGGCCATTATATATTAATTTAACTACTTCAGCTGTAGCATCAGCTGTACCTTTATTTTTCCTAAACCCATACTGGTGTTCCGATAGTATAGTATATTTAGTACGGTAATTAGTTAACCTTAAATGCATTAACTTTTCAAATAATTTTGAGAATACAATATAATTCTCTACCTATAATTCTCTACAAGCATTTTATCACCATTTTTATAAATTGGGGTAACCAACGAATTCTTAAGCGAAGATGGGAAAAATCCACCTGCAAGTGACAAATTGTAACCCTTCAGTAAAATTCCAGATATTACACTGATCACTCTCTGTAACATGTAGACAGAAGTTATCATCACCTGAAGATTTGTTTAAGCCTAAAGGCTGTCTGAATTAATTCACTTTCACTAATCGGTAACAAGGCCATTGAATTTAATCTGTAGTATTTCACATCGTCCGATGTGTTTTCACATGTGTCTTCCTCTGTAACGTTTTTTATTATCGTATCGTGTATTCTTTTACCAATTTGGATTTCTTTTAATAGATTTTTATTATTATATTTACCAGTTAATTCATTAATAATTTTCCACTTCTGTTTAGAGTCATTGCCTGCCTTTATATTTGTAATAGTTATTTTTAGCGATTCTTAATTTATTAGTTAAGCTGTTACGGAGAAGGGTGAATCTATTCTTAATTTCCTTGTACTCCTCATTATTACATGGACAACTTTTAAGCCTTTTATATAATTTGTTCTTTTCGGTAATTAATTGAAGTGTTTCGTCTGTGACCCATGGTTTTAACATTTTCTTTTTGGTGCTTGGCAAATATTTCAGCTTTGTACATTCTCTAACACACATATTAATTTGATCAAAAATGGAATCGCAATATCTTTGATCATCGTTGATAACATCTGTACCCAATTTTATATTCTTTAATTTTAATTCCCCGCCCTGCCCACGGTCAGTAGGGGACACCGATGGGCTTGGAAAGGCCGCCGTCCGTCAGATGGGACGTTAAGACGTGGCCCCGTGTGCGGGAGAGCCATACCCTGTGCACGTTAAAGAACACACTGGATGGCCTTCACGGGAGGCTACCATCTGTCTCCCAACAGCTGTTCCAGTGGGTCCCCTCCCCCAACCTTCTCTGAGCCTTCGGGGTCCATGTGACCTGGCCATTTATCCCATGGTGTGCAAAAAAGTGCCGCTCAGAGGTAAAACAATCCAATCCAATCTTTAATTTTAATTCAAGTTCTTTAAAATTAATAACATATTTTCTATCTTCCTCGGTATCTTTTTCTATTACGTTTCTTTTTAGTTGTAGCATTACCAAATAATGACCCTTCACGGTCGTTTTAATAATTATCGATGTAACTTTCTTAATAGCAGATAATCTTACAGCAATATGATCAACACATGTATTACCCAAAAATCTAGTTGGTTGCGTAATACACTGGATAAATCCTAACATTACTAACATGTCACAGTAACTAGAATAATATTGATTTATTAGATAATAAAAATATTAAAAGTCTCGATCATTATGACATTTTTATAGTTATTTCGTAGTAATTGAGAGGAAAATTCATCAATAAAACATTGCTTATCTAGGCTAGGGGATCTATACACTGAAATAATGTTATAGTCAAAATTATTAATCTTAACTTTTAGAGACACTACATCTGCATTATTACAATTAAAATCTACTTGAGTAGCTCTTAACTTGGAATTTACAAAAACTAATACCCCACCTGATCTATTTACACATTCACACTGGTAAAATTTGTTAAAACCTTCAATATTATAAAGCAGTGTCTCGCAAACTGTGTACCGCGAGAGATTTTCAAATTGACACTAGATATTCCAAAGATTTCATTTTGACTTGACTTGTGTTATCGACGTGCTTTAATATCGAAGTGCTATCGACGTGCTTTAATAAAAATCTTTCAGATTTTATCAACTGGGATCTTGTAAGTATTTATCAAGCTTTTTCCAAATTTTGGTATTAATTTTTGATTATTTCAAGCCATAGAATGGACAAATATTTAAAACAAACACCGAGTTATGAATTAAAGAACGAGAGCAAATCTTCAAGTAAAACCAGGCTGATGACTTCAACAAAGCGCAAATATAATGACGATTATATAGAGTTTGCTTTTATTCTTTTTTAGGTGTGCCGCGGAAAAAAAATTAGATTCAGTGTGCCGCAGAAAAAAAATTAGATTCAGTGTGCCGCAGAGTAAAAAAGTTTGCGAGACACTGTTATAAAGCATTAGTTCGTGTTCTTTGATCCATATCTCTGACAATACATTTATATCTGATGAAAGGTCCATTAATGATTCTACTAAAATAAAATAAAGGTTTTTCTAATGGATCTAATATTCATATGAGTTATATTACAAATATTATCGTCCTATGTTACTAGCTGATTTCTTCCAATTTCATCAATAACTGATTTATCGACTACAACTTCCATATGACAATAGTTTCAAGTCTTCTATTGATTTTATATTTAATACTTTAGAGTTCCCGTCCTTAAGAATAGCTTTCCCTTCTTCACGCAGGAGTACATAGCCCATTGTGTGCAAAAAAGGGGCCGCTGAGAGATGAAACAACCAACCTGCCGTTTTGCAGAAAGAAACATTTTTCGTAAAGCTAGAGAAATATTAACCTTCAACTTAATATAAGTTTTGTGTCTCTGGAAACAGAACTTACTACTAGCAGAATATACGTGATGCTTTCGTAGAGCTTGAAAAGGAAACTTTCCTTTTTAATCCTTCATCCTCCCTTCGATAATTTTTCATTTCTTAATTTTACACCCATCAGTCTGTATAAGCAAAAGAACAATAGATTGATGTCATCTATAAGTGAAAAAATAGCAATGATTCGCTAAACGGCGGTGATCTGGACTTTAATGTTTCGTATGACGGGGTACGCCTGTATATGAATTAAACCATTTTAATCTACTGATACCTTAGAGCAGTGGTTCCTAACCTTCTATTAATGTGCGATCCACATGTTGCTCGCGAGCTCTATGTTGGGTACTTACTTACTTAGTAAAATAGTGCAATGTTTTAGAGCAGGCATGTCAAACTCGTTAACCATCGAGGGCCATATTAAGTATTATATATTAAATCGCAGGCCCAAAACAAAAAAAAACAGATGAAAATTGTTATGTGCCAACTAGACTAGAACGCAGTATTCGTTCCCTGACTGCTAACGAATAGCTTCCGACTCTACTGGCATTTCGAGACTCATTGCCATGCGCAAAGTACGTACATTTGAATGACCTCGAGACGTGTATACATGTCGGAGCCCGATCGTAGAATTGCTCATATCATGAAATGCCACTATTTCATGAAATGATCGGGCATTTCATGATATGAGCAATTCTACGATCGGGCTCCGACATATACATTTATTCGCAATAGTTTCCCTTATATATAAATGGAAATGTTTTCTGAAATTCGTTTATTTAATTCATGTACCGTGTACGTACTTATAATTTTAATTAAAGAATCCAGTGTTGTCAAAAGTTAAATAAACGTATTGGTTATCAATCTTGGCGGGCCGCATGTTTGACATGCCTGTTTTAGAGGAATTATTCAGGAAGGAAATTATAAGAGTGTTCAAGCTACTACCGGGCCGCGGGAATTCGTGTAATCTGCAGGCCGAGAGGTAAGTCATGTTGAAAGCCACTTTGTAAACCGATAGTTTTCAACGTTACAAACATCACGACCCAGCAAACTGAATGAATGGATTACAGCAGCCAGGTACTAACTCAAATACTGTTTAAATCTCTCCCCCTCAACATTTAACATAAGTCAGTGTATTGTTTTAATAAGCGTTGACCATTTGAATCGAAAAAAATGTATGCTTTACAATTCAATCATATTAGTTAAAAAAGGTAACATTTGAACATAATAATATTTTAGAAATTTTAAATCACAATATATTCCCGAAATTCGAGAATATTTTGCAAAGTAATATTGTGACCCAGGCGGTTGAAAAGCATTATTCCTTTAATGGTTTTCACCTTGCTCTAAGTCAGTAGGGGACACCGATGGGCTTGGAAAAGCCGTCTTCCGTCGGATGGAAGGTTAAACATGGTCCGTGTGCGGGAGAGCCATAACCTGTGCACGTTAAAGAACACGTTGGATGGCTTTGACTGGAAAGCTACCTTCTGTCTCCTAACAGCTGTCCAGTGGGTCCTCTCCCCCAAACTTTCTCTGAAGTCCTTATGACCTGGCCATTTAGCCCATTATGGGCAAAAAAGTGCCGCTCAGAAATAAAACAACCCATCTCGTTAAAAAAAAGGCTCATAATATTCACCCGAAGCTCCACATTTCGTACGCCAAAAAATGTGATATTTCATGCTCAAACAAGAAAACGAACAAAAGTAGTGAAGAAATTCGAATGTCTGCTTATTTCCCAGTGATAAGTAGCAAGTAGCTGAATGTAAAAGAGGATAATTTTTGTTTATGTGTACCCCGAGTCGTATCTCCGCTGCAATCAGTGTGACAACACGGAATTGCAGGGGAAAAAAACTGCCTGTGTCACTAAGACCCGTCTCCATCGTGTTGGCTTTCTATTTCTGTGTGGGTCCACTCTTCTTCTCCGTCGGTTGCATCTCGTGACTCAGTGACGAGAAGCACTCGCTCTCCTGTCTCCATGGGAAACTTGTTTACTCTTGGCGACCGGAAGTCGCCTGAATTGGTGATCTCATATGCACTTGATGCACTCAGCAGAAAAGTATAAATATATCGGCGACATGTAAAGCTTAAAATCTGACGAGAGAGAACATCCTCTGAGGAGGTTAAGCAGAAAGTTAAAAAATATTTTTTTTTATCACTTGAGCACTTTTGCGAAATTTTGTTGAAAATTTAAGAGAACTGAAGAGATTATACTAAAGAAATATGGGATATTAAGAAAGAACTAAAGGGGTATTAAGGAAACTAAAGAGAATTTTTCATTGCCTTTAATTGGATTGTTTTACTTCTAAATGGCACTTTTGCGAAATGATGAGTTAAATGTTTATCTTTCTCATGGACTACTCCGAGGTCTTAGGGTCACAAGGACCCCAAGAAATCGGAGAATGTTGAGAAAGGTGATCTACAGGATAGTTTTTCTTGCGCACAATGAGCTTACTAGCTAGGCACAAAGACCCTAAGAGCTTGGAGAAGGTTGAGGCAGGGAATTTTAGTTGAGCAGAGCCTTTAGGAAGGATTGTTGGGTTGTTTTACCTCTGAGCGGTACTTTTTTTGCACACCATGGGCTAAATGGCCACGTCACATGAACCCCGAAGGCTCAGAGAAGGTTGGGGAGGGTACCCACTGGAATAGCTGTTGGGAGACAGATGGTATCCTCCCATTAAGACTATCCAGCGTGTTCTTTAATGTGCACAGGGTATGGCTCTCCCGCACACGGTGCCACGGCTTAACGTCCCATCCGACGGACGGCGGCCTTTTCAAGCCCATCGGTGTCCCCTATTGACCGTGGGCAGGGCGGGGAATTTTGCGGAGATAAATCTCAACGCTGGCCCAGCTGGGACTCGAACCTGGGAACTACAGATTACGCCTGACTGAGCCACCACCGCCCAATTTAGGAAGGAGGTAGATGGAAACTTTTCGTTAAGGCAATCTAGTATTTTAACATTCACAGTGTTTGGCCCTCCCCTGCACGCCGAACGATGGCATAACTTCTGATGGGCAGTGGCCTTTCGAAGCCCACTCTCGGCGATAGAGGAGAGATTAACGGAGAAAAAATATCAACACGGCACCAATTGTGATTCTAACCTCACTTAACTCCAAGCTCTTAGGGTCTTTGTGCCTAGCTAGTAAACATCCTGTATAAATTAACACCAGATTACTACTCCAACGCAAGGGTGGCTTAGTCGGTAGCGCGCCAGGCTCGTAATCTGTAGTTCCCAGGTTCGAGTCCCAGCTGGGTCAGCGTTGAGATTTATCTCCGCAAAATTCCCCGCCCTGCCCACGGTCAGTAGGGGACACCGATGGGCTTGGAAAGGCCGCCGTCCGTCGGATGGTACGTTAAGCCGCGGCCCCGTGTGCGGGAGAGACATACCCTGTGCACGTTAAAGAACACGCTGGATGACCTTGACGGGAGGCTACCATCTGTCTCCCAACAGCTGTTCCAGTGGGTCCCCTCCCCCAACCTTCTCTGAGCCTTCGGGGTCCATGTGACCTGGCCATTTAGCCCATGGTGTGCAAAAAAGTGCCGCTCAGAGGTAAAACAACCCAACCCAACCCTTGTCATTCATTCTGGAAAAACTTCGTGAAAACTGAAACTGAATCGATGCACAAATATCTAGTAAAAATTTTGATTTAATAGTTATTTCTTCTCAAAAGTCAAAACATGAAATATATCTAATCTCTGATAGCGCTGCTATTAAACATTTCTGGATCCACAGATCTTGAATGAACGAATTTGGTTGAATATTAAGGTTTAAAGAGATTTTATTGAATATTTTTCTCTAGTTACTCTACTAAAGCGATTCAAAGTGTTAAGTGTTGCTCTCTTTTTACACTTAGAGAAATGTTATGTTGCCTTAGCATTCATACAGTGAATTAAGTCCTAGATCTCACTGAGCAAAAGAATAATGCCATATTTTGTAAAGAAAGTAAACCGAAAATGATTAAAAATATAAAACTATATATACTCAGTTGGTTGGGTTGTTTTACCTCTGAGCGGCATTCTTTTGCACACCATGAACTAAATGGCCAGGTCACATGGACCCCGAAGGCTCAGAGAAGGTTGGGGGAGGGGACCCACTGGAACAGCTGTTGGGAGACAGATGGTAGCCTCCCGTCAAGGCCATCCAGCGTGTTCTTTAACGTGCACAGGGCTCTCCCGCACACGGGCCACGGCTTAACGTCCCATCCGACGGACGGCGGCCTTTCCAAGCCCTCGGTGTCCCCTACTGACCGTGGGCAGGGCGGGGAATTTTGCGGAGATAAATCTCAACGCTGACCCAGCTGGGCCACACACGGGGCCACGGCTTAACGTCCCATCCGACGGACGGCGGCCTTTCCAAGCCCATCAGTGTCCCCTACTGACCGTGGGCAGGGCAGGGAATTTTGCGGAGATAAATCTCAACGCTGACCCAGCTGGGGCTCGAATTATATACTCAGTTGTATATGCTTTGTCTTCATATCTTGACACTGTTTTTTTATCGTAGGGTCAGCCCCTTAAAAAGACACAAATTTGGAAAAGATTGAAAAAAAAGCCTTTATAAAAATAATTGAATATCTCTGGCTACAGGATATTTATACAGGGTGTTTATAAAGGCCTGGCAAGTTCTAGATTTGTATGGATTACAAATTCTTCCTTCCTATTTTATGCGCCGTACTCATTCATCTGTAGCTCTACGGAAGTATGAAGAAATTCGTCAACATATTGCGGCAAGTTACGCAGACTTTCTCTGGGCGGGGTTTGGCTCAGTCGTTAGCGCGCCAGACTCGTAATCTGAAATTGCCAAGTTCAAGTTCCAACTGCCTCAGTATTGAGATTTTTCTCCCCTGAGCCCTAACATGCTCTCGGTGAGCAAAAGGGCAACAACGGGTTTGGAAAGGCCGCCGTCTGTCAGATGGGATGTTAGTCTGGGGTTCATTATGTAGGAGAGCCTTACCTTGTTCACATTAAAAACGCGCTGGATGGCATTGCCGGGAGGCTGTCTCCTAATCACTGCCTAGTGGGTCCCATTCCCTCAACCTTCTCTGAATCCTTGGGGTCCTTGTGACCTGCTATTTAGCCCATTGTGCGCACAAAAGTGCCGCTCAGAGGTCACATAACCCAACCTATTCATAAACAGTGCACGTACTACTTTTCTATGCGGAAGCAAATCACAAGCCTCACGGTCAACCATAAGCCGTATTAGCGCGAGTAATCAAATCGGTGACCGCAAGCCCGTTATCTGTTGAAGCCGACTGTATTCACCATCTTACAACTTTTTGTGTGGCACATAATTTCATTATTCTGAATGCCATTGAGCATTCTAGATAATGTCATCGAACGAGAATAAAATTAATCCACTGAACAGAAGACACAAGAAGTATTATTCTCGAAGAGTAGTAGGAACAAATCTTTTTCTTTCCTGTTCACAGTGACTGAAATTAAACACTAAACTCAGTCATACTCTCCGCTAATCACAAGCATTGGGTTCTTGGATCAGTACATGAATGAAACACATAAAAGTCTCTAAAATGTAGAGACTTATGTGTACACAACACAACTTATTCTAAGACTTCTCAAATTTCGATTATTATATGTCGGTGGTAAAAAAGAAGGAACAATATGTGTTTTTCTTTGGTCCTGACCACATGTCCCCCCACTTACAAAGGCAGCCAACTTGTCACCGTACAGTACCCCCTGTAGTTCCCGAGCCGTGTCAGAAGGTTAGGATTTCCAGCAGTTCTCTCAAGTGGAAGGGGAAACAGGCTATTTCTGGAACCAGAAACCACCGCCTCTCTGCCTGTAAATATGTCAAGAGCTCTGCTAGACAGTGTCGGGGAGTGGCAGAGCCTCGTGCAAAGTGTACTGCGCTGTTGAAAGGATTCCTTTTCCACACGCACTCGCGTGCTAAAGGAAAGAGTGCAGGTAGAGCCGTCAAGTTACTGTTGAACTTGCAATATATATCGCGACTTCTGAATGAAATGGGACACTGGCATCGCTTTGTGTTTGTCGTTTTGGATTAATGAAGATATCAAACCTCAGCCCAGATGTGACTATTCTTTCGTCGCATCATTCTACTAGATACAAGTTTGTATACAATAAAGTGACTGTTGTGATTTCAGTTTCTGCTGACTTGGAGAGAGGATTTTTCTGCATTTTAGAGACTTTTATGTGTTTCAGTGATCTGCTGTTGAAGTGATTAGGGAATTCCTACTGCCTCGGTAGTCCGTTAAAGTGGCTAAATGTGAAGAAACTTCTAGTTGTTGATATGAAGAGTAGATATTTTTATTTGCACTGAGAAGAAGAATTTTGCCACAATTCTGTCAGAAAAAGAAGGCATTCAAATTGGTGTTTTTGTTATTGTGGATGTTCATTCTCTCTGTGGATTTGTCATTCTTTTGTGGATTCGTCAATGAAAAGTTTAATATATCTATAACCTAAAGAAAGGATTGTGTAAAGAAAGTTTACGTTATTTTAACATCTGCAATTGAGAAAATGCAATGTTCATAGACTGAAGTTGAATGCAATCAGTACTTGTAAATCGACTAAACGCTACCGGAAAAAAATTGTCCCAATAAAATTGGGAACTGAATATTTCAAATGATTTTTCATCTGCTATATATTTTAGGCTTTCTTCATGTAAAAAACTAAAGGGCTCTCATACTGTAATGTCGATTTGTTGTCAATAATATGCTTTTGTTAAAAGTGTACATGCAAAATACCGAAAGAAATTTTGGCAAAGTCATAGTTTTGTTTCGAAAGAAATGTTTAAAAAATTTTCTGCTAAGAAGTTAGGAAAGTATGAGTTACGTTTGAGATAAAACTGTTTTCGGAGAGTAAAGAAAAATCATATCTTTTTTTCTAATAAGTGCTATATTCCTCCTTTACCGATATTAAAATCTCAAAAATATGCTAAAAAGAAAGAGAAATATATAGATAATTTCTTCATAAAAATAATTATTTTAACGTACATTTTTGCTTATCGAGTCGAGCCTCCAAAAATGTACTATTGACATTTGCGCCCTTTTCCTTGGCAATTTTTTTATTTAAAAAACAAAAATATTTCTGTTCACAGTTCAAATCTGATTTAGCAGCTTTTTAAGGAAGCAAGTATTTGGTGAATATTTAACAAAATTTTATTTATTTTCTCATGGAAACAGAATGGGAATCTTTGAAAGTTATCTTTTATTATTTTTCAGAGATGACTGAACGTAATTTTTTTCTTGTTTATCATACTCTGTTTTCCTTGAGATATCAATGTTTATTAAGAAACAACTTATTTATCGTAAAACTAAAATCAGTCTATAACTAACATACGGTAAGTGAAGTTTACGTTATTCATATGACTAATTTGAATCTAAATGGAACTAGAATTAATTGTTTTCACAATTAATTATAATCAATACTTTAAAACTATCTATAGATCTAAGCTGGAATTCAGCCAAATAATAATAGAGTAAAGCTTAAAATTGAAAATAAATCAGAATATTATTTGATGTGTATTGTAACGCCACATTTGGTAGTCCTACGAATACATTTAAGGATTATAGTACTTGGAACCATGAAATCTAAGTCATATACTTGCTTTTTAATATTTGTATGAATATTATAAGCTTTCGAATACAAAACTGATGCTTAATGGAAAAAAAAATTATAGAAACTCTAGTGATTAAGTTTTGATATAACTACTTAGTTTTTCGGCATCAATAAAGCGAGTTTTGATTAAACTCCAGTAAATTGAGAAAAAGTGTTGTTTTTCAAGATCCTTAAATAATGGATCTTGTATATCACTAAACTCATCTAACATAAGTGACCTTAAGTCATGAAAGCATACAGTTTTGTTGTGTGTGTGCAGTGAAAGTTGATGTCGAAAAATATTCAAGTTGAGAAAAGCATGAATTTGTCGACGAAAGATAGATCAGAAAACAATTGCAGAACTGAAATGTTCCAGAGACTAACTGAGGCATTCCTACTTTCTTGAACTGAAAAGTATTTATTCCTTAATGTCTTCTTAGAAGCGAACACCAAAGCAAGCTTCACATTATGTGCTTTTTATGGAGTTGCTTCATCTGTGTGATGATTGATGTATCCCTTAAGAAAAGAAGTAGCTTGCATATAAAAGAAACTTCAGATAACGATTATTGCTACTTTATTGTTTTTTCTAAGGACAAAAGCACAGTTGTTAAAGTTTGTGTTTATCCCAATGATAAAGTGCCCTTTAACCTCTAGGTCTGATTGTCTGGGAATTTAAGCACACTATTCTTTAAAGCTGCTATTATTTTCAGTGATACTGACATTGTTGTTGTTGTGGCTTTTTCGTGGCATAATGACTTAAGATGTTGTCAACGTAATGCAAAAGAAAGAATTGAATTTTGCCTTCCGTCTTTAAACCGAAACATCTACAAATATTTTTTCTTCACAGGCTTGATTCTCGTACCTTACAGAGAGTATAAGGAATAAAAAGTTTTAGTTTGAAAATAATGCTATGCTGATAAACTTATTTTAAAATTTATTTTAATCTTCAGTGCATCCGTGGTGTTATATAAATTTCTTGCAAAATCTCTTGCGCATATAAAAATAAAGCATACAGTTTGCTTATTAAGAAAGCCACTATAAAACTATATAGTTTGTCAGCGACGAATAAATATGACTAAGTTTCATTGGTCCAGAAGTTACTAAAAAAAGACTAGCAAAGTTTTTGAAGGGGGGAACATCGAAATAAGTCTTTTTATTCAACTTGTTGGGAAGTTTTTGAAGGATATCAAATCTCTGATTAAATTACCAACGCCATGTTGCCCGAAAACAAAATCATGATGGACTGCGTTCTGATGGAACTGAGAACCAACGAACGCTTCTGTAGGTATGTGTGTGTTTTTATAATTATTATTTCATTCATAATTTTGAAAATTTACATTACAGGTGTAAACTAAATAAAAACTTTCTATATCGGTAAAGCGCAATTTCTTTTAACTGAATTTTTGCCTCCGACGTTATTTGTAGTTTTCCCCATTCAACTTCAGTTTCCTTTGAAGATATGAATAAGTAGTGGAGCCCCAGAATAGGCCACTTTGGACTTTGACCCCTATGACGTCACCGGCTACGCCCATATGCGCCCCCACTGCTACCCCCTTATTAATATTCATAACCGACCACGGCCCCTTATTAATATTAATAATTAACAATTAATAATTAATATTTCATAATTAATTAATACCCCCTTTATTACAAATTCCTTCTTCTTTATTAAAAACCCGTGGCGCCCACTAGTGTATATTATGAGTACTATATTTAGAAAAGCCCTCTATTTTAACTGAAATTATTCCAAATTTTTACTCCCCCCTCATTAAAAAAAGGTCCTTTATTAAAAACCCTACCTGTATTTTTAAGCCCCCGTGAATTTCTTAACACCTGAAGTCTTCGATTTTTGGTGGCGCCATCTAGTGTATACTTTAGTAAACATTCTATTTTAATCGAAAATTTTCCAATTTTTTTACTCCCCCCATTAAAAAAAAACCTTATCAAAAGTTCCGCCCCCTTTATTAAAAACCTTATCAAAACTGCCCCTTGGATGACATGTATTTTTTAATCCCCCTTATCAAAAGTTCCGCCCCCTCTATTAAACTCCCTTGACTTCTATTCTCATCTGAAAATTTCCAAGTCCAACTAAACTTTCGGTAGCATCCTCTCTGGATGGCTGATGCAATACTGAAAAGTAATTACAAGGTCCCATATTTTGCGATTTCGACCTTCACTAGAATAAGGACTATCCTGCAGTAACTGTTTTAAAAGATTGTCCCGCAGAAAATGAAATGAAAAATGCTATTGGGTAAAAAAATTAATAAAAGGAAAACAAAAAAAATCTTTGTTTTAAAAAACAAATTATTCATAATAATGAAAATTATTGAGGGGTAATATGGTCTGGTGACCTGTATGGGTGACATAAAAGACCCGCTTTAGAACACGCAACAATCGTTCGGTACCTCACCCTTACTATGGACCACGTTTTATTGAAGGATGAATCTTGGATCACGTCACCCCCTGCGCTGTCGATACCCCTTTGCTTTCCGTATCTACCCCCCTTTGTCTCAGGCCATCACACGAGATACGGTATGGAAACAATGTTTCCGAAATGTCCTCTTATCGAAATATCGCATTTACCCTTTATGATAGGTCAGCTATTTGTTTCAATGTACCCCGTCGGAAGAAGACAAGCCATTTTGAAATTACGCACCCCTAAACCTCCAAGAATTTAGCTTCACTTATTAAAATTAGTCTCCATCGGGTTGAAGGATGTCGCCATCAGATATTTGTGTTCACACATATTGTGCACTTTCCGCGTCAGAACTTGTTTTGGAACGATAAAGTGGTTTTACGTTAAATTCTTATCTCTGCCATGTCTCAGTTACTCTACGTAAGTATATCCGTTACGCGACATGGTTTAAAACATTTTGTTCCTAATACTTATTGCTGCTGTATCCTCAACATATGGGGGCGGGGGTGGCTCAGTCGGTAGCGCGCCAGGCTCGTAATCTGTAGTTCCCAGGTTCGAGTCCCAGCTGGGTCAGCGTTGAGATTTATCTCCGCAAAATTCCCCGCCCTGCCCACGGTCAGTAGGGGACACCGATGGGCTTGGAAAGGCCGCCGTCCGTCGGATGGGACGTTAAGCCGTGGCCCCGTGTGCGGGAGAGACATACCCTGTGCACGTTAAAGAACACGCTGGATGGCCTTGATGGGAGGCTACCATCTGTCTCCCAACAGCTGTTCCAGTGGGTCTCCTCCCCCAACCTTCTCTGAGCCTTCGGAGTCCATGTGACCTGGCCATTTAGCCCATGGTGTGCAAAAAAGTGCCGCTCAGAGGTAAAACAACCCAACCCAACCCTCAACATATGATGCAAAATATTACTCGTTCCTAGTAAGTAACGTTACGCAGTAACAGTCGATAACAAATTCTTCCTCGGAAGAAAAATCAGCTAATTGTTTGGGAATAATCATTTTTTTTAAATCTACAGTTCTAAATGCTATCACAGTTTTTTAAAAATCGTCTTTTCCACCGTTTACCGGCGAACGTGTGGTCACAAGACTCATCACGCTGATGAAATTTTATGTCGCGTTGCGGCGTTATTACACGCTTGTTCGATACGTTTTACAAGGTCAGTTGCTTTCATAGGGTAAATTCTGTAAAGAATTTTTTGTACGCGGCAGAATGCTATAGAAAGTAAGCAATGCTAAAAGTAGAATTCATACGTTGCGGGTACCCTTGCGTTTCCGCTTACGGTGCGTAAAAAAACTTTAGTTCCAATGCATGTTAATGGAGTAGGGGATATTAGTTTTAACAAATACTATAAAACACACTAACCTACTATAAAAAATAATACACTTAATAAGTCTCACTCGAGCACACCCTCTCAACTTACCTGAGTCGAAATTTTATTTGCAACTGGACTGATAGTCAAAATTTAGCAAATACTTCAACGATTATATCAGTATATCTATGGAACAAGCTATATGAGAAAGCTTCTTCGATAACATAAAATCCGCCTAACTATGCGCTGACATATATGTTCTGATCGGGCCTCAGTAAAAGAATTCTGCACATATGACACGAAAATCGATGTTCTCACGTAGAGCGTACAAGAAGCAACAAACAAAAAATAATGTCTTTTACAAACTAAGAGTCACTCAGTGTAAAACATCCGAAATCCAGAAATGCCCTTTCTAAAAAAATAGAAAAATTCCCTCCATATTCTTAAAATTACTTGAATATAATAGCAGAAGAAATCTGATTATTGTCCCATTTTGTATTATTATTTTCACCAACATTAGCCTAGAAATGCCAATCTATTTTCTGTATAGTTTCAGTAATTTTAAAAAGTCTAATCCACGTGAATCGTGCAATTACTTCCGTGCCCATCAATATTATCTATAGTTATATCGCTACTTATAAATGACCATGTAGTTGCTTTACTATTTATGTGCCGACAAGCGAGGACTTGGGCAGTCAATATAGTGGACTGAGAAGAGTTATTTTTTCTCTATTAGTTACTTTTTTTGTTATTAGGAGTTATCCAATGAGAAAATTTGGAATAACTAATAAATCCCTCAGGTTTTCTCAGAGGTCAAAATATCGAAACAGGCGAGCCACATTTTCGGATTTTAGGACCAGCAAGTCTCTCTAGATCTCGGTGCCCAGTCCCCCTCTTGCCTGGGGCGGGGGTGGCTCAGTTGGTAGCGCGCCAGGCTCGTAATCTGTAGTTCCCAGGTTCGAGTCCCAGCTGGGTCAGCGTTGAGATTTATCTCCGCAAAATTCCCCGCCCTGTCCACGGTCAGTAGGGGACACCGATGGGCTTGGAAAGGCCGCCGTCCGTCGGATGGGACGTTAAGCCGTGGCCCCGTGTGCTGGAGAGACATACCCTGTTCACGTTAAAGAACACGCTGGATGGCCTTGACGGGAGGCTACCATCTGTCTCCCAACAGCTGTTCCAGTGGGCCACCTCCCCCAACCTTCTCTGAGCTTTCGGGGTCCATGTGACCTGGCCATTTAGCCCATGGTGTGTAAAAAAGTGCCGCTCAGAGGTAAAACAACCCAACACCCTCTTGCCTGCCGATCTGGAAGTTGATTCTTAGTTTTAAATAGCCTTTTGCAATATCGTACTGATTGTATCTTGTATTTAAATTAGTAATTCCTTTCTTCATTCTCCTAAACCTCAAACCCAACCGCTTTTCGCACCCTTTATCTTCTAATTCTCTTAATCCAAGAAGCAAGGACGTTTAGGAACATATTCACCTAACTGCGTATGATTTTTTTTAGCCTGCATTCCCCTTCAGTACTCCAATGTTTCAATAAACTTCTCTTATTCCATGCTTCTTGTAGTCTTTGTCCATCGCACTGAACACTTACCCGCACCTATCACCATAATTTGGACAAATTATATTCTTGACTTTCTTCACAGTGGTTCGTAACGAAACCTTTGGTAGTTGCCCTTTGACCTGCGCAGACAGGGCCCGGGTGTAGGAAATTTTTTGGAGAGATGCCTAATATTGAAGTGGAACGAAACTTAAGAGACTGGAATTTGAATTCTAACTGCATCGATGTTGAAATATTCTCCGCTCATTCCATTCTTCCCTGGGTGATAAAGGGGTTTCTGATGGCTTCGAAAAGCCGCCCTCATTCTGATGGAATCGTGCCCCTTGTGCAGAAGAGTCATATCCTGTGTTTATTGTCGGTAGCGCGCCAGGCTCGTATCTGTAGTTTCCAGGTTCGAGTCCCAGCTGAGTCAGCTTTGAGATTTATCTCCGCAAAATTCCCCGCCCTGCCCACGGTCAGTAGGGGACACCGATGGGCTTAGAAAGGCCGCCGTCCGTCGGATGGGACGTTAAGCCGTGGCCCCGTGTGCAGGAGAGACATACCCTGTGCACGTTAAAGAACACGCTGGATGGTCTTGACGGGAGGCTACCATCTGTCTCTCAACAGCTGTTCCAGTGGGTCCCCTCCCCCAACCTTCTCTGAGCCTTCGGGGTCCATGTGACCTGGCCATTTAGCCCATGGTGTGCAAAAAAGTGCCGCTCAGAGGTAAAACAACCCAAATCCTGTGTTTATTAAAGAACTCGCTGAATTGTCTTGACGGGAGGCTTTCGTTCAGAGATTCGACTAATTCTTTAGTTGGAGATCCACTAAACATCTCCTAACAGATGTTTAGTGTGATGTCCAACGTTCCCTAAGCTCTTGGGATCTTTATGACTTGATCATTTAGTTCATTGTGCGCAAAAAAAAAGTGCCGCACAGAGGTAAAACCAACCATCTGGATAACATATTTAACAGTACCATTATTTTGCATACAAATGTTTAAACGATATTAATTTCTGAACCAGTCAATTTACTACGTCACAATATTTCTACAACTCAACTAACTTCATTTTCTGAAAAGGTTTAACATTAACTGTTAACGTTTCTTAATGTGCATAAAATGTTTAAATGTCTCAATTCTTACTTAAATCTTTTTTTTTTTCTCTCCCATTTCTCAGCTTCGGCAAGCGATCTGGTGGCAGTGGAAGGAGAGTCAACGAATGTCTCATTCTCGAACCCTCAGAGATGATCGTGGTAAGTCAACTCTTTTGAGTTTATTTACAATTTTTTTTTTAAATCTTTTGTATTAGGCATTAAGAAATAATTATGTAAATTCCGTAATTCCCATTATGCATCAATCATAAAGTTGCTTAAACATTCAGTGGCGTTTATTAAGAATAGTTGTCAATAAGGAGTGTCATAATCAGATCTCAGCTTTTCAAATAAGCACTTTAAAGAAGAATGTGACTGAAGATAAATCAAAGTAGATTCTCTCTTAAATCTCGCTTTTTAAGTAACGCTTGTTAATTCTCGCTTTCAAAGTAGATTCTCTCTTAAATCTCGCTTTTTAACAATTTATATATTTTTAAATGTTACGGAAGCTTGAATATTAAACTTTAGTAATGTGAGTTAAAGTAATTGAGCTCAAAAGTGAATTCATACAGATGAAGCGAAAGTAATAAACGTTATATTTAAATATTCTAAAATGTATAAGCGCATTTTTAGCAGTTTGAGCAATTACTATTTCGATTTTCGAAAATTCCGAATGATTTTTTTTTTTTCAGTACGAGATAACATATTAAATGTATCAGCTTCCATAACTCTTTAAATCCCTAATGAATAATGTCATAAATCGAAATTTGTATATATTTCATTGAGATTTGTGTCTTGGGGATCTTTGAAATATAAATCCGGCCCTGCAGATAGCTGGGCGATGATGACTCAGTCGGTGGCGTGCCAGACTCGTAATCTGTAGATCTGAGGTTCGAGTCCCACCGTTCCCAGCGTTGAGATTTATCTCGCAAAGCCATATCCTGAGGGGATCCCGAGGAGCTTCTAAAGGCTGCCATCTGTCGGATGAGGCTTAAAGGCGTGGCACCAGTGTGTAGTAGAGCCATACTCTGTGCACTTTAAAGAACACACTGGATGACCATCTGTCTCCTGTCCAGTGGGTCCTCTACTCAGACTTCTCCGAGCCCTGGCCATTTAGCCCATTTTGTGCAAAAAAAAAGTGCCAGCTCAGAGGTAAAACAACTGACTTGCAGATAGCTGAAGCTATAGAAACTGTATCTTATAAAGTCGTGACCGACAGCATATTGATTTCTATGTTCTATCTATAGAACATAAAGGCAAAAAAAAACTGAAATCAATACGTAATAATTATAGTGTCACAAAATATTGTCTTTTTGGACCTCATATGTTAAATCTCGGTTTTGAGCTTGTATTTCGAAAACTTCATCCCACAAAAAATACAAGTCTATGTTTTAAATACCTATTTCATTATTCACAGTGCAGCCTGCGGGTAGATTTCAAAGGTGGTGCAATATGGAGTGCTTTGTTTAGATTGGAAAGGTGGTGCTTTGGGGACATGCAAATACTAAACAAACAAGAGGAAAGCGCAGTGAGGTCTTCGAATAGTTAGAAGTCAGACGGTTTTGAATCAAATAATGGCATGATAAAATGGTTCACAATGAAAAGTAAATCTAAAATTTTTTAAAATCTCTAGAAATGTAACATTCTTTTATACAAGGAGATTAAAAAATAATATTTTCTAGCAATGTTTAAACACGTACCACTTTTTAGTTCTCTGTTCAACTTTTTATATGCGCATACAAAGCACCTGCAATAAGACATGTCATTTGAAAGCACGCGCATCAGAATGAGAAATCCTTCATCGACGATCAGATCCAATCAACACCACCTAGAACAGAAGGCCATTCCACTGAATTATGACGTCAGGATTAGTGGAATTAAAAATATACAAACATGTTATATTTTAATTTTTGTTATTTCTACTGATAAGTTTTAAAATTAATCTTTACACTAATTTATATTTACAATTACGTTTTTTTTATTTTTTTTTATTAAGAAAAAATATTCTAATATATTAGGGTTATCATAATGCTGATACATGCGAATAATTGTTTTATAAATATTAATTAGCATTAAGTTTAAATTCAAGTACCAGTAAAATTAACTGAAATTAAAATGTAAGAAATTTGTATATCTTTAGATTTACTAATTGCAGTCATAACTGAATGAATGAAAGGACATTTTGTGTTAGGATTGGCAACTGCCTTTCCACTGTAAGAAGCATAGATTCAGGTGTCCCATAAGGCTCCTTGTTGGGACCTGCTCTATTCAACTTCTATATGCATGATCTCCCAGATCTCCACCCTGTCATGACGGCACTTTACCCTGATGACATTGCTCTACTCTCTTCATCCCTGAGCCCTAGCCTGGCCATGAAAAGGTTGCAGCTTGGGATGGACAAAGTAGAGCGCTGGTACTCCAAATGGAAAATCAAGATTAACCCAGATAAAAGCCAGCCAGTTCTCTTCTCTAGAAAGCAGATTTTTAATCCTGATTCTCCTAAAATTTTTGCAGTTGAAACATCCTAGACACCAACGGTGAAATACCTTGGTGTCATTCTACATAAAAACTTTGTTGGAATGCACATATTGATCATGTGCTCTCAAAAGCTCAAATCATCAGATGTAAACTTGCACCCCTGATTCGGTGGAGCTCGAAACTGCCTCCAGAAAAGAAATTATTTCTTTATAAGACTCTTCTGCGGCCAGTCCTGACATATGCGTCACCAGTGTGAGGTAATACTACCAATACCCATGTCAGGAGGCTTCAGAACTTCCAAAATAAAATCCTCAGTTCTGTGGTCAGTGCTCCATGGTTTATGAAAAACAAGATCATTCACACTGATTTGAGCACTGACCTCATATACACTCATATTCATAAGCTCGAGCAGACCTTTTTCAAGGCAGTGAGAGATAATCCTTATGACATAATTATATCTTTGATTGATTATGATCCATTGGTTTTAAACCAATTCAAGCGTCCTAAGATTGTAGTGTTTGACACCCGTATGTTTAACTTTTAGTTGTGCTTTTTATAGCAAATTTGTTTCGCCTTTGTGGCCCCTTTGGGTCACAACGGCAAAACAAATTTGCTTTGGCCTTTGGGCCACAAAGGCAACAATATGCGTTCAGTATTGAAAATGCCCTTTGGTTATATGTGTTTTAACTTCGTTATTGCCAATAAGGCACTATTTTAGACTTCGAGATATAAGCCCTAGTCTTGGAGCTCAAAGAATTAAATCAAGATATCAGATCCACTAATGCTGACGTCATTACTCAGTGGAAAGGCCTTCTGTTCTATGTGGTGTTGATCCAACAGTGGTTCCAAGTAAGAGTTAAATCATTAAAGTCCATCATTTCGTTCGAGGATAACAGAGTATTAAAACGATAATTTTTCACACGTTATTAAACTACTAGGTAACACACTAAGTAGGTATTAGCAATGTCTACTTTCTTTGGAACACTCTCCTTATGAATATATAATACTGTCTCATCAGTTTATATTGGTGCTTCAAAAAAAAGGGATATCTCCTTGAAAAGTGGTAAAACTAAAACAATATGGAGCCTTTCCAAAAAATATATTGAATGGTTTAACAATCCAAGGCTTTTACAAACCAACTAAGCACATATGTTTGATACGTACAATATTTAAAATATTCTCTTGTTTTTCTTTATACTTTTTGTATTGTTTTTAACTGAACCTGGTGTAGAAGGGCCTGGCTCTAGCATCACCATGGTTGTTACGTGTATAAATAAATAAATAAGCAGCCTGCTTCACTTTATTTGGAACAGTTCCGTGTTATGCCAATAGCAACTCAGATATCGAACTACGTAACTTCTTAAATATGCTTTTTATGAAAAAATGCGAGTCAAGGCAATTTACAGATCTCAATAAAAACTTTTAAAATCTCGATTTCCAACAATATGCGTTCAGTATTTAAAGCCTTATTGAATCTGAAACATTTGTCAAGTTAGGTCGTTTTATCAAAAAAAAAAAAATCGAAATTGACGAAAATTAACTTAATTATTACTCGAACTGCTAAAAATACTTTTTATACGTGTTGATAAAGTTTAACATATCGGTTATTGCTTTCGTTTGACTTGTTTTTATTAACTTTTGAGAGCAATTATTTAAAGTAGATTGTTTCCGTTAAATATTCCAATTTCTATAACTCTCTAAATATCGAGCAAATATTGTTGGATATTGAAATTCTAATAATATTTATCTAAACATAAATATAGATCTAAATATAATTAAAGATCTCAATAAGATTTGATTGAGATTTTTAATTATATATAGTCACTTATTTTCATATAAAACTTATTTAAGATATTGCTGCGTTCTGTATCTGCGTTACTATTGACATAAGGAAGAACTGTAAGCTAAAAAAAGTACCTGTCGAGTGCATTTTACAAAGACATCATAGCAAGTATATTTCATCCTCAAGCGTACAGCATTGGCCTACATGATAAGTGAATTTTAGGTTTGTTACTAAAGAATCGTATTTTATATAATCCTCATTCTGTTATTTTTCTCTTTTCGTTTACCTCCATTCCATTTTGGAGCTCTTTCGCGATGTTTTTGTTGTAAGAGTTCCTTCCATTTTCCCTCTCCCTCCAATACATCATTTCCATTGATCCGCAGCCCAGTCCAATTTCCTCTGAAGGTTTGTCAACCACTTAAGTCGTCTCTTTTCCCTGTTCTGTGCGGAGAAGCAAAAACCGAAGATCTTCCTCTCATATGAAACAAACATTTACTTCGTTCCCATAGTTTCCACCGTTCTCCAATCTTTTTCTTTCCTCTCTCCTGCCTCCTCTTTCCTATCATCACCCTCCTTCTCCAGAGGTAAAATGGTCACTTGCAACAACATCCGCATAAGTCGCTATCAAAAGAAAAAAGACCAATTTCAGATCTCTTTCTCCCATCTCTCCTCATCTCCTCCATTTCTCCTCATCTCTCCATCTCCTCCGCTTCTCCTCATCTTTTCTCCTTCTTCTTCTTCTGACTCCTCTCATATCTCCTCGTGGTGCAGAGCCAAAATCCATAAAAGAATTATTTTTCTCTTTTGATTATTTCTCGGAAGCACTACACGCTTTCTTGCATCTCATCTTCAACAATTTATCCTGATCCCGCGCTTCCGCTATTAAAAGTCTCCCATCCCTAGTGGTGATGCTACGATCACTTCCAATTCTGCCGCTGATGCATTTACTTCGTTCTTTCTTCTTTTATTCTTCTCTGATGATCTTCTCCGAAAACTTTCGTCCTCGTTCCTTTTTCTCCCATCCTAATAACAAGACGTTGTGTATGTAATTTGTTCGCCAGTATTATCCATAAGTTGCTAGCAATTGAATTCTCGTTATGTTCCGCACTCACAGTGGAAAAAAAATAGTACAGAGGCAGCTGTCAGTCACTCTGGAGATGTATTTTCTGCTTCTTTGGTTGTGCTTCAATATCTGAAGAGCGTTACACGGTTTCTGGATGCCTCTCTTAAAGAGGAGAGTGCAGAAGGGTTAACGCTGCTAATCAAAAGCAGTGTTGTGCACCTATGATCATAAAGACTCCATGTAGGGCACTTTGGACTCATGATCTAGGGCCCCCCAACGCAAACTCAAATATACTTAAAATTAAATACAAGTCGCAGATTTCTGCAGGGAGACCTTGACGATCTGGGAACAAATTCAATTAAAAAATGCATAGATCGATTTAAAATGTCTAAACATAACCTTACAATGGTAAGGCCATAATCATAACTGCCAAAGATATTAATATAATTAAAATTAGAGATTGTAAAGTGGATACTACAATGCCCTAACATTGGATTGGATTGTTTTACCTCTGAGCGGCACTTTTTTGCACACCATGGGCTAAATGGCCAGGCCACAAGGACCCCGAAGGCTCAGAGAAGGTTGGGGGAGAGGACCCACTGGAACAGCTGTTGGGAGACAGATGGTAGCCTCCCGTCAAGGCCATCCAGCGTGTTCTTTAACGTACACAGGGTATGGCTCTCCCGCACACGGAGCCACGGCTTAACGTCCCATCCGACGGACGGCGGCCTTTCCAAGCCCATCGGTGTCCCCTACTGACGGTGGGCAGGGCGGAGAAATTTTGCGGAGATAAATCTCAACGCTGACCCAGCTGGGACTCGAACCTGGAAACTACAGATTACGAGCCTGGTGCGCTACCGACTGAGCCACCCCCGCCCCAATGCCCTAACAAAGTATTAACAGAATTTCCGTATTATGTCAATGAGAATCAAACTTCGAAGCACTATAACTTCTACAATAAGCGTTTAATGGAAAAATGTTATTGAAGATAAAAAGGCCATAATCAAAATAAATTTTAATCCCGATTTTCAACAATATTCTTTCAGTATTTAAATATTTATCGAAGCTGGAATATTTAACAGTAAATTTTTCTTGTTTTATAAAAAGCACTCGTAATTATCTAATATTGAAATAATCATTGCGCAAACTTTTAAATTCTATTTTATTTAAATGATTTGAAACAATACTTGTTTTCTTTTAAGTTTCAATTAATTTTGAGCTAAATTCTTGCGATGCATTTGCTATTGTAAATTATTCTACATTTGATAATTCTTTAAATACTTAACAAATATAGTTGGAAATCGAGATTTAAAGAGATTTGATTGCGATCTTTAATTTTTCTGCACATTTGTTTCCATTAAAGGTATATTTTATAAGTTTATAGAGCTTCGAAATTACATTTCCATTAACTTAATATGAAAATTCTGTAATATTTTATAAGGCTGTATATTTGTCCAGCTACTTTTATTTAAATAAATTACCCTTTTGCTTCTCTCTAAATATATTATAGTGAGTCTTGAAGCTCCACTCAGTGCCTATGCTCTACTGCTCATTAGTAGAGGGTATAACATAATTTTCTCTTTAAATTAAAACTCAGTTGTATGGATGCAATTATTAATTCTTAGTATGGCAAGCAGCTGCTTGAGGGGGTATTTTTTTTTTATTTTAACCCAGAACATGTAGAGATTGTTCTGATCATTTTTTTTTAGAAAAGTCGGTTGTAAGGAAAAAACAACATACTCCCCTATCCCCCAAGCGGGGGTGGCTCAGTCGGTAGCGCGCCAGGCTCGTAATCTGCAGTTCCCAGGTTCGAGTCCCAGCTGGGTCAGCGTTGAGATTTATCTCCGCAAAATTCCCCGCCCTGCCCACGGTCAGTAGGGGACACCGATGGGCTTGGAAAGGCCGCCGTCCGTCGGATGGGACGTTAAGCCGTGGTGCCGTGTGTGGGAGAGACATACCTGTGCACTTTAAAGAACACGCTGGATGGCCTTGACGGGAGGCTACCATCTGTCTCCCAACAGCTGTTCCAGTGGGTCCCCTCCCCCAACCTTCTCTGAGCCTTCGGGGTCCATGTGACCTGGCCATTTAGCCCATGGTGTGCAAAAAAGTGCCGCTCAGAAGTAAAACAACCCAACAACCCAAATATCCCCCAAGCCAAAACATGGACATTAAGCAACGATCTCTTCCCTGTCCGGTGTGTCACCACACTGCTGGAAGGCTATAGTTGTTTTTTTTTTTCATTAATATACACTTTTAGAGTGAAAATACAGCAGCTGCATTCACCCAACTTCCTTGGGCTGGAGATAGATTCTGAGGTTACTACAAAAAGCGTCAGTAATCTCGCTCTTTGAAAAAGGGTTGACATCTGGTGTATATTATAAACACAGTATTTTGTATAGATATTAAAATATAGAAGTTCCAATATTTACCATGTTTACAGCTCATTTTTAACACAATTCGTCACTGCTTATGGGTTCAGGCTTTAATTTGTGCATCCAAATTCTCTAGTTACCATCCTGATCTTTGAAAAGAAAACGTCGTGAGGTTTCGAAAGGCTCTCTTCGGTGAAAAAGTAAAACTCCAATTGGTTTGGGAAAGCTGCCTGCGGTGAGAAAGAAAACTCCGATAGATTTTGAAAGGTGGCCTGCAGTGAGAAATAAAACTCCCCTAAGTTTCGAAAAGCTTCCCTAAGTTTCGAAAAGCTCACTTCGGTGAGAAAGAAAACTCCGATAGGTTTAGGAAAGCTGCCTTCGGTTAATACAGATAATTTTTAGAAGGCTGACCTCCATCTGACTGGACGCTAAACCGTGATTTGTGCAGAAGTTCCAAATCTTGTCCAACCAAAATATAAAACACGATGAATGGTTTTTCCCAAGGTTTCAACCTAACCTTATCCGCTATTCGGCAGATATCTTCCAAAAACAACTGCCTTACGGTTTCTTATATCTTGATCATTTAGCCTTTTAAGTATAAAAAAAATTCTGTTATGTATGTAAAACAATCCTACTATACCGTTCTCTACGCTTCATCAATATGCATAGATTCTTGCATTGTTTTTTTTTTCTCAACCTTTTTATTCTGTGTCACCCTTCTCACCTCACCCTTGTCCTTGACCTCCTGGAACTGTCACCACAAAAGGCGGGACACAAGTTCATCACCCTATTGGCCGTCCTAGGTGTGTTGCCTGATGACGTGAATGTTGCAATGCCACTTAATTCAACTGCAGCCACGTAATTTGCGACTTATCTGATTCGTAATTAAGTGCCATGTATGACAACAAGGACACAAAGGTTACATAGGGAGACAAAGACTTATAACTGTCAAAAAATACAATGCCTCCTTTTTGAAGGCTTAAAATCGGAAAAAATTATTTTAATCCAGTGTTGCAGTGGGTTCAAGGTTTCATTATCAGTGTGCCAATCTTTCCTCTTTGGCGTACCATTTCACGAATGGAATTTTAAGAATCCCTTGGTTGCAAAGAATGCATGGCATATTACAAAGAGATTTCTTAAATAAAAAAAAAATACCCCCTCAAGCAGCTGCTTGCCACAGAAGTCTGACAGGAGCCTGCCAGTTTATATGCCAGAGTAGAAGGTCTGTGAGGATGGCAGGCCCTCAGCAGAAAAACAACACAAACAGCCATGCCTTACGCGGGGCTCGAACCCAGGTCCCTTAGATCAGTAGCCAAGCGCGCTAACCACTCGGCCATGGGACGGCAGAGAGAAATGAAATTTCATTAATTAGGGTACGGCGCCTCTTTTCGGATAGGTTGAATGAATTTACACTTCCCTCTTTCTTCTCTTTCTGAGGAGGGGATTGGCTCAGTGAGTAGCGCGCCAGGCTCGTAATCTGCAGTAACCACGTTCGAGTCTCACATGAGGCAGTATCGAGATTTATTCTTCTATACCCCTACCCTACCATCGGTCAGTAGAGGACACCGATAGGTTTGGAAATGTCGCCGTCCGTTGGAAGGGACGTTAAGCCGTGGCCCAGTATGTGGGAGAGCCATACCTTATGCAGTTTAAAGAACACACAGGATGGTTTTAACGGGAAGCTACCATCTGTCTCCCAGCAGCTACTCAGTGGGTCCCTTTCCCCCAACCTTCTCCGAGTCCTCGGGATCCTTGTAACGTGGCTACTTAGCCCATTGTATGCAGAAAAAATGCCAGTCAGAGGTAAAAAAACCCAACCCGGGACGTCCAGAAATTTGTGGGGTGTGCTTGAGTTTTTCAGTAGAAATAGATTAAACGTTTCACTTCGACAGTAAACATTAGAAATTCATTCAAAAAACTCGTAAATTGTATATACGGTAAATATTATTTCAACTTGTTTTATACAGGAAAAAATATTTTGAATTGTAAAAAAGGATAAAGGGAGTGGTGGGCTCAAAAAGGTCGGGAACCACTGTTCTAAATCTTGGAGTCCTTGTGACTTGAAACTTTGTTATTTAACCCACGACGGAACAAAAAACATCACTGAATAATAAATAAATAAATAAATAAATATCCCCTCAAGCAGCTGCTTGCCACAGAGGTCTGGCAGAACCCTGTCAGTTTATACGCCATAGTAGAAGGTCTGTGAGGATGGCGGAACCTCAGAAGAAAGACAACAAAAAAATCTATGCCTTACCCAAGTCTCGATCAGTAACGAAGCACGGTAACACTTGCCCACGGAACGACTATTCAATAAATACTAACACAATTTAATCTACATTGCAAGTAAAAATTTTGAACACATAAAGTAAAACACATAAAGTAATAATTTTATTACATAAAGTAAAATTTTGAATCTTCTGTGGAGTTTTCTTTAAGAAGCTGCCAGTTTTTTTTTCCCTAGAAAATATTAACATTTATTTAAATAAATATAGAGCAAGAATTTCAAATAAATTAACTCTAAAATGACTAAATTGGGTATAAAAAATTTACGGAACCCCAAAATTTAATTGCCCTGCCTTAATACATCTCTATAAATCGAATCTAGCTCTGAGCTTGTTAATAAACCTAGGAATAGCAAAGTAATTATTAATATAAACAGAAAGAACACCAAAGTTAGTAGAATATCAGGTACTTAACGGAATTCTGAAACTTAATGCAGAGCATTTTTCTTCATTCCAACCGCAACTTTGGCTTTAATAAGAGAACATCCTAAACGTTATCCACACAATGTCTGACTCGAGAGCAAAGCCACGAATAAAATATTCAAATGAGATGCTCGGTAATAATGCTAGAGAGTCTCCGAAATAAATCTCGGACGACGTAATCTTCTCATAAGTAAGAGACGCCTTCGCTTGCTTCATATTTTCAGAGTAAATAACACAGCGGCATTTTCTCCGCACTCATTTCCTCGTATCGTCACCATCCGTCGTTTGTCTTGTTCCTCCGCATTCCAGCCTCTCCGCATCCCTGTACGACGGAGCACGCGCTACGATGAGTGATGGTCTTTTTGGATGTCTCCTCTGTCACGTCCTGGCATTCATTACCTTCCTATCGGGCAGTGAGATTTTGCAGGCTGTGTGCGCTAAAGCTTGTAATGCGGGAGAAAATGGGTAAATACCCGGGTGATGCGTTACACGCTAGACCTAATAAAACGGTTGATGGGAGTTATTCAAATGGAGGTTGGGGAGGGGGGGGGAGGATAATTGCCAAGCGTCCTTCATTCTTTTAAATGGTTGCTAAAATGTTATTCTTAGGTTGCTTTTGAATCTAGTAATCCGCAGCTTTCTCTGGTTGCCAGGGATCAAATTGGTGGCGCATGTTTCTAGAGATTGGAGCATGTGATTTCTCGCAGTAGTGGTCGTATGAATCGAGTCGAAAGCAATTTACGGGTTTCTTTACTCGTGAGTGGACTGTGTACTGTTTTCGTATCTTCTAATTCGCAGGCCGCACATTTGGCTTAATAGTTTGCCCAATTTAAATCTAGCATATTTGTATTGATTGCCTCTCGCACATCTTATGTGGGGAGGGGGGTTGGGTTGTTTTACCTCTGAGCGGCACTTTTTTGCACACCATGGGCTAAATGGCCAGGTCACATGGACCCCGAAGGCTCAGAGAAGATTGGGGGAGGGGATCCACTGGAATAGCTGTTGGGAGACAGATGGTAGCCTCCCGTCAAGGCCATTCAGCGTGTTCTTTAACGTGCACAGGGTATGGCTCTCCCACATACAGGGCCACGGCTTAGCGTCCCATCCGACGGACGGCGGCCTTTCCAAACCCATCGGTGTCCCCTACTGACCATGGGCAGGGTGGGGAAGCTGGGAGGATCTGTGACTCAAATTTTAAAACAGGTTCCATAGAACCCACAAAAAATGCACAACTAATTTCAACATTAAAAGTTTACAAAGGTTTCAAAACCAAAAATGTTAAAAAAAACGTTAAAAACCAACATCTGTACACTACACGTTTCACTACTTCCATCGCTGGCAGGTACAAATGTGGACTGCCAATATGGCTGTAAGCTATTTATACCGGTGTCTCTTTATGCCAGTGCTGTAGTGTACCAGGCAGTACTCAGGGGGGATGAGGTGGATGTTGCCAGACATCAGCCTGGCCTTCCATGGGACATTGCCTGGAGTAATCTTAATAGTAATTGGTATCTCTGTAATGCATATAGAATTTTTATGTAGATTGTTAGTAAACCTTCCTTGTATTAAAGATGAAACTTTATAGGAGGTGTGGTTAGTGGCTTAAAATGTACATCTTCAACTTGAATATTGTTTTCAATTATTGCTTGAGCTAGTGCTGTATTTGGTTTCTTATTTTTAATGTTTGTTTTATGTTCGATCATTCTTTGCTCATAAGTTCGGAAAGTTTTACCAATATAGTTATTTTTGCCTTCTAATTTATTATCATTGTCTATTATGTTTATATTATAAACTCCCCCTGTGTTTCCTATTTTGTCCCTATTATTTATTACTAGCTTTTTTAATTGTTTTGGGTACAGTGTGCAGTAATTTCAAGTGATATTTAGTCAAAATATTATTCAATGTTTTAGATAATCCTTTTGTGTAAGGAAAGCTACGAGCGTATTGTTTTATATCTAATTGTTGATTTGGTATTGGCTGTGAGGGTTTATTTTTTTTTCATATTTAGCTTTTTTATCTAATCTTTTTATAAAGTTGTTAGGATATCCGGCTTCCTTAGCTATTTCATATATTAATTTTAATTCTTGTTTTAATGCATTAGCATTCGTACAGTACTGATATGCTCTTAGAAAATAGGGAAAGATTGTCAATTTTTTATAAAAGCTATTGGGTGTGCTGAACTAAATGGTATTACACTGGGGGTGAAATGTTGGTTTTCGATATATTTCTATTTCACATTTTGATTTATATTTTTTAATCAATATGTCAAGGTATGGTATTTTATCATTGACTTCACTCACGAAATGACATCCCAATAGGATAAAACACCCCAATAGGATAAAACAACCCAACCCCCCCCCTGGGAGGGTTGGGTTGGGTTGTTTTACCTCTGAGCGGCACTTTTTTGCACACCATGGGCTAAATGGCCAGGTTACATGGACCCCAAAGGCTCAGAGAAGGTTGGGGGAGGGGACCCACTGGAACAGCTGTTGGGAGACAGATGTAGCCTCCCGTCAAGGCCATCCAGCGTGTTCTTTAACGTGCACAGGGTATGGCTCTCCCGCACACGGGGCCACGGCTTAATGTCCCATCCGACGGACGGCGGCTTTTCCAAGCCCATCTACTGATCGTGGGCAGATCGAGGAATTTTGCGGAGATAAATCTCAACGCTGACCCAGCTGGGACTCGAACCTGGGAACTACAGATTACGAGCCTGGCGCGCTACCGACTGAGCTACCCCCGCCTCGTGGGGAGGGGGAGTGACTCAGTCAGTAGAGTGCCAGGTTCATAATCTGCAGTTCCCAGGTTCGAGTCCCACCTGGGCCAGGGTTGACATTTATTTTCGCAAAATCCCCACTGTGCCCTCGGTCAAAAAAGGGAAAACCAGGTTCTTGGAAAGACCACCGTCCGTCGGATAGGATGCAAAGCAAGTGCCCCTTAAGCATTTAGAGCCATTAATTTTTTTTCACGTTAAAGAATAAGACTTTTCAGAGGACTTGATGGACTTGACAAGAGGCTACCATCTGTCTCCTAACAGCTGACCAGTGGGTCCCCTTACTCCAACCTTCTCTGAGCGGAGCGGGGGTGGCTCAGTCGGTAGCAGTGCTTTTCTTAAACAAATTCTGGTTCCCTCCAGACCCGTGATCTGCAGTTCTCAGATTCGAGTCCCACCTGGGCCAGCGTTGAGATTTATCTCCGTTAAATCCCCATCCTTCCCTCGATCAGTAAAGGACACTGAGGGACTTGGAAAGGCCGCCGTCCGTCGGATGGGACGTAAAGCCTTGATTCTGTGAGCGGTAGCGCATACCCTGTGCACTTTAAAGAACACACTGGGTGACCTTGACGGGAGGCTACCATCTGTATCCTAAAAGCAATCGAGTGGTCCCCTTCTCTAACATACTCTAAGCCTTTGAGTTCTTTGTGACCTGGCTTCATGGCCGAGTGGTTAGCGCGCTTGGCTACTGACCTAAGGGACTTGGGTTCGAGCCCCGGGTAAGGCATGGATGTATGTGTCGATTTTCTGCTGAGGTCCTGCCATCCTCTCAGATCTTCTACTGTGGCATATAAACTGACAGGCTCCTGTCAGACCTCTGTGGCAAGCAGCTGCTTGAGGGGGTATTTTTTTTTTATTTTTTTTGTGACGCGCTAGGCTAGTTGTTTTCTCCTGCAAACCAAAGAACATTCTTCGTCCTGCCATTGTCTTACCTTCAGTCTCCCCCAATGTCCCTTCTCCTTCACTGTCCCATTGTTCCCACATCGTCTGGTGCACCTCCTTTAGGTAGAATGGTGAATCCAGGTAATTTCCCTCGATTTGTCGATGTGACAAACATCTTTGAGGAATGGACTGTCGAAACTATTCTTCTTATATTAATGAGAAACGGGTAGATACAACCTGATACTCAACTTGTACTTTGTTTTTCAATTGAAGGAATAACAAACGATTGTTATTGCAAAGAATTCTCGATAGTTTACCTCGTTTCCTGAAGTCTGTGGATTTCTTCTACAATAATTTTCTAATGAGTGCATGAGTCACTTTTGTGTGCAAATTACTGTGCGAAAATGAGTTTCGAAGTAGAACAGGCCCGTCCAACAAGTGACACATGAACCGCAGGCATTATATTTTTTTAATTTAAAAAAAGAAGAAGGTACTCTACACAAAGGACGGACATAACGTAAAAGCTATATTGGGCTTGTCCTGGCTTCTCAGACAACATGCAACCACTTACACAGGGGCATGCCCTCTGGTTTGGTAGTCAGGTACGCTAACCACTAGACCAGGTATGGCCTAAATAAAACAATTAATCACTATTTTGAATTTGACTCATTTCTTCCAATTTTTGACAAAACTTTTTGTAGTTTCATAACTAGACGATTTTTGCTAATTCACAGTGCTCATTAAAATTGCATATTTTTGTTTTTTAATCAAAATATATTCTTGATTCCTGAAGTATATAAAAAGAAATACCCCCCTCAAGCAGCTGCTTGCCGCAGAGGTCTGACTGCAACCTATCAGTTTATATGCCATAGTAGAAGGTCTGTGAGGATGGCAGGACCTCAACAGAAAAATAACACATACATCCATGCCATCCGGGGCTCGAACCCAGGTTCCTTAGATCAGTAGCTAAATGCGTTAACCACTCGGCCATGAGACGTCAAATTTATAGTTTTTTTTAAATTCATTTCTCGTTAGAAATGTATGTTTTCGCAAGTAGAGAATTTTTCCTCTGGCTCTTCAATTGAATATTGTTTTCTTTTTCCTTAATGGCTCTTCATTAAGTTTGGGTTCGACAGGCCTGTTTCAAAGGATATTGTGAGGATACATATTTTCAAACTTATTAGAACACTTTCATGTTATGTGAATGGAAAACCATATTTTAAAAGCTCTATAAAAATGTCTTAGGAGATAAAGTCATAGATGATGATGAAATTAAAGAATTGTTCCCGTGGCCGAGTGGTTAGCACGCTTGGCTACTGATCTAAGGGACCTGGGTTCGAGCCCCGGAATTTAGGCATGGATGTGTGTGTGGTTTTTCTGCTGAGGTCCTGCCATCCTCTCAGATCTCCTACTGTGGCATATAAACTGACAGGCTCCTGTCAGACCTCTGTGGCAAGCAGCTGCTTGAGGGGGTATTCTTATATGATAAATGATTATTATTCCAATGTTATTGAAATTGTTAAAAAAATGTTTATGATAAAAATAATATAAGAAGTCTGAGAAAATTTTTTGATCATTTTGTGGTATTCTTAAATTTAATTGAATTAAAACCAGAAATTATAGTACTTACTGAGATTTGGGTAAAAGAAGAGGAAATAGACTTATATAAAATAGATGGATATAAAGAATACTGTAAATGTAGGGAGAAAAAAAGGTCAGGGGAGTAATTGTTTACATTAAAGAAGGATGGGAAGTGAACCAGATTTTTTCTGATTTTAAAACTGCTGACTTAGTGGAATTGCATATAAAAGCATTCAATTGCGAACTTGGCCTTGTTGCAATCTATAGAGCGCATGAATTCAGTAAATTAGAATTTATTGATGAATTCGCAACGTGGCTTAACTGTGTTAAACGAAATAGTATGATAATGACAGGAGATTTTAATGTGGATTTATTATCTGATGATCCACACAAAATATTTTTTTTACAAATGATAAATTCAAATGGTTTCCATTCCTGTCATGCTTCTGTTACTAAGGTAAGTAGTAAAACCTGCCTAGATCATCTTTACATTAGAAATTTTAAATTAGATACTGTAATCAGGGTTCTGTTTTGGGACCTTTCCTTTAAAGATCAAATATTCGGCTTTTCATGAGTGTGCATTAATATCTTGTTTTTGCTTGTGCAGCATGCCTTATGCAACAACTCTTCTACCTCTTCAATAATCTTCAATGACAGTTATCGATATGGATTATAGACACTACTGCGTAAGCGTCTGTTAGTTCAGAGGATCTGAAATTCAAAACTTCACCCGAGGAATAATATATCTCCTCTGGTGAATATGGAATGTTTGTTTTAAAAAACGAACTGTTTTTATTTTTTTATCTTTAGTACCCTCTACTATCTGTACTATCTAAAGTGGCAAAAAGAGGCGAACTCCATTAGCTCTGAAAACAAGTGTTCTATATTTAATAATGGCGATATGTTTGTTTCTCTTCTAGTTCACAGGGGAGGGGGTGGCTCAGTCGGTAGCGCGCCAGGCTCGTAATCTGTAGTTCCCAGGTTCGAGTCCCAGCTTGGTCAGCGTTGAGATTTATCTCCGCAAAATTCCCCGCCCTGCCCACGGTCAGTAGGGGACACCGATGGGCTTGGAAAGGCCGCCGTCCGTCGGATGGGACGTTAAGCCGTGGCCCCGTGTGCGGGAGAGCCATACCCTGTGCACGTTAAAGAACACGCTGGATGGCCTTGACGTGAGGCTACCATCTGTCTCCCAACAGCTGTTCCAGTGGGTCCCCTCCCCCAACCTTCTCTGAGCCTTCGGGGTCCTTGTGGCCTGGCCATGTAGCCCATGGTGTGCAAAAAAGTGCCGCTCAGAGGTAAAACAATCCAATCCAATCTTCTAGTTCAGATTGAGATTAAGATAGAGTGAGATTAAGTATACTAATAGGTATAATTACAATTAAAATAGGCTGCAGTTGCAGTATAATAAGCGTATCGAGATTTTGGGTATTTAGTGGTTGAATTAAGATCAATAATTAAGAGATCCGGAGAACTGGAATAACGTATACTTTTCTAAAAAATCCCTCTAAACCAGAGACATAAGCACATCCCTCCTCTACCCTCACCACCACCATTGGAAATTTCTCTTACCTTTCCTCTAACAGTGAAGATTGGAACTAAAGATAGATTGGGAAAATGGAGAAAGTAATATTTTATTACTGCTTATAAAACGCAAAAGAATTTTAGAATTGTTTTATTTTTCTGCTAAAATAAAAGTAAAAAATAATTTTTGCCCCCTACCCCTGGAAATAAGGAGGAAAATGAAAGCTGTCAGTGTAAATCTCTTGACTCTTGCATTTTATCACAAAAATTCAAAATTTCTGGTATAAATAGATCATTCGCAATATTAATTTAAAATTTTGTCATTTTCCGTCTTTTTCAGCCGTTAGCGAGCATTATAGAAGTTCATTTTTTATTTTCGACCATTAGCACCCTCTAACAGTGTAAATTCGAATTAATTTGACCATTCGGGAAATCCAAATAGTAATTTTTTTATTAGCATCTATAAAACAGAAAAAAAATTTTCAATTATATCTAAGAAATCATGGATTGGATAAATGTTTTATAGCCTATGACACTCCCCCTGGTCACCAAGCTTTCATTTGATGACACACAACACATTAGTTTGGCTCTCACTTTCGAAAAATATAGTGTAGCCATTGTCTTGTCAAATACACAAACCGGCAAATCAGCAAAATGACGAGTGAAAAACAGTAGGAAGATTAGTAAAAAGCATAAAAAATGTTACTTATTAAACATTTCTGCAATTTTCATAACTTCGTAAATTTTTTCATTCATTTAAGTTCATTAAATGCATTTTATAAACTTGATTTTGGTATTTTGTTGATTTCAAAAAGGCTTTCGACTCTGTTGATCGTCATAATTTGTGATTGTGAGATCATATGGTATACCAGACAAGTTAGTTAACATAATGAAAGCTCTCTATAATAACACTGAGTCGTGTGTGAGAGTTGGTAAGGCTTATAGCAATTGGTTTAGCATTACTTCTGGTGTTCGACAAGGGTGCATTTTGTCTCCTTTTCTCTTTAGCTTGGTTATTGATTATGTTATGAGAAATTCACTTCAAGGGAAAGATTTTGGCCTTAAATGGGCTGGAGATACGAAAATTCCTGATTTAGATTATGCTGATGATTTAGCCCTTTTGGCAAATGATGTTGATGAGATGAACTCTTTCATTCGAGCTGTTGATGAAACTGGTAGTAGAGTAGGTTTGGTTATAAACAGAGATAAAGCAAAAGTGATGAAAATTGGTCAAGCAGGCTGTGATTCAGTTAATCTGAATGGTTGCAGTCTTGAGCAGGTGTCACAGTTTAATTATCTTGGGAGCTATGTAACAGATAATGGTGATGTGCGGCATGAGATTAACAGACGAATAGGTATTGCTGCCGGGACTTTTAAGAATCTATGGAGAGTGTGGAGAAATAGGCGTATACACCTAAAGACTAAAATTAGACTGTATAATATTTTGGTTCTTTCTAGGGTTAGTTATGGTAGTGAAACTTGTACACTTTGTAAACAAGATAACATGAAACTAGATGCTTTTGATTCCAGATTCTTACGCAGTATCTTGGCTATTAGGTGGTTTAACTTTGTAACTAATGATGAGGTTAGGCAAAGGAGTTTGCAACCTCCTTTAAGCAGCATATTGTGCAGAGAGAGACTCCGTTGGTTTGGCCATGTTGCCCGTATGAATAATTATAGATTGGCGAATAGGGTTATGAACAGTGTGCCTAAAGGCCTCAGCAAGAGGGGGAGACCTAAAACGCGGTGTGCAGACAATGTCAAACAGGACCTTGTGTGAATTGGTGTGCAGTGGCCAGATGCAGTAGATGTAGCTCAGGACAGACTTGCTTGGAGAACTAAATTGCATGGTCTGGTTGGACCCCCGTAGCCTATGGCTGTTTGAGGATGATGATGATGATGAAATATGTTTTTATAGTTGCACTCTTCAACAAGTATCTCAGTTTAATTATCTTGGGAGGTAGTAACAGATATAGTACTGGTGATGTGCGGCATGAGATAAATAGAAGAATAGGGATTGCCGCTGGGACTTTTAAGAATCTATGGAGAGTGTGGAAAAATAGTCGTGTACACCTAAAGACTAAAATTAGGCTTTATTAGTTAGGTTTCTTCTAAGGTTAGTTATGGTAGTGAAACATGGACCCTTTGTAATGATGAGGTTAGAAGAAGGAGTCATCAACCTTCTTTGAGTAGCATATTGTGCAGAGATAGACTGCGTTGGTTTGGCCGTGTTGCCCGTATGCTTAGCTGTACATTAGCAAACAGGATTATGAACAGTGCGCCTAAGGGTTTCAGGAAAAGAGGGAGGCCTAGGAAGCGATGGGCAGACAATGTCAAGCAGGACCTTGCTAGAATTGGACTAAGGTGGCCAAATGTAGCAGCAGTAGCTCAGAACAGATACGTCTGGAGAGGAAAATTACACAGTCTGATTGGGCCTCCATAACCCATGGCTGCTGAGGATTTTGTATATATATGTATACGAGTCTTGGTTTTATATCAAAATCACTGAAAATGTTCTTTTCTAACCCATCAAAATTTTTACCGAAAAATATTCTTGAATATGTATGTAATAATAATTCGGTACTTCAGTCTGATTATATTATAAATAAAAATAAATATCCCCTCAAGCAGTTGCTTTCCACAGAAGCCTTTAAGTTTGTATTCCATAGTAGAAGGTCTGAGAGGATGGCGGGACCTCAGCAGAAAACCGTCACATACATCCGTTCCTTCCTCGGGGGCTCAAACCCAGGTACCTTAGATCAGTAGCCAAGCACGCTAAATACTCTGCCAGGAGATTGCGTTGCTTTTTTTTTATTTGAAAGCATTGAGTAGAAAAATTCTATTTATTTCAAAGTATGAGAAAGAAAGTAGGAGAGTGTGTGACAACCTTGCTTGGGACGCTTTTAAAATACTTTCATAATACTTCCTCTGAAAATTTTTAAACAAGTATCTGAAACAAAAAAAATCATACTTAATAAATAGGCTAGTGTGAAAAAAAAAAACACCCATGCGCCTCCCGAACTTCAACTCGGGATCTCCTGGTTATACGCTAGTTGCTCTACCGTTTCAGTCATGGCGGGGGGGAGATGAAAAATTTCCAACTCTGAAATCAAATTTTGCCAATTGGGAAAATAAATATTTTACATAAATTTAAATATGTCTCTGTGGGGATTTAGTTGCGTGTGTCTGTATGTATGTATGTGTGTGTGTGGCAGGGGGGGGGGGGATTTTTCCAAGTTGCGTCGATTTTCCCAACTTGCCATAATTGTGCAAAACAAATCCCTATTTTTACATCTCACCTGAACTTTGCCAACTCCGATTTACTTTGGGGGGGGGGGAGCTTTATCCCCATCCCTCATAGCTACGCCCCTGGGAGCAATTCACACTTGCATGCGAAAGGTTGTGATGGTTGTGCTGTGAAGCTATACCATGTGATTGATTCTAAGTATCAGGACGATCTCAGCTTGGAAGCTGGATGGAAATAATCTCACCGCCGTAAGCAGGCAACCGATTTGATAGGAAGGATTGAAGCTTATTGCAATGCTATTCATTTGTAGTAGGTAGACAAGTGTGAAAAAGAAACCACTCATCCGCCTCACAGACTCAAACTCCTGGTTATTTGTCAGTTGCTCTACCTAGTTTATTGGTTGGGTGTTTTACCTCTGAGAGGCACTTTTTTGAACACAAGACTAATTAGCCAGGTCACAAGGACTCCGAAGGCTAGAGAAGGTTGGGGGAAAGAACCGCTGGAACAGCTGTTGGAAGACAGGTCCATCCAGCGTGTTCTTTAACGTGCACAGTGTATGATTCTCCCGCATACGGAGCCACGGCTTAACATCCCATCCGACGGACGGCGTCCTTTCCAAGCCCATCGGTTATCCCGTCCGTCCAAATCCTTTCAAAGCTCATCGATGATGGACTTGGAAAGTGATGCCTATCGCATTCCCAAGTGATACCCATCGGTGATGAACCTCAGTCAGTAGGTCCATCACCATCGGTGATGAGCCTATTGAAGGCAGGGCGGGGAGTTTTGCGGAGATAAATCTGAACGCTGTCCAGCTGCGACTCGAACCTGGGAACTGCAGATTACGATCCTGGGGTACCTAGGGTACAGGAAGCAGTGGATGCGCTTCACTTCTTCCTATCAAATTATACATTGTGTCGTCTTCATCACTACCAAGATGGGGCGGGGGTGGCTCAGTCGGTAGCGCGCCAGGCTCGTAATCTGTAGTTCCCAGGTTCGAGTCCCAGCTGGGTTAGCGTTGAGATTTATCTCCGCAAAAATTCCCCGCCCTGCCCACGGTCAGTAGGGGATACCGATGGGCTTGGAAAGGCCGCCGTCCGTCGGATGGTACGTTAGGCCGTGGCTCCGTGTGTGGGAGAGCCATACCCTGTGCACGTTAAAGAACACGCTGGATGGCCTTGACGGGAGGCTACCATCTGTCTCCCAACAGCTGTTCCAGTGGGTCCCCTCCCCCAACCTTCTCTGAGCCTTCGGGGTCCATGTGACCTGGCCATTTAGCCCATGGTGTGCAAAAAAGTGCCGCTCAGAGGTAAAACAACCCAACCCACTATCAAGATATCATTTTTGTTCATCTTTAAATAACCCTCTTTAGTAAAAGATTCTTTTAATGACTATAACCACAGGAAGTGTAGGTGTAGAGTACGTGGAAGGGTGAACTCTATCGACGCACAGGATACTCATAGTTGAATAATCATTCACTAGATGGCAGCACATTCTCTTTAGGTTATTTTTATTCAAAGCTATTTGTCATTATTGATGCTGTCAGCAGTTTTAAAATATCCTTTTTTGAAATTCAGTTACGATGCTCTTATGCATTCTCGTATTATATGAAAATTCAGGACTTATAAGAGTTAAGGAAATATTGAACTATAATGGATTGCTTCTTCTATTACTATTGTGGTTACTGAAAAATATTACTTGGCGTTTTTTTTTTCATCAGAACGCCATTTCACTTTTTTTCTATTTCAGTTTTATTAAGTGAATAAACAAACGATATTTATTATCAATAAGTTTTGAGTTTAAATGGATGTTGATATATATATAACTGTATTATTGTATGTAACAAAAAATTTTGAAAATTTGTTTTCATGGGTGTAGAGAGAGAAATTTATTTCACAAAACTAGCTCGTATTTGATTTAACAACTTTTTTCTTAATGGTATGTTATTTGCCTTTAGAAATGTTTTCGATTAAATTATGTACGAAACATTTTATCAACTTTTTTTGCGTGCCAAGTTGAAATTCAGTTTTTCAAGAGCCTATATTTTAATAATTAGTTGATCTTCCCTAAATGTTAGCAGCTAATTTGCATAGTAAATTTGGATGTTGGCAAAAATGAAAATGCCGTTCCAGTGGGTCCCCCCCACAACCTTCTCTGAGCCTTCGGGGTCCTTGTGACCTGGCCATTTAGCCCATTGTGTGCAAAAAGCGCCGCTCAGAGGTAAACCAACCAATCAATAAAAAAAGTGAAAATATTTTCTTGTGAATTGGACATTTTTGAATTATGCTTGAGATAATAAACCTTTTATTTGTCCCTAATTCTTCAATAATACCAATTATCGCAAAGTATTAACGTTCCATTATTTACATCTATGGAATAGTATTATACAGTTCCATTGACCAGAGCCCTGTTAATCATATCACCCCCAAAATATCATCTTAAATATGCTGCCGGATGGTTATGTAATTGGCGAGGCCTCGGTAATTGGCTACTGATTAAAGAGACTTGGGTTCGAGCCCGGAGAAGATATGGACATTTTTTTAGGTGTTATCTTTCTGCTGAGTTCTCGCCTTCCTCGTAGATTTTCTCTGTGACTTATTTATTGACAGGCTTCTGTCAGTAATACACTTATCAAGGATTATTGCACATATTTTAGAAAAAATAATCTTGAAAAGATAGCAGCAACGCAGAAAACCAAACATTTCACCATATATATATATTTTTTCTTTATGATGGTGTATAGACCTATCGGTAACACATTTTACAAGGACTATTTCCAATATATTTTTTTTAAAAATATATTCTTAAAAAGATCACTTGAACGCAGGGGAAAAAAAAAATACACTTTCACTATTAGTTAGAGAATATTTTCAAAGAAAAAAAAAACATATATATATATACTAAAACGGCGTTTGGTTCAATCCAGTCATCCCTCACTCTTAATTTTTTGTTCTAGATCTGCCCTAAATTGAAACTTTGATATTTTTAACCTTAGATTACGTTCAAAGGGGAGAAGAAGGATTGTGATGTAAATTTCCATCTTAAAAAAATAATAAAAAGAAGCGATGATTTTTTTTCCCTGCCTGCTTATGTTAATGAAATAAAAATAGCAATGGACTTTTCATAGCTGTCGGATGTCTTCTCAATCTCAGTTTACTTATACCTCGCCATTGATTACACGTGCTGGAAAAAATGGAAACCGTTCTATATTATCTCAATAGAAAATCACATTCAGAGCTCAATACTTCTTCAATATCATTTTTAATGAAAAATGTGTTTAAAGATAAATTAAAGATCTCAATCAAATATATCTAAATCTGGATTTTAAGCAATATTTTTTCAGCATTTAAAGAGTTATAAAACGCTGGAATATTTAACAGGCTACAAAAAAAAATTGACCCCAAAATTTAATTAAAACACGAGAGAGATCATAATTGACTCTGTTGGAACTCGACTAGAGTCAACTATGTTCTCTGATTTCTTAACCTGTCGTAATGTTTTAATTTTTGGGTTAAATTTTTTGTAGCCTTTTAAATATTCCATCGTTCATAACTCTGAATACTGAATAAATATTGTTTAAAATCGAGATCTTTAATTTATCTTTAGACGTATTTTTCATTAAAAAACATACTGAAGAAGTTATTGAAATGGAATTTTCTTTTGAGATAACACGGAACTGGTTCAGTTCCATTTTTCTTTCCAGTATCTGTCATTGTCCAACATAAAAAAAAAATTCAATCATCAATAACACCACTATCTAACATCCTAATCACTAGACTCGAGGAAAGCAAGTAAGGCAAAACGATCGACTCATCCACCTGACCATGAAAATTCGATTCACTCAGTTTCCTTCTTTGGGTATTTTTATTTCGCCTGAAAATAGAAAAAAAAAAACGTTCCAACGACGTAGAATACAAAGAAACCTCACGTGTTGATTCATTCATAGATAGCTGTGAACAGAATCGAATTTTGATGAGTAACTTCCATTACTTCCTGTGCAGCTATGTTAAGGCTGCTTGCGTAGTATGCATCAAGAGCAATCCCTCCAGGCATTGACTCCGATGATTTCCATCCAAAGAATCATTCGCATTGAGCATTTATGATTACTTGTTTTTGGAATCAAGTTTTAGTCATGAACACGAAGCTATAATATCAACGCGACTTTCAATAATTCCTGTGTACGGAAGAACTGGATGATAAATTCTGTCTGACCCAACGGAAATTCCTTCTCACCAAAACCTTACTGAATAAACAACATATTTGTGAACTTGCCTGTACACACGACTACTCACTTCTTTACAATTTATACAAAGCTTAATTCATTGTTCACATAGCTGTCGACTACTTGTGGGTCATACATTATTATTAGGCCTAACATTTTTTCTTTCATATGCTAATGACCATCAGCGGTCATAATGTCACGACCACATTGACCACATCTCCACCTGCTTACTCCCGCAATAGAGAAGGTTAAGGTCAAATTAGTAAGGCGGATTTTCGCTTCACCAAACATGAGGGAATTCCCACTTTAACGATCAACCACGATTTGGAAAGCGGCGTTGTCACATGGCACTACGAGCTGACTAATGAGGGCATGTTTAAGGGCTGTGGTCGCTATTCTACCGCGGGTAACATAGTAACAGCGATGCAGCGTTCTCTGCATTCTTTGCTGCTGCTGTAGTGGGCGATAGCATGTACGAGAGGCGGTGTTACGTCTGGTTTAGGGGGCGAGGGACAAGGAAGGATGGATGCCGGATACGAGGGGAGAGGGGAAAGGATGCGACCGGGAACAGGGCGTTTCCAGAAGGGAAACTACACCTGGGGGCTCACGATGCTTAAGGGATCATATACATATGACAATTTCCGAAGAATATTAATTTAATCGGTGGCCGAGTGTTAGCGTGCTTGACTGCTGCGCAAAGGGACCTAGGTCCGAATCACGATAAGGTAGGGATGTTTCTTTTCGTGTGATGTCTTTCTACTTTGATCTATTGAGGTAGGAGTTGGCATAGTTGGTAGCGAGCCAGGCTCATAATCATCAATTCTCAGGTTCGATTCCAAACAGTGCCTGGGTTGAGAGTTCCTAGGTTCGAGTCCCAGCTGGGTCAGCGTTGCGATTTATCTCCGCAAAATTCCCCGCCCTGCCTACGGTTAGTAGGGAACACACCGATGGGCTTGGATAAGGCCGCGGTCCGTCGGATGGGACGTTAAGCTGTGGCACCGTGTGCGGGATAGCCATACCTCGTGCACGTCTGTCTCCCAAAAACTGTTTCAGTAGGTCCCCTCCCCCAACTTTCTCTAGCCTTCGGGGTCCTTGTGACCTGGCTAATTAGCCTTGTGTTCAAAAGAGTGCCACGCAGAGGTAAAACAACCCAACTCACTTCGTCGGTGAGAAATCGAGTCCCTGCTGGGTCAGCGTTGAGATTTCTCTCCGCAAAATTCCCCGCCCTGCCCACGGTCAGTAGGGGACACCGATGGGCTTGGAAAGGCCGCCGTTCGTTGGGTGGGACGTTAAGCCGTGGCCCCGTGTGCGGTAGAGCCATACCCTGTGCACGTTAAAGAACACGCTGGATGGCCTTGACGGGAGACTACCATCTGTCTTCCAACAGCTGTTCCAGTGGGTCCCCTCACCCAACCTTCTCTGAGCCTTCGGGGTCCATGTGACCTGGCCATTTAGCCCATGGTGTGCAAAAAAGTGCAGCTCAGAGGTAAAACAACCCAAACGCCCGAAACTGTGGGACTATTCCTCAAAGTATCAGTTTGTCTCGCGTAATCACATATCAATAATTATTGTTCGGCTTTCAGCTATTCCTAATTTAATTTGTAGTCTACGCTCAAATTGTGGTCATGTACAAGTAAGAAATTGTATCCTCTGCTACCATTCGAGCATTTAAGGTATGTGCACTGAGTGATCAATGAACTATGACCCCCTCCCCCGTGTTATGTCGGAAAAACACTAGCCTCGAAGCTCTATACTTTTAATAATAAGCGTTTTATGCGAAAATGTGGCTCTAGTTAAAGCTCTCTGTTATAAATAAAATAAATAAATACCCCCTCAAGCAGCTGCTTGCCACAGTGGTCTAACAGGAGCCTGTCAGTTTATATGCCATAGTAGAAGGTCTGAGAGGATGGCAGGACCTCAGCAGAAAAACAACACGAGCATCCATGCCTTAACCCGGGCTCCGAACCCAGGTCCCGTAGATCAGAAACCAAGCGCGCTAACCACTCGGCCACGGGACGGCTGTTAGTTTTATCTAAATATCGATTTTCAATAATATTCCTTCAGTATTTAAAGATTCTGGATGTTTGAGTATTTAACTAGAGCAACCCTAAGCGAAAGAATTTACTTTTTAAGTTAATTGAAATTGAAATGAGAAGTATTTTTTCAAGCCACTTCATAAATAATTGTTATTTTAAAAGTGGAAAGTAATTCCATAGATATTCGTTTGATTATATATATATTTCTTAGAACACATTTCTGCTCTGAAATGTTTAAACCTCCATATCTGCTTAAACACTAAAAGAATATTGTTGAAAATCGACATTCCTTTTGATATCACTGAGAGAGTTAAATTATAATCAGCCACGTTCACTCAGCATAAGCTTATTTCAGAAGTTATAGATCTTCGAAATTGGGGGCGGGGGTGGCTCAGTCGGTAGCGCGCCAGGCTCGTAATCTATAGTTCCCAGGTTCTAGTCCCAGCTGGGTCAGCGTTGAGATTTATCTCCGCAAAATTCCCCGCCCTGCCCACGGTCAGTAGGGGACACCGATGGGCTTGAAAAGTCCGCCGTCCTCCGGGTGGGACGTTAAGCCGTGGCCCCGTTAGCGGGAGAGCCATACCCTGTGCACGTTAAAGAACACGCTGGATGGCCTTGACGGGAGGCTACCATCTGTCTCCCAACAGCTGTTCCAGTGGGGCCCCTCCTCCAACCTTCTCTGAGCCTTCGGGGTCCATGTGACCTGGCCATTTAGCCCATGGTGTGCAAAAAAGTGCCGCTCAGAGGTAAAACAACCCAACCTAACAGCTGTTCCAGTGGGTTCCCTCCCCCAACCTTCTCTGAGCCTTCGGGGTCCATGTGACCTGGCCATTTAGCCCATGGTGTGCAAAAAAGTGCCGCTCAGAGGTAAAACAACCCAACCTAACAGCTGTTCCAGTGGGTCCCCTCCCCCAACCTTCTCTGAGCTTTCGGGGTCCATGTGACCTGGCCATTTAGCCCATGGTGTGCAAAAAAGTGCCGCTCAGAGGTAAAACAACCCAACCTAACAGCTGTTCCAGTGGGTCCCCTCCCCCAACCTTCTCTGAGCTTTCGGGGTCCATGTGACCTGGCCATTTAGCCCATGGTGTGCAAAAAAGTGCCGCTCAGAGGTAAAACAACCCAACCTAACAGCTGTTCCAGTGGGTCCCCTCCCCCAACCTTCTCTGAGCTTTCGGGGTCCATGTGACCTGGCCATTTAGCCCATGGTGTGCAAAAAAGTGCCGCTCAGAGGTAAAACAACCCAACCTAACAGCTGTTCCAGTGGGTCCCCTCCCCCAACCTTCTCTGAGCTTTCGGGGTCCATGTGACCTGGCCATTTAGCCCATGGTGTGCAAAAAAGTGCCGCTCAGAGGTAAAACAACCCAACCTAACAGCTGTTCCAGTGGGTCCCCTCCCCCAACCTTCTCTGAGCTTTCGGGGTCCATGTGACCTGGCCATTTAGCCCATGGTGTGCAAAAAAGTGCCGCTCAGAGGTAAAACAACCCAACTTGGAAATTGACTTCCCGTTGACATGTGAATTGGTTATAATTCAATGACAACTGAGTGTGTATGTATGCTCTCATAATTTTTGTAACCACAAAAATTAACCCCTCGAGATCGTTCACCTCGTGTTTTGCTACGTCACAAGCCTAAAGATATTGCGCTAAAAATGCACTAATTCCTCGGAATCCAGGATGCGCCAGTGACATTTTCTTATCGGCCTTTTCTATATTCAGAATCAGCTAATAAACAAATGCCATCTCATTCATAATCGCCTTTGAACGACATCTTCATTTTTAGACGGCCCCCTCTTCTTCCTTCACCAGTGTCAGCTATTCCCTCTCCCCCACTCCATTCACTTCAGTATCGCACGCATCCATTGTTGTAGCACGAAACGACGACAGCGCCGACAGTGGCAGCCCCTCTAAGCAGTAAAACGGGCGGGCGGTTTTTTTGCCCTCTGGGAGAAGCCAAGCTTACGACAGAGTGCGTTGAAGAAGCTTGAGGCCGCTTCTCTGCTGCCCGACGGTCTCTGCTCACTAATACCACATGATAAGATGATCAGTTTGGAACAAGCTGTGATGCCATATCTTTTACGCCGCCATTCGTTTGTTTCCTGTTTTGTGGCTGGTTTTTGGCTGCTGATCTTCGATCTGGCGTCGCTATCGTGAAACAGCAACAACCGCATCGTGTCTGGCCGAAATCAATGCCTTTATTACCGTCTAGGTTGTAGTAGTGGCAGTATTGTGTTATCTAAAGTGCCACATGGTTGGAACTTGTATTCAAACACTGACATCGACGTGTAACCTTTGGCGAGGAATGCTGCCTGGCACCAAAGAATCTTTGGCACATTACTGTGAATAAGGAGATTGGTTGTGCAACAGTGTAGCCTCAGTAGCGGAAGTCACGTGTGCTCCCTGTGCGCCTAGCCGTTGCGCCGTGTATGACAAATGCCAGTGGTCATGCAACTTTATTGTATTGAGCAGCAGATGCAACAGCTGTGATTGTGTGGTGTTGTGGGTTTGGAATTTTCGCTTGGTTTTCCAACAGCATACGAACAGCAAGATACAATTGCTGAAGTAGAATTTGAGCATCTTTCTTGAGTTTCTGCCTTCCAATGTGTTTCATATATACCAGGATATGGCGTTCTTACAAACTAGAGAATGCAGTGTTCGGTAGGTAAGATTTTAATACGAGATAACAATATCATTTTTTTTAAAATTAAGAACATAATAAGTTTGTTTTTAATTCTCCCTTTTATGTAAAGGAATCTTGTAATGTCAAATAATATGTTTGACGCGATTTGGAAAGAGAATTGACTTATTTCCACTTAAATTTGTTGCACTGATAATATCTTCAAGACTAAGATTTTTTAATCTGTAGCAGTTTTTATGGTAGAAAATTTTAAGCGTTTATTGAAAATAAAATAGTTCAAATGTTGAATTTCGGAAACTCTTAATATATATCATTGGACATGTTCTATATAAATAAATAGGCAGCTGCTTGACACAGAGTTCTGACAGTATAGCCTGTCAGTTTAATACGTCATAAAGAAGGATATTCTACATATTTCGTGAAGAAATTAAATTGACTTATCCACATATTTTCTCTTTGTAAATCACGCATATATTAATTCCTTATTTATTATGTAGTGACCTCTGTGGCAAGCAGCTGCTTGAGGGGGTATTTATTTATTTATTTATTTTTTTAATTATAAAGTTTTAGTAGTAATGGTTTGTACAAGTAAATCAATATTTCCTTGTATAAAAACTTTTCATTATTTTGCCGTCCCGTGGCCGAGTGGTTAGCACGCTTGGCTACTGATCTAAGGGACCTGGGTTCGAGCCCCGGATTAGGCATGGATGTGTGTGTCGTTTTTCTGCTGAGGTCCTGTCATCCTCTCAGATCTCCTACTGTGGCATATAAACTGACAGGCTCCTGTCAGACCTCTGTGGCAAGCAGCTGCTTGAGGGGGTATTTATTATTTATTTTTTTTTATATTGTGCAAAATATTGAAAGTAAAATATAATTTAAAAATTTTCGTGGCACAAACATTTTCTGAATGTGTTTATAACAAATTTAGATTGCATTGTTTTACCTCTGAGCAGGGCATATCCAGCTATCTCCCCTCCCCATACACCAAGAATCCATTAGTGCAAATGCATATTCAGTAATACATACCAGGTCAGTTAATCGAAGTTTTACTGTTTGTCAAAACCGAGTGCATCCCCTAAGAAAATTTTCTGGCTGTGCAGTTCTTTTCAAATGATGGGTTAAATGACCAGGTCACCAGAATCCCAATGGCTCAGAGCTGACACGATTTGTTACTGACACCTACCCACTCCCCCCATGAAGAAAAAAATAAAAGCTATGAAATGCGGTTTTTAAGCGAAGTCTTAAAAATAGCCTACTTATTATGTATTTTTATAAAAAGTTAATTCCATGGCCATGGAATCGTTGACAATGTCATGCTTTCGTCTCCGAGAAGTTTTTTTTTTCCCCGTAGACACAAAATGTTCAATAATAACATGCCAGATTTTCAGTTTTGTAGAACTAAACTCCACGCAAAATGATTGACATTTTTTTTATTTCCAATCTCATGCTCTAAAAGACATTCACATAGAACATTCCATCTCGACTCAATTTGTGTAAGCGACTTTTTTCCTGTTGTCACATTTAACCTGTTTCCTGAGAAAAGAATTTATTTTTTCATCCTACTTCCTCGCCATGTAGCTTTTCCCTTTTTACTTTTCCGCTTCTCGACTGGGGCCTCCATTCCAATAACTTCTTTTTTAGTTTTTTGGTGTTGTATCATCAGCTGCTTCATTAAATCAAATTCCCCAAATGGTACTAAGAAAAAACACAAAAATAGATTGTTCCTCTGGCATTCCCATAAGCACCGACAATATCGTGAAAGAAATTTAGCTTTTCACTATCTACAAATGAAGTTACAACGTAAACATGAAAACAGTCTATTCGTATTTCTAAGTTTCAACCTCAGAGCACTCCCGAAAGGAGTGCAGTCAATGACAACTAAGACTACTGGATAACTAAAAAAAATTATAAATAAAAAAAAAAAACCCTCAAGCAGCTGCTTGCCACAGAGGTCTGACAGGAGCCTGTCAGTTTATATGCCACAGTAGGAGATCTGAGAGGATGGCAGGACCTCAGCAGAAAAATAGTAATAAAATCGATTTAATTAGCTTCTCGCCTTTTTATTAGCAGAAGTAGATTTTATTTCCCCAGAACAAAAATTCAGATTGTTAAAATTCTTTCTCTTAGTTCTGAAGACTCGACGAGACTAAGCATTCGGTTGTGGAAGAAATAATAATAATAAAATGTATATAATTATATTATCACATTAATAGTAGAAATGTTGGAATTTACAACAATAAGAACGAAAGTTAATACACCATTTTCGGTATTTTAAAATAAAGCTTCAATATTATTATGATTTAATAATCATTTAATATTTTTTAAATACAATGTCACACTTTTAATCGACTTTGTCTTCTGGCGGAAAATGTAATAATACAAAAAGACTTATTTTCCTAGTTTTTTATCGAATTTTTCTGCTTAGGATAAGATGGTTTCACCCAACGAATAGTTTTTATGGAATGAGCTTTCTATAATAAAGTAAGTTATGTTTAAGAATTCGTAATGTTTGGTGGTAATGTATAAAGCAGGAAAAAAATAAAAACATTCGGCCATTCTGCCGTGAAGTAACTTGAACAAATAACTGAAAACTATGCAGAATTCTTAAAAACAAAAATTTTTACCTTATTCTATGTCATATAATCTGACTAGCTCCTGTCAGACCTCTGTGGCAAGTAGCTGCTTGAGGGAATATTTATTTAAATGCAGTCCCGTGGCCGACTGGTTAGCGCGCTTCGCTACTGATCTTAGGGACTCAGGGTTCGAGCCCCGGATAAGGCATGGATTTATGTGTCATTTTTCTGCTGAGGCCCCGCCATCCTTTCAGACCTTCTACTATGGCGTATAAAGTGATAGGCTCCTGTCAGACCTCTGTGGCAAGCAGCTGCTTGAGGGATATTTATTTTTATTTATTTTAGACAACCATTTCAACAGTATAATAAAATAGATTCTAATAATTTTTAACATCAGTTTAAAAGCTGACTGATGAAAGTAGATATTGCAAGTTAAAGGTTAGGTTGGGTTGTTTTACTTCTGAGCAGCACTTTTTACACACCATGGGCTAAATAGCCAGGTCACAAGGACCCCAAATTCTTGGAGAAGATTGGGGGAGGGTACCCACTGGAACAGCTGTTGGGAGACAGATGGTAGCCTCCCGTCAAGGCCATCCAGTGTGTTCTTTAACGAGCACAGGGTATGGCTCTCCCGCACACGGAGCCACAGCTTAACGTTCCAACCAACGGACGGCAGCCTTTCAAAGCCCATCGGTGTCCCCTACTGGCCGTGAGCAGGGCGGGGAGTTTTGCGGAGATTTGCTTCCGCTAACCCAGCTGGGACTCGAACATATTGCAAGTTAAAACTGCTTCTCTAGACCTGATATAATTATCGTCAACAATTCAACCGTTACTAAGTATGCGAATGAGAATTTCCTTAAATTCCATTATCTCTAAATAACATAACTCATCACCAAACCCTTTCGCATCAAATAATTTTGAATTTATCGTTAATTTTATGTTTTCCCTCAACATAGTTCCCACACTTTACCGACAATGTAGCCAATTTATCTATTATCGCAAAGCACTTTGCGGCTTCTTTTACGATAGAAGCCACATAACGGTCTTTTTGCCCCTCCCAAGAGGATTTACTTGGTTATCTGCTGTGAGTTGGGACAAAAGCCCTGCAGACCCGCAATTCCCTCCTCTACCAGTGCAGGAGGAGGAGAAGTAGAAGGACCGGACCACCCACAAGCATCGAGGTCCCTAGAGAGTCAGGGTCATGGCTGTCTGGCAGACAAGGCGGGAAAGCAGGTCACATATTGAGCAAATGTATATACAAGTGGAGTTAAGTGGCGAAATTTCTATAGACAATTGTTAAGTTTCAGAAACGGCTTATTTGTTGTTTTCATTAAGAATAACTGTTTCGTTTTTCGTAGAGTTTTGTTTGTTTTTTTTCTAATGTTTGAGAAAATTGGAGCCTCTTTTTGAATTTTTGCTTCCGCAAGAATGTTGGCTTACGGTTTCAGGAATGTTTGGATTCAGGAGGCGTGGAAGAAGAAAATATAAACTGATTTTAATATCGAAACTCTTTAGATTAGTCGAAAAATAACCGATTGCTCTTGAGGTCTGATTGAGTGGCCTATTTTTTGTTAAAGCTACCCGTGATATTTATGTTTATTAATCGAAAGAAATATAATTTCTACTTGAATAATCAAAGCTGACAATCTCGAAAAGTCACCACAAATATTTTAAAGTATGATGATTTCGTACAGTTACGGAATTGAGAAATTAAAGAGTAGTCATATAAATTGCACAAACCATGCTGAAAATGCAATACAGTAACAAAATTGTATTCTTTCATTTATTGTCATTATTATTTTAAAATTATTTATTATTTTATTATTATTTATTTTAAAACACTGGTATGCAAACTTTTTTTTAACCGTGACATCCCTTTTTAAATATTATTAACTTGATGTGACCCTTCAAACTTGGGGAGGGAGGGGGGGAATAGTTCAGTCGGCAGCCCGCCAGGCAAAATTCCCCGCCCTGCCCACGGTCAATAGGGAACACCGATGAACTTGGAAAGACCGCCGTCCGTCGGATGGGCCGTGGTCCCGTGTGCGGGAGAGCCATAACCTGTGCACGTTAAAGAACAGGCTGGATGGACTTGACGGGAAGCTACCATCTGTCTCCCAACAGCTGTTCCAGTGGGTCCCCTCCCCCAACTTTCTCTATGTCTTCGGGGTCCATGTAACCTGGGCATTTAGCCCATGGTCTGAGCGGCACTTTTTTGCCGCTCAGAGGTAAAACAACCCAACTCTTCAAACTTTTTAACATTATATTGTGTTCATATAATTAGGGCTTTACGAGAGGCTTTCAAAAAGTTCTTGACATGCATCTGTGCAAAAACCAATGCACTATCTCGGCAAAACTTTGACAGTCCTTCAAAGAATTCCCCTCTAGCATCTGTGCAAAGTTGCAGAGATCTACGCCAATTCTGAAACGCTTGGTGGTTGACTCCTGTTGCGTCACTCTGAATGGACACATTTTGAAAGGTCTTGCAAAATTGTACTTTTTTGTTAATTTTCTGAGCCACCAACACAGTTGTTTTTAACAAGACACACCAACTTTAGTGATTAAAAGAAAAGAACGTGTTTCGTCTACATAAGCTGCTTCGGATGTATATATAAATAAATAAATAAATACCCCCTCAAACAGCTGCTTGCCACAGAGGTCTGACAGGAGCCTGTCAGTTTATATGCCACAGTAGGAGATCTGAGAGGATGGCAGGACCTCAGCAGAAAAACGACACACATCCATGCCTTACCCGGGGCTCGAACCCAGGTCCCTTAGATTAGTAGCCAAGTGTGCTAACCACTCGGCCACGGGATGGCAAAAATAAATACCCCCTCAAGCAGCTGCTTGCCACAGAGGTCTGAGAGAGATGGCAGGACCTCAGCAGAAAAAAGACACATACATCCATGCCTTACCCGGGGCTCGAACCCAGGTCCCTTAGATCAATAGCCAAGCATGCTAACCACTCGGCCACGGGACACAAAAACCATCTCCTCTACCAATACAAAGGGATAGTACAGTAGGGGGTAAGCCTACTGTACGTTGTTCACCAGGGTATTTGAAAAAACTTAGGTTCAGCACTCTCCTAAAAAATCCTAGGCTCACCACCTCCTTAAAAATTTAAGCTTAGCACCACCCTAAAAAATGCAGGTTCATCACTTCTTAAAAAATTTTAGTTTCAGCAACCCCCCTCCCCTACCTCCCCGTTTATTCCGAATAACACGGTTGCGTGCATGTCTTATATTTTAAAAAGCGCAATAGCCTATTGTTTACGTTTTATTTTCCTTCAAATTCCAAAGCATTTCTGAATATGAGAAATGAGATCTTGTTTTGCATCTTTTCTAATCACAATGTTATGCCCGAAACGAATCCAAATACTCGTACTCTTCTCTTTCCAAAAAGCCCGGATAACATCATCATCATTCACGTCATTTACCGTAATGGTCACTGCAGTTGGCTATCTCGAAGTATGCGGATAATTCCAGGAAGGCTTCGAGATCAGGTGCGCACGAAATTGCCAGAAACCTACGATCATTTTACAGACGGGTTCTTCAAACAGGTTTCACGCTAAAGTGAAACCAGACCTCAACATCAGAAAAGGCTTCCTATGGCAGTTGCGGACAACGAAACCTTAGCTATGCGAAAAAGTCATTGAAAAAATCTCGCGAAGGACGATCACTTCTGTCTTCTTTTCCTTTTACTTCAGAACATCACTTTCTGTCTACAGTTCTTCACTTCGGTTGATTTCTTTCCGCCTTTCTCTCATTAACAGCTTCAAAATTACAATAACACCAAAAAAAAAAACCGATATTTAATTTGTTTTGACGTATTTAACGACCCTTTTGTTCCGTTGCTGGTGCGCATTGTCATCGACCTACTTTTTCTTCTACAGGAAACGACGTCATCAGACACTAAGCAAATGTCCTATCCCTCTACTTTGAAAGCTTTGTAACGGGAGACCCTCTGCAGTATAGCACCACGAATATAGCGCCAAGATCGCACATGTTTAACCATAACGGACTTCACCTTTCTTTAGTATCTCTGGACCACAGCGGATACGCTAGAAGAACTCTTTTCACCATCTTGTATGGTAGTTAGCTCTCTCTCTCTAACCGTCCTTGCGGGAGGAAAGTGGACCCCCCCCCTACCCTGCACCCACTTACAACCTCTATCTTCCTGTACCTAATTCCTCTGCTCATCTAATGCCCTGCCTTGTGTCAGCATCATTACTCGTAAAGGATCAGAGGAGCTAAGAGCAAGTGAGGGAGGAATTCATGACAGCTCATGCATGAGTACAACGTCAAAGCCTTTGGAAGGAGGCCCCGACCCTCTTGACCCATATTGTAGATGGATGAAAATAGGATATTCCACGCCAGTGTCTTGTTCTATGTTACTGGCTGCATGTAGTGTGATGGAGCTCATGATGATCGTCACATTGTTCTCTGTATGTGGAAAAGAAAAAGAGCAAGCTTAAAGCAGACATGACGCAAGTAAACCCTTTGACGTAACTGTGTCGGTCTCACCAAATTGGACGTAATTGGAAGGGGGAAACGTCCAGCGTGTTATTAATGCTGAGAGAGAGATTCTTCCCATCTTGTTAAGATCCCCGTGTCAAAGCCTCCTTGGAACTTTCGCCCAGGCCTTAAGTGTACTGTCTTTCGTGTCCCACTTTCTTTCAAGGCAAAAGGACGATAAAAATTTTAAATTATAGAAGTTGTGGCGATTTTATTAGCTTCGCATTATTGCTCCAAGGTTCTGATTATGTGAGAGTTTAAGGTTAAGTGAAGTACACCCAATTCTGTTTTTGCACGGTAGATAGGGTTCCCGAAAAAACCGTGTAAAAGAAATACATTGCATATGAAAAAATAGAAGATTGGTTCCAGACGTAAAAACCCAGTACAAATAATAAGTTGTTTTCAAACAAATCATATCAAAATTTTTGATTAAATCTTTATTCAATTTTTATTCATTTAAACACATATTTTATTTTATAAACTAATAAAGGATAATTATATGTACGTATATAAATTATCCTTCATAAAGAAAATAATATGTCACTAATTCAAGAATACAAAAGTGCAAAAAAATATAACTTTTACATATGCTTATTAACTAGATTTTATTCGTTTTCACTTTCTGATAATAGACGCATTTGTTTGCGTAAGAATGGAATTAAATCACTTTCATCGCTTGAAACATCTTGGTTGTCGTGTTGGGACGGGGTGGCTCGGTCGGTAGCGCGCCGGACTTGTAATCTGCAGTTCCCAGATTCGAGTCCCAGCTGGGTCAGCGTTGAGATTTGTCTCCGCAAAACTCCACGCTCTGCCCACAGTCAGTAGGAAACACCGATGGGCTTGGAAAGGCCACCGTCCGTCGGATGGAATATTAAGCCGTGATCCCATGTGCGGGAGAACCACACCCCGTGCACGTTAAAAAACACACTGAATGGCCTTGACGGGAGGCTACCATTTGTCTCCCAACAGCTGTTCCAATGTGTCCTCTCCCCCCACAACCTTCTCTGAGCCTTCGGGGTCCATGTGACCTGGCCATTTAGCCCATGGTGTGCAAAAAAGTGCCGCTCAGAGGTAAAGCAACCCAACACGTCGTGTTCATACTCCAATTGTGAAATGCTCTCTGTGGCATGAGGAATCAAATTATTACTTGTTTCCAGTGATTCTGAAGTTTGATTAGTTTTGACAACGAACTCTGTAATCAATCGTTGAGATCCTGCTTTGACTAGATCTTTGTATTATTCTTGATAACGCGCCATACATGACTTTAGTTCACATTTAAACTGCTCAGCTCGTTCGACAATGGGATCATGTGTAGGAAAATGACTTTCCAATTTACTTGCCATTTGAAGTCCCTCTTTAATTAAACCTGCAGTGAGTGGAACCTCTTCATCACCATCACTTTTTTCTTTTGCATCAGGAGTCTCAAGGACAACTTCTATTGTTTCGTCTTCGCTGAGAGCTTTGTCAACCAGCAATTCCACAATATCTGCAAACGATAAATCGTCGAATCCTTCTCCACCAACTGCCTGTGCTAAAGTGATGATATTAGGATATTCAGTCGTATTTGGGGATCTTTGGTTTTTAGACATTCTGGCCAAATAGCTTTCCAGCATGCCTTTAAAGTTGATGGTTTTATTCTGATAACGTCAATCCAGCATGTTTGATGCAATCTAAAATAGAAAATTTCTTTCACACATCAAAACTGTTAGTGTTTTATCCTTGTCTAGTTTATCCAAAATGTATTTGAATGTTCGCCTTACGTAGTAAGTTTTAAATGTGGCAATTATACCCTGATATTAGGGATGTCGTATTAGGCGGCAGAAAACAAAATTGTACATTTGGGTGTTCCAAAACAGGATGGCCAGGCGCATTGTCTATAATCAATAGAACTTTAAATTCGAGAATTTTTTCCTTCAAATAGCGTTTAACTTCTGGAACAAAACATTTATGGAAACGTTCATTAAAAATTTCTTTTGTAGGCCAGGCTTTTTTGCTTGCTATCAAATACACTGTCAATTTATTCAAATCTACACCTTTCATTGACCGTGGTCTTAGGGATCGATTGATGAGCAGCGGTTTTAACATACGATATCCTGAAGCGTTGCTGCAAAATAGAAATGTCATGTGATTCGTAGCTGCTTTAATGCCATCAAAAGTTTTTTGTGATGATACGTAGGTTCTACTCGGCATTTCACATGAAGATGGTGGAGTGTATCCACCATCTTCAATGATTTAGGCCAATTTTGGACAAAATTCTTTAGCAGCCGGCTTATCTGCAGATGCAACTTCACCTTTTATCTTTACATTATGAAACGCGTGTCTCTGAAGAAATCCTGCAAGCCAACGTGTACTTGCAGAAAATTCATATTGTTTGTTTAACTGAGCTGATTGGTTGGTTCTGTTTCTTGTATCTGCTTATATATATTCGTAATGCCATCTGTGTGATGGTATTTCCGTCTAGAGGTATTCTTTTTTGCGAGTTATCTTCTATCAACATTACTAGTGACTTTTCCATCTTCACTTTTACAATAACTCTCGTGTACGATGTCAACTTGACGCTCAATTTTGTCCCAGAAAGCACAGATTTTTTAATAGCATCATCATTTTTCTTGATGGTTCTTAAGGTAGCTTCGTCCAAACCAAAATATTTACCTATGGATGTTGAACCTTTTCCAGTTGCAAGACGATCTAAAATTTGGATCTTAGTATCCAAAGAGATAGCTTTCCTTTTCTGCTTTTGTATAGTTGAATTATCCGACATCGTGGTAAGGCTTACGAAAAATATTTGAATTTAGTTAATAAATCAGATGAAAAATTGTAAATTACCTATCAGCAAAATTTAATAAATTTATTTTACACAACACAAAACTTCAAAAAACAATTTTTTTTTCGATTTCTTCTATTAAACATCTAAACACTGCTAACTTTAAACACGAAATGAGAGACCAAGACTAACGTATGTGTTGAAGATAAAAATTGAGGGGAATTCCCGGACTCAATGTTGCCACTTTATTCCGAATTAAGTAGGTTTTTTACAATTTTTCCATGAAATAGAAAATAAAATAGAGAAAACTTGTGTAGTTTTTATTTTGGGAATTTTAGTGCACAAAATGTGTATCTATAGTACATTTCCAAAATTAAAATTACTTCGAAAAATGTGACCATAAAAGCGGCATCTTTCTTATAAATGTAAATTCTAGGAATTTTTCCTTGAATAGGAATATTTTTTCAGAATTAAATTCAAATAGAGATTTTTAAAAAGACGCCGTTTGGACCATATTAGATCAAAATAAAACGTGTGAAAAGAGAATTGGAATTTTTTCCTAAACCGTGTTAAATTAAAAACGTGTAAAAAAAAATCCGTGTAAAAGCAGAATTGCGTGTATTCTGCTGCAGTGAAAAGTTTACCTAGGTGTTTTTTTTTATAGTGGATGTTTGTAGAAATCTTTCTCTTTAATCATCTCTCTTATGGCGATTTTATACAATAGCACCGTAATATTAAAACTTCGTCAGTTGTTGCCTTAAGTATCTGTTTCATACATTTTTTTTTAGAGTTGGGTTGTTTTACCGCTGAGCGGCAGTTTTTTGCACCAATGGCCAGATCTCAAAGACCTCGATGGCTCAGAGAAGGTTGGAGGAAGGGGACCCACTGGGCAGCTATTAACAGACAGATTTGGAAGCCTCTTGCTAAGGCTATCCTGCGCGTTCTATAACGTGCACAGGGTACAGTTCTCTTGCACATGGGGCCCCTTTGACGCCCATCAGACGGACGACTGCCTTTCCAAACCCATCGGTGTCAGGTTTTTGAACGTTTTTCAGGCTCGGAGTTTAGCAGATCTAAATCTGAACGATGGCAAAGATGAGACTAACTTGGAAAGTGCAGATTACGAGCCAGCCACGCTACCGGCTGAGATGACACCTACCCCATTAACCAGGGTAGAAGAGTAGAAAGTGGTACAAGGTTGGGTTGGGTTGTTTTACCTCTGAGCGGCACTTTTTTGCACACCATGGGCTAAATGGACAGGTCACATGGACCCCGAAGGCTCAGAGAAGGTTGGGGGAGGGAACCTACTGTAACAGCTGTTGGGAGACAGATGGTAGCCTCCAAGACCATCCAGTGTGTTCTTTAACGTACACAGGGTATGGCTCTCCAGCACACGGGGCCACGGCTTAACGTCCCATCCGACGGACGGCGGCCTTTCCAAGCCCATCGGTGTCCCCTACTGACCGTGGGCAAGGCGGGGAATTTTGCGGAGATAAATCTCAACGCTGACCCAGCTGGGACTCGAACCAGGGAACTACAGATTACGAGCCTGGCGCGCTACCGACTGAGCCACCCCCGCCCCAGTGGTACAAGGATAACACTAAAAAAAGGGTTTGAATAATAATAAGTCTCTGATGGCAGACAAAATGCGTGAATAAGCCATATTAAGAGAACAAAACTGTCGATTACTTAAATGAGTATTAAGTGTTAAATAGAAGAGTAAACCTTCCTTCTTAAGCGCTGGAGAGGAAGGAAAAACAGCTAGTTTGAGTGAAGGATATTCCTCTTAACTAGATTATCACTTCTGGCTCTGTTGATAAATTATATCTGATACACGTAATCAGTTTTCTCTGGATAGATCAAGCAAGATTACACCGATACAATTATCTGTAAACGGATTTTTTGACAACAGAATATTTCAGTAGATTCCGTAATCGATTAATATGGTGCTGCATTTAACTGCTTAAATCGAAACCGCAACCGAATGGTGAAAGTGATTAAAATCTATCAATAACATGCAATAAAATCCATCAGAAATGAAATAATGAACCACTTCCTCCTTTACTCTGCGCAAGGGGAGAGCACTACGTTTTGCAAGAAAGCTTCTGATTATATTAACTCTTGATAGTGAAAGAATGCTATAGAATCTTGCTGCAAAGCAAATGAAAAAATACTGAATCTATATCATTTCTTTCAAATTTTTTAACCAATTTGTAGGTGCATAACTAAAGATTTTGCGAATTCATAAATAGAAAATAAAATAAATACCCCCTCAAGCAGCTGCTTGCCACAGAGGTCGGACAGGAGCCTGTCAGTTTGTATGCAAAAGTAGGTCTGAGAGGATGGCAGAGCCTCAGCAGAAAAACGACACATACATCCATGCCTTACCCGTGGCTCGAACCCAGGTCCCTTAGATCAATAGCCGAGCGCGCTAACCACTCGGCCATGTGTCATAGTACTCACTTAAACTGTATATTTTTGTTTTTTAATCATAATATTTTCTTGATTCCGTAAAAATATAGTTTTTCTCCAACTCATTAGAAATGCATGTTTTCGTTTTTAATTAGAGAATTTTTCCTGCTCTTGCAGAATATAGTTTTTTTTCCCCTAGTGTCTCTTCACTAAGTTTAGTTTGGACGGACTTGTTTCAAATAGTTTATTGATCGGGAATTAAAAAGCTATTTTGATTTCTGACGTAAACGAGCATGCAAAATTAAAAAGTACTATTAGCTAAAGTTTGGAAGAAGAGAAACAATTTGCTCGTGATTCTTTTTAGGTGTGACAACTCTTGAAATAATCGTAGAAATGCTCTTCATCTGCCAGAGAAAACTGATTACGTGTATCAGATAAATGTAGAAGCATTCTCTCGTGTTTTGGTTTTGAAAGTGCGCGTTTTTTTTCAGATTCGTTGTTAGAAATTCTGTTTTTCAAACGTATTTTAAAAGTTTGCTTCTGTATTAATGGTTTGTTTCGTATGAAACAGCCATTTAAAATTCACGAATACTCTTTGATGGATCATCCAATGAGGGTTACATGAGAGAAACACCTTTAAAAGCCTAACGGGTCAAGGATTGGGTTGTTTTTACCTCTGAACTGACATTTGTTTTGCACACACTGAGCTAAATGATCGGGTCACAAGGACCCCAGGTCTCAAAGAAAATTGGGGGGAAGGAAACCCACTACACAGTTTTTAGAAGATAGATGCAAGCCTCCTTCAAAACCATCCCTCATGTGCTTTGACGTGCACAGGGGATGGGTCTCTTGTACGCACGGGGACAACCCATTAAACTTCTCCAGGGCAATCAGTGTGCCTTTTCTGATCGAAGACAGGGTGAGAATTTAGTGGTGATAAAATCTGAAAGCTGGCACAGGCAGAACTCGAACCTGGGAACTGCAGATTACGAGCCTGGCACGCTACCCTGACTGATCAAGGAGTCAGATGCAACGAGGATCGTACAGTATAACAAAGAATTCGTCAGTCGGTGTAAATTGTCATAAAAAAAAATTTTGAGAGCCGACTATTTGTTTATAATAGTTTCTGAAGTACACATATCGGCCACTGAATGAAATGAATTACTTATGAAACCAATGAAACCTTTATGCAGATGTACGTAAACGTCATTTGCGCAGCGTATATACAAAATACGTGGTCACGTGCATCACCACGTGATCTAGGCAACTATTTAAGATTGCTGCTCGAGTAATCGTAGTAGTGTTGATCACAATGGGAAAAACAAAGGATCTTTCGGGGTCGATGAAGGGCTTATTGTGGGTGCCCGTCTAGCGGGAGCGACGAATTTAATAACAGCAGAGCTGACTGATTTCTCAAAAGGTGATATATCTTGGGTTTTTAATCAGTGGAAAAATAACCCAAATTGCTTCTCTAAGAGGCGTAAGTGTGGCGCGACGACAATCTGTCAGGAGCGAGATCGCCATCGTCAGAGAAGGTTTGTACGGAGAAATAGGACTTCCTGCGTGCAGCAATTGACCGAAGCATTCAATGTAGGCTGTTCCTGATCCATATCTCAGCGAACTATGCGCAGGGAATTTAAGAGGATCGGTATTAGCAGTCGCATGCCTATACGGAAACCACTTATTTCTTTGAAGAACCAGAAAGTTCGTCTACAGTGGTGTCAGGAACACCGTGACTGGACGCAGGAAGACTGAAAAAAGTCAGATGGTCCGACGAGTCGCGTACACCTTGTTCTGTACCGACGGTAGGCAGAGAGTTTGGCGGGAGCCCCATGAAGCACTGGACCAGCCTTGTAAACACAACTGTAAGTTCTGGCAGCCGCATCATGGTGTGGGGCATGTTCTGTTGGTACGGAACAGGTCCTCTGATATTGCTGGAAAGTCTGGTGTCCTTCAAGGATTATGTGAACTTCGTTGCCGATCAAGTCCATCCTGCAATGTTGATTTGATCTCATGACTATTCAGCAGGTGACGGCTGTTTCATGGACGACAATGCTACTGTCCATCGCGCAAGATGTGTTCAGCAGTGGTTCAGCGAGCATGACAGCGACTTCCACCATCTTCTCTGGCCACCACAAAGCCCGAAGCTGAATCCCATTGAGAATGTATTGGACATGTCAGAAAAACAGATCTGGGAGCAAAGTCCTCTTCCGTCAAATCTGAGCCAGTTAAAGAATTGTCTGGTGAACGCCTGGTATGCTGGAGATGTAAAGGCACTCCAACACCTTGTGGAATCTATGCCAAGCCAATACGTGCTGTAGTTCGGGCTAAAGGAGGTCCAACTCGGTATTGAATAAAGATTTATAATTCAGTGGCCAATGTGTGCCCATCTTAACACATTGACTGCCATATGAATCGTATACGATTCGCACTTGTTCTAGACTACTACGCCGAGCGAATATTTGCTTCACATCTGGGTTTTTAGTTCGGGGAGCATAGTTCACCCATGATTCGTAATATAATGAATTGCTTATGAGCGAAAGTGTGGCCCCACGAACAAGTCAACATGTTTAACTAGACAGTACTGAGCAATGAATAGACATATTCCCGTATTTAACATGTCTGGAACTGCAGATTACGAGCCTGTCGCGAGACCGACTGTGCCACCCCCGCCCCAAATAATTCTATAATGGTCTCATTTACGTAATATGTAACCCTCCGATTCGGATACCATGTCGAATTATAAATTGTTGCCTCCGTTAGTCCTGCAATTCTTGCGATAACAACGATGGATGTTTACACTCAGTCATTACGAACTCACAAAACTTCTTTGGCAAAGTGTTTTTCAGGAGTAAATATTCCATTTCGAGACTTCCTCTAAGCAGGCAGCTTTCAATTAATGGCCTTCCAAATGGGTTTTTGATTCCGACACTCTCTTGCCTCTGAGTAATCCTCTAAAAATTTCTAAATACTGACAATGCCAAAACAAAACTGAAAAAGACAAACGAGATCCGTATGATTCACTTCCTCAGTTGTCAGACGACTTTTGCGTGCAAAAACAAAACAAAAAAAACCCTCGAGCAGTTTCTTCGGAAAACTGACAGGAAGCTTGTCAGTATCATACTGATATATAGTATATATCATACACCACAGAGGATAAGGGGAGGTATTGGATCAGTCGCCAGTCTCGTAATCTGCAGTTCCCAGGTTGGATCCCCACCTGCGCATTTATCTACTGTAACTCCCGTTGTGCCTTCGTGAGAAATGAGACACCAATGAGCTTGTATAGAACGCCTTCAATTGGACAGGACTTTAAACCCTGGTTCCGTGTTCAGGAGAGCATACCCTGTGCACGTTAAAGAATGCGATGGATGGCCTTGACGGAAGGCTTCCATCTGTCTCTTAATCCACTGTCCAGTGGGTTCCCTTCTCTCATCCATGTCTGAGTCCTCGGGGTTATTGTGACCTAGCCATTTAGTCCATTTGTGTACAAAAAAATTGCCGCTCAGAGGTGAAACAACAATATCGCAAAGCAGATCTGTGAGGAAGACGAGGCTCAACGAAAAGTCAATGTTTAATCCACGACTCTCACCCCAGGTCCCCACAGACAAGTACACAAAGAACTCTGCCACCATCAAAGTGTAGACAAAAAGGTCAATTCGGAAATGTAAATTCCTCCTCTTCTATGCATTCCCACGTAGCTCTAATGGGGCCCGGATTTTGATAAGCAGTTGGATTTGGTAAGCATCAATAGGCATCGGTCTGTGGATGTCTAAAGCACTGGGCCGAAGCTGAATCAAGGGAAAAGGACAGACTTCTCGCCCCATCCCCTCCACATCTACAGCCCCCTTTCCCAACTTCTGTCCCCCTTCCCCCCCCCCTCAAGGGAGCAGTTGATTGCCAAGATACGTGATACTCTCTTCCGACTCCGAAATTCGATTTTCTCAAGCATCGCTTTCTTCCCTCCGCTGCGTCTGCTATCGATTGGATGATTGAATATGGAGAGCGTAGCTTTGTTCCTTTCCACTTCACTCAATGGTTTTAATGTCTTTTACTTAGCACGTAGTCGTCGAGTTCTTACTAACATCAGAGATTCGATAGCTGCGTGCTTCAATATTTACCTCTCCTCTCTATATCTCTTCACATCTCTAGATTCTTCTTTTTTTACTTTCAAGCAGCTTGTTTTCGTAGAGGCCGGGTTCTTTTAAAGGCCACTGATCTGAAAATAAATCCGACGAAGAAAGGTCACGCAGTACTTGTGGGATAATAGTTGTTTCTAAAAGCTCTAAGTTTCACCTGATAATACCTGAAAATGATTAAAAAAAAGCGCTATAAAGAACTTTTGAGTAAATCGATGCAATGAAAGCAAACTGATTTTTAGAGTTTGCGCTTTGGGACGGTGTTTTTTCCCTAATGGTTGCATTTTACACTTTTTCAATCAATATCTAGCAACAGGGCAGGATATAAGGGACCAGTTAGGTAAGGTAACAAGGATGGGACATTCAACCTCTTAGAGGGACGGGAGTGGCTCATCAGCAGCGTACTAGAGAGATTCGAGAGCTCTGTGCTTCCCACTGAACTTGTAATCCCAGATTCGAGCCCCAGAAATGGCGTTGAGATTTTCTCAAGAAAATTCCAACTCTGCCCTCGGTCAGCAGGAATATCGATGGACTTGAAAAGATCGCCGTCCGTCGGATGGGATGTTAAGTCGTAGTCTCGAGTGCGAGAGAGCCATATCTTTGTACACATTAAAGAATACGCTGGATTGCCTTGACGGGAGGCTCTCATCTGTCTCCTAACAGCTGCAGTGCACCAGCAGCAAACACGAGCACACAAAGCACATTGCCGACTGCAGTGTGCCAGACTCGAAATCATATGTTCCCAAGTTCGAGTCCTAAGTGGTGAAGCGTTGAGAATTTTCTCCGCCAATTGCGAGAAAGAGAACACTGAAGGGTTTAGGAAGGTCCCCATCGCTCGGATGAGACGTTAAACCTGGGTTCCGTGTGCAGGAAAACCATACTCTGTTCACGATAAAAACACGCTGGATGGCTTTGACGCATCCCCCCCCCCCCAGTTTTCTAGTGGGTCGCTTTGTCCCAAACTTCTCGGGGTCCATGTGACATGGCCATTTAGCTCATTGTGCTAAAAGTGCCGCTCAGAGGTAAATTAATAGGAACAAAGGCAAAAGAAGCATATATTTTGCGAGAATATTGTTTAAAAGAACTTTAGAATGGAGGAAGAACATATTATATTTACTTCCGTTCTCGTTTGCACTGTTTGGCAAAGATGATTTCCAAAATAATGAACCAGAACGCATTCTCATAATCTTTCCTGAACTGAAGGCATTTCCACTCCGAATTTTTGGATAGACTCTTCGACCAAAATAAAAAAAGTCGGAATACTTTTTTTTAAAAGTTAAGATTAGAAGAAAAATTAAAGGACGGCAAGAGACTCGATTCAACCCGAACGCTGTATTACACGATATAATTTTTTCCTAGTGGTAATGGGGTTTGAAAATTTTCCTGCAAATTACGAGTGATATGCATGCTCAATAGTTTCCCCTCTCCGTTCCGGTTATTAATATTCTCAAAGGGAGCAGCGACGGCGGAGTATGATCTAGGCCTGGGTGATGCTACATTGCCTCGAATAGCACTTACCAATTGTGATGGTTAGTTGTGACAACTGGCAGTTTAACGCTATATATAACGCAATAACAACTGGTTATTCTCAAAAATTACCTATTGCTCAAGCATTTTCGCCCTAGATAAAGTCTTGTGTAATGCTCCATGACTTGAATCGCAGCTACCGGTTGTGACGGTTAATCATAATAGCAACTGACAGCGGTGATTAGTGACATCTTCCAGCCGATTTGTTCGAACCGGTCGTTAAAAGTATTATTGATCATCAAACTGGCTGTGAAGAAAGTAAATTTTGAAAAAAGATCCGAGATAATGTGAATAACAATAAAAAAAATATGCGTTTATCAAGAGAACTATTGGGGTTCATCCATCCTTCATTAGAACTCTTAAAAATATGGGGCGGGGGTGGCTCAGTAGGTAGCGCGCCAGGCTTGTAATCTGTAGTTCCCAAGGTTCGAGTCCCAGCTGGGTCAGCGTTGAGATTTATCTCCGCAAAATTCCCCGCCCTGTCCACGGTCAGTAGGGGACACCGATGGGCTTGGAAAGGCCGCCGTCCGTCGGATGGGACGTTAAGCCGTGGCCCCCTGTGCGGGAGAGACATACCCTGTGCACGTTAAAGAACACGCTGGATGGCCTTGACGGGAGGCTACCAATCTGTCTCCCAACAGCTGTTCCAGTGGGTCCCCTCCCCCAACCTTCTCTGAGCCTTCGGGGTCCATGTGACCTGGCCATTTAGCCCATGGTGTGCAAAAAAGTGTCGCTCAGAGGTAAAACAACCCAACATTAAAAATATGATTCACCTAAATGCATTTCTATATTCAAAATAATAGTAAAATAAAAATCGTAGTTGAAGAAAATCGGTTGTTAATTAATTGGAATGAAACCACTTTGATGCGAATGTTCATTTTTTTTACGGCATTTGCAGAGTACAGAGGACTGGAATTTTCGTCTCAGAACGGACTGTGTTTAAGTTTTTGTACAAAAAAAAAATACCCCCTCAAGCAGCTGTTTGCCACAGGGATCTGACAGGAGCCTGTCAGTTTATACGTCATAGTAGAACGTCTGTAAAAAAGGCGTGACTTCAGCAGCTAGACAACACAAACATCCATGCCTTATCCGGGGCTCAAACCCTGGTTTTTTGATCAGCAGCCAAGCGCGCGGACCACACGGCCACTCCGAGAATTTTAATTACAAGTTTTAAGTTAAGAGAACAGAAAGGAAAATATTTTATTAAACATGACCGTATTAATGTATTATTAAGTAATTTAAAATTTACTGTTTTTAAAAAATATGTATCTACTTAAAACACTTTACATATAAAAAAGATTAACTCGCTTAAAAAAATTTCATCCACTTTTTAAATTTACCTCCTTTCTTTGAAAAGCTGCCCGGGCTTGATAGTATCTAGGTGGCTGGGACAAGATATGGATTTCTTGTACACGAACCATGGCTTAACGTCCCACACGATGGACGACAGTCTTCCCAAGCCTTATCACAGCCTTCCGTTGGATGGAACATTAGGCCGTGATACCTTGTACAAAAGAGCCATATATATTGTATACGTAAAGGATACGTTGGATGGCCCTGTTAGGAGACTTCCATCTGTCTACTGACAGCTATCGACTGCATCCTTTTTCTCTACATAGTTTTACGATCATCGTAACTTAGTTGTTTACCCTAATTGTGAGGAAAAACAAACCAGAAAAAAAGAGGACCCACCTAGAAAATCAGGATAGCACATATTACTTAAGGGAATCCCCATATACCTAGTTTCTTCAAGGATGCGAATCTCGCAATCCCCTCACCATATTGGGAAGGAGGTCGGCAGTGTGACAGGCTCGTGATCAGATGTTCCTAAGTTCGGGGGGCGGGGGTGGCTCAGTCGGTAGCGCGCCAGTCTCGTAATCTGTAGTTCCCAGGTTCGAGTCCCAGCTGGGTCAGCGTTGAGATTTATCTCCGCAAAATTCCCCGCCTTGCCCACGGTCAGTAGGGGACACCGATGGGCTTGGAAAGGCCGCCGTCCGTCGGATGGGACGTTGAGCCGTGGCTCCGTGTGCGGGAGAGCCATACCCTGTGCACGTTAAAGAACACGCTGGATGGCCTTGACGGGAGGCTACCATCTGTCTCCCAACAGCTGTTCCAGTGGGTCCCCTCCCTCAACCTTCTCTGAGCCTTCGGGGTCCTTGTGACCTGGCCATTTAGCCCATGGTGTGCAAAAAAGTGCCGCTCAGAGGTAAAATAACCCAAATTCCCAAGTTCGAGCCCTAAGTAGTCCTAAAGTCTAAGTCCTAAGTGGTTCAGCGTTGAGAATTTTTTCCGCCAACAGCGAGAAAGGGAACATTGAAGGGCTTGGGAAGATCCCCGTCAGTCGGATGGGACGTTAAACCTGGGTTCCATGTGCAGGAAAACCATACTCTCTATACGATTAAAACACCCTGGATGGTCTAGACGTATCCCCTTCCCAGCCTTCACTTGAGCCCTTGGGATACAGGTCAATTTAGGATAATGGTGGCATGGTCAATTTAGGATCATGTTGGCATGGTCAATTTAGCCCATTGTGTGCAACCCACCTCTCCCCAAAATGGAACTTTCTGGGTAGATTACTGAATGAATTAACCATAAAAGCTGCTTAAATAACAGTTCCTATTCATTTAAAATCACACAGAAATAAAACATCTTTAGTTGTTCTTTTAAACCAAATCCGTACAAAAAACACGGAATTCTTTTTCTTTGTTGGAATGATTGAAAGGCTTGCATACTAGCTAATGGCCCTTCTCAAAGTTATTTTTTTCTAACTTACCGTTCGGGATATTGTCTATGGACGCCATCCTTTCTCAACAGCCATTTAGGCTCAGTGCACAGGATACGGGCCGTGACTGTGTCGTTCACACGCCAGAGGATCCACGCAGGAAGTGGAGGGAGAGGAATAGGCCTAATGAATGGCCGCCCTTGGATAAGGAGGGTAGAAGGGGAAGGAAGCATGGCTAAGGGAGGGGGAGATCCATTCATGCAGCTGTAAGTATTATATGAGAAGATAATGCTTATAAGCATCTGAACTTTAATCTGCGATTATAATTACAGATTTGCGGTTATTTACCAATCGAGTTTTGCAGACTACATATCGTACAAAATGTTAAGTTCATTGCGATACATGTTTAAATAAATAAAATAAATAAATATCCCCTCAAGCAGCTGCTTGCCACAGAGGTCTGACAGGAGCCTGTCAGTTTATATGCCATAGTAGAAGATCTGAGAGGATGGCAGGCCCTCAGCAGAAAAACGACACAAACAGCCATGCCTTACCCGCGCGCTAACCACTCGGCCATGGGACGGCTAACATGTTTGTTTAATTTAAATTTAAAAGCAAACACCATCTAGTGATAAGAATCCAATTTAGGAACTTGATACTTTAGTTTTGAAGTTACCGCAATAAAATTATTCCTGAAGCCACAGGGAAGATATACGAGGAAGTCGATCCTTGACAGAAATACAATCTGCGACAGAAAGTAAACATCGATTCCAATACGATTCATTCAGCCACTAAAAACATTTTTTTTTTGCATAAAACTATGCTCGTAAGATTTTATTTCTCGATTGTCATCACACACCCGAGAACTTTTCCCGTTTCTGTTTAGAGTTCTCGCTGTTCCTGCGTTGATATTTTCTGCATGAATCCCCGCTCTGTCATCGCTGAGAAGAAAAACACCGAAGCTTCGACAGGAGGATTCCTTCTGCCTCCTAGTGGCGAAACACCGAAGCTTCGACAGGAGGATTCCTTCTGCCTCCTAGTGGCGAAACACCGAAGCTTCGACAGGAGGATTCCTTCTGCCTCCTAGTGGCGGGGCCCAGGATCGTAATTGCACTTCCCAGATTCGAGTCTCAGGGTTGAGATTTATATCCGGTAACTTCCGCCGTGCCATCGTTCAGAAAAGAGACACCGATGGACGTTGAAAAGCTGCCTTCTCTGGATGAGACGTTAAGCTGTGATCCCTATGCAGGAGAGCCATACCATACGCAATTAAAGGATGCGCTGGATGTTCTTGACCAGAGGCTTCCATCTGTCTCCTAACACTTTCCAGTGGGTCCTTTTCCCCTAACCCATTTCTTGAACTTTTTGTGACCTGGTCATTTAGTTCATTTAGTGTAAAAAGGCGCCGTTTAGAGGTTTAAGTAATCCACCCAGCACTTATCCAGTGGGTCCCCTTCTCAAACCTTCTCTGAGCCATTGAAGTCTTTGTGGCCTTGCTATTAAGCCCATTGTGTACACAAACGTTCCGATTACAATATATCCATTGTGTACACAAACGTTCCGATTTACAACCCAACTTGTTTCGAGTTCTCACTGTACCAGTGTTGTGATTTTCTTCGTTACCAGACACCGATGATCTTGGAAAGTCTGCCATCCTTCGAAGGCGTCCCTTAAGCAAGACAACCATATCTTGTGGATTTCCTTATGGTCTAGCCATTTATTTAGTCCATTGTGTGCAAAAAAAAAATCTAGCTAAGAGATATCACAACCTTCCTGTTCTTTTCACATAACGCTGCTTCCTACATTCTAAATAAAGTGCATCTTACCCCCACGAAACAAGGAACGCCTTGTTTTCAAATCACATGAGAGCAGTTTGCCGGTGTCTGCGATATGAGGTCGTGTTGCAATGCTCTTGGTGCTCTCTTGTTCGTTGAATCCATTTCTCAGAATCGCTTTCCTTATTCGCTCTCCTGTCCCTCACCTTGATGCCCAAGATAAGGATCTGTCGCAGGATGTGTGTGCGACGCGCGCAGACAATGGGATGGCCATTGTTCATAACCGGGATGAGTCCGCGTGTGTGTGTGGAACAGCCTGCACCTCGTAATTTACCCTTAATTACAGGATTATGATCTCATGGGACTTTTCCCGTCCCTTTCGACAACGAACAGCTATAGTTTCGGCAATACACTAGTGACGTCAGTCTCGTGTTTTTTTTCCCCTCCATATTAGACGAAAATCGCCATTGTTATGTAAAATTCAGAATCTGATCTTCCGTCGGTTCTTTCTGAGTTGATTGTTTTCAAGACTTGCTGTTTTATATAATGCGATTCTGTTCGTTTTATACTTAATATTTGTTCTTTTAACGAAGGTTTTTTTTGCGTTCAACTTGAGTCATTCATAAGTTCTTGAAATTGTCGATTTCGAAATAAATCTTGTAATCAAATAAGAGAAAATATGAACCAGTGAGACTTAAAAAACAAACAGCATCTGGCTAATTTGGGGTGCTTCTTTTTCTCAAAGAGAATGAAGTTTTTTATTTTCTTCCTTTAATGTCCTCTGACAGCGGAAATTTGAACTACTGATGATTGAAAAAAATGCAAATTCGGAAATTTTATTAGTAAATCTAAAACACTAGAAGAATTTTTACTTTTTCTCTTAAAAATGTTTCTTTCCCCCCCCCCCCCCGTCCTAGGTGTGTTAGGGGTTTATCAGGGGCGGGGGTGGCTCAGTCGGTAGCGCGCCAGGCTCGTAATCTGTAGTTCCCAGGTTCGAGTCCCAGCTGGGTCAGCGTTGAGATTTATCTCCGCAAAATTCCCCGCCCTGCCCACGGTCAGTAGGGGACACCGATGGGATTGGAAAGGCCGCCGTCCGTCGGATGGGACGTTAAGCCGTGGCCCCGTGTGTAGGAGAGACATACCCTGTGCACGTTAAAGAACACGCTGGATGGCCTTGACGGGAGGCTACCATCTGTCTCCCAACAGCTGTTCCAGTGGGTTCCTTCCCCCAACCTTCTCTGAGCCTTCGGGGTCCATGTGACCTGGCCATTTAGCCCATGGTGTGCAAAAAAGTGCCGCTCAGAGGTAAAACAACCCAACAACCCAACTTAGGGGTTTATCATGCTTCCAATGTAAACCTCTTGACCATCAAGGTTTAGCACCAAAATTTGTAACATAAACAGATGGTTTGTGATATTGGTCAAGTTTTTCTACTGTTAGCGAGCGTTATTGCAACTATTGGGAAATTCGGAAAATGCAAATCGTAATTATTTCATCAATATTCAACCCAAACAGAATTTTTAATTTATCTCTAAAAACAAAAGAAAGTTAACTATATATAATTATTATTAAAAAGGAAGTAATATTATAAAAAAGTTAATTATATAATAAAAAAAGTTAATTGTTAACTCGTTTTAAAATACTCCTAAGGTTAAATTTTTTTCCAGTAGGTTTTTACATGAAGATGTAGCATTAATCTCATTGGTGCAGATCAACTAAAAAAAAAGCTGCAAGTAACTGAGCGGCACTTTATTGCACACAATGTTGTAAATAGACAGGTTACAAGGGCCCCAACGGCTCGGAGAAAGTTTGGAGAAGGGACCCACTGGACAGCTGTTAGGAGACAAATCTCCCGTCGAAGCCATCCAGCATGTTTTTTATGTTGCAAAAGGTATGGCTCCCTTGCATACAGAGCTACGCATTTCATGAGCCCAGCGATGTCCCCTTTCTGACCGAGTGGAAGGTAGGGGTTTAGCGGAGATAAATCTCAATGCCGGACAGTTGGGACTCCAGGAAATGCAGATTACGAGGCAGGCGCAGTATTGTCTGAGCCACCATCAGTCTCTGAGGTAGGAGAGACCTCAACAGAAAGACAACACATACATCCGTATTAGTGATTCGAACCCCTTTTCACTTCGCTTCTAAACAGGGTCTGTGATGGCAAAAATGTAACTCTTCAAGCATTCTGTACCTGACCACTTTTCTCATATGAAAGATAATCGATAAAAGAATCCATAAAGTTCTGTTTAAGAAAATTGGTGATACTTTGGCATAAAAACAACACAAGCATCGGTATCTTATTTTAGTTCCAAACGAAAATTTAAAAATAGTTGATTTTTGAACCCTTTTGGTATAAGTCATCATTGGGTGCCAAGAGGTTAGAGTTTCTGAAATATATTAAAGGGTCTTGTGTTAAAATTCCGATAAGACACTTCTTCCTTCAGATTTGTCTTCCTGTTGAGTCTTCTTTACAGGTATTTTAATATATTGGCATACTCTTGTCAGATTTCTGTGGCAAGTGCCTGAAAATGAGGTTTATTTGTGTTCTGTGCAGTTTTTTCATAAAAAAAAGGAACTAAATTGTGAGAAAAATAAGCCAAATGCTCCCTTTCAAACGTGTTTTTTCCTTGTAAACAAAATACTCAATATTGAGGTCTATTCGGCTATTCCTTGAATGATTTGCAGAAACTTGTTTCAAGCATTTCTGTTGAGAAAAACAAAGTTTCTCTTCAGAAGGATACAGGTCCTTGAGGTTTGACAGATCAATGCGCTGAGACCTTTAATGGACTTCTGTAACTTTTTTGTTGTTTTAAGTTGATATAGATATATGCCTGCAATGAGACGAGTACTTAATTTCGGCACTATGTAGAGATCTTCAACTGATATTTCTAATTTTGTATCCAAAATGTGACAACTTCGGTCTTTCAAAGACTAGAACGTAAAATCGTCAGAAGGCTGCAGAAAAATCATATCATCTGCACCGTACTTGCACTGCATATCTTACAGAGTCTAATGTCTACCCTTAGCTGTCCAGTGGGTGATAGAACAAAAATGTCCGTCCCTACTTCCTACTATTCTGTTTCACTCGGTACGCTCGCCAGGTAATATGCAGTTTCTAGTCGAGTTCCTCTATATCACCATTGAGATATATCTCTGCCAAGTCTTCGATAAGAAAGGGGGACATCTATGAGCTTGGAATGGCCACCGTCTGTTCGATGGAACATTAAGCCGTGGTTCCATATGCCGAAGAGCCATGCTCTGTGCATGTTAAATAACACTCTGGATGACTTTGACGTGCTCCATCTATCTCGCAACAGTTGTCTAGTGAGTTTCCTTCTCTTATCCAACTCTGAGCAATTAGGTCCCAGATTCGAGTCCCATCTTGCCTGTGTTTAGAATTTTCTCCGCTGAAACCATGACCTGTATGCCGAAGAGCCCTACCCTGTGCACGTTAAAGAGCACTCTGGATGGTCTTGATAGGGAGCTTCTATCTGTTTCCTAACAGCTGTCCAATGGCTTCCCTTCCTCAAAGCTTCTGGGTTGGGTTGTTTTACCTCTGAGCGGCACTTTTTTGCACACCATGGACTAAATGGCCAAGTCACATGGATCCCGAAGGCTCAGAGAAGGTTGGGGGAGGGGACCCACTGGAACAGCTGTTGGGAGACAGATGGCAGCCTCCCGTCAAGGCCATCCAGCGTATTCTTTAGCGTGCACAGGGTATGGCTCTCCCGCACACGGTGCTACGGCTTAACGTCCCATCCAACGGACGCGGCCTTTCCAAGCCCATCGGTGTCCCCTACTGACCGTGGACAGAGCGGGGAATTTTGTGGAGATAAATCTCAACGCTGACCCAGCTGGGACTCGAACCTGGGAACTACAGATTACGAGCCTGGTGCGCTACCGATTGAGCCACCCCCGCCCCCTCAAAGCTTCTGAGCTCTTGAAATGTGTGCATTGTGCCTAAAAGTAACGCTTGTTGGTAAAACAATCCAATGAATTTCCGAACGAGATTCAGAACACTTCTGAACAACAAAATCCCGACCTTCACACTACTAGGCAATTTCTGTCAGCGTTGAGATTTATCTCCGCAAAATTCCCCGCCCTGCCCACGGTCAGTAGGGGACACCGATGGGCTTGAAAAGGCCGCCGTCCGTCGGATGGGACGTTAAGTCGTGTCCCCGTGTGCGGGAGAGCCATACCCTGTGCACGTTAAAGAACACGCTGGATGGCCTTGACGGGAGACTACCATCTGTCTCCCAACAGCTTTCCAGTGGGTCCCCTCACCCAATCTTCTCTGAGCCTTCGGGGTCCATGTGACCTGGCCATTTAGCCCATGGTGTGCAAAAAAGTGCCGCTCAAAGGTAAAACAACCCAACCTAGACAATTTCTGTACGCCATCGTGATCTTCACTTACCTCTTCCTCTAATCGTCTTTTCTTTTATTGGCTTCTGTTGCACTTGTTTCCACCACATTCGTTTCACCCTTCTCAACTATCGATTTGCCGATTTCACTTAATCACCGATGCCGCCTGCGTCTTTGATTTTCTCAACCATTTTCTAATCCTTCGGCTTACCAGACTTCGCCGCCGATGGAAAATAATCTAGTGGGGATAATTGGATTCTGGTAATCGGATAGGTGGTTAACATTGGTACCAAACTTGTGCCGTTAGAAACGAGTTTTCTTTTTTTAACTTTTATTCAATGGTTCTCCTTTAACGCCAATTTTTGCCTTTTTTTTCTAAAACTTTTGCTGACATTTTTAGCTCATATTTAAAAATTAAAAATAGCTAATATTTTTACTTTGTAGTCTGTATCTATTCATTATACCGAATAGACTTTCAAATTTTTAGTTTTTATAGATAATTTAAAATTTATTTTTTGTAGTGGATAGGTACTGATGAGATATTGGGATTGGCGTTTTTTTAGATTTTTCAATAACTCCAGTAACGCCCTCTAACAGTGAAAAAATTTGAAATTGTCAAAACTTTAACTTTTTCCAACGATTTATTTATTATAATAATAATAAAAATAAATACCCCCTCAAGCAGCTGCTTGCCACAGAGATCTGACAGGAACCTGTCAGTTTATATGCCACAGTAAAAGGTCTGAGAGGAGAGATTTGAAATTTTGTTGGTGGAATGTGACGATCAAGAGGTTTACATTGGCAACAATGATTTGCTTCTCTACCACCAGGGAGGGTGGAAAACGCAACTTTCTGTTTTAAGAGATAAATGAAAAACTATTTTTGTATTGTCCAGTACTAATAAAATATTATTTGCATTTTCACGATCATCAGTTCTCAGGTTCGAGCCCCACCTGGGCCAGCGTAGAGATTTATCTCTGCAAAACACCCCGCCCTGCCAATATGGTCAGTATGGATGCCGATAGGGCCTTTCCGTCGGATAGGACGTTAAGCAGTGTCTCAATGTGCGGGAGAGTCGTACCCTGTGCACGTTAAGAACACGCTGGATGGCCTTGGCGGGACGCTTCCAGTCCTTTCCCCAAAATTTCTTTGAGTCTTTGAGATCCTCGTGATCTGGCCATTTAGCACGTTATGTGCAAAAGAGTGCCTCTCAGAGATAAAACAATCCAACCCAGGTTCGAGACCTACTACATCCAGCGTTGGGATTTATCTCCTCAAAATTTCCTGCCCTGCCCTTGGTCAGTACGGAACACCGATAATCTTGGGAAAGGCGACATCCGTTGATATGGTGCAGAGGGTATGGCTCTCGGCACATGACTTTAAGCCATGTGCCGAGAGCCATACCCTCTGCACGTTATAGAACACGCTGGATAGCCTTGACAGGAAACTTCCATCCGGACTAAGAGTCCCAGTCACGGGAGCCGAGGCAACTTGGATTATATATCCTTGTTTGTGGCGGTCCGGGACATAGATTAAATTTAGGTTTTGACCGATGGATGATCTTTACTCCTATAGTACTGTTCGCCATTAGGTAGTCGGGGATGAGCTGTATCTATATGGTACTGTCTTGTCCCTGACCGTAGATAGTGGTGAATATGGCATTTCTCTATAGTGGTAGTGCTTTAGGCGGAACTAGTGAGTCTTGTCATCATATATATTTACTTGTCTCCTAATAGCTGTCTAGTTAGTTCCCCTTCTCCCATGTGTGCAGAAAAGTGCCGCTTAGAGGCAAAACAGCCCAACAACCCAATTACCACAGTTCTAATTTCCACTGCTAGAAGGCATTAAAGGCGGAAAACGAAAAACTGCATTCTCTTTGAAAACGAGCACCCCATATTTACAAGAGGCGATCTGTTAATCTGAATTTAGTGCAGTTTGATCTTATTGCTTCAACAGTTTGATTACAATTTTTGATGATCCCTTTGAAACCTTAAAAGTTACAACAGTTAACTAATATATCAAGTCGTCGTTTTTGTCTTATTTTCGTTGAGCTCTTTGGATTTTAACCTTCTAGTTACAAGTTCTGCTTCTTTGTTTTTGCATTTTATATTAGTTCAGTCACTCTGTCCTCAGGGGGGGGCGGGGGCTCAGTCGCTAGCGCGCCAGGCTCGTAATCTGTAGTTCCCAGGTTCGAGTCCCAGCTGGGTCAGCGTTGAGATTTATCTCCGCAAAATTCCCCGCCCTGCCCACGGTCAGTAGGGGACACCGATGGGATTGGAAAGGCCGCCGTCCGTCGGATGGGACGTTAAGCCGTGGCCCCGTGTGTAGGAGAGACATACCCTGTGCACGTTAAAGAACACGCTGGATGGCCTTGACGGGAGGCTACCATCTGTCTCCCAACAGCTGTTCCAGTGGGTCCCCTCCCTCAACCTTCTCTGAGCCTTCGGGGTCCATGTGACTTGGCCATTTAGCCCATGGTGTGCAAAAAAAGTGCCGCTCAGAGGTAAAACAACCCAACTCTATCCTCAGTTGCTAGTGAGATATAAAACCCCATATTAAATCTTTTTGTGTGTTTTGTAGCTTTCCTCTAATGCAGACAACAACAGTTACAAAACTTATTTTCCATTTGACACAATCGTTCCCGTCCTTTATGAGGCTCAGCCAATAGCCCGCCAGGCTCGTAATCAGCAGATTTTAGGTTTCAGCCCTACCTGTGCCAGCGTTGAAATTTGCTAAGCTGCCTCAGTCAGAAAGAGGACACCAGTGGGTTTGAAAATGTCGTCGTATTACAGAACACGCTGGATGACCCAGATAAAAGCCCACTATCTCTCTCTTAACAGCATTGCAGTGGGTGAACTTTTCCTCGACCTTCTCTGATCCCTTGGTGTCCTTGTGACCTGGCCATTTAGCCCATTGCGTGCAAAAAGGTGGCCAAGCAATATTTCTCGGACACCTTATAATGCACTACTTGACATTAAAAATGCCACACCAACACCAAGAAGTATTTTTCGGAACGCCATGCAAATAGGTGTGTATGCATCGATAATCGGGTTATGAAAATGAGTGCAGTTGCGAACCCAATCACGTGATAGGTGAGGGAGATAACAGGGAAAAAGGACCACTGGGAATAGCTAAGTTTGGTCGTCCTCACCTGGGCATGTGATCTCGGTGCCGATAGCATGTGTAAACAGTGAGAATCCCTGGACAACATCATCGGGAATCCTACCATCACACGGACACCTTTACCAAAGGCTTTATCATAGGACTACGTATGGCTGGTTGATCTCTGCATCTCATCTGCTGAAAGTTGTCTCGCCATAGTGAGACTGGTGCATGTAGGCGGATGTCCGAACGCATCGACTGCTGCATTCAACGGCAAGTCATAGCAGCCCACAATCCACAGCGGACGACATTCAACGCTGTATACAGGCAGCTATGGACATCCCATGTCATCACGGACTGTAAATCGCAGATTGGCTGAGGCAGGTTTGCTCTCTCGCCAGCCATTGCGACGACTGCCACTCACTGCAGCATATCGTTGCACAAGGTTGTAGTGATGCCGTACTAGATATGCGTGGTGGGACGAATGGTACCATGTCATATTCAGTGATGAGTCTCACTTCTGTATTAGTGCCGACAATCGCCGCGTAAGCGTCATACAGCTTCTCAGCCTGGTATCATGTTTTGGGCACTATCAGTTTCAACAGCAGTTCACTCCTCGTACGCATGTAGCGGGTATATTGACAGCACGACGATACGTCAATTAGGTGCTGCATCCCGTTTTGTTGAGGGCGGAGGTGGCTCAGTCGGTAAGCGCCCTAGGCTCGTAATATGTAGTTCCCAGGTTTGAGCCCCAGCTGGGTGAGCTTTGCGATTTATCTCCGCAAAATTCCCCGCCCTGCCCACGGTCAGTAGGGCACACTAAAGGGCTTGGAAAGGCGAACGTCTGTCTGACAGAACGTTAAGCCATGACCTCGTGTGCGGGAGAGCCTAACTTGTACACGTTAAAGAACGCGCTGGATGATCTGGATAGGCGGCTACCATCTGCCTCCCAACAGAAGGAGGGGGTGGCTCAGTCGGTAGTACGCCAGGCTCGTAATCTGTAGTTCCCAGATTTGAGCCCCAGCTGGGTCAGCGTTGAGATTTATCACCGCAAAGTTTCCTGCCCTGCCCACGGTCACTAAGGGACACCGCTGAGCTTGGAAAGACCGCCGTTCATCGGATGGGACGTTAAGCCGTGGCCCCGTGTGCGGGAGAAACTTACTCTGTGCACGTTAAAGAACACGCTGGATGACCTTGACGGGAGGCTACCATCTGTCTCCCAACAGCTGTTCCAATGGGTCCCCTCCCCCAACCTTCTCTGAGCCTTCGGGGTCCATGTGACCTGGCCATTTAGCCCATTGTGTGCAAAAAAGTGCCGCTCAGAGGTAAAACAACCCAACTGTCCTGCACACGGAACCACAGCCTAATACCCCATACTAAGGACGGCGTCCTTTACATATCCCATCGGTGTCTCCTTTCTCACTGAGGACAGAGAACAAAATTCTCGATGTAGGCACAGATGGGAGTCGAAGATTACGAGCCTGGCCACGCCACATTGATACCCCAGGCCGCGGACAGTCGTTGAGAAAAAAGGAGGGAAATAAATGCATAAAAATTTAAATTATTTTTGTAATAACTCTAAAAGATATTTTTAAATCATGTAAAATAAAATAATTTATTCATTACTTTATTAAAATATTTTAAAATTACCAAGTTTTCGATAATAAACAGCTAGCAATTGAATTTTTAAAGATAAAAATGTAATTAAAACTGCTACATATTTCAAAATTAGTTCTGTTGCTGTGCTCTCGAGGCCTGGTGTATCAAGGTGACCTTGAGCAGGCGTAGTACCGACTGAGCCAATACTCGTCCCCTTTTTCCGTGTAAAAGTTACTTCAATATCGTAAACATAAAAGTAATATTGCAATGTCTGTTTTGGGGGCGGGGGTGGCTCAGTCGGTAGCGCGCCAGGCTCGTAATCTGTAGTTCCCAGGTTCGAGTCCCAGCTGGGTCAGCGTTGAGATTTATCTCCGCAAAATTCCCCGCCCTGCCCACGGTCAGTAGGGGATACCGATGGGCTTGGAAAGGCCGCCGTCCATCGGATAGGACGTTAAGCCGTGGACCCGTGTGCGGGGAGAGCCATACCCTGTGCACGTTAAAGAACACGCTGGATGGCCTTGACGGGAGGCTACCATCTGTCTGCTAACAGCTGTTCCAGTGGGTCCCCACCCCCAACCTTCTCTGAGCCTTCGGGGTCCATGTGACCTGGCCATTTAGCCCATGGTGTGCAAAAAAGTGCCGCTCAGAGGTGAAACAACCCAACCCAGCAATGTCTATTTTGATTTGAAAGTGAATAATAATGTTTTTAAACTTGGCTTTTTAAACACATTGTCCCAGTTACTAAAAGTTTCACACGATTGTTTCAGTGTCAGTGGTCACAATTTCAAGATTAAGTTCTGTTTGTTATCTATCTCAACACACTGACTGCATTTGATGCGATTCTGTCGGATTTGTGGAACAAGTGAGCACCTGAAGGAGAAGTTTTCGTTATTTCTGTCTATCAGTAAACTTTAGCCAGTAGTCATGTATTTGAACTCTGGTGACTGAATCTCTATCACGCATCGAAATCTCAAATCCCACTCCGTGTGATCCTTAGAGCCAAAGGAGTCATGATATTGACCTGTTGTCCTTGTGTTCTGGAATCGGGACAGCTCTGTCACATGTTGCTCCATCGCAGCTAAATGGGAATAGACGAGTAGATGGAATTCCACAATTGCTGCTTGACTTTAAAAAGAAATAAATCCGGTTCTCTTTTTACGCGCTCTCCATTTACGTTTTGTCGGATATATGCGTTTCGAGAAAATATCCTGTCCCTTAGAGATACGAAATATTTTCGGGGATAAGCGATTTAGAAAAAAATATTTTTGTATTGTTCCTGTCAAAAACAAAGGCGAAATGCGATTCATCAATTTTCAAGAGTTTGCACATTGTAAAAGGAGGATGGTGCAAACATTCTTTGTCACTTCTCCCTAGTGGATTACAATGAGTTCAAATGCTTCATTGTAACAGGTTGGGTTGTTTTACCTCTGAGAGGCACTTTTTTGCACACCATGGGCTAAATGGCTAGGTCACAAGGACCCCCGTAGGCTCAGAGAAGGTTGGGGACAGACTGGAACAGCTGTTGGGAGACAGATGGTAGCCTCCCGTCAAGGCCATCCAGCGTGTTCTTTAACGTGCACAGGGTATGGCTCTCCCGCACACGGGGCCACGGCTTAACGTCCCATCCGACGGACGGCGGCCTTTCCAAGCCCATCGGTATCCCCTACTGACCGTGAGCAGGGGGGGAATTTTGCGGAAATAAATCTCAACGCTGACCCAACTGGGACTCGAACCTGGGAACTACAGATTACGAGCCTGGCGCGCTACCGACTGAGCCACCCCCGCCCCTTTCATTGTAACAGATTATCATTTAAAAGTCGTTAAACAAGACGTTCATTTCTTGACGAAGGAGACAAAATTTGAAGAAATGGGTATAGAAATAGAAAACCTGATAAAACGACACAAGGAAAACATGAACAATGAGGCTTATGAGCAATGCAGCTTCACAAAGGGCTGAAGTTTTTTGATAAACCTCCAGATGACGGTAACGACCACGCACAAAAACTAATTAAAGAACTCAGCTCTTTAAGGACCCATTAATATAATCGAAAATGCACCCCAAAGAAAAAAAGATCCAGAAAGAAGTAGAAAAGTAAGAAGAGACGTAAAAAAGTCTTTTCAATCGTTATCCTCTAAAACATGAAAAAAAGCCGAACAGTTATCCATAGTCTTTCTTGATGAAACAACCAAGCAAAGACCTAAATTTTCAGTTGAAACTCTTTTAAACTATCTTCGTAATTATAATTTTCAGATTAAGGAAATGATTGGAAGGATCATTTTACACCAGAAACCGAAACTGTTCGGCAGAGAAAGAAAGTTCTCTCACGGATTATATTTCTTCCGCTGGTCGTATCTTGTGCAGGCCTTACATAGTCTCATGAACACCACCTATGAGGGGGGGGGGGGCTCAGTCGGTACCGCGTCAGGCTCGTCATCTGTAGTTCCCAGGTTCGAGTCCCAGCTGGGTCAGCGTTGAAATTTATCTCTGCAAAATTCCCCGTCCTGCCCACGGTCAGTAGGGGACACCGCTGGGCTTGGAAAGGCCGCCGTCCGTCGGATGGGACGTTAAGCCGTGGCCCCGTGTGCGGGAGAGCCATACCCTGTGCACTTTAAAGAACACGCTGGATGGCCTTGACGGGAAGCTACCATCTGTCTCCCAACAGCTATTCCAGTGAGTCCCCTCCCCCAACCTTCTCTGAGCCTTCGGGGTCCATGTGACCTGGCCATTTAGCCCATGGTGTGCAAAAAAAGTGACGCTCAGTGGTAAAACAACCCAACACAACCCACCTATGAGGGAGTTGAGGCCACAGCAGAAAGAGAACTTCAAAATCCATTCTTTTCTCGATATACAAACTAGATTCCTTCATATCTCTTCCAAGAGTTTTTCTAGATTGGAACTGCAAGTTAGTAGTTTCTAATAGTATCATTTTTACATTATCTTTCCTAAATCAATTACGAATAACTGGCATTTAGCCTCTCCCTGAATAAGCAATAGCTAAGCCTCTAGCGGAATTTCTCCTCATACATGAAAAGGACCAACAATCCAAACCAGTTCCCAAAGCAACAAAATTGCGACACCCTTTCACCCCTTTCACCAGTCTCTCCAGGTCAGTGAGGGAAAATTGGTTATTTTGTAAGAGCATTCTTCACAGAAAAGCACATGCATAAAGACCTGTTCCGAACGCACACATCGAAGCACGCTCCTCCCATTCGCTGCATGGCATTGACCCCGAATTCTTTTACATCTCCTGACCTTCAGTTCGCCTCTCCCCTTCACATATTCTGTCCAGCACACAGCCCAAGGTGTTTCCTATAAAGAGTGGAACGTCCTGGTTCGTGAGTTATCTCTGACCCACTCACCACCCCCAGGTCGTGGGAGCCCCAAGACAACTTTTTCCCAATTGCCAGTTGTCTGACGATCATCTTCATTTATTTGCATTGAAGATCAAGTGGTTTCAAAAATTCAGAACATCTTCTGCCAAAGGAAAACCAGATCGGAGAAAAAAAAAATCAGTATTTTCTAAAGAAAACTTTCAATGTGAAAACACCACGAGAAGCAAGTCAAAAGCTTTCAATAAGACCAAACTAAATATTGAATTTCAGCAACGTTTATTCAGTAGTTAAAAGATTGATTGAAACTGAAACCTTTAATTCAGCTCGTCCTAAAAACTTTCGAGTGGAGGTAAGCTCAATCACTAGCGAGACAGCTTTGTAACCTACTGTTCACAAGCTTGAAGGGGATGAGAGTTAGCTCAGTCAGCAGCCACCACTGTAGTAATCTTCTCGAATTCGTCCCCACCAGAGCAAGCGTTCAAATTTATCTCCGCTAAATCTCACCCTGTCTTTGATGATAAAGAGAAAACTTATGGGTTTGGAAAGGTCACCGTCAGATGGGACGTTAAGCCGTGATACCGTGTGCAATGAGAGCTACAACATGTTCGCTAAAAGGAACAAGCTGAATAACCTTCAATCTGTTCCTTCTCCCTAACTTTCTGTGAGCATTTGGTATTAATCTGATCTAGCCATGTCCTTAATCAGTACCCTACTAGTCCTAATAGAAAGGATTACAGAGAGCTTAATAAACGTGTAAAAGATCAGTTAGCTGCTGATAAGAATCTTTGGCTTGGCTGACAAAGCTGAGGAAGCAGTTAGGCAGCACAACAGCAGAGAGCTGTACCAGATAGTTAATGTTTTATGTGGTAGAAAATAGACAGGCATACAAGGATTGCAGGATAAACAAGGTAAGGTTATAGAAGGGGAAGATTCTGTCATGGCTAGGTGGGCTGAGCATTTCAGTGATGTTTTAAACAATGTGGTTAGTTCTACTCCCATTGTTTGTAATGATGATAGATGCATTGGCGGCTTTAATGTTGGCCCTATAACACAATCTGAAGTTATTTTGGCTATTTCTAAACTTAAACTTCATAAATCCTCAGGGGTAGATGAAATTACTACAGAAATGCTTAGAGCTGGGAATGTTTCGGTTGCCACTTGGATGACTGAAATTTTGAATAACTTTTATGATAAAGGCATGGTTCCTAAAAATTTTACCAGAGCTATTATTATCCCTATTTTCAAAAAAGGTGATCGCAGTTCTTGTGATAACTATAGGGGTATCAGCCTACTCACTGTTCCAGGTAAAGTTCTTTCCATGATTGTGCTTAATAGAATTAAGAATCTGATTGACAGTCAATTGCGTGATGAGCAATGTGGATTCAGAAGTGGTAGGGGATGTGTAGATCAGATATTTTCACTTAGGCAGATTCTTGAGAAATGTTTAGATTTTCAGAAACCTTTGGTTGCTAGCTTTGTTGATTTCAAAAAGGCTTTCGACTCTGTTGATCGTCATAATTTGTGGTTGATTGTGAGATCATATGGTATACCAGACAAGTTAGTTAACGTAATGAAAGCTCTCTATAATAACACTGAGTCGTGTGTGAGAGTTGGTAAGTCTTGTAGCAATTGGTTTAGCATTACTTCTGGTGTTCGACAAGGGTGCATTTTGTCTCCTTTTCTCTTTAGTTTGGTTATTGATTATGTTATGCGAAATTCATTGCAAGGGAAAGATTTTGGCCTTAAATGGTCTGGATATACTAAAATTTTTGATTTAGATTATGCTGATGATTTAGCCCTTTTGGCAAATGATGTTGATGAGATGAACTCTTTCATTCGAGCTGTTGATGAGACTGGTAGTAGAGTTTTTGGTTGGTTATAAACAGAGAGAAAACTAAAGTGATGAAAATTGGTCAGGCAGGTTGTGATTCAGTTCATCTGAATGGTTGCAGTCTTGAGCAGATGTCAGAGTTTAATTACCTTGGGAGCTATGTAACAGATACTGGTGATGTGCGGGATGAGATTAATAGACGAATAGGGATTGCTGCCGTGACTTTTAAGAATCTATGGAGATTGTGGAGAAATAGGCGTATACACCTAAAGACTAAAATTAGACTGTATAATAGTTTGGTTCTTTCTAAGGTTAGTTATGGTAGTGAAACTTGGACGCTGTGTAAACAAGATAACAGGAAACTAGATGCTTTTGATTCCAGATGCTTACGCAGTATCTTGGACATTAGGTGGTTCAACTTTGTAACTAATGATGAGGTTAGGCAAAGGAGTGTGCAAACTCCTTTAAGCAGCATATTGTGCAGAGAGAGACTCCGTTGGTTTGGCCATGTTGCCCGTATGGATAATTATAGATTGGCGAATAGGGTTATGAACAGTGTGCCTAGAGGCCTCAGAAGGAGGGGGAGTCCTAGGATGCGGTGGGCAGACAATGTCAAACAGGATCTTGTTAGAATTGGTGTGCAGTGACCGGATGCAGCAGATGTAGCTCAGGACAGATATGCTTGGAGAATTAAACTGCGCGGTCTGGTTTCACCTCCGTAGCCCATGGCTGCTTGAGGATGACGATGCGCCATTTAGCCCCTTATGTGCACAAAAATACCTTAAAAGGATCAATAACTAGTGGTACGTACAATCGATGGTAACTATTGACCACAATCGATAGTCGAAAAAAAAAAAACTATCTATAGTACTATCGGCTGAAAACTGCTATTTTGTTTATCTCGGGCACGAAAGCGAAGATGCTTGTCTCGGTGAAGTATGTTAGCTTTTTAAACCGTAAAGCCCATCAAATAAACTTTTTATTATATGATAAAGAAATAAATGAAATCCGTATATTCCTGTTTTTAGAGAGCTGTTCCGGTGGCACGGAAAAAATGTTTTCGGCTCTCAATTTACGTGAATTAAATTAACAGTTATTTGAAATAACTCGGTCACTGTATTTACATCCTTTTTTTAAATTTGAGTGTACTTTTTTTGGCGAATAACGTGGTTTTCCCTGAGCACCAGACAATTGCGTGCTGGTGACATAGTTGAGTGTTTGTCTTGTTGGGAGGTACGAAGTTTACATCAAACACTAAACGTAAAGGTTTCGAAGTAGCCATGTCACGAGAAAAGCCACACCTCTCCAACGTGCTCAGAGCAATAATAAAAGTCATACCTGTGAGCCATTAGCTTTTTGTCAATCTATGTTATAAATCTAAGAGTGAGAGAATAAATCTCATTTAAATTATCCTTGACATAATAAATAATAAATCGGTTAATACGGATAATATCCTCAATATCATCTTAGATATACGATCATCCTAGGAAAAAAATTTTGAATAATCTCCTAGCTCAGCAACAATTAATCATCCAATGGAATTGTAGAGCCATAATGAATAAAAACTCACGTCCAACTTCTCATCAACCAGTTTAATACAGTAGCTACAGCCCTACAAGAAACAAGAGTGAATTTTTTTTTTCAGTGTATTCATAATATATCATACCAATAAAAGAAGGGCGGGGGTGGCTCAGTCGGTAGCGCGCCAGGCTCGTATTCTGTAGTTCCCAGGTTCGAGTCCCAGCTGGGTCAGCGTTGAGATTTATCTCCGCAAAATTTCCCCGCCCTGCCCACGGTCAGTAGGGGACACCGATGGGCTTGGAAAGGCCGCCGTCCGTCGGATGGGACGTTAAGCCGTGGCCCCTTGTGTGGGAGAGCCATACCCTGTGCATGTTAAAGAACACGCTGGATGGCCTTGACGGGATGCTACCATCTGTCTCCCAACAGCTGTTCCAGTGGGTCCCCTCCCCCAACCTTCTCTGAGCCTTCGGGGTCCATGTGACCTGGCCATTTAGCCCATGGTGTGAAAAAAAGTGCCGCCCAGAGGTAAAACAACCCAATAAAAGAAACAGGCCTGGGGGAGGGGTGGCCTGGCTAATATACCAGTCCATACCATAGCGAGAAATTGAAATTCAGTTCAATCACAATATCATCGAGGTTATCGCAGTTCAAGTAAAAATCAGCAATATACTTATATCTCTCATCAATATATATATACCTGGTAACTACTACACCACAGAATATTTTCTTAATATCTTAAAACAATGTTCCTCCCCCATACTTGCTATGAGATGATTTCAATGCGCACAGCAAGCTGTGAGGTTCCATTAAAAAATGATCAAAAAGGGTTTATCATTGAAGATCACTTATGCAATCATAACTTATATCTGCTTAATGTACCCACTTATTACAACCCAAGGCCTCAAGACACAGCCATAGATCTGTCAAATCTTCTGGGGCGGGGGTGGTTCAGTCGGTAGCGCGCCAGGCTCGTAATCTGTAGTTCCCAGGTTCGAGTCCCAGCTGGGTCAGCGTTGAGATTTATCTCCGCAAAATTCCCCGCCCTGCCCACGGTCAGTAGGGGACACCGATGGGCTTGGAAAGGCCGCCGTCCGTCGGATGAGACGTTAATCCGTGGCCCCGTGTGCGGGAGAGCCATACCCTGTGCACGTTAAAGAACACGCTGGATGGCCTTGACGGGAGGCTACCATCTGGCTCCCAACAGCTGTTCCAGTGGGTCCCCTCCCCCAACCTTCTCTGAGCCTTCGGGGTTCATGTGACCTGGCCATTTAGCCCATGGTGTGCAAAAAAGTGCCGCTCAGAGGTAAAACAACCCAACCCAAACAACTGTCAAATCTTCTCAGAAACTATCCAAAACTTGTTCCAGTGGATTATATACCCAGATACAATCAGCAGTGACCACTTCTCATGCTCACAGTTATCAAAGAAGATAAAAATAAAAGAAATGTCTCATATGAAAATACAAAATGGAACAAATTTAATGAAGACATCTACAAGATAGGCATTAACCAAGAAAAAAATTTCATATGAAGAACTCACTAATACCTACTTAATAGAAAATAGCCATCTCAAAGCCATCGTAGAAAATATCAAAGAGGAGCAAGAAGATCCAGAACACACCATAGAAGCCAATAGAATCACTGGAATTATACGAAAAAAAAAAGAATCTGAAAACCAAATAGCAAAAAAAAATTGGAGAACCTTTACTTCTTTCCTAAATGCTTATACCCCAACTTCAAAAGTCTGGAAGATATTTAATAGCCTTAAAAAACTAGCGAATAAATTTCTAATCCATATTTTCACTTCAAAGAACCATACCTATAATGAAGAAGACGAGAGCATATGCGAACAATTCAACCAATACTCTTCTTCTATTATTCAGAACCCTACAACTACAGATCAAGATATCAGATCAAGACCATCATCCTTCAAGCCATCTACTGGACTAAACATTAAAAGAGCAAAAAGTTTGTCATATTTACAGATTGCAGCTCAGCTCTAGACTCTCTCCTATGTGGGGCGGAGGTGGCTCATTCGGTAGCGCGCCAGGCTCATAATCTGCAATTCCCAGTTCGAGTCTCAGCTGGGTCATCGTTGAGATTTATCTCCGCAAAACTCCCCACCTGGCCACGGTCAGTAGGGGACACTGATGGGCTTGGAAAGGCCGCCGTCCTTCGGATGGGACGTTAAGCCGTAGCCCCGTGTATGGGAGAGCCATATCCTATTCACGTTAAAGAACACGCTGGATGGCCTTGACGGGAGGCTACCATCTGTCTCCCAACAGCTGTTCCAGTGGGTCCCCTCCCCCAACCTTCTCTGAGCCTTCGGAGTCCATGTGACCTGGCCATTTAGCCCATGGTGTGCAAAAAAGTGCCTCTCAGAGGTAAAACAACCCAACGTTAAAGAACACGTTGCATGGCCTTGACGGGAGACTACCATCTGTCTCCCAACAGCTGTTCCAGTGGGTCCCCTCCCCCAACCTTCTCTGAGCCTTCGGGGTCCATGTGACCTGGCCATTTAGTCCATGGTGTGCAAAAAAGTGCCGCTCAGAGGTAAAACAACCCAACGTTAAAGAACACGCTGGATGGCCTTGACGGGGGACTACCATCTGTCTCCCAACAGCTGTTACTGTGGGTCCCCTCCCCCAACCTTCTCTGAGCCTTCGGGGTCCATGTGACCTGGCCATTTAGTCCATGGTGTGCAAAAAAGTGCCGCTCAGAGGTAAAACAACCCAACGTTAAAGAACATGCTTGGATGGCCTTGACGGGGGACTACCATCTGTCTCCCAACAGCTGTTACAGTGGGTTCCCTCCCCCAACCTTCTCTGAGCCTTCGGGGTCCTACTTCCATTCATCCACCCATATCTTACCGATCTTTTCAGAAAGTCTCTTCTGAACTTAACCAATTGCAACGAATATTCTCTGCAGTGGATACCCAGCGATTGAAATTTTACTGGAAATGAAATTGGAGATGGACTGGATAAAGAAATTGAAAACCCGCAGAAAATTATTGATATTCCCCCACATACTGAACAGATTAAATAACAGATACAAGATTATTACCAGCAAAAGAAGGAAGCAAGATTCCTCATCATTACAGGCCACAAATATAATTACAGAAAACTTACAGACAACCAAATCTCCAACATAATCCCAAATAAATTTTCAAGAAGACGACAAAACATCATCAGTAGAATGAGAATTGGCCATTGCTTACTAAATGATAAACTTATTTCAAATCATTAACTTTCCAATGTGCAACTCCTGTAATATAACAGAAAACATAGCTGGTGTTTTGTTAATTGTCCTAAACATGCAGAAGAAAGAATTATGCTATTCAGTCTTCTACAAAATAAGTATGACATCTAGGACATAACTTTAAAAACATTACTGTCTCCAAAGAACATCAAAAATACAACCAAAATCTACAGATTGGTTCTCAATTTTATGCAAAACATCAACTACTTCATAGAATATAATCATCGTTATTTTCTAAAGATCAAAAAATCATCAGTTCCATAACAGAAATGTAAGCAAAATATCATAAGTATCAACTTTTCTCATCATCCATGAAGACATAACTGTGTCAAAAGTCATGATCAAATTCAGTCAAAAAATATTGATATAGCAACTATTCAGCTCTAAGGAAACTATCTATATTCTATGTTATTGCAAAAAAAAAATTAAGCTTTTTTCTGCAGTTTCTCCCTGGAAACAGACTTCCAGGCAAGCGTCTTAGTAACTACTCCAATGTTGTTTACTTCCCTTTTCTGCTTTTTCTTACCTTCAAACCTGAAACTACATCTATTAAAAAATCTCTGTGTGGACACAAAAATTTTCTTTATGGATGTGTTAGCATTACTGTAGCTAGATATAAACCCGAGGTTTCAGTAATTGTGTATGAGGGATTCCGAAGTTGAGTGTGTATAATATTTGTTCAGGTTTCCAAAATTTTCGCCCTCAAAAGGTGAAAATTTAATATAAAAATTGGCAAATACGCAGCGTTTTATTAGTATTTATTTAACAGAAAATCATTTTTTTAAAATCAATTAAACATAGCAAAAGAGTTTATTTGTATAAGTTGGCAACACAAAAAACTATCGATAGTATAAACCACTTCAAGCAGCTGCTTGCCATAAAGGTCTGACAGGAGCCTGTATAGGCTCCTGTCAGACCTTTATGGCAATTATACGCCATAATAGAAAGTCCGTGAGAATGGCTGGACCTCAGCAGAAAAACAACACAAACATCCATGCCTTACCCGGGGCTCGAACGCAGGTCCCTTATATCAGTAGCCAAGCGCGCTAATCACAATCGCTTTTTTTATTTCTTCAAAAACATTGATGACTATCGATGGTAAAAACATCGATAGTTACATCGATAGTACATCACTATAAACAACCCAAGTTGTGTCCTCATTGTTCTTGCGTTGAGAAGTGCTAGGTGATTATAGATATGATTTTTTTAACATAGCAGATTCTCGCGGTAAGCAAGCTCGCGGTCGCTTCGCACCACTGCTCGCGGTAAGAAAGGGGACAGCGATAGAATTGCTAAAAGCCATTCGGTATTCCCTTTTTTCATTCGGTATCCCTTTTTTCGGTTTCCCTTTTTTCTTCTGCACACTGACGGAGTCCGTGTGCAGAAGAAACACCAAGCGCATGTCAGTGAACACACTGAATGTCTTTGACGTACCTGGCTTGTTACGTCGCCGCTAAGCCACGTAATGTCTTCCATCTCAAGGTCATTCATGGGACTTAAACCATATCCTCTGCACTTAAAGGAACACGCTGATGGACTTGATGTAATGCTACTGTCTGTCTCCTAACAGATGTTCAGTGGGTCCTCTTTCCACAACCTTCTCTGAACCCTTGATATTAATATGACCTGGCCATTTAGTCCATGCTGTGCAAAAAAGTGTCACTCAGATTTGTGTATTAGAGAGTGTTGTATTCAGATGTAAAACAACCCTATATACATTAATGAACACGCTGGATGGCTTTGACGTAAAGTTTCCATCTGACTCCTAACAGCAGCTGGCCATTCATTCCAATTGTGCACAAAAAAGCGCCGCTCAGAGGTAAAAGAACTCAACTCGGAAGAGACCGGTCAAGTATGAAATTACCTTTGGCCGTCTTTTTTTTATTGTTTTTTTTAAAAGAATTCCTTAGAAATAATTGACACATGCCATTTTGTTCAAAAACTAATCCCGAAATAAACAGTTCGTGAAGAAAACAATAAAGGAATCATAACCATTGTAGTAAAAAACTTAAAAGCTTTTCCTATTCACCTAAATCTGAAAAGAAGTTTAAATCCAAATTCCTCGATGATTTCAGTTGCCAGTAAAGAATGCGGTCTTGAGAGAAGTGAAAGAGGTGGTGTGTGCTGGCTTCTGCTCTTCTTCCAGCCTGCTGCGTGAACAGAAGTAGCGGCAGCTCACACTAAGCGAACCGGGCCGCTCACACATACCTGGCCGGTTGTTGCGATCGTTCACCCTTGGCTGAATGCCGCGGACCTTCGTCCCAGCTCATCATCCCAACCTCCCTCTTCTCCCTGTTGCGTGTTCTCCATCCGCTCGGTGCTTGCGTGTGCGTGCATGGAGCATGTTGTCTTGGCAACTTTCTATGGCGACTACGGTAGCACAACATCGTGAGCATCATCGCTATGGTTGGAAACAATGCCATGCCGTGGTTGGCGATGTTCTGGGATGGCGAGCATTTCCAGTAGGTAAGAAAAAATTGCCAAATTCCACTGGGAATTGTTGAGCATTTCTAATCTGTTGTTCTCTGCTTTGAGTTGCGTTTTCTAGCCTGTGGAAGCAGTAAGTAATCTTTTCTTCACAATATTTGTAAATTTATACTTGAATTGCGTGCTTAGAAATAACAAAATATAATTTTTTTTTGTTTACCTTTATTATGCGATATTTGCAAAATATCAGGTTCAGTAAATGAACAGTTTTATACGACTATAAATCCCTCTCCGTGTTCGAATAATTGGTGTGTTTGGCTGCTGTTTTTCTTTTTTAATGTTATCTTGACGTCTCATATTGGAAATTTCCTGTCATGACTTCATGGCAAGCAGCTGGTTGAGGAGGAATTTATTTTTTTAAAAGAGAAACCTACATTTTTACTGAATATGATTCATAATTCTGAAAAGCAAAATATCAAATTTGGACTCAGGACAACGTCATGTCAACAAGTGTGAACGTAAAATGAAACGTCTGTAATACTAAAAGGAGATGTCTGTCTGTGGCAGGGGCGGGGGTGGCTCAGTCGGTAGCGCGCCAGGCTCGTAATCTGTAGTTTCCAGATTCGAGTCCCAGCTGGGTCAGCGTTGAGATTTATCTCCGCAAAATTCCCCGCCCTGCCCACGGTCAGTAGGGGACACCGATGGGCTTGGAAAGGCTGCCGTCCGTCGCATGGGACGTTAAGCCGTGGTGCCGTGTGCGGGAGAGACATACCCTGTGCACGTTAAAGAACACGCTGGATGGCCTTGACGGGAGGCTACCATCTGTCTCCCAACAGCTGTTCCAGTGGGTCCCCTCCCCCAACCTTCTCTGAGCCTTCGGGGTCCATGTGACCTGGCGATTTAGCCCATGGTGTGCAAAAAAGTGCCGCTCAGAGGTAAAACAACCCAACCCTGTCTGTGCCAGCCATAACTCATCGGGAAATCGTGGTAAACCAACATCTCCTATAACAGAAGGACAGTGGACCAAGATATGACGTCACCGTAGGTAATCTTGTAATGTCGTTAATTCTTATACAATTATTTCTGTTATTATTACTGGTGTGCTTTTATATTAATATTAATGTTTATAAATATTTCTTATTTGGAAGAAAAATTATTTGAATTGATTAGCAATTATCATAATGCTAATCAATACGAATAATTTTTCTTCTAAATAAGGTATATTTATAAGTAAGCATTAGTACACCACTAATAATAAAAAAAGAAATATACAAGAATTATTTGCGTTACAGGACTACTAATGCTGACGTCATAACCTGGTCCACAGGCCTTATGTTGTAGGAGGTGTTGGGTAGACACTTAAAAATTTAAGAGTGTTTTTTGTTGCCGTCTAAGCTGCAATGGATAATTTCAAGTCGAAATTCCAAAAACCGGACTTGCTAAAAGCAAAAGTATTTACCATGCTACATTCCTATAGCTAAACGGTAATTCTGCCAACTCAACTCATTGCATTTAATCGTTTTCTTTTTTTTTTTCGTGTTATAAAACCAACATATTTTAATGTTGAATCTGTATTAAGGTATTAGTGTGAAACCTTTAGTACCAAAACTAACCTTTAGTGCACTGAAAATCCGAATATAAGATTGCTTCTTAAAAGTGATACCAGTTCCGTTAGTTATGAAATGTGTGTGTTTTACTGAAAATCCAATGGAATGTTTAAAATTAATTGCTTTGAAGTGGTATAAATGAATTATAGATTTTAATCTACTGGTATTGTTACTCCCAATTAATAAAGAAAAATCCGAAAGCTAAAAATTTAACCCAATAAATTTTATGAGTCGAAATTTTGAACCATTTGTTATTGTTTGAATTGAATTTGTGTTCTGAAATGTTATGACCATTTTTTAAATTAATAAGCCAATGGCCATAACATATACAGAATATACGTCCATATACAGATTTTATCTATATTAGAAATTTTTACATTGTCTTCAAAATATTTTCCTTTTGCGTCATGTCTAATTGTATAGTCTATTCTGGAAAGGGGGCGGGGGTGGCTCAGTCGGTAGCGCGCCATGCTCGTAATTTGCAGTTTCCAGGTTCGAATCCCACCTGGGTCAGCATTCAGATTTATCTCCTCAAAACTCCTCGCCCTGTCCACAGTCAGTAGGGGACACTGAAGGGCTTGGAAAGGCCTCCTCCGTCGGATGCGACGTTAAGCCGTGGGCTGTGTGCAGGAGGGTAATACCCTATGCACGTTAAAGAACGGATGGCCTTGACGTGAGCTACCATCTGTCTCCCAACAGCTGTCCAATGAAAATCCATCCCCAACTTTCTCTGAGCGTTCAAGGTCCTTGTGACCTATCCATTTAGCCCATTGTGTGCAAAAAAGTGCAGTTCAGAGGTAAAACAACCCAACTCTATTCTGGAAGGTGCGGGGATGGTTTATTAGTCGGTAGTGCACCAGGCTCGTCATCTTCAGTTCCCAGGTTCGAATCCCAGCTTGCCAGCGTTGAGATTTTATCTCCATTAAACCCTCAATCTTCCGTCGACCAATAGGTGACATTGATGGGCTTAGAAAGGCCGCATCCGTGGATGGGATGTTAAGCGTGGCCTTACGTGCGGGAGAGGCATACCCTGTGTACATTAAAGAACACGTTGGAAGGACTTGATGTGAGGCTACCATGGATAATTCCAATTGTGCAGTGGATCCCCTCACCCCCAACATTTTCTGAGTCTTCGAGGTCCTTGTGACTTGGTCATTTAGCCCATTATTTGTAAAGATGTGCTGCCCAGAGATAAAACAATCCAATTCTGGAATCAATTCTATTCTGGAATGGAAAATCTACATTGAAATATCTCTAGCTCAGAATTGAGGTATAATTCGTTTTCATATGGTATTCAACAGAACGACCAATTCTTTTGTGGGGGTTGAACGGTTTAGCAATTTGTTGTGTTTACCTATCGCCTAGTATTATACCAAAAATAGTTTTTAGCTCACACTTAATATCAAACCGATAGAGTAATAAATGGGTAGAAATAGAGACTATATCATAGAGGTGTTAACAATGTCACAAACATTTGGTGACGGATTTGCGGTTGTATTTGAAATTAATGCTTAAAGTAATCTTTATAAACAGTGGTAGGATTATTCCCCTTCTATTTTGATATGCTTTCCCTCTCTCACTTCATCCTTGGTTCAGTTTCTTTTCCGTCAACTCTTCTAATAAATTGTGTCCAGGGAAAAAGAGTCCTCATATTTTGAGTAAATAATTCTCTGGTAAAGTACAAAAACACGAACGTCCAATGCAGTGGCATTTTAGTATTCTCTTTTCGTGTAGTAATCTATCACATTGGTTACAGGTATGAATATAACATTGGACAGCAAATGTTGACTTCTTTTAGGTTTCGGTGATAAAATGTGTTTTCCATTGTGGCTTTTGGAATGCTGAACACGAAAATGACCATTGCTCGATTGGGTACGATTTTCAAAAAGTATTCACTCCGTTACGTTTTATAGGGGCGGGGGTGGCTCAGTCGGTAGCGCGCCAGGCTCGTAATCTGTAGTTCCCAGATGAGTCAGCGTTGAGATTTATCTCCGCAAAATTCCCCGCCCTGCCCACGGTAGTGTAGGGGACACCGATGGGCTTGGAAAGGCCGCCGTCCGTCGGATGGGACGTTAAGCCGTGGCTCCGTGTGCGGGAGAGCCATACCCTGTGCACGTTAAAGAACACGCTGGATGGCCTTGACGAGAGGTTACCATCTGTCTCCCAACAACTGTTCCAGTGAGTCCCCTCCCCCAACCTGTTCTGAGCCTTCGGGGTCCATGTGACCTGGCCATTTAGCCCACAGTGTGCAAAAATGTGCCGTTCAGAGGTAAAACAACCCAACCCGTTACGTTTTACCCGACTTACACTATATTGGTGATAACATGGTAGAGTCACCAGCTTTCCTTGATTAAATGCAACTTCTCTCGCTTGTTTATAAATATCCTGGCGCATCTCTTGATATAAATAAAATAAAAATAAAATAAACACCCCCTCAAGCAGCTGCTTGCCACAGAGGTCTGACAGGAACCTGTCAGTTTATGTGCCAGAGTAGAAGGTCTGAGAGAATGGCAGGACCTCAGCAGAAAAACAACACGAACATCCATGCCTTACCCGGGGCTTGAACCCAGGTCCCGTAGATCAGTAGCCAAGCGCGCTAACCACTCGGCCACGGGACGCCGTCCAACAATAGTCCGCTAACATCGCTGAACTCTATTTGCCAAACCCAGTGCATAATTAGGATCTACTCGTATCTTCAAAACTAGAGACAATTTACAATTTAAAGCATCATGTTCGTGATCAGCGCCCAAAAAATAGCGAAGATTAAGTGCTTTTATTTCCGAAACACTTTGATATCGGAATCAGTGTAATTGAAATCAGACGAACAAAGAGGTGAAGATATCTGGTAATCCAGAAACCTTGGCGGGAATGGGACGGGATTAAGTATATTATCCTACCGCTAGACATATACGGCGCCAGAGCTAGGATGGTGCTTTCGCTTCGCATAATAGTGCTGTCAGACAAATTATGTGAGTAGGCGCCACTCTATGTACAGCGTGATATATGATTTTCAGTGTTTAGTCAGCATTAAGGACTTGACCATTATGAAACTTTTGCTGGCTGACTTGTTGCCGAGCATTTGCCTCTCGCTTTGGAGAAGGCAAGTTGAAACTGTGTATATATGACTATTTAGTGTTATTGTCGTCTTGGTAGCTAATAGAGTTATGGTTATTATATGAAACATGCATCTGCACTTAATTCCATCAAAGTTATTGGCGTGACTAAGGACATTTCATTGGAGCAGTTCATGAGGTTTTCATTGGGATGAATCTAAAGCGGGAAGAACCCACAAATCGGAGCATCCGAACGCTTTTCGGGATTGTTGAATCATCCCAAAGTCAGTTTTTCCATTGTTATAAACCTAGCAAATGAAATAATTTTGAATAAAAATTGAGGATGCAAGTTCTGTGTAATCGGCTAACACACATATCTTTAGTAATATTGCTGAGCCAACAGAATGTCACTAAATGATCCATGCTTTTGAAAGGATTAGGTGAGCAGTTAGGCCTTATGGCTGAATGGGAATTTCAATTGCCTTTTTTTTGGTCCCTCTAACCTTTCTGATACTTGAATAAATAAATGAAAATGTGTCTCTGAGTCATGACCACCGAAGCATCAATTTTCGGAGGATATGACATCGGTTCGTGATACTCATGTGAATTGTTGGTTATTCCTGGAATTCCTGCATCCGGTGAATGGAACTAAGCCTCCCACAGACGAGAAGCAGACACTCAGGAAATGAGATTCACATTGGATCACGTGCAATAATAATAACCGAATACGGAACTTGCATGATGCGTTCGTTGGCTTCTGTTCACAAACAACAGATGTACGGCAATGTTGTCAGAACGTAATCATTTTGCGCATCGTATTGCCACTGCTCCTTAGGTGGGTGGGGGGAATAGCTCCTTTCGATTGGATTGTTTTACCTCTGAGCGGCACTTTTTTGCACACCATGGGCTAAATGGCCAGGCCACAATGACCCCGAAGGCTCAGAGAAGATGGGGGGAGGGGACCCTCTGGAACAGCTGTTGGGAGACGTATGGTATCCTCCCGTCAAGGCCATCCAGCGTGTTCTTTAACGTGCACAGGGTATGGCTCTCCCGCACACGGGGCCACGGCTTAACGTCCCATCCGACGGACGGCGGCCTTTCCAAGCCCATCGGTGTCCCCTACTGACCGTGGGCAGGGCGGGGAAATTTTGCGGAGATAAATCTCAACGCTGACCCAGCTGGGACTCGAACCTGGGAACTACAGATTACGAGCCTGGCGCGCTATCGACTGAGCCATCCCCGCCCCGCGCTTCTTTCGTGTGGAGCAGATAGATTGATAACGTTTAACTGAAGTTCGCAGTTTTGAATTCAAAGGGTTGCAAAAAGTCAACGCTCCATCCGACGAAATATTAATCCATTGTAAAGATGAGTCCGTCGAATTTCAGCTGCAACCCTTCACTCGGATATAGTCATTCATACAAATCCAGTGTACTTATTCGTTTCTATATATCATTCTGCCATCAAGTTGTAATGTAAGAAATTAACGTGTATATCCAGTGACTCTCACTCATGAATTCATCCAGTTACCACTAGTGAGAAAAATGAGGCGGGGATTGGCTTAGTGGAGATCGTGCCACGCTCATAATCTGCACTTCCCAGGCTCGCAGCATCGAGATTTATCTCCACTAAACCCCTACTCTTCCCACGGTCAGAAAAAGGACATCGACTGGCTTATAAAGGCAGCCGTCCTCCAGATATATTAAACCGCAACCGCTTGCACATCATATCCTGTGTGTGCTTTAAAGAACACGCTGGATGACCTTGACGGGAGGCTACTATCTGGCCCCTAACAGGTGTCCAGTGGATTCCCTTCTCCAATCTTCCTGGACCTTTGGGTTCTTGTGACCTAGCAATTTAACTCATTGCATGCAAAAAAATAAAACTGCCTCTCAGAGGTAAAACAATCTACTTCATGACACGCTATGTCAGGACTCGAACAGAAGTATTGAATTGGGTTGGGTTGTTTTACCTCTGAGCGGCACTTTTTTGCACACCATGGGCTAAATGGCCAGGTCACATGGACCCCGAAGGCTCAGAGAAGGTTGGGGGAGGGGACCCACTGGAACAGCTGTTGGGAGACAGATGGTAGCCTCCCGTCAAGGCCATCCAGCGTGTTCTTTAACGTGCACAGGGTATGTCTCTCCCGCACACGGGGCCACGGCTTAACGTCCCATCCGACGGACGGCGGCATTTCCAAGCCCATCGGTGTCCCCTACTGACCGTGGGCAGGGCGGGGAATTTTGCGCAGATAAATCTCAACGCTGACCCAGCTGGGACTCGAACCTGGGAACTACAGATTACGAGCCTGGCGCGCTACCGACTGAGCCACCCCCGCCCCCAGAAGTATTGAAGTTGGGATGCTACGACAAATCTAGAGTATCCATTGGCCCAGTTAACATGAACTAAGGAATATTAGATACTTAATCCTCTACTTCTGTTGACCTTATTCTTCAGTAACATTGATGGTGATCTGGATAATAAGGATTATTTCAAACTATTAAATGATGCAAAAAAAAATGATACACAAAATAAAAAAAATACCCCCTCAAGCAGCTGCTTGCCACAGAGGTCTGACAGGAACCTGTCAGTTTAATACGCCATAGCAGAAGGTCTGTGAGGATGGCGGGACCTCAGCAGAAAAACAACACACACACACACATCCATGCCTTACCCAGGGCTCGAACCCAGGTCCCGTAGATCAGTAGCCAAGCGTGCTAACCACTCGGCCACGGGACGGCTACAAAATAAAAGTCACTAAAAATTGTCCAGTCATTTCCTAAGGATTCAGAGATCGCCAATTGCGGATAAAATAAAAGTATATTTTATGTTTGAATTTGATATTCAAACATATATCTACTAATTTATAAAAGATAAAAATTGATTTCGAGGGCTTGATTTACTTATAAACCTCAGCATAGGCGCCGACTTTTAACCACGGAGGTAGAATAGTTATATTCAGGGCCGGACCTAGGGAGAACCGTTTGAGAATTCTATTAAAGGTAACGGAGGCAAAAATTAATAAACTTGTATACATTTCATGAATTTTTAGAGAAAATATAAACATCTGGAATTATGGGAAAATGTTACACTGCGATAAAACTTCAGTCTCTATAGAAAATCCAGTCTATATAGAATATTTATTACTTTTCACGAAAAATGATTTTTAAAAATGATCATTTGTTTTCATGAAGACTGACGGAGAAAAATCAGACAAAATATTTAACTAAATCTTTCTCTCATATTCAAAATTGTATCTCGCAAGTTATTGAAAATGTTTCTACACGACTTCAAGTATAGGCATTTCCTCTGCATGGCAGTATTTAATGCCCCTTTTAAATGTTTTAAAATGCTGCTTATAATTTGCAACATAATAAATGTGTCGGCATTTTCCGGTTGTTTCAGAAATACATTTGCTTTAACTTGGTGCATGCACTGCATTAACCAAACATATGCGAATCAGCCAAGCAGAGACCAGCCCAGACAGAATCTTCTACCTGTATTCAGCGTTGCCGATTTCGATTTTGTTTTGCAAGATGCAAAACATAATTTACGTTTTTTAAATTAAAAAATGACACGGCGCGACAGGCTAGTTAATTTGTAGTTTCCGCGTTCGAGTCCCAGCTGGGCCAGCGTTGAGATGGAACGTTAAGCCATGGCTCCTCGTGCGTGAGAGCCATACCCTTTGCACGTTAAAGAACGCACTGTACTGCCTTGACGGGAGGCTACCATCTCTCTCCCAACAGCTGTCCAGTGGGTCGCCTCCCCCAACCTTCTCTGAGCCTTCGGGGTCTTTGTGACCTGGCCATTTAGCCGATTATGTGAAAAAAGGTGCCTCACAGAGGTAAAATAGCCCAACTCTTGAAGCTACGATAATGAGAATGTGGTTAAATAAATGTTAGGCAAACAAAGTATTGTAAATAGTGTAACAAACAGTACTTGGGGAAAAATAACTGGACCAAGTTCAGTCGCAGATTAGCAATTGGATTTGGTGAAGCTCATTAGAGCTTATTTTAGCTTTAACAAATCATTAGAGCTTCAACAAATCCAATTGCTAATCTGCGACTGAACTCGGTCCAGTTATTTTTCCCCCAAGTACTGTTTGTTATACTATTTACAATACGGTGTTTGCCTAACATTTATTTAACAAGCAAGCGTGCAGCTGTATTCATTGCGGCGTGCCGTATTTGGAATTGCGTGTGGAGAGACTCAGACAAGGCTCCTAGTCATCACAACCATGGAGAGATGGCTCCATTTGTTAAACACGATATTGTCTCATTACGAAAGATCTTGCTCGTTGATGATTAGAAGTCCGAAAATAAACTTTAGTCTCTCCATGTCACTGGATTCATTTCGTGAAAAAAATACTAGTAGAGAAGCTATTGTGGATGTTTTCAGTTCATCCTCGAAAAGTGATGGATTAGTGTTATTGTTCTAAAAGATATATAGATAATGTACTTGACCAATGTTGAAGATTTCAGTTTATTTTATGTCTTGTAGGACAGGACCGAATAATAGGTCAATATTGTTCATTGTGTTTGGGATTTGTTTCAGTCCTGCGTAAATCGTATTATCAAATAAAATCTTAAACGCAATGTCTAATCGGTTAGGGGCGGGGGTGGCCAGGTTCGTAATCTGCAGTCCCCAGGTTCTCGAGTTCCGTCTGAGATAACGTTGAGATTTATCTCCGCAAAACTCCCCACCCTACCCTCGGTCAATAGGGGACACAGATGGACGTCCGCGGTGCGTCGTAGAGACGTCCGCAGTACGTCGTAACGTGCACAGAGACACTCTCTGTGCACGTTATAGAACACACTGGGAGGTGATTGATATGAGGTTCCCATCTGTTTTCTAGCAGCTGTCTGAGCCTTCGGGATCCTTCTGACCTGGCCATTTATCCTACTGTGTGCAAAAAAGTGCCACTCAGAGATAAAACAACTCAATTCTAATCGGTTAACCTCTTGTATCCTAGTGAAATTCATGAAATCATTTAGTAACGGTGAAACGTTCAAAGAAAATATTTTAGTTTCATAAGATTTACAGTTTTTTTTTATGAACCTTTGGCTTCGACGAGATGGAAATCTTGGAATGTGGTTCGCAAACAGATTGAAATCTTTGAATGTGGTTCACCAACAGATTGAAATCTTTGAATGTGGTTTGCAAACAGATTGAAATCTTTGAATGTGGTTTGCAAACAGATTGAAATCTTTGAATGTGGTACACAAACAAATTGAATTCATTGAATGTGGCCCAAAAAACAAATTGAATTCATTGAATGTGGCCCAAAAAACAAAGTGAATTCATTGAATGTGGCCCAAAAAACAGATTGAATTCTTTGAATGTGACTGAAAGACAGATTGAAATCTTGGAATGTGGTTCGCAAACAGATTGAAATCCTTGAATGTGGTTCGCAAACAGATTGAAATCTTGGAATGTGGTTCGCAAACAGATTGAAATCCTTGAATGTGGTTCGCCAACAGATTGAAATCTTGGAATGTGGTTCGCAAACAGATTGAAATCTTTGAATGTGGTTTGCAAACAGATTGAAATCTTTGAATGTGGTTTGCAAACAGATTGAAATCTTTGAATGTGGTTTGCAAACAGATTGAAATCTTTGAATGTGGTACACAAACAAATTGAATTCATTGAATGTGGCCCAAAAAACAAATTGAATTCATTGAATGTGGCCCAAAAAACAGATTGAATTCTTTGAATGTGACTGAAAGACAGATTGAAATCGTTGAATGTGGTTCGCAAACAGATTGAAATCTTTGAATGTGACTTGAAAATGGATTGAATACTTTACGTAAGCCTGCGGCGAGACTGAATTTTCCCTAAGCGAAATCGCCATTCCCCACAACGAAATCGAATTGAAATTAATGTATTTGCTTATTCTAAAGCTTAGAGTAAATGAATGAGTTTCAACCAATCATATTATTATTAATAAGTTCCAGGCATTTTATATATATTCATTGCTTGAATTATTCTCGATATTTTATCAGCGCCAAAAACTCAGAAAAGAAAAAATATATTAAAGGAAGCATATGCAAAAGTGACAAATAAATATGACCGTATCAAGATGAACCAACGTTTGAAACGACAAAACAAATGTTTTGTCTCCCAAACAAAACCCCTTGTTGGAACCTTTGTTTGAATCACAGACCATTTAATAGCCAAATCCAACGTATCAGCGCAATCGAACCAGAAAATAGTTAAAAAAAAAAAAAAAGAGGGGGGGGGGGTTTAGCAAGAGGACTTCCATTGCAATATAACATTTTCATCATAATAAATATATAATTTCTATACTAATACATCAAATAATCTTAACTATACAGGTATATATATATATGAATTTGGCTTCGGTGATTATAGCAACATAAAATATTTAAGTGCATCAATCACATTTCGATCTTCAAAAAATCTTATAATTCGTTGATTCCGTGTTTAATGAATCATTAACACGAGTTTGTTCAATAGCCGATATGAAGCTATTCGATGAACATTCATTCTTCTTTTAATTCTCACCTTGTTTTACGAACCGTGTCGTTCCCACAATTAACCAGTCTCGCTTCGAGTGCCACTCCTAAGATTTTATTTTTACTGCACATCAACTTCTAATTACGCTTTCCCTTTTTACTTTCTGAGAATCATTTTATATTTTCGTTTTCTAACATTTCCATCAGCACTTTAAGGCTATTTTCTCTGAAAGAACTCCTAAAATATTTTAAGAACTCTTTCGTCAAAGAGCTTGCTGGATCATACCACCAGTGTTTGATTTCATTACTTATAAATAAGATATATATATATTTTTTTAGGGGGGGGGGGGTATTACCCAATTTTTATCACCACCTTCATGTTGTTCGTCTCCTTAACAAGAGATTTCTGAATATTCAAGTTAAACCCGGAAAAAAAATTTGCATTTCATAATGGTATGTTGCTTTTTTTTTCATCTAAAAGGGAAAAGATTAAATTAGTACGATTTGTTTGAGTTCGTTATTTGATATTTGTGAAGCTGTTATGAAAATACTAGCTAGAACTAATGCAGTAATTTCAGATGAAATTTTATCTTCGTAATGGATAGCTATAATCAATAGAGTATAATCACGTATCTAGACACTTTTATTAAATCTGTGCATAATCGAAATGCACATGATTGTGAAGTATTGGACAATACGTCGACTTGAATGATGACTTGATTACTTAAAATTTTTTGCCTATTTATTAGAATCTATACCTAAAACTAAACATTTTAATATTCATAAATTTTGCATTGATTCTAAAGTGCGATATCATTAAATAAAGAAGTGTTGGGTTGTTTTACCTCTGACCGGCACTTTTTTGCACACCATGGGCGAAATGGCCAGGTCACATGGACTCCGAAGGTTCAGAGAATGTTGGGGACCCACTGGAACAGCTGTTCAGTGGGTCCCCAACCTTCTCTGGTTCAGTGGGTCCCCCGTCAAGGCCATCCAGCGTGTTCTTTAACATGCACAGGGTATGTATCTCCCGCACACAGGGCCACGGCTTAACGTCCCATCCGACGGACGGCGGCCTTTCCAAGCCCATCGGTGTACCCTACTGACCGTGGGCAGGGCGGGGAATTTTGCGGAGATATATCTCAACGCTGACCCAGCTGGGACTCGAACCTGGGAACTACAGATTACGAGCCTGGCGCGCTACCGACTGAGCCACCCCGCCCAAATAAAGAAGGTATTATATGCAACAGATGTGATGTAGATCGATCTTGTAACAAATTAAATCATCTGCAGAATAAATCTCAAAAAGAATAAACATTAAAGAACTAATCTCGCTGAAGAAACATTGGCAGTGCATATGTTATTGATATCAATAATAAAATTATTACCTAATGTCTGAAAATTTAGTTTATTTTAATCCGAATTTAAAAAGAAAAAAGATTTTGCCCGATAATGAGTTTTTTTTTAACCCAAAAAGTCACCCTATTTATGTAGAGCATTTTTTTACATAAAATGAAATTAAACCGTGGCATAAAAGATATAAACAGCAAAATCTCTCAATCTTCATTTGAGCCAATGTGGTCACGAGCTTCTAGTTCTCTTGTCCTGACTGATTAACCTTAGTAGCTAAAAGTATTTCAGATTAATTAAAAAAATTAACTGGCCAGCCTACCACATAACCAGATACATATCTTTATACCTTTTATGAATATTGACTACTGCTTCATTGCCAACCACGTCCAAGTTTTCAAAACTCGTTATTGAAACGTGACCCCCTTCACCCAATTCATTTCTATGGTAATAAGCTGGAACTAACTCCTCCTTCGTCCCCCACACATGCCTTTTGCAATGCTGTGAACTTTTCAACTTTCATTCTCTTCAGTTCTCTTACCTCGGTATTATCACGTCTCAAGCTTCTCAAAATTTCGCAGTAGAGTATTTCCAAATGTATTAGCTAGTACTCAAACCCACTAAAGAAAACAATCCTACCAATTATATTTCGCGGAACTAATTAACAGGGGTACAAACGGCGTTAGCGGTGGTTCGTTAGTAAGAAAAAGAGGGTAGGTCGCACCCTCAGGTTAAATTTTTACTTGGATCGAACTAGAATATATGCTGGAAATTTGCTTAAAGCGAACGGAAACTTAAAATTTTGTGCCTGATGACTTCACGAACAATCGCGAAGTTCTCGACTGTCCCGGCGTTATTTTTTCCGATGTGCTCTCCGTGATTAGACATCGATGGCAATCCATTGGATAGGACTTCAAGCCGTAGCTCCGTGTGCAGGATAGCCATAGTCTGTGCAAGTTCAAAAACACTATATGGCTTTGTCGGAAAGCATCCTTGTTTACTAATACACTGCTCACAAAAATTAGGGGATATTTCTTCGTTTCATATTCATTTTGAAATATCCCCTAATTTTTGTGAGCAGTATAGTTACCCAGTGGATCCCTTTCCTTCTCTGGGTGTCCTGCTGTTCAAAAGAGAGTGCAAACAACTCATTGAGCATCTATTGGAATGAGACTGTTAAAATATTCTCGTAAATCGTAATCTAAGATTTTAGTTATTTCAAATACTTTTCAAGCAGCTGCTTGCCACAGAGGTCTCACAGGAGCCTATCAGTTTATACGCCCTAGTAGAATGTCTGTGAGGATGGTGGGACATCAGCAGGAAGACAACACAAGCATCCATTCCTTACCCGGAGCTCGAACCCAGGTCTCTTTAATCAGTAACCGTGTGCGGTCCCCTTCCGCACAAGGGGCCATGGCTTAATGTCCCATCTGACCGACGGTGGCCTTTCCAAGCCCATCGGTGTCCTCTACTCATAGAGTAGGGACGAGGAGTTTTGCGCAGATAAATCTGAACTCTGGCCCAGGTGGGACTAAAATTTGGGAACTGAAGGTTTGCGAGTCTGGAGCGCTGTCGACTGAGCCACCCCGTACCAATAAAAGTAGGACTTCCGTATTTTAATAAAAATTTGGAGTGAGGGAAACAATTTTATATATTCTTATTTTATCAGAATTTTTTTAAAGAAAAGTACTGCTAGAATCAATTGAATTTTTAATGTCTGAGCTGAACATTTTTGCACACAAATGGGCTAAATGCTCAGGTCATAAGGATCCGAAGGACTCGGTTGGGTTGTTTTACCTCTGAGCGGCCCTTTTTTGCACACCATGGGCTGAATGGCCAGGTCACATGGACCCCGAAGGCTCAGAGAAGGTTGGGGGAGGGGACCCACTGGAACAGCTGTTGGGAGACAGATGGTAGCATCCCGTCAAGGCCATCCAGCGTGTTCTTTAACGTGCACAGGGTATGGCTCTCCCGCACACGGGGCCACTGCTTAACGTCCCATCCGACGGACGGCGGCCTTTCCAAGCCCATCGGTGTCCCCTACTGACCGTGGGCAGGGCGGGGGATTTTGCGGAGATAAATCTCAACGCTGACCCAGCTGGGACTCGAACCTGGGAACTACAGATTACGAGCCTGGCGCGCTACCGACTGAGCCACCCCCGTCCCCCGAAGGGCTCAGAAAAGGTTGGGAATGAGAACCACTGGGCAACCATAAGGAGACAAATGGAAGGCTTCTTTAAAGTCCATCGAGGGTGTTTTCTATCTTGCATAAGGGTATGGCTCTCCTGCACATGAGGCCATAGATTAACGTTCCATCTGACTGACGTCAGCCTTTACATGCCCAACGGTATCTCCTCTCTCACCGAGGGCAGAACGGGAGGTAGCGGAAAAATTCTCAACACAGACACAATTGGGATTCGAACCTGGAAAGTGCAGATGCTACTGACTCAGCCAACCTCCGACAAGAACTAGAACCAAGGGGAAGATCATACATTGCAATATTTACAATATTTAGCTGAAATAATTTCTGAAATTGTATTCTGGTCGATTTCTGTTCAATCACCTGCCAAACTTCCTAATTTTTTTCTACATCATGTTTGAAGACCTAGATCTTAAGCGAACAATATACAGGGTGAATCTGAAAAAGTGGGCAAAACTTTACGGGGTGGTAGAACGCAGCTATACGAGCAATATTCGTCATAGAATGTATGGTCGGAACGCAAGCGGTGAGAAGTTAAAAGGTAGTTTTCCACTGTCACATTTAAAGAATGAACACAAGAAGGAGAGGAGATACTCTGTGCCTCACTTGCATTCCCGTCCGCCGCACCGTACACAAAGTGCATATCCGCCATTTCGTGGTTAGTATAACCAGCCATCCTCTCGGCAATCCACGGTAGAAATGCCGTTGGGTGCGAGGACCGACCCTTTTATACCATTTCCAACGCCACCTAGCGGCTCGCCGTTTGCGTTCCGCCCATACTTTCTATGACGAATACTGCTCGTATAGCTGCGTTCTACCACCCCGTAAAGTTTTGCCCACTTTTTCAGATTCACCCTGTATATGATAATATAATCCAAGGCGGATTAAAGGGAGGCCATGTTCCAGCCCCCCCCCCTCCCCCTCTGTATGTAGGGGTCCAATTTGATTTTTGATTTATTTTAAATCTAAAATACTCTCTTTTTGAATTTCTACATTCGATAATTTTAAAAAAACTAGTGCGATTTTTATTATATTTTGTAATATGCCTGAAACAAAGAAATGCAACCGTAGCCTTGAGCCGCTGAGGGACCCTATTTAGAACTTAGATTGCCATTTAGAACTCCGTGATCCCCATTTAGAACTTGGCTACGGGACTCCCATTTAGGACTTGGCTCCAGAACTCCCATTTAGAACTTGGCTCCGGGAAACCCACTGAGAACTTTGCCCCGAGACCATTTAGAACTTGGCTCCGGGAAACCCACTGAGAACTTTGCCCCGAGACCATTTAGAACTTGGCTCCAGAACTCCCATTTAGAACTTGGCTCTGGGACACCCATTGAGAACTTGACTTCGGGATGCCCATTTAAAACTTGACTTCGGGATGCCCATTTAGAACTTGACTTCAGGACTCCCATTTAGAACTTGACTTCGGGACTCCCATTTAGAACTTGACTTCGGGACTCCCATTTAGAACTTGACTTCGGGACTCCCATTTAGAACTTGACTTCGGGACTCCCATTTAGAATTTGACTTCGGGGTGCCCATTTAAAACTTGACTTCGGGGTGCCCATTTAAAACTTGACTTCGGGATGCCCATTTAGAACTTGACTTCAGGACTCCCATTTAGAACTTGACTTCGGGACTCCCATTTAGAACTTAACTCAATGATTCCCATTTAGAACTTGGCTTCGGAACTCCCATTTAGAACTTGGCTCCGGGACTCCCATTTAGAACTTGGCTCTGTGCTCCCATTTAGAACTTGGCTCCGGGACTCCCATTTAGAACTTGGCTCCATGACTCGCATTTAGAATTTGGCTCGCTGCCTCCCATTTAGAATTTAGGTCTAGTGCTCTCATTTGCTTAACCCGTCCCTGAGCATATAACAACGTGGCCTGCTTCGTTCCATTGAAAGTCGATTTTCGATCTCATACATACAGTCTAAAATTTAGATCTCTGCTCTTCTGATGGCATATATGTATATTGCCCAATCATAACCTAAATAAATGCCCTTCCCCCTCTAAGAAAGACGTAAATTTGTAGGTATATTATTTTTTAAACCTGTCAGATTTCTGTAGCTCATTCTGGTCACCGAGAACATTTATTTTTTGAGAGGAAAAACTCGTTTCTTCCAGTAAAACCCGAAAATCTGGGCCTTAATTAAATCCGTGAACTAACTGGGTGAGAATAGTATTTAATGAAGTCACAACAAATGAGTTTACGAAAGACTACGTTTCTTTTTTCTACCACAAAAGTCGCTGTCACCAGTCGAAGGTGTGACGTCAGTTCCACTCGGGTTGGCAACCAATCAAGATACGGATCCGCCTCGTCTTGGCATCACGTTTGCCAGCATCTCGCCCTGCATTGTGTAACTGCCCGTCCTTCTTGTTTGTTGTATTTGGTACACTGGGATGGATGCAATGTGAGAAATGTTAAATAAATAAACTTGGAATGTGTAGGTTTGACGGCGAAGGTTGGCAGTTTTATTGTCAGTGTAAGAATTATTTTATTTTAGGTCTAGATAAGCTGAATATTTATTCACTCTAGTAATGCAACGTGATTATTTAGTATCCTAAATATGGTTTTCTTAGAGATTCGAAAGCTTTCATCCAGTTCTAAAACATATTTTAAACTTTTACGTACTCTCTTTCGCTGTACAATGAGCTAGATTGCTAAGTTACAAGGATCCACAGCTCAGGTGTCGTGGGCGTTTTGCCCTATATCAGGGGTGGGCAAATAGCGGCCCGCGGACCACATTCGGCCCGCTAAGAGTTTTTTGTGGCCCGCCAAGACAGTCAGAAAAATCCGCCTTGAACCAAGATTTCCTTCCCGTGCGCGACCGAAGGTTCGTCTCGTATTTTCCACTAGGACGGCCACGTCAATACACATGCACAGTGTAGATACGAAAATAATTGCCCACCCCTCCCTATATAATAGGAAATTCACCAGGAAACTGTTACGGTCAGAATGAGAAATTTGCGTTAATCTAGTGTATGTTTTAATGTATGGACCTCAGGTTGGGTTGTTTCACCTCTGAGCCGCACTTTTTTTTGGACAGAATAGGAAATAGTCAGGTTACAAGGGCTCAGAGAAGTTTGGAAGAAGTGATCCCACTGGACGACTGTTACGACACAGATGAAAGCTTTCCATTAACACCAGCCGGCATGTTCTTTAACGTGCACTGGGTATGGCTTTCCTGCACACGGCGCCACGGCTTTACCTCCCGTTTGACGGACAATGGCCTTTCTGACCGGGGGCAGAGTGGGGCTTAGCGGAGATAAATCTTTAGACCTTGGAACCGCCGTTTAATGTCCCATCCGCCGGACGGTAGCATCACCAGGACTGTGTTTTTTCCTTTCTGCAGATCAGTTGTGTGTTTTAACTGGCCTACAGAATACCAAAAAGCATGAATATATTTTTTTATTTCCAACATACAATCAGGAGGGGACTGGAGCTTTTTTCCAGAAACGCAACTATAGCAGGGGGGGGGGAGGCTGTTATTAAAAACACAATTTTAATTTTTTTGCAAGATTTCAGAAATTATTCCGTAGCTCGTGTTTACCGCTTAAAATGAACCTTCAAAAATTCAAAATTGAATTGAACCTTCTGCAAACCTCGTTGATAATTTCCTTCACGGAAGTTATTAAATGTATTGTCTTCAGTCAATATCATTAACAGTGAATACAGCAGTTCTTGGATCATTCTGGAAAATAGTCTATATATATTTTATGATTTAAAGTTTTCGAAATATTTTTGCACAGTTTACTTGCATACAAGAAACCGCAAATTCGTGAGACAGAACAAAAGTTATATTTATATGGTACGTACGTGAAAAGTACTCGAGCACGAACGTGTCATTCTTATGGTGTTGTGTGTTTTGATCCCATGATTTAATTAAAAGTCTCTCGCTAACATACCGATCCCATACTTTACGATAAATGTAATCTAAGGAGTCTAACAAGATGCTTTTATAATATGTAAAATAAGAATTATTATTTTAAAAAAATTGCTTGCCATGCTGAGTGGTTAACGTGCTTGTCTACTGATCAGGGTAACTTATGTTCAAGTTTGGGATAAAAAGCATGAATATTTTTGTGTTATATTTTTGCTGAGGTCTACGCCTTCATCACAGACCTTGGTGTATAAACTGGCAAGCTCCTGTCAGATCTCTGTGGCAAGTAGCTGTTTGAGGAGGTATTTTTTATATATATGTAAGAGCTCAGGACAGTGAGGGCCTCAGACACTGGGATGACGGTGGCTCAATTGGTAGCGCTCCAGACTCGTAATATGCAGTTCTCAGATTCGAGTCCCATCTGGATCAGCGTTGAGATTTATCCCCGCCAAACTCCCATCCTGCTCTTGACCAGGAAGGGGACAATGATGAACTTGGAAAGGCTGCCGTCTGTCGAATGAAGCGTAAAGCCATGGTACCGTATGACGGAGAGCCATACTCTGTGCACGTTAAAAAAACACCTTGTTGACATTGACTGGAGGCTACCATCTGTCTCCTAAACAGCTGTCTTAGTAGTAGATAATTATAGCGCGTCTGCGTCTCGGAGTTACTCCCCCCAACCTTCTCTGAGCCCTCGGTGTCCTGATAACCTGGGCATTTAGCTCATTGTGTGCAAAAAATGCCGCTCAGGGATAAAACGACTCAATAACCTTCTTGACAAGTAGACTACTTGATAATAATTTTTGTAAGAATAGTATGCTCACAATTGGGAAAAATATCAACGATGACATAGATGAAACTCGAACTTCAGGTTTGCTCTCCCCCCCACCTCCAAAGCAACAGCGATTATCGAGTGTGTTCTACACATTCCAGTTTAACCACATTAACGCGTGTAGTTACAGGTTCTGCATTCATAAAAATTCTTTAAATAGCCCCGCGCATCGACGCCGATTTCTTTTCGTCACTCTGTCACGATCACCTCGATCCCAACAACTTTCTCATGCTGCATTGTCGAGAGCACAAGGACGCAGCGAGTTAGAATAGAAAATAAATGCAGACCTAAATGAGACGTGAGGACGATAACGTCCTTCCCGATGCTGTTGGCTAATGCATTTTGGCAGAGAGCAGCGGACGTCATCAATATACACTTCCCGCTTTAAAAGCATTTCTGCAGGAAGGCAGTGGGAAAAACCGAGCGCTGTTATTGACCTCCAGTACATGGTGGCTAATGCATCACAGCAGCAAGTCTGCCGTTGCTAGTGGTTGCCTTGCGGTGTCATTCTGCCATATTTTCTCTCTGGTAAAGAAAGCCATTTACCCGCCATTAGAATGCAGAAATGGTCCCGCACAATTCCACTCTGTTCCTTCGATTAAAGTTTGTGTTTAAAGTGGTTTGGGCTAGTCTTTTTTTTCATTCGTATATTGTTCAAGTGGATAAAAAAAAATGCAATATTTGTTTTGCTAATATTGTTTAGATTGCAAAATAGCAAAAGTAATAAATATTTAGGATTGGGTTTTTTTTACCTTTGAGCGGCACTTTTTTTGCCCACAGTGGGCTAAATGGCCAGGTCAACACGACCCCGAGGTCTTAGAGAATGTTGGTGAAGGGCACACACTGGACAGCTGTTAAGAGACAAGAAGCCATCCAGCGTATTTTTAAACGTGTATAGGGTGTGGCTCTCTTGTACACGGGGCCACGTCTTTATTTCCCATCCGATGGACGTCGGCTTTTCTAAGTTCATCAATGTCCCCTTCTGATAGGGTTAGCGGAGATAATTCTCAACTATGGGACTCAAACCCGGGAACTGCTAATTACGAACCAGGTTGGACGAACCCTAGTACTATGAAATAATTAAATGCTCGAGTTTTGATAGGTCGCTTTTTCTCATCTTAAATTTCTCTAAAGTTACTGTAAAACTGTAATTCACGCATTTTACTTTAGATCAGTGATGTTGAATACGTGGCGACCTTAAAAATGACGCATAAATATTTTCGAAAACAAAAGTTTTTTTCAAAATTAAATATATAGAAGCGCATGCTTTTACTTTATTTGGTTAATATACTGCTCACAAAAATTAGGGGATATTTCAAAATGAATATGAAGCGAAGAAATATCCCCAAATTTTTGTGAGCAGTATATGTAATCATGATGCAAAAAGTATAATTTTGCCAAATACAACACTTTGTACAAATTATTTGATGTGAAGTTGTAAAAATGTACTTATTACAGATGAGTTCAGATCTGAGCCCCATTGTGCACCATTTCGACAATTGTTGAGCCCGATTTGGGAAAAACTTTTTTTCTGACGCATCATGAAGAAATGCAGGTCGCTAATTTAAACTAATGCTTATTAATTATAATCATTTTACGCCAAAATTAAAATATTAATGCCATTTGGAACGAAAAAGAAATACTAAAAGAAACTGAAAGTTTGTGAATAACAATGCATTAATTCAGTGCTGTCCAACTTCTGTAAGACCGCGGGCCATTTTTTCTTTCGCCAATATTTCGTGGGCCATTTTTTCTTTCGCCGATATTTCGCGGGTCAAAAAAAGAACAGGTTAGATAATTGAAAAGTCAGTTCATGTCACCTCAAAAAATTATTTTATTTATACGAAAAATAATAAGCAATAATAAACCAATATAAATTTCCTAAACCTTATCAAATATTTAATAAATTTAATGAGAGTATTATGGTCGTAGTTGTTGGGCAATAAAAATAGAATGAGTAAGTTGAAATAATGCAATAATAATTGCAAATAGAATGAGTAAGTTGAAGATTGCATATCAAGTAAAGTAATATAAGTTGGCAAAAAAATTATAAGGTGAATTACAGATATTTATTTAAAATTTCAAGGAAAAACTTGATTTTGTTCGCGGGCTACAAATATCCTTGTGCGGGCCGCTAGTTGGACAGCGCTGCATTAATTTATTAGAGAGAAAATGCTTAAAAACTAATCAAAAGTCCCATGATGCTTAATTATTTTTCGTAAAGGACGGAGATAACTTAGAAGCTGTATTAGGCTTGTCCTAATAGAGCTTCTACACATACACGGGGGGGGGGGAGGAGGAGGGAGGTAAAGAGAACCCCTTTTGAGATTGCAAGGGTTTCTCAAAAGAAATTTCTACACCTATTTCATGATTTTTTTTTTCTTTCAAGAAATGTTATAACCACACCTGAAATGGACGGAGAAATGTTATACAGCATAAAAATCTCTTTTACGTTTTTCCAGCTCGATTCAACAGCTCCCATCAAATTCTACTAAGACACTATTTCGCTCTAAAGTAGGGGCGGGGGTGGCTCAGTTGGTAGCGCGCCAGGCTCGTAATCTGTAGTTCCCAGGTTCGAGTCCCAGCTGGGTCAGCGTTGAGATTTATCTCCGCAAAATTCCCCGCCCTGCCCACGGTCAGTAGGAGACACCGATGGGCTTGGAAAGGCCGCCGTCCGTCGGATGGGACGTTAAGCCGTGGCCCCGTGTGCGGGAGAGCCATATCCTGTGCACGTTAAAGAACACGCTGGATGGCTTTGACGGGAGGCTACCATCTGTCTCCCAACAGCTGTTCCAGTGGGTCCCCTCCCCCAACCTTCTCTGAGCCTTCGGGGTCCATGTGACCTGGCCATTTAGCCCATGGTGTGCAAAAAAGTGCCGCTCAGGAGTAAAACAACCCAACCCAACGCTCTAAAGTATTTTGTAACTTTTTTCAGAAAGACTAGCTAATGTTTTTGTTTTGGTCTGCCTATAAGACATTAAACCTTTTTGCGTTTTTAAGGATAAACGCAAAAAGCTTTTTGGGTTGGAATGGTTTTGATGAAATGCTAGTATTCGCACTTTATAGATCTTCCCATAATTTTAACAGTCCCCTCTAACAATAGAAAAAGTTGGAAAATGGGCAAAATTTACTCAAACGTTACAAATGATCTATTTAAGGTAGAAATCTGAAATTTTAGTAGTGGGTTGTTTTATTTCTGAGCTCCTTGTTTTACGCACAATGTGTTAAATGACTCAGTCACAAGGACCCCAAGGGTTCAGAAAAGGTTGAGAGAAGGGGGACACACTGGATAGCTTTTAAGAGGCAGATGGAAACTTCCCGACATGGTCATTCAGTGAACTCCTTAACGTGCCCAGGGTATGGCTCTCCTGTGCATGGGGCGATGGCTTTATTTAACGTTCCATCCAAAAGACGGCGACCTTTCTAAACCCGATGTCACTTACTGACCGTGGGCAGGATGGGGAATTCCACTGTGATAATTCTCAATACTGACCCAGCTCCGCTAAACTCCCCGTCCATCCCTCGATCAGTATGGGACACCGATGGACTTGGAAATCTCTCCGTCCGTCAGATGGGAAGTTAAGCCATGGTCTGCGTGCAGGAGGGCCATACTCTGGACATGTTAAAGAACACGCTGAATGACTTTGACAGGAGGGTACTATCTGTCTCTAGCAGCAATCCAGTGGGTCCACTCCCTACAATCTTCTCTGAGCCCTTGGGGTCCTTGTGACCTGGACATTTAGTCCATTGCGTGCAAAGTGCCGCTCAAAGGTAAAACAACCCAACCCCACTGTTCAGAACCCAGATTTAATGAAATGAAAAACTTCATTCTCTTTGGAAAACGATCAACACATAATTCACCAGAGACGATACATGTATATTCTTCTAGTTTGAAGACTGCAGTTCCTTGCGTCGTAACTAATAGGCATGAAAGTATAATGCGGCCCTTCCTTCGTTAGAAATTGTAGTCTTGCTACACACAGGAAGAACTCCTGTAAAGTTGTCGCTCATCAACCTTATCCATATACGAACTATATGGCTCCATTCTACCCAACAACAGCTGCAGCATCCCCGATGGGGATTCCAACCTTCCGTAGGCAATAATCCGAACTCTCCCAAAGTCATTTTTTTTTGCATTGAGCTCTTTCTTCTTCGGCATTGCTGGGAAAGATGTCTTAAAAGGTTGACCCGAAATTTACCACAATGAGCACAGTAGGACTACATGCCATGCTGTGCAATTCTGCTTCTTCCTGTATATACACAAGTTTTCAAAGCATTTCCTATAGGGAATCTCGTGAGCACGATACCCCACGAAGTTTTCTTGCCGATGCAAATTTTTTCTCTCAGGCCTCTGAATTTGAAATGAAAAGCGTAAGTTGACCTTTTTTTACCTTCACTATTCACTAGGCCATTTTTTTTCTACTATTTAAAACGTTCTGTACCTATTAATGTGATCATTTCGCTTGGAAAGAATGTCGTCCGTCGGATGGGACGTTAAGCTGTAGTTCCATGTGAAGGGGAGCCATTCCATGAGCGCATTAAGAACACGCTGGATGGCATTAAAGATATCTTCCATATGTATCCTAATATCTGTGCAGCGGATTCCCTATCCCAACCTTCTCTGAGCCCTCATGGTCCTTGTGATCTGACCATTTAGCTCATTGTGTGCAAAAAAGTGTCGCTCAGAGATAAAACAACCCAACCCAGTTAATATGACAAAACCCAATTTCTTTTTCAGCAAAACCTTTTATAGTCCTCAACATGTCGAGTCGTGCGTGTTGATCTTAATATATATTTTTCTAGCATTATTACTTGATAATTAGGGGGCGAGGGTGGCTCAGTCGATAGCGCGCCAAGCTCGTAATCTGCAGTTCCCAGGTTCGAGTCCCAGATAGGTCAGCGTTGAGATTTATCTCCGCAGAACTCCTCGCCCTGCCCACGGTCAGTAGGGGACACTGATGGGCTTGGAAAGGCCGCCGTCCGTCGGATGGGACGTTAAGCCGTGGCCCCTTGTACGGGAGAGAGTCATACCCTGTGCACGTTAAAGAACACACTGGATGGCTTGACGGGAGGCTACAATCTGTCTCCCAACAGCTGTTCCAGTGGATCCCTCCCCAAACCTTCTCTGAGCCTTCGGGATGCTTGTGACCTGGCCATTTAGCCCATGATGTGCAGAAAAGTGCCACTCTAGAGGTAAAACCACCCATCCCAACAACTTGATTATTATTACAGTAATTATTTTTTTTTTCGAATATATTTTTAATTTCCTTTCATTTACATTGTCCTTTTAACACCATCAATTTTTCAGTTCGTATCGATTTTTTTAGTGCACAGATCAAGTGAGTGTTTTAAACTCTGTACTTTTTTCTCATTTTAAAAAAATCATTACGATGCATTTAATACACATTATCTGCGAAAATGTGTAAAAGAAAAGATGAAACTTATCTGAATAATACCATAGTGAAAATCAATAGTAAAGACACAGATTACATGTTGACAAAGAATTTAAGATAAATTTCACTGGAAAAATGAGTTTGCCATGAGTGGGACTCGAACCTACTTCTCCCGGATGCATGGCACTGTGGGGCGGGGGTGGCTCAGTCGGTAGCGCGCCAGGCTCGTAATATGTAGTTCAGAGGTTCGAGTCCCAGCTGGGTCAGCGTTGAGATTTATCTCCGCAAAATTCCCCGTCCTGCCCACGGTCAGTAGGGGACACCGATGGGCTTGGAAAGGCCGCCGTCCGTCGGATGGGAGTTAAGCCGTGGCCCCGTGTGTGGGAGAGCCATACCCTGTGCACGTTAAAGAACACGCTGGATGGCCTTGACGGGAGGCTACCATCTGTCTCCCAACAGCTGTTCTAGTGGGTCCCCTCCCCCAACCTTCTCTGAGCCTTCGGGGTCCATGTGACCTGGCCATTTAGCCCATGGTGTGCAAAAAAGTGCCGCTCAAAGGTAAAACAACCCAACCCGCATGGCACTGTTCTGACCACTAAATTATCAAACGCGCGCTAATTATATAAAATTTAAAAAAATATAATATTGGCGCGCTAAATTACAAAAAATTTAAAATATAATAATTCATTTCTCAGCTAATTGTGACTGGAAGTCTTCCTCATCTCATAGTGAGAGTTATAGATTTGTGCTCAGATGGTAGTATATATTTTAGCGATGAAATGTTTTACCTCTGAGCGGCACTTTTTTTTTTGTACAATGGGCTAAATGGCCAGGTCACAAGGACCACGAGGGCTGAGAAAAGATTTGGGGAGGAGACTCACTGGACAGCTGTTAGGTGACCGATTCGAGCCTCCTATTCAAGGCCGTCTATTCTATTCTTTAACATGCACAGTTATGGCTCTCCCGCACATGGAGCCACGGCTTAGCATTCCATCCGACAGACGGCGGCCTTTCTAAGCCCATCAATGTCCCTTACTGATCAAGGACAGGAAAGAAAATTTTGCGGAGATAAATCTCAACGCTGGCCAAGTGGGTAATCGCACCAGACTCGTAATCGGCAGTTCCCAGGTCAGTATGGGACACTGATGGACTTGGAAAGGCCGTCGTGTGCAGGAGAGCCGTACACTGTACACGTCAAAGAGCATGCATGGCTTTGATGGAAGGCTACCGCCTGTCTCCTAACGGCTGCCTAGTATGTCCGCTTCTCCCAATATTCTCCGAACTGTTGAGGTTTTTGTGACTTGGCCATTTAAATTGTGTGCACAAAAGTTCAGTACCTTAAATGTCTTATTTGGTTTGATATTATATTTTGAACATCAGTATACTGCAGAGCGAGATCTAGAGATGGGGTGGACAAGGGGGCCATTCCTCCCTCCCCTTTCAGAATGCTAGTAAGGGTAAAGAAGGCAAAAAATGATCAAACTTGTTCATATTTCGCACATTTTTCAAGAATTTTTAAAGATCTCTAAAACGGTGAGGAAAATATATATTATATAAAATGGAGAAGGAAATTTTATACTGCAATGAAATCCAGTCTCTACTACTACTATAAAAAAGGGAGTTTCCCCATTTTTCCCTTTTTCCGGCTCGATTGTATCATTTGTTCCTCCTCCCCTTATTGTTTTCGAGATCAGGGCTGATATGCTTCATTACGACTCTAAGTTGTCGTGCGAAACCATCTCCCTATAACGTGATTCTAACAAGTCTCCTTAGGAACAATTTTGAATGAAGTTAAATACATTTGTGGTATGGCCATTAATATAACTTATAACCAAAATGTTTTATCCAAATAGTGAACATGAAAGTTTCTCTTACATTCATAAGAAGAATAAGCGAAGCAAAAGCTATTATCTTTTGCTTTCATCTTGTGCTTCGAAAGTTCTTGCGATGTAATTTTAGTTTAGCAGCTATTTTTTGATTCCCAAGTTAAAAATATAGCATTAATTTTTAGCGTAACGAACTTATTACAAATTAAGCAAGCAACTGCTAATAATAAGCTCAACAGGGCAAGGTAAATGGCCGTTCAGAACCACAAAAAACGTGCTTCAGTGATCATTTGTTTATTCTTGTGTACACCAAACGACGTAGAAGATAATTAAGTTCTTTGAAGTGCTCGTTATAACTCTTGTCACACTGATTGTTGGGAAAGATAAAAGAAAATCGTAGGGCTTCACTAACATTATGCACCAGACCATGAAGTGTCTTAGCTTTTTATCTTGGCTTTATCGTCATGGTGTGTAATCTTTTCATTTACTTTCCATTAAGGAACTTTTAGTAGAGCAATTTATTTGAAGAAAAAGAAAAGCTGTTAGCAAATTCAAACATGGAAGAAGAAAATAGTGTAATGATTACTGAAAACTGAAACTTCGTGCCTTAGCAAGGGGTAATATTGCGCTATGGAATAAACGAAATTTATGGAGCCACACAATTTCCGTAATTTTTTTGCTATCAGATTAGCTAAGAACTTTAATATCTTCAGAATTTTAGAGTACATATGTTCCGGATAAGGCATGGATGTGTGTGCTGTTTTTCTGCTGAGGTCCTGCCATCCTCACAGACCTTCTACTATGGCATATAAACTGACAGGCTCCTGTCAGACCTCTGTGGCAAGCAGCTGCTTGAGGGGGTATTTATTTTATTTTTTATTTATGTTTGAAAGATTGTATTGATATTTCTAATAAGAAATTTAATCAGAAGTTATTTCTAATATTTTTTAAATTGCTTGAAACAACAAAAAAATTTTATATATGATTCTAAAACTTTTAAATCGATTAACTCCAAATTTTATATTGCGATTTTTTTACTATCAGATTAGCTAAGAACTTGAATATCTTCAGAATTTTAGAGTACATATGTTTGAAAGATTGTATTGATATTTTTAATAAGAAATTTAATCAGAAGTTATTTCTAATCGTTTTTTAAAAAGTTTATGAACTAATTCGATTTATTTTCTGAAGAGCCCACATATGAATCGTTTAGATTCAATTACTTTCCTACGACCCATTTTAAAATTTACATTAAAAAAAAAAAGTCTTCAGTAGACTTAAATTTTTCTAGAATCTTTTGACAGTTTCCGTGGGGAGTTTTTGGATTTACACCGAAAATGGGTGTGGGGGGGGGGGGGAAATGGGTTGTGAGACATAGGAAATGCTTTTTACAGCTTGTTTCTACTACAATTAGGTGGCTTTTTAGGGCATTTTTAAAGTTTTTAATTTTTTTTAATTTCTGAGGACATTTTAGGAGCGTGATTTTAATAGATTTTTTAATAAGTTTCTCATTCCAAGAGAGCTACAACTGCTGAGTATAAGACATAGGTATTTCCGTTTTTATGAAAATGTGTTTTTATGAATATAGGCAACTCATATAAAAATGTTTTTAAGTTCAGGAAATTATTTTTCAAATTTCAGGTTGCAAGTTCGTCTTATAACAGAAAATCGAATAAGTTTAATCCCACAAGATCGTACATTTTTGTAAATTAAGGCACACAACAACCTTCGATAGAAAAACCAGGGAGACCAGTCTCCTCTGTCGAATACAGGATTTCGTTTTCAAATAGACTAAGTTCGCTATTTTCTTAATTCAGTTTCCTTCGGATGTCAGAATTCAAATAATAGGAGATTTGAAAAATGTGAATGTAGGTAATATTTATTTGTAACTCTTCAACCAAAAAAAGAATTTTCCATTGTTTTCGTAAAACAGAAAGATGATTTTTTTTTCTCTTCCCCCTAAGGGTAAGTCAAATCGTTGCTGTTAGTATCGACCAGGTGCGGATCTCGTATAAATAAAAGGGGGAAGTGAAAGTGATCAAGTGAAAAGAAGGGACCAAGATAGAACATTTTCCCTCCGTTTTAGTACTTTAACAAAATTTCATGGGGGGATTGTTATATATATATTTAATATATTTTTTCCTCCGTTCCAGTGGGCTGGAGTGGCTCAGTCGGTAGCCTGCCAGGCGCATAATCTGTAGTTGCCAGGTTCGAGACCGGCCTGGGTCAGCGTTGAGATTCATCTCCACAAACTCCTCGCCCTGCCTCGGTCAGTAGGGGGCACTGATGGTGTTGGAAAGGCGGCCGTCCTTCGGATGGGACGTAAAAGCTGTGACCCCGTGTGCGGGAGAGCCATACCCTGTGCACATTAAAGACCCCGCCCTGCCCACGGTCAGTAGGGGACACTGATGGGCTTGGAAAGGCCGCCGTCCGTCGGATGGGACGTTAAGCCGTGGCCACGTGTGCGGGAGAGCCACACCCTGTGCACGTTAAAGAACACGCTGGATGGACTTGACGGGAGGCTACCATCTGTCTCCCAACAGCTTGTTCCAGTGGGTCCCCTCCCCCAATCTTCTCTGAGCCTTAGGGGTCCATGTGTCCTGGCCATTTAGCCCATGGTGTGCAGAAAAGTGCCGCTTAGAGGTAAAACAACCCAACCCACATTAAAGAATATGCTGGATGGCTTTGATGGAAGGCTACCGTCTGTCTCCTAACATTCTCTGAACTTTTGAGGTTTTTGTGACTTGGCCATTTAGCACAATGTGGGCAAAAAAATGCCGTTCAGAGGTAAAACAACCCAACCACTGTTCCAGTTACTAGCATTCTCAAGAGATCCTGTCCTGGTATCAACCTCTTGATCACCGCAGCATAATTTTAAAATTCTAGCATAGACTTTTCAAACATTAAAAATTCATAAATTTTAAATTTCTAGCATAGACTTTTCAAACATTAGTTTAAAAATTTATAAATTTCAAAATTTAACATCCTTTATGAACGGAAATTGCAACTGTTGGAAAATTTAGTCAATGCGATAGTAATATTTTATTCGTAAGTACTAAACAAAAAAGGAATATTTCATTTATTTATTAGAAAAGTTGAATGTGTACTGGCTGACGACAAAGGGAAAACTAACTAACAGAACTAAAAACATGAACACAGATTAAGTACTACACTAAATGCACCCACTAAATCTTACACACCTCCATCCAAATGTGTGTGCGATTCTGATTATTAAAGTATAATCAGTTGGGTTGTTTTACCTCTGAGCGACACTTTTTTGCATAACATGGGCTAAATGGCCAGGTCACATGGACCCCGAAGGCTCAGAGAAGGTTGAGGGAGGGGATTCACTGGAACAGCTGTTGGGAGACAGATGGTAGCCTCCCGTCAATGCCATCCGGCGTGTTCTTTAACGTGCACAGGGTATGGCTCTCCTGCACACAGGGCCACGGCTTAACGTCCTATCTGACGGACGGCGGCCTTTCCAAGCTCATCGGTATCCTCTACTGACGGTGGGCAGGGAATTATTCCAAGCCCATCGGTGTCCCCTGCTGACCGTGGGTAGGGCATGGAATTTTGTGGAGATAAATCTTGCGGAGATAAATCTCAACGCTGACCCATCTCTGACCCATCTGGGACTCGAACCTGGGAACTACAGATTATGAGCCTGGCGCGCTACCGACTGAGCTAACCCCGCCAAGTATAATCGGAATAATATGTTCTGAATAATATGTTAGTTTAAATGTTCCCGAAATCGAAGCTGGTAAAAAAAATACATAACTGCAATTTAAAAAAAAGCCTTTTTATTAAAATAAGTACGAGTTACTACATACGAGAATTGTATACTTTTAGTTTCCCAATGCAATTTGGGAAACTAAATCGTCTACGAAAATAGGTCTACGGAATATCCTTTCATAAGCGTAGAAGAGCAATGGCGTGTTTAAGGGAGAGATTTGAGGAATTCAACCAAACTATTTTGGACCCCCCCCCCCCACAAAAAAAAGTTCGTTTCAAAAATTATTTTTGCATTTTTATGCTTTTGAAACATTTAGAAACTATTTATTGATGCATCATGTACCACTGGTTTTCATTTACTTATTTGTTGCATTTATTAATATTAACGTATTGATTAAAAAAAAATAAATACCCCCTCAAGCAGCTGCTTGCCAAAGAGGTCTGACAAGAGCCTGTCAGTTTATATGCCATAGTAGAAGGCCTGAGAGGATACACACGTTTAATCTTTTGAAAAATTCGATTCCCACCCCCAATACATTTTCGAAATACGCAACTGTGCAAGATGGTTACTTGTATCCTCATATAAATATGTAACAGAATTTCTGAAGTTAATGCTTCCCAGTTTATTAATAAAGTCGGTTCAAAAGAATCTAAACACATTTGTAGACAGATCAGACTCATCATTCTAAAAGTATACATTATTTGAGAAATCAGATACCATATTTCTTAGGGGCGGGGGTGGCTCAGTCGGTAGCGCGCCAGGCTCGTAATCTGTAGTTCCCAGGTTCGAGTCCCAGCTGGGTCAGCGTTGAGATTTGTCTCCGCAAAATTCCCCGCCCTGCCCACGGTCAGTGGGGGACACCGATGGGCTTGGAAAGGCCGCCGTCCGTCGGATGGGACGTTACGCCATGGCCCGTGTGCGGGAGAGCCATACCCTGTGCACGTTAAAGAACACGCTAGATGGCCTTGACGGGAGACTACCATCTGTCTCCCAACAGCTGTTCCAGTGGGTCCCCTCCCCCAACCTTCTCTGAGCGTTCGGGGTCCATGTGACCTGGCCATTTTAGCCCATGGTGTGCAAAAAAGTGCCGCAAAAAAGTGCCGCCGTAAAACAACCCAACCCATATTTCTTAATTTGTTTCTCTCTCAGCAACTATTTGGGAACCAAACAGCATCTTTTCTTGCTTAGTCACATCTAGATGGGAGAAAAGTATGCATGATTCACAGGCTTCTTATCAACTGATTATTCATGGCTGAAAGTATCAAGCCACGTCAATATTTACAGATCTGAGTGAACATGACATTCACTAGTGTACTTTTCCTTATCTTGTATCCGGGCGCCACTGGACATAGATCAGATCTCTATATAAGATGTGACTTTCGTCACAGCTAAGACGCGGTTTCATTCGCTTAAATTCTACTCCTTAATATCTTTGTAAATGTAACATTGAAATGAATATGTGCAACATTTCATCATGCATTCATGGTATTGATCTCGGTGGATGCTTTGACGCATTATTTTGAATTCTCTAGATCTTCAGGTGCAACAAAGGTATGAACTATGGCTGCCCATAAAATTTTCTTCCCTACTACAACTTTAGATTAAGATAATCCCTTTTTATGTACTAAGGATGGGAGAAAAACTTTTCTAAGGAACATTAGTATCTGCTTTTGCTTCGCTTTACCAGTTCGGTTCTGACATCTTTTTAGATGTATGGACCCCATGTTGCATAATTAATTTTCAAAAGAAAAAGAATGACTCTTATGAGCTCAATTCTGATGAAAAAAGCAACATAATAATTGTAAAATAAATTAACTCAGACAGCTCAGTTGCCTCGGAAGTCTGATCTGATTTCATTTCTCAGGATATATTTTTTATCTCAGTAGTAAAGTATCACAGTATCCTGTAGATATGGGATTCATGAAACAGCTGAAAATAGTTTCATAGTGAATGGGATTCTAACCCTCGTTTCCCAGTAACATGCCACGTGTGCTAATCGCTACACCATCAGTGTCTAAACTTTTCCTCAGCTAATGCGATACAGACTTCCTCCACATTATTTGATTTTCTAGTGGTGCCATCTATGTAGGGAAATTGACAACCAAGTTGCCTCATATGATGGAATCTAATATTTGTCACTCACGCTCATAGCTTTAAATCAATAATTCAGTAGTAATCACAGCAGATGTCTTGTAGACGTGTAGGACTCATGAATAGCTGAAAAATAATTTCAGCTCACAATTTAATGCGTTTTATCTCCTTAAAAAAATGAGATAATGTTCACTTTGTCGTCTATCTGTAGGGTTGGGTTGTTTTACCTCTGAGCGGCACTTTTTTGCACACTATGGGCTAAATGGCCAGGTCACAAGGCCCCGAAGGCTCAGATCTCCCAACTTTCTGAAAGTTGGGGGAGGGGACCCACTGGAACAGCTGTTGGGAGACAGATGGTAGCCTCCTGTCAAGGCTATCCAGCGTGTTCTTTAACGTGCACAGGGTATGGCTCTCCCACACACGGGACCACGGCTTAACGTCCCATTCGACGGACGGCGGCCTTTCCAAGCCCATCGGTGTCCCTACTGACCGTGGGCAGGGCGGGGAATTTTGCGGAGATAAATCTCAACGCTGACCCAGCTGGGACTCGAACCTGGGAACTACAGATTACGAGCCTGGCGCGCTACCGACTGAGCCACTCCCGCCCCATCTATCTGTAGACATCGAACTTTTTTTGTTTATAGAAATAACTTAACATTCTTATTTTGATTGATCCTTTCCTAAAGTTATAATTGCACCCTCTAACGTTGGCAAAATTTGAAAATACCAAACTTTTAATCGAATATTGCCGATGAATTTGTCCTAGAAATTTTAAATTTTATTGATCGAATGTGAAAGTCATGAAGTTTGTATTGTCAGCAATGAGTTGACCCCTTACGTCCAGGGTAGGTGGGAAAGGAAATTGTTTTAAGAGATAATTGGGGAACTCTTTATAATTGGATTGGTACTGATGAAATATAATTACCATTTTTCAGCGAAATTTTTAGCGAATGTTGAAAACGATCTGTTTACGATAGAAGTTTGTAATTTCGGTGGTAGGATGCTAAGAGAGATTCCATTGACAGCAACAATGTGCCCCCTTTCCCCAGAGGAGTGTGAGAAAAGCAACTTTTTAAATTTAAAAGTAAAAGACATACTATTTATGTTGTATAATTACTAATAAAATACTACTCTTTGCATATTTCCCATAATCCATTAGTTCGAATTAAAACTTTTAAGGAGCGAAGCTCTTTAAAAACAAGATTATCATATGCACCAGAGGCGATTCCGTTCTACACACACAACGGCCACTGATTCAGAAACCTTTAGGCAGATGCACGTAAACGTCACTTGCGCATCGTATATGCAAAATACGTGGTCACGTGTATCACCACGTGATCTAGACCACTATTTAAGACTGCTGCTCGTCAGTAGTGTTGATCACAATGGGAAAAACAAAGGATCTTTTGGGGTTCGACAAAAGGATTATTGTGGGTGCCCATCTGGATGGAGCGACGGTTTCAAAAAATAGCAGAGCTGACTGATTTCTCAAAAGGTGACATATCTCGGATTTTTAATCAGTGGAAAAATAACCCACTTTGCTTGTTTAAGAGGCATAAGTGTGGCACGACGACAAACTGTCAGGAACGAGAGAGCTATCGTCTGAGAAAGCTTGTACGGAGAAACAGGACTTCCTATGTGCAGCAACTGACCGAAGAATTCAATGAAGGATGGCCCCGATCCATATCTCAGCGAACTATGCGCAGGGAATTGAAGAGGATCGGTATTGGCAATCGCATACTTTTACGGAAACCACTGATTTCTGCGAAGAACCGGAAAGTTCGTCTACAGTGGTTTCAGGTACACCGTGACTGGACACTGGAAAAAGTCATGTGGTCCGACGAGTCACGGTGCATCTTGTTCTGTACCAACTGCAGACAGAGAATTTGGAGGGAGCAACATGAAGCAATTGACCCAGCTTTTGTTGTAAACACAACTCAAGTTTCTGGAGGTAGTGTCATGGTGTGGGGCATGTTCTGTTTGTACCGAATGGATCCCCTGATATTGCTGGAAAGTCGGGTGTCCTCCAAGGATTATCTAAACAATGTTGTCGATCAAGTCCATCCTGCAATGTTGACTTTTTATCCAGCAGGTGACGGCTGTTTCATGGGCGACAATGTTATTGTCCATCGCCAAGATGTGTTCAACAGTGGTTCAGCGAGCATGACAGCGACTTCCATCTTCCCTGGCCACCTCAAAGCCCGGATCTGAAACCCATTGAGAATGTATGGGACACGTTAGAAAAACAGATCTGGGAGCAAAGTCCTCTTCCATTAAATGTGAGCCAGTTAAAAGACTGGTGAACGCTTGGTATGCTGGAGATGTAAAGGCATTCCAACACCTTGTGGAATCTATGCCAAACAGCATACGTGCTGTAATTCGGGCTAAAGGAGGTCTAACTCTGTATTGAATAAAGGTTTTTATTTAGTGGCTGGTGTGTGTAGTTCAAGTTCAATATGCCATAAAGGAGATCTGTGAGGAAGGCAACACCTCAACAAAAACACAATCGACATTTGAAAGAAAGCCTCCGTGATACGAACCTGGGTGCTTTTGCTCTGCAGCCTTTTGCTCTGCAGCCTCTTCATGGCCGAAGTATAAACTTCGGGCCATGAAGGGGAGGGGATTGACTCAGTCTGTAGCGTACTAGGTTCGTAATCTGCAGTTCCCAGGTTCGCGTTCCAACTGTACCAACACTGAGATTTATGTACATTCCCCACCCTGCCCTCGATAAGAAAAAGAATACTTAAGAACTTGCAAAGCTCCGTCGTCCGTCGGATGGGACGTTAAGCTGTGGGCCGTGTGCAGGAGAGCATTACCCCGTAAAGTTTGCAGCTACACTCATTAAAGAACACACTTGATGGCCTTGACGAGAGGCTTCCATATGTCTCCTAGTAGCTGTCCAGTGGATTCTCTTCTCTCTACCTTTTCTGAGCCTTCGGAGTCCTTTTGATCTGGCCTAACCTACACACATGACCTAAATAGCCAGGTGTGCACAAAATTGCTTCTCAGAGGTAAAAAAACAACCCTGCCACGTGACATGTTTCAAATATTTCATTAAATATTATTTATGTTCAAAAATTTATACATGCTTATGGTAGAAGGTTGTAGCTAGTAATACTTCTGCTAAGAAGTCTGCCTGTTAGTAATACTTCACATAAGTACATCTATAAGATCTAACGAAAAATGTATTAATATGCCTTGTCTTCTCGAAGGAGGTAACGCCCTGATCCATAGCTTTTGCATATGCTTCCTACGCATCTGTCTGGATCTGCCCACTGATGTTGAGATGTAAGTATTAGCACCTTTCTAGCTGAACCCTCTTCATCCTCAGCAGGTGGTCGACGAAGTTCTTCATCCTGAAAATCACTTTGCCGAGTTTCGAAGGCTGTTTATCATCATACTTGCCCCCCCCCCCCCCCACGTTAGGAAGCCGATTCTATCATGGCAGATATAAACAGTGTATTCAAATGGTGATCATCCATCACGATGTAGGATATCGCAGTCAAAAAACGTACATCTGACCACTAACAGAAGTAAACTCTCAGACATTCATTTGCCACATAAAAATTTTCATAAAAATTCGTAAAAAAGTTTGTGCTTGCAAAGGGTGGGGCAAGAGGGCAGTCCACCCTTTGCAAGCCCTCCCTGGAAAAATTAATCATAAAATTAATTTATGTGAAATAATACAGGTGTGCCAAAAATCAACGTTGCTTTCTTTTTTCTTTATATCCAAATCTTTTACGTTTATTTTTGTTGTCGGAAGTATTTCGTTTTTATTAATAAGGAAAAACATTTTTTACCTGTATTTTAAATAATAAGTTCCTTTTTTGTTTCGTTTTGGTGCATCCTTATTGTACTATGGTATGATATATGCATTTCCTTACTTGCAGCTACAGTCATTAATGAAACTCTCGACATAAATATTTCTATCTTGAAACGTTTATTTGGTTTTTGCCCCTCTGTGAAACAACTCCTCCCCGTGGAAACCATTCTGCCGGAGGCCATGAATGTAGACGTACACTATCTAATTTCCAGAGGGAATTCAAAAAGTTCTTGACACATGTCTGTAGATTTGCACTCGTTCCTCCAAAGTGAGGGGCGGGGGTGGCTCAGTCGGTAGCGCGCCAGGCTCGTAATCTGTAGTTCCCAGGTTCGAGTCTCAGCTGGGTCAGCGTTGAGATTTATCTCCGCGAAATTCCCCGCCCTGCCCACGGTCAGTAGGGGACACCGATGGGCTTGGAAAGGCCGCCGCCCGTCGGATGGGACGTTAAGCCGTGGCCCCGTGTGCGGGAGAGACATACCCTGTGCACGTTAAAGAACACGCTGGATGGCCTTGACGGGAGGCTACCATCTGTCTTCCAACAGCTGTTCCAATGGGTCCCCTCCCCCAACCTTCTCTGAGCCTTCGGGGTCCATGTGACCTGGCCATTTAGCCCATGGTGTGCAAAAAAGTGCCGCTCAGAGGTAAAACAACCCAACCCTCCAAAGTGAGGACGAACTATGACTTGTTTGAAAGCTTGTCTAAACTTGTCATTACTTGTTAGAAGCAAAAGACTATCATCATTTCGCTCTTCACTGGCGGTGACTAATGTTCGGTCTGCGAAATCTGTGCTTTGTTCCTATGGAGCCTACTAAAGAGGGGAAAAAATTTTGCATTTTCACAAGGATGCAGTTTGGGGACGAAGAGAAAAAAATGCCGATTTATCACAAATATATGGGGATCATGCCTGTTAATAAGTCACTGTTACGGGATGAATGCGCAAATTCAAAGAAGGATGGCAGAGCTTCGAAGACCTCCATCGTGCAGGAAGACTGAATGATACCGTGAACGAGAGAACCATCGCTGTTGCTCGTGAACTCATTAAGGTAAACCCACACAGATCACCGTTCAGGAAATAAGCTTAGATGTCAGTGTATCGATTGGCAGTGTGGGAACAATTATTCATCAACATTTAAAGTTCTGAAAGATCTGTGCCAAATGGGTACTCCACAAATTGACAGAACAACAAAAAAGGGCTCGAGTCGACTCGGGCAAGGAGATGCTGACAATGTTTGAACCTAGTGGCCTCAAACGGTTAACAGACATTGTCACAGGTGATGAGACGTGGTTTATTATTATCCAACTCCCAGAAATATTGGCAACTATATTTGGGTTACGGAAGATGAACGCATCCCCGAATCCTCCGATAAGACTTCCAACTCAAGGAAGTAGATGTTCACATTTTTTTTTCAATTTCCAAGGAGTGGAGCGTGGACACCTTACCTAAAAATATGACTATAAATGGCCAATACTACACCATAATTGTTTTGTCCAAAATAGTTAAAGGGATTGAAGGAGCACCATCCAACAACAGGCGTGTCAAGGGTTCTCCCCCTGCCCATTCGTGACAATCCAGTGCTCACAAAACCCGTCATGTTGCAGCCTATCTGGAGCAGAAAAAAAATCAAACAACTATTCCATTCTGCATATTCACCCGATCTTGCACCATGCAATTTTTGGTTGTTTCCAAAAATTAAAAAGAACTTGCTGGGAAACCTTTTTCAAGGGAGCAAGACCTTGCAAAATGCATTCATAATTGCAGAGTCGCCAACAAGAGTACCACCAGGCGTTCCAGAATTGGCTTTAGACATCTGCAGCTTTGCATATGTGCTGGAGGGGGAGTACTTTGAAGAAAAGTAAAAGTTTTGTTGAGGTAAGTGCTATGGGTTTTGTTCTGCAAGTGCATGTCAAGAACTTTTTTGAACACCTCTCGTAAAGACGAAATTTGAAAGAAAGATATTTATGATCTGAAGATAGAAATTAGGCTTCTGAAACAACACTTAATGCTTTATTCCTTAAAATTAGTACTTATCTGATACTTTATAAAACCAGTGTTCTTACGAATCAGCAGTATTTAGCCAATGTAATAGTCTACAAAGCTAAACTTGCTGCTAAAAATGTGATAAAAACACGGTTTTTATTAGCCTTTTAAAATTCAATTTAGAAATGTCAGATTTCGCTGTCAAACCAAAACAGGATTTATTTCATTAAGATGTCGCAAGCCATTCTGCATTGCAATGACTAGAATACTATTTTAGCGAAAGAACACAAATAAAACTAGTTACAGATGACGATTTCATTAATAAGAATTTACTATTTTTTATTCTTGAAAATATCAACCATTTAGATGATATTTACTTTAGGGTGATGAATCATATTATGAATGGCTACTGCCATTTCATAATATGTGTGAGAAGCACAGTGTGTTAATGTGCTATCCTTAAAGAAACGCTATGTGTTGTATAACTCAATTTGTTCATCCCCCAAGATTGTGTTATCCCCCTCGGCATGCGCTTTGAAATTGAAGAATAATTCTATTCACATTGCGCTTCTCTAGAATTACATGAATCGGCACTTTACCCCCTCTTTAGTAATTTAGCTCCCGAAAGCCATCCCGTCCTCTCTGGAACGGGAGATGCCTCAGTCGGTAGTTCGCCAGGCTCGTAATCTCCTAAGTTTCCGAGTTCGAATCCCTATTCCAGCGTTGAGATTTATCTCTGCTAAACCCGGACTCGGTGAGAGGAGGGGACACCGATGAGCTTGGAAAGGCCGTCGTGCGTCGCACGGAACTAAAGCTGTTACCCGTGTGCAGGAGAGCCATATTCTGTGTACGTTAAAAAGCGATGCGGAAGATGTTCCTATTAGGAGACAGATGGTAGCTTTGATGGGAGCCTACCATCTGTCTCCTTTGATGGGAGCCTACCATCTATCTACCTAACAGCTGTCTAGTGGATCCCATTTCCCCAAACTTCTCTGAACCCTCAGGGGTCCTTGTGGCCTGGCTATTTAGCCCGTTGTGTGCAAAAAAATGCAGTTCAGAGGTAAAACAACCCAACCCAAGATCCCGATAAGGCATGTTTCTTGTGTTGCCTTACTGCTGCAATTCCTCTTCCTGACAGATCTGTGGCATATTATACCAGGCCTAGATCTAGGGAAAAAAATGGGTGTATTTGGGGGTTGGGGGCATGCGACTCAATCAATTATTACACTGCAATGATTCGATTTTCATTGAAGTGTAACATTTCCCTCTTCGCTTAGGAGATAAAAAAAAAACCATGAAAAATGCGTGAAATATGCACAATAGTTTTTGGCTTTCATTACCTTTACTAGCATTCGCAAGGGGGGATGAGGGCATACCCCCCTCCTCTTGAGAGCCCTGTATTATATTGAGACTCCTGTCAGACCTCTGGCAAGCAGCTGCTTGAGGGGTAATTTTTATGGATAATGTTAAACAAAACTTGTGACAAACAGAAAAAAAAAGAAATCAAGAACCTAAGCAAGGTGCTTGTGAAATACCAATGTCACTAAGCATTATCGGTTATAGCCAATTTCATATTTGTACTACATTCGGACATTACATGGCTCTCTTTGGACTTAAGGTCGTTTCATCCGTATCTTCTGTTTTGAACCAGTCACTCCTTCTAACTGACAGCACACAACCCAAGTCTCCCTGTTTAGTCTGGACACTGTATTGATTTCATTGATGGAGCTGAGTCACCTAGTTGCTGCCTTGTTGTCATGGTAACCTCCGCTAGGCGCCACCTGTATTTGACGGAGGGTAGAGATTACTCACGTTACTGATGTGCAAATGACAGTTGGAGAACTGAGTGTAACGGAATTTAGTGTGGGAAATAAGGTGTTAATGTGCTATCCTTAAAGAAACAACTTATGTCTTGTATAACTCAGTTTGTTTTAAGGTAGGTTATAAATTCTAATTCTCACAGTTCATATTTATAAATTCTAATTCTCACAATCTCGCACGCTTTGCAGCCGTTTGTTATATTAATAAACGCTTGTTATCACGTTTTTCTGTAGAACTGAAAGGAATGCTAAGTGCAATGAGTAAGGGTTATAATGTATTTCGCATTGAAATGGAAAGAAGGAATCATGAGTAAAAAGAAATTAATGAGGAAAATAATCGCAACATAATAATTTTTTTGTGTTCAGTAGCAATGAATAAGCACGTGTTAAGTAAATTCTGATGCTATAAATATTTGTAGGCCTAATAAATTTATCTATTAAAGTGTGATTCTTACGAATTTTGTTTTACTATATATACTTATTCCGGTTAACAGTTTGCAGTAAATTTTTACCAAATGTGAAAAGTAGTCAGTTTTGAACTCGTATTAATATAAACTGACAGGCTCCTGTCAGTTTATACAACTGAGTCAACTGAGACAACCTGTCAGTTTATACAACTCAAGCAGCTGCTTGCCACAGAGTTCATATTTATAAATTCTTGCCACAGAGGTCTGACAGGCTCCTGTCAGACCTCTGTGGCAAGCAGCTGCTTGAGGGGGTATTTATTTATTTTTTATTTATTAATATAGTACCAGCCTCTGAGCAGCAGGAAGGAAAATGTAAATTTTTGTGCACGAGAGGATTAACTATTTGGTTCTGGAATCTGCCATTAAGCATTTGTAAGGAATAGAACCATTCAGCAATTACTGTCCTAGCTCAATTTTGTATTTAAAAAAATACAATATTAATGTGCACGAGTTAAATACTTTTGATTTTTACTACCTGATGTATTACTTGGTATTCATAAATATTAGGCCTGTAATAAGGAAGCCCTGGCCTCTTCCCCCATACCTGGACTGTAAGAAAAATTCGAACTTTTTTTTTATTTGGCTCAGTAATAGTAAACAAAAATCATAGACCAGTTGTTCTAAACAAATGGTTTATTAACCTGGCCAAGTGGTTAGCACGCTTGGCTACTGATCTAAGGGACCTTGGTTCAAGCCCCGGATAAGGCATGGATGTTTGTGTTGTTTTTCTGCTGATGTCTCGCCATCCTCACAGACCTTCTATGGCATATAAACTGACAGGCTCCTGTCAGACCTTTATGGCAAGCAGCTGCTTGAGAGGTATTTATTTATTATTATTTAAAGAGTTTGCAAAAAGCACATAGGCTTTATGTAAATATATTAATTTTTTAATACCTTCTGTAGCATATAACTACTGTGTTTAAAATTTTCATTATTATTTTTTAAGGTAAAGGTTATTATAGAGACACTGAACAAAGTCTGCATCCATTCTTATTTCATACTGAATGTTTCAAAACTGTAATGCACATGTTCATTGCTTGCACTTATAATAGTAATATAAATAAATCTATTATAAATTTTACCTTTTTTTGTTTTTTGTCTCAAATTATATACTACAGTTCTCAACACTGAAATCGTTCCACTTAAAAGAAATGAGGGGATTCAATAAAAAATGAGTAGAAATGTTGCTCAGGTATAAATATAAATGGTTAGCCTTTGAAGATAGCACAATAATGCTAAAGCCATTAAGCTTGTTATACGTTCTGTAGGTGTTAGTCATTTTTGCATACATTTGTGCAAGAAATGGAAATATATCTGCTTGACTATAAATAATGTAAGTAAAGAATGTTGTATTTGGTTTGACCACTACCACCACTAAATTTGAGCAGGGAAGGAATATTAGGTTGCTGTAGATGGGTGGTAAACTCAGCAAATTGCTGTTCATATTAGAATGTAAAGAACTGCATAAAAATGCAGTGGATATGGTTACAGGAAAATGTCTGTTGCCTAGGTTTTGGAGCCACTAGATGAACACTGGTACAAGATGATAATGAATTAGCTAAAGGGATGCCAGATTTGGCACAACCTGTATAAATGAGTCAATAAGAGACAACATATAAATGTGTACCAATAAGAGACAATATATAAATTAAACTACATTCTCCCTATTCATTGGTGTGCCTGTCTCCTACATCATGTCATTATCATCAGTGTTTGTAGTGGGTGTCAAGAAAATGCTGATTGGCATGAAAAATGACATTGTTTAATCTCAATGATGAATATAGGTTTGTTTATGGACTAATGATTTACCATTTGCATCTAGAAACATATTAAAGGGTTAGTTTGGGCTGTTTAAAGGTAACATTTTATTGCATCACTGGTGGGATCTATCACATACAACAGCTGTTGACCTCCAATCATTATTGAAAGTACTTTGATGGTGCAACATTATGTTGATATTCCTGATCTGAATGCTTTCTACCATGTATTGCTGGCATCATTTTCCAACAACACAATGTTTACATATCACTCAACATATCTTAGCAATGTTTTCATGATATTCACATTCTTTACTTTCTCCACAATCAAGCATTCTGCCCCCAATAGAGCACATCTAGGACATGATATAAGATTGACTTGTGGGAAATGATCTCTGTGCTTCAATGAGTTCAAACTGCTGCTCATTTTGAAACAAGTACAGCAAGCATGGAGCCACAGGGTGATATTTGCTATCTTTTTGATTCACTATCATAATATGTATCAGTATATCAGGTTACAAATAAAAGAGATGTAGCTCTCAGTTATTTTTGCTCAAACTATACAGTGATGTGTAATTAAATTTTATAAAGATTTCAATCCTTGGTGTTCATATTGATATTACTCATATTCTGTGAATGGGTTTATTTTTGTTTTCAAATATAATAATGAATTAATTCTTTACATGTATATCTATTGTTATGTAAAATTTGATCTCAATACATATGCTTTAGGTGGTTCAATTTCAGATATGTAATGATTTCAGTTTTTTTTATGGTTATATAAAAATTTATACTTTTAAGGCATTTTGTTTCATACAAAAATTTATAATGGAAAAAAGCACTTCTGTATTAATCCATTTTTGTTCCCATTGCATGCATTAATTTACATATTTCCACTACCTACTACTCCACTGGTGTGCTCCAAACAGTAAACATGTGTATCCATGAGACTGCATCCATTGCTTGTGAATATAAATATATCTAATTAGGAAGAATTAAATTTCCACATATTGATAATCTGAAGCATTAATTTTGTTGAATTCAATATTTTAATGCTTTTTTTAAAATTATTTACAGTAAATTTAATCACAGTAATATCCAAATGCTTATTTATTATCTCAACTCTCTTCCAAGATATTTTGCATTAACTTCACTAAATAATTTTCATGTGTGTAAACATTTTTATTCTGCATGTTAAATATACTCTAATGTAATATTTTAATGTTTTCTGTTATAAATATTAAAAATGTATATACTTTTACAGATTGACTATCCTGATGTTCAGTTGATGCGTCCAGGCCAAAGGCAGTCATGCACCACAATGAACTTGGAGAAGCTACTGGCCCTGGAGCAGGAGGAGGTGGCAGTTGCTGTGGATACCAGGCAACGCCTCCATTCAGATGGATGTGATGATAACTATCATCACCATCACCTCCAGGTGAGAAAATATGTAAGGCTATATTTTTTCATTTTTAAACTAAAAAACTCTTTCTAATAATATTGTTATTTAGTTATTGTACACCTGTCAAGCAGCCATAAGCTACAGAGATCTAATTTAATTTCAAACACATGTATCCCGATCAATGGCTGCTGTATTTTGAACACCAAAGGCTGATTCCAATAAGATCCTGTGTGACTTAAACCATTCACCTCATTCTAGATTTACCTCTTTTACTTGAGCATCTAAGGCAATGCTGTTCATAACACTTATTTGTAATCTTGTAGTTCAGCATATGGGCAACTTGGCTAAACCAAGGCAGTCTCTTCCTATAGAAGATTCTCCTTGAAGGCATTTGATGACTCCTCATATCTCTTGCATAAACTAATGTCCACGATGCTGTGTAAATCTGGAATCAAAAGCATAAAACTTCGATTTTCTTGCTTACAAAGGGTCCAAGTTTCACTATAATAGAGGGGGGAAAAATCTTTTTTTCTCTCCATCTGAAATTTATGAGATAATGTAAAAGAGATTTTTTTCCCTCTCTGTTCTATGGTGTTTTAGAAAATATTCTTGTAAAATATATGTAATGTTTACTATTCTGTTTGCATCTGTTTACCCAAGGAAATAGGAGTGGAGTTGTCTGTCAGTCGTTAGACAGTTCCCAGGTTCGAGTCCCAGCTGGGTCAGCATTGAGATTTATCTCTGCACAATGCCCTGTCCATGGTCAGTAGGGGACACCAATGGGTTTGGAAAGGCCAACGTCTGTCAGATGGGATGTTAAGCTGGGACATACCCTGTGCACGTTAAAGAACATGCTGGATGATCTTGACGGGAGGCTACCATCTGTCCCCCAACAGTTGTACCAGTGGGTCCCCTCCCCCAACCTTCTGTGAGCCTTCAGGCTCCTGTGACCTGGCCATTTAGCTCATTGTGTGCAAAAAAGGGCCACTCAGAGGTAAAACAACTCAACAACCCAAGGAAATATGTCCCTTTTGGATATAATATCAATGTTTTCATCCACCACAAGAGAAAATACTCATCTTACATAACCTCATAAAAATATTCAAAAGGGTCAGTGTAATAAAGTCACTTATAACTAGCCTTTATTACTCAGGAAAACTTAAAACAATGCTAAAAGCGTCTGTTAACAATGTTGCAAATTATGGAACTGTCAGGTTATCCCACTGAAAATGGATCTTCATTCAGCTTAAATAATTTTTTTGAATTAAAAAGTTTTTCTCAACAGAAATGACACAAATATTTGTTATAATTTTGTTTTTGCAACACGGAAGGATCCTAAAAATTATTTGTAGTTTGTACAGGCCTTCTCTTACAAAGACGTGCTCTACTAAGATCGAAGTTGCTGCTGACCATTGCATCAGAGCTAACACAACATACAAAGTGTGCCTACTGGATCAGTAGTTAGCTTCCTAACCACTATGCCAGTCAAGGCCTAATAATTTTTATAAATGAAATCTCTCAAGTCAGTTTTGAACATTCGTCCTTCAGAACTTATTTTGAGTTTGTTAACACTCTCATATTTCTTAATCTGACGCTTATCATCCGTACAATGTAACTATTTAACCAGATCAGAAGCAACATTTATTGAAATAAGAACATAAACTTCCTTCACACTTGTTTCCTTCACACAAAGCAGAGATGGAATCAAGTATTTAGGATGCACATTTTGTTTAACAATAACTTAACACTGACCAGTGAGGCCAAAGCTGAATATCATTCATAAATTTCTAGACTGCTTTCAACAAAATAGCAATGTGGTGTGTCCTATGAATATGAATACCTAAGCAAGATGTCTAAAGGAAGTTACATAATTTTTCAATATAAACTCCTTCAATTTTTTTAAAAATAAATTTAAACATTACAATCTATGAAGTGATTGACTGAATCATTTTATACCAAAAACTAAAATTATTCTGTGGGTTGAAAAAATAAAACTTACTCTGCAGGCCAAAAAAAAAGATTCCCTGCCTTATTTAAACTCTTGAGGGGAACATCAATTTCTTAAGCCTCAGCATACAAAAAATTTATCAATATTAACATTTATTATGTAATGTTACTTTTATATAAATTTTTTGTATTTCACAAGTGAGACAGCTCTTACTCAATAGATATGAAATAAAGGAATTTTAAATAAAATAGGAAATTTTAGGGAAAAATTTCATAAAAAAAACTTTTCCCTAAAGTTTTAAAAGGTTGTTTCCCTATTTAATAAGTTCACAATTTAATATAAAAATAAAATAAAAAATAAATACCCCCTCAAGCAGCTGCTTGCCACAGAGGTGTGACAGGAGGATGGCAGGTCCTCAGCAGAAAAATGACACAAACATGCCTTACCCAGGGCTCGAACCCAGGTCCCTTAGATCAGTAGCCAAGCGCGCTAACCACTCGGCCATGGGACGGTTGAACAAGTCACAATTTAAACAAAAAAAAGTAAGATAATTGAAAATAATAATTTTTTTATTAATATAATGCAAAATGGAAAATTGTATTGAATTGCTTTGTAAAATAATGTCTTTAGCTATTTATGATATTCAGAATTCCACTGTGTGCAGGGTTGCATTTAGATGTTTTCAGCCCTTAGCTAAGGCATATCTGGGCCCCTGCACTTACCTGCATCCTAATTGCAGAGGACCATTTCAGGTACCTGAGACTTACGTGCTTGTTTGCCTTTGCCAAGACATGACCCTGATGTGCGCCATTAAAGATTTAAACCTTTAATGTGCATAATTAATTTTGAAACATTTTCAATATGAAAACTGGAAAAACTGTCAAACTATATTCTGAAGTAAGTGACAGAACTTGGTCATGCTATGAGTTTGCAGCAAAGTTCTTTAGGAACTGTAGTGTCTTCTGACACTTTAAGTATTAAATTAGACCACTATAGGTGGTCTATCAACTGTGATATATTCTTATATATATTGATATATAACTGTCTATCACTGTGATAATTGTATATAATTTTTGAGTATTTTTTATTTACATTGTATAAATATGTTATTGTGCAATTTCACTTTGTTTTAAACCTAACATTTTATTTTAGCTTCCTTTGGAGTTACAGACCATGCTCCATAGAGGGGAAGCACTGCTTAAATCTAATCGTAGCTCTCATAGCAGTGATACGTCATCAGCTTATTCAGGCTCTGACACTATGCAGTCAGTCCAGTCTTCTCTTGAGGACCAAGAAGTAGATCTGTCTGGACTTATTGAGAGTGTTGTAGACTCTGATGAAGAGGAAGAACTTACTGAATCATTAACTGTAAGTGGGAGGTTTTGTTATTAAATTATCTAAATTGCAACTATTCCTTTTCTTTATTACTATTATAATAGCTTGTTAATAATAAAATTATTTATTTCCAATACAAAAGAAATATTTTTCAGTTATGAAACACAATTTATTCAAAAAAATTTAAACAAACACAAAACAAAAAACATTCAGTAAAAAATATTAATTTGATAGGACTGAGTATCATAACTAAATCAAAAATGTGTCAAATATTTATATTTATATCTTAAATATCTAAAGAACTTTATATAGTAAAAGTAATTAAATTATTATTGCAAAGTTATACTATTAATTATTATTGCTTTATGGGAATTCAAGATACCTCAAGGATTGTGTATTATCAACTTGCAACTGATTTAGCATGAATTCACAATACAAAAATTTTGGTAACAAACATTTTGTGGTAAAATGGGTTTTTATAATAGAAATGCTTTCTAATTGGGTTGCAAGAAAGTTGAAAATTAATATGAACATTTTTCATTCATTCCTTTCATATTTTTGTATCCAAATCTTTTGATGTATCATTTTCTTGGGTGTTTTTCTCAGAAAGTATGTTGAAGCTAGGAAAATTTCATCACTATTTCCATGTCTTCATGCATAAGTTATATGGTACACATATATACATATAGGAAAATTTTGTGCTGCTGGTTATTGTTGCCAAAAAATAGAAAAAAAATGTGATTAGTTGACTACAGTGTGTCATTAAACCAAACAGAATTGCTAAACAATACAGCAAGTGAAATTGTTTTTGCATTTATTATTAAACTAACAAATAAATTACTATTGTTATCTCAAAAACTTTTAGAATAAAGAGAAAAGCAAAGTTTTTAATCATTAAAGTATATGATATTTACTATTTGGAACTATAAATTTTGAAGTTATCTGACAAATGGTTTGTGAAATTTTAATGGGACATCAAGTGACGATTTTTCCCCTGTGAAATATTCCTCTACCAAAGTTTTAGATACTCTGGTTTATTAGGTGTCTTCTCCAGGCAACAAAGTAACATCACTCATGTTTGTGTTCAGAGAGAAAATTAATAATTGCAAAAAACACCTTTGCACTCTTCCAGTCCCAAATATAAGATCTGGTTAATGCACTACTAGATGTGCCAATTGAACTAATACAGTGGAGTTTCAGACTAGCAGCAAGTTCTAACTAGCTCAACTGATCAAACAATTAAAAGTTTACCAGGAAATCATGTGTTTGAATTCACGATTTGCCTTCACACCTGCTAATTTCCTGATTGGCATGTACTTAATTTTAATCAGTCCAGGCTTCTAATCATGATTTTTTTGTTTAGATTAGTAGTTACATTTTGGACTAGTTTCAGACCTAGCTCAAGGCATAAGCAAAAGCTATTTGTTAGGGTGCTACCTCTTCTGAGTTTTTTGATTTATATGACAACTCTGTATTTACAACTGATTGATTATTAAACAAATACTGCTTAACATTAGTCTATGTATCTTATTAAATTTATGTATGTAGTAAATCATTTGGTAATAAAACATTTGAAACATTTTCTGTGCATTCTGAAGGGTGGTTATATCATCTCTTGCCTAATAAAGAAATAACTTTCTTATCGGAGCCCATTACACTCTGATAAGATCCTGTCAGTGTAATACATAATAAAGGTAGAATACAATTCATTGTTGTATAATATAAACAAATATGAATCACTTTAAGATTGATAAGAAGGTGCTTCATATATGTATAAAATTATTCCATAAGATCATAACACTTCTTGCAGTGTGGATATGATCCCAAATATTTTGCTGTTTTATGTGAAGCGAAACATCCTCATGGGATAGTTCTTTTAAAATTCTTTATTGAAGACAATCCCACATTATATGAATCACATTTACATTAGATCTGTCATAAAACATGTAATAAGATTTCACTAGTGTCATGATTTTAAATTTACAATAAATTCTTCATCAGCTAAAATGTAAACAAGATCAATGACTTCTAGAAGGCTATTATTAAAAAGCATCATTTCTGAAGATGACATATGGTATTGTAATACATGACAATGAAGTGTGCTGCTCTTAAAACTTATATAACATCATGTGCTTAACTGTTATAATGTGTGTAGGGTTAGACAAATGAATCCAAAGCTCATCATTGATTCACCAAGTATTTAACATCTATTAAGCTGTTTAAGTTTTAAATATATCATTGACAAGAAAAAATTCATTTTTATGCATAACAGGATAAAGATGGGTGTGGAGAAAAAATTATCTTCAGCCGGGTGGGATTTAAACCTACAAAATACAAGGTACTAGTGATCATACCAGAAGTGATTCAGATTTGCTCACAAAAAATATTGGTTGGGAGACTCTTGAGCATGGCTAGTCATGTGCATATGCCTGGGATGAAGATTAGAGCCCCAAATGCACTCAAAAGACAATGATTGACCTGATGGTATGTAGCATAACATCAGCAGTAGAAGAGAGATTGATCAGCCCCTGGTAGCTCAGTGATCTGATCACCTGACATGTCTCCAGGAGGTCATGGATTCAGATCTCACCTGGCTCAAGACAATTTTTCCTTTATACCCATCTCTATCTTGTTACTTCAACAGCTTAATAGTGGTTAAATACTTAGTAAAAGTATGTAGGGCATACTGGTGGTTTTTTTTTTTAGTTACTGATGATTGAAATATGGTAACTGGGAAATTCTTTTAGTAAAAGTTCTCAGACTCAAAATAGGTATTTCATTGTTGCAACATAGTTCATGTGTGATATAGATGATATATTTTTAGTATGTGATAGTTTAAAATTAGATTTAGCTGCAGAAATTATAATGGCATCTTGGAAAAGTACTGTACCATTGTTATTGATTACTGTAGATAAAATGCAGTAGTTGGTATTTTTTTATTGTTCTAATCTTATAATATTCTAGAAATTATGTCCATATAGGCATATGATCAGTTGGTAGCTGCATATGTACCAAACTGGGTATTTAAAAGGGCTAAATATATTCTTTCTGTTGGATATCCATATTTCTATTTTTTTTTGGTTATACATTGGTTAATGAAGACTAGATGGAAACTTTGAAGTTGTAACATTTTATTATATTTTAAAGATATAGTGTAAAGCTGAAAAGTATGCAATAGAATCAGCATATTAAAAGTTATATTTAAAGAAGCTAAAATTAATATTTAAATTAATTAAAATTAAGAACTTTAAAGAAGTATCCTGTGAGTATGCTTTACTTCATACATAACAACACTATATTTGAGACCTTGTTTATGCCACAAGAAGTTTATTATCTTATAAAATATATTTTTGTATTTGCCAAGCACCTTCTCATAAGTGTTAAAGTGATTCTTATTTGTTTATAATGTAATATATCAATAAAAAAATCAAGACTGAATCTCGAGTCCTTTCTCTCATACCAGCCAAAATCTGCCCAAACTGCAGGTAGGAGGTAGTGATGAAGAAGGAATAGAATTGATTGGATGAGTCCATTTGTAATCATGGCCGTTTTGGGCCAATATGGTTCTGAAACAATTAAAAGCCAAAATGTATAGGGATGGGAGGTTACAATCCCCTTCAAAATAGGTTTCTTCAGTATGTACACATTTATTCTACTATTCCTGTTAGTGCTGGAAGCACCTCTCAAATTCAGTTTTTGGAATTACCAACAATTGCTCATTTTCATTTTCTTTGTTTCCATATAATCAAATCTTTTGCCTTTTAAAACTTTAGGGAAAAGATTTTTTATGAAACTTTTCCCTAAAATTCCCTATTATTTTATTTAAAATTCCTTATTAATTAAAATTCCTTTATTTCATATCTATTGAGTAAGAGCTGTCTCACTTGTGAAATCAATGACAAAACTAGGCCAGAGCCCATAGGGGCCCGATGAGTTGTTGTTTTACCTCTGAGCGGCACTTTTTTGCACACCATAGGCTAAATGGCCAGGTCACATGGACCCCGAAGGCTCAGAGAAGGTTGGGGGAGGGGACCCACTGGAACAGCTGTTGGGAGACAGATGGTAGCCTCCCGTCAAGGCCATCCAGCGTGTTCTTTAACGTGCACAGGGTATGGCTCTCCCACACACGGGGCCACGGCTTAACGTCCCATCCGACGGACGGCAGCCTTTCCAAGCCCATCGGTGTCCCCTACTGACCGTGGGCAGGGCGGGGAATTTTTGCGGAGATAAATCTCAACGCTGACCCAGCTGGGACTCGAACCTGGGAACTACAGATTACGAGCCTGGCGCGCTACCAACTAGGCCCGATGAGACTGCCATCATTGGGTTTTGAGAGCATTTTTAATGCAAATTGTTAGGTGAATATAAATCATTCTGGTTGGGAAGTTATTAAAGACAAGAAGGTATATTTGTAATACTTTCTCTCCTGATCCCTTTTGTTACGGTTTCTAGAGTCACCATCTCCATTCCTTGTATTCTTCCTTCTTCTTTTATACATTTTAAATAGTGGACAATGGCATTGTTCATATTTTTTGCATTGTTTACATGCATATGATTTCAATTATATGAAGGTATTTCTGATTTTTAGAGTTTTACGAAAGAAATTAGTAGAATAACAACATGAGAGTGCTATTGAGGAGTTTCATCATTCAGTTAACCTTAATAAAAAGTAATATATTTTCCATCATTATAAATAAAATAAATACCTCCTCAAGCAGCTGCTTGCCACAGAGGTCTGACAGGAGCCTGTCAGTTTATATGCCATAGTAGAAGGTCTGAGAAGATGGCAGAGGACCTCAGCAGAAAAATGACACATACATCCATTCCTTACCTGGGACTCGAACCCATGTCCCTTAGATCAGTAGCCAAGCGTGCTAACCACTCGGCTTTAAATCCTTAAAAACCTATTTTATGGTAACTAATTTCTAATTCACATCATATCAGTATTATATTTTGCTTAACATTCAGTCTTCAACAGTTGAATCTAGACTGAAGAGATTTTATCTCATAATAAATATATGCTTGTAATTAAACAAACATTAGCTATAGATCAATGAAATTTTTTAAAAATTATTTGAAATAAGTAGTATAATTGACAACTTAGCAGTATACAAAATTATTGCTATTGAAACATTTGAGGGTCTGAAAAAGTGGCTTGCCCTACGGCCTATATGTTCTGCCTCTGTGTGGAATCACACCCTTAATATTTAAAACAAACGTAAAGGTAAGAGATTTGGTGATTCAGAAACAATTAAGGAAAATGTGTTAGAACAGCTGTTGATAATTCCAAAAACTGGCAGTAATGGTGAAATAGGTGTGTACATATTGAAAAACTAATTTTGAAGAGGATAACCTCTCATCCTAAGTGCAGTCAGTGGCATACCTAGGGGGGGAGGGGGGTAGCAAGGGGAGCAGTCTCCTTCACCTGAGCACATTCTCCAAAAGTGACATCTTTTATTTGGTATATGGCCATTTTATTTGGTATGTGGAATGACTGCTTTTTTATGTGCTTGCTCCCTCTTATGTTAGAACTTGGCTACACTATTAGTTCCTTACTTTTTGCAGATTGTCTCAGTACTTTTTTTTATGAGGCCTCATATGCCATTGAGGAGATCTGTGAGGAATGCAGAACCTTATCAAAAACATAAATATGAAAGAAACATCCCTGCTCCATCTGAGATTCAAATTCAGATTCCTTTGTTCCATTGCCAAATATGCTAACTACTTAGTGATTGGGATAACTTAAATTCTAAATCGGCATTGAGCGAGCCCTGAACTAGACTAGTACTTGGGTAAAGTGTACTTACAAATAGGGAATCTATAGCTGTGAATATTGTAAAAACATTCCATGAAATGTATCAAATAAGAGTGAAACTCAATAAATAAGTATATATTAATTTTTAATGCATATGTTATTTCAGATACTGCATTAAATTAATCAAAAAAGAATTTGATGCCTATTTTGACAATTTAATCTGCTATGTTAGAATCTACATGAAAAGTGTCCTTCAGTATAGAAAATATATATTTTGATTTATTTTGTTTATTCTGTAGCATATTTTGAAAGTTTGAAAAATGTTCCATTAACCACTTTGGACAGTACATGTTTACAAATTATGGAAATGTAATTTTATCTTTTAAATTTTCGCTACATAATTCAGTTTTTTTTACCATTTATGTATTAGCAATGGTGTATCCAAGGCTGTGCTTTGTAGTTTAAACATCCCTTTTGTCAACAGGGGTGGGGGTGGCTCAGTCGGTAGTGCACCAGGCTCATAATCTGTAGTTCCCAGGTTCGAGTCCCAGCTGGGTCAGCGTTGAGATTCATCTCTGCAAAATTCCCTGCCCTGTCCACGGTCAGTAGGGGACACCAATGGGCTTGGAAAGGCCGCCGTCCGTCGGATTGGACGTTAAGCCATGGCCCTGTGTGTGGGAGAGCCATACCCTGTGCACGTTAAAGAACACGCTGGATGGCCTTGATGGGAGGCTACCATCTGTTTCCTAACAGCTGTTCCAGTGGGTCCCCCCCCCCCAACCTTCTCTGAGTCTTCGGGGTCCATGTGACCTGGCCATTTAGCCCATGGTGTGCAAAAAAGTGCTGATCAGAGGTAAAACAACCCAACCCTTTTGTCAACTCTCATCATGAAAAAGTGATAAAGAGCCATTTAAAGTTAGGGCACTATTTAGGATTTTGAACACTCTGTACCAACTCTTGCATATGCCACTATATGTTACTCATACAGTTACTTGAAACATAAATCAACTCTTGTTATAAATAAATCTATTAATTGGGAATATGGAAAAAATTGTTTATTCTGTTTTGAAAATACTGATGTATTATTTGTTGCAGAGTTTGACAGTTAGAGATACTGTAAGAGAATGTTTAGAGAAGGATCCATGTGAAAGGACAGAGGATGACATAGAAGTTCTTTTAGAGTTTATGCAGCATTTACCTGTAAGTAAATATTTTGAAGAAAAATTATAAGTAGAGTAAAATTAGGAAGTAAGAGCATTAAAAAATGAGGGTATTACTTTGAAAAATAACCTAAGTATATGTAGGTGACAAATACATTTATAAATAAAAAGCATTACTGCTCAAAGAGAGACTTGATAGGATCTTGTCAGTATAATTTGCCATAGCGAGTCTATAAAGAAGGTAAGACTTCAGCAGAAACACAGCACAAGATATATCTATGCCTTATCTGAGGCTCGAACCATATACCTTTTGATATGTAGCCTAGCATACTAACCACTCTGCCACAGAGATAGTGAAAATGTCTTATATTCACTGCTAATGTTATGGTCCCTGCTATAAGGATGTGAGAGATGGTAGATTTGCAGAAGTATATGATATCACACTTTTGCAGAAGTACATGATGAAGTGATTATTAGGACATAAAACCTGTGGATCAGAATGGAGTAGCCTAAAGGCAGACTTACACCTATTAGTGCAATCAATGATTAATATTTTTGTAAAAATCTTAATCAGGCCATTTTTTTACTTTTGACTGGACATCATACTATTATCACAAAGTTCACACCACTTAATTCATGGGGGGCGGGGGGGGCTCAGTCGGTAGTGCGCCAGGCTCGTAATCTGTAGTTCCCAGGTTCGAGTCCCAGCTGGGTCAGCGTTGAGATTTATCTCCGCAAAATTCCCCACCCTGCCCACGGTCAGTAGGGGACACCGATGGGCTTGGAAAGGCCGCCGTCCGTCGGACGGGACGTTAAGCCGTGGCCCCGTGTACGGGAGAGCCATACCCTGTGCACGTTAAAGAACACGCTGGATGGCCTTGACGGGAGGCTACCATCTGTCTCCCAACAGCTGTTCCAGTGGGTCCCCTCCCCCAACCTTCTCTGAGCCTTCGGGGTCCATGTGACCTGGCCATTTAGCCCATGGTGTGCAAAAAAGTGCCGCTCAGAGGTAAAACAACCCAACCCAACTTAATTCATGATTTTGTGTGCTCATTTAAGCATGAAATTCTTACAGAAAATTTGTCCAACCATTATAAGCAAACACTGCATAAAGATATTCTCTTCAGACTATACATACCACTTTACAAAATACATACAAGGACTCGCACATAGTCTGATCTGCAGACTAGATTTACCGAAAAAATTGTAGACTACTGACTTTTCCCCACTACTTGATCTGCTTGACCTCTAGATAGGGAAAGAATCACAGAAATTGGTAAGATTTAGGATCATATCCACTGATGATCACGTATTGGATTTCTACTGCGAAAATGCACTCTGTCACCAAAAGTCACTTTATAGAAAATGTTACTGACTTTCATTATTGTGTATAGGTTCATCTTTGGCTCTTCTGCTCTAGATGTGCTTTCTACAAGTTTTTGGTAGCAGGCTGCAGAAATATTGTGCCACTCCTCCTGCAAAATCATCATCTGCTGCACTGTAGAAATGGGATGAACTCTCTCACCATAACCCAACATTCCAATTCCTCCCAAATATATTCAATATGGTTAAAATCAGTATTCTATGCTGGCAGTCCACAACCACTTCTGCTCAATCCATATGGATATAAGCCAGTTTTTGTGACATGGAGCATTCATTATATTGGAAGCTGCAGGAGTCATTCATGTAATATTGCCATGGTGTTGAAAGTGTACAATTGCCCAGAATGTCTTAAATAGACAGCAACAGTTAAAGTTCCAGGTGAAATGATTAATGGACCTCATCCCAACCAGGAAAAACAACCTCACACCATGATACCATCTTCAAACTTCATCATTGGGTTAATATGTAATAGTCAGTGGTATTCTCCTTGTATTTTCCACATGTGTGCTTTGCACCAACTGACTACAGGTTTTGATCTTGGTGTGGCCTAGGCCTCATCATGTTCCGTTTGAGGTCCACTAGAAGCTCCATCTTCTGACAGCCATGATGACCACCCTTTTCTGTTGGGTGCCCAGTCATGTTAGCATCAGGGCCTTATCCATTAACCAGACTTTGTAGATGCTGCTACCAAATCAGCTCTGCCCCTGTCTGACTCCCCACTGCTGATTACATTTCTGGACTTCTGGCAATATTTTACCATCAAGTTTCAGGCACAGTGGCAGAAATCTTGGCCAGACCAGCTGATGAACAAGTTCTTTGAGATCAAACATATTGCCAAACCCTGGTGGTGGTGGTGGTGGTGGTGGTGGTGGGGGGGGGGGTCAGTCGGTAGTGCGCCAGGCTCATAATCTGTAGTTCCCAGGTTCGAGTCCCAGCTGGGTCAGCATTGAGATTTATCTCCACAAAATTCCCCGCCCTGCCCACGGTCAGTAGGGGACACTGATGGGCTTGGAAAGGCCGCTGTCTGTTGGATGGGACATTAAGCCGTGGCCCCATGTGCGGGAGAGACATACCCTGTGCACGTTAAAGAACACGCTGGATGGTCTTGATGGGAGGCTACCATTTGTCTCCCAACAGCTGTTCCAGTGGGTCCCCTCCTCAAACCTCTGAGCCTTCGGGGTCCATGTGACCTCGCCATTTAGCCCATGGTATGCAAAAAAGTGCCGCTCAGAGGTAAAACAATCCAAAGCCAAACCCTGGCAGTCATATTTGATCCTTTCCTTCACATTTCTGGACTTCTGGCAATATTTTACCATCAAGAATCAGACAGGAATTGCAAGAAGGAAGTTGTACTTGTTCAGCTTCACCTAGGTGATTTATTTCTTATACATTCGTTTCCTCTAATGGCAAATGATGAACTAAGTGTGAGTTTCGTGACACCATTTTAACTAACTGACTGTGAATGACATGGAATTTACAATACATGTTTTTTTTTTATCCAAGCCTCTTACACTTGGATATCTTTAATCTGATCTTTCAGTTTTATCACATGCTTTTGTTTATATATATGTAATGTATATTCTCTAATTTTATATTCTTGTTGTCTTCCAATATTTTGAACCCTGGTCTTTTACATCTGGGTTGACTTTATTTTTAATTCCTCTTCCTATCATTGTTTTACATATTATTTATTCACTCTTTCTGTTGTTTTACCTTTTTTACCATATTTGTGTTTTTGTCTTTTGTGTTGATATTTTAAATTTTGGTTTTGGGTTTTCATGACTTATCATTTATTTTGTTTGGTGCATTATGGCCTAAGTTGCTAATGTACACATAAAACCCCAAACAACCAACCAAATGTGTTTCACACTCAAGTCAGACTGGAATGGTGAAACATGGAATGGTCTCCATAGGAATCAAATCAGACTGGAATGGTTTCCATAGGACCTGTTTTCATTGTTCTAGATCCCAGAAATGATGGATTATGCATAGCCTAAGCAACACCTGCCATCTTGTGGTACAATGTGTAGGCAACAGCTTGGTCATGAAAGCCAAGGCTATGCAGTTCTCTATGAATAGGGAAGCACTTACTATCACACGACTAAAATTTTTACACAGATGACTGTGAACTATCTGTGACTAACTCTTCTCAAAGACTGACCATCTCTGTTTCTCAATCTTTGTAGTCTATCCAGAATGTTTAGGTATGGCTTGCATCACTAACGATCTTGGCTCATTGCTGTAAAGTTCACAGAGATGCCACTCATGGTAAACTGATACTGGCTGCTAATGCATTTACTTATCACATTCACTTGGCTGAACACATATCTACCTTCTGTGAACTGATAAATAACCAAAATAGGACAGACTGCTCAAAGGGTTGTCTGGTGATATTTGGCAACATAGTATATTCATTGTATTTCGTTTTCAACCACTAAAATGACACATTTTTTAATGCAAAATTAAGCTCAGTAATTATATAAATTTTAGCTGGAATCTAGTTAAAATATATAAACTATTATAGAAGTTTGAGTAAGTAATAAATATTTGATATATTTTGTGGAATACTGATTTACAATGGTGTACAAAATATTGTGCTATGATATCCCAGAGATTTTTTGTAATATGACTTTGTTGAAAGCTTGGGTCTAGACAATTTAAAAAGATTCACATTTAAGTAATTGTGAATAGCAGTAGCCATAGTATAAATATTTATTTTTATTACAGGATTCAGTAACTACTTCTGTAGGTAATTATACTTTCATTCCCAATACATTGTAGGATTAAACATCTAATAACTAGTTTTTAGCAAGCAGCAAATGTATACAGGGTGATGTAGTTAAGCGCGTACAAATTTCTGGGAGGGGTTAGGTTGCACATAGACGAATCAGAATCATATAGCAATGCAGGGTCGGTAACGGCATCTTCACGCCATTGTTCGATGCGGTAGATGGCATTGTACAGCCGTGGGACTGCACAACATCCTTGCAGGTAACTGTCATTCACGAACCACCCGCAGAGGTAGTAGGATGGCCGATTACACAAACACTGAGTTGGCCGATATGCATCTTGCATACGGGGCTGCAGACTGCAATGGGCAAGCCGCTGTGCAAGTGACAGGAACAGTACTCGATGAGGCGTACTCCCAACCACCAGATGTTTGCACAGCTGCATCAGAGGTTATGTGACACTGGTTCCTTCCAGAGACCTGCCAGGAGTCGGGAACAATGGGCACGGATCCCTAACATGGAGGAGAATGTGCTACATCATACAGAAGATACTCCAAGTGCCAGTACTCAAGCAATTGCACACCGGGTCGGTCTTTCCCAATCCACCGTATGGAGGATTATGCACGATAATCAATTGCATCCATATCATGTGCGGTGTGTCCAGACACCGAAGCCTGAGGATTACCCACAGCACATTGCATTTGCACAATTGTACCTGCAGAAGAGTGCGGCAGAACCCCAATTTCCTGCTTCTGTGCTGTTCACAGATGAGACATGCTTTACATGGGAAGGTAGCTTCAATGCACATAACGCACATGCATGGGCAGTGGAGAACCCCCATGCAACATGAACACGTGCAGCACAAAACGGTTTTGTGCGGCACGTGTTCGTGTAGCATGGGGGTTCTCCACTGCTGTAAATGTTTGGTCCGGCATTGTCAGGGACCACTTAATAGGCCCATACCTCATGCCTGTTCATCTGGACAGAAGGAGTTACTGGATATATCTGGAGGACGTCTTGCCAGAACTTTTGGATGAACAACAGGTCCCTCAGTCACTGCGCCGTGCAATGTGTTTCCAGCACGATGCCCATTTCAGCCATGAAGTTTGTCAACACTTAAACGTGACATTTGGACAACAGTAGATCGGGCATGGTGGTCCCATTTATTGGCCTGCAAGATTGCCGGTCCTATCATGCCTTGATTACTTCTTCTGGGGACTGGTGTTTGACACCCCCATTGAAAGTGCTGAGGACCTTGTTGCATGCATCTCCGTAGCTGCCTCGGAAGTCCGAGACACGCCAGGAATCTTCCAGAATGTATGTGATTCCATGTGCCGATGGTGTCAGGCCTGTGTTACAACTCATGGTCGCAACTTCGAACACCTTCTGTGACCTCTGTGCATTTCGCAAATGTACCTATTGTGATTAATAAAAAGCATTTTGTTCACTTACATGCTGCTCTTTCATTCACGTCCTCTCTGTACACTAGCACATGTTGATGCCATTACCGATCCTGCATTGCTATATAATTCCGATTCCGTCTTTGTGCATCCTACCCCTCCCAGAAGTTTGTACATGCTTAACTGAATCACCCTGTGTATATAATCACTGAATGATAACTGAACTCATGATATCAGTTTCATATAAAATATTTTTATCATTTGAGATATCGGGCATAAATTCTACAACATCTCCTTAGCTATATGGGATCATAAATGTAAAAGTAGAGTTATTATTTTGTTGATCAGAGTCATTGGCAGGGCACAATCAAGATTTTTAAAAAATGTAATAGCCATCTACACTTTCAGCCATTAATAGTGATACATATGATGATACAAATATACAGAATACTTCTTCTATGGTAGAAACAGTAATTTTTAATAAGAAAAAAAAAATCATATTAACCAAAAGATGTTTAATTAAATATATTCTCTCTCAGTCAATAGTAACTATACAGATTGCCTGTAGACATAGAATTCAATATATAATTTCGGCAGAAAAAATTAATTTCTTTTGAGTGGGACTCAAGCTCACATCTCCCAGTTACATGCCAGAATTCTGACCACTAAACTATCAATGGTTATTTCATTTTTCTGCCAATTGTGGATATAAATCTACCTAGCCTTGTCACATTTGGTGTCATCTATGATCAGGAACAGCATCCTTTCAATACTGTTCAGAATGGGTGTTAAATTGAACAGTCACTTACACTAAAGCATTACTAAAACAAGAATCAATCAGTAGTAATCACACAGATTACCTGTAGATGTAGAATTCAAAAAATAATTTTTGCAGAAAAAATTTGGTTTCACTGTGAGTGGGACTCAAATTCACATTTTCCAGTTACATATCAGGTACTCTACCCCTAAAGTATCAATGGCTAGCTCATTTCTCCGCATTGCAATGATAAATCTTCCCAGGCTTGTCACTCGTGCGTTATTTTTTTTAACTCTACATCTGCAGGTAATCTGTGCATTTACTATGATTGATTTTTGCTTCAATAACACTTTAGCACGAATGACTGTCCATTTTAACATCCATTCTGAGCAATATTGAAAGGTGGTGTTCCCAATTATAAATGTGCCATGAACAACAAAGTTAGAAAAATTTATAGTCGCATTTGGCAGAGAAATGAACTAGCCATTGACAGTTGTCAGAATACCCAGTATGCAAGCGGGATACATGAGCTCAAGTCCCACTCGCAGGGAAAGTCATTTCTGGCAAAATATTTTCTTGATCTACCCCCTCATTCCACAAAATATTGACTCACCCAAAATCAAAGTTAAACTATGATTTGGTTACTTTTTGCATGAAACAGATATTCATTTCACAGTTACCATCAATAATGCATTTGCAACCAACTTTATGGACTCTTCAGATATGACATCAGCTTTTTTTCAGTAATGGCCATTTCACCTAGACTATGTATTAGGGAAACAAAGCTACAGAATGGATTGAGGTAGAAGGGATAAGATTGTGGTGCCAAAGATAGTGTACTAATTGAGATTTGCAGCTACTGAAATAGAATTATGTGTTTCACCATTGAATAAAACGATTTTTTCCACACCACATATTGTGGCTATGGTAAAGCTAACGAATAAGTATGATAAGCATGAATAAGTATGGGCTCAATTATCCAATTTGGAATATAAAATCAGCACACAATAACTGTAAAAAAAACTATAATGTTGTTTCAACTATAAGCCATACATAAATGATGCTACTATGATAAAAAGGTAAGTTCTCCATTCAGTAGTAAAGTATCACAGAAGATGTCCTGTAGACATGGGACTCATGAAATAGTAAACTGAAAATTTCAGCTAGAAATTTCTCCATAATTCTTGGATAAAAAAATTAGACATTTTTTTTTATCCAAGGTCATGGTGGGCCAGATGAAATCTCTTTGGGCTGTATGTTGTAGATAATACACACATTTTGTTACATTATTACTTAGTACAAAGATTTATTGATCTGCCTAAATTTTAACTTTGTTATTTTTATGGTATAGTAAATATGTAGATATGAATATAGCAGTTTGAAATTAGTCCTTTAAATTGAATTAGTTAATTAGTTAATTTAAATTGAATTAGTTATTATAAATATACCATGTATTGTTAATAAATTAGTTTTTCTAATAAGTGAAACCCTACATGAATTCATTAAAAAAATTAAATATGTTATCTGCCAGAAATTCCATTAGTTTACTAGAAGTCAAATTGCTTATTTGGTAAAGTGTAGTATCAAAAAACAAATGGAAAATTTCCTTGGTACTTTACAAAATACTATGTATTCATTTAAGTGGAGGTATATAATAAAAACACCATTAATATATTAATTTGTAGAAGTAGGTAAAGAAGCAACAAGATACTGAATTCAGTCTATGAGAAAACTGAAGAAATTCATAGCTTTAATGCTAGAGCAATCACAACAGATAAACGTCATATCAGCTAATGATAGTAAATTATTTGCTGTTGTGCTATTAGCATCTTTTATTTTCTAACTATATATCTTTATAACCAGCTATCATGAAAAATCAGTTGGGAAATATGAGTTTCTATTAGCACTTTATGGACAACTTTACCATCATTAGCTGTCATGTGCTCACATGATTTATCAGCATATATAAAAAAAAATACCCCTCAAGCAGCTGCTTGCCACAGAAGTCTGACAAGAGCCTCTCAGTTTTTAGAGTATGGATTTCTTCAGTTCTCTCATGAGCTGGATTTGCATTAATTATCTTGCTTTACTTTCTTACAATAGACTTATAGTAATTAAGGTTTTTAATGTATTTTTTTGCTTATACATCAGAAATAATTACTTTTCTGAAGACGAAGACAGTCATTGACTTAGGGTATTTTCCTGTTTTTTTTTACTCAGTATATTTAATTAAATAAGTAGTTTGGTTGTTTTTAATAAATCTACCATTCTTTTAGAGGTTGATTGGACTTTAAATATTTTTGATATGTTTCATGTTAGAAATTGTTTTACAGATGAATTGCTAAAGTACCAACTGTTTAATACACTAATATTTACAGTTGATATACAGAACAGTTGTATAAGAAAACTGTTGGATGAATATATAGATATTTATAAAATTTTATAACATTGCAGAAATAACAGTTACATCTTTATAAACAGTGTCATGAATTTTATAATTTTCAGGCATTTGCCAACATGACTTTGGCCATTCGAAGGGCTCTGTGTGCAGTAATGGTATTTGCAGTTGTAGAAAAAGCAGGAACCATTGTAATGAATGATGGAGAGGAGCTGGACTCCTGGTCAGTTATTGTTAATGGTCATGTGGAAGTAGAACATCAAGTTGGAAGTATTCAAGAATTACATCTTGGTGATAGGTAAAAATATTTTTGGTTCCTTATAGTGGTTAAAAATTATTTTGTCAATATCTACTTATATTTAAAACTTGGAATAAATTTTAACTTTAAAAATACTGTATTAACATGAGCATTTTCCAATATAGCCATAAGTTAAAATATAACTTAAATCTAGTACTGACACCAGTTTAGAAAGTGATAAATTGCTCATTGTGTAAAATGGCAGCCTACAGCTGGGTATGAATAAAGTCTTATGTAATTGTAGCATCTTGAAAAGAAGTTATGCAGTTCAACCTACAAACTACTAAATTCTTGGAGTCCAAGAAATAAGTCTAGGACTGAAGTATGGAACTATGGTGTTCAGCTGACAGTTTGTATAAACTTTTGGATTTTTAAGTATATTGGGACTACCACAGAACTTTCAATACCCAGCTAAAAGAGCATCAATAATCATATTGATGCTCTTTTAGAAATATTACAATAATTTGCGGAAAATCGCTCTTTGCAAGCCATTATCCAACATTATCCAAAACCTTTGGATAATGCATGTTAAAGAACACACTGGATCCCCTTGACGGGACACTACCATCTGTCTCCCAACAGCTGTTCTAGTGGGTCCCCTCCCCTAACCTTCTCTGAGCCTTTGGGGTCCTTGTTACCTGGCCATTTAGCCCATTGTGTGCAAAAAAGTGCCGTTCAGAGGTAAAACAACCCAACTTCTTCCAATAAGATTAAAACTGTGTAAAAGCAAATGATTAAAAAATTTACCTTATTGCAATTGGAATTTACTGCAGTAGCATATGTGTAATGTCATGCCTAATGATATGTGTAGTATGAGCATGTTATCTTTACCTCTGCAGCTTCTGCACTACTTTGACAAAATCCATCCAGGTTGTTGGTTGAATGCCATAACACCTCTTCTTTTCAAAATGCTACAGTTACATAGGACTTACTCTTACCCAGTAGTAGCCTATCTTCTACTGTTATTTTATAATATGTGTGCCTTGTTTTTCATTTTCTCAACTGATGTCAGTATTTGATAGTAACTCTATTTTAGTTATGGTTGTATTCAGAAATACTATTTTTTTTTATTTAATAGTGTTTTTATAGATTAAGTTTGTATTTATGTATATATCAACTAAATTTTTTTCCTAATCTAATTTATATTTTTGCAACTAAAATTAGGTTCCAAAGTTAAATTGACCATATATAACATATAATAATATTATATGTTATATATGGATTTAATAATAAATTAATAATTAGTAATAACACTGTTTTTATTAATATTTAATTATTAATCAATCTTTCATGAAATCCATAAAGTGAGTATGTTTAATTGAGATCTAAAGCGAATATTAATAGAATATTACAGGAAATTGGTATTTTCACAGTGAACTGTTATCCCATCTTACCTCAATCACTCTGTCATTATGCAGCCCTCAGGCATATGGGTTAGGAAAGACCACTGTCTGTCAGGTGGGATGTTATCTCTATGTATAGGAGAGCCATAGCCTGTGCATATTAAAGAACACAATGGATAGCCATGATGGAAGGCTTCCATCTGTATCCTAACAGCTGTCCAGTAGATCCCTTCTCTGAGTCCTAGTGATCTGGCCATTTATACCATTGTGTGCACAAAAGTTCACTCAGAGGTAAACCAACCCAACCTTTTAGCACATTACCTTCTCAAACCAAGTTGCCAGTTACCACTGTTTTAGCTCAAATGGTAAAGGAACTTGTACATCACAAGAAGATCTTACTTTAGTTCAAACTTTGTTTAGAAGGACTTTTGCTAGCTTCTTAATTTCACAACAAACTCACAAGTTATGAGCTTATATAAAATGCAAAAACTTTTAGTCTACACAGAGTACACTGCCATTCTGAAGCACAGTAAAAAAATGATCTCAGTCAAGCAATCTGTTTGAGATAATGAAATCTCTGATGTTATGGTTATGAAGTTAATATATTTATGACTCTATGGGGGGAAGCCAATAATACATAGTTTGGTTATAGGAAGTGGATTTCAAAATACACTGCTGGCCATTAAAATTCCAACACCAGGAAGAACTCATCAAAATTTCCTAAAATATGCAAGATGGCAGAACATGTAAATGATTCAAAGTGCAGCACATGTGCACATCATATGTGACAGTAATGCCCACTGGAAGTGGTATAAGAGGAGATTACAAAGAGCCGGTGTAAAGCACTGAAATTGTATTTGCTCGCAATTCTTGAGTACTAAAGGATCAATTATGCCCCATCAAAGAACATGGCATCCATAAGACCAGGTTTCAGACTTTGATCGAGGGAGAATTGGGGGATTACGGGAAGGTGAATTATCATACTGAGACATTGGTGTTCGTGTTGGATGGAATGCTGCTAAAGTGATGAGAATATGGCATCAGTGGGTAGAGGAGGAACAAACTCACTGATATGAGGGATCTCAATGGTCTTGTCATACAAACGAACGAGAGGACAGATATCTCATGTGCATAGCTATCATACAGCCACATCAAACACCTTAGCTCAACAGTTAGGGTGTGTTGCACATCAACCAGTGTCCACATGTACAGTTCGATGTTGTATGCAGCATCGGGGCATCTCTAGGCAGCCATTGCTTTAGATATCAATGACTCTACAACACAGGTGTATGTGACTGCAATGGTGTCAAGAAAGTTGCGCATGGATGTGCGAATGACATTGCATTGTCTTTTCAGATGAATCCCACTTCAGTATGCACCACCATGATGGAGAATCCGTATCTGGTGGTACCTCAGCGACAGGCTCAGTGAGACATGCATGATGAAGTACCATACAGGTCCATCCCTTTGTGTTATGGTATGGGATGCACTTGGACTCCACTCACACATGCACTTGTACACATTACTGGTACTTTGAACAACCAGCATTACATCACTGAGGTATAGGAGTCTGTGGTTGCACCTTACCTTCAGGGACTCTCTGGTTCCATTTACCAACAGGACAATGCACGACCACATGTGGCATGCATTGTCCAACAATTTCTGGATAGCCACCATGTGACACTTCTGCCTTGGTCTGTGCATTCACCAGATCTATCCCCAATTGAACATGTCTGGTCCATGATCTCATGATGACTAGCACACCAGACACCAGCAGCAGCTGCAACAGATGAACTTTGGCTATGTATCGAAACTGCATGGGCTGACATTCTCCAAACACACATCCGATGTCTCATCTCTCAATGCTGGACCATATAGCAGCAGTTATTGTTGCTCATGGTGGCTACAGAAGATACTGATTTTTTTTTTGTATTCCACAAGTCTAACTGAGTTGTATTTGTAATCATTTGATCCTTGTAACATAAGCTATGTATTCACTAAATATGGCTTTGATATCTGTTGTCTTTCCTGGTGTTGCTCTTTTAATGGCCAGCAGTGTATCATATATATTACTAATAACTTTCAAATAATCATTCTCTTTTTTAGCATGGGGTGAATTTTGGCTCAGTAAGTGGTGCACGAGCTCTATTACATGGGACATTAAGCCATGACATGCACAGATTCATATCTTGTTCATATATCCTGTGTAGGATATGAACATTCATATCTTGTGTAGATTCATATCCTGTGAGTAGCATTGTATTCATATCTTGTGTAGATTCACATCCTGTAAGGAGCATTCTTTTTTACACACTGTAATGAATAGCTATGTTACAAGGGCCCTAAGGGTTTAGAGAATGTTGGAGAATGAGATCTTTTAAAAACTGTTAGGAGACAAATGGGAGCCTTTTGTAGGACCATTTAACGTGTTCTTTACTGTGTACAGGTCTAGCTCTCTCTCTCTTGTACATGGAATTGCTACTTAATATCCTATCTGATAGATTGTGGCCTTCTCAGCCAATGAGTGTTCTCTGTTCTCTTTTAGGGCATAACAGGGTTAATGGAAAAATCTCAATGCAAGTATCATACCCTGTGTACATTAAAGACTATGATAGATGCACTTAAAAAGAGACTTCTGTCTCCTAATAGCTGTCCGAGGGTTCCTATATCCAGCCATTGTGATCTGGCCATTTAACATATGTTGCAAAATGCGACATTTTTAATATTATCTGTACAATAGATCCTAGTTTAATGACAGGCTATGCTCTCAGAAATTATACAGTTTTTGAAACATTATTAGGGAAATTTATGGGATACCTACTTGTGATGAAAGTTACTTATTTAATAAAATTTCAAATACAGATCTGGCATGCATATGTAAAATTTTTTTCACTCTTGTTTATAGTACTGTACATGAACAATAAATTTTAATAAAATAGCAAATTTGCATCTCTCAATGGAAAAAAAAAATGAGTGCATACATGTCAGTAGCAACTTTTTAATGAAAATTATATTTTATATGCAAACAGGTTCTACCAAATGTTGCACATAGAAAGATAACACTTTCTAAATTGATAGTGACAGTTTTAATTACATACAATGAGGACAGAGGCAAATTGGCTTGCTTTATGTAGAGATCAGCTAGAACAGATAATAAAGTGTTTAGAGATTAGCTGAGCCTACACTGACTTTTGAGTTGTGTTTTAAAAAAAAAATTGTAAAAGTTGAAATAGTTTTATATTTCCCCTTCTTTGAATTAATATTTTTAATTTATTGTATACAAAATTTTGTTAGTTTTTAACTAAAATAAATAAATACTTAATAGGAAAAAAATACTTAATAAGAATGGAAAATACTGGAAAGAACTGGAAAATATCAATAATTTACCAGTATCTGAAAGAGTTCATTTAATGCCTTTCAGTATTCAGATACTGGTAAATTATTGATATTTTCCAGTTCTTTCCAGTATTTTCCATTCTTATTAAGTATTTTTTTCCTATTAAGTATTTATTTATTAAGTAATACTTTCCAGTATTTTCCACTCTTGTAATTATGTCTTTATAATGTTAGTTTTTTACTAATTTGAAATGTTATGTAGCTTTTTTAATCGTTTCAACTTCAGTGCAAATTGTTCTGTGTTTGGTAGATTGCCAACTATATTTAAGAAAATAAATAATTTAGGTTTGTTTTCATTTACAGCTTTGGCATTACCCCAACAACAGAGAAAATGTACCATCAAGGTATAATGAGAACTAAAGTTGATGACTGTCAGTTTGTATGTATAGCACAAAGTGATTATTATCGTATCCTTCACCAAGGAGAGGAAAATACTCGAAAACATGAAGAAGATGGAGAAGTGGTCCTTGTTACAGAACACAGAGTGTTAGATGGTGGCAGCCGCAGGGGACATATTGTTATAAGGGTGAGTAACTACTATAATATTCTTGTCATTATTTTGATTTCATTAATTATGAAATTTTTGGCACTGTACTCTGTGGAAAAGCCAAAAGCTTTTCATGTTTGTAATATTTTAGCATTAATAAAACTGGTTTGCCTTATGATTAATAAGCAGAAAAATCTGTGTTAATAGCCATGTTTGCATGAGCAGGTGGGTGTGGGTAACAGGGCTTGTCTTTCTTGACATGCTGGCATAACTCATGGCAGTTCTCCAACATGCCACTTCGTTTACTGTTGAAGAATTTCTTTTTAACCAAATTTGACCTTTGGAATACCACGAATACTTGACCTCCAGATCCCAAATTTTGTATGTGAAATTTAAGTCGTACATGATTTAGAACCTTAAATAGCTTTTCTTCCCCCATTTTCCATATTTTATAAATTGAAAAATTTCATCCAACACATTTTGCCACAGCCTCTCCTCCCTCCATAACTATTCGAATACTTGACCATCTCCATTCAAAAATTTTCCTATGGGTTCTGTATTTCTCTGAGTCTATATTCCTGACATAAGCAGAGTTCAAGTTTAAAACCACTTTTATTTTGGTACTTCAAGAATCCATTAAATTTTAATAGGAAGGCTGCTAATATGTTTCTATTTTTCTGGTTTATTTTTTTTCAATCTTGGAATTTTCACTCCCAGTTTGAAAAGAAAAGAAACTCTACCAAAATATTAGTATAATTTACTTATCACCCATAACTTTGAAAGAATTGTAAATGCAATACTAATTAAGGCTGTCAACATTGATAACACCATACTAAGAATATTATTTCTCATATATATATATTGATAGATTCAAGATGACAACTTATTCAACAGAGTAATGTATTTATATAGGTTAAATATGTCTTAATTTAGGTAACTTTATATAGTTATTATATGTAGTAATTTTCTTTAATTTTTATATTACAATAATTATAAAATTAGTTTTCATTTAAAAATAACTTTTTTTAAACAAAACTACTATTTTTCTAATAAACAAAAATCTCTAAGGGAAATTGCAACAGGCCAAAGATTTTAAATACTTTGAAAGTTTATTAAGAGTTTTGGACCCATTATCTGATCCAATAATTATATAAGCTCCAGATAGCTGAGTTGGGAAACAGGCAATAATTAACAAATTTACAAAAATAAAGTTTAATTAGGGTTCGAAATACCAGCGAGTGTTAATGAGTAAGAATTCAAAAATATTAAATGATTGTCAAAATTTAATGTTAATTCTAATCAAGTTGGGTTGGGTTGTTTTACCTCTGAGCGGCACTTTTTTGCACACCATGGGCTAAATGGCCAGGTCACATGGACCCCGAAGGCTGAGAGAAGGTTGGGGGAGGGGACCCACTGGAACAGCTGTTGGGAGACAGATGGTAGCCTCCCGTCAAGGCCATCCAGCGTGTTCTTTAACGTGCACAGGGTATGGCTCTCCCGCACACGGGGCCATGGCTTAACGTCCCATCCGATGGACGGCGGTCTTTCCAAGCCCATCGGTGTCCCCTACTGACCGTGAGCAGGGTGGGGAATTTTGCGAAGATAAATCTCAACGCTGACCCAGCTGGGACTCGAACCTGGGAACTACAGATTACGAGCCTGGCGCGCTACCGACTGAGCCACCCCCGCCCCTAATTCTAATCAAAACAATTAACATTGCTCAAGAGAAAAAATTAATAAAGATTCAAAAAGTTTCTGTAACAAACAAATTTATTTCCAAAAACACTCACCAAAACTTCAATGAAGAAGATACTACATCATTCTTCAAAAACTCCAACTACACTCTTTCTCAACGAACTCAAAACTGTGCTCTCTCTCTCACCTGGGCTTGTGCTACCATGACTAACATGTCACCAGGTTATAACAAGAGGCTACAAAGCCGGCACGTGTCATTTTGCATGCCAGGAAAGACATTTGCATAAATTCGACAAGGGCACAAGTCTATGACGCAAGAGTGGGTGTGTACTTGTATACACGCGCTTTAGCGGGTGACAATTGAAAGTTCAGAGTTGCGTATGCGCAATTCCTATGCACTTGGAAACGAGCGCTGTGATGCCAAAAATGAAATAAAAATCCCCAAAATGAAAAATATAATGTAAATTAAGCAAAACTGGTTAAGTGAAAGTGAATGAGGGGGCATCACAAAATGTAAAACAATAAAAAAAACCTCAAGCAGCTGCTTGTGACAGAGGTCTCACAGGAGCCTATCAGTATAATGCACCATAAAGAAGATACACTATCTGATCAAAAGTATTGAGACACCTCTTCTGTGTAGTGGATTCACCCATATACACCACAGCCATGGCCCAAACAGGTATAAAAGGATGCATGTGGCCTGGCAAACCTCATAGATGTGCATGAACAGGAGAATGGGCCATACAGCAGAGCTCAGTGACTTTCAATGTGGCACACTCACAGGATGCCACATTAGCAACAAGTCAGTTTAGGATATTTCAACCCTGCTGCAGCTGCTCCAATCAATTGTAAGTGATATTATTGTGGAAATGCCTAGGAGCAAAAACTGTACAATTGTGACCCTGTAGGCCACATAAAATGACAGAGTGGAACTCCGAGTGCTGAAGCGGGTGGTGCAACAAAATCGCCTGTCCTCTATTGCAGCACTCACCACTGAGTTCCAAAATGCCTCGAAGCAATGCTAGAATCATAACAGTTCATCGTGAACTGCAGGAAATGGGTTTCCATGGCCAAGCAGCCATACACAAGCCTAACATCAACAAGATCAATGCCAGTATCAGTTGGAGTGGTGTAAGGCATAGTTCCAGTGGGCTCTTGAGCAGTGAAATTGCATTCTCTAGAGTGAAGAATCGCACTTCACCATCTGGCAGTCTGACAGAGAAGTCTGGGTTTGGAGGATACCAGGTGAATGTTATCTGCCTGACTGTGTTACACCAACTGTGAAGTTTAGTGGAGGAGACATCATGCTTTGGGGCTGGTTTTCCTGGTTTAGGCTGGGCCCTCTAATTCCAATGAACAGGACTCTGAATGCCACAGCCTATAATGGCATTCTTGACAATTCTGTGCTCTCAAAACTTTATGGCAACAGTTCGGTGAAGACCCTTTCTTGTACTAGCATGACAACACCCTCGTCCACAAAGTGAGGACTGTGCAGAAATGTTTTAATGAGATGGGTGTGGGAAAACTTGACTGGCCTGCACACAACCCTGATCTCAACCCCATGGAACACCTTTGGGATGAATTGGAATGCTGACTGCGATCCAGACTGAACTGCCTGATATCAACCTTACTATTGCTCTTGTGGCAGAATGGCAGGTAATTTTCACAGCAACATATGAAAATCTAGTGGAAAGCTTTCCCTGCAGAGTGAAGGCTGTGATAGCAGCAAAGGGTAGATGATATTAATTCCTTTCCTATTACTAGGAGACTGTGGATGAGCAAGTGTCCAGTTACTTTTGATCTTATAGTGTATATTGGTGTTTGGTGGCACTAATGTAATCATGAGTAGGATAATAATTTCAAAGTTCAGTCTTTTATAAAAACGAAGGTATAAAAAAAAACATTATTTTTTGTCTTAAACAGTACTGAAAAAATATTTATGTAATATGAATAACTTTTTCAGTACATCAGTTTGTGTTACAAATGAAAGATAGATCCTTACTGAACATGACAACCCTAGAAGTTTAAAACCTTCTAAAAGTATATTTCAGTAAATATTGAACAGTTCTTCCTTTACAAGTTTTCCTTTACAGGAATAGCTCTTCCTTTACAGGTTATGAATCACTAAAAACCTTTTTCCTGTGTACATCACTATATTCATGGGCTGTTTCTCCTAAATTATGCTGCTTATTCTAAGTCAAGGTCAAGTTCATTACAGGTCTTACTCATTCTGTTAATAATATGTTAGCCATTTCAGCATTTTTTTTTTTGTAGTATTTAATAATTCTGCCATTTAGTCTAACTTAACTTGGCTTCTATTTCAGAATCATTGGAATATTTATGAAAATGAAATCACTTTCGGACAGTTTAAGTCTGAAGAACTAGTCAGATGGGAAATAAAACCATGACCTGATATTATGTCAGTTATTCTGACCATCAAACAGTTGATCAGAGCAATTAACATGTTATTTGAAAGTCATGGATATTGATTTCCCAACTAATGATAGGTTTTACACTAAAATATTGTTTTATCAACTGAGGACTGACTTCCTGTGGGGTGGCGGTGGCTCAGTTGGTAGTGTGCCAGGCTCATAATCTGCAGGTTCCCAGGTTTTTTAGTCCCAGCATCAGCATTGAAATTTATCTCTGCAAAACTACTAGTTCTGTCTACAGTCAGAAGGGGGCACCGATGGGCTTCGAAAGGCTGCCATCTGTTGGATGAGACTTTAAGCCATGGACCTATGTGAGAGAGAACCATACCCTGTTCATGTTAAAGAACATGTTGGATGAACTAGATGGGAGGCTACTATCTCTCCCAACAGCTGTTCCTATGGGTCCCCTCCCCCAACCTTCTCTAAGCCTTCAAGGTCTTTGTGACCTGGCCATTTAGCCCATTGTATGCAAAAAAGTGTCACTCAAAAGTAAAACAACCCAAGTGACTTCCTGTGATTACTAATGGTAATTTTTGGGACAAAATTAGTGGTACTGAAACAGCATATTTGTAAGTACATTGACAAATATGAATTTTTATTTAATAGTGTGAGCTTCACCCTCAGATATTTATTCCTCTTGTAAATAAAATTTCTATTGATTTCAAAATTAATTTCTCTAAAGTGTACTGCTCATAGCCACTATTATGAAATAGTGTGCTTAATACACTGAATGCACACTTCAATCAAATGATACCAGTATGATAATACTTATGAATGAGTAATTATTTATGGAATCTTTGTATCATGTTCTGAACAAATTAATCTCAAAAGCTTCTTTCTATGGATGTAGCATATAGAAGAAATTTTCAGAAACCATCTAGAGACAACTGAACTTGTGTATGAAATATTTGCAATATTCACAATATTACTACAATGGCATTAGAAAAGACATTCCAATGAAATGGTAAACTTATGTTTGACTATACAGTAATTATATTCAAGAATATCCTTCTGGTGCTGTTCATAGTTTCATTTATTTGCTTATCTATGTAAGAGAAGTTGCAAATAATAAATGATAATGTTTTTTTTTTTTCTTTAGGGTACTGTGGAAAGGCTGATGTCACATTTAGTAGAAGATAATGCACTAGATCCAAGTTATGTGGAAGACTTTTTACTCACTCATCGTACTTTCATCTCTACACCACTTACAATTACTGACTATCTCCTCCGTTGGTTCAGTGACCCACATCTCAGGGACAAGGTAAGAAAATTTTTATACTTTCACTGCTATATACATATATTCTATTATCAAAATTGTTAGAGAGCAAAGCCACATTCAAAGTTTCCTAACTTAGTAAATAAGCTTTTTATGGAAAAATTACTTTGAAGATAAACTAAAGATATGATTTGGCAGTAGTACAGATCACGGGCCTCAGCCGCCATTTTGTTTTTGACACAACGTAACAAATATATCCACAAAATTTTCTATCTAAGAATAAAGCATTAAGGTTTATGCTATTAGCATTTTTAATAACTGAAACCAATTTGCAAGTTTTATTATTTAATAATTTATTTTCTTGCTTAGTAATTTAAAAGAAAGTATTAACAGTCATAAGATGTTCAAAATAGTGGTAGAATTGAAAGCAGCTTTTTTTTTGTGCATAGACAGGAAATTTTAATGTTAATATTTTTAAACAGGTTTAATAGGATTTAAATAGGTTAAATTAAGATTAAAATTACTCTATAAGCACTATAGGTGCTGTACTAGTCATGTGGTATAGGGGAAAACAATCTACTCATTGACAACTAATGGAGTAATTGATAGTCTTATATCGGTGTGGTGAAGTTCAGTTAATTAGTTATATCTGCATTGATTTCATTATTGTATTCTTCTTGAGACAGCCTCTTCAGTTGACCAAGGTAGAAAAGTCTGGAGCATGTTCTGTTCCTCACTGGAGCTGTTGCTTTAGGAACAGTTCTTTTGTTCTGTGGTGTTACTATCAAGCATTGTGTTTGTTCACTCAAGTTCTGTGGTATTATCAGCTGCCTCAGTGGTAGTTGCTGTGGCATGAGTCATTGCATGTCAGATGATTTTGAACTCTCCTATTAGTGTGCTGAGCCAGTATATTATACAAAATATTTGTGACTAGATATTACTATGGATTTCATTCTGTCTACTTTGGCACACTGTCAGGCAAGCACTGCCAATGAGTAATTATTTATGGCCTCCTGTCAAGGCCTCCTGTCAATGGCAGCAGGATGCATTGAAAATGTGATGTGCTCATTCAGTGGATGACAAAACAGAAAACCTGACCTTCACTGCACCAATAAATGACTATCAATTACTTCATTAGTTGTCAATGATCTGATTGTTTTTCCTGATGCCACATGACTAGTATAGCACCAATAGTGTTAATAAAGTAATTCTAATCTTAATTTAATTCTGCACAGAGTGTTCATTTAATCAATTATTAATATAAGTTATTGCTGATAAAGAAAATTGTTGTAACCCCAAAAACACAGTTGCAAATTAACCTAAACCTTTTTACAGGTAACAAGAGTTGTATTACTATGGGTAAATAATCACTTCACTGACTTTGAAACTGACCCTGAGATGATGGAATTTCTGGAGAAATTTGAAGCTGGTTTAGAGAGAGAAGTTGGTATATTTTTATCTTGTATGTTAAAATCATTTAATGTAAAGCAATTGACTTTAATATACTGCTGATGAGACTAGTAAATTAGCTATATCAAGTATGGCATAAAAAGTATTATATAGAACAAATAGCAAGCAAAACTTATTTATATCATGTGAAACTACATAACTTAAAGATATAAACACTTATTCTATATGTTTTAGAAATTAAACTGATTATTTTTTTTATTAAAAAATTATTTTTTTTATTAAAATAGATTTCCCTGGCACAGTTCTTGTTTTTTAATAAATTAGGTTTATTCTTTTGAAAAATAAAATTGTATATGTTTTATCAAATTGATTCTAAGTTTAAAAGAAAACTCTGCTATTTGTTCCAAGAATAGTAGTTTACTTGCTGGATTTGATAGTCTTTACTAAGTGAAGGTATTATTGATGTCATAACCAATGATGCATGTGTCTGCATTAGTCAGAAAACAATCAAAGAACAGTACATTTTACATCACTCAGATTCTTTTAAATGTAGCTGAAAAATGATGTATATAATGTGTATATATTTGTTCCAAGAATAGTAGTTTACTTGCTGGATTTGATAGTCTTTACTAAGTGAAGGTATTATTGATGTCATAACCAATGATGCATGTGTCTGCATTAGTCAGAAAACAATCAAAGAACAGTACATTTTACATCACTCAGATTCTTTTAAATGTAGCTGAAAAATGATGTATATAATGTTAAGAAAAAATTATACTGAATTTTGGTAGTCCTAACTCCTACTGAATCTCATTTTCTTCAATAAACTGAACATTTTCCTTTAAATTACAGTAACAAAAAGTTATGCATATATCTAAATTCTTCTCCTGGTTTTATGCCCCCACCATAAAAGGTGGGGGAAAGAAAGGTTGGGGGGGTCAAATATTTATCTTTAATATAACTAGGTTACAATTAGAGATTACTGTTGCCAAATTTGGTGATTCTAGCTCTTATAGTTTAAAAGCATTCTTTACTCCTTTTTTGGGGGTGGGGGTGGGGTGGGGTGGGAGGAGCCAAATTTTGGTGGTGCTAGCTCTCACCATTTAAATTCTTACCATTTAGAAACATTTCTAACACTTTTCTGTGTAGGGGGGAGAGGGGCTTTTTCATCTGGAAGATGAATTTTGGGGTTTAAACCTTTATATTGCTCTAAGTTGTATGCTGAATTTGTTGGTCCTAGCTCATACAGTTAAGGAACATTTCTGGTCTTTTTTTTTTGGGGGGGGGGAGGGGGATAGATTTTGGAGTGTCCAAACCTTTACAGTACTATAAGTTTTAATGAGAGGAAGCTGTATACTGAATTTGGTAGTCCTAGATCTTATCCTTTACAAGTTCTTGATCAAATTAATGCAGACAAATTAATGCTTCAAATATATAGCAAAAAAAATCCCCTCAAGCAGCTGCTTGCCACAGAGGTCTAACAGGAGCCTGTTAGTTTAATACACCACAGTAGAAGGTCTATGAAGATGGTGGGACCTCAGCAGAAAGACAAAAAGCATCCATGCCTTACCAGGGACTCGAACTCAAGTTCCCATTGATCAATATCCAAGTGTGCTAACCACTTGACCACTGATGGCATTTCCAGCAAATTAGTATTTAAATAATTTGTATATAAATTTTCTATTTTTGAAGAAAATAGAGATTATTCCTTTATAAAATATATCCATAGTGAGCATTTTACCCATTAAACCTCCACTCTGTTCTCACTCAGAAAGGGGGCACTGCTGGGCTTGGAATGCCACTGTCTGCCTGATGGGACATAAAAAGCCATAGCTCTGTGTGCAGGAGAACCATACCCTATGCATACTAAAGAAAAGACTGGATGGCCTTGACAGGAGGCTTCAATTTGTCTACTTAACATCTGTCCAGTGGATTCCCTCCCCTCATCTTCTCTGAGTGCTTGGGATCCTGTGACCTGGCCATTTAGCTCATTGTGTAGAAAAAAGTGCCACTCAGAGGTAAAACAACCCAACCATGGCCCTTTTACAAAACTAAAAAAAGAGGTTCATCGGACAAGATGACCTTCTTCAAATCATTCAAAGTCCAGTTTTGATGCCCAGGTGCCCATTGTAGTCACTTTCGTTGGTGAACCAAGGTTAGCATGGTCACTCGGAGCAGCCTGCAGCTACACAGCCCCATTTTCAGCAGGGTTTGATGCACTGTTTGTTGTGACACATTACTCCTGTCACCAGCATTCAAATTACAGGTGAGTTGCATCACAGTATCTCTTCTCTTGGCTCGTACCATATGGGATAGCCTTTGCTCTCCTCTAGCATCAATGAGCCATGGTCGGCCCACACCTTTTCAGTGGTTCATGGTTTTTCCTTCCTCAGACCACTTTTTGAAGGTACTCTCCACTGCTGACTGTGTGGGCACCCCACAAGCCTTGCCGTCTCGGAAATGTTCTGACCCAGTCATTTGGCCATTACAATTTGGCCTTTGTCAAACTCGCTTAAGTCGGCTGCCTTTCCCATCTGAAGAACAAGAATAACACTGATTAACAGAGCTCAGTATCAGGTGTTATTTATACCATTTCATGACCTTCACATGTGCTGTCGTTTACCTGCAGTTGCTTCAATTTGCATAAAGATGCACTAGTCATAATGTTTTGGCTCTTTGGTATATAATAACAGCTTAGCATTCAGTATATTAGTTTTTAAGTTAGTGAGACAATGTCTTGGATCATGTGAGATATGTATCATGACTCCTGATGATATTCAGCTTCTCTGACCACTGAGCTTCCACTCAAGATTTTCACAAACTAGTGCTTAAAATTGTTCTTTTATATACAGATGATCCTTTACCTGAATATTAATTATTACTCTGAATTATTAATGATGAGGATCTCACTTATAATGCTGGATTGCAAAATGGGTTTTAAGCATGTGTCAGATAAGCAAAATGGGTTTACAATACATGTACTAGCTAATACTAGTTGAAAAGTCCTAGTTATAAAAATATAGCTTGAGCTAAGTGATTCTAAATATGTTCCCCAACACACAGTCATATTGATTGGATTCCTTCATAGTCCTTGTTGGTAGAAATCATAATCAGTGGCAAATATCTCGAGGATCAAAGCAACTGACCTTAATTTTATATTTTAAGTATATAGAGTTTTGCATTTTATAATAATTGCTTGTGTTATTGAAAACAGTATACAATAATTTGTTAATTAATTTGCCTTGCAACATTTTTTCCCACTAGAAAATGCAAAGCCAACTACGTCTTTTAAATATTGCTTGTGCCACTAAAGCTCGTAACAGAACAGTAACTTTGGCTAGATCCACACGTGATGAAGTTCTTCATTTTCATATTCTTGGAGGCTATGAAAGAGGATTTGGTGTATTTGTATCTAAGGTTGACAAGAATTCCAAAGCTGAAGATGTTGGCCTGAAAAGGGGAGATCAAGTAAGATTTTTTAATTAATCCTGTAGGAAGTTTATATATTTCTGTATTTGTTATAAGTTTTGTTTTGTAATAAAAATTCAATGTTATAGTTACTAAGAGTAGTAATAATAACAAATTAAAAATATAATTGGAACTTTAATGAAAGCTTCATCATCATCATCCTCAAGCAGCCATGGGCTATGTAGGTCCAACCAGACCATGCAGTTTAATTCTCCAAGCATATCTGTCCTGAGCTACATCTGCTGCATCCGGCCACTGCACACCAATTCTAACAAGGTCCTGTTAGACATTGTCTGCCCACCACATCCTAGGTCTCCCCCTCCTTCTGAGACCTCTAGACACACTGTTCATAACCCTATTTACCAATCTGTAATTATCCATATGGGCAACATGGCCAAACCAGTGGAGTCTCTCTCTGCACAATATCTGCTTAAACGAGGTTGCAGACTCCTTTGCTTAACTTCATCATTAGTTACAAAGTTAAACCACCTAATACCCAAGATACTGTGTAAGGATCTAGAATCAAAAACATCTAGTTTCCTGTTATCTTGTTTACAGATCATCCAAGTTTCACTACCATAACCAACCCTAGAAAGAACCAAACTATTATACACTCCAATTTTAGTCTTTAGGTGTATACGCCTATTTCCCCACAATCTCCATAGATTCTTAAAAGTCTCGGCAGCAATCCCTATTCGTCTGTTAATCTCATGCTGCACATCACTAGTATCTGTTACATAGCTCCCAAGGTAATTAAACTGTGACACCTGCTCAAGACTGCAACCATTCAGATGAACTGAATCACAACCTGCCTGACCAATTTTCATCACTTTAGTTTTCTCTCTGTTTATAACCAAACCTACTCTACTACCAGTCTCATAAACAGATCGAATGAAAGAGTTCATCTCATCAACATCATTTGCCAAAAGGGCTAAATCATCAGCATAATCTAAATCAGAAATTTTCGTATCTCCAGCCCATTTAAGGCCAAAATCTTTCCCTCGAAGTGAATTTCGCATAGCATAATCAACAACTAAACTAAAGAGAAAAGGAGACAAAATGCACCCTTGTCGAACACCAGAAGTAATGCTAAACCAATTGCTACAAGACTTACCAACTCTCACACATGACTCAGTGTTATTATAGAGAGCTTTCATTATGTTAACTAATTTGTCTGGTATACCATATGATCTCACAATCAACCACAAATTATGACGATCAACAGAGTCAAAAGCCTTTTTGAAATCAACAAAGCTAGCAACCAAAGGTTTCTGAAACTCTAAACATTTCTCAAGAATCTGCCTAAGTGAAAATATCTGATCTACACATCCCCTACCACTTCTGAATCCACATTGCTCATGACCCAATTGACTGTCAACAAGATTCTTAATTATATTAAGCACAATCATGGAAAAAACTTTTCCTGGAACAGAGAGTAGGCTGATACCCCTATAGTTATCACAAGAACTGCGATCACCTTTTTTGAAAATAGGGATAATAATAGCTCTGGTAAAATCTTTAGGAACCATGCCTTTATCATAAAAGTTATTCAAAATTTCAGTCATCCAAGTGGTAACTGAAACATTCCCAGCTCTGAGCATTTCTGTAGTAATTTCATCTACCCCTGGGGATTTATGAAGTTTAAGTTAAGAAATAGCCAAAATAACTTCAGATTGTGTTATAGGGCCAACATTAAAGACACCAATGCATCTATCATCATTACAAACAATGGGAGTAGAACTAACCACATTGTTTAGAACACCATTGAAATGCTCAGCCCACCTAGCCATGACAGAACACTCCCCTTCTATAACCTTCTTTATCCTTCAATCCCTGTATACCTGTCCGTTTTCTACCACATAAAACATTAACTATCTGGTACAGCTCTCTGCTGTTGTGCTGCCTAACTGCTTCCCCAGCTTTCTCAGCCAAGCTGTCAAGCCAAAGATTCTTATCAGTAGCTAACTGATCCTTTACATGTTTATTAAGCTCTCTGTAATCCTTTCTATTAGGACTAGTAGGGTACTGATTAAGGACATTCCTGTAGTTCCTTCTTTCTGAAATAAGCTAAAGTGCCTTATCACTTAAATAATTCTGCCTCCTCTGCTCCTCTTTTCCTTTTTTTTTTAGTTTCCAAAAAAGCCTGTTTAAAACGGTCCCATTCTTCCTCAACTTCAGTAGTAAGCAAACCATGACTGTCATAATGACTAAGTAACATATCATGGTAAGCTTTAGCTATAAGTGGGTCTTTCAGAGCTTCAGTATTAAAGGTAATTTTTTTTTAGCTTTTGCACAACACTTTTTAAGTTGCAAGACACTTTTAACAAGGTATGGTCAAATCAAATTTCAACTCCCCTATATGACCTGGTAATCCTAACAAAACTAGCCCATTTGCTGTTAATTAATATATAATCAATCATATTCTTATGCAGCCCATCAGGTGAAACCCATGTGTACTTATGTATGTCACAGTGTTTGTAATAAGTGTTATTTATTCTGAAACCATTGAGTTTACTTACCTGTAGGAGATGTTGCCCATTGCCATTGCAGCTACCAATACTAAAAGGGCCTATCACTCCTCCCCAAAGGTCAGAGTCAGTACCAACTTTGGCATTGAAGTCACCTAAGACAAGGGTAATATCTCCTTTCTTGACAGAATTCAAAATATCCTGAAGTTGTCCATAAAGTCTATCCTTCTCATTGTCATCGGCATCTTCAGTGGGGGCATAACAACAGATAACATTCAAGTCTTTAATGCTTGTCTGAAATTTTGCTGTGAGAAACCTTTCATTAATGCACTCGTATCCTAGAAGAGCATCACTAGCATGTCTGCTGAGCAGCAGACCCACACCTTGGAGATGCTTTCCCATCTCCCTCCCTGAAAAGAGAAATTTAAAGTTATTTTTAAGTATCTCACCTTTACCTGTCCATCTGGTCTCTTGCAAGCCTAGAATATCTAGGTTATAATGTGGAATTCTTGCAAGAGGAGATCAAGAGAAAAATTTCTGTGTAATGTCCTCGCGTTCCATGTTCTTGCAGAGAGAAAATGATTAGTAGGATTTTTAAAGAAACTATGTTTATTGAGATAGACAGGGCCAACAATATCAAACAGACCCCTGATCGCAGGCATGGGGGCAAAGACCTGTTCCTCCTTTGCTAAAGGCTGAAGCCAGCAATGCTGGTAGGAACTTCAGGCACCACCTTTTCAAGTGGACTTTTTCAAGAGCCATATGGCCTGCCTGAGACACATTATTCCAGTTTAGGCTTGACGATGCCCAACTAGCTAAGTGAGGTTCAGGTACTGCGATGACCTCTGATTAGGATTATCCACCAGCTGATATAAGGTATCCTATGCCTCTGTTCACTTAGGGCTGGCAACCCAGAAGCAAACAGAAAGCACAGCGGCAGATTCTCGCTCAACAGAGGCCTACCAGTGCAGCAAGTCCAGGATCCATAATCAAGCTCAAATCCATAAACAAGTCCAGTCTAGTAGGTATAAATGGTCAGCACCAGGACCCTGTAAAGTTGACCACTCCTCAGCAGGGTTGAAAAAAAAAGAAAAAAGTGGCCATAGATGACCAGATCAGTAGGCCATACTGAACTGGCAGCCCTCCCATTCTGTTCCCTTCCAGAAGAGAATGTCTCTTTTGAAAGGTACTAACGGCCTGCACCACGAGAAGGCGGGGTCAGACATTAGGTGCTAGACCTGGCCGGTTCTGTGCATCATCACTAGGGATTGGTACACAGCTCTCCTTCCAATTTCTCCTAGCTACCATTTTCACCCCAAGCTTAAAGCAAATGTCTTGTTTATATATAAGACAATATTTTTTATTTAAATACTATAACAAATAATTAATGGTAATTCTCATAAAAGAATTTGCTGATAATCCTATTTCCTGTGTTCTTTCATATTTGCAATATAACAGTGGTCCACACAACATTTGGCTTTAATGTTGTGTGGCCTAAACTAAAACAGGATATGTAGCATGTCATTCATTAGTATTTCAAACTCCTATAACAGATTGAATTATTTTCATGTATATATATATGGATTAAAATGCTGTTTTAAGTTATATTGATCCAAATGACTGCTTTCTAAATTAAATTGAATTTCTAATTATTTGAAAGAAAGCATTGTACTGCTGTGGCAGCTATTTATAGTTGTGACATTTTTCTGCATCTGAGCAATTTGGTTGTTTTTTTCCACCTTTTAATGTTTCCAAACCAAATTTCCTGAAGAGTGTTTTTTGAATTCTTGCCATTAAACTTTCTTGATCTTTTAAAATTCTCTCAGAAATAATAATAGAGAATAAATAATTAGAATAAATAATCTCAGAAATAGTAAATGTCAATATTGTCAGTGAAAGTACACCATATAGTGATTCTTATGAAACTTTCAGAAGTTTTGCAGAGAGAAAAATATGAAACTACATAATTATCCTGTTTTGGGTAAATCTATGTATATATTATTATGTATAATTAAATGATCATTTAAGATAATCTGCCATATTCTCTTCATCAGTTATTTCACAATGAGGTTCAAATCCAATGAAATTACTCCTTTTTTTTACTATACTGTTTTAAATAAGTACTATTAAAATTAATATACGTGTTATTTTTCTCAAATACGTCATTTTCTAAAAATTTACAATTCTCTTCATTTTTGTATATGGCATGACCTATTTCTGTCTATTACTTATTTCAGTATAAGATTTAAAAGTACCCCTTTTTTCCCTGCTGGAAGCCAATCAAAATTAACCCAACATCATAGTGATTTCTGCTGTATAAATCTGGCATGCTATTAAATACAGTTTTATTGCTTAAAGTATATTTTTTTATATTTAATGTACATGATATGGAAATATTGTAAATTGAATGCTAACAGTGAAAAGGTATTTTAAGTTTTGGTTACAGATTAGTTTTTAAGTTTGTTTTTGTATAAATATCTTTTTTTGTTTTAACAAGTTGATACCTTTGGTGTCCTCTATATATTTTTTTATTGCAAATGTCCTAAGTAAACACATTTTAATGAAATCACTGAAAGTTTTAATGTATGCTTGAAGTATGCATATAAGCTAATATAATGCTAATTAAAGTACTGAGAATTACACATACATTTAAAATGTTTTTAGATATTGGAGGTTAATGGACAGAGCTTTGAGCACATGAGTCATGCTAGAGCACTAGAGGTATTAAGAGGGACCACACATCTTTCCATAACAGTCAGGTCAAATTTATTGGGTAAGTATGATCTTGATGAGTAACATTTAATATCTTTAATAATGATATAAAAATTTGTCCTATTAAAATTGTATAAGGTTCACTTAAGCATAATGATTATTATGCTAATGTATTTTATGATTGTACTAAGAGAAGCATTTTTCCATTTTAAAATTGTGTTAAGGATAAAATTTGTAACAATCTACTTATTTTTAGCAGATTATTGGAATAATAAATATGAAATTTTCTTACCTGGGAAGTAGAAAAATACCTAGAAAATAGAAATAAATAGCAGAAAGATATATTTGTTTTTGATTTGAAATAATTCAGTACATGGTAGTGTAGTCATAGAATGTAGTAATTGAGTCAGTCAGTGCAGGTTCGTTCCATTTGGACCTATTAAGGTTTTTAATGTTTGTCTTTTTTGTCAAATCAAAGTTAAAAGGTATCTGCACAAAATTAAAGTTCTAATATTGCTTGCCAAATAAAAAAAAAACTTAGCAAAATGGCCAATGTAAGCTACACAAAGTCAGGTACAATAAATTGAACAAGATAGTGAAGTTCAAAGCCTGTAGCTATTCATTCTTTCTAATGGCAAATGATGCTTATAGAGAAACTCAACTTATCTGAAAAACTATCACAAAAAAACTGAAATTCTCACAAAAGCCCTTTATTTGAGATTACAGTAATATAAAAAGAGAAAATAAAAAGTTACTCTTTTAGGATAAAAATTAAAATCTCAGAAAACTTGCTTCTAACCTACAATAACATATTTAATAGTCATACTATTTTCCAACATAATAAATTCTGCTATATGTCTTATATTCATTCTCACAACTTCAGCCTGGAAAGACCCCACTACCAAGTGAAATACTATGTCACGCTCCATGTATAGGAGAACCATGCCTTCTGTGTATTATAAAATGTGCTGAATGTTCTTTATGAAGGCCTTCCACCTGTCTTCTAGCAGCTGCCTAATGGCAGCTCTGAACCCCTGAAACGCTTGTGATCTGGCATTTAGTCCATTGTATGAACAAACATTCAGAGATAAAACAACCCAACACCATAACACCTGGTAGTGTGTTTTTAAACTTGATTTTTCACTTGCATATTTTCCTTTGCAGGCTTCTTCAGTTTTTCATTGAAACTGAGCAATTGCTAAGTGGTATCACTATAATTAAGCCATTCTGTATACTCATCATTCTTTCTGCTTTACTACCATTAGGTTCATATTTCTAAATTAATATTAAATAATAGCACATTTTTTATAATAACTTGTTTGCATTAGAATATCTCTTAAATTAGTTACATATTTAATGTGTTGATTGCAAATAGCTAGTTTTACTCTGTTTCTTTTTACTTGATGTACATTAATACTTTATCAACTATTTCCAGGTTTCAAAGAAATGCTTAACACACCTGAAAATTCACCCAGACCACGAGGAAGGAAAGCTTCTGAAATAGCAAGATTGCAACCAGATCCCCGAGCAAGGTTATCATCACATCTTGATTGGGGTGATGTTGTTGGTATACCAGTTGGTGTTAGTGGTTTTCCACTAGGAGTGGTTTCAATTTTTCAACCTCCTAGCTCACCTCCAGTTAAAGGAACAAGATCAAATGGTAACCATACTGGTGAGGTTAAGAAGGAAGATAAGAAAGGATTTATGACATTAGGTCACAGAGCCAAAATTAAAAAGGCTCTTGTCAAGATGATCATACCAAAGACTCTCAACAAGTAAGTTTGTTCTTTGTATGATTCATTATTTCATTTCCCAGCATTTGAAAAGTATAATTTTCATTTTAACCCTCTGGAAGATCCATTCCTATAATAGAATCTGAATGTCATAATTATGTGTGTGCCTATTTTGCCTTTGACTTGTATTTGTTGGGGCAGGGGTGGCTCAGTCGGTAGCGCGCCAGGCTCATAATCTGTAGTTCCCAGGTTCGAGTCCCAGCTGGGTCAGCGTTGAGATTTATCTCCGCAAAATTCCCTGTCCTGCCCACGGTCAGTAGGGGACACCGATGGGCTTGGAAAGGCCGCCGTCCATCAGATGGGATGTTAAGCCGTGGACCCATGTGCGGGGAGAGCCATACCCTGTGCACGTTAAAGAACATGCTGGATGGCCTTGACGGGAGGCTACCATCTGTCTCCCAACAGCTGTTCCAGTGGGTCCCCTTCCCCAACCTTCTCTGAGCCTTCGGGGTCCATGTGACCTGGCCATTTAGCCCATGGTGTGCAAAAAAATGCCGCTCAGAGGTAAAACAACCCAACTCATGTATTTGTTACTTATGTTAGTAATATTTTGAAATGGAAGTTAAAAAGAAAGTAATTAATATTTCAGGTTATTATAGAAAAAACTACTTTGATGAATACTTAGAATTAATAGTTTCAAAATGCTGAGATATGAGGCAAGGCAATAGGGATATGAGGCAGGCAATAGTCATCTCCATGGATATTTAGTTAAAAGCATGGAACATTTTTCATCTCTACTTACAAATGCTATATGCAGCAAATGTTGCAGATGGTCACAACTTATCTTCAGTTACATATTAGGACCTAGCAGACTATTCTATATTAAAGACACTTCTTCTGCACCATCCAACATCTTATTCTAACAGTGATACAAATATATACCATCATTATAGATTGATATTAGATTCTCATATTAGATTTCCATGTGTTGCCTGCATATATAATTCTCAAACAGCCATAGATTATACTGCATCAACCAGACTGTGAAATTTAGTTCTCCATACACATATATCCTGAGCTACTGCTGTTTTATTTGACATCTGCAGGTGAGTTTTAAAAAAGTCTTGTTTGACATTGTCCATCCACAACATTTTAAGTATTCCTCTTTTCCTGGTGTCTTTAGGCACACTTTTCATAATTCTATTAGCTAATCAGTAATTCTGTATGCAAGAAACATGGAAAAACTAATGCAATCTTTCCCTATACAAAATGCTGCTCAATAATGATTAATGACTCCTCCATCAAACCTTATCATTGCTTACATAACCAAACCACCTAATGCTCAAAAGACTGCATAAACATCTAGGCATCAAGTTTCAAGGCATTCAAGTTCAAAGGATCAGGTTTCCTGTTATCTTGCTTACAAGAGGTCCAAGTTTCACTACCATAACAAATTTTAGAAAGGGCTAACTGTTATATACAACGTGGGCCAAAAGTAGGTATACAGTACAGATTGGGTCATGTTTAGTCTCTTAGGTGCTCGAAATGTCCTCCATCAATCTTGCAACATTCTGGAACCAATACTGCTTCAGAATCCACTTTTTCTGTTCTTCACTCAGATTCCCTGCCATCATTCTCAATACTCAACACCTGTAAAATAAAAAGAAATAATGAAATATGATCCGATCAGTACTGTATACTTACTTTTGGCCCACCTTGTCTATATTGAGGTCTACATGCCTATTTTTCTACAATCTTCATTGTTTTATAAGTTTCAGCAGCAATACCTCTTCCCTTTTTATTGCATGTTGTTTATTACCAGTATCTCAAACTATTTCCAGTATTTTCAACACAGGAACTTGTTCAAGAGCCGAGCCATCCAAAAGAACTGGAGTACCTCTACCTGACCAATTTTCATTACTTTAATTATCTCTCTATCACTAAACCTATCCTATTACTAGTCTCATCAGTAGCATTCATGAAAGAGTTCAATGACATAATATGCTAAAAGAACAAAATCATCAACATAATCTAAGTTAGATACTTTCATATCTCTAGACCATCTAAAGCCTGAGTCTTTCCCTCGTAATGAATTCCTCATAAAATAATTGGTGACCAAACTGAAAAGAAAAGGAGACAGAATATGACTTTATTGAACTCCATTAGAAATGCTAAATCAATCACTGTAAGTTTTACTTAACTCTCACACATGACTTAGTGTTATTATAATAAGCCATTATAATATTAACTGTTATCTACAGTATGTCATATGATCTCATGATCAGCCACAAATTATGGTGATAGTCATAATTCATTTACAGTATATGAAAGGACCAAAAATATTGCTAACAAATTTTAACAAGGAAATTATTGTTACTTATTAATGTATAAGTGTAAATTATAAGTATTTTTGTGGATATGAGAATATAATATTAGTATTTATTTGGAAAATTTGATGCTAGGTGAATGAAAAGGCAAATTCCAAAGTCTGTAACTTCTAAAGTAAGCTTCTTGTAAAATTAAATTACGTTGGAAATAAAATGCTACATTAAAGCTGGGTCTTGGTTTTAAGAAATGTTCATTCAATACTTAAAACATTATCAAAGCTAGAACATTTGAAGTGTTCTTCATTTTAAGAGTCTCTGAAATAACAGAATAATAAAAAAATTATTAAAGGAACTTTTTAAAATAAATTGTTGCCATAGATTACTAGAACTGGTAACTTTTTTTTAAAAATTATTCCAGCATCCATAACATTTTAATAATAAATATTGAATGAATGTTAATAATCAAGATGTGAATTAGCTTTAATTTAGGTCTTTAATAATTATCTCCAGTAACTGTTTTATGAAAAGTATGTTTTGGAAGTTATAAAACTCTAGATTTGGCTTTTCCATGGCATAGCATGAAAGTGTCAGAACAAGTTTGATAGGATATTTTTGGTTGTGAATTTTACAAATCAAACTTTTAATTTCTCTTACAGTGAATCTCAGCTGAATAGTTCAGATGACAGCCTTTACTCAGTTCATAGTGGCAGTAGTGGAGGTTCAGGGGGAGTTGGTGGACGAGGAACTTCTCCGCAGCGTACTTCTGGAGGTGTTCTGTATCATAGTCATAGTAATCCTGATCTTACCACTTTAACTGCACTTTATGAACATGCATTGCCTCTAGATTATCCTGAACATGTATTGAAAGTGTATAAATCAGACCAAACATTTAAGTTCCTGCTAATTCACAAGGTAATATTCTTCAAATATATAAATCAGTTAAAGTTGCATTAAATAAGTTAATTTATAAGCCCAGAAAAAATAGTTAAATTTCATTAAATTTACTAAATCAGTATTAAAAAAATTACCTCTCAAGCAGGTGTTTGCCACTGATCTGACAAGTGCTTGTCAATTTAATATGCCATATAGAGCATCTGTGAGGAAAGAGAGGTGTCAGCAGGAAGATAAAAAAATGAAATACTCCATGAACTTTGATTTTCCAGCAATGCTTGTTCAGTATTTAAAAATTTTAATTATTATTAAAAATTGATTGAAGTATCACTCTTTTAAAAAAATCTTCAAAATTTAATATTAAAAGTATCTATCCTACTATACTTAGTAGGTAAAATTCTCTTTGGTAACCATGTGGATTTTATAATGAAATAAACCAAAACAATTTCATCCACAAATAAGAACTTTTTGATCAAAAAATATTGATACACTAATTAAATAACATTTTATCACCAAAGACATTTGCTGATAATTCAATATCTATTAATATTTTTTGTTTTGCATATTATCAACAAGGACTTGCTGATAGTAATTCTCTGAAAAATAATTTTAATATTTCAGTTACAATTTAAAGCAAATGATAAAATTAAAGAGCTGTTTATGGCTCACCTTCCTTCATTTACTGTATTTAGATTCTTACTGGTATAGAAATTAGCTTTTATATCTGGAAAAATTGTATATATTTTCAAATCTTTTTCAATACATCTACTATATTAGATTGCATATATTCTTCACATTTATTTTTACATCATCATCATCATCCTCAAGCAGCCATGGGCTACGGAGGTCCAACCAGACCACGCAGTTTAATTCTCCAAGCATATCTGTCCTGAGCTACATCTGCTGCATCTGGCCACTGCACACCAATTCTAACAAGGTCCTGTTTGACATTGTCTGCCCACCGCATCCTAGGCCTCCCCCTCCTTCTGAGGCCTCTAGGCACACTGTTCAATACCCTATTCGCCAATCTATAATTATCCATACGGGCAACGTGGCCAAACCAGCGGAGTCTCTCTCTGCACAATATGCTGCTTAAAGGAGGTTGCAGACTCCTTTGCCTAACCTCATCATTAGTTACAAAGTTAAACCACCTAATACCCAAGATACTGCGTAAGCATCTAGAATCAAAAGCATCTAGTTTCCTGTTATCTTGTTTACACAGCGTCCAAGTTTCACTACCATAACTAATCCTAGAAAGAACCAAACTATTATACAGTCTAATTTTAGTCTTTAGGTGTATACGCCTATTTCTCCACAATCTCCATAGATTCTTAAAAGTCCCGGCAGCAATACCTATTCATCTATTAATCTCATGCCGCACATCACCAGTATCAGTTACATAGCTCCCAAGATAATTAAACTGTGACACCTGCTCAAGACTGCAACCATTCAGATTAACTGAATCACAACCTGCCTGACCAATTTTCATCACTTTAGTTTTCTCTCTGTTTATAACCAAACCTACTCTACTACCAGTCTCATCAACAGCTCGAATGAAAGAGTTCATCTCATAAACATCATTTGCCAAAAGGGCTAAATCATCAGCATAATCTAAATCAGAAATTTTTATCACCAGCCCATTTAAGGCCAAAATCTTTCCCTTGCAGTGAATTTTGCATAACATAATCAATAACCAAACTAAAGAGAAAAGAAGACAAAATGCACCCTTGTTGAACCTTACCAACTTTCGCACACGACTCAGTGTTATTATAGAGAACTTTCATTATGTTAACTAACTTGTCTGGTATACCATATGATCTCACAATCAACCACAAATTATGACGATCAACAAAGTGGAAAGCCTTTTTGAAATCAACAAAGCTAGCAACCAAAGGTTTCTGAAACTCTAAACATTTCTCAAGAATCTGCCTAAGTGAAAATATCTGATCCACACATCCCCTACCACTTCTGAATCCACATTGCTCATCACGCAATTGCCTGTCAACCAGATTCTTAATTCTATTAAGCACAATCATGGAAAGAACTTTACCTGGAACAGAGAGTAGGCTGATACCCCTATAGTTATCACAAGAACTGCGAGCACCTTTTTTGAAAATAGGGATAATAATAGCTCTGGTAAAATCTTTAGGAACCATGCCTTTATCATAAAAGTTAATCAAAATATCAGTCATCCAAGTGGTAACCAAAACATTCCCAGCTCTGAGCATTTCTGTAGTAATTTCATCTACCCCTGGGGATTTATGAAGTTTCAGTTTAGAGATAGCCAAACTAACTTCAGATTGTGTTATAGGGCCAACATTAAAGCTGCCAATGCATCTATCATCATTACAAACAATGGGAGTAGAACTAACCACATTGTTTAGAACATCACTGAAATGCTTAGCCCACCTAGCCATGAGAGAATCCTCACCATCTATAACCTTACCTTGTTTATCCTTCAATCCCTGTATGCCTGTTCGTTTTCTACCACATAAAACATTAACTATCTGGTACAGCTCTCTGCTGTTGTGCTGCCTAACTGCTTCCTCAGCTTTGTCAGCCAAGCTATCAAGCCAAAGATTTTTATCAGTAGCTAACTGATCCACTTCACAGAATATATATATATAGGAAGAAGTATACACAGAATTTTTTTCAGTGTGCAAGTGCCACCTGAAGATAACTATTTTAATTACTGCTATTCCAATATTTTGTTTATGAAGATACATTTCCCAAATATTTTTAAGACATACACATTGGCCATGCTAGTTTCTAGTATATTTTAATTACAATTTGGCAATTAAAATTACAAATGGGATAATGATTTATACAAAAGTTTGGGAAATATTGGCCCTTTAATGCTCAAATTTATAATTATAAATTAATTATTTAAACTAAGGAAAGCTGACACATTTCTGAGTTTTCCCATGATTAAAGTAAGAAAGGAAAAATTGAATCATCTTTAGTTTTGTTTTTGTTCAATATAGAGTCAAATGGGACATTAGCTAGTTAAAAGAACTAGCAAACCTTAAAAATATTCCAACAAAACGAAAATTTTGGTGAAAGTAAAATTAGCCTACCACCAAGTGAGCATTATTTTTCATCTGATTATTGATCCAATAATATTAGATGTAAATGTTTGTGCTACTTTAAGCCATAATTTACAATATTTATAGAAATTTCTAAATCCTTGAAATCATGCATTGATGTATGGTGTACCTTTATCTGTGCCTGAAATTACTCCACACTACTAATGGTTCGGATATCAACTAAGCAGTTGCTTCAAATCCATTGTGATAGTTAAGTGTTCATCTGTATGCAGTATGTTAATCTGTAATTTACAATGTGCTTTCTATACCAAAATGGAAGTGACAAGTTAAGCACATGATTATAATTGTTATGAGACTTTTAGTTTCAATTACTAAGCAAATGGGGGGGAGGGGGGAATCTTGCCTCATTATTGAAACAAAATGTCTCTTAAGACTATCACAGGTGTGAGTTGCATCGCATCATATCAAATGGTTGCTGTCAGTAGACTGATATAGTTATTAACATCTAATGTTTCAATACAATTAACATCAGAATAACCCAAGAAGTATTGATGCATGGTTATTGACTCTTAAAAGTGTCTAAAAAGAGTTAGCTGCTTTTTAAAATTAGGCTTAAATAGCTTTTATTGTTTAATATGAATTTCTGTTATTTTTATTATTCAGAATGAAATGATATTTCATTTGGTATGTAACATGACCTATATATATTATATCACCATAGGATAAAGTTCAGTTATTTTTCTGCTGAAAAAAGTTTTAAAATTTTCACTAAAATGCAAGTGCTAGACAAAGTAAGGAAATTCAGTAGTTAAGACAAATCATGCAGCAATAATAAAAGTCACAATATACATATAGATATATTCAGCAAGTCATAATTCAGGTGTGGTTCCAATGACCTGCTTTGATGGCCATAGGCTGCATGTTCCTGTATGCTACCAAAGACTCAAACAATCGCACAAGCATTACTACATATTCGAAAGGTAGCCAAAGTGGTGCCCTCCTCAAATATTCTAATAGAGCAAAAATTGTAGAAAATTTGGATTTAAGAAATTATCCCATTTAGTATTCTAGTATACATAACTATGCAGTTTATTTACTGTTGATAATGTTACATCTAAAGGTTTCAAGCTTAAGTTCCTACTGTTTATAACTATTGGATATTACTTTTTTTTTTTACCAAATTTCATAAGCTTTTGAATAACTTGCAGTAAATAAGCCAATTTATTTGATTTCAACCATTGTTGAAACAGAAAATAGATATAACACCAGATATATTATTCATAACTCTGAACCTTTAAAACATATTTCAGAATACTTGTCTTCAAATTTACTGAATGATACTAATCAGAGATAGACAAAAAGAAAACCAAATCAACTGCCTCCTGGTTATGCACCAGTTACTCTACCAATTAAGCTAAGGTGGTGGCACTTTCACACCAGCTTATGCAGGGTTGTGAAGGTGGTGATTATGGTAGATCTTCCCTTTGAAATGATACATTCCCTTTTTAAACAAATAAGGAATTTGGAAATTTTTCTGTAATATGAGTAGTATACTAATCAGATATTATTCATAAAGAGATACTTTATTGTAGTTAGCATGATATTGGAAAATCTCGGGATCTCCCCGCAAAAAATATTGGGGGGGGGGGGTCTGAAAAACCCATCAGTTCTCAGTTATTGACATTTTATAATTTGATATGATATTAATACCTTTGTTTTAAATTATTTTGTGGTTCTTAATAGTTTTAAATTTTTAGAACCCACAGATATTTTACATAAAACCAAACTTATTACAATTTGCTGCATAATATGCAAATGTGTGCATATAATTCAAATGATTATCTTAGTTTTATACCTATAAAACACTTACCCAAAAATTAATCATATTTTGTAAATTTTATTCCTTAGAGAACTAAGTAAAAGCTTTGAGACTCAGGCATCAAGAAATGTCTAGTAGAGAAAAAAGGTTGATTGTTCACAATTTATTATTATTCATTTGAAGCTGTGGAAATTTTTTTGATCTATTCCTTTAAATAATTGTACATCAAGTTTCCCCATAAATTTTCTAAAGAATATCTTGAAAAGGAACTCCTAACAATGTGCCTACTGGCAGTGTGGGTGTTACAGAGCCTGTCAGTATACCACTGATTGGAGTACAGCAGATGTGAGTTTTTTGTCTTCAACAAATAGCAATTGTGAAGCCAGGATAATAAGAGGCAAGCATAAAAGAGCACACCAAGTAGTGTTTTTTCTGGTGGGATCAAGCTCATCCAATTTTGCTGACTAGTATAACTTGATGGGATGAGCAAATAGAGATAATGTATAATATATGTAAGCAGTTGACTATTTTAAACATTTGTTGCCAAAAGTGAAACAAAATTTAAAATGCATTATTTTTCTAGGAAACAACATCAAGGGAAGTGGTTATGCTATCTTTAAGAGAATTTGGCATCACTGATCCCAGCAGGTAAGTTTCAAAATAGTTAAATAAATGAAGTTTAGAGATTTGGAAAAGATTATTACAGTATAAATTACCACTTTGAAGTTGATTTAAATTTTAGAGGATAAATTGCCTTGAGCCGGGTGGGATACGAACTCACAACCTCCTGATAACATGTCAGGTGATCTGAGAGAGCACCTGACATGTTATCAGGAAGTCATGGGTTCGTATCTCACCTGTCTCAAGACAGTTTTTCCTTTAAAATTTAAATTGACTTCAAAGTGATAATTTATAGGTTAAAACCAAGTATGTCGAGTTTTTATTATTTATTAATACAGTTAAAAGTATTCATAAAACATAGAATTCCTCACCCTTACAGGAATTAAATTTTCTTAATAATCACTAATCTTGCTTACAGGCACAAGACCCAATAATAAAACATCTTCATATTTAAAATTTGACAGGAATGTTTAAATTCCTTGGACGAGCATGATGCAAAGCAAGCTAAACATTCAAAAATATCTTAACATATGTTGTCAGGAATTTTTTTACATCTTGAATTTTAATGAACTTCTCTTGAAGGACAATGTGAAGAATTATTGTGTTAAAGTAGCTTAAATGTAAGGTATTCTTTTATGATTCTTTGTTTGCTTAATTTTTTTTTTCTGTAAATGATAAACAATATCTAGGTTTTCTTGCTACCACATCAGTTAGGATCTTTAATAGATATAATCCTGTTTTAGATTAAAAGTAAATAACCCATGAATATACTAGTAAGTTAACACACAGCTATACTTTATAAAGGGTTTAATCACGATAATGATGTGGTACAAAGGTTAAAACTTCCAGGGTGTAATTTTCAAACTAGGAAAGTGCTGAACTCATGTAATTCATGTAATGCCCTATGAGAATTTACTATTACCTTGAGGTTACAATGTGCAACAACATGGCTAAAAGCGTCACAGTATGTAACATCCTACGTAAAAGAAATGGAACTTATACCACCACGAACAACTGACAACTTAAACCATCTGTTTATGCACCACAAATGAACGAAGTTTAAATTTGTGGATAAGGAAACTAAAGAAAATAGTGTCAGTTCATAACATCTATGCCAGCATTGTAACTGCTAGAATAACATCTACTATCAGGACTGATAGCATATATAATTACCAACTACAGCATGACAACGCTGCAAAATATGCAATTGTACCAGCATAAGTGGTAAATATGTTTTCGCTTTATATATGACTCTAATTGGTCTCTTGAAGGAAGAGTTAATTTTAAAGTAATGTATAAAGTCAAGGGTAATTCTAAGGTGTTAGTTAAGTAGATCCCATGTATGGTAATGGTATCTACAGCACTTTCCTAGTTTGAAAATTACTCCCTGGAAGTTTTATGTTTTAACTTTGTACCACAGCATTATCGTGATTAAACCCTTTAACCCATGAATAATCTATAAAGGAAAAAAATCAGAACTATTTTCAGAATAATGTATAAATTGCTAAAATCACAATTTGTAATCAATTATACCTTTGTGAAAGTTGTTACAAAAAAGAAAAATAAAACATTTTATGCCATCACTACTTTGGGAAACAGAATGATTGTGGGGTAGGGATGGGGGTGACTCAGTCAGTAGCACACCAGGCTCATGATCTGCAGTTCCCAGTTTTGAATCCCACCTGGGCCAACACTGAGATTTATGCAGAACTCCCTGCCCTGTTTTCAATCAATGGGAAACATTGATTAGCTTGGAAAGGCATCATCCATTGCATAGGATGTAAGCTGTAGCCCCATATGCAGGAGAGCCATACCCTATGCAAATTAAAGAACGCACTGGATGGCCTTGATCGGAGGCTTCCAGCCCCATGTTTCTGAGCCCTCTGTGTCTTTATGACCTGGCCATTTAGCCTTGTGTGCAAAAAAGTGCTGCTCAGAAGTAAATCAACCCAATCCAGGTGATGATGGCAGATGGCAATAGTCACTGTTTCACATTGAAATAACATTAATAGTGTATGTATAGTAATTGCACTAAAATGCCATTATAGCTGGAAAGCTCATGTAAAACCAGTTCATGTTGCCTTACAGACAATTGCATCTGAAATGCATAGCTATTGATTAACAGTATTCAGTACAACTCTTAGCAGAATTTATAGCATTTTGTAAATACAGTAGCTGCCTGTTATTATGATCACTAGTTATTAGAATCAGCTGCCTTATGTAATCAAATTTCAGAGATCGGATTCAAATAATCAAAATATACTATATTTTTGCTATTTATTTTAATCAAGTTATCTTTTTTTCCCCCCCAAAAAAGGAGATAATAGTTTTGCTTTGTTGTCTCTGTCCATCTGTAGACATTGAACTCTTTTGTGTACAGCGATAAATTTAAAATTCTTTTTGTGCTGGATAGGTATTGATGAAATATTGCAATTTGCACTTTCCAACTCTTAAGCTATAATTACACCCTCTAATGGTGAAAAATTTTTAAATTAATATTGCAAATGATTTTATACTAGAAATTTGAAATTTTGGTGGTGGAATGTGAACATCACGAAGTTTCCATTGGCAACAATGAATTGACCCCTTAGACCCAGGGTGGGTGGGTGGCTGACTTTTTATGTTTTAACTTTAAAGTGTCAGGTTTCTGAAACTGGTCTCACTGTGGTGAGCAAGTTAATTTTGAAGTGTTTTCAGAAAATAAAATGCACAACTTTAGAACCTCATCCTGAAGTCATGCTGGATAGCCTTGATGGGATGTTACCATCTGTCTCCCAACAGCTGTTCCAATGGGTCCCTCCCTCAACCTTCTCTGAGCCTTCGGGGTCCTTGTTACCTGGCCATTTAGCCCATTGTGTGCAAAAAAAGTGCCACTCAGAGGTAAAACAGTCCAACTCCTCCTGAAGTAAGTAATTAAGGGAGATACTCAAGTTATACACAAAAGAAAGAACATTTAATTGTGATTAATAAAATGGCAAAAATTCAAAGAAAAAGAAAATACTAGTTAAAGTTTTTAAAATATTGCAAAGTTTTACTGTATTTTTCTATTTCTACTCAGTAAAATATTTCTAAATGTATTTTTCCCCATAATATTTCATATAATGTTTCTATTAATGCTTATCTTCCATTTACTTAGTTTTTTTTCTAAATTTTTTAGTTATTTGTGCAGATAACACAATTCATGTGCTTAGGTTTTTGGCGATCAGAGAACTCTAAGCCTAAGGAAAGTGGTGTCATAAAAAATTCATTTTGGTTTAAAAACAAGATAATTTAAATAAAAATGAGAAATATGTCTAAAAAAAGAAAGAACTGAAAAAAATTAGTAAAAATATTTCAAAGCATTTTAAAGTTTAACTGAAGCACTGAAATTGAGAATGAATCATTTTAGCATGAAGCTGCATAACTGCTATGGAAAAGTTTATTTTTAAAATGTGGCTAAAAATCGCAATTTCCTAACGTTAATTAATGTATTTGATTAAAATTATTTCTAAAATAAGTTCTATTTTTTAAAAATCACACTTTTATGTATCACAATTCCACGATTTTTCTGATATTGGCCATTAGAAATCAATAGTGGCTTCATTTTCGATCTTTAAAATTAATTATTCTTTATAATCATAGTATAAATTTGAAAAACAGTAAAAAAATAATTCCAGAAGCACGAGAGTAAAAAAAAACAGTCTTGAAATTGAAAGTCTGCTAAAATATTGATTGAAAGCATTCTGCAAAAAGTTCTGGAATGAAGCAACTTCCAGTATTGATAAAATCATTAACTTAAGTTAAAAGTTTAGAAAGCATTACAACTGTACTACACCTATAAGTAGGTCAACATACCAGATATCAAAAACCAATTGGTTTCCATTGGTTTTTGGTTATTGACTGGTTGGTTATGAGACTGCTACTTGATGATGTTTATGGTGATTCAATGTGTGCATACAATCACTACAGTCTCATAACCAACAATGAGTTGACCCCTTATACCCAGAGGGGATGAGAAAGCACACTTTTTTAGTTGTAGCAGGTAATTGTTTGTTTTTAGAGATAACTGAAAAATTCTTTTTAGGGTTAGATAAGAATTGATAAAATATTATGATTTACACTTTCCAAATCTTTCAAACACTATAATTGTGCTCTCTAATAGCGAAAAAGCTGGAAAATTCCGAAATTTCAAATGAATATTGCAATCATGTATTAATGATAGAAATATGAAATTTTTGTGGTGGAATGTGAACGTCATGAGCTTTCCATTGGTAACAATGAAAATGGTAATTAGAAAACTCTTTTTTATTAATTGATTGGTACTAATGAAATATTATAATTTGTATTTTTCAAATACTTACTAGTTTTAATATATCGGACTTTCAGATCACTGAAATAATGAAATGGCAGAGCTGTTATCGAGTTTTGCAAATAATATATATAAAATAGACATTAATTAATAAAAATAGTGGTAGTTTTCAAGAGATATTCCGCTGACAGCAATAATGTACCCACTTTTCTGAGAGTGGTGTGGAAAATGCAACTTTCTGGACTTAAGAATTAAAGACCATTGTATAATTACTAGTGAAATACTATTTGCATTTTTCACATCATTTGCTGACTCAATTTAAAACTTTTAAGGATGAAACAGTAGGTAAAGGAAAAACTTCTTTCTCTTTGAAAACAAAATTCTCATATGCACCAGAGGCGATATGCACCCTTCTAGTTTTACTTGTAAAACTTAAGCTTCTTTTTTAAAATATTTGAATGATAGAAAAAATTGGCAAATAAATGTGATGTGTTCGATTTTTATTCATTTAAGATTTTGTTTTTTCCAGCAACTACTCCTTGTGTGAAGTTTCAGTTGGTGAAGGTGGTGTTGTAAAGCAAAGAAGATTACCAGATCAACTTCAGAATCTAGCTGAAAGGATTGGTTTAAGCAGTCGATATTATCTAAAGAATAACTCATCTACTGAACCTCTTGTTCCTGATGACTTAGCTGCAGTAAGCAATATTTTAATAAGTTAGAATTGGGATAATAATAATAGGATTGAATAAATTTTTGCTACTGATTTCTTAGAAGATACCTGCTTTAGGGTAAGAGTTACTGAGCTACACAAACTAATCTCATTTAGAAATTTACTAGGACCATTTCCAATATAATTATGCTGATATTAAATAGAATGATTTAGTTTTATTACTTTAGGTGTTTTAAACAGTTTTATTATTTTTATAATTATATATTATTTAATCAATATGTATTGCTTTCCGATGAACTTATTTATATAATAACTCAGGTTGATGATGCTTATAAAGTGCAAAAAACTATTTTTGCTACATTGGTTTGTATCATCAAAATTTTTTTATATTTCTACTAGGATCTTTTACGTGAAAGTCAAGTGCACTTTTTACAACTAAACAGTGTTGAAGTAGCAACACAACTTACACTGGAAGATTTCAGTACATTTCGACAGATAGAACCTACTGAATACATCGATGACCTGTTTGAAGTGCCATCAAAATATGGAATACCAATGCTATCTAAGTTTGCTGAGGTATTTTTCCTTTCTCGATTTACTATTTCTAAGCAGTAAATAGTAATACTTTACTTTTTACTGCTTAGATAAATTTGGTATTACTGTAAGAAATATAATTGTTGCATTGCTCATTTTTTTTCTTGCAGTTTAAATATTTATAAGATACTCTTTAAAAAGTATTTATAAAACTGGCATCTTACAAAAGAGTATCTCATTATGAAATTTTAAGTTTCATAGAAAAAAATGGTTAAGCTAGTGAATCATACACTGCCTGGCCAAATTATTGTGAACACTCTATTATGTTCATTGAAACATGCCAATGTATGCAAAATTTCTTACTGATGTAAGTATCCTACATAACTATGAATTCCTATAATAGACATAATAAAGGCATGGTGGAAGACCAAATCAAATTGTGACATTGGTAAAAAGTCTGATCGACTTTGAAAAAGGGCTCATTGTTAGAGCATCTGTAATGGAGTTCAGCAGAATGTCACAGGGTATAATATCCTAAGTCTATGGAGAATAGCAATGATCTCAAAAAATGCCTGCCAGTTGTGGCAAATGTGGGAGGAAAAAAAGTCTCTGACATATAGGAACAAGCATTTGTTGTCATTAACTGTATGGCAAAATAGAGCTGCTACAGTTCATCAGCTGAGAGATGACCATTAGCATACTTCAAGCCCATTTCAATGAAAATGATGAATTTGATGAGGGGAGGGCAAAAGATTGGATTTTCATCGCTGGATAACATTTCTCCCTTTGTTTTGCAGGTTTTAAAAAAAATCCTTAAAAATGTGAGAAATATGCAGAAATTTAATTATTTTTTGACTTTCATTAGCCCTATTGGCATTCTTAAGGGGGTGGGGGGGATTAACATAAGCATAGTAGCACTAAGATTTTTCATTTGAGGGCTATACAGATATTTTTGGTGAGGGTATCAGAAAATTTCTCTTGTACTCAATGCATCAATTTTATGTCCCGTAGCCGAGTAGTTAGTGCGCTTGGTTACTGATCAAGGGACCTGGGTTCGAGCCCCGGATAAGGCATGGATGTTTGTGGGGCAGGGGTGGCTCAGTCGGTAGTGCGCCAGGCTCGTAATCTGTAGTTCCCAGGTTCGAGTCCCAGCTGGGTCAGCATTGAGATTTATCTCCGCAAAATTCCCCGCCCTGCCCACGGTCAGTAGGGGACACCGATGGACTTGGAAAGGCCGCCGTCCGTTGGATGGGACGTTAAGCCATGGCCCCGTGTGCGGGAGAGACATACCCTGTGCACGTTAAAGAACACGCTGGATGGCCTTGATGGGGGGCTACCATCTGTCTCCCAACAGCTGTTCCAGTGGGTCCCCTCCCCCAACCTTCTCTGAGCCTTCGGGGTCCATGTGACCTGACCATTTTGCCCATGGTGTGCAAAAAAGTGCCGCTCAGAGGTAAAACAACCCAACGCATCAATTTTATTCATGAACCCCTTGCCTCTCTCCCATAGATCTGAACCTGCTTAGGACTGATAGTCTCATCTGGAATACTACCCACTTATCTATGAACACAGGAACTCATTTACAGCAATCATCAGGCTTATGTCAGAAATCATAAATTTTTCAAAATTTTCTTTCATTGAAAATTGGTAGTTGAAATTAAAAAATCTGACTTGATTAAGGCTGAATTTATAGTCAGTTGCACTAACCAAATGTCACATCTTTTTAGCAAGGTTAATGATAAATTTGGTTAGTAAATGATTTAAAAATAGTTTTTTTTTGTAATTTTCAAATTTTCAAATTTTTTCCTAATTTTTGCACCTTACAGCATATATTCATGCTATGTATATGTGAAACAATACTGTTGGAGCAGCTGCCACTTTACCACAGGATTCTAAGTCTAGGAGATAGTATTGCTGTTTTTTTACACTTGTTTTTTTTTATCTCATTTAAAAAAGAACATAACATAATAAATTTGTCATCTGTATGTCTGTCTGCCCATCTGTAGACATTGAACTTTTTTGTTTATAGAGATAAATTAAAAATTCTTTTTGTGCTGGATTGATGAAATATTATATTACAATTTGCATTTTCCAAATATCCCTAAAGCTATAATTGCACCCTCTAATAGTGAAAAAAGTTTAAAATTCCAAATTTTTAAACGAATATTCCAAATGATGTATTTATGCTAATAATTTGAAACTATGGTGGTGCAATGTGAAGGCCATGAAGTTTCCATTCTCAGCAATGAGTCGATCTCTTACACCCAGGGTAGGAAAACACAATTGTTTTGACCTGTAAATAACCACTTTGAAATCAACTTCAAAGTGGTTATTTATAGGTTAATACCAAGTATGTTGAGTTTATTATTTAACAATTGTTTTGTTTCAAGAGATAATTGGAAAACTCTTTAATTGAATTGGTATTAATAAACTAATTTGCACTTTTCAAAAAACTTAGATTGTTTTAATTTATGTCATTATAGAGATTGCTAAATATGGAAATGATGAAACTTTTAATGAATGTTGCAAGTGATCTATTTATGGTGGAAATTTGAAATTTTAATGGTAGTGTGAAGAGAATGCTCTGACAGAAATATCTGCTCTTTTCTCTGGAGTAAGAGAAAAGCAACTTTATGAATTTAAGAAATAAAAGACAAATACTTTTTATGTTGTATAATTACTAGTAAAATACTATTTGCATTTTCTCCATCATCCATTACTTTGAATTAAAACTTCAAGGAGTAAATATCAAAAAAAAGAAATCCACAAAGCTCTATCATACTGAATAATATCAAGAAAGATTCTACTTATAAAGAATTGGCCACCTACAGAGAAAATCCCAACCATTTCACACATATGCCACTCATTTGGATATGGCATAAACCTGTTATAAATGTAACTAACCCTCTTATCCCTAAAATAAAAATATACATACTGATCCTCTTATAGTAAATATAAATACACGAATAAAGAAGAGAAAAAACTAAAAGAAATTCATATCTTCACAGATGGATCTGTAAATAAAAACTCAAGTGCAATCTTCATTCAGAACACCAAAAGCAAATATTTTTTCCACTATATTTTTTTTCTTGACTTTTCTTTTTCTCTTTATATAAACTCTCACAGCCTTATTGGGAGAAGTTGCATGTGTTTGCTGGTGGAAATGTTCGGTAAAATCTGGCTGTAATAGTGCTGAACTCTGCAGAAAATGTTTTTTCTCCAATGGAGATTATTTTGCAAATTCTAAAATACTGTTCCAGACTTGATCTGCAACTTAATCAAATTCAAAGCACTTATCATCCAGGATAGAAGCATCCATAGTCTGTATTTCTTTTTTAGTGATGAGCTTAGATGATGAGATTCACATAAGTGCCAGAAGCAAAAATACATTCTTCTAAAACTTAAACACTTAATTATTAATACTGGATTTATCAGTGATTTCAGATTTACATTGATAATAATTCTCAATATATTTGAAATGATAAACTGAAAAAATTTGGTTTGTGTTTAGCAGGATTCCACTCAGGGCAAAACCAATTTTTTTTCAGCTTATTTATTGATAATAATTCTCAATATATTTGAAATGATAAACTGAAAAAATTTGGTTTGTGTTTAGCAGGATTCCACTCAGGGCAAAACCATTTTTTTTTTCAGCTTATTTCAATGTTTGTTGTCTCCAGGACATTTTCCTGTGATACTTTATTGCTGAATCTCAGTATATTTTTTAGAATGCCTCAATGCATGTCTCAGCACTAGCCAAGTTGGAAAAAAACATATTTGCTGTAATGCAAACTTTGCTTTCCAATTAGCTCTCTAAAAATTTGCTGTACATTATATTTGCACACATTTAATTTTAAAATTTTCCTAATTCTCAAAAAAAAAGTTTTTAATGAGTCATTTCATTTACAAGTTCTCACATCTGTTTACAATAGGCCACACATCTGGAAATGTTTTCAACATAATTTTCTCTGAAAAAATTTCAGTGAAATTTATGACAAAATATTTGAGAGACCAAACACTGGCAACTTTTCCTCATGTGAGACAGTCTGGATGTGCCACACATTATGGCATTAAAGTAATGATACATAAGTTTCTTAAAAAAAATAATTGAAGTGTAAAAAAAAAATCTGTAAAAGTTTTTAAAAATATTTTAATATGTTGATAACTTTTATGTTGGTTAACTTTTTTTTCTTGAATTCAACCTTTTTAAAATTGTGTTTTGCATTGTATTTGGAGGTGTTTTATATATGACAAATATTGTTATTTGCAGTAGCATCGCATTATTTGGGGATACTGAGGCTCTGCACCTCATAAAAATGTACAATAGTGAACTGTGAAAGACAATAAGTTTTACATCAAGGTTTTTGTTTTAGCTGTAGTTAGCAAAGCCAAATAGAGGCAGAGGCTGCAGTCTGTGCTGTGGTAGCACTGAGGTTGTGTCAGAGGTCTGCTTGATTGGTTCACATGTGTTCAGTTAATGCAGTGTAAGCAGCAGGTAAAAGCAGATGTGTTTCTGACAATGGCATCTCATTACTAGGGGCTACCAGGGCTCAGCCCCCACATGAAGTTAATTTTAATTGCTTTAACCACTTTGAGAAAACGAAAATTACGTTAAACTTTTGATGGAAAACATGGATTTCATGTCTGAGATAATATTTTAAGCAGAAAATCTCAGCTGATTCACATTTTGCTCTTGAATGACAGTGTCAGCAGCAAAGGGAAGATTATCTGGGGCTAATTGCAACTAGCTCTTATGACCAAGAAATCTTGATGCATTATGACTGGCATGGTCGTGATGCACCCCTTTCACTTGACCTTGTGGAAGTTTGAAGGGACAGGGCAGACAGGAGACATACAGTCTGGGCTAATGTATGCTAGTCTGTTATCCAGTTGATCTCTTTGCTTGACAGTGTTCTCTTGTAGCTTTCAGGAGCAAGAGCAGTTGGTTAGTTAACATCGTGGGAAGGGCGAAGGGAGTTGTAACTTAATCATGTTAATTGTACAGTTGAAAGTTCTATTCCATTTTATGTTGTGGTAAAGTATTTCATAGTTTCTTTCACCACTATATTGTTTTCATTTCTTTTATATAAATTTATAATTTGAATAATGAATGAAGTTGACTCTTTTTGGAATACCCATTTAATAGGTTACTAGAAATTCTCAAACTTTTTTGACTCTGCAACCCCTCTAGAATTGTAATAAATTTATGTGACCCCCCCCTAGAATTGCAATAAATATGTGCAACCCCCTAAAATTTTAACAAATATATGCATTTCCCTAGAATTGTAATAAATATATGATCCCCTGGAATTGTAATAAATTTATACGACACCCAAGAATTGTAATAAAATTATATGACACCAGGAAAGACAACAGATATCAAAGCCATATTTAGTGAATACATAGCTTATGTTACAAGGATCAAATGATTACAAATACAACTTAGTTAGACTTGTGGAATACGAAATAAAAAATCAGTATCTTCTGTAGCCACCATGAGCAACAATAACTGCTGCTACATGGTCCAGCATTGAGAGGATGAGACATCGGATGTGTGTTTGGAGAATGTCAGCCCATGCAGTTTCGATACATAGCCAAAGTTCATCTGTTGTAGCAGCTGCTGGTGTCTGGTGTGCTAGTCATCGTGAGATCATGGACCAGACATGTTCAATTGGGGATAGATCTGGTGAACACACAGGCCAAGGCAGAAGTGTCACATGGTGGCTATCCAGAAATTGTTGGACGATACATGCCACATGTGGTCGTGCATTGTCCTGTTGGTAAATGGAACCAGAGAGTCCCTGAAGGTAAGGTACAACCACAGACTCCAACACCTCAGTGATGTAATGCTGGCTGTTCAAAGTACCAGTAATGTGTACAGGCGCATGCGTGAGTGGAGTCCAATGGCATCCCATACCATAACACCAAGGGATGGACCAGTATGGTACTGCATCATGCATGTCTCACTGAGCCTGTCGCTGAGGTACCACCAGATACAGATTCTCCATCATAGTGGTGCATACTGAAGTGGAATTCATCTGAAAAGACAATGCAACATCATTCACACATCCATGCACGATGTTCTTGGCACCATTGCAGTCACATACACCTGTGTTGTAGAGTCAATGATATCTAAAGCAATGGCTGCCTAGAGTTGCCCCGATGCTACATACAACATCAAACTGTACATGTGGACACTGGTTGATGTGCAACACACCCTAACTGTTGAGCTAAGTTGTTTGATGTGGCTGTATGATAGCCATGCACACAAGATATCTGTCCTCTCGTTCATTTGTATGACAAGACCATTGAGATCCCTCATATCAGTGAGTTTGTTCCTCCTCTACCCACTGATGCCATATTCTCATTACTGTAGCAGCATTCCATCCAAAATGAGCACTGATGTCTCAGTACGATAATCCACCTTCCCATAATTCCACAATTCTCCCTCAATCAAAGCTTGAAACCTGGTCTTATGGATGCCATGTTCTTTGATGGGGCATAATTGATCCTTTAGTACTCAAGAATTGCGAGCAAACACAATTCCAGTGCTTTACACCGGCTCTTTGTAATCTCCTCTTATACCACTTCCAATGGGCATTACTGTCACACGTGATGTGTGTATGTGTTGTGCTTTGAATCATTTACATGTTCTCCCATGGGCCACCACCCATCTTACATATTTCGTGACAATCTGATGACTTCTTTCCTGGTGTTGCACTTTTAATGGCTAGAAGTGTACTTCCAAAAAACAAATGAAAATTACATTCCTTTATGTGAAAAATGACATTAAATTTTGATACACCTATGTTATTCTATATAAATTTTTTAATTTTTTCAAGAGAGTGGAGTGGGGGGGACTGCCTCTTCAGGCCACCAAAATATTTCGGTAATGTCACTCAGTTTGTCTTTTTATGTGTATTGATATTAAGAAAAATATTTACTAAAGGCTAGTGAAAGCAAAAAAAAAACAGTTTTTCTCAATAAATAGAAAACAATACTTCTAAATATTTTAACCCAAGTGATATTTATTTATTCTTGTTGCTGGAGTGTTGTTTTAGTTATTACTGCTACTTGTTTAACACAATGGTGTAACAAGTTATTTTGCTCTTTGGAAGAACCAAAAATAGCATTTTAAAAAAACATTAGCCCTGGAGAAATTTTTGGTCACTCAATGCCACTGGTTATTTGGATATAGAATTTGCTAAGCAAAGGATAAATAATCTTTAAGCTTTGATCAAAATGATATAATGAAAAAACTTATTCCGAAGAGATTTCTGTATTTACTCTTGTACTTAACGAAATTTGATATGTTTCCACATTTCACTGTTATGCTAAGACAATCAGTGTCTTCTGTGTTATAGCTTTCAGATGCTGAGATGAGTCTGTAATATTATACATTGCTGTAGGCAATGGTAATAGGTTGTTTTCAAATATCTTATAAGTATATCTTTAAACAGTTTCAGGTGTTGTTAGCTGTTGTTATATTTACCACCTTTGAGAGAACTGTCCTTGTCTGGTACACTCACTGTAGTTAGTTGTTAGCGATGCTGATGCTTGGTTTTCACAAGTTCCAGCTGTCAGTAATTCACCAGCCCAATAGCAATGACTTGTTGTGGTGGTTATCACTCTGCTGAGGCACTGACTGCTGATCTGTTTAACACATGGAGTTATTGGTTGTTTATCTCTGTGTACTGCAGGATGTCTTGCTGTGGAGCTCTGCCATAGGAGTGTTTTTCTTGAAGCCTTAAACTGGTTGATATTAGCTGGTAAAAGAGAATGTTTTGCTGATATGCCCATTTGGCATTGATCTGTGAACATTATGCATTTTGTTGGTCTGTTTTGCCAACATCTTCACATAACATTAACTCCTTGGCAGATGGGATTGATGTAGCGTAGTCCCTCTAGTTGTGCTTCTGTAAGTTAAACCAGAAACTGTGTAATAGTAAGTTCCAAGTGAATGGGAGGGGGATATTAGTTCTTTTTTTTAAAGTTTAACTCTTTTACTTTCTGCACTTTTTTCATCTTCAAAAAGCAATGCATAAATCTCAAAGTTGAAGGCTTAAATAAAATTATATGTGATGTATTTTTCTCAATAAATGGTTTTGTGGAAAAAAGTTTCACCAACATGCAAGATTCAAACCCACATCTTTCCAGATACATGCCAGAATATTCTAAGACCACTGAACTAACACCAGCTTTGTCTTTTCTCCACTAATATGACTTATCACTCTTCCCATGATTTCAGCACCTGGGCTTGGTGCTATCTATGATCTGGGACAGCAACTATTTCTTTTTATGTTGCACTGAGTAAGATTTAAATAAATAAGTCACTTCACACTATTAGCATTAGATGTATATTTCTATTTGAAACTGTGAGAAATAGCTATATCTCAAGTGATAACATTTGCAAATCGATATAGTAAAATCAGTTTATATACATAAATACTGTTATTGCACTTAATTGTTTGCTTCCATTAAAGTGCCAAAAATGTCAACCACTAGACTGTATGCATAAAAATGCTTATTAGAGCATGTTCCTCTGACACAGATTGCAGATTTTTATAGGAAATTTTGAGAGATGTAACTAATTGTTGCTCTTGGTTTGTTGAGTGTTATAAAGATTTATACCATATATAATTTTCCTTCATGTTACCTCATATGAAAAAAATTGTCATATCCAAAGATTGGAGTGGCTGTGTAATGGCTTTGATCACAAAAGAGTAGCTTTTAATACTTCATTCTGCATTATGATGTTCAGTATGTGGATTCATCCTGTTGAAACAATGTTCACTGCATGTTATCCTCTGAGAGATACCTAGGTACTTATGAATAATGTTCATTAAAAATATACTGCTTTCATATAAAAAAGGCCTCTGGCAATAAATTTTTCCTAATGCAACAGTATTTCACATACTGATTAACCACTTAATCATATGTACATTAACTAGTTAAAAGATGGATCATGCTTCATCTGTAAAAAAAAATCTCATCCATAACATTAGGAAAATCGCTTACTAGATATAGGAACCACTAATGCTAACATACATGTTTTTTTTTTTATCTTGCTCCTGTAAATGTGCTGCATGAATTATACATATATAATGGTTAAGCTTTTTCACTCTCTGTGCTCAAGACATTGAACAGTTCAGTTTTCGTGGCATATTTGCACAAAAACTAGACTTCCTCGTTAGCACATTTGCTCCATCTTTCTGCAATAAAAATTGTTGGTTTTGTACACATTTATTTTCATGATGAAAACTACCTATTTCTTGAAATTGCTTTATTGATTTCTATGTAGATTTTAATGATTTAATAGCCTCCAATTTTATGCTAAAATTCACCCTCTTACAGTTTAAATTATTCATACTTAATCCTTTCAGTACCATACCGACCCAAAATGGGAGAGATTTAAATGAACTCATCCAATCAATGTTATTTCTTCTTTACTACCTCCTACCTACAGTTTGGGCCATTTTGGGCTGATATGGTAGAGAAAGGGTTAATGTATTGCTCAACAATAACAACAATAAGCACACATTCTTCCATATTAACACTATTCTAATAATAAATTTGGCAGGAATGAAAAGGAGAAAAACCAATCAAGAAATGATAATGTAAAACTTACCTTCTTATACATTTCAGGAAGGATTAAGTGATAATAACATAATTTTTTTAAATTTTTATCATGTTTGTCCTAATTTTGCTATTTTTCAAAATTCAAAATAAAACCTACCTTTTTTTAAAATTTTAAATATTTTTACCCATCTTTCTATAGCTTTTCACTCATCATATGTTGGTTTGTGGATTTGTCAAAACAGTTGTTTCGCCATAGCTTTTGAATGTGATGGGCAAACTTAATGATTTATGTGCCAAATGAAAGTTTATGACACAGGGAGTGTCATAGGATATAAAAAATTATCCCCCATGCTTTCTTCCTCCTTAAAAAAGGGGAAAACGATTATTTCACTATATCTTTGGAATGCGAGGGCTGAACACTTGTGACATGGGGAAAGTTACAGGTTAAAAAAGTTCTGTTCCCTTCCTTCCCCCCTCCCCCCAAAAAGGAGAAATTTTTTATAGAAGGTGGTGGATTTTAATGAGTTATATCTCAATTTAAAGCTTGTAATATCTCCATGTCACAAGCTGACCCTTAAACACAACCCCCCCCCCAAAAAAAAAAAAAAAAAAAAAAAAAACAGGCAAAAAATTGTGGTTATTGTTTATGAGTTACACATATATCAAATGAAAGTTTCTGGAGGTAAGTGTTTTTAGTGACAAAAAATAAGTATTAAAAATTATTTATTTCTTCCCATCTGCACCCTAAAAAGCAGAAAATAAAATTAAAGCATATCGATGGTGCAATGAGTCACTGAATTCCAGCATTTTCCTTTCAAGTGAATATGAATAATAATTAATATTCACTCGAAGGAAAATATGGCACTGATTTATGTACTCAACAAGATTGCCAGCATCTTATCTTACTTCGAAGTGAATGCAAATTCAATGACTGATTGAACCATCAATAAGCCTTCATTTTATTTCCTACTTTTTAAGGTACATATGGGAAGATAGTTTTTTTTTTAATTTTTAATTGAGTTATATTTTCTTTTCAGTTAAAGTTATATAATTACTACATATATATATGAGCAAATGTGATACTGAAAACTTTAATGCTATCAGTGTAGTAGCAGCAACAAGACTACTTACTGCTGTAACACTTTTTGCGAACCAACTTGAACTCTGATAGGTGAATTCTTTCTCCAATAACCCTCATCTATCCATAATCCAGTTGAACAGAATTGAAAACAAATTTTCCTAGTTTGTATCAATAATTCATTTTATTTGGTAGGATAGAGAACATATGATTTTTTATGCTCATTTAATTTAAATATTGTTTTATAGCAAAATAAATTCATTGCAGAACAGCACATACATTAATGAAAATTCCATTGTCAAATACTTTTGTGAAAACTTATAATCAAAAAGTTTTTAAAGGCAACCCTTTGCATTTTAAATGAAACATATTTGGCAACTGTATTTTTAGTTACTGTAATATAAGTGTTGTATAAAAAAATTATTTCCCATATAATTTGCTGAATAGCTGGAGTGTATTAATATAGTATTTTAATTTTTCTGTACAGCTGGTAAACCATGAGATGTTTTGGGTAGTTACTGAGGTATGTTCAGAACATCAGCTTATTAGGAGAATGAGAATAATAAAACAATTTATCAAAGTAGCACGTAAGTTTATTTTCATTTATATTTAATTTTTGAAAGTGTAAAATATGTGTAAACATATCTTTATGTAGTGTCTGACTTGATAATTTTTATATTTTACCATAGTGCAACATTTTTAACACAGAATAACAGTAGTAGTATAAGATGAATTGTTGGTTATTGTATCAGATTATATTTTTCATTTCCATTGAATTCTATCTGTTACTTTGTTCAACTTTTAACTGTTCTTTATCATGCTGCAATTTTTGCCTCCAAATCTAAAACATTTCTTTACACATTCGGAATGCTTGCTCTATTTTTTGCATGGAAAACTATAGGTAAGTGGGGTATATATATATATACAGGATTTTGTTTAAGTAATAGCTATGTTCAAGGGGAGAAAATTGGTTCAATCAATAGTTCATCAAGTTTGTAACCTGATGTTCTCATGCTCAGGTCCTCACTGTGCCTGTGTTTAAATTTTCTCTGCTAACCCTTATTTTGTCTTCAATGAGAAAAGGGATACTGATGATTTTAGAAAAAGCAATGTTAATTGGATGGGTCACTAAGTCATGGTCCCACATGCAAAATAAATAAAATTATGAAAATGGAAGAATTGTATATATTACTAATATATAGCAAATATGGTACTGAAATTTTCAGTGCTAAAAATATCACTATGGGAAATCCACATTCATCCAAACAAGAAGTCCTATGCACATTAAAGAAAGAACATGCTAGTAAATTTTGATGGAGGCTTTCATTTGTCTTCTGAAGTCTCCCAGTGGATCCCTTTCTGCTCTCTGAGCCCTTGGTCTCTTGTGACAGCCATTTAGTTCATTGTGTTCACAAAAGTGCCACTTTAGATGTAAAACAATCCAACCTAAGCTATGTTTAGGAAATTGAAAGACAGAATGTTATTTTTAGACAGCACCTGGTGACAAAAAAGGTGTAATAACTAGGAGAACCATATTTTTAAACTGTGAAATGAAGTCTGTGAATAAAGTATGTTACAACTGAAACTTCATGCAAGTAATCATTATTTTGAATTCTACCAATCAATAACATTTATGGATTTCTATATTATATAGTGTATACGTAAGTCTAGTTATACTTGAGTAGTGACACTGTCAGGGATCAAGTAACAGTATTTTAAGCATTGATATTAAAAAAAAATTCTTCAAGAACTGTACTACAGAATGTTAAAACTTGTGATTTAGGTTTGTTGTCTTAACACCTTTTACCAACCAACCAGAAATATGACGGGTTTTCTTTATCTCTGTTAACCCCCTATGACACTCCACAAATAAACCCTATCCTTGGCGAGAAAGAGGACACGGATGGACTTGGAAATACCAGTCTGTTGGATGGGATGTTAAGCACGGCCCATGTTCAGGAACCATAGTTGTGCATGTTAAACATACTTGAGTTAACGTCCATTAATATGTTAAACATTAATATTTTCATTAACTTTTAACTTAACATTAATTTAAAAAATTAACATGTTTAAGGATTCAGTAGTAAAGAATCACAGGGTATGTCCTGTAGACAAGGAACTCATGAAATAATAAACTGAAAAAAATGTTTTTTTGCTGAGCATGGGACTCAGCAAAAATCAATTTTTTTCAGTTTATTATTTCATGTTAATGATTAACATCTAAAAAAAAATCCTTCATTTTCCAGTATTTCCCAATTTTCAAATGTGGAGAAGTATTTTCTGAATCATTGTCAATCATCAAGTTCAAATGTTGCAGGACCAGTTAAAATTATTGAAATGAAGTAGTTAAAATGAGCTAGAACAGTTAAGATCAGATCTCATAGCTGCAGTGGCTCTGTATGAAGCTCAAGGTGTGGAACACAAGAGCCTGACATACCAAAGATTTCTTTCAATTCGAAGAAGAGGAGATCTTGATTTCTAAAAAGTCTGTGAATCAATATTTGACTTTCTCAACTGGAGAGATGACAGGTGCTATTTAGAAACTTTTTGTCATGTATAATACTACCATTCCTTCTTTTGCACATGTTATTATTGGTGGCCATGTTCTTGGTAAGTGGAGGAGCTGAATCAAGATACCAATTTTGAGCAGCTGTTGAAATTTAATAGATCTTGTAAATAGGGTTTTTTTTTTGTAATCTGCTTAATTTTTTGGTCATTAACATTAAACTTAATTTTATTTAAAAAAATTTAACTTAGTTTACTTTTTTTGTTAACTTTACCCAAGTGTGATATTAAGAAACATGCTAGGTAGCCTTGATAGGAGGTGTCCATTTGTTCCTGACAGCTGCCCAAAGAGCCCTCTTACCCTATTGCCAAAGAGCACTTATGACATGGCTGTTTACCTTATTGTATACACAACCCAAATTTGACACTTGAGCTCATCCTAATGCATAATTCTTCTATCCAGCATAGAATACATTGATGTTAAAATACGTTTGGAAGGAGTGTACTAGTTGCAACTTGAAACTAACAATGGAGTAGGAACTGTTTAATGGCTAGCATTAGGCCTTTTTACATTCTACTTATTTTTTAAATATATTTTACCACAATCAAATTGATGAATCATTTAGTTCCCGACAAAGTTTTTTTTTTTTGCTTTTTTCTTCATTTGTTTCAATTTACCTGTATAACTACCATAGACAGAAGTTTAAAAACTGATCAATAAAGCTTTAAAAATTATGTGTCACAAAAAAAAGTAAAATTGTACTTTTATGTTAACAGGTCAGTGCAAGGAGTGCAAAAATTTCAACTCTATGTTTGCCATACTAAGTGGCCTTGGACATGGGGCTGTCTCTCGCCTGAGGACAACTTGGGAAAAACTACCAACAAAGTATCAAAAAATGTTTGATGTGAGTTATTGTTTGAAAATTATTAGAATCAAATAAACTACATTAAAATGCTTTACCAAACTGAAAGGGTAGAGTATTAATATTTTTTTTGCCTTACTGTATTTTAACCCTTTGAACTTGAAGGTTTTTTCACTATAGGGAAGTAGTAACTCGAAGTTGTTTTGCTAAAATGTTGATGAAATTTTTTACAACTAACATAAAAATAAGTCATACATAAACAATGTAAAATCAGACTCATCTTCACTGCTACTAATTTCATCATTTGGCTCCATTTTTATAACCACTAAAAATAGACTAAGTTAAAATAATAATTTTAATTAAACACAATGCTGTACTAAAGTGCACATAGACAATAGGTTTACACATCTAAAATGTAAAAAGAAAAGATATCTGTTTATAAAACAGTTATTGTCACCTCTCAGTCACCATTTGAGTTGCTGCATCAAAACAAGTGGCAACTGAGGGGTCACCTCTCGAGTGCAAAGGGTTAAAATAGAAACATTTTGCAATGTTCATGTTATTAACTTGAGAGTCATCATGATTTTATTGTACAGTTCCAATAAAATTTGCCTACGTTTTGTTTTCCATTGTGCTCAGTTAAAATGAAATGTACTTTTTCTGCAATTATAGAATCTAATTTGGATTAAAAAAATCGGTTACTATCTCATAAGTTATATCTTGTTACATGTTCGTAGAGTTGTTCCCCTTGTTTGAAAATACCAATAACTAAAACGGAGATGAAAAAAATATTTTATATATGCACTTATTTTTAAAACTGCAAAAAAAAAAAGTTTCTTAAAAACACTAAAACTGAGGTAGAAAAAAATTTCTTAAACACGAAAACTGAGATAGCAAGTTTATACTGGAATGCCATTCTGGTTTATTTCAACTCAACTTGATCTTGCTCCTCCCCTTATTTTGTTATATGTAGATATGGTCTGCATATTAATAATTTTCCATGCATCATAATTAATATTCTACACAGTAATTTGAATTTTTTTAGTGCTATAAGATGTAACAACCAGGAACATATTCAGGATTTTTTTTTTTTTGGGGGGGTGAACCTAAGTTTTTTTAGAGAAGGTTTTTGTACAACCTAAGGTGTGTATTTTTTATAGCCTTGGGAAAAAAACTTGGCACTCCACAAATAATAGTGTGCTCAAGATATTTATGCTGTCAGTAAGGGGGGTGGGTGCTTTTTTGTATACATGCATTCGAAGCAGTTTATGTGAAAGAGGCTTTTCCTCTTTTAATCACAAAAAATTATTTGTCTTCCTAAAAACAACTCTATCTGTGCTGGTGATTCAAAAAAAAAAACTACAAATTCAACAATAATTCCATATCACTTGCCGAGTGCCTTAATTTATGTTTGTTCTTTCATAGTTGCAGATTAAAATTAAGAGAAATTAAACCCTGACCAACTCTTTTTTTACGTATCTTCCTATCACTTTTCACTTTGACATCCAGTTTGTGGATTTGTCAAAATAGTTGTTCCACCATATTTTTCCAATGTAATGGAGAAACTTAATGATTTTTGTGTCAAATGAAAGCTTGTGATGAGGGGAGTGTAATAGGCTATAAAACATTGACCCCCCAGTTTTCTATACCCCCCTAGGAAATGGCAAATATGAAAACTATTGTTTTACTATATCTTCAGAATGCAAGTTCCAAAAGTAACAAGCTATACATCAACTGAAAGCTTCTGATGCAGCAAATGTTGCAGACTATAAAAAAAATTGATCCTCCATGTAATCTTCCTCCTAAAGGGGGGGGGGGGGAATTCGAAAATGATTTTTCCGCTATATTCCTGAACGCAAGTTCGGAAAGTAAACAAGCTATGCATTTTATGAAAGCTTGGGATGCAAAGAATGACATAAGCTATAAAAAGAAAAAAAATACCCCACCATGCTTTCTTCCCCCTAAAAAAGGAGGGAAACGTGAAAAAGATTGTTCCTCTACATCTCCTGAACATGAATGCGAAAAGTAACAAGCTATGCTTCAAATGAAAGCTTCTGACACAGAGAGTGCCATAAGCTAAAAAAATTGACTCCATCCTTTCTTCTCTCCTAAGAAACAGGAAATGTGAAAGTGGTTCTAATCTATCTTCCGAATGGGAGAGCCTACAGTTACGAGTTAGGTGTCAAATGAAAGCTCACATAATGACTCTCGTAAACTATTTCAGCTTTTGTCCCCACTATTCCCCCCTGATAAAATGGGGGCAGATTTTCCCGGGGTTAGACTTTAATGAGTCATATTTCAAATTAAAGCTTGCGACATCTCCAATGTCATGGGTTACCTCAAACATGACTCCAAAAGGGAGGAAAAATGTGGTCAATGTTTATAAGTCATATATCAAATAAAAGTTTTTGAAGGTAGGTGTTTTTAATGATAAAAAAATATAAATTAAAAAATTGAAGAAATACCTATTTTCCTATATGGGTCTTAAAAAGTAGGGGGGAAAAATTAAAGCATATCGATGGTGCAATCAGTCACCGAGTTCGTATTAACTTCAAAGGAAGATAGGATACTGGCAATCTTGTTGCATAGGTAAATCAGCACCCTATCTTCTTTGAAGTGAATATGAACTCAGTAACTGATTGCACCATTGATATGCTTTAGGTTTATTTTATACTTTTCAGAGCCCATATCGAAAGATATGCATTTCTTAACTTTTTTAATTTTTGGTTACATTTTTTATTCAATTTTAATTAACACACCTGTGAATAATTTTATCATTTTTCAGTTTCGAGTTTCCAAAGATTTATGGGGATGTTTTAGTACCCTAAACATGCCCTCTGAATACATACATGGTAACAACTAAACTTTATATTTGTTAAGAACTTTCTGTTGCCAGTATTAGAGTGAAATTAGTGACTGCTTTGAGTCATTTTCATCTTTGATTACTGTGCTTGGCTATAGATCAAAGTGACTGGGTTCAAGCCTGGAAAAGGGATTGATGTTTCTTTTCCTGTTCTGTATTTCTGCTGACATCTCACCTTCCTCACAGATCTTCTCAATGGCATATTATAGCAACAGGCTGGTGTTAGCCCTCTGTGGAAAGCAGCTGTTTGATGAATATTGATATTTTAAATACTTTTTTGTCTAGCAAGAATCACTGAAATACCATATATAATACTTTAGTTCAACTTTTAGTAAGAGTAGCTGGATAATATTGTGGAAATAGAAGGAATTTGAGAGATAAACTTTTGCAAGTTTAAAAATTAGCAATAATTACCACTTTGTAAGTCGATTTAAATTTTAGAGGAAAAATTGTCTTGAGCCAGGTGAGATATGAACCTACAACCTCCTGATAACATGTCAGGTGCTCTGGACCACTGAGCTACTGGCTGCCAATCAAAATCTTCTCTAATTGATGATGTGAACATTCTCAACCTACAGTACATATTCTATTATGTCACATATACGTGCTGTTCGGGCAATCTTAGCCACAATCAGCAGATAAATGCCTTATAGATGGAAAGTATAACTTACAAGTATACAATTGATTAAGTATTGAATAAACTCAACTTTCTTGGTATATAAATAATTACCACTTTGTAAGTCGATTTTAATTTTAGAGGAAAAATTGTATTGAGCTGGATGGAATACGAACCCACAACCTCCTGATAGCATGTCAGGTGCTCTGGACCACTGAGCTACTGGCCGCTGATCAAGATCTCCTCTAATTGATGATATGAACGTTCTCAACCTACAGTACATATTCTATTATGTCACATATAGGTGCTGTTTGAGGAATCTTAGCCACAATCAGCAGATAAATGCCTTATAGATGGAAAGTATCTGCCGATTGTGGCTAAGATTGCCCAAACAGTGCTTTTATCTGACATAATAGAATATGTACTGTAGGTTGAGAATGTTCATATCATCAATTAGAGGAGATCTTGATTGGTAGCTGGTAGCTCAGTGGTCCAGAGCACCTGACATGTTATCAGGAGGTCGTGGGTTCGTATCCCCCCTGGCTCAAGACAATTTTTCCTCTAAAATTAAAATTGACTTACAAAGTGGTAATTATTTGTATATACCAAGAAAGTCGAGTTTATTCAATATTTAATAAAAATTACCAAATTAAATTATAATATTTTCTTCTTATTGCAGACAAAGGAAGAAAAATTTAATTTATGTAAAGCAGAAAAATCAAAATATTACAACTTTTGTATACCTAGCTTAGATATATAACAAAATTTAGAAGATCTGTTATAAAAGTATATGAGTTAACTTTGTTTTAATGATATAACAGAATTATTTTAATGATATAACAGAATTTTTTTTAATATTCACTATGAGAAAGGTAGAGTATAAAATGTTCCAAGGCTATATATATTAAATACTATCATAGGGTACAGAGCCCACAAAATTAGAAAAGAAAATGAGTGGCATCAAATTTGACCTCAAAGGATTTTCACACTTGTAGGGAGAAAGCAAACTGTTGGAGAATGTGTATTCATGATGTGAAAGAATCTTTTTTGCAAAGAAAGACATTGCAGTAGATGAGTAAAGTCATTGTGTCTATTGATTATTCAGATTGAGTATTTTAGTATTACATAAACAATTTGTTGCATTTATAATATGCAATGGAATATAATTTTGACCTTTATAAAGTGCATATACAGTTGTCAATATTTTTTCATATGTTTATCACCATATTGTTCATAACAAATTGCAAAACTACTTTGGATTCGAATAATTTTTTTAATTTTTTATTTGATTAAGTATTTAAAATATTTTCATAAATTTTCTTATGTTAGAATCTAAGATGAATATTAAGTGTAATATCTCTTTTGTAGGATCTGCAAGATTTAATGGACCCATCAAGGAACATGTGCAAATATAGGAATCTCTTAAACAGCGAGCACACACAACCTCCTATGGTTTGTAATTCAAATATTTTGATAATTAAGGAAAAGAAATAGTTAAATACACATAATTAAGTTGTAGTAATAAATTTTAAGTTGTTTTTTTATCTAACTTGTATGTATTGCTTTAACCCTTAAAGTGTCAGGTTTCTGAAACTGGTCTCACTCTGGTGGCCAAGTTAATTTTGAAGTGTTTTCAGAAAATAAAATGCATAAATTTAGAACCTCATCCTGAAGCAAATAATAAAGGGAAATGCTCATATTACATACCAAAAGAAAGAGCATTTAATTGTGATTAATAAAATGGTAAAAATTCTAAGAAAAATAAAATAGTAGTTAGTTTTTAAATATTTTTAAAATATTGAAAATTTTAACTGCATTTTTTTTCTATTTTCAGAGTTTTAAATTCATTTCAATTTAAAACACAAGATAATTTAAATAAGAACTGAGAAATATATCTATAAAAAGATAAAGAACTATGAAAAAACTGAATAAAAATATTTCAAAGCATTAAAGTTTCACTCAAGCACTGAAATTGAGAATGAATTGTTGTAATATAAAGCTGCATAACTGCTATGGAAAAAATTTATTTTTAAAATTTTGGCAAATATTTCACTTGAAAATTACAGTATCCTAATGTTAATTAGTGTATTTGGTTAAAATATCATCAAAATTATCGCTAAAGTAAGTTCTACCTTTTAAAAATTGTGCTTTTAGGCAAATCACAAATCATACGATTCTTCTGATATTGGCAATTAGAGATCACTAGCGACTTCATTTTCGATTGTTTCAAATTATTCTTTGCAATCACAGTATTCATTTGAAAAGCAGTAAAAAGTAATTCTAGAAACACCAGATTTGAAAAGAAGTCTTTGAAATTGAAAGTCTGCAAAATATCGACCATATACATTGCATTTGGCAAAGTTATGGGATGATGCAACTTTCGGTAGTAATAAAATCAATAACTTACATTAAAAGTTTAGAAAGCGTACAACTCTGCTAGAACTATAAATAGGTCAATGTATCGGAAATCAAAAACTGATCAATAATTTACTACTAAGGCAGAAAAAAACATAAACTAAATCATCGCTACTTGATGCTATTACAGTGATTCAACATGTGTGTATGATCAGCACAGGCTCAAGTAATTTTTCCAAGCAAAATCAACAGGAATAAAATATGTATCATAGACTGAAATGTTACTTTCAAGATTTGATTAGAAACAGTTTTTAAAAAAATATCAATTTCTGTTAATTTTTTTTTTATCTTGCACCACAAAATGGTAGACTGACTGGTGGGTCCCAGAATCAGAAAAGTGAAAATGGGTACACCCAGCTATGCCCTTTAAATTGTTGATTAAATTTAAATTTTTTAAGGGTAAAGACAAGAAAACAAACATTTTAAGCTTGTCTGATGAGACAAATTGCACTGAACTTCAGTTCTGACTTAGGAGATATCTTAGCCAACTCAGTAAATTTTAATCTACACTTCATTATTTATTAATAATTTTTAAAAAAGGAAACAGGTACTCCCCTGTGCAATGGAACAGAGATAACCTAGAAATTCTTTTGGGTTTATCCTGGTTTCTCATGCAACATACAAACATATGCACAGTGACCTACCTGCTGTTCTAATAGCCCAGATAAGGTAACTGCTAGGCCAGGTATGTGCTATATACCACTAATGCTCAAAATTAAAGGATAATGGATAAAAGTGTGTATAACTCAAATGATTTTCATCAAATATAATTAAATATCTTATGGAAAAGTATTGTGACATGAGTAACAGCAAATGGTATAGTGATGAAAATTTCTAATATGCACAAATTATGCATCTGAGAACACATTTCCCATACTGAAGAAGCTGTAATTAGGGGATAGAAGATGCTATGGCATATGATTACACCTGGCAGCCAAACAACTCACACAACCTGTTCTCATACTGTTGACAATGCTGTTGATGAGCTTTTATGGTAATAAAGCCAACTCCTCCAGAAGAGAAAATCTAAGCTCCTAGGAAGTTACAGAAAGAGGCATCTCTCAAATTTGCTTCCCCAGAGTATACCACACATGTTCAGTTGGATATCATCTACCATGTGAACCTTATGGGGATGGCTATTATTGCCCATAAAGATAAAATCAAGATTAGAATACCCCTTAAAAGCTCCACATAGTGAACAAGAATCTTGTTTGACTCTAACTCCCTAAAGATGTGAAAGCTCTATGTTGTCAGCCATCATGATGCCAGACCATCACAATACTACTACCAAATATGGTTCCTTTCTCTGATGTTACAGTGGTTGTGGTAAATTCTTTGTTCCCTCCAAATGAATGCTTTTCAAGAAGAGTGTTCAAACTGAATATCGATTTATCTATGAAAAGCACATTTGCCCACTGCCCTTGGTTACAAAAGTGATCTCACCACATTAAACAAGCTCTTCTGTTGAAGGGGGTGAGGGAAACACAACCTTTTGGTTTTTGTGTATACAGAACTCATTAATGCAGCCTTCTCAAGTCTCAGAAACTGTCATACCAGTGACTGCTGAGAACTTATAATTTCTAGCTAACATTTCTCTCTGTTGTCTTGCTGTTAAGGACAGTAAATCCCGAGTAGCTATGTCTTAGGATGACCTTGTTCTGGTGTGTGACTAACCTTTCCTGAAGTTGTTTCTAATGTTAGAGAACATATTATGATACATTTAATGCACTGGATACCTTAGTCTGGGATTGACCTATTTCCATTCAATTTTGCTCTCATGTATACCCAATAATCCTTATATCACATTTGTAAGATAGTGAAATCAAATTTCTATCCAAGTTAATGCCAGGCTTGCTGTAGTGGAAATGAGTGACAACTGCAGCCATGCTTTCTTTTAATTATAGCAACCATAATTTACATGTTCATGGTCACATCAGTTAAATGACCATGCATTTTCTTCTTCCACATTAAAAATGTACCTATGATTGAGTGATTAGATTCTTTTAAATCATTCTACCAAATATTATATCACATTTCATATCATTCTTTAATATAGTTTTTGAGATCCATTATACTTTAATTTTGAGCATCAATGTATAATATTATTAAGATAGCCATCATTTCCTCATCCTTTACAATAGCATCTGTCAATAGTTTATAACACAAAATGTTCTCAAAATTGGCTTGATATAGTGGATAAGAAACCTACTACTTTTTCCACAGATGTACTTTATAGAAGCTAACTGGTATGAGTAAACTGTGCTGTGATTCCCCAACCCTCCTGCAAAATGAAATCCGCTTAATCTTTGCCACTGGGTGCAATGCTGGTTATACTAATACCTTTATCAACAGACAGAATTCTTCACAAAGCTAAGCATAAATTTCACGATCACCTCTCCACCACACCTCCAACCACAACATAATTTCACCCCCCCCCCATTTCCTTCTCCAATATTGCACCCCTTGTTAGCAACCTCCTAAAACCATATAACCTAAAAGTTCCTTTCGAAACACCACCAAATCCATTTAAAATTCTTAAGCATGACAGAGATCCCATTAATCAAATTGACAAAGATGGAATCTACTTCATTCCCCTAACCCCCATTTTGCCCACTTATACCCCCTCTTTCTATATCAGTTGCACTACATGCACCCCAAAACAAAGAATAGATGAGCATAAATGGGACATTAGAAACAAAATTTCACGAACTGCCCTTTTCTAAAATCGTCCTTGATGGCAAGGTAGCCCCTCAGTTCGACTCCACATTCATTGTCTCCTCCCCCACTCCAAAACTCCAGTTACTTACCATGAAACCCTCGAAATTTTCGCCTTCCAAGACAGATGTTGCAACTTTAACACACCCCTTCCTCCTGCAGCTTGGCGCATCTTGCTCTGTGACTTCCCACCCCCACCACACACCACCAATGGCCAACCAGTGCACCCCTCCTCCCCACTGCACAAGACTAATTCGACACTTCAACTGCGCAGCATTGTTCCTCTGAAGTTAATGACCAGCACATAGGAAAATAGCTCACTGCTCTATATTCTTGCTACTGAGAAGGGATTATATCTAAGTGATACTGGAAAACCACTGAACTGCTGGTACCTAGTGACTTTTACTCCACCAGCATGCTGAACTTCCTTTTGCTGCAGGACTCTCGTCAGTGGAAATGTCTACAAGAAGAAAAGGAAAAGTTATTATTTTTGCTTAACCTGTCATCAACAATCTGTCTCTACAAGGAACTGTATGCCACCCTGATGATGACTGCTGAGTACAGTCGAAAGTGCTCGGCCTCATGTAGATAGCACATTGCAATACTTATGTAAATTAATCTAGACAGCAAAAAAGCATTATTATTTCTTATTAGAATTTCTGTAAGTGTTGAGTGTCTTTCAGATTTCTACAGCACTTGTTTATTATTGCAAGATGCGCTAACATATAGATGGATAGTCTAATGTAGTTTCTTTTGTCTCTACATTTAATGTACATTTTCATGTCTACATCTTCTCTTCAATGAATAACTGATATTTACATTAAAAAAACGAATAAATGCCTTGATGTCATTTAATTTCTTATTAGTTATATTTGAAATTTTTGGTTTAGTAAGAGGGAAAAAATTTTTTTAATTTTATTTCTTATTTCCTTATATCTATTTAATGACTGAATTTGCAATTTTTTTCTTTGCCAAGTTGAAAATTTACAATAATATCTCCAATTTCCAGATGCAGCAAACATTTCTTTTTTCCCCATGAGGATATTCATTCTGATTCGAAAGGACAAACTTTATTTCTTTGCATTGATCAATAGAGTCCTATGCAAATGCAGATATTTGCATTTAAAAGCATTCTGTGAATTAATGCTAATGTAGATAGCAGAATAAAACTGCAGATAAAAAATTAATGTTAATGCTGAAGTGGATAATATCTATAGGAACATGGGCAAACTTTAATGCATTATTGATGGATGACATGAATAAAAAATAATTACTGTAGATAACAGGGAAAAAACTGATTTGAAAATTCCATGATGTTACAGTGGACTTAAGTGGACAGTACACTTTGGAAAAAAAGGCTTTTTTCATATAAATCTTTTTGCTGACAAAGCCGAATATAAGTTCAAAAAATTGCCTGTGTTTTTTTTTTTTTGAAAAAAAAAAAAAAATCGGGGCCTGGGGTACTGCAATGGCCAAAAAACCTAGTCCTCAACAGGTTAATCTAAAGTACTTTTGAGCAACTAGTTCATGTTACACTTAACACTATTTTTGCATACTTAAGGTATGAATTGTATCAGTTATGGTAATTTATAACTTAAGGAACTTTTTTTATCCACAAAAGGTTTCCCAGTAAAGATGAAAATCATTATCATTTTGTTGATGTCTGTCAACAGATCTGTTGGATTCAGCTGGTGTGCTGTTCTTCATACAGTATTTTTTCAGAGTCCGATTTCCAGGATTATATTTGAAATACTGTTGTTTTCACACAGATGATCGTTGAATTGTAGCACTGATGTTTCATTTTTTTAAAGTCCAGGGTTAATTATTGAAGACATTCATTTGAGTATGTTTTCAGCACTACCATGTAGGCTGAATTACTCATATTCTGACACTCATTTCATGACACATTGTATGCTCAAAAGGAATCTCCTTATTCCACATTTAAACATTACGCAAGAACTTCAATGGACTCCACCTTCAACCCAGTAAAACACGTTTAAAATGTCGTTTTAAAAGGACTTGTTCAACTCAAGTTTCAAGTTAAGAAAATGTTAAAATCAAGACATAAAACGCTGAAATTTGGAGAAGGACCTTTTATTTCTTAGGGTGGCATGTTTCACCCCGACGCATGCGGGACTTCATCTGGCAGTAGTCAACTTGGTGTTAAGTTCTTAAATAAGATCCCTCTATCGGTGAGTTTTAGTTTTTGCATGTGGCTCTCGCAGCAGGAGGTTCCATGTGGCTGGGAGGGGTGGAATCTCTGTGTTGCACAGATTTTCTTTATGCAGATTAATTAAAATATTTTCAATGTATTGTAACTGATATTTGTTTGGTGGAGCAGCTATAGCTTTATAAGTTAAATTTTCTACTTGTAATTCATTTTGTACTATTGTTTGCGATAATGCTGTATTAATTGTTTTATTTTTTATATCTTATTGGTGCTCTAACATATATTGCTTGTACGTTCTATATGTTTTACCTTTGTATTGATTCTTTCCTCCCAATTTATTTTCAGAATCTGGAATTTCTACTTTATAAAATCACCTCATTGGGATACATTTATCTCTATCATTAATTGAGATATAACAAGATCGTCAGGATATAATGATAAATTCGTGGGAAAAATTAAAAAAATGGCAAAATTTAAAGTACAACAAACAATGCAGCCTAATCCCACACAAATATAAATAGAGTTCAGTATACACACAGTTTTCCATATATACTGAGAGTTTCAAAAACTATGGAAAATACATAAAATATGATTTAAAAATTACAGAGTTACCAATACAATTAAAAAACTGCTAATGAATGATAGAGATAAATGTATCCCAATGAGGTGAGTTTATAAAGTAGAAATTCCAGATTCTGAAAATAAATTGGGAGGAAAGAAACAATAGAATGTACAAGCAATATATGTTAGAGCACCAATAAGATATAAAAAATAAAACAATTAATACAGCATTATCGCAAACAATAGTACAAAATGAATTACAAGTAGAAAATTTAACTTATAAAGCTATAGCTGCTCCACCAAACAAATATCAGTTACAATACATTGAAAATATTTTAATTAATCTGCATAAAGAAAATCTGTGCAACACAGAGATGCCACATGGAACCTCCTGCTGCGAGAGCCACATGCAAAAACTAAAACTCACCGATAGAGGGATACTCTTATTTAAGAACTTAACACCAAGTTGACTACTGCCAGATGAAGCTCCACACGCGTCAGGGTGAAACATGCCACCATAAGAAATAAAAGGTCCTTCTCCAAATTTCAGTGTTATATGTCTTAATTTTAACATTTTCTTAACTTGAAACTTGAGTTGAACAAGTCCTTTTAAAACGACATTTTAAACATGTTTTACTGGGTTGAAGATGGAGTCCATTGAAGTTCTTGCGTAATGTTTAAATGTGGAATAAGGAGATTCCTTTTGAGCATACAATGTGTCATGAAATGAGTGTCAGAATATGAGTAATTCAGCCTACATGGTAGTGCTGAAAACATACTCAAATGAATGTCTTCAATAATTAGTCCTGGACTTTAAAAAAAATGAAACATCAGTGCTACAATTCAATGATCATCTGTGTGAAAACAACAGTATTTCAAATATAATCCTGGAAATCGGACTCTGAAAAAATACTGTATGAAGAACAGCACACCAGCTGAAGCCAACAGATCTGTTGACAGACATCAACAAAATGATAATGATTTTCATCTTTGCTGGGGAACCTTTTGTGGATAAAAAAAAGTCCCTTAAGTTATAAATTACCATAACTGATACAATTCATACCTTAAGTATGTAAAAATAGTGTTAAGTGTAACGTGAACTAGTTGCTCAAAAGTACTTTAGATTAAACAGCGTAATTGTGGATTAAATACGTTTAAAAAACTTGCTGTGTAGATTAAATTATTAAAGGGATGTTACTATGTAAATAGGTTTCTTCTCATAATATCTATCTAAATAGGTTTATTCAGTTAATTATTAGTCATTACTAAACCATTAAATGGATTTCTTTTACTCAGAATTATATCAGACTATAAGCATTTGCAAAACCTCAATAGTTATTAAATAGCCAATATACACAAATGTTGATAAAGTTAAGACCTTGTAGATATGGTTATGGATAAAACTTTAAAGGTGTGGATAGAACTTTTGTTATTCATGCAAGGCTCTAGTGATCAAGTCATAATTTAATCTATTTATAGCAGTAGAAAGTTATATATGTTGTTAGAACAAACTGTGTATTGCAAGTTGTTTTACTACTCAAATTATAAGGAAATTAATGCATTTCATAAACATCAATTCAAGTAAAATTCTGCATTATATCAACCAGTATGTTATGCAGTTATTTAAAAGTAATCATTCTACTGTATGAGAAATTATTAAAGATGTTTCTTGTATAATATTTTTCAGATTCCATTTTATCCAGTAGTAAAGAAAGATCTGACCTTCATTCATTTGGGAAATGATACTATAGTTGATAGTTTGGTTAGTAGTGCTTTACTATGTAATCACTGTAATGTATATTTTATTATTTCATATACTTTTTTTCCCCCATAATATATAATGTGTTAGGCATATAAAGGGTTAATAAGATTAGCATTTGCTATAAAATTATTTTGCATGCTTAGAAGTTTAGTCAGGGCCGGATTAACCATTAAGCAAAAGAAGCACGTGCTTAGGACATCAGGAGAAAGGGGGCACCACAAAAGTACACATAAAAAAAAAATCAAGACTTTTTAAACAAAAAATTCTATGAACAGCTAAATATTTTAGCACCCATTTTTTTTTTTGGAAAAAACTGGCAACACTGACTTGCAACTAGAACCACATTCCTTCCATGGACGAAACAGTAAAATCTAACCCCCTCCCTTGACCTTCAGCCTGCTTCACATTGAACAAAGGATGGCTGTCTCCCACTCTTTAACAACATCTCATAGTCTGTTGGAAAGTAGCCAGCAAGGTTACTCTAAATGGAGCCAATGTGTTCAAGCACATAGTTAATAGTTGGGACTCCCGTCAAAAAGTGTTACAGAAAACGTCACTTCAACTCGCTACGAATGGTAAGTTACATTTGTGTTATTGGTAGTTTAGTTGTTTTAGAATGTAATTGGCTACATAAGAATATATAAGGGAAACGTTTCTTTTTGAGAATGCTATTCCTGGAGCTGCACTATATAAATAAACATCTAATAACAAAAAGTTTTGACTGCAAACTTGTAACAATATTTTAAAACTACCAAAATTAATTACAGTCCCATAATTAAAAATAATGCTTACAGTCGATTGGTTGTTCATAATATATTATACTATGAACATGGAAAATTTTCAAAGTTGGTGTTTATAATTGACAGGTTTGACTGTAGTTTATAAATTATTATGTTAATCAGAATCAGGGTCACATTTTGCTTGTTAACAATTGGGCAGCATACATACAGTCTTTACAGTATCTGACAGACGTCCTCAATAATAATAGTTTATCTTTAATTATCATTTTTTTTTTCAAAATTAATTTTTAGGTATATTTCAGTGTTAAAATTTTTTAATGTAAATAAATAAAGTACCTAAAAATTAAGAATTAACAAAAAAAGATACATTTTTAACACATTTTGTAAAATAAACACACAGTATATAATAATATTTTGATCAATATAAATTATTAAGCATCAATTAGTATCGTATCAAATTGAATTTTGTCAATATAATTTTTCTTTTTAGTCAGTTAAATTATATGTTTCGTCAGTATAAACAATAAAATTATAGTAATATTTTTGTCAGTGAAATTAACTATTAAAAATGAACTAAACATTACAAAATAATAAACTAATTATCAATTAATCTAATAAACATATTGTGTTCTTGTAAATTAAAAATTTTCTTTAAAATTAGTCTTAACACGAGATAATGACAGTTTTTGTTATTAAGTATTTGACATTTAACCATCTATTTTAAATACTGTTAAATTGTTAACTTTTTTATACAGATCATTGTAATACTGACCATAAATTGTATTTAAAATACTGATCATAAAATTTATTGTCATTATTCATCTATAATTCGAAAAGAAAAAGAGAATTTCTTATATGTTTGTGTTATAAAACATCAGGGGTGATAGTTGCTTGTTTGATTGGGGGCACAATCAGCCTGTCCACGGCCTTGGTTACCAGATAATGTACAAACAGAATGTTCTTTTTATTTCTTTATTTCATAGACCCCAAGAACCAAGCAAGATGAAACATGTTCAGTTAAGTGGTACAGAAAAGTGGAAATTATCAAAACAGAAACAAGAGAAGGCTATGGATATAGTGTCCAAAACTGCAAAGCTGACTCATTTCTTCACTTAAGTTCCACAACATGATATACCGATGCTGATACAAACACAATCTTCATCATCAGAATCAGACACAACCACTTTCATCACTTCAAAATCCTCTGTGTCACAAGCACAAGCTGATTTATCTACTTCGTCTCTCCCTTCTGATCTCAATTTACCTGTAAATTCTCCTCTTGATACCTCTACTGCAAAAGTTGATTCAAGGGTAGAAACAACTGCTGAAAATGAAATTTTCATTTTCAGCAGTTGTTTTTCATTTTCAGCAACTTAGATACTTAAAGAATGGACAACCTATTGAACGATTTTTAAATTTTTTAGAAATGAAAAGCCATACTGGCGAAGAAATGGCAAATCAGGTTTTACATTACTTACACAAAGATTGTAAGCTAAACTTCTCAAAATGTAGAGGCCAATCTTACGATAACACTGCTAACATGTCAGGGCGTTATAAGGGGATGCAGCAAAAAATTATTGAAACAAACAAATTTGCTATATATGTACTCTGTGCAGCCCATTCACTAAATCTAATAGGCCAGAGTGCTGTGGACTGCTGCCAAGAGGCAGTTAATTTCTTCTCAATAGTGCAGTTGCTGTATAATTTTTTTTCAGCATCAACCAGCCGGTAGAAAATCCTTCAAAGTTGTATTGGAAATGAAAGTGTCTTAAAATCCCTCTCTGACACCAGATGGGAGGCACATGCTATGGCTACAGCAACATTATTGAAATCTTATTCCAAAATTTTAGAAGCACTTGATTGTATAGCTGAAGACCAGTATCAAAAGGGAGACACTAGAAGAGAAGCAAATAATATAGCCAATAAGATGCAAAAATTAGAATTCGTCTTTATGTTGAATTTTTCGAATGAGATTTTACACAATTTTCATAAAGTAAGCCAAGTTCTACAGAATGAGGACATGAACTTAAAAACATGTGCAGATCTCTATGAATCATTAGGTGATCAATTGTATACTTCCCGAAATCATTTCGAAAAATATGAAGCAGCTACAAAAGTAATGCTACCAGATGTGGATTACAAGCTAACTCGAAAATGTAGCAGGAAGAAGGTACCCAATGGCAGTGATGGACCAGAAATACACCTGAATGCGAGAGACAAATTTCATATAAATACCTATTATATAATTATTGATACACTACAAACTGAGATGAGAAGAAGAGGAGAGGTATATAAAGTAATAGGAGAGAGATTTTCGATACTAAATGATGTGCCACATAATGTTGCCTTATCATCATCTGAAAGTAAAAGGTATTTTCAGGGTTGTGAAAAGCTGATTAATGCTTACCCAGGGGACAAACAATAATTTTGCACCTAGCTTTAGCAGTTTCATTCTTATGTGCAGCATAAATTTAGTGCAATAAAAACTGTAAAATAAGATTCACTCATGCAGAACTTTATAAAATAATTGTAGAAGACAATATTGAGTGTGCCTTTCCAAATGTTGATATTGGATTCCGCATATTCTTAACATTGATGATTACCAATTACTCAGCTGAACTTTCATTTTCTCAGTTAAAGTATATAAAAAATATCAACAGAACAATTATGCAACAAGGCAGGCTTGATGCTTTATCTCTTCTAAGTATAGAAGCAGATGTGTTACGGAAAATTAATTTTGAGGATGTGATCAAAGACTCTGCTACTAGAAAAAGTAGGAGAAAACTTTTTTTAAATAAATAAAGTGGGTGTTTACAAATATAAACATTATATTCTATCTTAAGTGTAAGTTTTGTTTGGAACAATAAAATTTTATTTTACGGTTTATATTTGTTGATATTTTGAATATTGAGTTAGATATAATACGGGGGCACCAAAATCGTTTAAGTGCTTAGGGCCTCTAAAGACCTTAATCCAGCCCTGAGTTTAGTACATAATTAAAAATATAGGCCATATTATCCTAACTTGCTTCAAGATGCTAATATTTCATATTAAGTAAAGTCTATTCTTCATTTCAAGAAACTCTGCCACCATATATTGAACTATAAAAAAAAAAACACTTTTGTGAAAGTTAACATTTTTGCAAATATGCATAAGTATGATAGCATTTGATACATTTTAATGTATCAAATGCTATCATACTTATATATTATCTTACATACAGTGTTTTAACAAATTCTAAAATATTTATACCATAAAATTCAAAGATATTGGTAGAGTCCAAAATGTTTAAAATAGAAAACTCAATTGATATGTTCGTCCGTGATAACTCTTGTTGATAATAACTCCTGTTGTTAAGGAAATTACCAGAAGTTCCCATGGTAATAATGACCACTTCTTTACCATTGCATATTTAAGTTCCTGGAAGGTATTGGTGAGGAGCTAGAATAGGGTGACCAGAAATACTGTTTTTGTTCATTTTAGTAATTCAGTGAATATTGTATAGTGAGCAAGGGCCTGTAACCTCCATGATCTCAGACCTGCCCTCCTGTGAATTTTACCTGTGGGAAGCATTGAGGCAAAAGGTTTATCATAACCTTCACACACTTGCCAAGTTGGAAGCTGACATCTAATCAGAAATTGCATCCATTCAAGAGAAAGAATTCAGGTCTGTGGGAATGAATTGCCTGAAAGGTGCACAGCAATGTATGTTGAGGAAGGGTACTTCCAGCATCTCCTATAAGTGAGTGATAAGGACTACTTTTAAGTGCACTAATCTGTAGTATAGATTGAAAGATAATATTTTTGCTTCTGAGCAATTTTTGGAAGACCTTGAGCCTACCAAGTTTTTAAGGATAAACTGAAAGGAGCAAATATGTATTTTTTTAATTTGGTCACTTTAAAAGGATGCATCATATCTTTCTATTACATCTCTCAAGCTTGTTCTGCAAGGATTGAGGTCAGGAGAATGGGCTAATCATTTCACATACTTAATGTGTAATTCTCCCAAATATCAATCAATCAAATGCTAGATAGCTTATAATTTCAGACACCAGGCAATAATATACTTGCCAAAAATTTAGGGTTCATTTGTTTCTGGAGCATAAATGACAAAATTTAACCTAACTTGTGAACTGTCCAGTATAAAATTAAGTACAACTAAACTTATCAGAATCTAACTCTGCTCATGAAGAAAAAAAATCCAAATCAATATCAATAATACATATATTATTTTAATCAACTCACCAAACACATAGGTTAAATATGCTGACTCATATCTATTTCCACTGCAATTACATAAACATAAGAATCCTAAGTCGAGTTCCTTCAAGTCTCTCTTCACCTCACAACAGCTCAAGCCTTCAACACTGCTACACTAGCCTTACACTGCATACCAACTGATGGTGGTATATGCCACATACATGTATCAATGAGACACATTTGCATAACTGATCGTATGCCGGAGATGGTGCAAGCAACTATGACCTTGGCACTTTGCCATGCTTTGTGCTTATCGGCAAGAATCGAAATGAAATGCTGGTCAGCAACTTGGAGCTGTGGAAAGGAGAATGGCCAATAGTTCAAAGGAAAAAGATAAGGCCCCAAATATAATAACGTAAATGAAATAACTGGTTAAGGAAGGTAAAATTGAATAGTGAACCATTACAAATGGCATTCATCTCCAAGTATTGGTCACAAATCTGCTGTAGAGAGGCCGAAAATGTTTACCCTAAAGAATGAAATTATCCTAAATTGTATCTTTTTATAAGTATTTATAGTGATCTGGGACATATCTATATGTTGGTGTGGTCATGGCACTACAAGGTAGAAGTAGGTATGACCACCCAATGTGATGCCTGCCCAAACTATGGCACACTTTTCATCAAAGATTCAATCATCAAAGTCAATGTTTGTGAAATAGTGTCTCTCTCAAGCTCTCTAGATCATGTGAATGTCCAGAATAATTTTTGAAATACCAATCTGGACTCAATTACACTTACACACCATTCTTCTTGGATTTACAGTAATTCCTACACCAATTCAAATTCTCCTGTGGCATAGGGCAAGTATCAAATATGCAACCTTTGTAAAGCTTTCTTCTGATGCTGGAATCTAATGCCAGCTTTCCAGCGGTGGCTGCATTGGGATCATAATGCAGTTTAAATAGTGTTTGTTTCTGTTTTGGGCTGATAAATGATTATACCTGCCCTAATTTGCACTTATGTTCTTTAGTATTCTCTAACCTTAATATGTCTAGCCTTCAAAACTGGAAAAACTTAGGGAGACCAATTATTTTTTGTTTGGCAAAACAAAAAATAACTTTGGAGTCAATCTAAAGTAACACACAGAGAAATATCATGTTATATACAAAATAAAGAGCATTTAATATTGACCAATAAAATAGTGGAAATCCCAAAGTAATTAAAGGTTCAATATTATAATGCAAGCTCCATATTGTATTTTTTCCTATTATTTTTTAATAAAGGCAAAGTTTTATTGTATTTTTTTTTCATTTAACCTATATAAAAGATTTTAACTTTTGTTTTTCACAAATTAATTTGAAATTTTAATATAAATATTTCTAGTGTTACATAAATCATTCATCTGTTTCGTTTTTTTTTCTTTAATTTTGAAACTATATATACACTTTAAGTAAGATTTATATGCTTACAATAATTATCAAATGCTAAATAGGCCTAAGAAATTAGTGCTACAAAATTTAATAGTGTATTAAATGAATCCCTCCCCCAGAATACACTCTTTTTAATGTATAATTGTTTTACTTATCAGATGCTGAGCTATGTTAATTTGCATATTGAAATCTGTTTCATTTCATATGTGCTCTTATTTTAATATTTTATGTATTTGTTTATGAAAATTAAATTGTAACTTTTGTAATGAATTGTATGTTCATAATATACACTGAGTGCTTACTGAATTATGACCACCTCCCTCCATGTTATGCGGTGGGAGGTAGTCATAGATACTTCCCTCCATGGATGCTAACTTCAAAGCTCTATTACTTCTAAAGTAATTTTATGAGGAGCATTTTATGAGGAAATGTAGCAGAAGATAAATTAAAGATGTCGATCAACTCTATCTAAATCTCGATTTTTCAGTAATATTTCCTTAGTATTTAAAGAGTTATGGAAGTTTGAATATTTAACAACAGCAATTCCTAATATTAGAATTTAACTCGGAAGTTAATTATAATTTGACTAAGAAGTATTATTTCACATCATTTAATGCAGCAAATGTATATTTGAAAAGTTATTGTAAATAATTTTTGGATATTTTTCAATTTTCCTAAGACTAGAATTGTTTCTGTTAAAGAGTTATGGACTTTGAATATTTAAGTACAAAGCGAACATTATTGAAAATTGAGATTTAAATAGATTTGATTGTGATATTTAATTTATCTTCTATTACATTTTCTCATAAAACACTTTAGAAGTTGTAGAGCTTTGAAGTTAGCTTCCATTATATAATACAGAAGGAGGTTGGTCATAATTAAGTGAGCACTCAATGTATAAGTAGAAAATACTAATCTAATTATAAGACAAAAATATGTTCCCAGTTAAAATTCTTGTATATTCAGTGGTGAAAGTAGGCTAGTATGTGCCAGTACTGAGTACTGGCAAAAAATTATTTTCCAGTACAGTGGACATTTTTTGGTAGTGATTCAGTTGGCGATTTCTTTTACACTTTGCATACAACTTGCATAGCTAAGCAAGTTTGAGATATTGAATACGATGGGTGGGTGTCATACCCCTGATATTCCATAGGGTCCTAGAAGCTACTTCTGGTTTGTACTGGCCTTCTCATACAAGGATAACACAGGACAAACAGCCATGCTGCCACCCACAGATTTGAACCAGAATCCCAGTTGTAGCAGTGTCACCATGAGACAATATGCTACCATTGAGGTGGCTAATAAATAATATTGTTAAAAAAGATCTTGTGGTGGTGTTATTTGGGCAGTAGAAAGAACAAGTAACAATATCATAATTCTTAATTAGTAGAGCATCAGTTACTCGAAAAATTGGCTAAATTAGATAACTGAAACAACTTTAAAAAAATTTCTTTATATTTAAGAGGAAGCATTTTACAACATGCTGTGTAGCTACAAGATAGGGTCAAACTTTTGATTCTTTAAAAGAGTACACCTTCCTCTGACCACATCACAACTTTAATGATCAAGGGTTGTTACTGTTAAAGCAACGTAACTTGCAGGAGACAAAAATCTTTATTTTGCGACTTTGGAAAAAGTCACTCTTTTGTTACACTTTGTTTAATCATTGATTACATTTCTTGAATTTTAAGTTACTCTGAATCTCCAATATGTTATTCTAAAAAAATGCTTAAATTTGGTATCTATATACCATAATTTGGTTTAGAATATGCAAGTTGAGCGATGAAAAAATATATGGGAAAAGTTTATTTTTCTGTCTAAAATATTTGTTTTAAATTTTAAAGACTAAAATCAGTTTAAAAACATTTCACTAGATAACAACTCTGAATTTTATTATTAGGTTTTTTTTTTTCAATAAGACTGAAATCCGCAAATACAATGTAATCAATAAGTATTCAAGTATCATCATCATCCTGAAGCAGCCATGGACTATAGAGGTCCAACCAGACCATGCAATTTAGTTCTCCAAGCATATCTGTCCTGAGCAACATCTGGTCACTGCACACCAATTCTAACAAGGTCCTATTTGACATTGTCTGCCCACTGCACTCTAGGTCTCCCCCTCTTTCTGAGGCTTTAGACACATTGTACATAGCTATGCTTTGAAGCTTATTGTACCGGTAAGAAATAAAATCTACTTTCACCACTGTGTATATTACACGTTTTGTTTTGGAAAACTCATTAAATTTGGACATGATTAGTATGAAGAAATAATGTGAACTAATTTGCAACAGTTTAGAGAAGAATAATTTGAAGTATTTAATTGACTTATTATTCTTGCCTGTCTGAAAGCCCTTTTATCAAATCTGTCTATTTCATCTAGTCCATAAGTTAGCTGCATTTGGCATTTTTTTGGGGGGGAAATAATCCAAAAAGCTTTTAAGTACAGTAAATGTAAATGACATATGCAAGTTGTTGTTTGATTGTAACTGCAGAATGATGGTTGAAGTTTTTAGTCCATATTGTCAGCTATATGGTAATTGTTTAGAGCTGCTTTGCTATTCTTGTCATATATTCGTTATTCCTTGATTTTCTTTTTTCATTTTATATCTTATTAATACTGCACCTTTGTTTTTAGTTTGGTTTTGTCTATTTTTGCATCTGGTTTCTAAATGAAAAAATAAATAAATACCCCCTCAAGCAGCTTGCTTGCCACAGGTCTGACAGGAGCCTGTCAGTTTATATGCCACAATAGAAGGTCTGAGAGGATGGCAGGACCTCAGCAGAAAAACAACACAAATGTCCATGCCTTACCTGGGGCTCAAACCCAGATCCCTTAGATCAGTAGCCAAGCAAGCTAACCATTCAGTCACAGGACAGCTCTTGGTTTTTCAAGATAGTAAAATAAAAAAAATGACAAGGAAATAGTAAAAAAAAATTTATTTCACCTAAACTGGATGATTACTTAATACTTAAGTCTTGCTAATATAATCAGCTGGTAAAAATTCTTCATAAATTCATGCATATAAGTGTAGAAAGGTTCGTTATTGATAATGTGCTATGAGATGAACTTTTTTTGGGGGGTAATGACTCTTCCATCTTTTGAAAGCCTTATTCCTGTCCTTAGATAGCCCTATCTTCCAAGCCCAAAGAGGCTCCTGCCAGGTTAAAAAAACAGTTTTTTCCACTTCCTCGATTACTTCTCAATTTCCTAAACCATCAACTACCGAGATAATTTTAAACCATAAGATGTGTGGCCCATCATCTGCCCATTCCTTAACGACTTGATAATTCCATTTTAGGAGCGCAAATATATCAGGGATTCCAACAAAATCTGGATAACATCATAATCCTCCTTTGGGCATATGGTCCCACCTGCATGTGCTTGCAGGGAGTCCCAGAATTTTGGTATCACTATCCTCATAAGCCACCATTCTCCATTGAGAGTTATGCTACTCATCACCACTTAGAACTTGTAGCCATAACTGGTATAGTAGTTAGGAAGCTAATGACTGTTACAGCAAGGCAAACTTTGTGTTGTGTTTGCTCTAATTGAGGCAGTGGTCAGCAGTGACTTTGCTCATATTGGGACATGTTCTTCTATGAGAAGGCCTGTGAAAACTAGGAATAGCTTCTAGGATTCTTCTCTGTACTATATGTTGCAAATCCAATCCATTTGCACTTCATGGGATTTGCATTGACTGTATGCTCCATCTATCTTCCACCTGGAAATGCCATTTCCCAGGCCAATCTTGTTCATCTTGTCTCACAACTACTATTCCTTTGTCTTCTCATAATGGACTTCACTGAACTCAGACCCCATCAGAGTAGTATTGATGCCAACAGAAGGAGTCAGGTTTTTGAGCAGTGGCTTGTGGATCTGTCTCTTTGTGGAATAGGATTTTTAAAATGTTTTATTCTCTTTTTAGTATATAATTTTTATTTTAATGTGTGTATTGAAATGTTTACCAGAATTACTGAATAATTGAAACTGAAATGTATTTTTTTCCTAACAATTCAATGTAAAATTTTTGCATTATTGTCAAACAGCTGAAATGTAATTGTAAATTTAATTTTTAGGTGAATTTTGAAAAGCTCAGAATGATTGCAAAAGAAATTCGCCAATTAATGAACATGTGCTCAGCTCCTTATGTATGTTTTATTAACTTTTATTTTTTAATACGATCTATTTAAAACAGTTTAAAGTTATATATATGTTTTAAATTAGTTATTGAATGTTGTATAAACATTCAAATGGTAGAAGTTATGTAATTCACATATCTCACAATGTTTCTCCTTTTTTACTCTACAATTAAGTTCTGATTACAATTAAGTTTTGTCCCACAATAACTGTCAATTAAAAAGATATAAATCAATTTCCAAATTCCTGTTTAAATGTAATAAATGTTTTCGACATGCAAAATGTGTATGATGACACTTCACCATGTTGCATTTGCATAAGTGAAAGTATAAAGTCCATTGCATCAGTCCATAACTATTACAAGTCTTGGTTTCCATCATTAGAAACGTTGTACAATGAATGAATTTAAGTATTGAAATGCTTAAAATTTAATGTCATTACTGGAAAAAAGGATTAAAACTATTAAAACTGCCCAGGAAATATGCAAAGTGAAAGGCGAGGGGCAGTCTCCATTCATGCTGCTCAAATTTGTGTTCAAGAAGTTCAAAGGGGGTTAAATATGAGCCGTGATTGGGATAGCCAGAATGCAACATTCTGTGCCTTGCTGTTGAAGCTGATTTGCCAACAAGCATTCACAGGCTCTCTTCTGGACTTGGCTGCTCACATCAACTGTAGTGCAGCATCTACAATGCATCGGTAAGGTAGTCAGGAGTTGCCAAAGTGTTGCACGTGAACTGCCCCTTGGTATGAGCTCCTGTCCATGGTGAGGGGACCACCCTGTGAAGATTCCATTGGTGTGGGTACCTTCATAGGGTACCCAAACCAGTGGGTCTTCATAGGGTCTTAAACTCTTGCCTGCATGCTTGCCGTGCATGGTGATCCATGTTCTTGGAAAGGAGAATTCTGGTAGTTGCTCAGGGGTCTTCATCTGCTCTCCTCAGCTCATGACTAGCAGGATTATATATATATTGTAACAATAATTTTTTAAGTAGATGATAAAACACAGACTTATGACTCACCCTAGTACATTTAATTTCTCAGCATTATTGAACTTAAAATAAAAAATTTTACTCTGATAAGTGCTCATTTTATATTTGAATGAAACGAAAAAAAAAAGCAAATATCATTGCAAAGGGTGTTTGGAATTGGTAGTCATAAATACAAATAAGAACATTATGGCGAGCACTTTGTACACTTAATCACTGCCTTTACAAATGTTTTTGCAGTAGGCTTTATGTGTAGCACTTAAGCAACACAGAGGTAGTGATCAGGGCATTGTGGGCAGTAAAAAGTAGTTGTTCTATCTACAATTTTCTTTTCCAAACAACTCACTAAAGGCATTATGGTGCAAATTATACAATTTGGTTTAATGATTTCTCTTGAAAATGTCCCAGAATTATATTTTCCTTTTTGTGTTCATGGACACACTGTTGATAACCAACTTCGATAATCTCTGGTATGTGACAGTTACAGATGAATTTGCAGTCTATATACAATCCAACCATTCACTAGAGCTTTCTCAATTATTAAATGTCATAATGTTTATCACTTCATTAACTTTCGTTATTAGGATATGTTGGACAGAACCAGTCAATGCGGCTGATATTGTTCTTTCAGTCGCTTTGACTTTCACTTTTATGTTTCTTATACATCCTAAGAGTATGTGTAAAATATAATAACTATTACACTAATAGTTGTGAGTCACATAGCTTTATAACTATATATATATATTTCTTTTGAATTTACAGTGTTCAATGCTACTGAAGGAGGTTTTGAAGAGAGGTTGCAAACATTCTCCTATCAATAACAATACTTTTCACATATAAGAAATTTAAAAATCTTGGCAGAATCAGCATTTTTATCCCCTTATCCACATTTTCACTTCCACCAATCTTTTCATCTATATCTCCTTGATCTTTCCACTCCTTGCATAGAAAGGGCAAATTCAGCACATACAGAAGTATTGCCTCCCTGCAATATGTAGCATCTCTCATGGAGGGCCTTGCAATCCCTACACTGAGGCAATCTGATATTTTTACCTCCTTTTTTTTTTAATTGTTACATTTTGCAAGATTGACAAACATCATTTTCTGGCATTTTTTAAAGATAAATCACCAAACCTAATAGTACAGTCTGCAATGTAATGACTTAGTGTCTTGTCATGCCACCTTCCTACCATGCTAGAATGCATATCAACATTCTCATGTCTTCAGTCAAGGACATTTGCAATAAATAACTTCATTTTGTTCTTGAACCTGTCATTACCAATGGAAGAGCTTTTTTCTTCAATTTCAACAATTTCTTACAAAGTTTGATATTTTCTAATCAACAGTTAAAACCTATTTAAAAGCATCAGGTCTATAATGCTTATTGTTAATAACTGTTCTTGTGCATTATTTTAGTTTTAAAGAATACTGTAAACAGGTGTCTTCTGCGATTTGTCTGGACTGGGTTGTTTTTCAACTGACTGTGTGTGAGAGGTGCAGAATTATAGAGGTGCTATTTCTATCGTTTCAGGACATTAAACTACTTAGGTGGCCTGTGAACACAAAACTCTGGTGTACTAGGATATGTTCACTTTATTTACACAATTTTACACTTTATATATACAAACAGTGACTGCCCACCTGATACAGTTACTTGCTAATCACAGCACAGGCTACACGGAGCCTCAGCAGTCCCATCCCTAGATGAAGGAACCAAAGGCTTAATCAAGCCACAGACAATCCACCTGACATACGGAATGTTTCATTCTCCACACGCAAGTCCTAGTTCTCCATGCTGTTCTCCAATTCAAACCAACCACCAGAAGTGGTCACATGATGTTTCTCAGGGGCATTAGGGTCTCTCAGCCAATGGAACAGGGACACGATGTCTACTCTCATTCCCATGTAAGCAGGAACTGGGGCTCTAATCAAATGCACGTGGCATTTCTTTACCCAGCCCCCCAAACCTGATCCACTGCTGGCATTCTGTTGCTAGGCAGAAAGGGCCCTGCTGCCAAAATGGCGATTCTGGCTCTCACTCTTTCTGCTCTAGCTGATTGAGTTCCTGCATGCCTCCCTCCCCCTTATTTAAGAAATTTGAGGCAGATGTCCCCTGCCTCAATTTCTAATTCAATCACTCAGGGACTCGAACCCGTCCCTGCTGAATGCTAGTCACTGTTCATTGAACTGTGGAGTCCTTATAGATGTTTGCACAATGAAAGTTTATAGTGCACAAATAGTTGAAGACACAAATTATTTCACAAAATCACAGAAGTCCTCTTTTTTATATGGGCTCAGAAGAATCAACAATTTGTATCAATCTGGTTGCCACACAGTTTGCAAATTATTCACGCACAACACAGACACACTGACTTAGTGAAACCAGTAGGTTTTCTGAAGTGTTCACACCAAATTGTTGACACACTGATGACACAAAGTTTGTGACAAAGTCCATACTTGGGTGCCGTGCCCATCACTGAATGTAAACATTGAGCCACATAATCTTCACTGCATGCTAGGAGGAGTTTGTTGTCTTGGGTCTGCACTCAATCCAAGCCACTGAGTCATCGATGCCCCACCGCCACCCTGCACTATGTACTCCTTCCTAGCCTATGTATTCCTCATTACTCTGCCTCAGTGACTCTTCCCAACCTGGAAAGAGCAGAAGCTTTCCCTTGTGTACAATCTCCTTTTGCCAGGAGCATCTCCAAACTCTTGTAGATGCACAGTGCAGCCAATTGTTGCCACCACCAAGAGTTTCAATCCGGGAACAATCCAACCAGGTTGAGGGCTATTCCACAAGCTGCCCACAAGCATGCGCCTTGCTGACCTTGGGCCGCTGCGCAAAACTTGCAGTCACATTTCTGCACAGTCCGAAGCAGTGCCTCTGATCTCTTGGCTCATGCTCTGCTACGTCGCTCCCCATTTGCTTTTGGTTGCTTGTAACATTGTTTCTTAACGTTGGTAGCAAAAACCGAATCTTGGCTAAACCTGTTTTTTTCTTGTTATATGCTGTATTACTGTCACCAATTTGAAACTCTTGCTTAACTGCCAACCTCTTGCAGAACCCAGTTTCGCCAGTCTATCAGGTAGGGCGCAACCCATTTCCATCCGGCAGAGAATGCCACCCCTCCTAAGAATAGAGCCAATAAATTGCCCCTCCACACCATGATTCTTGGCAAGAATCTTCTCCATGTGGGAAAACTGCTCTTGGTAGCTTTTTTGCATAGTAGCATGGCCTCCCCATCCAGTCTTTTTTCTTTCCCCCTCAGTGCAGACAGACGATAAAGTTCAGAGCCTCTGCACCCAATGGCCTGGGTCACAGGCACCAGCCTCTCATCAGGCCTCCCTGATCCTTATCAGACACTTGCGCGGAATGCTAGTCACAGGAGAGGGGCACCTTATCAGATCCGCCCCTCTCCTATGACTAGCATTCCGCGCAAGTGTCGCAAAATTCTGTTACATTGATCTCGATCGTGGGCTACCAATGGAAAAGCAGGAGATTGCTTAATGTGCACAGAATTATAGCACAGAATAACAATAAGACAAAAACTGGCTCTACAAACTAGATCTTATTGCACCCAATGCGAAATTCTCACAGTGATTCACTCTCCTCCCAGCACTCAACATTTGCTAAAAATGTCCCTTAATGGGACACCATCTCATACCCAACTCTCACAACACAGACCCCACTCCTGACACCAATGTAAACAGGTGTCTTCTACAACCTGTTTGGATTGGGTTGTTTTTCAACTACCATGTGTGAGAGTGTGCAGAAAGTGTAACGCTCCAAAGATTTATAATACTTTTAAAGTTTTTGGACCCTTTGTCTGATCCAATATTTATTCAAGCTCCAGACAGCTAAAGTTGGGCTCCAGGCAATAATTAACAAATTACCAAATAAAGTTCAATCAGGGTTCGAATACTAGCGGGTGTTACTTAGCGAGCAAGAATTCAAAAATTAAATGATTGTCAATTCTAATTTAACTTACAATCGAAACAACTAACGTTGTTCAAAAGAAAAAATAGCAGAGATTCAAAAAAGTTTCTATAACAAACAAATTTATTTCCAAAAAAAATGTTTAAACACTCACTAACTTCAATGAGATGCCGACTACATGATCACTATCTCGCTGCTACTAACAACTCTCTCTGACTAACACCAACTCTTCACAACTCTAACTACCTTCTGTGACTAACATGTCATGGTTTTAACAAGCGTACAGGCTCGTCAACATGTGGCTGTTGCACCAGTAAAGATATTTGCATAAAATGACGAGCGCACGCTCTATGAAGCAAGAGGGGGCATGTCCTTGTATATGTGCGCTTTAGCGGGTGACATTCGAAAGTTCGGAGTTGTGCATGCACAACTCCTATGCTCTTGGAAACGAGTGCTGTGATGCCAAAAATGAAATTAAAATCCCCAAAATGATAAATATAATGTAAATTAAGCAAAACTGGTTAAGGTAAAGTAAAAGTGAATGAGGGGGCATCACAAAAGGTATCTATCTCTATCTTGTCAGAACATTGAACTACACAGGTGGCCAATGACACAAAACTCAGATGTACTAAGGATATGTACACTTTATTTACACAATTTTACACTTTATATTATATATACAAATAGTGGCTGTCCACCCGATGCAGTCATTCAGTAAGTGCAGCACAAGCTACAAGGAGCCTCAGCAGCCCCATCACTAGATGAAGGAACAAAAGGCTTAATCAAGCCACAGACAATCTGCCTGACATACGGAATGTTTCATTGTCCGCACGCAAGTCCTAGTTTTCCAAGCTGTGCTCCAATTCAAACCAACCAGTAAAAGTGGTCACATAATGTTTCTTGGGGGTGTTAGCGTCTCTCAGCCAATGGGACAGGGACACAATGTCTGTGTGATGTCTTCTCTCGTTCCTATATAAGGAGGTGCTGAGGCTCTAACCAAATGCACATGTGACATTTTTTTACCCAGCCCCCCAAACTGGATCTGCTGGTGGTGTTCTGTTGCTAGGTAGAAAGGGCTCTGCCACCAAAATGATGATAATGGCTCTCACTCTTTCTGCTTTAGCTGACCAAGTCCCTACAACACCAAATTTATAAATTACATAAAACAATAAATAATAGTTTTGTGGAAAAAATTAGTTTTGCTAACGTGCGGGATTCAAACCCAAGTCTCTCCAGATTCAGGCCAGAGTGTTCTAAGACCATTATAATGTGACTCCATCTTTTTTTTTCACTGCTGTGACCTATCATCATTATTGCTGCTGGTACCATCTATGATTAGAGAAAGCAACTTTACTTTTAATATTGCACTTTAAGATGTAAATAAGTAAGTAAGTCACTCATGCTAAAGCATTATTAATGAATTAATAAACAAATATTTAATCCACAGAGTTCCCTGTTGAGTTATTACATAAAACAATTTCACTTGAAATAATAATGGTTGTACTAACATAAATTTATGCAATTTTGATTAAAGGATTTATTCAGTATGCTGGAAATTGGAGGAGCACAGCCCACAGCTGCCATGGCCTCTTTGAATAGTTTTGTTACATCAACTAATGCTGCCACTGTTAAAAGACGCAAGAAAAGTACTGCTCAGCCTAATCCAAAAAAAATGTTTGAAGAGGTATAAAAGTTTTAAAAGTTCTTCATCATAAGATTGAAAGAATTTTCACACTGTCTTTTTATATCTTGTACATTGCCAAGTCTTTTCTGCTTTTTATAAAATAAATGAGATATTAAAACTCTAAAATGTTTCAGAATTTTAAAAATGTTTCTGCTCTTTATTTACTGATGAATTTTTAGTTACCATATCCTTATATTTGTCATAAATGCACATTACTATTATAGTTATTTTTTTCTTATTTGCAACATATGGGACAGAAGAATACTAGAAGCTACTCCTAGCTTTTATAGGCCTTCTCATACAAGGACATGCCCTACTAAGAATGAAGTCACTGCTGACTACTTCCTCAGTTAGAGCTAATACAATGGGGCAGGGGTGGCTCAGTTGGTAGCGTGCCAGTCTCATAATCTGCAGTTCCCAGGTTTGAATCCCAGATGGGTCAGCATTGAGATTTATCTCCGCAAAATTCCCTGCCCTGCCCATGGTCAGTAGGGGACACTGATGGGCTTGGAAAGGCCGCTGTCTGTCGGATGGGATCTTAAGCTGTGGCCCTGTGTGCAGGAGAGCCATACCTGTGCATGTTAAAGAACATGCTGGATGGCCTTGACGGGAGGCTACCATCTGTCTCCCAACAGCTGTTCCAGTGGATCCCTTTCCACGACCTTCTCTGAGTCTTTGGGGATAATGTGACCTGGCATTTAGCCCATGGTGTGCAAAAAAGTGCTGCTCAGAGGTAAAGCAACCCAACCCTAGAGCTAATACAGCACAGTTTTCCTTGCTGGAACAGTAGCTAGCTCCCTAACCACTATGCCAGTTAAGGCTTTGTTCCATCTTTTTAATTTATGCTTTTCTCTTTAATACTAATAAACAGTAATAATATTTGTGAGTGGTTGGCACTCTTGGCTACTGATCTGAGGAATCTGGGTTTGACTCCTGGGTAAGGCATGGATGTATGTGTCTTTTCTGCTGAGGTTTTGCCATCCTCTCAGACCTTCTACTGTGCCAAGCAGCTGCTTGAGGAGGTATTTATTTATTTTTTATTTATGATATACACTCAGTGGATATTTTTATTAGAAACAGACCTATGCTACATCTGAAAGAAGTCAGATTCAAAGCTCAGTAACTTCAGTTTTTATAGAAAAATGTAACTGAAGATGAATAGCACAATGAAATTTAAATCTCGCTTCTCAATAATATTCATTCAATACTTAATGATGCATGGAGGCTGAAATATTGAAATAAATATAGTCTTAATTCATTTTGAAAATGTCATTCAGAATTTATGCAAATTTAAATTGCATTTCATTGCACACACTGCTAAAGTAACCCTTATACAATTTAGTCAAGTTTAATATGAAAATTATTCTTCTTTTAACCTGTCTAAATACTTTTCAAATCAGTTATTTCAACCGGCACTCTTATTGTTCAGTATTCCTGCTTTCATAATTCTTTAAACTGAACAAATATTGTTGAAAATCAAGATTTAAATCATGTTATTTTCAGTCACGTTTTCCCATAAAAAAACTTATTGAAGAAGTACTGATCTTTAGATCAGATTATTTGTTGGCACAAGTTTGTACGTGATAAAGTGGTCACTCAGTGTAAATGGGTCAGGGGTTGGCTCAGTTGATAGTGTGCCAGGTTCGAATTGGCAGTTTCCAGGTTAGAGTTCCAACTGTACCTGCTTTGAGCTTCATCTCTGTTAACCCCCACCCTTGGTCAGAAAGGGTACACTAATGGATTTGAAAAGGACACAGTTTGCCATCAGATGGGATGTTAAGCCATGGCCTTATCCATGTGTAGGAGAGCCATATCTTGTGCATGTTAAAGAACATGCTGGTTGACCTCGATGGAAAGCTATAATCTGCCACCTAACAGCTGTCCAGTGGATCCCCTTTCCCCAAACTTATCTTAGTATTTGGTGGCCCTTGTGACCTGTCCATTTAGCCTATTGTGTACAAAAAAGTGCCATTCATAGGTAAAGGAACCCAACAAGTGTAAATTATTACTATATTTTCTGCACTTTAAGGCACCCAGGTTTTAGAGGGCAAATTTTGTAAAAAAATATGTATATTACTACATAATTTTACACCTTTGTACCATAAATGTAAGGGGACTTGAGACAGCATTTTTCAGGGGGGGGAGGGGGAGTGTATCTTAGGGTCCAGAAAATACAGTAAACAAAGAAAATCTCTGGAAGCAAGTATCGAACACCATTATGGGGGCTCACAATATGAAGTTAATAGATTCCAGTAACCTAGCATTTGGGAAAGCTTTGAGACTACATAGTTGAAGTTGCAATGGTTTTGTCTCATTTCTCTCCCATTATGTAATAATGTTTGTTTTATTAGTGTAACCAAACAGTACAACACTAAGATTACAATTTTAACAACCTGACAACAGCATATATTTTGGTAACTTGATAACTTGACAATTTTTTTAATATCAGGATTTATTGTTTCCCTTTAGAATAAATTTTAACTAAATTCAGCTCGACTATTTTTTGGGGGCAACTGTTTCCTAATCTTCACTGATGGATACCACTGTTGTGCTCAGTTCATAGTAATAGGCATACAAAGGCATAGTAATAGATACAAAAAGGCTGCCATACGTATGTTACTGCTAAAGACCCACTTATAAGATAATGTCTGAGATTTGTTAAATCACCATTTCAGTGATTAACTAACATTAGCTTGTGCTCCTGGTTAATGTCCTCTGATGAAGAAACATTCAAAATCATCGCTGGAAACTAATGCAAAATAAGAAAACAATAACTCGCCTCTTAAACTCATTTTGTAATTATACAGGGTGTACCATTTAAAGCAGTACTCAAAGAGCAGATCTGTTTAATTAAAAAACACGACTGCTTTTTTTAGGGGAAACCTAGTAAGAAAAATAAGTTTTTAGGTTTCCCAACAGGCTGAAACTTAATATAACAAACTAGGTTTCAGCATGATGAGGTGACCGCTTATACTGTGAAAACAACAGCTTTTTTGCAGGACTTCTTTGGTGAGCCAATTGTCAGGAGTAGTCTTTTGTTACCCTGATCCTGAGACCTCACATCACCTGACTTTTTTCTCTGGGGATATCTTAAATGAAGAGTCTATTGCAATAACCCATGAAGCCTGGAGGAACTTAAACATAACATTAAACTGACTTTGCCAGCAGACAAACAAACTTTTGTAAAAGTTGCAAGAAATACTGTAAAAATGGGGGATGCTTTTCTCCAAGAAAGTGGTGAATATTTTCAACATCTGCTGTAATTGTACTGAAATTTGTTTATTATATTTATATACCCTTTACTTTGAGAATATATGGTACATAATATTGGGTTGCATTTTAAATGGTACACCCTGTATATAGGGCATATTTTTAGTAAAAATATGCTTAAAAAGTTACTTTTTTTATATTAACTGAAGCTTTATGGTTAACATTAAGATTGCATGGATAACATTGAAATCATACTTTTTTCATATAATATTTCAATTCTTAGCCATTCATTTTGATTAATGTTGATTGGTCAAATAATCTGAACATTATCCAACTTTGATCTTTAGCCATTTCATATATGTATATAAGAAAATTACCCCTCAAGTAGTTCTTTCCCCAGAGGTCTAAGACATCATAGAGAAAATCAGTGAGAAAGATTAAACCTCAGCAGAAAGATAACACAAGAATAGAAACATCCATGTCTTATCTGGGCTCTAATCCAAGCCTTTTTGATCCATAGCCATGAAGAAAATAAACTTATACACTATACATGTTAAAGAACATGCTAACTTTACTTGACTGATCCCAACTTTCCATATATATAAGGGGGTTTCAGCCTGTAGCACACCAGTCTCATAATCTGCAGTTTCGAGTTCAAATTGTACCAGCATTGAGATTTATATCCATTAAATCCCACCCTGCGTTCAGTCAAAAGGGGACACTAAGAGACTTGGAAAGGCTGCCATTTGTCAGATGAGATGTCAAGCTACGATCTGTTGATGTCTCAGAATACACTGGATTGACTCAACAAGAAGATTTTTTTTTCTCCTAAAAGCTGTCAGTGGATTCTATTTCCTACCATCTTTGATCTCTTGGGGGAGAGGAATTCTTTTGATCTGGCCATTTAGCCCATTGTGTGTGCAAAAGTTCTGCTCAGCTGAAATAACCCAACCATATGTTATCATACTATTGCTAGAGATGAAAAATATTTATCTCAAGTGTGCTGTAAATGTCAGTCTCACCACATAAGAGCAGGATCTTGTTAATTTTCAGCATACTATTAAAGTACAAATCTTGATTTACAAATATTATTTTGCAATATAAGTTTTTTCCACTAAATATTAATATTAGATTTTTAAGTTTTTGAAATTTAAGCATATTACTATAGTTTTATAATATTTAGGTTTAAATATTCTTATAAACACTTAAAATTTTTTTTAGGCTCAGATGGTGAGAAGAGTAAAAACATATCTTGGAACCCTCAAAGTAATTTCTGATGAAGAGAAACTAAGGACCATGTCATTAGATTGCGAACCAATGACTGCTGCAACAATTGTACCAATTGTTACTAATGTTCAGCCTCGCAAAAGACATCCGTCACCTACCTTGTCTACTGCTAGTAGTAATAGCAGTACATCAGAAGGCAAAAAATCTATCAATGCTGCTGGTCCAAAATTTGGTAAGTAAAAAGATATATATATATATATCAAAAGTTTGTTTGCTGTTAGCAGTTGAAATCTTATGGATAGATTCATTCAAATTAGAGAAATATTAATTCTAAAATGCAAAATTCCTGATATAAAATCCAGTAGTGTAAAACCTTTTTCAACTATGCAAATATTTCATTGAAAAAGAAAAATGTAAATCCTGAAATTCTAAAATATCTGAAAACATTGCATTCATTTAAGCAGTGTATAATTTCTAGGCCATTTAAGGCCAAAATCTTTCCTTTACAGCATATTCCACATTACATAATCAATGATGGATAAAGGAGATAAAATGCACCTTGTCAAACGCCAGAAACAATGCTAAACCAATTGCTACAAGCCTTATCAACTCTCACACCAGACTCATTGTTATTATAGAGAGGCTTTCATTATGTTAACTAGCTTGTCTAGTATGCCATACCATCTCACGATCAACAGACTAAAATCCTTTTTGAAGTTTACAAAGCTAGTAACCCAAGGTGTTTGAAACCTTAAACATTACTCAAGAATCTGCCTAAATGAAAAAATCTGTCAATACATCCCCTACCACTTCTGAATCCACACTGCTCATCATGCAATTGTTCATCAACCAGATGGGGCTGGGGTGGCTCAGTTGGTAGCTTATCAGGTTTGTAATCTGAAGTTCCCAGGCTTGAGTCCCAGCTGGGCCAGCATTGAGATTTATCATCACAAAATTCCCTCTCCTGCCCATGGTCAGTAGGGGACATCAATAGACTTGGAAAAAATTATGTAAAAATGGAAGGTCTCCATTTGTTGGATGGGACATTAAGCCATGACCCCGTGTGCAGGAGAGCCATACTCTGTGCACTTTAAAGAACACATTGTAAGCCTCCCATCAGTGCCATCCATCTGTCTCCCAACAGCCAGTGGGTCCCTTCCTGCAATCTTCTCTGAGCCTCAGGGTCCTTGTGGCCTGGCTATTTTGCCCACTGTGTGCAAAAACACTGCTTAGAGGTGAAACAAACAACCAACCAACCATCAACCAGATTCTTAATTCTATTAAGTTCAATAATACAAAGAACGTTACTTTGAACAGAAAGTAGTCTGATACTACTATAGTTATCACAATAACTGCAGTCATCTTTTTTATAAATAGGGATTATAATAGCTGTTGGAAAAATCCTTAAGAACAACACCTTCATCATAAAAGATATTTAAAATTTCAGTCAGCCATGTGATCATAGAACATTCCCAACTCTTCTAAGCATTTCAGTAATAATTTCATCTACCCTGGGGATCTATCTTTAAGTTTAGAAATAGCCAAAATAACTTCAGAATGTGATATAGTGCCAGTAATGCATCTATCATCATTACAAATAATGTAGTAGAACTAACCACATTGTTTAGAACATCACTGAAATGCTCAGCCCATCAAGCTATAACAGAATTCTCACTTTCAATAACCTTACCATTTATCCCTAAATCGCTGTATACCTGTATGTTTCTTCCCACACAAAACATTAACTATCTGTACAATTGTCTGCTGTTACACCGTCTAACTACTTTCTCTACTTTGTCAGCCAAGCTATCAAGCCAAAGATTCTTATCAGCAGTTAACTGATCCTTTATATGTTTAAGCCACTTATGTTTTTCCACCTTTATATGTTTGAGCTTTTTGTAATTCTTTTTGTTAGGACTAGTAGGGTGTTAATTAAGTATATTCCTACAGTTCTTTTTTTCAAAATAAAGTTCCAGTGCCTTATAATATGACCACCCCATATTATAATATGACCACCCCTGGAATCACAGTGTACCTCCAGGCGTGTCACAGAAGACATGACAAGGTCGACCACACGGAGATATAAGCAGCCGACCAGAACAGATGATCCATAGCGCATAACGTGAGCACAATGGGCAGAGGTAGTGATTTGAGGGATGTTCAAAAAGGAATGATCATCAACTACCACACCAAGGGTGAAAGCATCTCGAAAACAGCAGACTTCCTGGGCTGTTTGCAAGGTGCTGTAGTAACAAGAATGTAGTACCAAGGGTATACCAAGAATGGACCGCTAGCACACAGAGTACCTCCAGACATCATAACTGTGGAGCCCCAAAGGCCATTGACCCCAGAGGAGAACGTTGCTTCCGTCAACTGGTAAAGGACAATTGACATGCAACAGTGCAGCAATTGACCACTCAAATGAACGCTGAGGCACCTAGGTACATGTCCCCGATAACAGTAGAGTGAACCCTGTTACACATGGGTGTCCAGAGTCAACGCTGCATAAACGTGCCCATGTTAACCATGGTCCATCGGCAATGATGCCTGCAGTTTGCATGGGACTACATCATTGTACAGTGGAAGAGTGGAAAAAGATTGCCTTCTCTGATAAATCGAAGTTTCTACTTCACAGAAGTGATGGGCGGTAGCAGATATGGCATTGGACACGAGAACCAACACCTGGACATGCTTATCGATCAAATACAGGCTGGTGGTGGCAGTGTGCATGTCTGGAGGATGTTTTCCTGGTATGACCTGGGACTGCTGGTACCACTGGGTGGGTTCTGAATGCCAATGGCTACCTGTCTATCCTTGCTGACCACATGCATCCCTTCATGTTGGATGTTTACTCTGGTGGTGATGGTGTCTACTAACAGGAAAATGCGCCCTGCCATGTCGCTAAGGCGTTGTGTGACTGGTTCAAAGAACACAACAGTGATGTCTCTGTTCTCCCTTGGCCGGTGAAATCACCCGACCTCAATGCTATAGAGCACTTGTGGGACCATTTGGATCAACAGGTTTAGCATGCGGACCCACAACCACGTCATCTCCGGAAACCTCCATGCTCTGTGTGCATGTGTGCCTCTGGCAACCTTCCAGGGCCTCATTGCATCCATGCCACACTGTTTTGCCACTGTCATCCGGACTAAGGGTGGTTATTCCCAGTATTAGGTAAGTGATCATATTATTCTGATACTAAATAATGAAATAAGCTCGACGTATTCAATCAAGTAACAAATCAACACTTTACTGTCAATTTAAATCTTAGAAGAAAAACTGTCTTGAGCCGGATGGGATACGAACCCATGACCTCCTGATAACATGTCAGGTGATCTGGACCACTGAGCTACCAGCCACTGATCAAGATCTCCTCTAATTAGCGCTATGAACCTTCCTTTTATGTTTCATATAGGCGCTAGTCAGGCACTTTTAGCCACAAGCGGCATTTATATTTGCCAATAGATGGAAGCATGTATTACAAGTATGCAGATAATAAATAATGAAATAAGCTCAACATATTCAATCAAGTAACAAATCAGCACTTTAGCGTTGATTTAAATCTTAGAGGAAAAATTGTCTTGAGCCGGGTGGGATACGAACCCACGACCTCCTGATAACATGTCAGATGCTCTGGACCACTGAGCTACCGGCTGCCTATCGAGATCTCCTCTAATTAGCGCTATGAACCTTCCTTTTATGTTTCATATAGGCACTAGTCAGGCACTTTTAGCCACAAGCGGCATTTATATTTGCCAATAGATGGAAGCATGTATTACAAGTATGCAGATAATAAATAATAAGCTCGACGTATTCAATCAAATAACAAATCAGCACTTTAGCGTTGATTTAAATCTTAGAGAAAAAATTGTCTTGAGCCAGGTGGGATATGAACCCACAATCTCCTGATAACATGTCAGGTGCTCTGGACCACTGAGCTACTGGCCGCCGATCAAGATCTCCTCTATCTAAATTGACACTAATGTGCTGATTTGTTACTTGATTGAATATGTCGAGCTTATTTCATTATTTATTATCTGCATACTTGTAATACATGCTTCCATATATTGGCAAATATAAATGCCACTTGTGGTTAAAAGTGCCTGACTAACGCTTATATGAAACATAAAAGGAATGTTCATAGCGCTAATTAGAGGAGATCTCGATCGGCAGCTGGTAGCTCAGTGGTCCAGAGCACCTGACATGTTATCAGGAGGTCGTGGGTTCGTATCCCACCCAGCTCAAGACAGTTTTTCCTCTAAGATTTAAATCGACACTAAAGTGCTGATTTGTTACTATTCTGATACAACTGTGTATATACTAGGGGCTCTGCTCTTGTGGCCTACGTTGCCAAACTCACCAAAGAGGCTCTGCCACACCGGACCCCACCATTGTTGGCTCATCTCATTAGCACCTTCCAGAGATGTGATGCATCAAAGAAAGCTATATTATAATTTGTACTTACAGATGATGTAACAGAGGGCCAAACTACTTTTGTAGTTAGCCAATAGAGTAAATGCATTGGTTCACAAATTTATAAAAACTGCATACAACAAGTGCATACAATACATAATTGCTGTAGTTTTGTGTAATAATCATAAATAATTGAAAAAAAAAACTCTTAAAGTTAAGTCTTTCTGGGTTATAAACATTTTAAGCACTTCACTCGATTAGAATGATAAGTTGCCATTTAATGAAAATTAATCTTCTGATAATCTAGTAAAATACATTTTGACATATAGTCAATTGATAATTTCCTTTGACAATAGACTAAAGAATAAATAACTATATAAAATAATATAAAAAAACTTTTAGTACCCAGTTTTTACTCAAATATAATTTTAAAGTTAATATGTAGGAAAACTACAGACTGAGCCTATCTCATTTCTTCTCTGACAACCAGATGCTGTTACACACTGACAGAGAGAGCATGTTATTATATAGGATGTGACTTTGAACTTATTGATAGATTACAATTTCATTAATGTAGAATCTTTAATTTGACATGTATGCATATTGCACACTATAAGAAAAATTACTTTTTGGGTAAAAGCCATTTGCATCATGCCTATATTTGTTTATAATCATGAATATTAGTAATACAATTAATATAAAGAGAGTGAGTATAAAACTGATAATAGAAACATTTTTCAGGAGCAGATTCACCACAAGCAGTAAGAAAGTTGCTAGCTCTCTCAGATCAAAGCAAGGTGCGCCCACATCAGCCTCCTCGGCATCACCACTCCTTGTCCCCTTCCCCATCACCCAATAGTGCTCGTAGAAAGCATGATGGACGTCAAGGTCATGGACGATCACATAGCGACACTGCCAACCCCTCAGTACTCCCAGTAGACTTGAGTGCTGAAAGTTCGAGTGTTACAGCTCTTAGCAATTTACCTCTTCGCAAATCCCAAACATCTGGTAAATATACATAGGTTAAATACTTTAATAATGTTTTTAAAAAAAACATAAAAGTTTTTTCACTTTGATACTGCTATATGCATTTGTTTTAAATGTAACCTTAGCTTATTAGCTAAAGAATACTTTAGAATGTATTGAGCACCAGGGATATATGCAATGGTTTACCCACATTATCAATTTTTTACATTTGCATGTTTTTTTAGGGTAGACAAGTATTATCTAAATTTCCTGTGACACAGAAAAAAACATTGTTTAGTAAATATAATGTTAACCATAATTTAAGAATATTAAAGTGAAAAAGTACAGTAAGAAACTCACTCACTAATTCAATATGCCAGATATTTTTTATAGAAAAATTTCTTAATATTCTTAATACTTTTAATTCTTAATATTTTTTTAATTATTATTTTACATTTTTTGTTCTTAAGATCAATATAATGATTTAATCAGGTCAAATACATTTTTTTTTCGACTTTGTACCTATAATACATTTTTCACCCATAATCCATATTGTGGTCTAAGAAATAAAAGTCATTTTTATTCCTATATGCTATAGAATAACTGCAGAATTTAAAGGGGCAAGGGTGGCTCAGTCGGTAGCACACCAGACTCGTAATCTGTAGTTTCCAGGTTTTTGAGTCCCAGCTGGATCAGCATTGAGATTTATCTCCACAAAAACTCCCTGCCCTACCAATGATCAGTAAGGGACAGCAATAGGCTTGGAAAGGCCACTGTTTATCAGATGGGAAATTAAGCCATGGCCCATGTGTGGAAGAGCTATACCCTGTGCATGTTAAAGAATATGCTGAATGGACTTGACAGGAGGCTACCATCTATCTTTCAACAACTGTTCAGCAAGTCCCCACCCCTCAACATTTTCTGAGCTTTCAGGGTCCTTGTGACCTGGCCATTTAGCCCATAATATGCAAAAAAGTGCCGTTCAGAGGTAAAACAACAACACAACAGATTTTAAATAGACCAGAATGTTGTTCAAAAGTTTTTCAATGTAAGGGATTTGTAATAGTATTTTTTTTTGTCTTTTAACTTCTCCAGGGTACAAGACAAATATAAACATTGACATAATCTGAAATGAGAGTCCCAAGACATCTATGTTCATTTTTAGACAACAACAAAAAAAAAATGTTTTTATTAAATGAATTACAAACCACAGCTAGTTGCTACTAATTTAATTTTCCACGATATTTAGCTGTACATTAAAAATTCAAGTCACTATTTCCACAGCCTGGAAATTACAAGTCATCTTTCATTCTATTCACAGGTATATTGTGTCTAACACAATATTCTAGAAAATAAGCTTTAGGTTCTTATTTCTACTAAATGCTGTCTTTTAGTGTAAACGAGACATAGTAGGAGAATAGTATATTACCAGTTCTGTTGACTTTAGCACTGATTCACACTGTTAATTCTAGGCACTGATGTTTCTGCCTCGATGTTACTATTTGGCATTGATGTTTCAGCCTCAATGCTACCAAAGTTTGACACACTCTGAATATGCTGTGTAATGCAGCAATGTTGATGCTGTAGAGTTGATTTTATAATGCCTGGTATAGTTACGCTTCTCAGTTGAGGCCTTTTCATCCTCTGCAGTCGTCATTTCCCTTAACATTGACGATTTAAGGATACCAGCCCATCAATGATGTTAATTTCAACTATTACACATTGAATTCGAAGGTTTCAACTTAATTTTCCGTTTTGGTGATTTACTATTTCAAGCTGGGAGGGTTGGGTTGGGTTGTTTTACCTCTGAGCGGCACTTTTTTGCACACCATGGGCTAAATGGCCAGGTCACATGGACCCCGAAGGCTCAGAGAAGGTTGGGGAAGGGGACCCACTGGAACAGCTGTTGGGAGACAGATGGTAGCCTCCCGTCAAGGCCATTCAGCGTGTTCTTTAGCGTGCACAGGGTATGGCTCTCCCACACACGGGGCCATGGCTTAACGTCCCATCCGACGGACGGCGGCCTTTCCAAACCCATCGGTGTCCCCTACTGACCGTGGGCAGGGCGGGGAAGCTGGGAGGGTCTGTGACTCAAATTTTAAAACAGGTTCCATAGAACCCACAAAAAATGCACAACTAATTTCAACATTAAAAGTTTAAAAAGGTTTCAAAACCAAAAATGTTAAAAAACGTTAAAAACCAACATCTGTGCACTACACGTTTCACTACTTCCATCGCCGGAGCTTCCTCAGGTACAAATGTGGACTGCCAATATGGCTGTAAGCTATTTATACCGGTGTCTCTTTATGCCAGTGCTGTAGTGTACCAGGCAGTACTCAGGGGGGAAGGTGGATGTTGCCAGACATCAGCCTGGCCTTCCTTGGGACATTGCCTGGAGTAATCTTAATAGTAATTGGTATCTCTGTAATGCATATAGAATTTTTATGTAGATTGTTAGTAAACCTTCCTTGTATTAAAGATGAAACTTTATAGGAGGTGTGGTTAGTGGCTTAAAATGTACATCTTCAACTTGAATATTGTTTTCAATTATTGCTTGAGCTAGTGCTGTATTTGGTTTCTTATTTTTAATGTCTGTTTTATGTTCGATCATTCTTTGCTCATAAGTTCGGAAGTTTTACCAATATAGTTATTTTTGCCTTCTAATTTATTATCATGGTCTATTATGTTTATATTATAAACTCCCCCTGTGTTTCCTATTTTGTCCCTATTATTTATTACTAGCTTTTTTAATTGTTTTGGGTACAGTGTGCAGTAATTTCAATTGGTATTTAGTCAAAATATTATTCAATGTTTTAGATAATCCTTTTGTGTAAGGAAAGCTACGAGCATATTGTTTTATATCTAATTGTTGATTTGGTATTGGCTGTGAGGGTTTATTTTTTTTCATATTTAGCTTTTTTATTTAATCTTTTTATAAAGTTGTTAGGATATCCGGCTTCCTTAGCTATTTCATATATTAATTTTAATTCTTGTTTTAATGCATTAGCATTCGTACAGTACTGATATGCTCTTAGAAAATAGGGAAAGATTGTCAATTTTTTATAAAAGCTATTGGGTGTGCTGAACTAAATGGTATTACACTGGGGGTGAAATGTTGGTTTTCGATATATTTCTATTTCACATTTTGATTTATATTTTTTAATCAATATGTCAAGGTATGGTATTTATCATTGACTTCACTCACGAAATGACATCCCAATAGCATGGATTCTCCTACTAAAAGACTGCCCTCAAATGAAAATCAGCCAAAAAATTTACTGCTAGGAAAGCAATAAAAAGGCTCAGTAACTATCAGTTATTACTTCTCTGTACATTACTGTTTTGTCATAAATCAAAATTGTTTTAAAATGACTGAGAATTTAAAATTTCTGATTTTCAGGTTCTGTGACATCTAGTGACAGTAGCAGCACAGGCAGCTATCACCACCATCCACTATATGAGGTGGACTCTGGGCATGCTACTAGCAGTATAGACAGTCATAGTAGTAGTTCTTTAGGGTCTTCCAATTCACCGCCTCAGCAAAGAAATCAACATATGGGTAATTATTCAGTCTTATTTCATATAATATTTAATCCTCCACAGCCATTATTGTGTGGTTAAGGAAAATCCCAAGCAGTTTAATTTTTAAAACTTGCATAAGATTGTAGGATGAGACCTCCAGTTCTCACTGAACTAATCACATAGGAAGTTGTAACACTTTCCATTTTTCCCCCATAGTCATTGCTAGTTAAGTGTTTTTTGTATGTTTCTCATCCATATACTACTACTTCCAAACTATTTTCTCAGTGAACAGAACTGATTTGGTAAACAAAATAATGAGTGTTACAATTTTTAACCTAACTATGTAAAGACTAGTTGACGATGAACTGTAAAATTTTGTAGACTAAGGGTGTGGGCTACTGGCCACCCTTTAGCAAAGTAGGAGGCAGGCTTTTTCCACTGAAAAATTTAAGATTTACTGCCAAAATAGAAATGTGTTTTTAACATGTTACCGTATTTGCCGGCGTATAGGACACACCGGCGTGTAAGACGCACACCCTTTTTTAGACACATTTTTAAGGGGGAAAAAATTTTCCACATTGTTTCATGAATTTCCATAAAGATTTACTGTACTCATTTTATAGTTATTTATGTATACAAAAAATATAACTAGGGAACTTTGTAGGTTAGGTACCTTTTAATGTTCATCCTCAAAACCCAGAAATTCATCTCCAGAAATAAATGAAAAACCACTTGAAACCTCTTTTTCACATAACAAATCATCCTCTGTGCCATCAAGTGAGTTACTAATACCACATTTCTTAAATAACTTTACAACTGTCTCATGTTCCACAGCATTCCATGAAGTTTTGACCCATTCACAAATCTGCAAAATGCTAGGTCTTTTTCCTTCTTCCTGATGGTGTCACTTCAAAATCTGTAGACTGCATCCAACTGTTCCATTTCTCCTTCATGAATCCTTTAAATGGTTTATTAATGCAGACATCTAAAGGTTGAAGCTGGCTCGTTAGTCCACCTGGAATTACAGCTAACTGAATTTTCAGTTGGTTGATTTTATTTTTTACAGCTTCTGTTCTATGACTCCGAAACTGTTTCCATACTAGCAAGGCAGGTTTCTTTAACAGTCCACCAGGATGCCTAGACCACACATTGTCTATCCACAACTTCATCCCCCCTTCATCCATCCATCCCTTAGGATGAACGTGCACAAACACACCTTTAGGCAGTTTTTCCTTGGGCAAGGTTTTCCTTTTGAAAATCAAAAGAGGCGGCAATTTTGTTCCATTGGCACAACAAGAAAACATGACTGTGTAGTGCGTTTTCTCATGTCCACAAGTTTTAACAATAACACTTCTTGCACCTTTGGAATTTACTGTTTTGTTTGAGGGTACATCGAACGTCAGTGGGACCTCATCCATGTTTCCTATTTGTGAAAGTTCAAAATTTCCACTTTTTCTTGTATTAATGACAATTTTATGAAACTCAATAATCTTGTCTTCATATTCTGTTGGCATCTTTGGTGCTATTTTTGTTTTAGTCCGCATACGTAAGTCATTCTCTTCATGAATCTGTAAAATCAGCGATGTCTCTGTTAGTAGCTATCACTCTTGCTTGTTGAATAGTCATTTTTGTGGAAACTGAAAATCCCGAGCTTCAGTGGACTAATAACCAAGTTTTTAATTCTTCTTCTAGTTCCGGCCATTTTTCAATTCCATGTCGCAGATTATGTTTACTACGCATAGCGTTTTTTAGGTCTTCTTCCTGTCTTCTCCAAGTTCTTATCATCTTTTCTGTTGGCGGTGATCCGAAATTCCTCTCTGCTGCCCTGTTTCCGTGTTCTTTAGCATACTCAATCACAGCAGAATCTGCGTTGTTTTTGAGCCATGTTTCGCAGCAAAAACATGAGAAAGCTTCTTCGGTACTAAAAGTTTACATTTTGGTTTCCTTGAGGCGCTATAATCGGTAACGACGTGCCACGCTTTTTGAAAAAATATGCCGGTGAAATGTGATCACACATGCGCACATTGGATGAATCGTAACCTTGAGGTGTCAGTGGATCTGAACTCTATTTTACTGGAATGCTCCCTCTATCAGTAGTGAAACATAAAATACATCACGCAGCTTAATATTTTTACAGAACAAAAAAAATATGGAAACGATTTATTTGAAGCCACTCTTTCACAAAAGGACAAAATGCAAAAGAATACTTATATATGTATATTGATATAAACCAAAAGTTTTAGACTGAAATTTCAACTCATAATTTTGATTACCAGCGCATAAGATGCACCCCATATTTTAGGTGTATTTTGAGGGGAAAAAAGTGCGTCCTATATGCCGGCAAATATGGTAAATGCCAGTTAAATTATTTTAAATTGTTTGCTACTGATGGTACCCCCCTTTATTGCTTTATATTCAAACATAAATGAAAATTTAGTACCCATATGAAGAAATCCCTAATTAAAGTAGCCCCAGTGTGAAAAGGTTTGGACACCCCTGCTGTAGACGACATACAGGTAATGGGCAAAAAAATAGAAATACCAAGGTGTGCAGAAAGCTTCTGGCTTATGTTAAACAGAGATGTTCACGTGCCATTTTCAAAGGCATGAAACTTACAAATGACATCCCAGCATATTAAGCATCATGTCTATAAAGGCAGACCTGCATAACTATATGTAATTATTGTTATGCCAGGTATCATGTCATAAAGAGAAGGTCTTAGTGATTTCAACAAGGGCATGATTGTTGGACTGTGTTTGGCAGGAGCATTGTTCACAAGGAATAATTTCCAAGGCCATGTCTGCATGAGAATCTAATGGAAAGATATCTGTAAAAGGCAACAGTGGGCAAAAGCACATACTCCAAAATCAGGATACTCTAGCATTTGTGTGATGTGCAAAGTGAAACCAGCAAGCTATAGCAGATTTCAACATAGAAATATGGGAGACCATTTTTTTTGTCAAAAACAGTGTTGATAACTCTATAGAACTGGTTATCACGGTCGAGTTGCACTTCACAAACCACTCATCACACCTGTCAGTGCATGTCATTATATCCAGTGGTGCGAAAAGCACAAGTAAGGAGACTTGAGCAGTGGAGGAATGTGGTATGGTCTAAAAAATCATCCTACACTTTGTTTCCAACAAATGGGCAAGTACATGTATGATGCCAACCAAAGGAAGTTTACAACTCTAATTGCTTCTTCCCATTGTTAAGGGTTCTGTAATGGTGTGGGGTTTCTCATGACATGGTTTGAATGCTGTAAGAGTCTCACTAGCAGCAAGGAGGTGGGAGAGCTGATTGGCGTGGCCATTGATCCATTCCATGGCTTTCCCTCTCCAAAAGACAATGAGGGCCAGGCGAAGCATTCCTGTTTCTTGGAAATAAGTCCTGGGCTTGATTGGCCAGCAGTTCTAGGAATCGATAGTCAGCTGAGGGGCTGCCAGGTATTGAAGACTGCACGTGACCCTGACACCATATCACATGATGGAGTGGAGAGAGGGACTCTCACATTGGCTGTTGGAAACGAAAGAGGTCTTAGAGGTGAGGCTGAAAGTCTGACTGCCACCTCAGGCTAAGTGCTAGCCTTGCTCTGTAGGTCTTTGTGAGGCCTTTGTATATATGACAATAAATGTAAATATATTAATCTCGTAAGTGTAGTGTCATATTAATGCCACCAGCAGTATTCCTCATCCTGACAAGAGAGATAAATAACATACTGATCTATACTCCTACCCACAGTAGTTCACTCGGTGGTGACAACCCATGGGAGAAGTTTATAGATCATTCATTCTTTTAGAAGGCAAGAATGCCAATTACTATTTGACAGTCTTGAGTGATCATCTTTATCCAGTGTTACAGCATTTCTTTCATGAAGAGAGTGCTCTCTTTCAGAATCCAATTTCAGGATGATTCCTATCCATAGAGCACACGTGATCACTCAGTAGTTTGAGGAGCATGAGACTGAACATTTTTACAAACCATGGCCACCACAGTCACCAGATATCAACCCACTACAAAATCTATGGGAACTACTGGAATGACGTCTTGGGCAGTTTTTTCCAGCTCCATCAAAGAACCAGGAATTCATCATGTTTCTTGTGGATAAATGGTGTCTTATCTCACCTGCTGTCTTTCAGATACTAGCAGACTCTATGCCATGATGTATACAGGCTGTGCTGGACTCGCATGGAGTCCAACACCATATTAGTGATTTTACATTGCTGTTTCTATTTTTTTTTGTCCATTACCTGTACTTTGCGCAGCAAAATATTACTGTTTAGGTGTAAAATGGGCCAGTCCAATTTATCTTTGATGTTTTAATGTGAAATTTCAATTATTTAATCAAAACATAATTAAAAAATGAAATATATATAAAATTTAATCAACTATAACATTAAGTTGTTAAACACTTTCTTAAACTATACTGCTTTAATCTTATCTTTTATTGTGCTTTAATCTTATTCTTTATTTTATTTTATTTATATATTTATTTGTGTAGTGCATCATCAATGAGTAGATGAGCATGATGAAGCATATGAGAAAGCATTATGTGGAGTGGTTGATGGTGCACTCCTCATAATGCTATCCTATCTGCTTCCTGTAAGAAAAACTGGGAATTAGTCATATACAGGATATCTGAAAAATAATACCTCCTGATAACATATCAAGTACTCTGACCACTGAGCCACTGATCAAGATTTCCCCTGTTGTGGTTAAGTCTCATGTAGATGTTATGATTTCAGATAAAGTCTCCATTGGAGCTACTTCAGGCTTGTGCACAACACCAGAAGCACACCAAGACGATCCAACTGGCATTTCTTTTGAGCATATTTTAATATTTTCATGCATTATGTATATGGGTAACTTCTAGTAACCCATAGTCATTTTCTTTTGAATTTATGGTATACAATACCAGAAGCTTATTACAAGAATTGTGGTTAGGACAGGAATGTGTGGTGATCATTATGTTTATTTGAAGCCATTATCTTACAATGTTCTGCTAATACTGGGTATAGAGGAAAAATTGTCTTCAACCGGGTGGGATCTGAACCCACATCTCTTGATAACATGGCAGGTGCTCTGACTGCTGAGCTACTGGCACTGATCAAGATTTTCCCTGTTGTTGTTGTTGTCTTTGTAATATTCTAAAAAAAATACTAGTTGGATTACCCTGATGTTCTTCTGGTATTGTATATGAGCCTGAAATAACTATCATGAATAGAGACTTTATCTGCAATCATAACATCTACATAAAACTAGGGTATGAGACAAACAAAAATAATAGAGGAAATTTTGATCAGTGGTCAGTAGCTCAGCGATCAGAGCACCTGACGTATTATGAAGAGTTTGTAGGTTCAGATCCCACCCTGCTCAGGACAGTATTTCCCCTATACCCAGTACTATCAAAATACAACAGTGAAGATAGTGGCTTCAAATAGACCTAATGATAGCTGTGAATTCAAAAGAAGATTCCTACATATTGGTTCTTGAAACATCACCATTATTTTTAAGATACCTTGTATATAAGAACTGTACTTTGTCATTGTTTACCGTGATACAATTGTTTTTTGTAAACATTGTATGTTCTTCATTTAGAAATATATCACATAATAGTGCATTTTGGGAACATATATATTATTGTTACCATCTGTTCTGGGTTGGGTTGTTTTACCTCTGAGCGGCACTTTTTTGCACACCATGGGCTAAATGGCCAGGTCACATGGACCCCGAAGGCTCAGAGAAGGTTGGGGCAGGAGACCCACTGGAACAGCTGTTGGGAGACAGATGGTAGCCTCCCGTCAAGGCCATCCAGCGTGTTCTTTAACGCGCACAGGGTATGGCTCTCCCGCACACGGGGCCACGGCTTAACGTCCCATCTGACGGACGGCGGCCTTTCCAAGCCCATCGGTGTCCCCTACTGACCGTGGGCAAGGTGGGGAATTTTGTGGAGATAAATCTCAACGCTGACCCAGCTGGGACTCGAACCTGGGAACTACAGATTACGAGCCTGGTGCGCTACCGACTGAGCCACCCTTGCCCCCCATCTGTTTTGCAAAGAATATTTAATTCAAGACGTTTGAGAAATGCTGTTAAATGGTTAACTATGATATTAACCAAGAAGTGGAAATAGATTTGCTTTTTTTTTTAAGTTAGTGGAAAAATTGTTTTGAGTTAGACGTATATAAAACATACTTGAACAAATGCAGATTCATATCCCACTTCACTCAAGACAATTTTTTCAATAACTTAACAATTCCCTGTGAACTATTAATAATGAAAACAGACACCTACCATTCTGATACAAAATCTAGTGACTTGTGATTTTATTCTTGGTAGAATTAAACCGTATTTGCTTTAAAACACTTGCTAAAATAATGAGATTAGTATTAAGTACCTCCCAGAGGAAGTTGAAAACATCCATTCAAATTTGCACATAAAGTGCAATATTTTGTATTTTATGGTAAAAAAAAATTAAAATTTTACTACTAAAATGTAAAATGTTTCAGTATCTGGCATATTTAAAATTTCTGAAATTTTCTCTACAATTAATATTAATGTTTCTCTTAATTTCCAGTTTCTCATTCTCCACCAATCATGAGAATGAGATCATTCCCTCATAGTATGACAGTATTGCCTCCTATACCTGGACAGATAGGTAATTAATGTTTTAATTTAGATATTAGTGTTATCTGAGAAATTTGCATTAATTCTAAAATAAGTTAATTGAACAAGTTGAAGGCCAAGAATTTAATTTGTGCCCCATTAATACTGAAGTGTTAGAGGTCATAGTTTAAATATTAATAGCATTATAGGAAATTTTCTTTTTAACTATGAAAATGTAATACCTGAATCTGTGTGATATACTATTTTTCTATGATTATTTGAATTAATAGCTCCATGGAAATAATTGCCATACTACCTGTAAGTTACAGTGGCAAGAGTATCATTTGCTTCCTTTTATAAACTTGTCGGACAAAAAATTAGTCATCTCTTGCTGTAAGAGGGTAACGTCCATTCAACAGCAACAGAGGGTGCACCAGTAATAAATGCATCCTACAAACAGATGTACTGTGCGCTATGTTGTTCATATAGTGACAAGAAGTGGTTGTGTGCCATGTGTGTGTTAGTTGCTCCGTGAAACATGGGTCGCACCAAAGATGTGAATGAGTGACAAAAAGGTATTGTGTTTGGCTGAGCCAAAGGGCATAATGTACAAGAAGTTGCTACCTTTGCAGGTGTGTCGAAACGTACTGTCCGCACACCTGCAAACCAGCAGGTCTGCACACCAGCAGGCACCTTGCTGCCTGCTGGGTCTTTCAGCAGTGGCGTATATTGCAGTCCACCGCTAATCATCACCAGAACTGTGGCAGAAAGACTGTGCTCACCAATAGGGACCACCACAGTGTGTCGTACACTGTTAGGGAAAACTGCTTTGCAATGAGGCAGGAATTGCTCCAGTCAGTCAATGCAGGCCTACAACAAGCTGTTTCCAAATGAACACTCCAAAGGGAACTGCATGCCATGGATATCTGGAGCAGAGTATCACGGAAGAGACCCATGTTGACAGCTCTGCACAAGGCTGCACAGCTACAGTGAGCACGGCACCACAAAGACTGGACTGTTGACTCTTGGAAGCATGTGATCTGGTCAGATGAGTCACGTTTTTGCTTGTACTCAAATAATGTGAGGCAACGTGTGCATCATAAGCCGCATGAAGCCTTCCATGCGGACTGTGTGCAAGGTTCTGTTTAAGCTGCAGGAAGCTCTGTGAAGTTCTGAGGTTGTTTCACGTATGAGGAAATGGGTCCTTTGGTTGCGGTGATGTCACACTTGAACCAGGACTATATGGAGCTACTGGACGACCACATGCTGCCTTTTGTGCAGCATCTCCATAGTGAACACCAGAAGGATACCACAGTCTTTCAAGATGACAATTGTCACGTGCACAGGGCTCGAAGTGTGTCGAATTGGCACAATGAGCATTCTGAAGCCATTGAACATCTCGACTTGCCCCTGCCATTGCCTGGATTTGAATCCCATAGAAAACTTGTGGGACTATTTGTGGCAACAAGTGAAGCACCATCCCAGCCATCCGGCCAATATGGCCGAACTGCAGAATTTGCTGCTGGAAGAGTGGATGAATATTAATGTGCACTACATCCACACACTGGTGGCATCCATGCCAGACAGGATTTCAGCTGTTCTTCAGTCGCACAGAGGCGTTACACGCTATTAGGTGATATTCATCCAGGGGTGACTAATTTTTTGTCCGGTGAGCTTATTTATTGTGCAATGTAAAATTTAACATATTAATAAGATTCTTTATTGATTATTACCATTTCAGTACTATCTGAACATTTTCTTTATTTACTTACCACTTTTAGAACTTCCTAGGACTATTATTGCACATTGCTTCAGGGTAGTTGTCACATGCTAATATTCAGTTACTAAGGAAAGCTGGTCAGATTTCCTGATTCACATTCTTTTTTCATGTAATCATTGAAGAATAATTAAACTATCAGCACATTCTTTCATAGTATATGAAAGTTGAAGAGCTGAAGTTATAAATACTTTAAATTTTTTAATTGTTTCAGAAACATTGTCATTAATTGATTTCATAATCCTAATTAAGTCTAACATTTGTCAATAAAGCGGAGATAATTATTATTGCAAGAACATGAAATGTGTAAATGCAAATTATATATATATTCATCACTATTTTTTTTATAATTCTTTATTATATCAGAAAACATATTAAAATTTCTTAATTAAATATGGTGATATTTTCCTATATATAACTAAACTGTTTCACTGTTAATAGCAAATGCTAAACCACCCTTAGAGTGGGGAATTTAAAATATAGCCATGCCACATGAAACATAAAAATTAAAATTTGATCATTTTGATAATTCTATATTCTTATTTTCAAAAATTCTAACAATCATATGATCAGTACATTACTTTAGAAGTAACACTAGACATATGTTTTATGACATTAAAAAATTGTAGTATATTTTAAATTCCATAAAAAATAAAATAAATTACAACCACAGCTACTCTATGTCCATTTAATTTTCACGATATCTAGCTGTACAAAAGTTAAAAATTAAAAATATTCCCAGGTTGATCTTACAGTGTCACCATTTGCCTCACATCAGAGGTATATTGGATTTTCTTGCAATATTCAAGAGTTAACAATTTAAGTCATTTCCACTAGAAAATCGACCTTTTCTTAACAAAGATGATACAGTAGGATACAAGATAATAAATCATTATTACCAGTTTAGGTGTTGATGCTTGGGCTGGCTCAGTCTCTTGCTGCCTGTAACTGCTGGTCTGCCTTATCATTGTGCACAAGGTGTACCAGTCCCTTATATTGTTGTTTGACCTAGTAATCTTCTGACTACTGTTGTTCTCGACATGCTATTCCATGATGTTCTAAATGTGTACTTAATTATAGGATGGCTGGTTAAATCTCTTAAACTTTTTCTGTGGTGATTTACTTTATACAGCCACTTGTAGTCGTTGTTCCATTTGACGTCTAAGTTTAAGTTTTACCAGCCATTTGTTTAATATTGCTGTTTACCATGTGCACACTCTTGAAAAATCAGTCCATTTTAGTATTTGGTAACCATTTTCTCAGCCCAGGAAGATTTAAAATTTAAATTTAAAAATGAAATGTAAAGAGTTTTCAAATGTGTGAAATAATCCAACATCAAAAGTTTAAATGATTGAAACTAAAAACGTTTAGAGTTGTAAGTTTTGAGTTTAAATGATTCAAACTCAAAGCATATTGTTAATATGCAATCGTATCATTAATAATACTTTTGCATATCGTTAATATGCAAAAAATATTTTAAAACCATACAACATCACAACATGTTTCGCCCACCCTCCTATCTCAGGGCTTCCTCATGCTATTTATACTGGTCTCTCTCTAAGGATTGTTTAACTGTGCAGTGTGGATGTCAGGTTGCTCACGCAGCAGGAGGTTCCATCTGCGGGCACGGTTGGTATTTCTGTGTTGCATACGAAATCTCTATGTAAATTAATTAACAATGTCTCTGCATATTGTAACTGAAATTTTGTAGGGGGTGCAGCTAACGGTTTATATTGTATTGCATTTACCTTTATATTATTATCAATTATTGTTTGTGCTAACACTGTATTTGGTTTTTTATTTTCAATATAGTTTCTATGTACAATTATACATTGTTCATATGTTCTGTATGTTTTATCTATATAATTATTTTTTCCATCCAATTTATTAGTTGGGTCTGATTGGGTTGAACTGTCACCAAAAATTTGGCTCATATTAAGAGAACATACAAACAAAAAATTCCCTATAGTAAAGGGATAACTAAAACATTAAATAATGGTTTAAAGAAATATCAATTAATTTTACCACATACTATACCTAAAACTATAAAAAGATTGGTAGTAAATGGCAGAGATAAGTTTAGGGATCACAGGGAGAGTTTATAATATTAAGATATCAGACCCAATTAATAAATTGTATGGTAAAAAATAATATATATAGGTAAAACATAGAACATATGAGCAATGATATTAAAAATAAAAAACCAAATAGTGTTAGTACAAACAATAATTGATAATAATATAAAAGTAAATGCAGTACAATATAAACCATTAGCTGCACCCCCTACAAAATTTCTGTTATAATATGCAGAGACATTGTTAATTAATTTACATAGAGATTTCTTATGCAACACGGAAATACCAACCGTGCCCGCAGCATGAAACCTTCTGCTGCGCAAGCAACCTGACATCCATGTTGCACAATTAAACAATCCTTAGAGAGAGACCAGTATAAATAGCATGAGGCAGTCTTAACAGATTGCACTCACACCTGAGGAAGCCCTGAGATAGGAGGGAGGGCGAAACACGTTGTGATGTTGTGTGGTTTTAAAATATTTTTAGCATTTTGAGTTTGAATCATTTAAACTTTTGATGTTGAATTATTTTACACATTTGAAAAGTCTTTAGAGTTCATTTTTAAATTTAAATCTTCCTGTGCTGAGAAAACAGTCACCAAATGCTAAACTGGACTGATTTTTTAAGAGTGTGCACATGGTAAACAGCAATATTAAACGAAGGACTGGTAAAACTTAAACCTAGACATCAAATGGAATGGTGACTGTAAAGTAAATCACCACAGAAAAAGTTTGAGATTGTAACCAGCCATCCTATAAATCAGTGCACATTTAGAACATCATGGAATAGCATGGTCAAACAATAGTATAAGGCAGTGGTTCTCAACCTTTTACACTTTATGTACCCCCTGGAAATGTGTATATAACTGGCGTACCCCTTATATAGATAGATAAAACTATAGTTATAGTATAATAATGCCAACTTAGCAACTAGATCTAGTGACTTTTGGGTTCTCACCCTGTACCCCCACGGTGAGAACCCCTGGTATAAGGGACTGGTATACCTTGTGCTTGACGTCAAGGCAAGTGCCAGCCAAGGCGGACCAGCAGTTACAGGCAGCAAGATACTGAGCGTCAACAACTAAACTGGTAGTAATGATTTACCATCTTGTATCCCCCTGTATCACCTTTGTAAGGTCAATTTTCTAGTAGTAATAAGACTTAAAGTGTTAACTCTTGGATATTGCAAGAAACACAATATACCTCTGATGTGGGGATGGGCTTGGAAAGGCCACCGTCCGTCGGATGGGACGTTAAGCCGTGGCCCCGTGTGCGGGGAGAGCCATACCCTGTGCACGTTAAAGAACACGCTGGATGGCCTTGATGGGAGGCTACCATCTGTCTTCCAGCAGCTGTTCCAGTGGGTCCCCTCCCCCAACCTTCTCTGAGCCTTCGGGGTCCATGTGACCTGGCCATTTAGCCCATGGTGTGCAAAAAAGTGCCGCTCAGAGGTAAAACAACCCAACCTCTGATGTGAGACAAATGGTGACACTGTAAGATCAACCTGAGAATATTTTTAACTTTTGTACAGCTAGATATCGTGATAATTAAATGAGTTTTAATTCCTTTTGTATTCATTTAGGATCTAAAAAAAGTCTTGAAAATTATCGATGATACTATTCTAACATAAGTTTTTTTATATGTTAACTGATTTTTAATTAAACTCTATTTTATGTAAATGCAGAATGATTCAAAAATGGCTGCTATAACTTTAACAGCATGTTTCATTTTAGAGGGGAGGGGAATAAGATAGCATTGACAAACTGATGTGTCTTTGTGAGAGTTATGGCAGTTAAAAGTTTGGTCTTTGTGTACCAAATTAGGGTATTCTGACATGGCAACTGATTTGTTCCACTCGCAATAAATGTAATGATAAATGATTTTGGGTATGAGATTTATACCGTCTCAGTAGCTTGGTTATTGATCCAAGGAACTCTAGTGTAAGCCCTGGATATGGATTTTTCATTTTTTGTGTTGTCTTTCTGCTGAGATCTACTCTCTCGCATATCTTTATGGCATATTATAACTGACAGGCAGCTGTTTGTAAATGACACAATTTAGCCTGATTTAAAATGGACATGTGAATTCATGTATATTGTTTTGAGTACTTTCTGGGCTGTTCGTGGGCTAAATTTTGACCACTGTATCACAGTCACAAAATCATATTTAATGTTTCATCAGTGAGCATTTTTATTCCAAATGCTTCACTTCCAAAACTATGTTGTTTAAGTTATGATATGCCTTCATACAAATCTAAAGTCTATTTCTTTTATAACTGTTTTTAAATAAAAGATTGCTTGAATTATTGACTGATAAAGTAATGATTCTGCTCATAATTGAACTCTTAGTAACTATGAGAAGTGTTATTTGTAGCTCATAATGTAATACAGAATTGTGTATGTTGTGCTTTTTCAGCCGTGCCACAGCATCCCACTCATATGATGCCACCACCCCCTCCACCTCGTAGTGCTCCACCACCCCCATATCCTAGAGCACACAGACCACCTGACTATTCAATTGCTGCCCAGATGGCTGCACGGAGCAGGCAGATGGTACTTGGGCGAGCACACAGTCACGAAGGCTCTTCTACTACGGGTTATTACAGTAGTGATGTAACAGATCCTGAAGATGATGGTAAGCATGCACAGTATGTGTCTCACAAAGCAATAAATTGAAATCATCCAGCTTATTATGTAACCAATTTAATATCTCTCAATTGCAGATGATTCAAAAATTCACTCCACAGTCCAACTATACTATATAACCTTCATTCAAGTTTTATTGTAGCTCTTTCCTTCCATCTTTCGATAAGTTTTTATTATGTAACCCACGTTATTATTTTTTTTTTATTCTGTATTGTATTTGACTGTTTGCTATCACTAGTTTAATTGGGGAGGGGAAGTGGGGCTGCCACTCTGGTTATCACAATCCAGAGGGCAGCAAAATAGTCTTTAAAGAGCAAAATTTCAGTTTTTCCCCCCATTTGCTGCCCCCAGTTTAGAGGGCAATGCACTGCATTATGGAGACAACAGTAACAGTCACTCACCTCAGGTTACGCCAGTTTGCTACAAATGGAATTTTATTGTGACTTTATGCACTGAGGAAATACTTTTAAACTGTTTTAAAAACTTTTCATTAGCATTTCCTTGCAAATCAGAGTTAGTTATAATGATTTGGGTTTTGAAAGAAACTAGATTTCATTTCTTAATAACATGATTAATGAATAAGTATTACATTGAAATTTGTAAATTACTAGTTAAAATGTTAACTTTAAACTATTTATGATTCTACCTTTAAAATGCAATAAAACGATTGGATTCCTTTTGAGATTAGATCTAAACTTTTTCTTTTCGGAATTAAATAATTTTTTGTTTTTTATATAACATGGTCTGTTTATTAGTTGCCTCAGAATAAAGTTTTAAAATTTATTGTTTTTTCTTCTGAAAACAGTAAAAATTAACTTACCAGAGTTCACTCTTAAGGGTTTAAACAATCGTAGGTTGACAGTTCAAGTTTTGGAATGTAAGTAACTTGTAGTCATATGTCATTTAGCATTAATTTTTGCCATATTTGTATCCAATAACTGTAGATTGAAAAACTGATTTATTTTAACCTATAATTTTGCATTTATTACACAGATGATGAAGAAACACAAGTGTCGGCTGTATGAATCTTCAAGGAAAAAAAGCTGAAATGAAAGTGTAATTCCTCTGCTGAAATGAAGTCTTACTCAATGAAGCAGCTGGAAGTTGTTGGTTGTCCTCTGCAGTACTGTCATGTGGCACAGTGGCTTGGTGGTGTTGATGTTTGCTGTATAGTCAGTTAATCAGTTGGTGAATAAGATGTGGAGTGATGTTCTGAAAAAGATGTAGTATGACGAGAAGTTCATGTACCAAAGAGAAAAGCTAATGTGCTACAGATGCACACCTCAAGCCGGGCACTTTGCCACGTCCATTCGTGTTCAACTGTCATATGCCAAGAACTAGTTACAGCTATTCTGCTGATTACCAAGTCTCCACGTCTGTGTGTAAATGTGTGTGTTGCACTGTCATGTACATAGCAAACTGTTGTGATACCCAGTCAAGTAGTGTTTGCACTCAACATTGCACACTCTGTTGCAAAAGTCACAGCAGTGCTGTGCCCTTTTCACATTGGAGGACACAGTAAGCTATTTGGACAAATTATTTTCTTAAGTGACTAATGGTTTAGTACAAATTATGTAAATGCAGGTTTTATCTCTATACTTGTAATAAATTTTGAGAACTCTTTTGTACATTATATGCATTCATATTCATTTCATTACATTTGCAGTTTGTAACATATTTTGTCAAACCATGCTTTTATTTGTCAGCAATACCAAAACAAAGGAGCTGTTAAATGAAGTAATGTATGCATCAAATATTTTAAATTAACAGCTTGTGTTTATATTGTTTTCACTGAGTTAGCAACAAAGCATTGTATAGTAAGATGTTGGAAGAAGTCATTTTGTACAATGAATTTGTACTTTTCTACTGCTGTATTCATTATGTAAATTTCTGAAGTATAATTCAACAGAAACAATCTGGTTTTAAACCACACATAGTTTTGTTTGCAATGCAAAAAGCATTACCCCGTATATTGTATCTTCCCTTGTGAGTAAAAGTATGTGAACACAGAAATACCACAGTTGAAGTAAAAATGAGCCATCACTTGAATAATTATGATAAGAATGAAATTAGTTTCTAAAACTATGTCTTTTTCTCATGGATAGTAAAGGAGCAATATCTTCGAAAGTGCTAATAGGAAACTTTAAAATATGTATTAAAAACATTTTGCAGTTGGTTCAGAATAAGAGCTTGAGCTATTTCCATGTCTAAAGGCAGTATTAACTACTTTTGTATTCACGATAGATAGTATCGGGTTATAACAAAACATTTTGGTAGTAAATGGGACTGCTTTACAATCTGAAATATTTAAGCAGAGAAGAAATCAAAGCTGTCTTAAGCCATAATCATTTTTAATCAAAGATTTTCAAGTTTTGCTTAAGTTTAACCAAGTCTATTCTTCTATTTCCATTGCCTAGAAAATATTGAATTCCTGGGATGAAAATTATTTTTTTTAATTTCACTGGATCTGCAAAAGCATAATTTTTCTGAAAAACAAGTCCATCATAGAGTTTGATAAAAGAATATTTAAGAATTAATGCATTACAGTCAACATTTATGTGTTATGATTTTTCTTCCCCTTTAATATTTTGCAATAAAATTATTGATTAAATATTTTGACTAAGGAAAAATATTGTGTGCACATATTAAAAGAATATTTAGCTACTTATTTTACAATGAACTGTATTTAATAATGAACTGATTACGAGTACAATATGCTGATTCCTCTTATAAGAGGTAAAGTTACCTGTGAAATTTCTAATCTCCCAATTAACTATTGAGATTGTTTCTGCCACAAATAGTTTTATAATACAGTTATCCATAAAATGGATGTTAGTCATGTCTTCCAAATGAAATTCTAATAATCACACCAACAACAGTTATGATGATTCATATACCATTTTGAAACTTCATGTGCAAAACAACCAAAATTTAAAAATATATATAGGAGAGAGTAAAAAAAAACGAACTTTCAATTTGTTTTCCCTTTATATATATATAGTGACATAATTTTTACTTTTGATAAAAGCAAAACATTTGTAGAAGAAAGTATGGTGTGGCTGACATTTCTATGGTTCCATTTTAATAGCTTGAAAACAGTTTTAAATCTTGTCTTAATATTTAAATTTATTTAAGCTGCCAGAAATTTTAAAATGTGCATATTGAACAAATTAGTTACTTAATCACATATAGCTATTAGAATATGCTTTTTCTAAAAACTTGCATGAAAAGGGCTTAGTGAGACTTTTGTATTTTATCTTTTCTTTCCTGAGAATATGAAATTTTAGCACTGTAATACTGTCATTGAAATTCAAACTTCTGCCCTAAGTTCGGTTTACTTCTATTAATTATTTAAGGTAATGTAAACAAAACATAAATATTTCATCCATGTTATATAAAAACCATTTAATATTTTAAAATTCTTCTAAATTAATAAACAGGTTAAAATTATTTTCCCCCATAATGGCATATAGGAGTTTAAAGAGTTCAAGTTCCTGTAATAAAAAAAACCTGTAATATATAAAATAACATGATTGATGGTATTTCCATAAAATATTTTTATTTAAAAGAAACAAACATTGCACAAAAAGCCTTCTATAAAAAAAAACTACTTTTTGATTATGCTTTTGGTAAGAATTATCTGTTTTTGTGCATCAAATATTTCTCAAAGAGCTTGTAATTCTTCATATTTTTGTTTAACTTTTCTTTGAATTTGTTTATTACATAATAATTTCAAACAAAAAAAAATTAACTCTTGTCACTCATGGAGCAAAATTCCTATTAATGATTAAATGTACAAACATATAGCCAATATTTAATAGATTTCAAATCAGTCATTAGTATAAAATTGAAATTATGTTCTATACTAGTTTTTCACAGGCTGTGAATCTCTGCCAGAGCCATTGCAAAGCTTTTGCCCTTACTTTTACTGTGTTTAATAAGAAATTTAATTTCCTCTATTTTGTTAAATCGTTTATGATTATGACATACAGAGAAGTTTAGGGTAGAGTGCCCCAGAACTCAAAATTTGTGCTTAAGGGGATCTGTGAACAGAAAAGTTTTTAAAATAATACTCTGAACTAAAAATTATTATACTATTAAAATGTGGGTCATTTATAGCCAGAATAAGTTTAGGTAACATCAAGTTTCTATAATAAAATATCGCCACTGTGGAAAGAAAACCATTTAGCCAATGTGCATCAGAAATGAAACAAATCTTCATGTTGTCCAAGTATGGTGTTTTGGGGAAAGATCCTTACTATTCAGTCCATATTTTTCTCTTAGTAAATTATATGTCAAATTGTGTGATTGGTTATATCATAATTTTTCATGATTATAATAAGTTGGGATGTTCCAAATTAGAATGGAAAAACAACTAATTGATATTTTATGTTGATGAATACTCCTAAGAGCTGATTTTATTAAACATAAGCTTTTCTATTGTGCATATCATCTTAATTTTTTGGACTGCTTTTTATTAGTCAGCCAATTTCACAATAAATTTTGTATAATTCTTGATAAATCACATAGTAGAAATGTATAATATTGAAATTTGCAAAATGTGGCAAAAATATGAAGTTTCAGATGGCGGACTTTAAAATTTACATTGTAAATATAATATTAACAGCTTTTTTTTATCAGCTAGAATTTCATTATAAAACAAACTTTAATGAACTATGAAGTTTTATAAGTCTGACTTTGGGATTCAAATAAATTTTTAGTATGGCAGAGATAATACTTGAAAGGCCACATCATATTTATAAATTTTAGCTGAAAGTACACTGCCTATTTAACTGAAAGTTTGATTGGTAAGAGAAGGCAATATTTTGACTTGTAAATGAGGGTTTTGGTCATTAAAATGACAAACTGAGTTCTGTTTAAGCATCACAGTAAACATATGTTGTTTTCTGTACCTTTAAATTATTATGTGGTTTCTAGCTCATATTTGGCATAAATTACAAAGAATTATTTCCGGTGTTTTGAGCTTAAAATACAGACATGTTTTTAACTGAGAAAACCCATTATAAAGAAAAGTTTTAATAAATTTAATCCTCAACTGAAATTAATATATTTTATTTATAAATGTAAATTAGTTTAACAGTTTATTATGAAAGCTGCACAAGAAACCAATTCTGAAAATATTGAAAAAGTATCATTTGAGAAATTTATGTCTTAGAAATGTTTAGTCTTCCTGAAGTATAAAGTCTTGAAGACTATTGCTGCCTCCGAAAGAATTAATGAAACCTTGGTAAGAGTTTCAGGCCCAGTAGAAAGAAATTTGTTAATTGTATTCCACAATATAAGCTGTACAGCAAAATCATTGAATGTGACATTGTCTAGTGTCATTATGTACATATAAGCTACAGAATGGCCACTAATATCAAATGAAAATAATAAATAGTGAATTCTATTTCTTTTGTATTGCGACTTTTATATTTAACACCCATCTCATCTTCATGTGCAGCTGAGACAATGATAGATTTCAGATTAGGAGTCGTATGAAATCTATGTTTTTAGGTATTTGATTCAAACGTGATATTTAGATTAGAAAAATTGCATCCTGTGTAGGTGGTATCCACATACTGAGGTGAAACAGCTACTTGATGCATTGGGTTGCATTGTTTTACCTCTGAGCAGCACTTTTTTTTTTTGCACATAATGGGCTAAACGGCCAAGTCGCAAGAACTCTGAAGGTACAAAGAAGGTTGGGGGAAAGAGACCCACTGGACAGATGGTAGCCTCTCGTCAATGCCATAGGGTATGGCTCTCCCACACATGGGGCCATAGCCTTGCTTCTTATTGAATGGATGGTTGGCTGGCTTTCCAAGTCTTCTGGTGTCCCCTACTGACTGAAGGCAGGGCGAGGGTTTAGCAGAGATAAATCTCAATACTGGCACAGGTAGAACTCAAACCTGGGGGGCCTAAATCAGTCGGTAGCCTAAATTTCCCCGTTCTGAGCCCCATTTGGTCGAATGTTGAGATTCATCTCCACAAAACTTCTTGCCCTGCCTTCAGTCATTGGGGGACCTTGATGGACTTGGAAAGGCCACCGTCCATCAAAGAGGGCTCTGTGCATGGGAGAGCCATTGTGCTCGTTAAAGAACTGAGTCCTTGGAACTTGAGTCGTAAAGGATGGCCTTGAATGGAAGATATGGCACATAATAGCCACAGTTGCTAATGCACCATAAAATCCCAAAAACCAATAGGAGATTACCACCTATCTCCTAACATTTCTCCAGTTGGTCCCATGCCCCCCAACCTTCTCTGAGCCATCTGGGTACTTGTGACCTGGCCATTTAGCCCATTTTTTGGCAAAAAAAAAAAAGTGCCGCTCAGAGGTAAAGCAATCTCTCTTGGAACTTCAGATTATGAACCTGATGCACAACCAGCAAGAGCCAGCTCTCCCTTGTTTTGACAATTATTTACAAAAGAGCATTGAACCAAAGAAAAAAAGAAGCCCTACTAGCCCATAGAAAGCTAGGGGGAAAAGGAAGGTTCTGTTGTCAAATTCCACACCCCAATGGATGGGGTGCTTCATTACTCTTTGCCTTCGTCTATTCTGGAGAATAATAATACTCCCCAGGTAGGAGAATTCAAGCGTGTAAAAGAGAAAGCACACTGTGGGGATAAACAGGTCAAAATACAAAGGAAAAAAATACAAAAAGCTCTCAGACGCGAAGGAAAGGCTTAGATGGTGAACCTTGGACGATCACCTTCCAGACCACGTTTTACAAAATTTTCCGATTGGCACGCGGATGTGGTCCATCGCCATACGATCACGCAGACCACATTTGAATTTCCAAAAAACTGTGTCGGGATTCCGAATGACATCATTGAAAATGAAATCATTGCGGGCCCTACACAGTCGGTATTTAACTTCAGACAGCAGGAAGTTACGAACGCAATTCCTACTATCTGGTGACAGCACAGGAACATGTGCAGGATGGTGTTCTGGTCAAACTGAGCATCTCGCAACCAGTCCGATACATGCTCCCATACACGTTGAGAAAAGGCACATGCGCAGAGAAGGTGCCTGTGGTCTTCAGTCATACCACAGGAATCACTCTCCACAACACCGTACGGAAGAGTCGCTCTCAGGTGGGTAAGATGCCGTGTGCTGCCTTTCAGTTAAATTGCCGATACAGGAAAGGAAGGCTTTTGGAACATAAGTTACTCCAGGCATCCTCCCACGGGAGACAAGGCATAGCTCTGACGACCTCTGCAGTGTCCCCTGGGAGAGAAGCCTGGTACAATCGTTGCCTAGTGCCCTTGGACTAGGTCATGCTTATTGTAAAAAAACAGACAAATCCTTGTAGTGGGCCACAGTATGAGAACGAACCCTGAAATCAGGGGCGGGAACAAGCACCTAACCGAACGGGCCAATCAAAAAATGCAAGAAAGCTGGCATGGGGTGGCAGTCTTCCGAAGACTGTCATATGTCAAAGTGAAGTGTGTGAAACCATGTCTCAGGGTCCTTGAGACCAAGACCACCTTCCGTTTCTGACTGAAAAAGCTATCGTTTTTCTTTTGCCAGATTAAATGAACAAGGAGAACGGTGATCTGTTGAATATAGGTGCGCGGTGGTTGCAGCACCTGAATCGTGTGAACAAATTTTGGGAGAATCACTGCATTCACAATTTTAGCCCTCCGATGAACCATGAAGTCCATTTCCCCCCCCCCCCTCTTCCTCACACAGGCGATGCACGTCGGTTAACAATGCATCCCATCAAGTAGCTGCTTGCCACAGAGGTCTGACACGAGCCTATCAGTCTGTACGCCATAGGTAGATCTGTGAGAGAAACAAAATACTATTTATAAACACATTACATGCCACATATTATATATATGTGTGATACACATTTTTGTTCTTTCATTACCATTATAAAATGTAAAAGAATGATTAAATTTTTGGGGGGAGTATATGCAAAGCAAAACTGTGAGAGAGAATATATATAAACACATTATATGCCACATATTATACACATTTTTGTTCTTTCATTACCATCATAAAATGCAAAAAGAATGATCAATTTTTATTTTTGGAAGTTTATGCAAAACGTAACTTTGATTGGAAGAAATAATATATTTAATAAGAACGGAAGGTAATGAATGAAACATACGACCGAAAACGATTTCAAAATCAGCGTTTAGAGCAAATCATTTTATGAAACAGCATTCAGTCAAAAAGACTAAAACTATATAATTCAGCAACGAAAGAAAAAGCACCAACGTAGAGAAATATCTCGTTAACTTTATAGGCAACTGAAACATGCCTATTAAATATTAAAACATTAGTTATGCAGAATATTTCTTTGCCTAAACCACCTTTTCTCATAGAGCTTAAAAGAAAATTACCGTTTACAAAGAAGTCAACATCACTGTAACAATAATAATAATCTGCATTAAATACTTCATTACAAATATAACTTTAAACTATTTTAACAGCAGCAAAATATTAACCAAGTACGAACTGCACAAAAACTGTTCTAATAGCTAGCAGATATCCATTGTACAATGGTACCTTCACACCCAAAAGCGTAATGTAAATTTTACTAAAGATTTAATATAATTTACAATTACACATTACCTTTGACATTTTTTCGGAAATTTAAAAAATAAAAAACCTGCTACAACAAACGGGGTCTCCATCAATTCGAGAAAGCACACTACACGTGCTTTCTTGAATACATCCACTCGTAGCTCGGGCTGAACTCCAGCTACGACAACGGCTGGGGTTCAAATGGGCAGTTACTGGTACCGCGAGTGAGGGCGCCACTATCACCCTTCAAGAGTCTCGCATCTGTTCTAACTAATCTGTGGCCACTCCCCACATGATCCAGAACAGGATCAACAATGCAATTAAAATCACCTGCAAGGATGACGATCATATGGGCCAGCCAAAAAACGTTGCAGCGACTTAAAGAAATCTCTCCTAGCAATAGGAGAGTTCGGTGCATAAACAGAAATCAAACGAAAAACACAGTTACAATATAAAAGGTCAACGAAAATAAGGCGACCGTCAAGGAAATGTACAATACGGAGGGGCTTTCTCTCCAGAAAACAACGCAAACTCCCCTAAAAGATGTTTATTTTATTTATTTTTTTTGCTTTAAACATTTTGCTATATTAGTGAATTACATAACCTACAAAACCATTTGATATCTGAAAAAGCATCTTTTGGGTACTTTGCGGATGTCTGCTGTTGTGAAGGACACTTTATCGACAGTAAAATGTTTTTTTAACATTTTGTATTATGTTTTTTCTCTCATTTTTTTCAATATGAGTGAACTTACATTCTGGTACAACTTGTTTTATACGACCTGCTAGTCCTATGATATAACCACTCATTGCTTTTGCTCCGTCAGTATATACAGAAATAAATTTTTCCATTCAAGGCTGTTTTCGGCAAAAAAAAAGAATCAATCATATTAAAAATATCCTCACCCGTAGCAGAAGTTTTGAGAGGCTTACAAAATATCTTCAAATATTGCATCGTGGAATTTTACACGCAACAACTGTTACGCTAATAACAAGTAATTGAGCTAGCCCAGCTACGTACCACGGCTACATTGAATAGCTTGAATGAGTTGGCCCTTAATATCACAGGCATTATCTTTAATTCTCCTGGAAACTGTCGTTTGACAAAGGAATGGTTCTGACAAGGTTTGCCTTTTTTTAACCAAACATAAAAGAAGCTATTTCTTTCGCTGCTGGAAGAATGAGTGACTCGCCTATTGTGTGAGCCTGCCCAGCTTTGGCAATTTGAAAGCTTACTTTGTAAGATGCTTTAAGTGTGCTTTCATTTTCTTCTACACCAGAAAAATGCTTCATTACGGTTTCTCTACTACTCAAGGCTTCCAAAAGATGTTCAAAATAGCTAAAGGGCTTATTTTTTAAATGTTCATGTTTCGTTTCAAAGTGTTGCCGCAAAAGAGACGGTTTCGTAGAATTTTGTGACAGGACTTCAGAGCAAACAATGCACTGTGGTTTTGGTTCTTCTAAATTTCCTGTCGATGTAAAGCCAAATTGTAAATATGATTCGCGATATTTACGATTTTTAATTTTTTTATTACTTGATTGTTTAACATTTAACGTTCTTTTAGTTACTGCTGAATCCACCGCTTTACTCACATGGGATGACGACGTATTCGTAGATGTAGAAGCAATCGGCTCCGACTCCACGTTACTTTTCTTCTTAATTATCCATGTTTCAAGCACTTTAGAAACACGTTCATTTGACTTCACAGCAATCTGAAGACTAAAAATAACTTTAATCACAGCAAGTGAAATAAATCGCAATACATAGAGCAGGAAGAAGGCACACTCACTCACTTAGAATGGATGTTTTGACTGGGCGATCAGCTGTTCGGCTCTCAGATAGGGAAGGGAGGATTGACACTCTCACGGTGTACCGCCGTGAGAGCTGAAAAGTCGCTAGATACATGCTATATACACTGCTCACAAAAATTAGGGGATATTTCATCGCTTCATATTCATTTTGAAATATCCCTAATTTTTGTGAGCAGTATATGTTTCATTTTATTCCCATTGTTATACTATAGTTTTATCTATCTATACAAGGGTACGCCAGTTACGTACACATTTCCAGGGGGTACGTGAAGCATAAAAGGTTAAGAACCACTGGTTTAGAGCAGCAGTTCTCAATCTTTTATGCTTCACGTACCCCCTGGAAATGAGTATGTAACTGGCGTATCCCTTGTATAAATAGATAAAACTAGTTATAGAATAACAATGGGAATAAAAAAATATATATATATAACACACATCTAGCGACTTTTGAGCTCTCACGGCGTACACCAAAATATTTTACCGCTTACCCCACGTTGAGAACCCATAATCTAGAGGATAGTCTACGCATCATAACCTCTGAACCTTGAAGACAAGGCAAAGTTAATTAAGTGTGAAAAAAAAACGTTTAATCATATCTCAAGAAGCTCAGAACGATGGTCAAGTCTTAAAACTTGTGGTATATGGTAACATTCCATAAGAATTTGGATTTGCTTTGACAATCATCTGCAACTGTGTAAAAGCTCTATTGACATATATAATTTAGCAACATATACAGGGTGATTCAAAACTCTTGGGCCAAACTTTAAGGGGTGATAGAACACACCTAAACAATCACTTTTCGTCATACAATGCATGGTCGGAACTCAAGCAGTGAAGCGCTAGAGGACGCTTTCCAGTGAACACTTATAAGCGCTGGTTTTTGCACTCGTCATCATTTCTACCATGGATTGCAGAACGGATGGATTGTTTCACGAATCAGGAGACAGGAATGCGAGGGAAGCCCAAAGACTGTACCGGGAGCGCTTTCCGATCAGGCACGCGTCTGGTTGGAAAGCGCTCCCGTAATCATTGGGTTTCCCTCACATTCCCGTCTGCAACTCTGTACGTGAAATGCATGTCCGCCTTCTCCTGATTCGTGAAACAATCCATCCGTTCTGCAATCCACGGTAGAAATGATGACGAGTGCAAAAACCAGCGCTTATAAGTCTTCACTGGAAAGCGCCTTCTAGCGCTTCACCGCTTGAGTTCTGACCATGCATTGTATGACGAAAAGTGCTTGTTTAGGTGTGTTCTATCACCCCTTAAAGTTTGGCCCGAGTTTTGAATCACCCTGTATAATTTTGTGTGAAGGATGTCAAAAACTTTTATTCCTTCAAAAAACAAGAGGCAAGTATTTTTGCTCGTTCAAATAGGGGATTGCGAGGAAAAAAAAATTTCGAGAAATACTATTGAATCAAGTATGGATTAAATTTATCATGTGGATGTCTGCAGTCATCAACACAGAACATGTTAAGATTTACTGCTAAACGTTATCAAGCATAACTTCAAATCTTTAATGCATTTGTATATGTATTTAGTTTTAAAAAAAGCACAGAAGTCAAATAAGATAAACACAAAATTTATTTTTTTTTCTAATACGAAATATTTTCCCCACTTTGAATTGCTGTTGTCAACTTTGGAAGTCAACCACGATGGATTACAACATAGATAGCTGCTGCCAGAACAATAACTGGTTCATAGAGCTGTGCTTCCTGAAGAAGTGAACCCAGAACTATCCCACTATAATCGAGTTGCACAACATTAACACACAATTAAGAGAGAGTCACATTTATGGCTAATGCGCGAGATTCAAATGTCCGTCAAGGAAATCAGGACAACATTCACCCTAAAATGGAAGAGGGAACGAAACTTATATTTTGAGTATTTCTTTTTGTCAAGGTGGAAGACATTAGAGGAAGAAAAGAATCTCCAAACTTTCAAGACATTTCATTAAGGGCAAAATCGATTTTTTAATACTGAATTATGTAAAGAGTTTAGAAAATTTGACAATAACTTACAATAAGCATTCATTCTGTATTTTATTTCATCTCGTCTTCACATGAAGAATAAAATTTGTTCCAATACACAGAAGAAAATAGAAATCAAAATGAACTTATTATACAAAGCCAGTTTTGTTTCACGTTGATTTAGTGTTAACTGAATTTTTTACTTCTAAAGAAGCTTCCAAAAATGTACACCGATAAATGGTTACCAAAACATTTCTCGATGTTTCTCCAGTTGAAAGGGAGTGTCTTCGCTGTTTACAAACAGCATTCTCAATTATTTTAAAATTTCTCGATGCTTCTTCAGTTGAAGAGCACTTGACACGTTATCAGTAAGTCGTGAATTCGTATCCCTCCCACCCGGCTCAAGACAATATTTCCTCTAAATTTGATATCAACATTAAGAGTGACGTCATACATTTCAGTGATGGAACAGAAATTTATTGAGTATACTCGTTATATTGCCATCTTCTTCAGGATGCTGTTTGCCATTAGCGAAGACACTACCTTCAAGTGACAGATATTTTTGCACTGCAGGTAAAATAGTTCATATCACTAAATTGAGATCAGAACATCCGACGCACTATTAGGGAGGTCGTGTTCGTATCCCACCCGGCTGAACAAATTTTCCTCATATTTGATAACGATGTTAAGAGTGACTTCATACCTTTCTACTGATAAATAGTAATGCTGAGCTGATGCTACTTTTTTTTTAACATTTAAGCTATTTGAATTAAATTGTTAACATGCTCAATCCTGAAAATATTGCAACAAAATTTGGCATCATTTATAGTTGAGCTTTATTAACGTAGATAGGGCCTTTAGAGATGGGGTGGAAATACACTATCTTAAACTGATGGTAACACCAGACAAGAATAGCACTCTTATAACTCTGCAATCATATCCACAAGGTATCACAACTCTCTACAACTATGTCCTGCATTGAGAAGGTGAGCAGAAATTATTTTTGCTTTTCAATCGTGGCGAAATCCTTCATATCACCTTGAATAATCTATTCGAAATGCGCACACAAAATTTTTCTGACAAGTTACCTAATAATAGCATCAGCCAAGCCTCTATAGAGCAATTGTTTTTATTACAAAAATAGCGCCAAGGGAAGCTCTGGATATCTTATAAGGTTTTTAAAAATGGACACCCTAGATAAAATGGCACGAATAAAAAATATTCAGATGCAGTAACACGCATCCAAATTTAAATTTATGTGCTGTCTATACTAATACCGTTTCGTTGTATTTTATACTGAACCCGTTATTTTTAGATTGACTTTATTATTTAGAAGCATACAGCGAAAGTGCTGAATCTAATAATTCTTTCAATTTTTTTATGCAGTCTGCCACCAATAGTTTAAGTATTTAGTTTTCTATGTAGTAAAAATTAACAGGAACTATTAACTAAGCTATAAAAGCTTGCTGCTGGTCCAGTAACTACATAGATTAGGCAGAACAGGAAACCCATAATCCGCTAACTGAACGTAAGTCCTCTTAAAAAGGCATGCTCATAAGGCTCATGTCTTGTAAACTGGACACAAGCTTTCCCTACAAACAGAATATTCACCCATTTACAAGGAGTTTTTGCGCAGCAGGCAGATTATGCATACTCAGGAGATTCTCACAGTATACTGTGGACCCGTGCTGAACTAAGATCCTTTTGGGAAGGACAGTCAATGCATTAAAGAGTTCCGATTTAAGGGGTTTGGTCTTAAGCTTCTTTTTCGTCAAACGATTGGACAAAAAGTCAATGGTGGGTGTAAAGGTTAAGCGATTGCTGATACCAGCGTTTATTTAACAGCACCAATTTCGCTTACCTCGGGCAAGTTATATATATATACAAATAGGGTAAAGTTAAAGATGTTTCAAGCCATCCAAAAGAAAATCGTGTTCATTGTGAATAAAATTCTTGACGCAATAAGTGTAACAAACAACATAGACTATTTCTATGGAAGAGATGATATCTGTGGAAGACATCTTCGGAATGATTATCTCACCTAAGTATCTGATCCTGCTGACTCAGATTTGAGCTTTGGCAGAAAACATTTCATCATTATCCGATGGATCAATGTTGGGCAATTCTTGAATACCCTTTAAGAAAACGTTTTCTTTTTTGGCAGATAAAAAAAATATCCAAGGAACAGTACTCATATTTAGCCTTTATTCTATGCGAGAGGAAAGTTTGATTTCAATTGACATTATAATCTGATTACTGTCAGTCAGTTTGTCTATTGACAGAGAACAAGAGATTGTATATTGCGCTAAATTGTAGAGGAACGGCTCTATTTTGATTCGGGGCGGGGGTGGCTCAGTCGGTAGCGCGCCAAGCTCGTAATCTGTAGTTCCCAGGTTCGAGTCCCAGCTGGGTCAGCGTTGAGATTTATCTCTGCAAAATTCCCCGCCCTGCCCACGGTCAGTAGGGGGACACCGATGGGCTTGGAATAGGCCCTCGTCCGTCGGATGGGACGTTAAGCCGTGGCCCCGTGTGCGGAAGAGCCATACCCTGTGCACGTTAAAGAACACGCTGGATGGCCTTGACGGGAGGGTACCATCTGTCTCCCAACAGCTGTTCCAATGGGTCCTCTCCCCCAACCTTCTCTGAGCCCTCGGGGTCCATGTGACCTGGCCATTTAGCCCATGGTGTGCAAAAAAGTGCCGCTCAGAGGTAAAACAACTCACAACCCACTATTTTGATTCCAACCTGTAACTCAGTTTACAGGAAAACAAAATCCCGAACACACTTTATTTAAAAAGTGCGATTAAGCAAAATAATACATTGGAAATATAAAATTTAACGTAACAAATGATATGTTTAATTTTGAAATTGAATTAATTATTGAATAATTTAATTTTTATAGTTATTTGAATAATGAAAGAATTTATTATTTTTCGTGGCCTAACTGGAGAGAGAATTGTGATTATTTTCTGTAATGAGGTACAGGAATCGATTTGGCATAGCGCTTAAAAGTTCCGATCCTGACTTTTCGTGGTGCAGGGCATTAGTACCTTTCAGGGCTGACATTCTAGGAGAGATCGATTTGGCTGACTGAGCCGGAGTGCATTAGTTTGCGCATGTTACCTGTATCCAAAACTGCGTATTAATGAATAAGGTTATGAACAGTGTACCTGATTGCTTCAGAAAAAGGGAGAGATCTAGAATGCAATCAATGTGAAACAGGATCTTGCTAGATTTGGCCTGCAGTAGACAAATGCAACAGTAGCAGATCAGAATAAATCTGTATGGAGAACTACAGTCTGAGTGGACCTCATAGCCCATGGTAGCTCTACATACCTTAAGAGTATGAATGATCGTCATTTTCTTAATTAAAAATTATAAGCCTCCAGCATTATGTTTAATATCCCTCCCTCTTCTAAAGGAAAATTTTGAAATCCCTGCCGTTATCCCGACAAGTGAGCTTTTATTTAAATAAGCCCTGCTGAAACTATAATTAAGCTCCTTTATAGCTAAATCTGGTAATTTTTAAGGGTGAGTCAGACTTCAGAGATTAGCATTACTATATGTAATCGACAGAAAAGTGTGAAGTTTAGATAAATGCAAATTAACCATTTTTTTTTATGAAATTTGGTTCTCTCCGTAATGCGAAATCAAACCAGAATATGACCAAATCTTAAAACAACGGAGAAAACACAAGTAATATTTATCTGCCATAGAATACTAAATTTCAAGAATTTATAGCCATTACTTTATACCATTATCTAATAGTGGCTAAATAATAGTATTAATAGTGCTTCATTCAATATTCTATCAAAAGTTTTACCTTAGTTATTTTTTGAGGGGAATGATTTTATAGAAAAGTTTTCCCAGCACATTATGAATTATTATCTGTTCAACTTCATTTGTTTGGACTTTTCTTTGTAGTGTGATTTTACATTTGGTGAATGTCCTTATGCTAATATTTCTGTATTAAAATTTCAAAATTTTCATTTATTTATAAATTTATTTTATATAAAATAAATGTATTTTGGGGATCCTAAAATTGACGTTGGCATAACCACTGAGTATCAGTTATGAAAAATTTTCTGATATCTTCATATAATTAATAAAAAAAAAAACCCAAAATATATTTTTTGGCAGTTCCTATTTTAATACTGATTTCAAAATGTTTTAGGATGAATGTATTTAAATAAATGAATATCTTGGAAATTTTCCGAGAAAAATGCCATTGGACTTTATAGTATTATGCCATATTATAGTAAAATGCAATAGTACATTATAGAATTCTTAAATATTCAACTTGTAAAGATGAATATGAGGTTTGCTTCCCAAATAGAAATATTAAAAAAAATGAAAATATCAAATTCAGTTTTCTTCATTTAGGCTATTTTTCAGTAGGGAAATTTTTGTACTGATAGGACACAGGTCCATTGAACAATCCCAAAACCTTTTACGATTGGTGGGTTGTGCTCTTCGTATGATTCCTACCTCTCAACCTGTTCAGCTTCGGTGACCTTACTACGAGCATAATCTCTCTTCTTGAGATCTTAGGACACTCCACCAACAATGTGGAAATCCATGCATTCAGAGAACGTTAATGATAGGTTCCAAGAAAGAAATTATGAGAAGCGACAGGCAAACTGAGATAACAGAGAACCGTAGAAAAGTGACAGGGGCTATGCATAAAGATCAATAGAATAAAATGTAGTAAAAAGGTTTCTTAAAGTTCTGAAACAACCAAGGGGTTAAGACAAGGCTGATGTAAAACATCTACCATTTTTAAAATCTGCTCAGAGCTTGTATTAAAGGCGAGGAAAAGAAAATATTCTGATGGAAGTCCCAGTGGAGAATAAAATATCTCCTTTTGTGGATGACTGTCATTTTGGTTCAAGACTAAATGATATCGAATATATGACGAGGAAACTAAATGAAGAATACAGTAAATTAGAGCTAAATATTAATTTAGACATGCTGAATATATCTTTATAGGAAACTGGCTTACTAAATTGCTACAGATGGAACAAAAAAACTATTATTCAAAGTGATTATTTTAAATATTAAAGATCATTTTAGGATGAATGCATTTATGAAAATGAACATCTTGGCAATACTTTAAGAAAATTTTGTTTCTGGAAAACTTGACGGGACTTCACTAAGCACGTTAAAGAATTTTTTAAAAAGTTCAACCTGCAGACATAAATATAAAGTCTCCTGTCAAAATCAAAAATTAAAAAAATGAAAATGTCTAATTCAGGTTTCTTCATTTAGTTTTTTCACATTAGGGAAATTTTTATGTTGATGAGGAGCAGGCTCATTGAACAACCCCAACTCAGGAGAAAAGGTGGACTATGCTTTGTCAGGTTCCTACCTCTCAACCTATTCAGCATGAGTGGCACTATATCAGTAAATAATCTGAAGTTGATGGAACACCCAATTTGGACATATAGAATAAAAGAGAATCATTACTCGAATGTTGAATTCACTTTTGTAGAGAATGGGAATAACAAAAGACACAAAGATGATTATTCTATGCAATTTTTGAAACTATTTTGATATATAGGGCTAAAGCATGGTTCCTTATAGAGACCTCAAAGAAAAAACTGGGTGGCTGAGATAAATTTCTATAGAAGGTGTATGGCAAAGTACATACAAGGATAATAGTGTAACACTGTCATATAATGTAAGACTAGAGATGCCATCTCACAGTAAGGATGGTGGTAATGGAAAGTCTTGTCAATAATGACAAAAAAAATCCCTCTTTCATTGGGGTATTGAACCAAGGACTTAAATATCAAACAGAAACGAACATTTTAACCACTCTGTCATCCTCATTAGAAACTGCAGCTTTTATGTGGTAATATGTAACATATATAAGGATGTTACTCGTTTTTAGAATGTAGATTCCAAGTATATTGAAACATATTTAATTATTAAGTTGAACAATTTAACTATTTCATTTATGATACTGATATTTCGTTAATCTCGATTATATACTGATATTTCATTAATCTAACTGATATTTTACTAATTGTAAATCACCTGTTAAGTATCTTTTAGGAATGCAATAAGCATAGTTTGAAAATAATACAATAAAAGATCTCATTGCCAGAGACAGTTTCTTACCATAATCAAACCAATGTTTCAGACCACAAGGGTAGAGAATGAGACTAACAGGAAAATTTTCAGCACATCAATGTGTAAGAATAGCATGGACCTCGTGAATAATAATGATAGTATGGATCTAATGATTACAACTTTTATACACTTTGTACTAAACCTTTGTTTGAAGCAAAGTCATGGGGTGTTCTGCACTCCAATGACTAGATGAGTGCAGAGCACCCAATTAGAGAGCATTCAGGTTTTAATGATATCTCATAGAAGCCAAGACACTTATCTCGTAATCATTTTGGTGTGTGTGAAATTTTGAATCAAGTTAGGGGTGAAAAGATTTATTAGGGATGAAGCTAGAATTGGAAAAGATGTAGTTGAAACGAACAAGCTGGTGTGGTATGTACATTTCAAAAGAATGAATCGATGGAGATGCATAAGCAGCGAGTTAAATAGGTTAAAGAAAGGATACTGGAGAGATGGATCCCTGGAAAAATAGCATAGGTATGGGAACCAGAGTTAATTCTAAAAATACCTATGGACAAATAATGTCTAATAACTGCAGGTAATCACAAAATTCAATTAAGTCTTTGGGAATAAATGCCTGCAGAAGTTTTTTCAGTGTGGAGTGGGATGTCAGTAGGGAAAAGAGAGGGCAATATGACCAGTCCACAAATTTTTATATGAGCTTAAATTTCTTATTTAACCATTAATTTTATATGGAATTAAGGAGTAATTTAGAGAGGTTGGCTCAGTTGGTGTTGTCCCATGATCAAAACCTGATGTTTTTAAGTCCCAATTATGCCTGCATTGAGATATTCTCTGCTAACCACCCTGCCCTCAGTGAAGAAGGGGACATAGATTAGCTTGGAAAAGCCTATCTCTGTTGGATGGGATATGTCCCATCCAACAGATGTAGACATGGCCAATGTTCAAAAAATTCTACTCTATGTACATCAAAGAACATGCTGGATAATTTTGAAGAGTGGTTCTGTCTCTTAACATTGTTCAATACCTTACCCAGCTCCAAGTCCTTGGGGCCTTTATGACCTGGCCATTTAGCCCATTGTCTACACAAAAGTGAGGCTTAGTAATCTAAAATGTTGGAGAAGTAATATACATAATCTTGGCTACATCAATTTCAGCTTCCCCATATTTTAAAAACTTTACTCCCCTCTGAATAGTTCCTGCTAATGCTCAAAATGCAAAATGTGTATATATATATCTGAGAGCAGAGTTTTATAGCTATACCTTGGCATTACTAAAATAATACTTGTGCAGAGTGACAATAATCAGCTTTAAATTATGCAGTTAAGTGAAATATGAACTATAGAATGAAAATATTTGTAAAATATAAGGCAAATGCTTCCTCTTACCACTTACTGCAATAATATAATTGTTTGTATAAAATTTATTTGGTGATAACGATCTTACTGGCATTTGGTAAGCAGAAAACTGGGTATTGTCATTAAGAAGAAAACATTTTCATATTTTTCTTTCTTATACACTTAATGATCCCAGTTATTAATTCATATTTTAGAAACTATTAATTTGAAACATGAGTTTTAACTGAGATGAAATAAAACACATTGCAGAGTTTTATATAGCATATAGGCCTGCATTCTGTCATATCTCCTTAATACGCATTAATATTATTGTACTGTTGACTCTCTCTCTTAAAAGTGCATTTAAAAGCTTCAATATTAACAACGTATGTTCTACTTAGTCTTCCTGGGGAGAAAAATAAGAATAAACAAAATATTGGATGCTTGTTTCTCAGTTACTAACTTGGACAAAAATATTTCTTGAAGCAAACCAATTGAGAAATATGCTACTATTATGATCATATGCATTCTATTTCAAAAATGATAAAAAAGACAATACTTACTACACAATATTTTGAGAAATATCTAACTTTAAATTGTTTAATAATGAAAAAAAGAATAAAATGGATTATTAAAATGAACACTACTAAGGAATTACAATGTTCTGTCATTAAAGCAATAGCTCAGAAAAAAAAAATCACAGAATATCAGCAATAACTGCAAAACAGATCAATGATGACACAACTTTTACCCATGATACACTTGAAATAATCAGTTGAAAAAAATTTGTTGTCTTGAGTGGGACTCAACTAATGATTTCAAGTGCTTCTTGTCTACATCACTTTTTCATGCAATACTTTATTACTGACTTTACCCATGATGTTTATTCTTTTTTCCGTACCTGTGAAAAGCAATGCAATGGATTATTAGAAATGTTAAGAATGCGAGAGTTTATCATAAATATGATGTTCCTGAACTGGATGGCTTGGCTCAGCAAAAGTAATATGGAAATCGGTAATCCCTAATATATATATAGTGAAGACAAAGATACTTCATGGGTTAAAACAATAATTGATAATCTCAGCATTACCTGTAACTTTTAAATGTCTATAAATCAATAAATATTTTTGTGGAAAAAATTTCGCCGACATATGGGAATTGAACCACATCTCTCCAGAAATATGCCAGAGTATTCTAACTTGTTAAACTAATGCCAGCTGTCTTTTTTCAACTAATTTTGAATTTTCTTATATTCATTTCACAGATGGTTGTTATTAATTGGAAGTTCAAATGAACGTGGTAAATAGGGTTCAACATATCAATGACAGTTTTATTAAATTGGGTTGTTTACTTCTATTTTCCGGCTGCATTTTTCTGCACACTAAGGCCTAAATGGTCAGGTCACAATGACCTCAAGGGCTCAGAGAAGTCTGATGGAGGGGGCAGGGCACAATGGATAGCTGCCAGAAAACAAATGGAAGCATCCTTCAGGGCTATCAAGTGTAAAAAAACCTCATTATTTAATAATTTGAACTAGGATATCACAACCTAATTATATTCTGATATCTCAATGGGATAATTGATATTGCAGTACTTCTGCTAATGGAAAAGTGATTGTCATTTTACAATGACATAGCATTTATCTTATGCCATTATACAAAATTATTCATATATATATATATCACTAAAATATATCATATTTTTTGTTTTTTTAAATCAATACTAGTATTTAATGACTTCTCTGCATGTGCCTCAGAAACCATCTGTAAGTACCATAGGTCATCTAATTTTTGGTTAAATTTGAACTTGCAATATGTAAAAAAAACTTTTTTTACGTATTGCAAATTCATACATTAGTTGGCCATGAGAACTTGTACTACATTGCATTAGTTTTGCTATTAGTAATTTATAAAACAAACTACATGGTGGTGCAGTAGGAAGGCACACTTGTTCTAGTGGAAAGACTAGTTATTCCTCATTAGTGAACTCAGCTAGTGGGCATTTTTTTTTTATCAAAATAAGCTACAGGGTTAATGGACACCAGGTTTGAGGACATCTGGTCTACACCATTATTCTTCAAAATATTAATAGGACTTGCAATAAAAATGAAAAATTTTGTAGAAAAAAAATCTCCGGGTGAAGACTTGGCAAACAGGAAATAAAACTAAAACATATAGAACTTTCCTTGTAGTGTTCATCTTAATAATGATCCAATTTAAAATTAACATACACATTATTTTCTTAATCTTTTCAATGTTTCGTTCGAATACTTGATTATTCAAATCTATGCCCTTAAAAGAAGCTTTGTGTAAAAGCTATCATATATAAGCAGTACCACAAACCATATAATTCTATACATACACTGCAATAAAATACAGAGCAGTGGTATGAAACAGTAGGTTTAGACACATTACTCTTAAGAAATGAGAACTGATAATTATCATTGTTAACACACTCTTGAAAACGACCAAAGAAGAAAAAAAAGACAATATATGTTCTGATGATACAAGAGTAGAAATAAAAGACACAGTCAGCAAATGTTCATAAAAAATTGAAAGCAATAATAAAAAAATGTAACTAAAATGTCAATACACTTATAATGAAACACTTATATTTACAATTGGAACATTCAGAGATCAACCATTTTGATTCAAGCCAGTCGACAAAACTTTTGGCAAATTGGGACAATACAGTTCTTTTTCATATATATCTATATACACAGGTGAAATGTTTACTTTTTAATCCTATTAAATAAAGCACTTTTTAATCGGCTTAATAACCATCATGCAGCAAACAAGAGAATTCAAACATTTTGTTTTCTTACTGTACATAATAAACATCAAGTACAGAGAAATAGGGCTTTTATTAGTTTAAATAGATCACTTTGACATTCTCTCATTTCTTTTTCTCTTGAGCGCAGAATTTACAAAATTTTAAAACAAAAATATCTATACCAAGTGTCTTGGCTGGATAACATTGGATACTGGGCTTCAATCAATACATCTTGTAAAACCTTATTTTAGATGTTCTTATCACAAAATAAAGACCTCATAGAATCAAATTATTAAAAAAAGTCTGGCGAAGAGCACTTTTCTTAAGCCTTATGCACCATTTAAAGCAGTTGAAAAATGAAGGCATGCTAAATAGATATCAGCAGGCCCCCTTCTGTGAAATACTTTGATATTTCCTTCCAGTGGAAATTTAATATATGCCCAGCTATGTTATATATATATATACAAAAGTATATGACACCAGTGATGCACCTGACAGGTCTACAAATTTAATACAAACGATGGAAGAAGTCTAAAGTATATTAGCAATTAATAAAACACTGCTTATAACTAAAATTGTAAAAAATAATTTCTTTAAATCAGAAGACTATGATTTTCTTTACAGATAGACCTGTACCTGTTACCAACTTGTATTTGTTGCATCATTAGATCACACCCACACTTGTTTTAAGCAGTAATTAATGTACAGCATATTGGTAACAACCTAATCTATCTATGCTGAACTACTTCTGAAATTCAAGCTCACTTGTCATATTTATACAATATTTTCTGTACTTTTACTACAAATTCTAAGTCGGTAATTCTGTACAAATGGTCTTTTTCAAAAAGCTCTTTGGTTACATAAAAATTTTTTTCATTCTTGAAAACGATATGTTATTACAAGAATCTTTCACACTAGCAAAAATAAACTACATATGCAATATCTGAAAGCACACAGTTCTAAAAAACATTAATCTATTTTAACAACATAAAGTTGCAAGTGAAGAGTCCACAACGGAATTTTAGTTTCCCCAAATGCATAAAAGCTAATTTGTTTGTTATTCAACTAAAAAAGTTAATTTTTTTTTGGTGGGATAGATATCTGAAGGCAGAGTCTCTCAATGTCTTTTTGTTTTCAATGAGATTATATATATCATTTTAATGATTTCAAATTGTCATATTTTCAAATGGAACTAAAGCTTTACCTACAAATTATGCACCAGTTATTAATTTATAATGCTTACCTTACTGTAATTCACTATTTGAAACTTTTAAAAGAATAAGAAGGCAAACTTATGAAATTAATATTTAACACTAAAAAAACTCATTAATCAAACGTACACACTTGCCAACAGAATGATAAAGTATGCAACAAAAAAAAAAGATAAATTTTTTCTATGTTTTAAACTCTCATGTTTTGAATTCCAATATCAATAATTGTTAATTAACTGTCATTTTACTGAAAATCATATTAAATAAGTTAAATGTAAATGCTATATTTTGACATGTATTTATGTATTTGTGTTAACAAGCAATGGGGTTAAATTACAATTAATGCAGTAATTGCATTTTGGCATGTAACCATAACACAACTGAAAAACCAATTTTAAGTAGGAGAGTATCAACAGAATTTCTAATTTGACACTTCATCAATGCATTGTTTGCATACAGATCAAGTTAGAAGTATTTAATAAGTTTCACTTGATTAGAAATTATTTACAATCTATACTTCTGAAGAAATAAAAAAATCATGCACTACATTAGAATATTAATCAGTCCTTTAATTCACAATGCTGCAACATTAGTCATTATATCATTGTCTATCATCCTCTTGTTATAGGTAAATTATAACTCAGCAATCGATAATATTTGTGTTCACTTTAACACTGATAAAAGAAGTGTATAGTAAATATAAAAGTTATTATATATATATGCATAACATCCTGTGTAACTTTTTTTTCCCCATAATAATCTTAGTTTCATTCTTCCTTTTATTTTTCCAGCTGCCAAAAGATTTAAATATAAATCCAAAATCGGAATTCTAGTTAAATCTTATGAGGAATGTAATGGCAGATCTTCATATAAGGGTAATTTATATATTTTACATTTTCTTCAATAAAGAACTTATGGATAATTTTCCTGTGGATATAACTTTCTTTCATAAAGAAGAGCACAATGCTTAAGGACATGTTTTACCTTACATGAAATATTATGTGTACAAAAGAACTCTTACATTTTCCAAGCATGTTCTTTTTGGTGTTAAAGTTAACTCAAGCATAATTATATTATCTTGTTGGACTCTTCTTAAGTGGGACATTTCTATTCTGCTACTACTGCCAAATATTAGACTATTCTTGACTTTCATTTATATTTACTTCCTTTAATTTCTTATCCTCAGTTTTCCTAATTATCGAGTTCTTTCAGAATTATTTCATTCCACCTTCACATTCAGGTCCAAACCAACATAATATGGGTTAGATTTAATTCAGAAAACAATTCACTCTCATTTATACAAAATGATTCCTAAAATATTAAAAGGAAGTGAACCACATAATCAACAAAAAGTTACATTTCAGAAGAAAAAATATTGCAGTCTTAGTTAACAGATCATAATTTTAAGCACAAATGTGAGAAATCTTGATTCTACATACTTAAGTAATATAAACAGTTAAATTTGTATGTCATTTTGCAAAAAAAAAAAGAGCAGCTCAATTTATCAACCATTGCTTACTTACAAAGAATATGAAGTATTATACAAGAATATATTAGGTATCAAGGTTGGATCTAGGGGGAGGGGGCTAGTAAGAACTGAGAATGCTAGTAGGAGTAATGGATGTATAAATTATTTAACTTATATATATTTAATGTATATTTCAATAATTTTTTAAAAAACCTCTAAATTGGAGGGAGGAATGTTATACTTCAATGGAATTTCCATCTCTTGACCCTCCAGTCCCTTTATTATTTTTCTAGATCCAGACCTGTGAGGTATTAAAATGATACTAAAATGAAGGGTTGTTCCACCACTTTAAAAGGATTTGCTTCTAACCAAAATACTTAATAAAAAAATTAAAAACCATATTAAAATTTGACAATACTATTAGATAAATTAAAATTCATTGTGACAGCTTAGTTTTATTGCAGTATTTCTCTACCTTTATTTCTTGACAACACATTCTGGAATAATGCATTTACTCACGACACACCTGTGGCAAATTTTTTTATTATATAACTTAAAATTAAATTTATTTAAACAAAAATGCATATTAGAAACTTACCATTTGAAAAAAAAATCATAATGTAAAATTTAACTGTGGAAGTACTAAAATACAAATTGTTACACAGTATTATTCTTTTCTCTAAATTTTCGTGACATGCCAAGATCTTGAACGTGACACACTGGTTGAGAATCACTTTTATTGACATGATCAATATAAATATTGGGTTGATGCAAAAGTAATGGGAAAAAAGGTGAACTACACATTTGATATTGTCAGGAAATGTGCAGCAGTCTTGTAAACACAGTAAAAGACAGCAATGCATAGCTCCGTTATCTACTGATATTCTGTACCAACATTATACAAGTTGCAACAGGCATTTCACAGTGGTGACGCAAAATGTGTGCATTCATTCCATCATGCTGTATAAATTCAGAAAGAGTGTCAGTGTCCAAGAGTGTTTGTATAAACTGTGTAAAGTTCATGGGGACAAAGCCATCTCTAATCATTAGTCAGTGGAGCTGAATGACGACTGTTTAAAGGCACTGTTGAAGGAAAATCCACACTAGACATCCAAGGAATTGGCATAGCTACTGAACACCAATCAGTCCTCTGTCATTCAACATTTGCAAAAGCTGGGTTATGTCAAAATTGAACACTATTATTATATTATTGTGAATATTGCATCAGTTGTCACAGCTGAATGTGGTGGCTTGTTATACTATATGTACTTCATGCCTGCTTGGCAAAATGCCAATGGTTTTCTAGATGGGGATGTACACCACTGCTGGAAGACCCTTTGGACAGATTCTAGATGGGGATGAAAAAGTGAATTGTTTATAATAACATTGTGTAAAATATCATGGTATCAAGCAGGAGAATAGTCCCAGGTTATGGCAAAACTGTATTCTTGTAAGGTGATGCTCTGTTGTTGGTGGGATTGCAGGGGTATCATCCATTATGAGCTTTTAAACCAGTACCAAATCATCAACTTGGATGCCTACTGTGAGCAGTTGGACCTCTTAAGAGCATCACTGACGGTCAAATGCTCAATTATGGCAAACAGAAAAAGTGTTTTGTTCCACCAAGACAACATAAGGCCCCATATTGCATTACAGACACAGCAGAAGCTGCAGCAATTGGGATGGGAAAAATGATGCATTCCCCATATTTGCCAGACCATGCTCCCTGAGATTTCCATTTGTTTGGATCCTTGAACAATTTCATCTCTGATAGAAAGTTTTGGAATGACAATAAACTGAAAGAGTGCATTGGCAAACTTCACTGCCATGAAGACCAAGAGTTTCTACAGGAATGGCATCTATAAACTTGTAGATCATTGCATGGTCATAAGCTCCCCGGACAAAAAATTAGTCATCTCCTGCCGTAACAAGATTACATCCATTTGACAGCACCAGAGGGCGCAGCAGTAATAAATGTGTCCTACAAATAGCTGTGCCGTGTGCTACGGGGTTCACAAAGTGACAAGAAGTGGTTGTGTGCCATGTGTGTGTTAGTTGCTCTGTGAAACATGGGTCGCACCAAAGATGTGAATGAGTGACAAAAAGGTGTTATTGCATTTGGCCAAGCCAAAGGGCATAGTGTACATGAAGTTGCTGCCTTTGCAGGTGTGACAAAGTGTACTGTCCAAAGGGTCTTCCAGCAGTGGCATACATCACAGTCCACTGCTAATCGTCACCAGAACTGCAACAGAAAGACTGTGCTCACCAATAGGGACCACCACAGCGTGTCATGCACTGTTAGGGCTAACCGCTTTGCAACAAGGCAAGAATTGCTCCAGTCAGTCAACGCAGGCCTACAATAAGTTGTTTCCAAAAGAACACTCCAAAGGGAACTGCATGCCATGGATATCTGGAGCAGGGTACCGCAGAAGAGACCTATGTTAACAGCTCTGCACAAGGCTGCACGGCTACAGTGGGTGTGGCGCCACAAAGACTAGACCGTTGACTCTTGGAAGCATGTGATCTGGTCAGATGAGTCACGTTTTTGCTTGTACTCAAATGATGCGAGGTGACGGGTGCATCATAAGCTACATGAAGCCTTCCATGTGGACTGTGTGTAAGGTTCTGTTCAAGCTGGAGGAGATTCTGTGATGTTCTGAGGGTATTTCATGTACGGGGAAATGTGTTCTTTGGTTGCAGTGACATTTGAACCAGAAGGGCTATATGGAGTTACTGGACGACCACATGTTGCCTTTTGTGCAGCATCTCCACAGTGAACACCAGAAGGATACCCCAGTCTTCCAAGACAACAACTGTCATGTGCACAGGGCTCGAAGTGTGTTGTATTGGCACAACGAACATTCTGAAGCCTTTGAACATCTTGACTGGCCCACCAAATCCCTGGATTTGAATCCCATAGAAAACTTGTGGGACTATTTGGGGCAATGAGTGAAGCGCCGTCCCAGCCATCTGGTCAATCTGGCTGAACTGTGGGATTTGCTGCTGGAAGAGTGGATGAATATTGATGTGCACTACATCCACACACTGGTGGCATCCTTGCCAGACAGGATTTCGGCTGTTCTTCAGTCGCATTACATGCTATTAGGTGACATTCAGCCAGGGGTGACTAATTTTTTGTCCAATGAGCTTATCTACTAATGGTAATCATGTTTTTGAATAAATAACACATTGGTTAATCAAGGGAATGATTACACTTGCAAGTCTCATGTTTTCCCATTACTTTTGCATCAATCCTATATTAAAAGAACGGTTATGCATTTTAGATTTATATAAAAAATCGTTTCATATATTAAACTTTACCTTTGTGAGTGAGCTTCCTCATATACTAAAAGAAGAAAATAATTGTTAAATCATCAATAAAATTTGCTAAATATTTTAGGTAAGGTCAGCAAAGTCAAAACATTTTGCATAGGCTTAATAAATGACACTTTTTTCCCCACATAATGGGCTAAATATTCAGGCCCCAAAGAGCTCAGAAAAGGTTGAAGAAGGGGACCACTGGGCAGCTGTTAAGAGACAGATGGAAGCTTACCATCAATACCATCCAGCATGTTTTTAATATGCAAAGGGTATGATTCTCCTAAAGATGAGGCCATGACTTAACATCCCATCTGATGAATGGCAGCTTTTCCAAGCCCATTGGTGGCAGCTTTTCCAAGCCCATTGGTGTCACCTTTCTCAAGCGATAGGGATTACCTTTGGTAAATATATTTCATATACAGGGTGTCTCAAAAATATAGGTACAAACTTTTAGGGGAGGTACATAACATCTAAAGGAATGAGAATTGCATAGGAACCCATAACTGGAAACGTCACCATAAGTCAATAGGCGGCGCTGTTCATCAATGTGCTAGAGGGGAAATTTCGGATTTCCACATTCGAGCGGTAGTCGGCTTACAAAGAGCATGCAAAGGTATTCGAACAGGGAGCTGGCAGACATGCACTTATTGTATGGAATAGCTGAGGGCAACGGACGAGCAGCTCAACGAATGTATCAAGAATGCTTCCCACACAGACATGTACCGGGCCACCATTTGTTTCCACATGCACATCAAAATTTGTGTGATTATGGGTCATTAAGAGGTAGCAGAAGTGAGGGCAGGCCACAATCGATGCTTACTCCCATCATGGAAGAAAGTGTGTTGGATGCTGTGGACACTAATCCTAGTACCAGCACACATGCCGTTGCCTCTGCCTTATGAGTGTCTCGTTGCAGTGTACAATGTCACGGCGAGTCCTTACACTCCTTTCATCTCCAAAGGGTTCAGTTACTTCTCCCCACAGGTCATCCTGCATGTGTGCGTTTTGCGCAGTGGTATCTCCAAGAAAGTGCCCAAGATGTGAATTTCCCAGCTTATGTTTTGTTTACTGATGAGGCCAGTTTCACTTGGGATGGCGTATTCAATCAGCACAATGTGCATTTGTTGGCTCACGAGAACCCCCATGGTGTGTGCACCCATGCGGCACAACATCGTTTCACAGTAAATGTGTAGGTAGGTTTGGTCGGCGAGTGCTTAGTTGGGCCATACCTTTTACCATTCTGCATGACCTCCACGAAGTATCTGATCTTTCTGGAACAGGTTCTAACAGGCTTACTTGCCCATGTTCCAGCAAATGTGATATGCAACATGTGATTTCAACATGATGGGGCGCCTCCCCATTATGGAAGGTGTGTACGTGTGCATTTGAACATGTCTTTTGGGCAACAATGGATTGGGCGTGCTGGACCAGTTGCCTGGCCCCCACACTCACCTAATTTAACGAGCATTGATTTCTTTCTGTGGGGGAACCCTCAAAAGCTACCTTGTATGAATCGCCTGCGGAGTCTGACATGGATCTCGTGGCAAGGCTCGTCTGCACTGCTACTACTATCAAAGAAACTCCAGGTGTGTTCGACCGTTCCCACAATCAATGCTCCGTCGGTGTCACGCATGCATCGCGTCTCATCGTGGAAACTTCAAGCATCTGCTGTAACATTATGAAATGTATCATCTAGTACGCCATTTGTAATAATTACATCCAATAAATGTTTTTCCATTAATCACTGTCTTGTGTCCTTTCAGATCTTGTACCTCTGCCATCACTTTTCCACGACGTTTCCGGTTATGGGTTCCTATGCAATTCTCATTCCTTTAGATGTTATCTACCTCCCCTAAAAGTTTGTACCTATATTTTTCAGACACCCTGTATAAACAAACAAAACCAAGAGCAAATCTACTTACATCTAAAAATTTTAGGGCTAGTTAGTGAACATTATTGTATATTATTTATGATTTATTTAAATGCTATTTTGACTATTTTCTAAGAGAAACATTAAAATTAAAATATTCATTACATATGAGATTTGGAGATCCAGATCACTAAGTGGAACATTTAGGGACTATTTTTGTTGTTAGTTGTGTAGTTGAAATGATCTCTATAATTATGAAAGCAATTTGCAGAATGATTTGGGGGCTCCTCAGTAGCCTAAGTGAGACTAATGACCCAAAAGGGTCACTAGACCAAAAAGGGCAAATTTACAGTAGCCTAAGTGAGACTAAGTAACCCAAAAGGGTCACTTAGTCTCACTTAGGCTACTGTAAATTTGCCCTTATCATTACAAGAAAAATAGAATGTTGGATAGCTAAATAATACTAAGAGAAATTAAAAAATGAGAGGCTGCCACCTGAATCCAACTATTAAAGAAACAATAAATAACCTTTGGGAACTTATAATCAAGTCTCAAATAAATATAATGAAAAAACTAGAGAAGTCAGAAGAGTACCTAACCAAAATAATATGCAAAGGAAATAAAGCAGAATTTCATTTAGTGCCAATGTGAACCTTACCAATATTTTAGGTAAGGTCAGCAAAGCCAAAGCATTTTGCATAGGCTTAATGAATGACACTTTTTCCCCCACATAATGGGCTAAATAGCCAAGCCCCAAAGGGCTCAGAGAAATTTGAAGAAGGGTCAAAGCTGTCAAAATTCATGAATTAATTATTCATATCAGATGTAATCAAAAGTCATTTCAACGAAACATTCCAAAATGTTCGGCACTGAGAGGTAAATGTGTGGATCTTGATGACACAGATTTATTAGCTCAAAATAAAGTCAAATGTATATATTAAGTTAGTGTAACTCTACATAGCAGAAACAGATTAATCTTATTAATTATCATTTTACAACAAACAATTGATTTCATGTGTTGGGAATTTATTATAAGGGAAGGAGGGTGACTAGTATTCATAAAAGACATATAATCCCATTAAGTGCAGCAGTCCTAGGCCTTTGCATATAATTGAAATTCTACTATGTAAACAATGTACAAATGAAATATACTGCATAACAACGAGAATACAGCATAATACATTAGGTAAAATAGAAAAAAAAAACTAAAATACGTGAATAAAAGTAAAGAATAATGAAATAAAATTTATAGACAGATACCTTGAATAACATATCAGATATGGACCAAACAATAAGGAACTTAATCTAATTATGAAAGTAATATATGTGCTCTAACACAGATGATCAACTTAACTTCAATTACCTTAGTGTGACATATTATTAGCAACAAATGGAAAAGTCACTGCTGAACAACAAACTTATGATGCAAAAAAATTGAGAAAAATTGAGTAAGGTAACTGATACAAATTGTATAGAGCAAATTTTAATTTAAAAAAATATGAAAGCAAAAGTTTAAAATTACTAATCACTGAAGAACTTTGAATGAATATAAAAAAAATAAAATCATGGAAACTTGCATGCTAAAAGTTGATTCAAAGAACTCTTTACCACTACTACAACAGTTCACCATTTCGTTCTTTTTTTACTTTCTATTTTTTATATAGTTCTTCATCATTTTATACTTACTCATCTCAATAACAACTGTATTACTTGATATATATTTGGCAGACAAGAAAATATTACAGATTCCACTGATTAATTAGAGAGTATGTTTGCAATTATGATTTGGAACTAGAAATATCTAATAAAAAATGCAAATAAAATATCTTAATGGTAATTTTTGAAATAAAACAGGAAGACAATAAAAAAATTGGCAAGTATCATTGCACTTGATTCTTTAATATAATTCACAACACTAACAATTTCACTACAGTAAAATTATAAAAATATTGTAAGTTTTATTCCAGAATTACTTAAAATTCATTGAATAGCAATAACTATAATAATCATTTGATTTAATTAAAAAATTATTTTATCCTTTATTTAAAATATTACGAAGTTGGTCCTAATCAGCAAATTATGAACTTTATAATTCCTTTCCATCATTCCACTTTGCTTTTGCACTGCCTTATTATGAATTATTTTTGAGATATAAGGATGTAACTATAAGTTTGAAATGCATATTATAAAGCATATATTTATGTACATGCAAACAATCAAGAAATTTAATCTGCTTTGTAACAAATTATATTAGTATGTACAAATTATATATAGTCATGCAAAGTGTCCACATTACATGAGTGGAAAGCCCCAATCAAATTGCCTTAATTTTTAAAATAATTTTTTTTTATGAAAAAAAATGTCATTAGAGATCAATGCAAGATCTCATTCAAAGCTCGCATCTTGATTTTCAAAAATATTCATTTAATATTTTCTTAAGAGTCACTTAAGTTAGTTAAGAGTTTAAAAGAAGGTGGAACATTTGATAACAGACCATACTGTTACAATCATTGTAAACATTGTAAAACTATAAAAAAACTGAAAAAAAAATCATTACACAACTTTCAAAATTACGTTTTTAGTAAGCAATTTGTTGTAACAGCTATTGTGTTTTAAATTAACTTTTGAGGTAAATTCTTATGACCAACAATGCAGCTATTAAATATTTCAGCATCCATAACTCTTTTCAAGTCAAAAGAATATTGTTGAAAATAGAGATTTGAGTCAGATCTGTAATTTACCTTTGCTGGTATTTTTCTGTAAAAAGCTTATGTTCAAAATTAGGGAACTTTGTATGTTGCGTTCCTTCTAGATAACATGGAAATGTCTGAATACTTTTGGTAATATAGTGTAAATGCTGTCAAATTTGATGACAATGATCATGATGAATATGTACCAATCTGAAATTGGATCTCTCACCTGAAAGATTTCAATAGGTGATAATAAAAAAATATATATCTTATTTGTTTGTATTTTCAAACTTGAATATCTCACTTTTGAAGCTTTTTCTTAACACCATTACTGAAGATTCAATCTCTAACAAAGATGAAATCCCAGAATAAAATTCTAAGATTCAAAATGACTTCAGAGTTATCATTAATTTTTTTTTCTATTACTTTATGGCACTACAGTGACTAAAACTTCATTATCTTACTTTTCATCTCAGACCTTGTTTACTTTGAATAGTCTTTTTTTTTTTCAAATACAAAATTCTTTGATATAATTGATTAAACTTATTTGCAAAATCATGAACCCATTATCAGCAGATAAATTTTCCTTCCCATTTTGGATGAGAACAAAAACATTGAATGCAGATTTAAATTGTTTCCTAACAAATGTTTGTATCCTTTTTAAAACCAAAGTAGACTACTATAGAAGAGGAAATTGGCCTAATTATGATATAAATTTATGTAGTCATATACTCTTTGATGCAACAATACATTCAGAATTTCTATGAAATATTTTAAATACACCATAAAATATGTATTTAGTAATTCTAGTTGGCATTCAGTACAGACATATAATTAAATCTCGAATAAAGGAAAATTAATGAGTGCCTACAAGAGAATTAACAGACAACTGTAAATAAGGATGTATTAAAACATCTACTTATATGAATCATACCTTTAATAAATATCTGTAGGAATTATGTTTTTTGCAATAAAAACTATTAACTTTCAAGTTTTTATTCAAAATATATATTTTATATTAAAATTTTTATATTAAAACAGCCTTTTCCAAGAAATATTCATAAAAAGCTTATGTATTTATAAAAAGCCCCACAGGGGCTATCTCTTTAACACAGTTAATTCCTCATACAATCAGTTGCCATAGACATATAACAATAGTCTGCTGCAAATTATGCTACAGGTGATTAGCTTTTTTTTTAAAAATATTTTTGGCTTTTTTCTGCATCTAAAGATGAAAATATAATATTCATTAAACATCCTCATTATGAACAGTGACTGTTTGTATAGAGCAAATTTTTACCAATGCTGATTAAATAATTTCAGTGTTATCAACTAAAAACATTTAGATTTTTGAAGAAAGTATGCTATTTTTAGAGATCAGAACACATTATTTTTGATAACTTGTCTCAAGAAATATATCAGCTATACTTAAAAAAAAGTATTATGAACTCATACTTTCTAAGTTTGCCATAAAATATTGAGCATTCTGGGAGAATATTAACATTTCCTGTTTGTGAACTCTTCATGCAAAATTTATATCTATATCTAAATGCTATTGAACAACTACACTTTTTGTCAATAAATACTTCCATATTTCATAAACATCTCTGAAGAACAACAGGATCAGATGCATCAGCAACAGATCTATGTAGGAGAAAAATTACTTCACATTAAATAGGAATAAGTTCACAAATGCTTGTGAGACATGTATTACAAGAATACTGCTGTTGCTTGAGATTCCAACATCATAGAACAACAAGGGGTATTATGAACTAGTTGGGATTTTCATCAGGTTTACGGAAGAAATGCGTTTCTTGATCCACAATTTAAAAGAGCTTTTGTTACCCAGTTGTCTGAGGTAATTTTAGGAATGGACTGAAGAACAGTGCAGCTCAGCCTGATAAGGGCAAAGCTACACAAAAAGCATTTGTTAGTCACCTCTTTTTACTCACTCATAGGCAAATACATTAGCACACATATGCAATGATCAATATGAGGAAAGTTTTTCATCATTTACAGTTCAAGAGGCTGAGATCATATCTGCTTTCCAAGATCTGCTGCTACACTGTAAACTGAGCCAAGCAGCCTTAGAGCAAGGTGGCCAGATGCAGAACATCAGAGACATCCTGACTAACCTGAAAAAAAAAAAACCAAACAAACATTCACATGATTTAGTTGTTACTATAAGCTAAGATTTTACAACTAAATGGGAAAGTAATGAATACAGTGAATTGACAACTTGTAAAACAGCTTCAAATCTCTTTGCAATAATAAAGAACATAACTAGTAAAAGCGAAAAACTCTTGTTAAATATAAAGCACCTATATATATATATCTCAAGAAATTATATAAATATTTTACTCTTAGAATAAGTATTTTGATATCATATTCTTCTTTCTTTCATTAATGCTTAAATGCACTGCCCCACAATTTAAAGGAAGGTTTGAAATATTGCAAAATAATTAAAAATGCCATTGATAAAATACAACCAAAATATGCTGCATGTAAATGAATTTTCTGCGCAAAGTGCAGATGAGTATCACCACATCTTGATAAGTGCTCTTGAATAATTACTGCATTATTCAATGTTTTACTAGCATTCAATTTGCTGAAAGATGATTTTTCTGTTATACAATATATTTACCACAAGGTTAAAAATGATGAAGAGCAATCACAAGTAGAGGCTGCAAGATGGCTCACTGTGAGTCTTCCATAGTTAAGAGACTATGGCAACAGTTCTAAAAGACAGAGCACAATAGAAAATGTGGACACGTAGGTATCTTTGACTGATGGTTCAAAGATATAATCACATAACACTGGTTCAACCATGTCTCACTTCTGTAGAGTTACTGGAATCCTTGTTTCAATCTTCACCATTAGCAGGAAAGTTCACAAGAGGTCTTTATGCTTGTGTGTGCCCTTCCCCACAGAAAGGAGCAACTATATTGGGACAGACAACATCATGATTGGTCTAAGTATCATTGGCACTCAACACTCTTTACTAACAAGTCCAGATTTGTCCAGCAGAGCAGCTCAAGACAGATATTGATCTAGAGGGAACAAGGAATATGCAATCATCCATTATACATTATTGAGAGATGGAGGGGATAGTATCAGGAATAGAGCAGGTATTTTACTGTATGATCACATGGATCTGAACATAGTTTATATGGCATGATGATAACTCAGATACAGAGATAAGGTCCTCAAGGCTCACCTGCAACTTTATGCAGAAGCAATAAGAGACAATTTAATTTTTCAGGATGATAAGGCCTGTATTCTCAGAGCTCAACTGGCAGACTTCATATGAAAATTAAATCTGTGAATATTACTGTTATTGTTATTATCATTATCACAGCAAAGCTTTCTTTAAATTATGAGATAAACTCATTAAACTCTGTTTATCACTACTTTTTGTTCATAAATGCATATAAGACTCATTTTGTTCTTTTTTTATTCAAATATTTTTGATAATATTTTTAAAAAATTGATTATGGTAACATTAATAATAATTTGCAATAATCACAAGTAACAAAACTGAGGATGAAAATAATTTTACTCTTTTCATTTACCTTACTGTTTTACAGAATTGAATATCTAGCTTTTAAATGCAATTTGGTTTCCTTAATACTAAAAATAGAAGTGTATGTCAATATAAAGTTTTGTAGCTATCTAGTGTATAATATCAAATCTGTAATAATAAAAAAAGATGTCTGTGTCATGGCAGCTATAATTCACCAGGAAATCATGGTAGACACTGCAAAAATTTACAGCATTTCTAGTTGTCATTTGGGTTGTAATGGTAAATCTATAGTCATAATTCCAAAAGGGTAAAAGGGGTTTTGCTAGAAGCAAACATATTTACCATGTTTTTCTTATGGGAAACCGAAGTTGCTGCCAAATCCAGTGTTATTCTGCTCCCCAACTATGAATGTTTAAGTCATACATGTATATCTGCTGCTGTTGCAAGATCCCCACATTACCAAAGGCATTATATTAAGGCATTTCATTAGAGGTACGAACTTGTGTTTTTAACTCAACACAGGATCACAGAGAGGAAATTCAGGTACAAAATTTGGGTCCAATCAGTCCAGTACTTTGGGAACCACGGGATAACAAAATCTGCTGAAATGGAAATAAAAATTTCGATAGTAACCAACCCATGGATATGAGAGGAGCTCATTAGCAATAACACGCAATTCTTCAGGTTGAATCTGTGTGGTAAGGGTTTAGGAGCGGGACACTAAAAAACTAAACTTTAGTAAGGTGAAGAACAGAATATGCATTTTTTAAAAATGAGACCTTCGTTATTCTATAATTATGCATACAGGCAACATGGCCAAACCAAAATACTGTATCTCATCCTATGGATGGTGGCATTTCAAAGTCCATCAATGCCTCTTTTCTCAAAGGGCAGAACAGGAATTAAGAGAAAATTCTCAACATGGTGCACTTGAGACTGGGGCCTGCATATTATGGAACCTGGCACGTTGCCAATCGACCCAACCCTTGTCCCAGTAGTAGTTGGGATGATGTGATTTGGCATACTTTTATAGTAGTTTATTTTATGATTTTTTTAAAGGAATTATAAAAATAATGTATATGAAAATAATTTAAAATAGTTTTTTTTATTGAAATGATACTTTTTGACTCAAATTATTCCTGTTTCAAAAAGGTTACAATTACATGTTATCTGCATAATTACATGTTCTGCTTGTCTATTAAATTGCCAGTGATAACAAAACTACATCACTGACAATTTAATAGACAAGAAGAATTTTGCCTACAGTTTAGTACATCACACCTAAGTACAGGGAATAGTAAGTAGTTTTGCCTACATCACACCTAAGTACAGGGGAATAAAAACCATTCCCTGAAGTGCAGGATCCAGTGCTCAAGAGGAGAGGGAGGGGAATCTACAAAACAATAGTAGATATTTTCACTTTTGAAAAGGACCTATTAAAATGTTTTATAATGTTAAGATCTTCTTAAGAACTTGCATTACTTTATTGCTGAAACTGCTTCTGAATTTAGACTGCAGCACACAAAAATGTGGAAAAAATACTTCACACTGAAGCACATAAAATGTGGAGAAAATACTTTGCACTGAAGCTGTTGCTGTAAACCATTGCTATATTTTATAACATCTTTAATGTAATTGAAACCAATGTGCATCTTCTACCTATACAATGTGGGGACTTATGAGACATCTTTCGAAAGTAGAAATTAATGACGTGGATTTGTTTTTGGTTGAAACTTTATTAACCAGGATTGAATAAATTAGAATATTTCTTTTTACAAATGTTATAGCTGTAATCTTTTCTGCTGCCATGACCTTGAAAATAAGGTTCATGAAGCCTGCATATATGGCCATGTACCATAAAAAATTAATTTTTTTAATATTAAAGCATGAACTAACTTTATATATATATATGTAAAATAAACATTTCAGAGCTCCTAAAAATGCTATTGCTTTTGATTTATTCCTCAACTTGATGTGCCAGAAAATAAAAAGCCATTTCTCTTGCTCAAACTGCTATCTGTAAATTGTTGTTTCATATTTAGACATTCCCCCACTAGACTGCTGAGAACTCCAGCAAGTTAACCGAGTTATTTAGTAAACATCCGACTACCTGTGTTCTCAATAAAATAAAGCCAGATGCCACCAAAATCACTTTATCTTATAAATAACGAAAATTATAAGATTTTTTTTTAAAACTTTTATAATTTTCTTAACCCCAATTAAATGTTCTTTCTTTTGGTATATAATGTTCATCAGTAATTTTTTAAAAAAAATTCCAATTGACTGGTCACAGCCAGTGAAAAGCCTGGACTCTTCTCAAAGTATATACAGTGAAAAAAATTCGAAAAAGAGATTAATTTTTTTCATTTAAGAAAAAATTTATTTTCCACTTATTCATAAGCAAATAGCCTTCCTATTCATATGCTTCATAATCATTTTTGTCAACTGATTTCTTTAAATAAATTTTTATTTGTATTGCCAGATTCACTTTTTTACTGCGTGTCTCTATAAAAGCCATATTAAAACAAAACCAGTCATCTTTTTTTAAATATTTTATTGAATAAATTTTTATTATTTTACATTTTTTTATTAGTAGCACTAATTAAAACTTTTTATTATTTTACATTTTTTGAGCTTTCATGGAAGGAATATGATTTGTCATGATATTAAGAGACTGAAGTGCAGATCACAACTTCAATATTTTAAAGAAATCTTGATGGTTTTAATTCAAATCCACGGCTTTTTAAGTTCATTTAAAATCCTAAATTAAGTCACAATTTAAATCAAAACATTTTCATAAAACTTAGTAAGTATGACTAAATATAAATGTAATTTGGTGAGAACAATGGTTACTTAGATTCCAGCATTTGTTAATTTTCATTCTTTGTTTTTCTGTATTTTTCCCTTAATTTAAAATTCCTCAGAATTTTACATCTCTAACCATAAAATTTCCATTTAAATATCAATACATACAAATAAATTAATCAAACCATAGACAAGAAATATTGTTATCTATTATTACAGTTCAAAACTTACCACATATTCAACTGTGCTAGGAGATTCGCGTATGGCGTGAAAACCGTCGGGGCCAGGGAAGAGGCCATTCATATTGACGAGGCACAATTCCACCAACATTTTTTTCAAAATAATTAAACATAGAGAACCACCATATCCTTGACAAGAAATTATTATTTCCAGGTACCTACAAGCCAAAAGATAGATGTTATCTCCACATAGTTTATTTCTCTGTCTTTAAGAAATATAAAATATTAATTGCTTATAATTTCATGAGGTCTTTCAGGACCCTTAACAGTTTCTTGTCTTTGTCTAGTAGCACTAATTAACTTACAGATAATATAGTTCAAGCAAAAGCTTGTTTTAAAAAAAGAACTCCTCAGGCCACTCACAACTTGAGAAAACTTAACAAAATTATAATTTCAGCAACAAGATAACTTTTAGTTATATTTTGTAATACTTATTGAATTGAGAAATCTGCAGCAAGATTTTATAACTGAAATTGTAAAGGCATGCAAATGATGCAAATGATGTTATCAAAGAATATCACATGACTTTTAATCAGTTGCAAAATATATAAACACAATCAACATCAATACCTACTTTATTTTTCAACATAATCACTGCCAGATGTTGAGACTTTTGTCTCTATTTGCCATCATCTTATCAAATTACCATTGCCTTCTACATTACAAGTCATGATTCAGAGAAGCATTACTGTATGATTGTGATCAACATCTGACTGCTCAAATACCTTTACAGTGAGTTTCAGATCCAAGCCATAAGTAACATGGTACTATACATTTAAACAAAAGCACAAATCCAGGCCTGAAGTTTAATTGGCTATGTCAAATGGGTAGGTACCAGTTTACTAAAAATGATTATTTAAACTGCAGGAGAAGCTTCTCAGGCACTTAGTGAGTGGGTTGTTTGAACCCTGTGCTGCATTTTTGTGCATACAATGGGCTAAATGACTAGGTCATAAGGACCTCATGAACTCAGAAAAGGTTGGGGAAGGGGATCCATTGAACAGCTGTTAGGAGACAGATGCAAATCTCCCATCAAGGCTATAAAGAGTGTTCTTTAATATGCATAGGGTATGGCTCTCCTGCATACAGGGCCACAGCTTAACATCCCACAGACAGTGGCGTTTCCAAGCCCAATAGTGTCCCTCATTCTCACTGAAAGCACAATGGAAGTTAATAGAGAAAAAATACAAGTGGTGGTGCACACTTATACATTTATATATAAAACTTAAAAAAAAAGTTAAAGTTTCACTTTTGCAATTATAAAGGAAGGGACTTAATCAAAATAAATGTGAGAATTTTAATAGAAATACAGATTTGTTACCAAATACTGTAAAAATTAATGCAATAAATTAATATTATACATAGCACATAATTTTTAATATTCAATATGCAGTAATATTAAAATTTGCATATGGTTCATATGACATGAATGCAAGCAATGTTACTTTCTACACACTTAAGTGCAGAGGGACCATCTGGGCCAGCATTGAGTTTTATCTCCATAAAACCCTAATCCTGTCCTCTGTTGGTAGCAGATACCAATGAGCTTAGAAAGACTGCTGTTCGTAGGATGGCCTTGATGGGAGAGACTACCATGTCTCCTAATAGATGTTCGGTGGACCACCTTCAACTTTCTCTGAGCACATGGAGTCCTTGTGACCAGTCATTTGGCCCATTGTGTGCAAAAAAGTGCTACTCAGAGGAAAAACAACCCAGTTCAGGGGGTTAATAACCACTCCCTGAAGTTCAAGATACAATGTTTAAGAGGAAGGGAAGGAGAATCAACAAACCAATACTATATATTTTCACTTTTGCAAAGAACCTATTAAAACATTTTGTACTTTGGGGTGTTAAAAACTTGCATTACTCTACTGTTGAAACTGTTTCTGAATTTAGACTGTAGCAAACAAAAATATTGAGAAAATGCTTCCCACTGAAGCTGCTGCTGTAAACCACTGTTACATATATTTCATGACATCTTCAATGCCACTGAAATCAACATGCATCTTCTACCCATCCAATAATGAGACTTAGGAGACATTAAAGTGCTTGCTAGGTTCTATGTTCGTGAATCTTCCTACGATGTCAGTAAATATTAATTCTACATGCTGGGTCCTCTGACACTGCTATACAACTGTCTGCACTATTCCTGACAGTTCCAAACAGAACTGTCAGGATCGTTAGTAGAACCACACGAAGGCAAGACTTTATGTGTACAACGCATATTGAGATTTTTAAATTTAATGGTGAAATAGTGCCAGAAACTGAAAGTTAACAAAACACACTATAAGTTATAATAATTTATGAAATATCTTTCTCAAGCAGAAATTGCCAAAATTGACTTATTTTATTGAGCTGAAACTTTATTAATCAGGATAGAATAGACTTGAATATTTCTTCTTCACAAATGTCAGTGTTGCAATCTTTTCTGATTCCATTAAATAGTTGTTACTGTAACATGCGCAAAAAAAAGTTTGTTTTATTCTGATAATGAGCAAATTACCCTAAATTATCATAGTACTGGGGCACTTTCATGTTGTGTGATTGACAAGTTATAGTCAAAGCTCTATAACTTTCAAATAAACATTTTTGTAGCAAAATGTGACAGGAAATAAATCAAAAAACTATATTTGTGTAATATTTAGAGTTCTTGAAGTTGAAATATTTATAGGCATGCTGATTGTAAGAATTTCCTTCAAAAGTTAAAACAAATTGTTTACTAAATATAAATTTAGAAGTTTGTGTAATGGTGTTTTTGGTCTGTAAATGGTAGCTAGGCATAAACTGGAAGGAGAGTTGTGTACCAATCCCCAGTGATGATGCACAGAACCGGCCAGGTCTAACATCTAATGTCCAACCCCTCTTTCTCATGGTGAAGGCCGTTAGTACCTTTCAAAAGAGATATTCTCTTTTGGAAGGGAACGGAAGGGGAGGGCTGCCAGTTCAGTTTGGTCTACTGATCTGGTCATCTATGGCCACTTTTTTTCTTTTTTTTCCAACCCTGCTGAGGAGTGGTCAACTTCCCAGGGTTCTGGCACTGACCGTTTATACCTACTAGACTGGACTTGTTTATGTATTTGAGCTTGATTATGGATCCTGGACTTGCTGCACTGGTGGGCCTCTGTTGAGGGAGAATCTGCTGCTGTGTTTTCTGTTTGCTTTTGAGTTGCCAGCTCTAAGTGAACAGAGGCATGGGATACCTTATATCAGCTGGTGGATAATCCTAATCAGAGGCCATTGCAGGTACCTGAACCTTACTTAGCTAGTTGGGCATCGTCAAGCCTAAACTGGAGTAATGTGTCTCAGGCAGGCCATATGGCTCTTGAAAAAGTCCACTTGAAAAGGTAGTGCCTGAAGTTCTTACTAGCATCAGTGACTTCAACCTTTAGCAGAGGGGGAACAGGTCTTTGCCCCATGCCTGTGATCAGGGGGCTGTTTGATATTGTTGACCCTACCTATCTCAATAAACCTAGTTTCTTTAAAAATCCTACTATTCATTTTCTCTTTGCAGGAACGTGGAACATTACATAGAGATTATTCTCTTGATATCCTCATGAAGGAGTTCCAGCGCTATAACCTACACATTCTAGGCTTGCAAGAGACCAGATGGACATGTAAAGGTGAGATACTTAAAATTAACTTCAAATTTCTCTTTACAGGTAGGGAGGATGGAAAGCATCACCAAGGCATGGGTTTGCTTCTCAGCAGACATGCTAGTTATGCTCTTCTAGGATATAAGTGCATTAATGAAAGGTTTCTTACAGCAAAATTTCAGACAAGCATTAAAGACTTGAATGCTATCTGCTGTTATGCCCCCACTGAGGATGCTGATGAGGATGAAAAGGATAGGTTTTACAAACAACTTCAGGATATTTTGAATTGTGTCAAGAAAGGAGATATTACCCTTCTCCTAGGTGACTTCAATGCCAAAGTTGGTACTGACTCTGACCTTTGGGGAGGGATGTGATTGATTATATATTAACAGCAAATGGGCTAGTTCTGTTAGGAATACCAGGGCATATACGGGAGCTGAAATTGGATCTGACCATTACCTTGTTAAAAGTGCCTTGCAACTTAAACTTAAAAAGTGTTGTGTAGGGTTAAAAAATTTACTTTTAATACTGAAGCTCTGAATGACCCAGTTATAGCTAAATCTTACCATGACAGGTTACTTAGTCATTATGACAGTCATGGTTTGCTTACTACTGAAGTTGAGGAAGAATAGAGCCATTTTAAACAGGCTTTTTTGGAAACTAACAGTACTCTTTTAGGAAAAAAGGCGCAGAGGAGGCAGAATTATTTTAGTGATAAGGCACTTGAGCTCATTTCAGAAAGAAGGAACTGCAGGAATGTCCTTAATCAATACTCCACTAGTCCTAATAGAAAGGATTACAGAGAGCTTAATAAATGAGTAAAGGATCAGTAAGCTGCCGATAAGAATCTTTGGCTTGACAGCTTGGCTGAGAAAGCTGAGGAAGCAGTTAGGCAGCACAACAGCAGAGAGCTGTACCAGATAGTTAATGTTTTATGTGGTAGAAAACAGACAGGTATACAGGGAATGAAGGATAAACAAGGTTATAGAAGGGGAGTGTTCTGTTATGGCTAGGTGGGCTGAGCATTTCAGTGATGTTCTAAACAATGTGGTTAGTTCTACTCCCATTGTTTGTAATGATGATAGATGCATTGGTGGCTTTAATGTTGGCCCTATAACACAATCTGAAGTTATTTTGGCTATTTCTAAACTTAAACTACATAAATCCCCAGGGGTAGATGAAATTACTACAGAAATCCTCAGAGTTGGGAAAGGGAAAAAAAACTATATTCTTATATTATACAGGGAACTTTCTCTACTCAAAAACTATATTTTTAAGGAATGAAGAAAATAGCTTGATTAAAAAAAATGCACATTTTTAATTAAGTGCTATGAATTGGCAAAATTGTTTAGTCATGCACATAAAATTGTTTGCTAAAACTTGAGAGAAATGAGCCAGATTCAGTATGTGGATTATTTGTTTTATGGGCTGCAAGTTACTTTGCAGTGAGTTGTGGGTTGGACAGGCCTGCTTTAATTTACTTTCAGTTGTTTCAGTTGGCAGGAGAGAAAGTTCTTTGAACTTCTCTTGAACCACAGGGATTTGCAATTAATTTTTATTCTTTCCAATAATTAAAAAGGATTTATTTTGTTGGTGCTAAAATAAACAATCCCACTCAGGCAACCGATTTTTTTCAAATAATGTTTTTAATATGACACTTTAATGCTGGCAACCCTAGGCAATTGTCTAATATGCCTTATGAAAAATCTGTCCCTGAATGATGCATTAGACTGTGGCAATTATTTTATCCAAAGTTTATAATGCATGAAATACTAGGAAGCAAAGTGCATTCACATTGTGATACACATTTTCTGCTTCAGCAAAAAGATATTAAAGCATTGACCAAGACTTAATACAGAAACAAGTAGTCTGCCATGCTGAAATTGACAGCCACTTCAAGTAAGGATAGGTTCAATCCAAATTACAGCTGTGCCATGCAGAAAGAATTGCAGTTTGGTAGTTGATACCTTTTCCAAATTTCTAAAAGCAAACAAAAATTATTGCAGAGGTGATGAGAGTGTGGACAACTGGAAAAACATGCCACTTGATGAATCTCACTTTACCCTATTTCACAGAGGTTGCTTGGAATGCATGTAATGCACAATCTCACATATTTCACTGTTACAATTAAAGTCTGTGTGGTTTGTTCTCAATGAATGGTTTGGGCATACTACTCATTTTATATGCAAAATGCTCAAGAGTGCCTCCAACTTGGAAGACAATGTAACACAATAAATTACTTTTTACAGACAGCAATGACTTCCCATGATGACACTGCCCCTACTCATTAGGCTGTATTTGCAAATGGTGTGATGAACACAATATTCACCCACTCAGCAGTAGAACTGAGATTCAGTAAGAATTTACAAGATGGCCTTGAAAGTTAACAGAAAATTCTTTACTTTCAAAAACAGAGCTGGAAGTTGTATTGCAACAGGAATGATACCATTTGTTCCAATATCTCTAAAGACTGGTGAAACCACAATGTATGCAAACTGTTATTAGGGCATGGAGTAGACTAATGGCATACCAATGTAATTTTTTTTAATGAACAATATATGTGTAAGATTCACTAAAAATACTGGAAAATGGGAATGGTTATAATAGCATCTTCCAAAAAAGTGGCACTTTAGTTTGGTCTTCCTAATGATTTGGATAAATATGGTTTGTGTTGACTAAGTGGGATGTCTCACAGCAAAGTTATGTCAGATAATTCATTATTTCTGATAACTCAGAGGGTAAAAGTATTTGATATGCAACTAGAAGATCAAAGGTTTGAACATCACTTGGGCCATTATAAAATTTTCCAATTTATCAAAATTGTTCAAACTACAGAAGTTTGTGTAGTAATTAAATAAAAATTTAACAATGTTGTATAGTAATTAAATAAAAACTAAAAATATTACAATGAATCAGTAATTCATTGTAATATTTTTAGAGTTATTTTCTTCCACTTTCTGTTTTTCCCCTGAAAAGCAGTTTGTGTTTTGTAGCAATCAGTGAAAGGGATATTAATGGAGTAATTGGGCATATTTCAGTTGGAAAGGTTGCAACCTCCGTTTTTGAGTTAACAAGATGTTAAAAAAAAATACCCACTCAAGTAGTTACTTAGTGAACTTTTATTTAAGTAACTAAAACAATAGCAATTTCAAAACATCAAAAAACATTGCTTACACTCAAAATTTCTCTGCTAAAACGAATTCTATATTTTGTGATGGTAGTGTAACTGTAGCTTGTTAAAATAATAAAAAGTTACATTCTGCAACATCCTGTAATTCATCAAGCAACCAGCGAATCACATAAGAAAGCATATTCAGTTAGTGAGAATTATACTCTTCTGGTAAATAATAAAATACTTTAATGTTACTAGATGGATATACAAATATGTCTAGAAGTTTTGTCCAAATAGGCCTTCCTCAAAGTGAAAAGTGAATTTACCAAAGAGGAAACTATGATTCAAGCAATACTTATCATGAAAGTAGTAGAGTTATTGAATGAAATAGTAACACTAGATCCTTTAGTTAGGAGCAAGGCTAATGCCAAGGCAAGAGTGGGACATCCTGCCCTGGGTACAATAAAATTTTAGAGGGAAATTTCGAATTATTACAGACCATTTTTATTACTATGTGCAAAAACTAAACTATTCAATAAACACTTATCCCTAATGAGAAATTATCTAGCCATGGCCCTGGTTAGGAGTATTCCAATGGAATCTGTTCTTGTAGGAAATATAATATACATACAAATTCCTCCTTCAGAAGTCCAACCAGACTGTGATATAACTGGTAAAAATAAAGATCTGACAATTTCAAACGGGTTAAGTTGAGTTGTTTTACTTCTGAATGGCACTTTTTTGCACACAACAGGCTAAATGGCCAGGTCACAAGGACCCCGAGGGCTCAGAGAATGTTGAGGGGAGGAGACTCACTGGACAGCTGTTGGGAGACAGATGTTAGGCTCCCATCAAGGCCATCCAGCATGTTCTTTAACGTAAACAGAGTATGGCTCTCTCTCCCACACACAAGGCCACAGCTTAACATCCACCTAATGGATGGTGACATTTCCAAGTCCTTCAGTGTTCCCTACTGACCCAGAGCAGGAAGTTTTACTGAGACAGATCTGAATGCTGGTCCAGCTGAAACTCAAACCTGGGAACAGCAGATTATGAGCCTGGTGAACTGCTGGCTGAACAATCCCCATCCCATTTCAAATAGGAAGTGTACAGCAATGAATAGTCAATTTGCCATAAAAAATATACCAAACTGCCACAGATGTCGAATCTCATTTACACATAAAAAAAAATTCCACAGTAAGGTGCTTCATGCTTACTGTATAACAATAGTAACAACAGCCTTTACCAGCAGTGTAACAGTTAAATACAGAAGTGTTTGATGTGCTAACTATATTACGCTTCCGACTGCTTACAGATGGAAAACTACAGAGTGTAAATGTTAAGGACAAAATCAGTGTCACTTCCTAATGTTTTGCCATTTTCAAGTTCACTAGGGTTTCGGTATTATCTTGGTAAAACCCTTGACTCCAGGAAGTTTGGAGTTTTATGAATTTTAAGGAAAAATCTACATATAGATAATCTGTAGTATGATTACATTTCTTAAGAATAATGATTGTAAAAGGAATAGTTGAATGCTTAATTATCATGTTTACAGGATGGTATGAACATACATCATGATCATATGACATTGCTAAATACACAGTTGGTAGTTTATGCCTCTATTGATGCTAATGGTGGACATATCACTTATTGAATAGGCCAGTGTTTTGTATATTTCTATCTAAACTGAATGACTTGTTTATCACGATGTCCCTTATAAACCAAAGAGCCAAAACATTATGACCGCCTGCCTAATATGATGTTGGTCCTCCATGTGTCGCACAAAACGGCTTTGACCTGGAAAGGCATGGACACTACAAGATTTCTAAAGGTGTTGCCCCCTCATTCACTTTTACTTTACCTCAACCAGTTTTCCTTAATTTATGTTAAATTTATCATTTTGGGGATTTTAATTTCATTTTTGGCATCACAGCGCTCATTTCCAAGAGCATAGGAGTTGCACAAGCGCAACTCCGAACTTTCGATTGTCATCCGTTAAAGTGCACGTGTACAAGGACACGCCCCCTCTTGCATCATAGCTTGCGCGCTCGTAATTTTATGCAAATGTCTTTACCGGCGCAACAGCCACGTTGCTGAGCCTGTACGCTTGATATAACCATGACATGTAGTCACAGAGGGTCAGCTGAAAGTTAGTTGTCAGTTAGTGGTAGTAAGTCAGTTGGAAGTAGTCACAGGAGTTGGTGTTTGTTAGTTGTCAGTTAGTGTCACAGAAGTTGGTGTTAGATACAATAGTGAAGATGTAGACGATGTTTTCATTTACGTTGGTGAGTAAAAATAATTTTTTGGAAATAAACTTGTTTGTTATAGAAACTTTTTTGAACCTTTGCTATTTTTTCTCTTGAGCAATATTATTTGATAAGATTTGATTATATATTTTTATATTGACAATCATTTAATTTTTGAATTCTTACTCACTAAGTAACGCCTGCTGGTATTTGAACCCTAATTGAACTTTATTTGGCAATTTGTTGATTATTGCCTGGTGCCCGACTTTAGCTATCCGGAGCTTGAATAAATATTGGATCAGACATAGGGTCCAAAACTTTAAAAGTATTTTAAATCCTTGGAGCATTACAGTGTCTTGTGCTATTTGGCACCAATATGTTACCAGCAGATCCTTTAACTCTTATAAGTTACTTGGTTGAGCTGCCACAGATCAGGTATGCTGTTCCAACAGAAACAACAGATGCTCGAATGAATTGATGTCTGGGGAATTTGGGGGCCAGGGCAATACCTGGAAGTCTTCCTCATTTTCTGTGAACCATTCTCGAACAATCTAGCCAATGTGCCATGGCACATTATCCTGCTGAAAGAAGGCACTACTAGAAGGGAATACTGTTGCCATGAAAAGATGCACCTGATCTGCAATGACGTTTAGGTAGGTGGTAGACATCAAAGTTTCCTGCATGTGAATGACTGGACCTAGAGTTTCCCAGCAGAACATTGCCCAAAACATTACATTTCCTCCACAGCTTGTTTTCGTCCCATGGTACATCCTGGTGCCAACACTTCACCAGGTAAATGATGCACAAGTACCCGGTTGTCGACGTGGTGCAAAGGAAACAAGATTCATCAGACCAGAAGACTTTCTTCCAATCATTCAAGGTCTAGTTTTGATGCTTGCATGCTCATTATAGGTGCTTTCAATGGTAACTGGTTAGCATGAGCACTTGGAGTGGCCTGCAGTTATGCAGCCCCATTTTCAGCATGGTTTGATGTATTGTGTGTTGTGGCACATTACTTCCGTCACCAGCAATCAAATTACAGGTGAGTTGTGCCACAGTATCCCTTCTGTTGGTTTGTACCATATGACATATCCTTCACTGACATATCCTTCACCCACCTCTAGTATTGATGAGCTGTGGTTGGCCCCCACACCTTGCTGGCGGCTCATGGTTTTTCCCTCCTTGGACCACTTTTTGAAGGTACTAACCACAGCTGACAGTGAGCACCCCACAAGCCTTGCCATCTCCGAAATGCCCTGACCCAGTCATATGGACATTACAATTTGGCCTTTGTCAAACTCACTTAAATCCACTGCCTTTCCCACCTGAAGAACAAGAATAACACTGATTAACAGAGCTCAGTATCAGGTGTTATTTATACCATTTCATGACCTTCACGTGTGCCATCGTTTACCTGCAGTTGCTTCAATTTGCATAAAGACATGTTAGTCATAATGTTTTAGCTCTTCGATGTACGTGTATATGATTTCATGGGATTCCCTTCATGGTGTTGCAATTTCACTGTTGAATAGCACATTACAAAATTTTTGAGGTCTCCAGACCTAAAAAAATACTTATATTGTTTATCATAAATAAATACCACACAATACACAAAGTTATGGGTATAGAGGCAGCAAATGAAAATAGTTAACACTAATTTCAAACAATTAGAAAGATATGTGCAATTTTTGCAAGTAGCATCCATCATGTGAAACACTGAAACAATATTTACCTAACATTTTTATCATAATGCAACTTTGTTTTATAAGAAAATTCTGGATTAATGATTTGAAATATGTAAACCAATATATTATCTTATATGCTAAATGTACAAATATTTTAATGTTCAACATTGAAATCAGATTATCTGAGGAGCAGGTACATAATTTCGTTTCTTGCATTCTAGTATATTAATTGCTTACAACAAGGACACAAATATGTGGTAAATTCTTTTTTAGAGATTGCATCTATTTCTTTTACCATTATAATTTTTTTTAATTTTTTACTGCCATAGCAAAAATGTTTTAATTAATAATTCTAGGCAATCTGCAATGAAAAACACTTTATTAGAATTTAATGCTGCTTTAAAAAAACTACTATATACAGAATGAAAGTAAAATCATTTCGTTGGTTGGTTGGCTGTTTTACCTCTGAGCGGCACTTTTTTGCACACGATGGGCTAAATGGCCAGGTCACAAGGACCCTGAAGACTCAGAAAAGGTTGGGGGAGGGGACCCACTGGAACGGCTGTTGGGAGACAGATGGTAGCCTCCCGTCAATGCCATCCAGTGTGTTCTTTAACGTGCACCAGGTATGCCTCTCCTGCACATGAGGCCACAGCTTAATGTCCCATCGGATGTATGGCAGCCTTTCCAAGCCCATCAGTGGCCCCTATTGACCGTCGGCAGGGCAGGGAGTTTTTTGGAGATAAATCTCAAAGCTTACCCAACTGGGACTTGAACCTGAGGACTGCAGATTACGAGCCTGGTGCACTACCGACTGAGCCACCCCCGATTTATTGGCAAATTATGACCTATAGAATATAGGTATATAGTGAATCAGAAGACACTATAAAAGTTGTGAAAAAATATAAATAAAAAGCTACCAGTGTATAGAGGATCTATGCAACTGTGCAATATTTGAATCAGGAATCCTAAATACCAAAGAAGACATGTAGTAATGAATCATAAAATGTTCGCACAACTAAGACTTTACACTAAAAGCATATTTAAAAATTTATCTGTTAATTTCCAGTTACCGAAAGTGCAAAATTACTTACTCTGTTATTCATTGTAATTTACAAATATTGTGTCTCTTCTTAAAAAAAAAGTCTCATTTTGCAGTATGTCTAAAAAAAAAGCAGTAGCTAATTGGGTACACATCTGGCTACTTGTGTTCATTTCTTGCATTGACTGTCCTGCACTAAACAAATACTAGATAACATCTGCATTTACTGAGTTGGCATAATACTTTATATTTTTTATTAAACATTTGTTTCCATTTCCATAGATTTGTTTTAAACTTATTTCCATAGATTAATATATTATTATTGATTGTTCAGAGTTATGGCTACATCTTCATTATTTTCTGACTAGGAAATATTACAACTTGTCATTATGGGTATTATTTTTAACCTCACATTAGGATCTCTCTCTTTATTATTTCAAGGTTTTCAATCAAAAAACCCTGATCTTTTATCATTTCCTGAGAATGAATGAGGTCTTGGATACAAAAGCAAAGAGCTTTTTCCTGTCTCAGAAAAAAGTTCTCCTACAGTTGGAAGGGGGATGGATGTTGATGATGCAATTTTCTCAAATGGGTTTAACTCCACCCTTCTCTACCACTATGCTAAGGGGGTTTTAACTCCTCCCATGAAAAAAAATTTACAGAAATTATTAGTTCATAAGTTTAAACTGAATAGTTGGGAAAAAAAGGTATAAACCCTCCCCCTCCCCCACACACACATCTTGACAATGCTACTCTGAGGATATTAATTTTCAGTCAGTAGCATGCCAGGCTTGAGTCCCACGTGGCATCATTGAGATTTCTCTCTACTAAACCCTGCAGTAGGGGGTACAAATGGGCCTGGAAAGACCACTGTTTACTGGATGGGATGTAAAGTCATGGCACCATGTGGCCAGGTCACGGAAAAATGCGCCACACTTTGTGAACATTAAAGAATACGCAGGATAGTCCTGATGTCTACCATCTGTCTTCCAATAGCTATCCAGTGGGTCCCTTTCCCCTAATCTTCTCTGATGAGCCCTTGTGGTCCTTGTGACCTTGAAATTTATCCCATTGTGTACATATAAGTGATGCTCAGAGGTAAAACAATCAAACTCAATGCATTACCTTGTAGGTACTTTACCAGGATCCCCACACAGAAAATGTGTATGCTTAATGCAAAGAAAAAGCAGCCAAGAAACTGTTCCTCCACTGCCATATACAAAGACAGAAAGTCTCATGAATATGCAAAGTCACATTGTGCAATTCTGGTCCATGTTTCAAAGTATTAAGACAAAAAAAAATAAAGCTAAAAAAAAATCCTGTTTCAAGTGATATTTTTATTATTTAGAGAGAAAAATTATATTTCTTTTCAAAAGGCAGTTGATGCAAATGTACTACTGTATGTAATGAAAGGGACAATCACAAGGAGCAATTTTCTGATGTTATTTTTTCTGGCTAACTACCAAAATTTTACCAAACAATGATGATCCTCTAAAAAAATGTTTAATTGCAAACAAAATTAAAATGCACTATTTTTGTCTTATGTCATCTACTTCAATGTCTTGCACATTTAAAAAATAGTGATTTAAGTCACCATGCACATTTAAAGTTAATAAAATTACTCTACATCACTGCAATGGCCAGAAAAGCTTAGACAATTCGTTGGAATTATTATCTACAAAATTACCTTGGTTTTTTTTCTTGGGTTGATATCTAATATATAGTTGAATCTGTCTGGTGGTGGGTAGTACGGTCTATTATATTATGTTCATAATTCCAACTAATTGTCTTGATTATAAAATATAGCCTACTCAGCCTATATATTATATTCAGGTGTTTAAAGTGTTTATACAATTTAAGGTTCTGGCTCACAGCACTCTAAAAAATCATCACCTGGCTCACTGATGAGAAAAGGTTGCCCATCTCTGCCATAGAACATTATATTTATGAACTTTGGAGCTAAACTTAGTGATGGTTATCTATAGTATCAAACTGATGTTCAATGCTTGTATTACATCATATACTTCGGCACAAAAAAAACAGCTAAGATACTTTTACATATTTTTGAAAATACTGCAAGATATGAATAATATCAGAAACTTTTGATATTTGCATGTGACAGTTATTAAGCAGAACAATTTACTCTAGTCTTTCAGCAACTGGCCAATATTTTTCACAACTGAACTACTATATTTTTAGTACAAAGTATATTATATGAATTAACAGCTAGTTTATTATTGTATGGCTTCTAGCAATTAGGATTCCTGCTGCAAATATTGCACAATTAAATCAGCAATTTAATCAGCACTATTATAACAGTGATTCTAGTGATTCTCAAACTGCAGCCCCTGGAAAATTTCAATAATTGAAATAAAAAAAATATAAATTTTTATCATAACAAATCTTTACTAAAAGAATGGTTAGGTTGTTTTACCTCTGAGTGGAATTTTTTTTTTTACCCAAAATGGACTAAATGGTCAGGTCACTAGAACCCCAAAGGCTCAGAGAAGGTTGGGGACCCACTGGAACAGCTGTTGGGAGACAGATGGTAGTCTCCTGTCAAGACCATCCAGTGTGTTCTTCAACGTGCACAGGGTATGGCTCTCTTGCACATAGAGCCAAGGCTTAATGTTGGTCATAATAGAGTTATTGCTAATCCCAAGGCTAATGAACAGCAGCCTTTCCAAGATCATCAGTGTTCTCTTTCTAACCAAGAGAAGAGGGGTTTCAAAGAGATAAATCTCAATGAGTGTAACTTGAACTTGGGAACTGCAGGTTATGAGTTTGGTGTGCTACTGACTGAGCCAACCCCCATCACACACAAAAAGAACATTTCAAAACAAGTACATCAGTCATTTGTTACTTTTTTTTTATAAAAGCCTTGAATCAAAACTGTTTAAGGTATTTAAAACTATAAGATTATATGAAACGAAATAAAAATGAAAATGAAAGAACATTATCATACTTAAATATTTTAATATCTCGTAAAAGCACAAAATGTGAAATGACTGTACAGAAAACCAATATACATACCGAATATAATTCCTGAAAATTTAACTCATCACAGACAATATAAAAAATCTGTATTTAACTCCCACTTTTTAAGAGCATATAAATACTGCTCTAACAAAAAGGCTCTTGATTTAGACTACATTACATCTATGAAATAGGAATGCAAGCCAGATACAAAAAAAGACTATCCAAATAACCCCTGCACAAATACCCCAATTAAATATTACTTATACAATAGCCTTTCCATATATTCCTAATTTGTCAAGTATATTGGCAAAAATATTAAAGAAATATGACATAAAATTGCCTCTAAAAATCGTCAATAACGTATAAACACTGATAGTTAATGATTATACACCCACAGGGGGAATTTAATGGAAATAGAAGATGAAAACAAAGTATTATTGGATAATATTAAATATATAGGGAAAACATACTGACAGATGGCAGCACAAATGACAGAGTATCAATATGATTTGGACAATAAATTAGGTAAAACAGCATTAACACAGATAATCTTAAAGGCTAATTTGCATAATTATAGATTAAAAAACTAAAATAATTGTTTCACCCAGAACTAAAACACAATTAAATTATATGGAAAATTTAATTAATTAATTTAAATCAAAGTAATTTATGTAATACTGACATAAAACCAATACCATCAGCTTGGAAATTAATTTTAAATCACTTAACAGGAAAAGCACTGAGTATCCACTAAGGGGACAGCCTTATAAATTATGTAATATACTAGCATTAAATTGCACACTGCCTGATGAAGATGAATGAAATTCAAGTAGCAGTGTATTTTAACTGGGGATAGTTTTATATCTTATTTTGGAATGCAAATAGTAAATTAAGACCAAAATGAACCATAAAGTTGTATTATAAAATGAGTAAAGAGTACCATGGGATATTCAACATTGTATCAACAGCAATAGTGTCATTTCTCATAAAGAAATCAAGAAGTATCCTGTTTGTAATGGACTGGCATCTCAATGGTATAAGGAGAGTGTATTAAAGACCACAAGATGCATAATAAAGAAGATACCAACAACAGTGTGTCTATAAACTTTTGAAATTGAGTGTGTCCACCAAAAACACTTAAGGACTTACATCAACTTTGATAAACAGCGATAAATATTTTGTTTTTACTCTCTTATCACTTTAAAGTAACTTAAAATGTATCAACTAATACAGACTGATTATCACCTGTCTTGTAGCAAGTAAGATAGTGTTAGATAACAGTTTAAGGTGGCTCCATTTCACTGTCATGATATATATATACAGTGATTATGTGGTAAAGCCAATTGTATAAAGTATGGAGGCCAAACACAGTCAGTGCATATTTGATGATAATTGGCTTCATTATGTGTTAAAAATAAAAAGAATCAAACTTTTATATTAATTATTTTTCCTATTATAAATTAACCTTACAAGTCTATACCATACGCATTTAGCATTTAATATTCCTTAACACACCCAGTTCATCAGAAAAAAAAACCACTACTCTATAAGCTTTTAATGTATTTTTTTTGTGTTGTTATATTTTGTTTGCTCTTTTCTACCTTAATAAAATAAATGAATAATGAACATAAAAAATTAATTAACAAATAAAATGTTTTCAAAATAATATTAGTTATTCAGTATCTGTGTAAGGTACAGAAAATCTGCTTACTTTTAGAGCTGCATTGTTAGCTATTGTATGATATATCCAGAAAACTCTAGTGGTTACATAATATCCAAGAACAACATCCACTGTGTAGTGTCCCCGTGACAGTAGCACCATAAAAATACCAGTGCAGCTTGATAACCAAGTTAACCAATGGAGAATGACCCATCTGCGTGGTGTGTCTACAAAAGTTTCAAAATATTTTATTAGTAATTACATAACCTACTTAAAACTAAAAATAATTTTTTAAATTTTTACTTATTATAACAGATATAATTCTTTACTGCAACAATACATGTTGAATAACTGATGCTTTAACCTTTTCAGTCCTTATATGCTGATATGGAAAACTAACTGCAGAACTATTTTTAATTAACAAAGCTGTTAAAATACATTTTCAAAAACTGTTTTCTACATAGGAGTATTTATAATCAATATAGTGATATTTTATACATTTTTTTGCAAAAGATGGTAATATGGATCTAAATAACTAAAATACTGCATTTCAAACATCGTTAGATTAACCATATTAATTCAGGACTGAAAGGGTATATATATTTATGCATCTATCAAAAAAAAAAACTAGAGAACTTTATAGATACATAAAAAAAAATCTCCTGCAATGAATTTTACAAATATCTCAATATCTCAACAAACATGTGATGAATATACAAAAACTTTGCATTAATATGGCATATATTTTAACAGAATTCAAAGAATGAATACAATCTAAACCTCTGCACTATAAAAGCAAAAAAGGAAGTAAATAGGATCCAAAAATTATGTTTAAAATGGAATTAAAATAAACCTTCAATAGTAGATGTTACCCTCCTGATTGTAATATGTGCCTCATAGTGTTGCTTAATGCTGTTAATGAGATTATCCAGGAGTTTTAGGGGATGTAAAGACAACTGCTACACCAGAACACTTCTAAGCACCTGAAGAGTATTGGCAAGGGGCTGGAAGGTACAACACGGTTTGGCAAGGGACTGGAACACTACAAACACAGTTTGGTGTAATTTGTTCAACAGAAATTTATTCAATAGAAATTTTTTTGATAGAAATTTATTCGAAACAAATTTGTTTGGCGGAAATGTTTTGAAACAGAAATATAATCGACCAACAATTTGTGGAAGGTTTGAGAATTGAGAAATACTGAGAGGCTGCTAGAGGGCATATGCCCAATGTCTTGATAAAGTCTCTTCTGGTTTGTCACTGGGGAATTATTGGAGGGAGGGGGGAGTTTAATAAGAAAGGCAATAGGAGACTCAGTTTTATGTTAGAGTAAAATGCTTCATTTAAAAACAATCTAGACATCGTTTACTTCCTTCTTTCAGGTAACCAAAAAACGCTTGTGCAGTTTTTGAGGGTAAAATTCAACCATAAGTAAAAAGTGAATAAAGATATTTTATTCATGAAAGTAAGTACCACTACAATCTTTAAACTTTCCCCAATGAGAAACAAGTTTGTAAATGCTGCTCAGGTAGAACTCTGGATGTTTAGAAGCAAAGAAAGCAGCTAACTTGGTTTCCAATGCTTCTCAGTTTCGAAATTGATGGTTGCATATGTTGTCCAGCGGAACGAAAAGATGGTAGTCAGATGGCACGATGTCTGGGGAATACAGAGGGTGGGGTGGAATTTCCCATTGAAGGTTGTGGAGCTTGTCTTGGGTGAACACAATGCCTTTTTGGTGAACAAATGCAGGCTATTTTTGGAGCAGTGCATCTACAACCCATTGCAGCTGTGCTGAGTAGATGGCCACAGTGATTATTTGAGCAATGACAATAAGCTCATAATGGATGATACTAGCTGTAGTTCACCAGACACACAACAAAATTTTCTGTCGGTAGATCCTGGGCTTTGGTGTGTGCAGTACAGGTTCACTGGATGACAATCAGATATGAATGTTTGGTGTTCCTATATACAATCCATTTTTCATTACATGCCAACAACCTGTCCAAGAATGCTCATTCTTGTGGTGGGAAAGCAGTGACAAGCAGATTGTAAGCCACTGGAGTTTGTTGTCGGCAATCAATTCAGGTGGAACCCATTTGCTCAACTTCCAGTCTTTTCCAAGGCAAAGTAAGGCAAACAAATGGTTTCATCACTTACATAGAACCTTTCTGCAAGCTGTTGGCATGCTTGATGTGAATCCAACTGGATATGGCCTTCAGTTCATTGTCATCAATGACGATCAGTCTTCCCTTGTGGAGTGATATATGTGAGCTTTATCACCATGGCTATCCACACTTCCAATTAATTTATATTTTGCCTAGAGTTTTTGAAAGAACATTAAAATAGGAAAAAATATAATGAAAAAAAATATCATTGCCTGACACAAATTTTCTGGACCACTTTTGGCTGTTCATTTACTCACTGTGTTCTCACCAAATGCCATACATATCTTGCAAGCTGCGTGCACTGCTTTAGTTTTTCTCATAAAGTAAGCACCCTCAAATAACTGTATTTGATGCAGACACATTTTCATCACCCTTCCCAATTTCACTGAACTGCTTTTCATGCTTGCTACACATCAACTGACTCAGCATGCCACATGCTTTCGACTGTGCATCAACACATGCGCACCACTTTTAATTGGTCTCGTGTACTTTTCATTGAAATGATAACATTGAAAAACCGCATGAACTTATTTAGTTACCTGATAGCTTTTACTATTCTTATAAACTATAGGCAGAGCTTTTAGAAGAGGGATTATGTTTGAAATTTAAAACTGGAATATTTTCCACACTATACACTGAGTGATAATGAAATTTGACCACCTACCCCATGTTATGTCAATGGGAGGCTAATTTCGAAGTCTTATAACTTTTAAAATAAACGTTTTATGGGAAAATGTGACTAAAGGTAAATTCAAGATCTAAATATCGATTTTCCAACAATATTCCTTCAATACTTATAGAGTTATGAAAGTTTGAACATACAAAAATAGCAGTGCTAGACATGTAAATTAACTGAAACTGAAATAGGAAATATTATTTCAAATCAGTTTAGATATAACTACATATTTTAAAGGTGTGTGCAAATAATTCCTTCAATATTCTTAGAACATATTGCTGCTCTGGAAGGTTTAAACTTCCATACCTGCTTAAATACTGTGAGAATACTGTTGAAAATTGATATTTAAATAGATTTGATTGAGATTTTTAAAATATTCTCAGCCACATTTTGTCACAAAACACTTATTTTAGAAGTTATAGATCTTCGAAGTAAGTGTCAATTTGATATAACACAAGGTGTCATGTTATGTCAATGGAACACTAATTTCGAAAATGACACTGATTTCAATGATCCTTCATTGTGTTTCTTCTAATATCCTAGATCGAGTGAATATATGGATAAATATGTTAGATTTTGGAAAGGGTAAAGTGACTGGATCAAGCCAGAACAAATTGAAACACAGTTCCAGCATATAATTTTTTTTCTTCTATTTTAATGCTCTTTCAGAAACTCTAGGCAAAATATAAATCAATTGGAAGTGTGAATAACCATGGTGATAAAGCTCACACATATAATCATGGAAGGTAAGTCTAATATTTTGGATACAGACCAAAAAAGTCTGTTAAGTAAGAGATTTTGTTTAGAATGGTGTAGGGTTGAACTCTCCACACTTCTAATTTTTCTCATTGGAACAGTAGTATCTGAAATGCTAGATCTAGGGAAATGCAACCAGAGGGCCATGGCCTATTTTTAAGAATATTAATAACTTGAAAGGTAGTCAAAAATATTAATGATATATATATATTTATATAAACACAACAAAATTTGAAAAAACACTAAAATAGAAGGAAAAAATCATACACAGGAATTGCATTCCAGTTCATTCTGACTTGATCTGATCACTTACTCCTCCCTGAAAATATTTATATATGTAGTCTAGGCCTGTTATTGGAAAAGAAATATTTTGTTGTGGAAAATACTGCAGTTTAAAGTTTCTAAAATAATCCTTCTTCAAAGCTCTGACTATTGCTTATAAGAATAGTGAAATCCAAAAGGAAGTAAAAGTTATCTAGACTGCCTGGAAAAGAAGTATTTTACACTTTCTCTGGTGCTCAAAATCAAAGGATAACAGGCAAAAACATATATAGCTGCCAATATATGTAAAAGAATGCATTGAAAATGGATGAACATGGAACATATGTGGAAAACTATCCCATGTTTTACAGTTGCCACAGGTAAGCAAGAATATGCCAATTAGGAATGTATTAAAAAGACATGCGAGTCTATATGAAGCTTGTAGCTGTTCTAGTCGTCATTGTCATATGTCAAGCTGATTATGTTCCGAAGACATCATATAGATGATTTTCAGTGGTGCAGAACAATTGGAAGGATGGAAATAGGTCAGTACCAGATGGAAGTTTCCAGAGAATTGAATAGGAGATAGTTTCAACAGACAGGAGATGTTCATCATCAATCAGGACAAGGCCATCCCAGAGCCACAATTGCTGCAAATGATTGCTATATGAGTTTTACTGCCAGACAGAACAGAATGATGACAGCTAGGCAACTGTCTTTGGAGCTTGCAGCAGCTATAGAAATGAGGGTTAAGGCATACTGTTTACAAAACACTTCATGACAGATCTCCTGGCATAAATGCCAGGAGACCTGTTATTTGTGTCCCTCTAACTTCCGCCATCCAGCGAGCTCATTTAACATGGAGTCACCAACATCACACTTGGAGTTCAGCCCAGTGGGTGCATGTTATGTTCACAGATGAATCACAATTCAGCTTAAAGTACTGATTCACAACGTATTCAAATCTGGAGAGAACCAGGGATCCACAACAGCCCCTCATACACCAGAGAAAGGGACTACTCTGATGGCCATGGCATGATGGTTGGGGCAGGAATCATGATAAACAAGCATACAGATCTGCACACCATTCCAAGTAGCTCTGTTACTGCCCTGTGGTACAGAGAGGAGTTCCTAAACCCATATGTCAGGCCATTCTGGGGAGCTGTCGGTCCAAATTTTATTCTTATGAATGATAATGTCCATCATTATTGAGCTCATGTCGTCAATGATTTTTTAAAGAGGAAGATATTTGCTGAATGGAGAGGCCATCCAGATCTCCTGATCTCAATCCAATTGAGCATGTATGGTATGCTCTAGGCAGATGCATTGGAGTCATCAGCCCTCTCCCAGAACACTCCATGAACTCAGAACAGCACTTGTTGAGGAGTAATCATTAATCTCTCAAAACCTCATCAATACCTTCATAATCAATATGGGAGTCATTGCTTGAGCTTCATGGCTGTCAGAGATGATCACACTTCATATTAACATAAAGTCTGTTATGTACAACATGAGGTAAGTATTGTTCCATGGACTGCTCCATGTCAATTGCAGATTATGATCTTAATGCATGCACATTATATGATTATGAATTTCTTCTGTTTGATTTACATTTGTAATATAATAATAACTTCTTTACCCAATTTCATTGCATTCCCTTAAAAATACTTCTGACTTATGTACAAATTTATACATTATCCTTTAATTTTGAGCACCAGTGCAATATAAAACTGAGCCTTATCTCTATCACCTTTCTTACCAGATAATCATCCACCCCTCCTTCTGATGATTCCCTAGTGACAAACCAGAAGAGACCTTATCGAGGAGTATGCTCTATAACAGTTTCTCAATATTTCTCAATTCTCAAACGTTCAACAAAATGTTGGACGAACATATTTCTGTTTCGAACAAATTTACAAACACCTACAAACACCCTAGAGTATGGATGCGCAACCTATGCCCTGTTGAGTGAAGTGTATTAATGTTTTCATGTGATTGGGAATTGGAATTCAACTTAAAGAATGTTATGTTTATTCTTACAGAGAAACTGCAAGAAAACTTCTGAATTAGTCAGAATGTTATATATACAAGTGCCTTTGCTCAACCACAAATTATGATGATCAACAGAGTTGAAAGCCTTTCTGAAATCAACAAAGCTAGCAACCAAAGGTTTCTGAAACTCTAAACATTTCTTAAGAACCTGCCCGAGTGAAAATATCTGATCTACACATCCCTACCAAGTGCCTTATCACTCAAATAATTCTGCCTCCTCCACTTCTTTTTTCCTAAAAGAGTACTGTTAATTTCCAAAAAAGTCTGTTAAAACGGTCCCATTCTTCCTCAACTTCAGTAAGTAACCAAACCATGACTGTCATAATGACTAAGTAACCTATCATGGTAAGCTTTAGCTATAACTAGGTCTTTCAGAGCTTCAGTATTAAAGGTAAATTTTTTAACCTTAGCACAACACTTTTAACAAGGTAATGGTCAGATCCAATTTCAGCTCCCCTATATGACCTGGTATTCCTAACAGAACTAACCCATTTGCTTTTAATTAATATATAATCTATCATATTCTTATGCAGCCCATCAGGTGAAACCCATATGTACTTATGTATGTTGTGGTGTTTGTAATAAGTGTTAGTTATTCTGAAACCATTGAGTTTACTTACCTGTAGGAGACGTTGCCCATTGCCATTGCAGCCACCAATACCAAAAGGGCCTATCACCCCTCCCCAAAGGTCAGAGTCAGTACCAACTTTGCCATTTGAAGTCACCTAGAACAAGGGTAATATCTTCTTTTTTGACAGAATTCAAAATATCCTGAAGTTGTCCGTAAAACCTATCCTTCTCATCCTCATAAGCTTCCTCAGTGTGGGCATAACAGCAGATAGCATTCAAGTCTTTAATGCTTGTCTGAAATTTTGCTGTAAGAAACCTTTCATTAATGCACTCATATCCTAGAAGAGCATCACTAGCATGTCTGCTGAGAAGCAGACCCATGCCTTGGTGATGCTTTCCATCCTCCCTCCCTGTAAAGAGAAATTTGAAGTTATTTTTAAGTATCTCACCTTTACATGTCCATCTGGTCTCTTGCAAAGTCGAGATATTTAAATTATAACGGTAGAATTCTTGTGCGAGGACATCAAGAGAAATAGCTCTGTGCAGAGTTCTCACATTCCAACTACCTATGGAGAGAAAATGGTTAGTGGGATGGTTAAAGAAACTATGTTTATTGAGAGAGGGAATGCCAACAATATTAAACAGCCCCTTAACACTGGAAGTCTTCCTACAATGCCAATAGAAACAAGAGTTCAGGTGCCTGTGATGACCTCTGCTCAGGATTATCCACCAGCTGATAAAACATATCCTGTGAACCTATGCACTTGAGGCTGTCAACCCACAAACAGAAAACACAGTGAAGATTCTCTCTCCACAGAAGCACACCAGTGCAACAAAATCAGGATCCATAATCAATCTCAGAGCCTCAATCCAGTCCAGTAAGTTTATAAGGTCAGTACCAGGATCCTGTGTGGTTGACCACTCCTTAGCAGTGTAGAAAAAAAGAAAAATAGATATAGTTGATCAGAAGGCCACATTAATCTGGCAGCATTCCCCTTCTGTTCACTTCCACAAGAGAGTATCTCTTGAAAAGTACTAACAGTCTGCACAATGAGAAGGCGGAGTCGGACATTCGGTGCAAGGCCTGGCTAGTTCTATGCATCATCACAGGGGATTGTTGCATAGTTCCCCTTACAGTGACTACCTAGCTACCATTTGCAGGCCAAATGTAAATATTATTCAATATATATACATTTTTTATAAATTGAACCTTTTTTTACCAGTGTTATACAGATCTTTTTTTCAAGATAGAGATGACATGTAATATTGTAATATGCTCAAAGAGAATATATCAGTTTAATTTATGCAGTTTATTGTGCAAAGAGAGATTGTGTTAGTTTGGCCTGTTGTCCATATGAATAGCTGTAGATTGGCAAATAGGGTTATGAACAACATGCCTAAAAAAGGGGTAGACCTAAAATGCGATGGACAGACAAAGTTGTCAAATGGGAGTTGCTAAAATTGGTCTATAGTGGCCAAAGGCAGCACAGCAGCTTGGAGAACAAAATTGCACAATCTGGTTGGACCTTCATAGCCCATGGCTGCATGAGGATTTTGTATGTTTGTAATTACATTGTTTTTTATATAAAGTTTCCCCACATCTATAATACTTCCTTCCAAATATAAAACTAAAAATATACTTACATTCTCTAATAACCAAATAAGTCATGGTTAGTATAACTGTATGACCACTGTAAATATAATCTCCACAATATGTATGTCTTCCATTGATAGACAGTCCAAATCCTGATATCATGTGAATCACTCTTTTTGTTATTAGTGCTGGGTTTGTTGAATTAGCCTATAAATAAAGAGAAAATATAGTTGATAAGTAGTGCAAGAATTAGCTTCTTTGTGAATGCATTGTATACAGTCTTGTGTGAAATTTTTACACCATTTACTTTAACTTGAAATTTCACTCTTACATCTCTAATAGCCTACACTATCTCTAAGTTTTCTGCACAAAATATTTCAGTACTTTGCAAGATTCTTGCACACACTTTAGACGTATACTGCAGTGCATAGTATATACAGGCCCATGCATAAATGTTTCTCCAGCAATAACTCAAAATCATGTGACCCCACATGTGTAGAAGTGACAGAAGCCTAGAGGAAGGTGGAGATGATTCTCTTGATAAGCACACCTACAATGCCTCTTGTGGCAAAGTGCAGAACTTAACAATGTTAACTTTGGAAATATTACAGATATCTCCAAAATTCCATCAGTGAGGTTGCAGAGCAACACCATTTACATACAAATATGTTGTGCTACCAGTGAAATTTGATTAGTGGTAGCTAAGAACTGCAATGAAAGGAATGAACACTTTATCAGCCTGGTGTGTGGCTACATTGAAAGGAAAATTTATTGTACACACCCACCCAGATATTAAAGAGAAAAGGATAAAACCCAAAATACCAAGTTGAGTCGGAAAAACTTAGGGGTGGGGGAAGCAAGAAACTGGATTTCCAATATAGTATAACATTTCCCCCTCCATTTTACAGGATTTTGCTGATGGTTGCAGTGGCAAATCCACTGCAACCATCAGAGAATAATAATATCTCTTCAATCCCTTCCGCATTACGTTTTTGAAGGTAACAGCTCAGGCTTGTTGCAATCTAACATGTTTCTCATTTGCTAATGCTTTCATACCAGGTTAAGCAGTCACATTGCTTCGATTTCACTTTATAAATTGTAAGACTGCATTTGGTTAATTGACAATGATAAAACAGCTGGCTTTCTTTACTTATTGGCAAAAAATATAACTTGCAAATCAAAAACAGGAACAACTTTATTATTTTCATAAAACTCAAAAACAAAATAGACCTCTTTCTTCTTGCAGACAACATTTTTAGCATTGTTTTTGAAAGCATTCTTCTAGCTCTTCCTTTTTTCTTTGTATGATCTCGGCAGCAAGTTCACTGGTCTTTTTTTGGAGAGGTAAAAAGATATCTTCAAACTGTGAAAAACATTTCCATGTGTTTTAATATTGTTTTTATGATAATTTCCTTTGAAAAACACATCATACATGTCATATCTGAATGTAAATACTATTGTTTAGTACTCTTCCTGCAATAGTGTGATTCAATTTGTGGAAATTTTCCTAAGTATGCAAAATACAGTCTGCTTGCCCTCTTCATCTTTTACTTTAAGATCATGCCTGCTACCTTTTTTTTTTCATTTTTGACAATGCCCAAATCTTTCTATTCTGATGTTTAACCTATTCTGATGTTTAATGTGCTGAGGAACATAGTCTTACATACTTTTACTTCATTTCCTCCTTGGGAAGATAGTAATAATTTGCCTTTGATCTGCTGGAACTAGCAATCTTTGATGTTGTATGCCTTGTGGTATCTATTTTAACAAATCACACAATGTACTCACTCTTTGAATTTCAAGACTTGATGTGTTGTAAATAGAAAATAAAATTTCTTGCCTCTGTATTAGTTATTGTAGTAGAATGTCTTTCAAGTTTCTTCACAGGTAGTTCTAATGCACCTTAGTTCAAGAGTGTGAAAATTAATTTCCTGTCTTAAGATTTTTATATCCCTTGGCTGTTGCAGTTCATGAGGAACTTCTTTTTCTTGTTCTCTCTTGGTGTCAATATTTCTTCTTATCCCTCTTTGCTTGAATCTTCAACAATCTTCATCAGGATAATCCTGATTAGAGGCCATCTCAAGTAGATGAACCCTTGCATCATCAATCCTAAACTGGAGTGTGTCTCAGACAGATCTATTTCTCTTTCAGTCTGGTTCTTGAAAATGGTCACAATACCGATCTGTCTGAAGTTCCTACTGGCATTGGTAGGAGCTACATTGTTTTATCTCTGAGTGGCACTTTTTTGCACACAACAGGCTGCATTGCCAGGCCACAAGCCCCCCCCCCCAGCTCAGAGAAGGTTAGGGGAAGGGAACCCACTGGAAAGCTGTTAGGAGGCAGACGGTAGCCTACCATCAAGGTCATCCAGAGTGTTCTTTAACATGCATAGAGTATGGCTGTCCTACACATTGGGGCCACAGCTTAATCCATTAGAAGGATGGCAGCCTTTTAAAACCCATCAGTGTCCCCTATTGACTGAAGGCAGGGAGGTTTGTGGAGATAAATCTCAACACTGGCCTAGGTGTGACTCAAACTTGGGAACTGCAGATTATGAGCCTAGCACACTATTGACTGAACTGCCTCAGTCCCTTCGAAAGGAGTGATAAGTCCTTTTGGCATTGGTAATTGCAATAGCAAAGCAAAATATCTCTCTCTAGGAAGGGTTGGAAAGTGATCACATGCACTTTTTTTTTCATAAAATATTTTGCACTTTGGAAAATGATGATGGAATCTTTATTTTACCACAATCAAAATAAATAATACATTTATATAATTTTTTGGTTAATATATATTGGTGCTAAATTGCCTAGAATCAAATAATTAAACTTGTAGCAATTTTTGGTTTATCTATTTCATAGCACATAGGTATTTGATAAATGTGTGCATTAATCTATTTTATATTCTTTACACTATTTCATTATACACTATGTTATTAAACTATTAAAATCATTAATTTACTAATATACCTTAGAAATGACCTGCAAATGCTGAATGACTTTTCAGTGCTCCACTGTTGGAAATATAAAAAGGTTTAATAAATATGCTAATTCCTACATATGAAAATATGAGATCTCTATGACAACCAGAAATAAAATTAGGCAGGAATCAGCAGACAGTTTAAAAGTGTTTAAAGTTGAATAAATATTTTCAATAATAAACTACTGAAATCTGCATTTTTCAGTAGTTTTAATGTAAATATCCAAAATAATAGAATTTACATTTTTAACTACGAAAAAAATTTTTTTGAGCTTACCTTTGGAGAGCAAAAATATGTAGTACTTGCAACGGGAACTTGGGTAACCAACATAGTAATACTGCGCATGAAGTACAGAAGACCAATAATGATAAAACACCTTCTCAAGATGATAAACCTGTGAATAATTATTTATATTAATATCCTCTCACAAATACTCCTTTAATTGCACAATCAGAATAAAGGAAAATATCCTAATATGTAGTAAAACTTAAAGAAATTAGATACTAGGCTTTTATTAAGCATTGCATTATGTTTGACTAACAACTTTCTCTGTTTAAACTAATCAACTATACAGTAAAGCCTCATCAACTGCAGTGGTTATATTCCAGATTTAACATGCAATGAGGGCTAGAGACTATGTAATAGGGCTGGGGAAAATATCTTTCCAAGACATATCTGAATGCTAAGCACTTCATTTTGTTTAATATTATTGCTTTTCTTATCTTCAGTTAGTAGACTATAATCAATTAATAAATTATAATTTTTTTCACCATAATATTTTAATAATTTATTGAATAACACCATAATAATTTATTGAATCCGGATACCAGTCCAAGTTTATATATTTGAAGAGACTATTCTGAGTGTGATTCAACACTACCACATAGGCTGGGTTACATATTCTTCTGAAACTCATTTCGTGACACACAGGTTGCTCAAAAGGATCCTCCTTATTCAATATTTAAACATTCCAAAAGAACTCTAATGGACTTCACCCTCAACTCAGTAAAACGTTTAAAACGTCTTTAAAAGAGACTTGTTAATCTCAGGTTTAAATTAACGAATGCTAAAAATCATAAACATTCAACATTAAAATTCGGAGAACCCCATCCCCCTTTCAATGAAACATGTCGCCCTGAGTCTATGAAAGGGGGTACTCCTCCGAATTTTGCTCATCTGAATGTTGAATATTTATGATTTGAGTGTTCTTTAACTTAAATTTAAGTTTAACAAGTCTCTTTTAAAGACGTTTTAAATGTTTTACTGAGTTGAGGGTGAAGTCCATTAGAGTTCTTTTGGAATGTTTAAATAGTGAATAAGGAGGATCCTTTTGAGCAACCTGTGTGTCACGAAATGAGTTTCAGAAGAATATGTAACCCAGCCTATGTGGTAGTGTTGAATCACACTCAGAATAGTCTCTTCAATATATAAACTTGGACTGGTATCCGGATTTTGAAAAGAAAACATCAGTGCTATATATCAACAACCGCTAGTGCGAAACCAACAGCACTCCAGCTGAAATTCTGAAAAAGGCCCCTGAAAGAATATTGCAAGAAGGATAGCACAGCTGGAGGAGCCAGCAGGACTGTTGAAAGACATCTATGAAATGGTAATGATTTTCATCTTTACTTGGGAGCCTTTTATAGATAGAAAAGTCCCTTAAATTATAACTTACCATAATAGAAAAAACTCATACCTTGATTATGTAAATATAGTGCTAAGCGTAATGTGAACTAGTTGCTCAAAAGTTTTTTTTAAGTTAAACAGCATAATCGTGGATTAAATATTTTAAATAAAAACTAATTATTAAAATTTTATAACCATCATTTTATTACAAAGATAAAAATATACTTTCTAGCTTCATAACTCACATTTTTCAACAATTATATTCATTTTAAATAAAGATACTAAACTACATAATGCTGAAAACATTACAGTTTCTATACAGAGTTTTAAAAAAATATCAACTAAAGGATTTAAATACTGTACTTACTTATGTTTGTGGATGAGTATCATAAGCAATGTTAACCACACTGATACAATTATGATAATTTCAGATACATCTAAAGCCCAATCTACAGGTGGAAAAATATCAAAAAAGATGTCTGGAAGTGGTGGATACTTGGTCCTGTCTGGCATTCTTTCATGTACTATAGACAACACAGTTAAAGTCCACACCATGTTTAAAGACAAAAATGAAAATGCCACAAATGTTTTCCACTTTTCTGCTGGAAATCGTGGTTCCTCCCTTTCAACAGGAGGTGTATTTATATTTATTTTCACAGTTCCATCTGATGATCCATGAGCATCACCATTCTTTTCTCGTCTACTAAGCCCATTATGCAAATTATCAACGTGGATCTGGATGTCTGTAACATGATTGCCATGATCCTTTTTTTCCCAACTCAGGCTTTTCCGCATGCTATTAGTTAGTAGTGGCTGTTCTTCAGCATTACTGTTGGAAGACATGGTTATCCCAACATTAAAATGCTGATTGCTGAAAGTGCAAACATTGAGAATTATAAACAGAAGCTAGGTGCAAAGAATAAATTTCTAGAAGCATTAATCTTTTCTTCACTTGTCTCACATGATAAGAATCTGAAAGTAAACAATAAAACCTTTAAATTTTCAGGCATTTATAATGTAAAAAATGGACAATATAGATAAATATATATATATACACACACACTTATTTGTCTAATTACATTTAGTTTAATACTTAACTGATTCACTAAGGAGACATGAATGGTTAATTTATGAATGGAGGAGCTCCCTATCATAAATTACTTAAGCAGTGATTGCATTTAAAATAACTATTTGAATTGCATTAAGTTTCAACGCAGTTGAAACTCAAAAAGAAAACTGCATTGAAAAAAATGTAAACTAATTATGTTCACCTAAAAGCAGTTTATTTTTGTCAGTGCCAATAAAGGGTTTAAGCTAGTTTTATTATAAAATCTTTTTAGTTGTCCTACTTTACAATAAGCCTTAGTTGTAATTTCAACTCAATTATGGTGAGTATTGAATTCAGGTGTATATCCTGTTTCATCTAACTTGAGACCTGATGTAAACAAACAGTTCTTTTGCCTATTGGCTCAAGACTTGATCACTACTTATAAAGTGTTATTGTTTGCGTAAAAAAAATGTATAGATTTCTTTGATATATTGATTTCAACAAAGCAGTAGTTATGAAAAATGGATTGTCCATATGCGAGTTCACACTCTTGTAGAAATACTCCATTTTCATTCTTGTAGTCAATGATTACATTATACTCATTATCCAAGCAAATTATGGTACATTTTACTTTTATATTTAAGCCTTATATAAACTAGTTGTTCATCAGAAAACTGAAGGTTTCCTTGTTTCCCATTAATATTGCTTGTAATTTTTGTGTAGTCACACTTTGAGGACTGAGATGGTGTAAGAGTCCAGTGAAACTTATGTAATATTGATGATAAATGAAATAAATTTTATCTATCTTTATTTGGTTGCTAGATGATACACTCCAATTTTATTGGTGCTTAATGCTGATAATCAGGTGATTTCTGAATTTAAACAGTAAAACAAAACCACCAACTTTTGAAGAAGACAAGATGGCTAAAAGGTGCAGGGCCAAAATGGCACAGACAAGGTATGCTGCTTACAAAAATCGTTATTAAAGTTTAAAATCAAATGTTGAGATATCATGTGGAAACACAATAAAGGGAATTGCAATTGGAATTTCTGAAAGTACACATCTTTAAAAGTGTTTGATTAAAGTCAGATATTCAATATTCCAGGTAAGCAACAGCAATTAAATGGTTACAAAAGTGTGATCAGTTTGCCTTGACAACTATCAGGAAAAATGGCTCAAGAATTCTGCACCAGAAATGAGTGCTGAATTTAAATAAAGTATTAAATCGATAAACACATATTCTGATTTGCCTAATTTCAGTTTAATATCATACAGATACGGTTTTAGATTTTCCACCCGCAAAAATGGAGATGAAATTAATTACTGCAATTTAAAGCATTTTGAAAATGTAGAAGCAGTGGCAATACCATATGTAATGTATTAGACCAGTATTTCCCGAACTGTGTCCGAGACGTTAAAAACACTTCAGTGAAAAGCATTCATTCGCTAAAAAGGAAAAGAAAAATTAGGAGAAATGAAGTTTTGATCATTTTATGTGACAATTTGCCAGTATAAAATCATTATTAAGTTGTCCATTTTCTTTCAATGTATTCAAAGTTAAAAAGTGTTTCATAGTTAAATAACCATAGAACACCTCCCTATTAGATTATAGTGATTTCTAGCCAATCATGGACTGAAATAAGATTTTGAGTTTAAAGTTAAATTTTTTCAAAGTATCATTGCAGGTTCCATTGCTAATATTTTTATTATTTCATACTTGTTTATAAACATTTATATAATTAAACACTGGTACTTATTTAGCGTTGGAGATACAGAGTCGTACATCTTTGGTATCGTATTTTATATCCACATGCTTAACATATGGTTAAAAATGATGCCTCCAAATATAACCAATAGCAGTTTTGTCTGTGTGCATTGATATTAAGAAAGCTTATTTGTTCCCTACAGTTTACCTGTATTACATCTCAACTTAGGTGGAACAGAGAATAGATCAAAGTTTTAATGGACTTCCACAGCTCTAGACTGATTTCAAAACAGTTATTAAAAATACAATGCACATAGTTCAATGATTTTAAATGCATAAATTAATTAGAAAGTCCAATGAACCAGGCTAATATGAAATACTTTTTAAAATAATTGAGATTTCCCCCCCCCCCCTCCCAGCTTGGGGAGAAGGGATAAATCACAGCTGTCAATGTAGATCCCATTATTGTCACCTAAGTAGTAAAAATTCAGGAATACACTATTACAAAATTAATTAAAAATTTGGCCACTTAAAAATTTGGCCACTTTCCAGCTTTAGCACCCTATAACAGTGGAAATTAAAATTATTGGGAGATTCAGAAAACAAAACTTTTAATACTTTATTAATGCTAATCCAACCCAAAATTAATTTTATTTTTACTTTTTAAAACAAAAAAGTTTAATGTCTACATATACAGATGTACAACTAGTGGAAACAGTTAGCTTAGGTTCTTTAATGAGGCAAGAATGGAATTCTTGCCTTTTTAGTTTAGACTTTCCAATAATGCCAAGCTTCTCTAAATAAGTGAAGGTAAACATTTGTTGAAATATCTGTGTTCAAATATTGATCATAACAATGTTTCTTTTATTATTGATTTTAAAGATGCAAATTGAATACTAAAATTAAATATTTCTTTAGGATGAAGGAGCAGAAAAATCAAATTTGATGGGAGTTTTCCATGCTGACCAGCAAGGAAATATTGTACAGATGACAGATTAAGAATTGCATTTTTTTACAGAAAAGTTATAATTATTGATTTTATGAAAGGAATTCAATGGGAAAGTATCACAGACCATTCTGTAGGCATGGAACATATGAAATAATAAGCTGGAAAAAATTGGGTTTGTCGTGAGTGGGATTAGAAGCCACATCTCCTAGTCATTGGCCAGGTACCACTACACCATCAATGGCTAATGTTGATTTTTTTCTGAATTCAGCTAACAAAATTTTTTAGCTTATTCTATTATTCCATATGAAAGAAATTTCATTAATTTTTTTTACATTATTAAAATCATGATTACTTTATTATTAACTTTTTTATAATATTTCCACAATTTGAAATATTCTCAACTACTGTTAAAATTTCATTGATAATTATTATAGCTTCATTTTAAAACAAAAATAACGTCTATAATTTCATCAAATAACATTATTGTATTTTTACTTTATCTCAAGGCTCATGTAGTTCATATCTTATTGAATGCTGAATTGTTATATAAAATAAATAAATACCTCCTCAAGCAGCTGCTTGCCACAGAGGTCTGACAGGAGCCTGTCAGTTTATATGCCACAGTAGAAGAAGATCTGCCATCCTCTCAGGACCTCAGCCGAAAAACAACACACACAGCCATGTCTTACCCAAGTCCCATAGATACCCTTTGCTAATATGAATTGTTATTTCATGACTATCATTATACCTTTTTCATACCATTTTATCATCTGAACTCTTCTTGTCATCAAAACATCTGTTTTTATTCAAACTATTAATCGAAATCTCATGCTGGTCCAGTAATTTCATTTCTAAAATGAAATAACATCAATATTTTTATTTCAATTGTGTGAGCAATTAAAGTTTATCTTTTAAGGTATCCCTACTTATATAAGCTCTTATACAAATTAATCAAAACCGAATTCTGTAAAAGTATTTAAAATATTGTACAAAACGCACATTTGTTTGGCTTGTTTTGCCTCTGAGTGACATGTTTTTGCCCACATTGGGCTAAATGGTCAGGCCACAAGGACCCTAAGGCTCAGATAAGGTTGGGTTGTTTTACCTCTGAGTGGCACATTTTTCTGTACACAATGGAATAAATGGTCAGGTCACAAAGATCCAGATAAAGTTGGGCAAAGGATACCCCTGGACAGCTGTTAGAAGAGATGGTAGCCTCCCATCAAGGCCATCCAGTGTGTTCTTTAACATGCACAAGGTGCAACTCTCCCACACACAGGACCATGGCTTTACATCCCATCCAATGGACGGCAGCCTTTCCAAGCTTATCAATGTCCCCTACAGACTAAGGGCAGGGAGGGCTGTTTTGCAGAGATAAATCTGAATGCTCGCCCAGGTGCAACAAACCTGAGAAATGCATATTACAAGCTTGGCAAGCAATCAACTATTCCACCCCTCTCAGAGAAGGTTGGGGAACAGGACACACTGGATAACTGTTAAAACCTCCATGAAAGCCACCCAGTCTTATTTAAAATGCACAAGATATGCCTCTCCTACACATGAGCTCATGGCTTTATGCCCCATTGATCAATGGTGATCTTTCAAAGCCAGTCAGTGTCCTTTGTCTATTTGAGGCGAGGTGAGGGGGGTTTAGTGGATATAAATCTCAACACTTGCCCAAATGGTATTTGAACTTGGAAACTACTGGTTACGAGTCTGGAGCACTACCGACTGAGTCAATCCGCAGCAAAATTCTGTGAATTTGGCAGATCAATATTTTGCTCTCCTATTACTACAATTATTAATGCAATTATTATGCTCTCCTATTAAATTCAATCCTATTACTATACACAGATTTTCAGAAATACCTTGACTTAATCATTGAGCAGCTTCTCATCAATAACGTTAAAATTTATTTCTTTTAAAAAATTAGCATTATTTCCTTTATTTAGCACTTATTATTTCCACAGTAATTAGCATACTTTCAAATAAAATTATCAAATTAAAATTCACATCTGAAAGGGTTCAAATTACCATTTAATTATTGTAATATTTCTGCAAGATCATATATTACAATATCAAATATTAAAATTATCACAGTTGATTTGTTGAGGTAATACATTTGCACTATTAAAAAGATCACAGTAGATAACCTTGAATTAAATATTGGGCATTACATCAACCATACTAAGAAACATTTTGCTACTTCTTATACTGCACATTTTCCCTTCTCAACCCACACTACTGGGACCCAAAGACAAATTCTCGTTGTTTTAATGCATTTTAAAATTTACGACATTAATATTACCCTAAAAAAACTCAATCTCTAAAACTCCTCCATGTATTTTATCATATTTCATTTGTGTGTGCTGTTCTAAGTTACTGTTAAAAACCTCCAGTTCTATCTAAATCTGTTTTCTCAACAGTTAATTTTTCTTTTGGCCTTTTTCAACATCTTATCTTTCACAACAAATTTATTTACAGATTGACCAACTCTATTTTAAAGTAAAGTTTTATTTTATGACTTCAAACTGTCATTTTAAAACTCATTAATGTATACTTAACCTGCTTCAGAATTTAGTGAACTGTTACCTCAGTTACGCAAAATTAAATTTATATGCTACTATACGTATAAAAATATTAAACCAATAATAAATAAAAAAAATTAATTAAAAACTGTCTTGACAAGTAAAAATAATTAAAATTAAAAATGATAATTATATTATCAATCACTGCAACATTACCCTACGGAAATTACATTAAAGTAAATATTACGATCTCCACAAATTTTTTTTTAATTTCAGATACCATAGACCAAAATCTTGACTTAGTCACAGGGTTTGACATACCTTGCAATCATGTAGATTTAAACTGACTACTGCCTCTTTTATTACAATTTTATTTATATCAAAGATAAAAATATTTAACTGTTTACAGCTTCATAACACATAGGTATCAGTAGAAAATTGTGACTATCATAGAGGGGAGGAATGCAGTCTGAGAAAATAAATTGAGAAACACTTTCGCAATTATTTGGTATTTCAGATTTTATTTCAAAAGAAATGACAAAAGTATTTATTTAATAAAAAAAACAAAGTCAACGCTACAAAAAAAAAGTCTTCTTTGATTGATCAATAACGTAGGTAAATATGTAGGGTTTAAAGTTTTGCTTCTTACACACATCAATTTTAATTTTCCAATTAATTATTTTGGGAACAGCAATTTATCACATCGACACCACTGCTGTTTACATAATAACAATATTCCTGAGATTCCAAGGCTACATCATTTCATCTAAATTAGGCGTGTTCATATTGACATTACTACATGCACAGGCAATTCCCTTGGTTCTTTTTCTGTCTGTGGTATCAGATAGCTTCGAGAAAACTATAAATAGCTAAATCCTTAATTTGGCTAAAGGTCGAAGGTGACGAGAACAGAGGGAGGCTAGATGTTGTTTACCTTTCCATGGAAACAACGGCGATAAAACAAACGTTTATTTTGGTGCTTGTCACGGCTAAAATAGAAATAAAACATTTGCTGCGGCTTGCCAAACGCCAGAAAGAGCTTAAAGGGTTATTCGGCTACCACAATGCCCAGCACTTTCGCTTCCTGTTCTAGGAGCTAATATTAAAATTTATCTTTCAATATTAAAAACTACAGAAGAAAAAACAGAACATCCGTTTGCCTACATTATGAGTATATGTTTTCTACATGATGTTGTGTTCTGATTATCATTGACACTATTTTTTTATTTCCGTAGATCCAAGATGATACAAAATTTGAAAAGCTTAGAACATGTGAAAGTGAGATGACAATGATGTAGGAATGGGAGAGGGGGTGGAGGAGGGGGTTAACGAACTAGAGCCCTCCTCCACCATTTACCAATCTAATAGCTTTAGTAGGAGTAATTGTATAGGTCAAAGACATTACCCATTTTCACTGATAGGTACCTTTCTGATAATGGAAACAGATCGTTGGCCAGAGCATTAATACATTTTACATTCAGATGCTATCGAAAACCATTAGCAAAGTCTCTTGTATTTACTATATGCTCATTGAATTCCTACGATTTCTGTACCAATAAACAAATTGCTTTAAATTGAATTACAGTTCGTAACCAAGTGGGACCTGAGTTGGTTCAATCAGTAGCGCGCCAGCATTGAGATTTATCTCCGCTAAATCCCAACACTGCCCTCTGTCAGAAAGGCGGCGGCAACGATTGGTTTGAAAAGACCGCCGTCCGTCGGATGGGACGTTAAACAGTGTGCAGGCACAGCCATACTTTATGTACACTAAAGAACAAGTTGAATGGCCTTGAAGAGAGGCTACCATCTCTCTTAACAGCTCCTAGTGGTCCTCTTCCTCCAACCTTCTCTGAGCCCTTGTGAGCTGGTCATTTAGTCCCTTGTGTGCAAAAAAAGGTGCCTCTCAAAGACAAAACAACCTAACGAACTAAGCAAAAAAATATTCCGCATCGTAACCAAGCAAAAACATCAATACCTATTTAAATTCACTCTGCTGTAATAAGCTGAAAGTCCTTGGTATTAGGGGGTGGGGGTGGTCAGTCGGTAGCGCGCCAGGCTCATAATCTGTAGTTCCCAGGTTCGAGTCCCAGCTGGGTCAGCGTTGAGATTTATTTCCGCAAAATTCCCCGCCCTGCCCACAGCCAATGGGGGACACCGATGGGCTTGGAAAGGCCACCGTCCGTCGGATGGGACGTTAAGCTGTGGCTCCGTGTGCGGGAGAGCCATACCCTGTGCACGTTAAAGAACACGCTGGATGGCCTTGATGGGGAGGCTACCATCTGTCTTCCAACAGCTGTTCCAGTGGGTCCTCACCCAACCTTCTCTGAGCCTTCGGAGTCCATGTGACCTGGCCATTTAGCCCATTGTGTGCAAAAAAAGTGCCGCTCAGAGGTAAAACAACCCAACCCTAGTATTAGATTAATATAATTTTTTTAAAACCCAAAACAAAATCTGTGGAGAATTTGACGATCGACAGACTTTTTTTATGAATATTTTTTCAGTTTTACATTTAATTAAAAAAATTCAACTATGAATTTTAAAAATTACTGATGCGAAACACAAAATATATAATGAAAGCAAATGGGTCAAATTCCATTTTTGAGCTCCCGCCCTCCTTCCTCAAAATATATATATATATAAATTGTTACACCACTGAAAAAAAAGGCGAAAAAATGTGCTTCGTTTTAATTTGAGAAAATCGTAAAAATATAAAAAAGTTTAAATATAATATTTAAACTTTTTTACATTTTTCAAAATTGAAATTTAATTTTGAATTTATATTTTTATGACTAGTTTTAAAGAAAATATCAGAGAAAACTTGAAGGTTTAATTACCTCTAGTGAATATGGAATGCTCGCTTTCAAACATAATTTTTTTTTCGTAAATGGCATTTTCGTTAAAAAAAAATCCCCATCCCACTGCTATTTTCTTAACCTCAATCACTGCGGCTCATTTTCATAATGAAGCGTTTTTGCTATTTAGTCTGGCTCGGCCAGTAATGAATCCAATGATTGTGACGATGTTCCTTTCAATCAAAGTTTACTTAAGCTTACTTTAAGCTGGGAAGCCGATAGACTCTGCTACGAGAGTGAAGACTCGGTAGTTTACGCCAATCTCTAGCCGAGTATCGAAAGCAGCTTACTTCAGTGCAATTCCAGAAGGAGATTATAAGGCTAACTGAAAACGATAGACAGAAAGGAGATGGAGTTTATTCTGTCTACTGTTTTCGTAATTCATACAAAATATATATATATAAAAAATACATATAAATAAATTAAAAATACCTATCTATATGGCCCTAAAAAGTGGAAAATAAACCTAAAGAATATCGCTGGTGCAATCAGTCACTGAGTTCGTCTTCACTTCAAAGAAAGACAGGGCGCTGACAATATCGTTGAGTAGGTAAATCGGCGCCCTATCTTCCTTCAAAATGAATACGAACTCAGTGACTGATTGCACTATCGATATGCTTTAGGTTTTTTCTACTTTTTAGGGCCCTAATTTTACAATTTTTTAATTTTTTTTGTCACTAAAAACACTGGCTTTCAAAAACTTTGATATATGACTCGTAAACATCGAGCTTTATTCCCCTTTTAGGCATACAATGGAGACATCACAAGCTTTAATTTCAGATCCGACCGTTAAAGGCGAATCCCGTGAAAATCCTCCCCTCCCCTCAATTTATCAGGGGGCAATAGTGGGAGCAAAATTGGAAGTAGATTACGACCATCATTATACGAGCTTTCATTTGACATCTAACTCATAACTGTAGATATAGTAGAACTTCACATTTCCCGTTTTTAGGGGGAAGGGGTCAATTTTTTTTTTTATAACTTATGACACTCACCGTGTTATAGGGGCGGGAGTGGCTCAGTCGGTAGCGCACAGGCTCGTCCCAGCTGGGTCAGCGTTGAGATTTATCTACGCAAAATTCCCCGCCCTGCCCACGGCCAGTAGGGACACCAATGGGCTTTGAAAGACCGCCGTCCGTCGGATGGAACGTTAAGCCGTGGTCCGTGTGCGGGAGAGCCATACCCTGTGCACGTTAAAGAACACGCTGGATGGCCTTGACGGGAGGCTATCATCTGTCTTCCAACAGCCGTTCCAGTGGGTCCTCTCACCCAACCTTCTCTGAACCTTCGGGGTCCATGTGACCTGGCCATTTAAGCCCATGGTGTGCAAAAAAGTGCCGCTCAGAGGTAAAGCAACCCAACCTCGTGTTACAAGCTTTCATTTGGCACATAGCTCGTTACTTTCCGCATTCTCGTTCAGGAGATATAGGAGAAAAATCATTTTCATTCCCACTCTTTTTTTAGGAGGGAAGAAAACTTGGGGGTCAATTTTTCGTAACTTACGACATTTCCTGCGTCAGAAGTTTTCATTTGACGTATAGTTTGTTACTTTCGGCCTTCACACGTTCTGAAGATATAGCTTAAGAATAGTTTTAACATTTTCCCTTTTTTTAGTGGGGAAGAAGGCAAACCACCAGGGTAAACGTCCAACATGTAGGGATGCATGTGGTCAGCGAGGATGGACAGGTAGCCATTGGCATTCAGGGACCCATCCAGTGGTACCAGCGGTTCCAGGGCATACCAGGAAAACATCCCTCAGACATGCACACTGCCACCGCCGGCCTGTACTTGACCGACAAGCATGCCCGGGTGTTGGTTCTCATGTGTCTGACGCCGTATCCAACACCACCCGTCACTTCTGTGGAATAGAAACCTCAATTCATCGGAAAAGGCAACCCTTTTCCACTGTCCAATGACAGTAGTCCCGTGCGAACTGAAGGTCGATGGACCTTGGTTAACATGGGCACCTTTATTTATGCAGCATCGACTCTGGACAACTATAAGTAATAGAGTTTGCTCTACTGTTATCGGAGATACATAAACTGTGGAACAAATTAACTATGGAAAACAAATTAACCGTGGAACAATAAACTGTGGAACCCCAAAGGCCATCGGACCCCAAAGGCACTCTGGGGTCGATGGCCTTTGGGGTTCCACAGTTATGACATCTGGAGGTACTCGGTATGCCAGCGGTCCATTCTTGGTACACCCTCACTATGGCACCTCATGAATAGCCTACCAAATCTGCTGTTTCCAAGATGCTTTCACCCTTGGCACGGTGGTAGCCGATGATTATTCCTTTTTGAACGTCCATCAAATCAATACCTCTGTCCATTGTGCTCACATTACACACTATGGCTCGTCTATCCTGGCTGGCTGCTTATATCTCCGTGTGGTCGACCTTGTCATGTGCACTCTGTGACGCATCTGGACAGGTACACTGTGATTCTGTGGGTGGTCATATTATTCAGATACGACTGTGTATATAGATATTGCAAATTTACTCGAAACGAACTGACCTACCCTGCTCACCCACCACTTCACACCCAAATGTCACCTTAACCTTATTGAGGTGTCAAGTTATATCTGTTCTACCTGTCTTAATTCTTAACTGGTATGGTATAGTGAAAAAATAGCTAAATACAACATGTAGAATTCAAAGCTGACCCATGATGCCAGTTAAGAGTTAAAAAACATTGGCATTGCTACCACATTAGTTGTTGAAGATAAGACTTTTAATGGGCCAAAGCACCATAATTAAAAAAAAACGCAAAATTATTTTATTATAAAAATAAAACTATATATTATTTAAAAAATATTCAATAAGGGTGTATAATAAAACTGTATTAAAAATCATTTAAAAAATGCCATTCATCAGTACGACTTTTGATTCAGAGTCTTCTCGGCCAACTTATAAATGTGGTGAACTTTCAGCATATGTACCACTTCTTCAATCTATTGTCTGCCAATCTGTTACGGTATTTGTTTTTAATGGAATTCAATGAAGAAAACATTTGTTCTTAGATGAATGTTGAATCAAAAAGCTTCAAGAGCAGTGTTACAATGTACTAAGAGCAGCAGGTTCCTGATTCCTGTTGTAGATGCTTTTATTCTGCTCTGGCAGCACGTATGCAGATTCTTTTGCAGTGGGTGCTGAATCCAAATGTTTTTCAGTGGCATTAAAAAAAATCTTGGCACACCCCATACATGTGGTGAATAAATTTGTGTCAGCACCAGAAAGGGGGGGGGGTGCATCTTTTCTATATACATATGTGTGTGTGTGTGTAAGTTAATAAGGTATATTTTCTTTTTTCACAGACATATGTATCTTACTATATACCCTCATTACTGTATGCTTGAACATGTAGTTACTCGTAGTTTCCCCCCTAAAGTTGGCAATACTTAGCCAGGTGTTCAATTGTTAAAATGGAAGTTCCTCTGTCGGATTGCACCACAGTGGAACAACAAAGTGTCATTCGTTTTATACTGTCAGTCGAAATCAAATCATTTGAAATTTACTACAGAATGTGTGCATAATATGGGGGCAGTTGTTTATCACGCAAAAATCTATAGAAGTGGTGAAAACTTCTAAAACTATAGAAGTGGTGAAACTCTTCAGAAACGGTTACACACATCGACCTGGTAGACCAGTCCAAGCAACAACACCTGATGTAGTGCAAAGAGTTAATAACTTGTTCAGGAGAATCGATACATTAGTTTGGAATAATACAAAGGGGGTTCAAAGTTCATAGAATATCAAAATGCTGTGCATAATTGGCTACGCTTTTTACCGAAAACATTTCCTTTTTCTGATGAAATTAGAAAACATTCAGCCGTTGGACCAAATGCATCGAGAGAGGGCGTGATTACATTAAAAAATAGTATATGTTCATGTTTCTGGAATAAACTGCTTTGATGCTGTACTAAAATTCACCTTTTTTATTGACTTACCCTCGTATACATTAGAAACAGTTTATGCAAAAGGAACTTGTTCTCTTCTTTTAACCATAAAAGATGGTTTGCCTTGTTGAAAACAACGCTATCTGTGGTGGCGGCTCAAAAACATCAGGTAATCACTAAAGTTCCTGCCGTTTATGTGTCATATTAATTAATCAACATTTAGTTAAAGAAATACCCGATAGATGACGTTAATGCCGTGTCATAACAACTACCCGCATCTTAAAATTGCGTTTTACCTAATTTACATAGTAATATCATCCAAGTAGTGAACCCAATAAAATACTGAAATGGAAATGTCGTCGAAGCTCAGTTTAAACTCGGTAACACTGATGCAGAAGCCACTAGAAGAATATGTCTCGCATTTGGACAGGATACTGTAAAGGAACGCACAGCCAGAAATTGGTTCCAAAAATTTCGAACCGGGAATGAGTCACTTGAAGATGGCACCGCGTAGTGGGCGTCCTGTGGCCATCGACAACGAAGCTTTGAAAGCAGCCATTGAAGAAGACAGCAATCGAGCACTCCATTTTGAACCCAGGCTCGATATTTTCCGGCCAATTCGAGAAAATTTCAACCTGAACTTATCTCTAGTATGTATACGTCAGTACTTATTGGTATAACGAGTCTACTTTCTCTGATATCTGTTTGATACTTTCTTTGTTAAGAACTAAAAAAAATATCGGAAAAGCACATCTAGTAAAATATGTACTACTCGTAGCAGTTTGCAGAGAAATTTAGAATAAGAAAACTTTAGATTTATACGGAATAAAACAATAGCATTAAAATGCAAAAGAAATGCGAAAATCCTATAAAAATATGAAAGAATTGTTTCGGTGACAGTGATCCATGTTTAAGCATAAAAACGTTGCTTCAAGCAAACCGTTTTAAAAGTTCACGCACTATCTGCCACAAAAAAATTACCCCTCAAGTAGCTGTTTGCCACATAGGTCTGACAGGAGCCTGTCAATATAGTAGTACGTCATAGAGAAGGTCTGTGAGGAATGAGACATATATGTGAGGAATGTGAGGAATGAATCATAGGGAGGACTGTGAGGAAGAAAAGGTCTGTGAGGAATTCTTTGTGTTGTCTTTCTACAGAAATCTCAGGTAGGTGAAATTTCTGCAGAAAGACAACACAAATAAAGAATCATTCATGACTTACCCAAGTCTCCTTGATTTGTAACCAAGCACACTAAAACACACACTCACATAAATATAAAGATTTTGGAAAATTTCGTATTAAGAAATCAGCTGAAAAAGCAGAAGGATGAAGAATGAGAATGCCAACTAAATAGCAGTTTATCTTCACCGCACAGATGAACTTCAACAATGAAACTGCTACTAAATTGTAATTCCATGGTAGCAATTAGGAAATAAAACAACTTTCAAAAATGAACTCATCTTGGACGTACACAAAAACAAAGCAAGCTGAACAAGAACAAACGTGTGCAAACGAAGACATTTTTTTAAAAGAACTTTTACATGTTTTCACTGATCTCACAGAAAAAACTGGTATGACTTATCAACTTTTATAGCACACAAAGGTGACTTGTTACGTACCCGTCTGGAACGCCCTGATAATGCAGTCTTCTGAGGCTTCTGGTAACCATGACAACGGAGCATCCACCCTTTGGGGAACTATTCAGACCCACCCTCGTTTAATCTGTCCATCTCGGCGACCTTATTGATTAGAGCAGGACTTAGCCTGCTCGCAAAACCTGTCTCGGCTGTGCAGCCCTGGCTGTTCCAACCCTATCCTTCGGTTCACGTGCACTCACGCAACCAGTCGTCGCTGTATTCATTCCGTGTTGGGAGCAGGTGCATGAATTGCTGAAAAACGTAGAGCAAGCGGATGGCTAAGGCGGGGATAAAAAGTGGATCACATGTATAAGGATCTTGACTTTTCATTCACGCTCAGAGTGTTAAAACAGAGATTCCGTTAGGTAAAGTCAGCCTCTTTATCTAGGAACGTAATCTTAAAGCATGGTAAGATTCACTTGATTAAATGTCCGGATTCGAATTCCGGATAAGGAGGATGTGCATGTGCTTTTGTCTTCTAAACAGTGCCGATATAAGAATTTTGCTGTTGGTGGAAAATAAAGAAACGTTGTTTTCACTGAAAAAGGATAATAAATGTACCTAGTAGTTTACTCTGATTTATATCCAGAAATATTATTACAAATGTATTAGGCTTTATTTGGTAAACATATTTTCTTTGATTAACAAGGACAATTTATGAAAGAAAGTTGCTGGTGGTGCTTTACAGACAGCTGTCCTGAAATCATGGGCTGCAATACCACCCGAACGTTTCGAATACCTAGTAGAGTCCATGTCACGACGTGTTGCTATGAAGGAGAATGGTGGATCCACGCGTTATTAGGTGGGAGTATATAATAGTCCTTTCTGTGTACATTCTAATACAAATAAATAGCAGAAATTCATACCCGAGAAACATCTACGAGGGCACTGTCCGCCATCAGAGGAGTCAGCAAAAATGCACTTTAGTTTTCACAGTGAACACAACCAAAGCAGGCATGTGTAACTGAAATGTTGAAAATTTTTTTGCACAAACAGATCTGGACAGATTTGGATAATCTACAATATCTCAAGTTGACCATCTACACAACTGTCCAGGCAGGAGCGTAGAATAGGACTATGGTTGGAGGGGAGGGGGGAGAAATCATAAATTTTCCAACTCGAAATTAAAATTTCGCGAACTGAGCAAACTTACTTAGGTTTTCGCTCCGTGTGCGAGGCAATTTTCACAACTTTCCAACATTTTGTCACTTGACTTCCAATTTTGCCAACTAACCGTAATTTGCCATTTAACTTCCAATTTTGCCAACTAGCCATAATTTCAAAGAAATAATTCCAATATTTACATCTCGTCTGAATTGTAGCAAGTCGGTATGAATTTTCCCTTGATTTGGCCAACTCTCCTTCATTTCACTAAACTAATCCCAATCTTTACATCCCTCCTAAATTTGGCAAATCACTTCAAAATTTTCAAACTCCAAGATTTTGCCAAGTTTTCTCGATTTTAGTAAACTATTCTGAATTTTACAAACCCAATCCCAATTATCATAACTCGACAATATTTTCCAAGTGGATTCGAATTTTGCCAACTGCCCTACATTTTTTTCAGTTTCCTCAATTTGTCCAATACTCCTTAATTTCATAAAACAAATCTCAATTTTCACAACTCGCCTATATTTTACCAAGTGGATTCGAATTTTGCCAACTCGCCGTAATTTTACAGAAAAAAATCGCAATTTTTACATCTTCCCTGAATTTGCCAAGTCACTTCGAATTTTATCAACTCTCCTTAATTGTACAAGGTACAATTTTCACAACTCCCCTGTATTTTACCAAGTGGCTTCAAATTTTGCCAACTCCCCTGTATTTTACCAAGTGGCTTCGAATTTTGCCAACTCCCCTAGATTTTGCCAAGTTTTCTCGATTTTGTCAACTCTCCTTAATTTCACAAAATCAATCCCAATTTTCACAAATCGCCCGTATTTTACCAAGTGGTTTCGAATTTTGCCAAGTTTCTTCAATTTTGCCATCTCGCCACAATTTTACAGAAAAAAAAATCCCAATTGTACATCACACCTGATTTTTGCAAAGTCACTCTGAATTTTGCCAACTCTCCTCGATATTGCGAAGTTGCCTCGATTTTGCCAACTCACCATAATTTTACAGAACAAATCCTAACTTTTACATCTCACCTGAATTTTGCCAAGTCACTCCGAATTTTGCCAACTACCCAAGATTTTACCAAGTCACTTCGAATTTTGCCAAATCCCTAAGATTTTGCCAATTCACCTGTATTTTACCAAGTGGCTTCGAATTTTGCCAACTGCTCTAAATTTTACCGTCTCTTCATTTTCCAAACTGCCTTAGATGTGCCAAGTTGCCTCGATTTTGACAACTCCCCTTAATTTTCCAAAAAAATTACAATTTTGACAACTCAGAGTTACTTTGGGGTGGAGGAACCTCCCCCCAATGCTACGCCCCTGTGTCCAGGGTACTGTCACAAGTCTAAGGCCCCCAAATAAATAATTATAATTCGTAAAATGCAAAGACCGAAACAGAAACAGTAAAAAATAAAGATTAGTTTTCTTTTATAGGTAAAAATTTTACTAAACATAAAAAGTAAAAAACCCATCTTTATATAAGCTCCCTAAAACATAGAAGTAAAACAAAATGAAACTAGGGCATATCGATTGTGATATCAGTGATTGAATTTGTATTCATTTCAAAGGATGATAAGGGACCGACAATCTTGTTAAATAGGTAAGACCTATTTTTCTTAGAAGTGAATAAGAATTCAGTAACTGATTGTCCCCATCGATATACTTTAGTTTTATTTTCTAGTTTTCAGGACGCATATAAAAAATAGTTAAAAATTTTAAAAAATGCCTAAATTTTTTTCCCTTGTCATTAAAAACCTTATCTTCAGAAACTTTCATTTGATACGACTCGTAAATATCGACCACATTTCTCCTCATAACCCCCCCCCCCCCTCTTTTTTAATTATTTAAATTACGACCCCTCACAGAGGAGTCTTAATTTTAGGTAGCCCACGATACTGGAGCGTCAAAAACTTTAGTTTGAGATGTAAACTCGTTAAGGTCGACCCCCGCGAAATTTTTGCTCTATTTTGGAGAGGGCGGGGGGAGGAAGAATGGTGGTGGAGGGGCATAATTCGAAATAGCGTAGAGCTGTTTTCACATGAGCTTTCCTTTCACACTTAATAACTGTGGGCCCTCGCGTTCGGAAAATATAGAAGAATGACTATCACATATCCCTTTTGATAACCCACAACACTCCATGCCACAAGCTTTCATTTAACATACAACTTGCTACGGTCGGCCCTCATATTCGAAAGATAGAATATGTGAAGGACTGTTCTACTATAACTATTCAGTGGGTCCCTTTCCTCAACATTCTCTGCATCTTTGATCTAACCGAGTAGCCCTGCCATACACTACCCTGAAAGTTTCAAAAGTCGAATCTTTAGTAGGATGATTTATGAGCACTTGTGGGCAATAACGCAGCAATTAGGTAACTGGAAAGAGCCTCCCCCCCTCTTTTTTTGGCTTTTTTTAACTATTTTTTTCTAGGGGAAGAAAGCATTGGGGGATAATTTTAAAATCTACGACACTCCCCATTACTTTTGGCCCCCGCGTTCGAAGATATAGCGGAGCAATCGTTTTCATATTTCCCCCTTTTAGGGGGGAGGTTATATTTAATTTATAGTCTATGATACTCCGCGCTTCATAAGCTTTCATTTGACACGTAAATCATTACGCTTGTCTGTCGCGTTCGAAAGATATGGGTGAATATATATATGCGCATAAAAAAAAAAGATCGCTGTTGAGTTACCTAAACCGTTGCCTCTACTCAGCAGTTGCGGCGTCATTGCCCACAAGTGCTCATAAATCATCCTACTAAAGATTCGACTTTTGAAACTTTCAGGATAGTGTATGGTAGGGTATTCAGTTAGATCAAAGGCTCAGGGAATGTTGGGGAAAGGGATCCACTGAATAGTTAAAAGTGGCCACCAGTTCTAGGCCCACAGCGTGTCCTTATACAGGAGAGTATCAATCTATAATATATAAATGAATATAAAATATAAAAAAATCTTGGCTCCATAGAGATATAGGGTTGGGTTGTTTTACCTCTGAGCGGCACTTTTTTGCACACCATGGGCTAAATGGCCAGGTCACATGGACCCGAAGGCTCAGAGAAGGTTGGGGGAGGGGACCCACTGGAACAGCTGTTGGGAGACAGATGGTAGCCTCCCGTCAAGGCCATCCAGCGTGTTCTTTAACGTGCACAGGGTATGTCTCTCCCGCACACGGGGCCACGGCTTAACGTCCCATCCGACGGGCGGCGGCCTTTCCAAGTCCATCGGTGTCCCCTACTGACCGTGGGCAGGGCGGGAAATTTTGCGGAGGTCAGACCTCTGTGGCAAGCCGCTGCTTGAGGGGGTATTTATTTTTTATTTAAATCTCAACGCTGACCCAGCTGGGACTCGAACCTGGGAACTACAGATTACGAGCCTGGCGCGCTACCGACTGAGCCGCCACCACCGCCCCCCATAGAGATATAGAAAATCCTGGCAACATAGAGAGGAGAATCAACCCCGTGCTCGGGATTGACTCTCCTCTCTACGGAGCCAGGATTTAATGTCCCATCCAAAGGATGGGGACTTTTCCAAGCCCACGAGTTGGGGCCAGTGGCATTACACCTCTGTTAAAGGAGATTATGGCGGAACTGAACTCGGGGATCCATTTTATTATAATCTGATCTCTGAATAGTTTTAGTTCACAAGTAGTATGTTTACCACAGCACATGTTTTACCATAGCAACGGATAGGTTTCCTTGTAAATATTTTTTTAACTACGTAAATCTGCAAATTGCATTAGTAATGAAGCTTTGATATAAAATACCTATAAAAACGCAGAAATACGGTATGAAATTAAAGTGTGAATCATACAGTGCCTAAATTTTTAGAAAAAGAAATTTTCATGTTATTCCGTTAGAAAGCCAAATTAAAAAACAATATCTTGACGAATAATTTTTAACGGATTAAGATTTAAAATATATTAAAGATCTAATTCTATCTAAATCTTAATTTCAATAATATTTGTTCAATATTTAGAGGTGTGTGGTACCTAGAATCTTGCACACAGTGCTTCTCCTTAAAAAGTTTCGTTGAAAGTGATGAAAAGTGGAAGAATTATTGTACAGATTTTTAAACATAAAAATTACTTTAGTAAACGATTTAATAAAAAAATATTACTTGTGTTTCGATTAGCTTTTGTTAAATTATTAAGGTCACTTTTTGCTCTTAAATGTTTCATCTTCCATAACTCTTTAAATATTATGAAGAATATTACTAAAATTCTAATTTGGAAAGATTTTTTTTGAAACTTTAATTTACCTTTGGTCTTACTTCAATAAAATATTTATTGTTCAAATACTGAGTTTGTAATTTGGCTTCGTATTACATAAATCAATTTTCCTTAACATAAGAACTCTCCAATTTTTTTTTGTCTAGGCACGGCATAAATGCTGTGCTCTTTTAATGGTTTCATGTAGCAATTTCAATATATTCTGCTCCAGGCTGCCAATTTAAAGAATTTATTTTTTTTTCTTGCTGGTTAACTTACGATTCCTTCATATGGCCTTATTTTTTTTTAAACGAAAGGAAAGGGGGCTGCATATAAGAGACCAAAACTAGAAACCTTTACATACTAGAAACTGCATATAAGAAACCAAAACTTAGAAACCTTTACATACTAGAAACTGCATATAAGAAACCAAACTTAAACACCTTTACAAAAACATGCTTACTAACTTGGTAGTCAGGTTTGCTAACCACTGTAACAGGTATCCTAGCTTTATTTCCAGGAAGACATGGAGACATTTGCGACGAAAGTGAAGCTATTTTTTAATTTCTCATTAAATAAAGCATTCAGCAAAAATATACCTTACAACATCATTTAACAACAGTTCAAAGTCGCCCAAATTTGTGAACGATAGCATTTATGTTTTAGGAAATTGCATATTTTGAAGCAGGTTACCATTTCCGATTTTAAGCATTCTGTTCCTTCCTTTGCTTCGTTTCTGTGTCATCAGTAATAAGAGCATATATCGCTTCAGAGAACAAGCATTATGGTTACAGTAGAAGTAAAGTAATTAAGTAACACTACCAATAAATTTTAATTTTGATTTTAATTAAGTTTACTACCAACAAAATTTAAGTTACACTACCAACAAATTTAAGTTACACTACCAACAAATTTTTATACTGATTCATCATAAGCATATAGGGAAGTTTGTGCAATGTACACGTCGCATCTCTAGTTTTATTTTGTAATATATTTACCAAACTCTTGTTACTAAATGACAAGAGTGGCCAAGCATTCAAAACTAACTCTGATAGCCGCACATAAAGATTCCAGACGCAAGAGAGCCGCATGCTTTCAAAATTCACTCCCATGATTTCCTGCCCCCCCCCCCCCCCCGAAAAAAAAAAAAAAAAAAAAAAAAAACTTCATTTCTTCAGTGTCTAGTTTTTCCAAGACAGCAGCCGCGAAGCATCTTGGGCAATCTCCTTCTCAGTGTCAGAATTTAGTACACAGGATTTCTTTATTTGCATCCAGATATTCTGTAGCATCTTGTATAGCATTCGATTCTTCTTCCACCAACATAATTTTGCGATAATCTTTACGTTCCAACCATTCAAAGATCCTCATCTCTGTCAAAAAGGAGCTTCCATTCATTATTAAGGAATGTCATCTTTGTTTCCTGCCAAGCACTGGCTGAATTAAAAATTGCTTGCTTAATGGTGTAGCTCCGGATTTCAGTGTTCTGTTCTTCTCTGATATCCCCAAATTCGTCGAGACTCTTCAAGAACTACCATCACTTCATTCAGGAATTTCCTTCTGCGGAACCAGTAGCATGCCACTATGATGATTTGAATTATAGGTGGTTCCGTGCCGTTTGTTATATTGGGAGGTAATACCATGCAATTTTATTTTCCCTTCATCAACACATACATGTTCCTCTAGAACTGTGGTGTTAAATTTTTTAAGATCTGTGGAACCCTTATGACTAAATCTAATTGAGGAACCCCTTTGTAGTAAAAATGCACTTTTCAGATACAGAAATAAAATAACTTCAAAACGTAACCTTTTATTTATAAACATACAATATTTACACAAATTTATGCCAGATTCGTGGGCGTTTGAGGAACCCCTGGAACATGCCTATGGAATACAGTTCGAATACCACTGCACTAGAAGAACAAATATCAAAATTTAAAAGCGAATTGCTTTACCTTATCTCTACTTTTCTTTATATCAGACATATTTTGCTTAGCAAAATGAAATTCGCCATAGATCTTAGCAACATATATATACTAATTTCTAACAGCTCGAATATCCATAATTTGTCACTAATACAGAGAGAAGCAGGTTCCCTTTCTTGCCACTTTTCTTTGAGGCCATTACGAATACATAAAAATAATTTACCGATTTTATGGATTGTATGATTTTGCGTCACAGTAACAGCTTTAGGGCACAAAAAGGCAATTATCTTTAAGGAGTCACAAAGCCACTATACCGGGTTAGTAACCGAAAGCAAACTGAGAAAGCAGTATAGTTTACATATGACTCGGAGACTTTCACTGAACAAAAGCCGATCTACCGTCCGTGAAACCGGGGGCCGTAGAATCGAGCTTTTATAGTATAAACATGTCTTACAATATAAGTTTTAAATACAAGTTTTGCAATATAGGACACTATATTTTAATTCATTATGAGTGTTTGAGTTATTGCCTATGTTTTACCAATTTCTACCAGCATAATTTGAACAACACACTCAACCAAAATACTAAGCTATCAATCCCACTTTTAAATTTCATTATTTCTTACAAAAAATTGAAATATCAGAAATGTATAAAAGAAATGTAAGCAACCTACACAGACTCTCAACAAGTATCTATTTTTGCGTTTTTAACTTAACAGAAAATAGGTAATCAGTTCATCTTCCAAAGCCAGTAATCGTAAGTGCATTCATTCGTTTCTTAAGACATAATTATGATACTATTAAGCAACAACAGAATAACTTAATGGCTCGACAACACATGCATTACGTCATGTGATGGTGTGCAAGCCATTCTGGGTTACAAAACACGCTTCAGGTTTAAAAGTATGCCACCAGCACACCTTGACATCCACATTTAGACATTAATGAGGCAAAAAGTATATCATTGAGACATGTACACGAAATTCAACCCAAAACTCGAGTACATCAAACACAAAAAAAACCAACTGCATTTCATTTTCATTCATCGAAAGCATTTTCAACTGAAAACAATACATACTGCATTTAGAACCAATTGCATCCTCACTGTTTTTTGATCATTTTTGCATGGATTTTTGTAAACAATGCAAATTAAACATCATTTTCTATATAGAAGATGCAAAATACTGCCGAGACAGAATTTTAAATAGTTAATTTAAATAATGCTATCTACTTATTGGCATTAGGGCGATATATCGATTTTTAAAGGATAAAAACGCAACGACCTAGACTTTCGGAGCTCATAAATTTTTGTCTTCATACGTATAGTTATACACACAGGGGTAATGGAATTATTACCATTCCACCCTATATTTTGTCAATACAAACTAATTTCGAAGATTTATAACTTCTACAATAAGCTTTGTATGAGAAAATATGGATGCAGATAATCTAAAAGATCTCAATCAAATCTATCTAAATCTCGCTTTTCAACAACAAATTTCTTTTCGTATTTAAACAGGCATGGAGGTTTAAGAATTTCAAAGCAGAAATGTATTCTAAGAAATTTATCACAAAAAGTAAATGAATATTAAAGAATTTTACACACTTTTAAAATGTCTAGCTACTTATGAAATAATTTTAAAAATACTTATTTCATTTCAATTAATTTCAAAGGTAAATTCTTTAGTCTAGCAGCACAGCAGTTGTTAAATGTTCAAACTTCCATCTCTTTAAATACGAAGGAACACCGTTGAAAATCGATAAGCAGAATTCATTGAGATCTTTAAATTCATTTTTAGTCACATTTTCTCGTAAAACGCTTATTTTGAATGTTATAGAGCTTCGAAGTTAGCGTCCCATTGACATAACATGGGGTGGCCATGATTCAATTCACCCAGTGTAACTACACAGTGTGAATTTAAGACCGGAATTCCCAAATAACTCCTTAACGCGAATTTTTGCCCCGAAACAAAGCGAATTTTTGCCTCGAAACAAATAGGTTACAGTTGACCCAAATTACAAAAACAACGCGAGCAAATCAAGGTATTGAGTAAACGATCCTATTACATGCACGAAATACGAGTACGTATTGTGCTTAAAGTTTACCAGTTCATTCTCGCGTCCCCTATGCCATTCTTGCGCCACATTTTTTGGAAACCTAGCTTTAGGGATGCGCTTTGATTGGAAGAAAGCAGTGGCATACTCAAGAGTTAATAACTATCCCTTCAGGTCTTAAATGTAAGTTTCTAAGACAATCCCAGAAAATCAGACTAAAGAATGTCAACCCAACCTTCCTTCAGAATTTTCTGGGTACACCACTACATAAAAGGAAAATTATTTTAATTAAAATTCACAGTTTGACATCCTAGTGATAAAAGAAGATAATATATATACACTTCTTAAAGTTGTAATTAATGCGAAAGTGAGTATTAGTAAAATTACTTTATTTTTCCACTAAAATACTAAAATCTAAACATCGCAGAAGAATAAAAAGATAGAAATTTTGATTTAATGATAGTTATGGAATGCAGTTAACAATAACAGAAAGACAAGCAATATTTAAATGTTTCGATATAATACTGAGATTTAAAATTATTAAGATAATTATTTGAGTTCGTGAGATTTTGCCAAAACGAAGAGTTTACAAAGTGTTATAAAATGTGAATAAAACGCTCAAAGTTAAAATAAGATACTAAATGTTAGAATTTTTGCCTTTTAATTTTAATCTGCTAATAAAATGACCAGTCAGGTCGGTAATTATTCTACTAATCAAATGCAATAACACCTTTCTCCACCTCGCCCAAAAACTCTTTTGTTGATTTACGGAGCTGGCACTGATCGAGAAAACAAATTAGGGGGAGGAGGGGAGTGACTGAATATAGTATAATAGGAACGCCGTTCCGGTATATAATTTTTGTGTCCGTTTTAATGGGCTTTAACAACCTTTTCTTGCAAAATGGGTGTATTACATGTGTTTAATATTTTTATTGCCTCAATTCCGGTTTTTAACAATCCCAGGGGGGCATTCTCCCCCATATACAGTCTTGATACAGAAGTGTTATCTCATGGAAAAACAATAGGATTCCAAGTTGCAGAATTAGGAGACAACTCTGTGAGAAAGCGTTATTTGTAAAACTAAAGGCAGAGAGTAACAAACATTCTTCACAAGCCTTCTGCCTACATACACATGACCTGCAGCACTGCATTACCTTGCCTAACTGGTTTCTCTTCACCTGTAACAATATGCCGGCACCGCCAGTCAGGTCGGTTGATGACTCATCCCACCTGGAAGATAATGACGTAAACATCGCTGCAATGTTGAACACATGCTTTAATTTTTGTACAACCTGACTCATAGTGAAATCGCGTACAATTTGCTCTCGTCTTAGAACACAATTATCGATGAAAACAAAAAAAGTAGCGTCTCGTCCTCTTAACATGCCAATGAGGAAGGAAATAATGTTTGTGGGTATCTTCGATCTCAATCGTAGGAGTGTGCCTGTTGAGCAGTTCCTCCTACATATCTTATCCAACTGCTAAAAATTGCCACTTCGTCACCAGTTAGCGTTTATATAATATTCATTGTGCTTTTGAGTAGGACGTAGTAAAGCGGTTTGACATGTACAGAAGTAATGCATTGTCTTGTCATTAATTTTTAGCCTGAAACAATTTCGCATACTATTTCCTGTCTTTAATGTCCTGTTTCATCTTAAAATGGCAACACATTTTTCACATATCTGATAGATGTTTTTTTTATAAATGATGATAGTTGAAACTCATTAGGCGATTATTAAAATGTTCTCTTTCGTATTGCAAAAAGATTAATGAAAAATAAATTTTGGATAGAAATTTTTAAGAGTGGAAAACAATCATGTAGTTCATTCCGACAACTATTGTTCAGGTTAGACGTATTTAGTGTATGGTAAAAAAACTGCAGTCTGGTTGTATCTCCAATTTATAGTATCTATTGCTTTTTTGAGAATTTTGTTAGGTAAAAAATACGATTCCAAAGAGTTACGATACTATAAATTAGTACAACCAATTAAAATAGTATAGCTAATAACAGATGCGAGAGAAATACCAAATCATAACATTAATTTTTGGATGGATTGCGAACATAGAAATATCAGGATCAAAATCCAACATGCTAACAACCAGACTTCTAATAATTATTAGGTTAATGTTTACAATCTGCCATTACCAAATTAAATGCACTATGTATTTAATTCATGGTTATATACAAGCGCAAAATCAAAGTTTAAAAAAAAAATATCGTTCATAAAATTCTGGTGTAATTAGAATTTCACTTTCGTTACATTTTACTTTCTCATATTTTTATGCCATTTCTTAACGAAGAAATTTTTATGCCATATATATATATCAGCCATTTCTTAACGAACAAATTTTTATGCCATATATATATCAGCCATTTCTTAACGAAGAAATAGACTGATAGTGTTCCCTTGACATTAAGTGACATGGTCATTTAGCTAATTGTCATAGAGCTCCAGGTCCACAAATAGTTCTAAGGGGATTAATTCTACTTGTTTTTTTTTACATGAATGACATTTTCGATTCTGGAAGAAAACTTTCCTTAAATGACCTGATAGAAAACAATACTAAAACGATAAGGTGAAATCGAAAGTAATCTTATTAAAGTTTGAAAAGATCATGAAACGTTGGTAAATTAGGGTAAACAATATTATTAGATTAATTGTAAATAAACAATTATTAATTATTAGAAGAACGCTTAAGTTGCTTGTTTTTTTTTTCTTAAATGGGACGTATATGCTTTTTTGCAGCGCAAAAATATTGAACGCATGTTGATAATGAAAGAAATGGAAACAAAATCGAGTTTTATGTTTATATGCTAATTTCTGTATCAATAAAGTTCAATGAAAAAACTTTTCTAAATTTTTGCTTCAGCACTTATTTGATACAGGCAGAGTCTGCAAAACGGTCTTAAATGTTGTCTTAAATGATTTAAGAAGTGTATTCCACCAGTAAAGGGTACGAGTTTAGAAGGACTAAATGTTTTCTTTACCAATCAGATTTTGAGAAATTCAAAATACACAAACAATAATAATTACAGATAACGATGCTTTTAAGAAAATCGATCACTAGTTCTTGAAATCAGTTTGACAATACACCCATACAGGCAGACACATTCAAATAACTATACATCTCTAGGAGCCATCGTCAGAACTATTCCTGTGTATTATAAGAGTTGGATTACGAAAAAAAAAAAAAACAATTCAACCAGGCAAAAAAAATTTAGTTTCAGGTAATTAAAATTTAATTTCTCCGGAATATAATAACGATATTTTGGCCTTTTGTTTTTTCAGTTTGTGTTGTGATTATATGAATAAGCTTTTGAAAGTAATTTGTGAATATTTTAATGTGAGGTGTGTTAATGTGAGGTGTGAAAAGCTCATTTAATTTTTAAAAGTGATGGGAAGATACTGGAACTAAAACGTGCTAGGCTTAAAGGAGAGACTGAAAATTTTGTTTAGGGCTGCAGCGAGCAAAAATAGGTTGAGACACACTGCGTTGCAAACATAAAGAACCATGCAAAATATGAGAAGCGTATCTTTACGATTAATTATACATTAAAATGAGGTTGCCTAAAATGTCTTTTGCAAAAATATGGCTTATACCTCAAACCAGTGTTTTTTAAGGGGTGTTCCGCGAAATGTTAAATTTTTCCATATAAAAAGTATTTTCCCCATTATTCCGTGGAGTTGACGGGAGACTTCCATCGACCTCTCTTTTCATGGTGCGACTTCAGCACGCCAGTGTTGAACTAAAGAACTATTCCACCGGTAATAACGTCAGGGAGGAATGCATCACCTGACATCGCACGTGACATCTCGGAGGTTTCCGCCTTTTTCAGCAGTGCGCGAGCTACACACGTCTATTTCTACACTGTGACAGCCCGTACAGATTTCTAAATGGAGCTGTTGTGCTGAGTTCTTTATTCCGGTTTTTAAGTTTATAATAATATTCTGGTTGAAGCAGTACCCTTTTTAAAAAAATTCCTATTAGAATTCCTTGATCTTCAGAATTTTAGAATATTATAAAAGGTTTAGCTGCACTGACTAATTACAAACCGAGGCTTCCCACGGCCTCGATTTCAAACAGTATGACGTCATTTCCGATCCCTGCGATATCATGCTACCCCGTGGCCAGCGTGCTACCCGGTGTGTCGTCACTCTTGACTTGTTCCTTCGGTTCAACACTGAGGGCTCTGTGTCAATAGGTTTCAACAGGAGGCTAAAATTGCCATTGGGCCTATGGGAGTGTTACCTCTCTGTGCATCTGTCTTCCATCAGCTGTCTGAGGAGTCTCCTTCCCCTATTCAGCTCTGAACCCTTCAGATCCTTGTGACATGGCCTCTTAGCACAGTGTGTGCGCCAAAGTGACAATGAAAGTAAAAACAGCACGAGTTTTGCAGAACAGATAAATTTGTAGAACACAGAATCATTATCATGTTTTTGGTGAAACTGAATGAAAGCGCCATTCAATTTTCGTTAAGTTGAAGCACATGTCTATGAAGTTGATGTAAAATCAAGATCCTGTATGTTTGAGTAGGTCAAGAGGTTTGCAGAAGGGAGAATTTGACGTGAAATGTAACCGGTGATCGGAACTTCGAACGATTGCCCAAACAGATGAAAATGTAGGAAGGATGAGAAAGACGGTTTGATCTGACCACTGATGTAGCTATAGATAGTTCAAGTGGTTCGGTCGAACTGGGGAATGTACACGAAAAATGAGTATATTGACTCGGAAAGTTTAGTTCCGTTTGGAATCCCTTCGGAACATTTAGCTTCGGTTTGAAAATAGTTGAGGGTTGTTGTTTTAACTTCTGAGAGGCATTTTTTTTTGGCACAACGGACTAAATTGGCCAGGTAACAAGGGGCCCAAGGGCTCGGAGAAAGGGAACAGTGTTCACTGGGTCTCTTTCCTCCAATCCAGAGAAAGTGAAAGAGTGTTCACTGGGTCTCTTTCCCCCAATCCCAACTGTTAGGAGACAGATGGGTATCCTCCCATCAAGGTCATTTAGAATGTTCTTTAACGTGAAAAAGGATATGGCTCTCCTGCATATGGAACCACGGTTTAACGTCCCATCCCTACGGAAGGCGGCTTTTCTAAGCCCATAGATGTACCCTTTCTGACCGAGGGCAGGGTGGAGGTTTAGCGGAGGTAAATCTCAACGCCAGCACAGGTGAGTAGGACTCGAACTTGGAAACTTCAGGTTACGAGCCGAGAGAACTACTAATTGAGACCATCGCCCCTTGGAGAATAGTGAAGAGCAAATAATATATACAATATAAAATATAAACGCGCATTACTAACAAATGAAAATTATCTAAAGTATTAAGATGTCAAATTTTAGTTCGCTCACACTTTTTTGCTTTCAATTTTTACTGTTTACTTTATTGGAACGGTGATGAACCCAAAGTATTTTTTTACGAACACTATGTTTCTACCTGAAAAACTGGTATTAATTCTGGTCATCCGTTCTTTTTTAGTAAAACATCGCCTGAAATTTGGGAAAAAGTGAGAAAACACCAAATTCGGTGAGAGATAAAATTTACTGAAATTTTATTATATTCCAAAATCTTAAAAGCCCTTAACCTAAGATTGTTCTGTTCAGAGGCGGAACAAGTAGGCCTCCGGCCCTAAAAAGGACAAATTTCTTGGTGCCCAAATTTTTCAGTAGCAGTAAATTTGTATACCACTAAGTTGTCAATTACATAATACTCCTTATTTCAAACTATTTCTTTCAAATTTCAGTTATCTAATCCCAATGTTAGTTTAACTATAGACATAGATTTATTATGTGATATCATTTCAGTCAAGAAAGATAATTGTTGAAGACTGAATATTAATTAAAATACTGAGAATATGGCGTGAATTAGAAATTAGGTATCATAAAAATACGAGTTTAAGGATTTAATGGCGGAAAACATGTTACTTTTTTTACCTAACATTTCTGTTAAAAAATGTTTTTCGAAATCCAACCACGGCTTTCTCACCGGTCTCCTACGGATCTCGGGCTAGGTCTCGTTCTGCCACCGGTTCAACTATAGTATCATTTAGGGAGTTTGGCCTGTTTATGGTCAAGACAAGAAGTCGAAATTTGAGAAAATAAATATAGTGAAATTGTGGTATGGAAATGTGCCAAAGGATTACATTTAAAGAATTAAAGAAAAATTTCGGCATCCCATTCCTTTACTTTCAGTAATGGTTTTAAATAAAAGGATTGTCTCACAAAGTGGTCAACCCAAAAATTATCTAAAGCGAGGAGCATGCAAAAATGAATATACTTATGTTTTAAAAGGGGTGTGAGCCATGGTCGAGTAGCTAGCACGCTTGACTATTGATCAACGGGTCAGGCATATGCAGTTGTGTTGTTTTTCTGAAGTCCTGCCATCCTCACAAGATCTTCTACAGTCTATTGCGTATTAAACTACCAAGCTCCTGTCAGACCTCTGTGGCAAGCAGCTGCTTGAGAGGATATTTATTTATTTTTTATTATTATTTCATACTACAAACAGATAAACGTTTTAGAGTAGTTTTTGTAGAGTTAATTATTTGAAACTGTTTTAATAATTATATTGGAATCGCAATCCTATTGGTAATTAATGCAGTGTATAAACACTTAGAAGCAAAAAACAGCAAAATTTATCTTGGTTTAAAAGCTCAGTTTTTACAAATTGCAAAATGAATTCGATCATTATTATAATCATTACAATGAATTATGATCATTGAGTAATGATTATCGCATGACTGAAGTCGAAAGATTTTTATTGATAAAATATTATATTGACAATCAAATTTATTTCTTAGCCTACATGTTTTCGATTTTTATTTCTCACATTTCTGTGGTTGTTAACTTCTTAATTTGGAAGGATCAGGGGGCAAAATGGACACACTTAAACCAGTGCATCAGTTGAGAGACTGCTAGGTTGATTACTCAGCAGAAAAATAAATTGGCGAGTTGGGACATCTTTCCTTTTCTCCCAACTTGGCTCCTTAAGTTTTTTTTTGTTTTGTTTCCAAAACTGAAAACGTGGAACAGGTGGGACTCGAACCTGGGAACTGCCGATTATGAGCTTGGCGCGTAACCGACTGAGCCAACTGTTGACATGACACGGAACTGTACCAAATAAAGTGACCCTGAGTAGATACCTGTTTATACAGTGTTTGACAAAATTAAGGTAATACGAAAAATTAAGGACAGTGTTTGACAAAATTAAGGGTTGTTTTACCGCTGAGAGACTTTTTTTGAATAAAATGGGCAAAACGACCAGGTCATAAGGACCTGAAGGCTCAGAGAATGTTGGGGGATGAAGGGCCCACTAGACAGCTGTTAGGAGAGGATGGTAGTCTCCCACAAAGGCCAGCCAGCGCGTTCTTTAAAGTACATAGGGTATGGCTCTCCCACACACGGAGACAAAGCTTTACGTCCCATCCGGCGGATGGTGGCCTTTCCAAGCCCATCAGCGTTCCTTACTGACTGAGAGCAGGGTGGGGTTTTTTTTTTGCGAAGATAAATCGACGTTGGCCCAAGTGGCACTCTAAGCTGGGAACTGCTGATACAAGCCTAGTGCGTTACCATTTGAGCCACCATCACCCCAACAAATGTTGCATAACTATTTTACTCTATAATGCAATTAAACGTAAATTGTCCAGAAATGTATTTTATTATAACGAGAAAATGTGTAGAAAACGAGAACACTCAGACCGGAAATAAACGTATTAAAATGACGTCATTAAAACGTTACAAGACGTAACAAGAAAATATTGTGCATCGCAAAAGCTGACTTCATATGCTCCAAAATATGCATTTACGTCAAAATAGGGAGTATGATCCCCCATCTGACGGCTAAACAAGCCGTTCAGAAGAGACTGAGCAACAAAACCCATTTTCCCACAAGAGCGAACTTACCTCGCGGAGTGACCGAGAAGGTGGATGATGGTTTGCAATGCGCTTCTCTAAAGCATCCCATACCTGTTCGATTGGATTTAGGTCTGGATTTAAGCCTTTCTGGCCAGGTCATTCGTTGGATATCTTCTCTTTCTAAGTACGCCTGCATTAGGTTAGCTCTAGCACTGTCGTCCATAAACAGAAAAGCAGCACCAGCCGCATCCCTAAAAGGTCGCAAATAGGGTTGAAGGATCGCTTTTTTGAGAAGTAACGGAGCCTCCATCGAACACAAGAGTCATCATCGGCACATCTTCAGTGCATTCTATTTGTTAAAAATTTCCTTACTGCGACTCAGAAAATCTCTCTTATGCTGCCCGCAGGCTCAGAAAATATCTCTTTGCCTGTCAGTGGGCCGCCTAAGGTTGAGCACCACTGATCTAAATGATGGTTTGCCATCTTCAGTAGAAATAACGAGATTAATCTTCCTTGCAAGCAATAATTTTGAAATAGTGTGATCTGACAAATACCCATGTTTTAATAGGCATTAGTAATTTGCATGTTTTATAGAATTGTGGGGTCGCAAATCAATTTCTACTGGATATTCGAAATTTACATTTAATATTGCCTATAATAGTATATTTTGATCTTCGGGGATGTTGTTAAAATTAACATACTGATGAAAAACATTGTGTTACCTTAATTTTGTGTGTATTACAAACAACTCTTCATCCTTTTTTTTTTTATGAAAAACAATCATTAGCCGAGCTGTTTTATTATTGTTTTAGTAAATCAAAATAGTATTTCGATGTTAAACTCTTCATCCGTTGGGAATTAAACAGAAAATAGGAGTAACTTTGTGACAATTTATCATTGGTATTCAAAAATACGCCAAATGATAATCAGTCAAAAATTTTATTTTACGTACTCGAAGTTACCTTGTTTAAACTCGGAGCTAGAACTTCAGTATAAAATCAGAAAACTGAAAATGAAGATATCATTTATCAAAGTATTTACGTATTGTCTGGTTGGGAAGAAAAACAGCAAATATTTTCACTGCAATATTAAAATGCATTAGAAATATTCTGAAGAAAAAAAAAAGAGGGTGTTGTCTTAAATTTCTGATACTTAGATCAATATGGTATATTTTTTCACACGGTACGAAGCAATTAAAATATCTAAATCGGGGAATCCGACTACATGATTTTGTTTATTGAGAAGTTTGTGTAAATCTTTCACAAATCGATTACTCAGTTATCTTTTCAATAAACCAGATATTTTCCAATTAAACCGTCAACGAAATTATATCAGTAAAGTCAATCACTGCAAACCAAATAACAATGTAAATTAAGCACGGGCATCCAACGCTCATAATCATATTTCACATAAGTTACAGGAAAGTTGCGAAAATGTACTTTCAAAATATAAAGTTAATTTTTCGAATAAATAAAATTAAAAAAATACCTATCTTTTCATATGCTCCCTAAAAATTAAAATTAAAGCAATAAAACGAAGCTAAAGCGCATTTATTCGATGATGCAATCAATCATTGTATTTGTATTCATTTCAAAAGTTGATAGACGATCGGCAATCTTGTTGAATACGTAGACCAATGCCCTATCTTCTTTGAAGTGAATACGAATCCACTGACTGATTGCACATCGAATGCTTTAGTTTTATTTTCTATTTGGGAGCATATGGGAAGATCGATAGTTTAAAAAATTTTTTACCTATTTATTAAGGTTAAAAACGAATTATGATGTCCTTTTACATAAAAACGAATTTATCCTTAAACGTACACTGAGATGCCAGTTTATTAAGTACACCATCCCATAGTCACATAAATGGTTCATTCCAATACGCAATACATTACGTGATTGCGGTGTGCGCTATAAATCAGCTCTTCGAGCATCAGTTAGAGTTCGATTGAGTGTCAAAATGGGCAAAATGAACGACCTGAGCGACTTTGAACATGGCATGATATTGATGCTAGACGTACAGATTCTAGCATCTCCCAAACGGCCATCCTTCTGGGCTTTTCGCACACAACCATTTCAAAGGTTTATTGAGAGTAGTGCGAAAAGCAAAAAAAAAACTACCAGTGATCGGAGTTCCTGTGGACGAAAACAGCTTATGGATCAGATGGGTCAAAGGAAACTGCTGAGAATAGTGCAAGTGAACAGACGGAAATCACAGCAGAATTAAACAGGTCATCTCCGAACGCACCACATATCGGACCTTGTCACAAATGGGCTACAACCGCTTGCTGACCATGAGAGCACATCTTCAGTGGGAGCAGAAGCATCAGCACTTAACGGTTGAGAACTAGAAAAGCAGCAGCCCGCTTGAATGAATCAAGGCTCTTTTTGCATTATGCTGATGGAAGAATCAGAATTTGGCACAAGCAACATGAGACCATGGAGCCATATTATCCGGTGTCAACAGTACAGGCCGGTGGTGGTTAGGGAATGTTTTCCTGGCACATATTAGACTCCCTGATATTCATCAAAGGACATCTGAATGCCACGGTATATTTGAACATCGTTGCTGACCAAGTTCATCCCTTCATGGCTACAGTTTATCCTCACTCGGATGGACACGTTCAGCATGGTAATGCACTGCTCACAAGGCATGTATCGCCTCCAAATGGTTCCAGGGAGATGCCGACGAGTTTTCCTTGCTTCTTTGGCCTACACAGTCCTCAGATCTAAACGCTATCAAGGATCTTTGGGATGAGGTGGTAAGGGCTGTTTGCAGCAAAACTATGCCGCTGTCCCATTTGCAGCAACTGTGCTACACAATTTTTTCCGTATGGTACAACATTCCTGCACAACGCATTCAGCATCTTGTAAGCTCCAAGTCCAGAGTAATTCGGGCTGTTCTGAAGATTCAAGTGGGGCAACACGTTACTAGGTAGGTGTACCTAATAAATTGGCATCTCCACATATATGCTAACCAGCATTTCAACATATAGTACTCAAATCACTCGACCACGCTTTTACATCCTTGTTAGGGTTTCTTTGCTATACACATGGAAAAAGAAAAACAAAAGTTAATTAAAATGACACATGTTTTACATAGGATTTAATGTAGTCGTGCATGCCTTTACACATTCAAGCGAACCGATGTGACTCGCTTCCTATCCATAAAAATCCTATGCAATCCTAGTTTATGCAAAACCCTTTAGAGTTTTAGGGATGTTGTTTTTGCTGCAACAACGGAAAGTGTTTCTCTGACCGTTTCTTCCAAATTGCACGCACAACTGCCAATGCGTGCAGAGTAGATGTGCACAATAGAAAGGTGTTTGGGGAGTTTTTTGCAATCAGTGTTCGTGACTGAACTGTCAGAATATAATTGCACAGCATCGAAGAAAATCATCGGACTGACTGATGCGAATATGAATTGCTCGGCGATGTGTCCTTTCTCTACACTTCACAGAACTCTGCATCATATAAAATGCTTTAGTTGTCGCAGGTTTAAAAATATACGAGCTAACGGTTAACGAGTTTCCTTGATGAGATATGTAACTCGGATTCGAATCCTACATAAAACCTTGTGTGGCAGATGAGTGAGAATTTTTTATTTTCTGGAATTATGTATTTTTAATGAAAACTTTACAATCATGACAAAAGCACAATGTGATTAAGTTCATCCCGTTATTTGCAATGATGATAGATGCATTACTGGCTTTGATATTAGTCCTATTTCATGATCTGATGTTACTTTAGTTATCTCTAAATTAAAACTACAAAGATCGCCAGGGGTGTATGAAAGTACTGCTGAAATGCTTAGAGCTGGGAATGATTCTACTATCAGATGGCTCACTACAGTGTTGAATATTTTTAAATGATTATGACTTGAATAATGACTTATTCATAAGAAATTTTAGTACAGATATTATTCCTTTCAAGAAAGTGATAGCTGTTCTTGTGATAACACTGGTTTACAGGTTTTTTTTTTTTTATAACATGAACAATTGTAGCTGCCTTTAACTATTTTTTAAAGTGCTGATTTCAGATCTGGTCTTAAAAAATGGCTAGCACGTCACGTTTTTATGTTATTGGTCATTTTGACTCCTATTAAGATCTTCCTATACCAACACTTCCAGGCAACTGGGAGGATATAGATATTTTACGTTTTGCGGCTGGCAACACTGATTGCCAAGTGGAAGAAAACATAACAGTAACCTAACCTCAGACTGCCATTCTTATTGTTTTCATTGTAGGAGGAACACGTGCTGTACGTTGAGTGAATTTTGGCGTTTAAATGGCACAAAGGCAGCGTCGCGGATATGTTAATGTGCTAGATAAGTTTGTTATGTGTGTGGAAATTATATTTTAAAATCTTAGGGTCGTTCTTTGACAAAGATTGTGAAGAATGCCTATAACTTGTATTTTGGAGGTCATGTTGGAGATCAGGACAAAACATGGGCTCCACATGTGTGCTGCATTTCGTGCTTTGTTGGCCTGAGTGAATGGTTGAAAGGTAAGATAAAATCCATGCCCTTTGCAGTTCCAATGGTTTGGCGTGAGCCAACTAGTCACTTGCATGATTGCTATTTATGTTTAACTAAAGAGTCGGGCTTTTCAAAAAAGAACAAAAGCAAAAATACAATATCCAAATGTGCTTTCAGTCATAAGGCCAGTTTCTCATGGAGAAGATCTTCCTATACCAACACCTCCAACTAACTGGGAGGAGATGGATTCACATTCATCAGAGAAAGACTTTGAGGCACATACATATTCTGATCCTACATACACCCCTAAAAAGTTAGACGAGCCTCATCTGATTCAGTAAAATGAACTAAATGATCTTGTTCGAGACCTGGGACTTTTTAAACAACAAGCTGAGGTTTTAGGTTCAAGAGTGGAATCTTCTGGCCAAGGGTATCAGAGTTTCTCTGTTCAGAAAGAGAAATTTGGCTTTATCTGCTTATTACGAGATGCAAGATGGTTTGTGTTTCTGCACAGATATTCAGAGGTGATGGAAGAAATTAGAACAACTCACCGACCCTAAAGAATGGCGTCTATTTATAGATTCGTTAAAAGCTGTCCTTTTGCATAAAGGAAACCAAAAACCTTCCATTCAAGTGATACGCTGTGGGAATGAAGGAAACTTATGAAAGCATGGAAAAAAATACTCACTGCTATAAAATATGATCAGTTTAAGTGGACAATATGTGGTGATCTAAAAGTCATAGCTGTCTTTGCTCGGCTTCACAAATTTTTGCTGTTTTTTTTGTGTTTGTGAGACAGTAGGGCCAGAAAGGAACAATACAAAACAAAAGACTGGCCCAAAAGAGATGTTTTATTCCTGGAAAGAATAATGTGAGGTATAAGTCTCTAGTTGACACCTCTGATGTTCTGCTCCCACCACTACACATCAAACTGGGGCTTATGAAAAACTTTGTAAAGGCTATGAGTCAAAACTAGTAAAGAGTTTTTGCACTTGAAGGAAAAATTTCTAAAACTAAGTGATGCCAAACTAAAAGAAGATATCTTTGTTGGTCCTCAGATCAGGAAACTACTGAATGATACTGTCTTTGAAGAAAAACTCAATATGAAAGAGAGAGCTGCATGGAAATCCTTCACATCTGTGGTCCAAGGTGTTCTGGAGAATCACAAAGAGGAAAACTACCATCAGCTCATTCAAGATCTCAAAAACTATGAAAATCTTGGCTGACGAATGTCTTTGAAGATCCACTTCTTGCACTCGCATCTCGACTTCTTTCCCAAGAACTTAAGAGCTGTCAGTGATGAGCAAGGGGAAAGATATCACCAGGATATCCGAACCATAGAGGAGAGATAACAAGGTAGGTTTTATAAATTTCCAGCAATGATGGGTGACTACTGCTGGTTCTTGCAGAAGGAAGATACCTCAGCACATAAAACATAAAATGAACTTCTTGTAAGTATAAAAGATCCGTACCCATGTTTTCTTATTTTGCGTTTCAATATATTCAGTTTCGTTTTCTTTATATTAAGTGGTCTATAACTATGATGTTTCTAATTTTTTTTCACTGTAATCATGTAATTAATAAGTTTTAAGCTGCAATTTAAAATACATCAATCCGTAATTAAAAAAAAAACTACGTGCTGCAGATTTTTTACAGCCATATTTGAATTCAGCACCCCAAAATTTGTTAAAAATATTCTATTTGATCAATGTTATAAAAAAAAGTTTCAATTTGTTGTCTAGTGTAATTATAGGAGTGGAAGGGTACTCTATTCCATTAAAGTTCTGCCTATTGTTCTTAACAGAATTATCTTCACGATTAGGCAGATCCTTGAAAAATGTTTAGTGCTTCAAAACTATGGTTATTTGCCTTGTAAGTTTTCGAAAAGGCCTATGATTCTGTTAACCGCCATAATTTGTGGTTGATTGTGAGAAGGTATGGTGACATTTCTGATAAGGCTAACATAATGATGACTCTCTATAATAACACAGAACCGTGCACTAGTGGGAAAAGCTTGCTGTGACTGGTTTAGCATTACTAATGGAGTTCGGGAAGGCTGCATTTTGTCCCCATTATTTTCAATTTAGTTACTGATTAAGAAATTCGTTTCAAAGAAAAAAAGAGGGCCTTGGCTGGTTTAAAGAAAAATATCTGATTTAGATTATGCAGACGATATGGCCTTTTCGGCAAGTGATGTTGATGAGACTAACATTTTTATTAAGACAATTGCTGAGACTGGTAATAGAGTAGGTAAGAGAAGTGATGTTGTGGTTAGGCAAAGGAATAATTCACCACCTTTGAGCATCATCATATGAAGAGAGACTGACTTGGTTTGGACATGTTTATGCCTAAATGCAGATTTGCATACAGATATCAAGAAAAAGGGGAGAGACCTAGTAGGTGGTGGGCAGACAATATCAAATAGAACTGTTAGAATGGCCTGTAGTGATCAAATGTAACAGTAGTAGTTCAAGATAAAAGTGTTTGGAGAATTAAATTGTACAATCTGGTTGGGCCTCCATTTTGAGGTGAAAATCTCCTGTTGACTCTTTGAAAGCAAGATGATATGGAAACTCAATGTCTTTGATTGTTGATGCTGATGCAATATTTTGAAAATTAGGTGGCTTGACTCTGTAAGTAATGATGAGGTTAGATGAAGCAGCCAACCACCACTGTGTAGTATCTTGTATAGATAGAGATTGCTTTGGTAACAGCACTGCAGATTAATGCACCCGAATGCAGCACTGCAGATTAGCGAGTCGAGTTACGAAGAATGTGACTTAATGCTTCAGAAAAAGACTAAACTACGATGGGCGGATAATGTCAAATAAGATCTACAATAACTTAATAATAAATAGGTTTAAAGTTAAGACACACACAAAAAAAACCCGAATCTTTCTTAAACCTTACTCTTCTAATGTTTTAACGTTTTAGACTTTCAGGGGTGAGAAGCTTTCCCTCATCCTTTTAGAGTCAGTAATATGACAAACTACTAATGCCGATGCAGAATTCTTCTTCTTGGTATTTAATTTATTCATGTCAAAAGAAAATAAAAAACAATGCTTTCAAAAAATGTATATGTTTTCACAAAAACACTGACAATACACTACTGAAGATGAACGTGGTACAGGAGCTTTGTTTTTCGACAGTAGCTAAGTTGTGTGTACTGCAGGTGGGAAGAAACTAATCCTCCTGTTGACCACGGCGTCTCGCAAGGAGAGGAAATCCTAGTGGGAAAAAGAAGGTGAATGTTCACGATCCGTCTGATTTCTTCGCTGTATCTATGGTCAGGATGAATAATCGTTGTAAACTGGGCGAAACGAGCAGATTAGTTGCTTCTTTGCGCTTAAATCACTCTGTGGGCTTCAATTAATCTTTTTCGTTTCTCCCGCTTAACTTCTTCCCTTCTGTTCACACCCCCTTTGATTTTCCCTTTCCTTCTCAACAATAATAAAGGTTTAAGAACTGCAAATATTAAATAACCTTCAAGAGGAATTTTACGAGCCAATGACATATCTAACACAATAATTCAGAAAATATTTAGGTACGTGCGTAAAAACACTGAGTTGTCTCCTCAACAGTTAATGTTTTTAAACACGAACAAGGGTAGAGAGGGCATGGATAGTATTTAATAAGAACATGATATATGCTAAAGCTACTGTTGTTAAAAACAAGAGTTTGCGAACTTGGAAGTAAGTCAGTTATTCATGTAGTCAGTTATTCATGACATGTTTCTAAGTGTCTGCCTACCTTTTCCAATCCTTTTTTCACACGGGAAGAACTGGAGTTAGCGAAGAAAATTCATAACGCAGGCACAGTTGGGACTCCAACCTAGGAACTGCAGATTGAGCCTGGCGCGCTACCGACTGAGTCAATTCCCGATCCTCTTAGAGGGGCGCTCTCCCAGGCTATGAGCCATTGTCCTATATATTCCGGTAGGTATATATAAGGAAATAAGGATCGCTAATATAGGAATTAACTACTTGTCAGTAGGGCGTTCATAATCTGTAGTTCCCAGTTTCGAGTCTTACATGAGCCAGCGACGAGATTTATCCCTGCTACAGCCCTACCCTGCCCTCGGTCAGATAGGAGACACCGATGGGCTTGGAAAGGCCGCCGTCAGTTAGTCGGGAAGTTAAGCCGTGGAACTTGTGTACGGGAGAGCCATACCCT